>JAJEKV010000010.1:6871586-8149944 GCA_021234155.1 Isoetes taiwanensis | reverse complement strand
TTGTTGTAGCCCGTTTCGGTTACGTATTGCTATTATAGGAAGCTATCGATACATTTGTTGTCTCGGTTGGACTCCTTTGTTCTATGTTTGATAAAATGAAGGATAAAGGTCTCTCATGAGCAAAGATTCTGTAGTCTTGACATGAGTATACTAGTTTGTTATTAACTTATGGGCATGTATGCAGGTTTACTTGTTTAAATGGTGCGGGCACCTTCTGAGATCTATTTGTGTGATTGTTAAATGGCATAAGCATTTAGATTTTAGAGGATTATGCTCATCAGAATCCTATGAACTTAGAGCTTAGCCATTCCCTTGCTTATATGAAGGCAAATCTCTTTGGTGGTTCACAAGTGTGATAAGCGACATGAATCTTCAGATGGTTTTATGCTAATTCTAATATTCTTGTTAAAAGCGACCCTACATGTAATGTTTAGATAATGTAATTCAAGATTGAGGTGAAGGGCGATAAGCCATCTTACGGCCTTGCTGCTTTGTTACCATGTATCTTTCTTATTTGCATTGGTTGGATCACGTGCCTAAACATCATCTTTCCTCATGATTTCATTTTTAAGTATTTGAGTTAATACTCTGAGGAACGAAAATAATTACTACATTGGTTTACGTCCCAAATGATATGACTTAAGGATATGGTGAGATGGTTCCCATACTCTCGAGATAGGCTTGTGAATACTACTTATTGATCATGTGTAAATGTGGTATCTATATCATTTCAGAAGATAAGTCGAAATACTTGTTGTTTACGAGAAAAACTTAAGTGTATATAAACATGTAGTATTCTTATGCACTATACTACTTTGGCCTCTGTATGCCAAGAGCTACTCAAGCTTTAGATTTGTGCATTCTTGATATATTTTCAAGTTGAATCATAGAATGAGTTATTTCTTACGCATAAGTGATGAATACTTTAAGTATTAAATATTTTTCTAAAAAATGGAAATAGTAAAGATTTAAGTGCTAATTTGTTTAAACGCAAAAGGTGCAATTGTCAAATCTCTCTATCTTTAAAAAAATCTATCTTATCTTATCTTTATCTTATGTATAATGGTCAAGTATCAAAAAACTGCTTTTAAAAAAAGAAAAAGATGAGGAATTTTTAAATAAAAGATGATGACTGAAAAAATGGATACTTCAAGAGTGAATGGTCTAAAACTCAAAATCATGATCTTCTAGAAATAGTAATGAGTTATATTTAAATGAACCGAGGTTATACCTAATGTATTGGGAGTGTCCTTTTGTTGTGGCTCAGCATTTAGCTAGGGTGGATATGTATAGTATGTTTATTTCTTAGATGGAGTCAGATATGTGACTTGTTCACATAATGAAAATTTTGATGTAAACAAAAAACAAGAATAAACTATCTCCTACCAAAGTTGCCGGCATGACAAAAAGGTACAAAGCTCCGAAAAGGGATTATATAATTTGGCATAATCAATCGTGAAATCTACTGGAGAAGGCTATATTAGTATGTTAGTTCAAAAACCTGTGATGGTATGGGTTTTTTCATTCAAAAGCCGTGATACAGGGTTTTTCTAATAATCTCATCGCGATATGCCATCTCCGGCCGATATATAGAGGTGCACTCGACGCTGTCAAGGTTGCACTGGCATGTTGGTTGCTACTTTAGCTTCTAGATGCAAGGATGTGGTCACCGTCCTAGGTTCATATTTTGGCCTTTTATCACTTTTTTTCAAAGATGGTTGTTGGTTTGTGTTGGAGTAGGGCTCTAGAAGTATGATTTATTCACAGCCATATAAGTATAACTACTTGAGCTAGTCGACGTGTCCGGGCTTCGGCCCCTCTAGAGTATTTTAAGTGTGTTTTTCTCCCTTTGTCTCTATCACCGCTTCGAGCCTCTTCTCCTTAGGCCTGCCCCCTGCTACTTAACACGGCCCCTAATTCTTCCAAATTCATCAACTTATTAGAAAGCAAAACACCATAGGGTACTGATGACCACCCAACCTACTCACCAGAAGAGATGCCACCAAGTCAAGCTACTTCAAGAAGACTAAGGTACAGAACAAGCTCTTTAGCCACCAACCAATCGCAGGTGTTATACAGTAATTCTCCTAATGATATGATCAAGCAAGAACTAGGAAAATGCCGTGAGATCAAGGCTAGGCTCATCATCAATGTAGAAGAAGCAGATTTAGTCGCGGTACCACTAGGACTCATGCACCCTTAAGTGGCATAACTTCCAACCGTGATAGAATCTATAAACAACCAAGTCTAATCGAAATTCAGACTTCAAGGGCTTTCCAACAAGGTAAGGATCAACATTTCCGAAGCCAGGTCACGAGATATCACGCCTGTTTGTCCTTCTATTTATAGGTAACACCTTTGTTTTGCCTTTTGCTTCTAAATAAAGGTCAAGATTTTATTTTTTAGCTCTCTTTTTATAATATCAAGGCTTTAGACATACGATGTATTTTACTTGATCATATCAATAAATATTGCTCCACGCAAGTGCCATCCCCGAAAGCACCATATCTTAAATGGTGATGCTTAATCAGCGACTGAAGGGTCAACGCCATGACTGCTCGTTGAGGGACGCTTCTACTTGATGGATCAAGACGTGAGATTTTTCTCAGTTCAAGCCGGATCCGCCGAGGATCGTAAAAGAACATTCCTGGGGACAAGATTGGTCCCAAGAAGAGAAGATAAACACGCTTTAAAATTGATTGAAGATCAATTTTGAAAAAGGGAGGTTTGATAGCTTTTCACAGTTTAATGGCTGCAATTTATAGATGACGCCTTTGAGAATGAAGGAAATTGAATATTCTTTGAGAATGGATGTAAATTTAAGAAAGATGATCGAGGACGCATCACTTCCTGAGAAGGAAGAATTGATATGGTGCTCTAGTGAGTGGCTTCCATGAACAATATTTATTGATATGATCAAGTAAGAAAAGCCATCCATTTCTAAGCCTTGATATTATGAAAGAGAGAGCCAAAATAAACCTTGACCTTATTTAGAAGCAAAAGGCAAAACAAAGGTGTTACCATTAATAGAAGGATAACTTGAGACGTGATATCTCCTCGCTTATCACAAATTGTGAAATCAGCGATCCTTACCTTGTTGGAAAGCTCTTGAAGTCTAGTTTCTAGATTGGGCTTGGTTGTTCATAGATTCCATGGTTTGTGCATGCCTTACAAGGTGCATAGGGGTCTGTCGTGACCACAGACAAAGAAATCTACTTTCCTACATTGATACGAGCCTAGCCTTGGACCTGCTACTTTCCCTAGTTCTTGCTTCTTGATCATATCATTAGAGGTGAGTCTCGTAGTACCCTGTGCTGGTTGGTGGCTAGAAAGCATTTGTTCTTAGAGCATAGTCTTGCTAAGTAGCTTGACTTGTGGCATCTCTTCTAGTTGGTCCGTTGGGTGGTAAATCGAAAATCTTATGGTGTTTTGCTTCTAATAAGTTGATGAATTTGCAGGAAGAATAGAGCATTCAGACACATCTCCCTTAGACATCTCGATGCCCTGAGTCACCCCCCAGGTGAATAATATGCACCTAAACCAAAGGGGCTTCTAAGGGGATTTTAATTTAAGTCGTGTTGGTTCCAATGGTTATATTTACACGTCACGGTAGTTATGTGCTGGTTATAATATAGTTTGTAATGTTTTTGCAACGAAAATGCATTAATTAGTACTTTTTATTTTAAGGCCATTAAAAAGGTGATTTGTGATGCTTAATAACGAAAAGAACCACTTTAAACATCGCTATAAAATATTATTCTCAGAATACGTTACAAATATATTCTCCAGAAAGCGCCATGCATTAATGCAATATTTGTGACGATAGCAAATTTAATTGTAGTTACGTAACAATTCACCACTTATACCACGGTAATTACATTTGTCACGCCACACGAAGACCTTAATTGTACCCATAGTTCGTTGTCACTAAAAGCAATTGCAAATAAATTGAATTACAAAAAGGAGGGGAGGGAGGGGAATGAGTATCCAAGGAGTAAAAAGAATACATCAAAAATTTGATTTACATGATAGAAAAATAACGATACAAAAAAATATAGTTTAAAACTGCTTGCACAAGTTTATGCAAAGATACACGCCTCCCTGCCGTCATATCCATCAAAATAACTGACGCATATGCATTCACAATTTCTATGCTGGCACCATTATGTGAATCCATCAGCAGGAAAGGCATCAATATCGCCTCCTTCATCGCTTAGTCGCTACCATAATCTCCTGCAGAAAAAGAATTATGATTAATAAACATCGAGGACCAATGTCACGTACAATAATGTCATAGAACTTACTTGATCGCGATGGTGCAGCAAATAAAATTTTATATTCCAAGGGCCATTTGGCTACAAATTACGTGTTCAAAGTGTAAAATGCTTACTCACGCTTCTCAGTAGGATGCCTTACCTACGACTACCTCATAGATTCGCCATTGCGGGTGCAATTTATCGCCTATTAGACATTGAATGGCCAATTAGATAAGTTTTGCTAATTGGAGCTGCATCGACTTTAAATAATTTAGTCCCAAGTGAGAATTAGATATGCTTATGGAATGGCCATTTAGGCCATTTGGCCAAATTCTCAGAATGCCTTAAGTTTGCCAAATTTAATCCTCATTAGAGACCCCCTCATAATCTGTCATCCCATGGGGGCCAAGATTATTAGGAAATTTTATTCCTAAATATATCTACCAACTAAGAATAACTCGCTTTTGAAAAATCAAATGTTGGAGGCATTTTTCAATCCCCTTAATAAGACTCAAGATCCACTTCCGATTCTCCCTACCAAAGAATATACGTGTATTATTGAATATACGTAAGTATGAATTCAAATTCATACAACATGTGAATCCTAAACACTACATTTATATAGGGGTAGCATCTTCCTTTTATGCTCAGTAACTAGCTCTATATTTAATAAGAATCTAGATAAAAATTGCCATTTGAGCTACACATTATTAGATATTTGGTTCAAAATCGCCAATTGCTGCACCTACACATTAGAAAAAAATAGGAAAAATGGCCAATTCAGTTATTAATTTTGGGGCCATATATTTTACAAGCGAATGGCCAATTAACTATACTCTATACAAAATTGCGGTCCTTTAAAAATTTTCCTCAGGTATAGGCCATGTGTTATATGCAGTAAGATAAAAGCTCTCAACTCGCCACATTACTTTAGCAAATTGGGCTTGGTCAAATGTTAGCTCTTTTCCTTACATTTTTGGTACTAAAATGAAAGCAATATAGAAATTTGTTAGCTTTTTGTCAGAGTACTCTAAATTAATAGAAATCCCAAAAAAAAAAAAAAAAAAAAGCAAAAAAAGCAAAAAGAAAGTGAAAAAAAGAAAAAGAAAAGAAGAGAAATAGGGAAACTCACAAATTTCTCATGGCAAATGTAAGTTCACCTCAAAGACTACCAAGATTTATGGGTCGACTGTATCTTCCTTTCTAGCACTCAGAAGACAACCACTTTTTAATAAAGTTTTAATAATGGTGACAAGATATTATCATGAATTATAGGACTCCTACGCTAGCACGCTTGTTGTGCATGTCTCGACTTCCCTTATCCAAATGGGCTTCTTTTACGCCCACTCCCAAACTACTGCTTGCTAGCTTTGAGTATTCTTCTCCAAAGCATATAATAGCTTTTTGTCATTATATAACCGTGTCTCATAAAACCATAGAATTGAAATGTAAGTTTCAACTCTAACAACGTATAAACACTTCCAAAACATCAAATCATCTAAAGCATAATTTACCGTGATTTCATTTTATATATGATTACCTCAAAATACCACATCTTGGCGCTTTCACTTCAGATTATCAAATGCAACACCATGTTGAGCCCTCACGTGCTTCTACATCAAGTCGCTGAAAAACTTTAATTTCTATCACCATTAAATAATAATAAAATAACTGCTATAAACTTTTAATTTCACTAATAAATAACAATAAAAACATCTAGTTACGCATTCTCAATATCACTAAATACCACCAAAAGAATCTCAAACTACTTCTCTAATATGCGATCTATTTTGTTGGTTCATGGTTTATGTGGTTCTTTCCAAAGAAATAAATCGCTCATGACTTTCTCTTTATGGTGGATTTCCTTGCAAAACCCTTGGAATTTTTTGCTCCAATTTTTGGCTTTCCCAAATTGCTGGTAGCCATTGAGAAGACCCATTTTCGTACTCTTATAACTTTTGTGCCTAGTTCAGTACTTCTATATCTGCACCAGGTACAACCAACATACACCTACAAGAAAGAAACAAGAAATAAAGGAAGCAGTAATACAAAAATATAATACCATGGCATACCGAACAAAGCCGCCTTATGAAGGGGTGGAGGGCGGCCGTGGCCTCCTCTACGCTCTAGAACCCTGCGGAAGTCATAGGTGTAGGATCTACCCAATTTTATGGTTCAAGTAGGATCCGGTTTATGTAGGACTCACGCGAGAGTATGGCCTCATGCCCCGGGGATGCTAAAATGGTGTCCGGAGCGGGCAACACATATGTGATCATTCCCCATGCCGCCACGCTTCCCGCGGGTCGCCTTCCCACCCTCTTTCATGATCTCGTCAAAATCCTGTTCAAACTCCTTGCAAGTTGGATAGAGGATTGCCTAAAGATAACATGTCATCCTAATACGTATATTATAATTCTTACGTCACGCGGTACATGTCATCATGACAAGTACTTGAGAGCCGTAGCAGCTGCGCCGTGAGATGCAACCTCTCAGATGTTGCATGCATGCATATTAAACATTATGCATTAAACTTTGCCAAGTGGCAATACCTCTCATTTGGTCCTTCTAACCTTAACCCTAAAAGTCTACGGGAGAAAATCAAAAGGGAAAACCAACCTTTTCCATTTTCCTATTCTCAAGCTTCCTAAGCTTACTCAAGCCAAGACAAGCCGCTACTACTGAAATGCCTTTGCACATTAGATTCCTCAAGAGCAACCGCCTTCGAAGAATCTAAGGCATTTATCATTCGGAAAGTGCTTGGAGTGCCAAGGATCAAGTAAATCGCGAATTTGTGCAAAATCTAATTTTGTGGCCCGCAATGAGCTAGGATAGTATGTTGAGATCAGCCTTTAGCGTTCTCAGAGATCCTAAGATCACTACCGTGAATGAAGGAACCTAACCATGTATGTTTAGCTACATAGATTAGATCTTATTCGCGATTTCTGCCTTGACATGATGTTCATCTTATGCTCTCCCCGTGTATATGGGAAGGGAGACAGACCTTCAAACCTTCTCAAGAGTAGATGATCTCTAGATAACCCTCATTAATTCCACCACGTGGGTCTGGTGGTGTACAAGAGTTCGGCCTCGCTGTGGGAGTGGGCGGGCTAGACCTGCGGAAATAAGGGGACTTGTCCTGATCACCGGGATGATCCTCCTGTGTGTGAAGCCTACCTGATCTTAGCGCGCTTAATGGTTTTGCTACCTGCGGTGGGTACAAGGTGCATGAACCTACACTCTCGCGGCCACCTCTGGGCCGAGGTTTCAAGTCAATACGCACGCCCTTTAGCCACAGATGGGCATGCATGCCTCCGGAGGGAGGAGAGACTCTCCTCCTACCTCATCGTGACCGGGAAGATGTAATCCCGCCAGTAGCCCCTCCTCAAGATTTCAATTCCCGGGGCGCTACGGTCCGTTCCTGTGACTCTCTCAAACCACCTCACAGCGTGCACAGTGGAGGGGCGATGGAATGGACCTTACCCAACAACCATGTTTCTATGCCACCAAGTAATCCACTTCTATGCATTCCTGCTTGCATGACTTCAGCGCCCATCAGCCGTAAGATACGTGAGTCTCACCGAGCCATCGCAGGGATCTCACTTGGATAATATTATTACTACATATTACATGTATTGTTATAGGTGTAGCCCACCTTCGGTGACTCATGATATGTTGATGTCATGTGCTTATGCGTTTACCACGCCTCAGCCCAGATAGTCCCAGGGAAGATTCGGCAAATGACCCACTCTACCCATCCATCACTGGGCGATTGGTGTCAAAGATGGCCCCTCGCCGCTTGGTTGCTGTATGCATGAACTCCGCTTTCTAACAATGATGGAGCATCGTAGAAGAAGTAGGGGACGCTCACAAAGGTATCGTATACGATCTGGTGGTGACAAAGAGTATCATTCCCTCGTTAGGAACTAATAAGAGATTCCCCAAAATGAAACCTAAGCATGAACCTCAAAAATTGGAAAAAGTTTTCCCATCCTTATAGCAGAGTAATGCTAAGTTAGTAAAAGAATTCAGAAAACCCCTTGAAAATTATGGCCATTAGGAAGTGACCTCACAAGAGTGCGCCCGGCATTTCCAAAAGTTTTGAGAGAATGCTTCACGCAAGACTATGTATATTTTATAATTTGATCCAAATCCTGATGAAAACATTTAAAATTACTGTAAATCTGTAATAACCCCTCGCTTCGTATATATAAGTTGTGTGCCAAGATGTCAAATGTGAATTTTAAAAGCATTGTGGAATATTTGGGCTACATTATATCTAAGTAGCTGTGTAATGTGGATCCCACATTATTCGAGGGTATCTGGGCCCTTGGGCTCATGCCAAAGGAATGTATATGAAGCCATGAGTTTCTCGGGATTGGCCGCTTATTATCGCAGTATTTGTTCCGAAATTTGCCAAGTGCGTACTACTTTTAACTATGTTGTTGAAAAACCAATGTCCAAAGTGGCAATGGACGGAAGAAATAGGAAATGGATGCATGGATTTATCTGCTTTGAGATGCCAGATAACCGGCCGGGAGGCTACTGACGGTTCGCTTCAGAGTGTTCCCTCTGTAGCATTTGGGCGTGTTTTCCTTTGTCTCTATCACCGTTTCTCATTCTCCTCCTTAGGGCTCTTGTTTTCTCTCTCTTTATGTGCTATCTTCCACTCATCTTTGATTCCATTACAAATAACTTACTTTTGAATTTAGGGTTATGCCTAGCCCCTTGGCTTGAGTCGCTTTGCCGGGTTAAAAGGAGGCTTATCTTGTTAAATGCCCCAACACATTGTGCTAAGCTCCGCATTGAATACCTTCGAGTTGTGATGCTCTTGGTTTCCTGTAGTATTTTTGATTTTTTCAAGATGTTACGCTTGTCAGCCGGGCTTGACTCATGAGTTCTCGGATCTACTAAGGAAGTAGGCTCTGCCATTCACGTCTTGATTCGGCATTACATACTAGGCAAAACTCAGTCAGCTTGCACTTGATCCCTTGACCAGGCCGGAAGCCGTGATCTACCCATTTAAAATTTTAAAGTAGGATTTGCTCAAGCTGTGAGGATTCATATTAACCCGAGAGCTCTACTTTCTTTGTTTAGACGACTGGACATCCATTTACCGTAGTGCTTAGGTTGATTCTTTTCTTCTTCCAAGTCCATCGCTGTCGCTGTAATCTTGAATCCTTTGACCGCATGCATGCAATGTAGTTTGCGGTTTTCTTTCCAAAGGCTAGTGTAGTTTGATTTTCGTAAATAGGGAGGATCAAAATCGTATTTTTAGTTATGCGCGTGTAACTTGCCCCTTAGCTTATCGATCATCATAATTTCTTTTGCTGTCTCGGCTGCTGAAGTATGCAGCCAGATACATAGCACATGGGGAACACCCTCAAGAACACCAGATCCTTTATAATTTTGCGTGAAAGAGTGGCGCTACTTCTATTGTTTCTCAGCTTCATTCCTTATTCTCGATGGGTAAGTACCGCTTTTCTCAATTTTTAGTCGCATTATCTATGCGAGTCTCTATTTGTTTCTTTTTGGAGATAACAACCCCAATATCGTGAAGATCATAATTTGTTGTTCCCATAAGTACATCGCTTAAGATTTTAATGAGTAAGATCTTCTGTGCCTTTCAGTGGCGATAAGTTAGCGTAACTCCCACGTACCGCTGTGCACTTAAACCTTTGATGCTTGAGCTCAAGCTTGTCACCTACCGCTTTTCTTTTTAGTAAAGACCTATTGTTTGCGCTTGGTGTTTTCAAAAACTACTACCCAACCGCCCTTGTCATGCACAAGTTTGTAATGGGTTATTAGGTGGTGAAAGAGAATAGAAGTTTCTAATTTGAGATGAGTTATGCGGTTCAAGGATTTGGGAGCAGATGCTATTATATCGCTGGTAAGATGTGCGCTTGCCGCTGTTTGAGTAATTTTTAATTTTTATCCCCAATCGCTTTTGGCTTGATGGTGATAGCTTGGTCCAAATTCTCATTTTCCTTGCATGATTTCTATTTACGCCCTTTTGTTATTTGTTCTATAGATTTTGCTTGTGTTTATTTGCGCAAATTTATATTTGTATAGAGTTGTATTTTAAAGCATGTCAGAATTTGGGAGCTTATATATTCTTTTAGAAGCTTTGATGTTCTGCTTGGTCAAAAGCATATCAAAGCCTTCGCTCGCTTTGGTGCTACATATGTTTCTGCAAATGTGGGAGCTCTTAGGCGCTTTCATGAAGTATGATCTTTGTTAGCTATAATGCTTTCCATCATTTTGTGCCGTACATGCTTGCGAAATACGGAGCTCTTAGACCTTCCCAGCGAATCCAGTTTCGTATTGTCGCTGTATATTTAGCTTTTAGCTTCCTAATTTTGCTCTCGGGGCTTAGTTTCATTAGGGCGGATTTGGGGTCCGAAATGGCCCCTATCTGGGCTAAAAGATTTCCACGCCGACTACGCAGACCAATCAGGCTTCGCTCTTTACTAAAGCCTCAGATATCAAGGTGTAGAAGGATGAGCAGTTTTACTTGGCAGAACCATACGGCGTATTTCTATAGGGGGATACCGTTTTATTGCAACCATTTAATGACCAGATTTTCTGGGAGTCGCCACGCTTCAAAAATAATAATGGTGACTTTGACTTCCACGCACCGCCACCGGCCACTCAACTCCCCGGCCAAATTTTACGCCCAAACTCTCAGATCGCTACCCTGGCCACGGGCGCAATCCTCCTTCACCTCATCCGCAACCCATGCAGCCCCTAATTTCTGTTCTTGCCCCATTTACAGTAACTCCCAAGGCCAAGAAGTGGAGGCTCTGTCTCAATAGGTTCAGGTGAGTATGTCACATCAACGCAGCATAGAGTTGGGCTTGCATGTGCGGCGACCTGGACGCAAGGCATTACTGATAGGATAAAAGAGTCTGCTGGAATCTTGTTTTTACTTAGTGGTGTATATAACATATGCATGAGTACCTCTTCTGGATGGTGCCGCTAAAGAGCTTAATTCCATCAAAACAGTCAAATTCGTTCTAAATGGTAACCACTTTAATCGGATTACACGAGACGCCGGGTTGGGCCTTGTCACTACGACCGCGTAGAGGATAGTTTCGCCGGTGACTTCATTTTTCATTTTCTTTTCATAATAATGCGTGGTTGGCAAACAAATTTGACAGCAGTGCTTATGTTTATCGACGGCCGTGGATGCCATTCCTACCAGCTATTAGTAGTGTGTACTTCGTCGCATCGGGTTATAGATATCGACCGTCTTTTCAAGGTATGGATGCCGCGGACTCAGCGGTGAAAATCGCCTTGCTTTTTACATGATTATGAACTTAGGCGTCGTGAAACCGAGTTTGAGGCCTGAATGCCCCCCCTTTAAGCCAGACTAATGAGAATCAATGTAATTGTGAACGAAGAAAATGCATAATATGAGGTAAGCTGAAATCAAAACTTTATATGAGGATGAGTTTCAAAAATCTCTTACAATCGCTTGATGCATTTTACACATATTCCAGATGGCTGGTAGTTCCCAAAAGCTCCCTAAGATATATAATGCGTTTTCCCCCGTCAATACTTTGTGGATGCTTATTGTCCCAATTGATAAAGTTCGATTCCACCAATCATCCGCCTGGAACTAACAGAGGTCCAATGAGTTAAGTCCCTCCCTTTAAGTTCGTGATACACTTTCTTCCAAACAATATTTATAATGCTATCAACTAGAACTAAGGAAATGAAAAAGAGAGGTTGCACAACTTTTGGTTTTGCTGAGGACTACAATGCATGCACTCCCTGGCCATGTGATATTCCGAGTATGTGAGAGGGAGGGAAGTTTACGATACACCACCAAAAGTTTAATGCCAAGATTTGTTTAAAAGGAAAGTGCTAATGGAGATGAGAGATTGCCACTAATTTCCATTATTTTATTGATGGCATTAGGGGTTACAAAAAGATGGAAATGTAAAGTTTTAGTGAGTTCACATCAACAAGAAATTTTCTATTCTGCCACCGCTTTGAATCTCGTTTTTATTTGTACCGATGTTGAAATCTGAGTTTTGTCCTTCTATATTTTTTAGGGTTCGTATACTTTACTAAAATGTTACCACTATATTTACTACCGCTTTTACTATTTATCTCTTTGCCAGTTTGTCATTTTGCCGTGTCTATATAAAGCGCCATATTCTGTAGCCATGGTGCAACTGCCAACCGCAAGATCCATCTGTGTGGTGTAAGGCCGCGGATTACATTAGTCCGCTTCTTCATCCGATCAAGTCTCTCGACAGAGATTCTTCCTCCCACTATGCCGCACTGTAAGACCTTGGCAAACCGGATGATGTACGCTGAGAAGCAAACCGGTAAGTGAAAATTCTGCCTCTGGTGATGAGGATGAAATGTAGAGAGACCGCGAGCGTAATATGACGCCGGATTGACGGTCAGTGTCGCCTCTTGCTCTTCTCGCCTCCTCGCTCGTGGAGGTGCTGTGACTTTCAAATCAAAGAGGAGGCCCAACGCCGTAAAGGGGAAGGCTAATGACGTGTGGTAGGCATCTGCCGAGCTGAGAATGTACTCGCAAACGCCGGGTGAGGAGGCGGCCTAAGAGCTCACGAAAGCAACAGTTCAAATGCCGCAAGTGAGGCAGTGGGTCGGTTTGAAGACATCTAAGCCCGCACAAAGCCTTCGTGGAGTATTTAATTTTAAGAGTACTTCCAGATGGTCATTCCGCTCCCATTTGCCGTGCCTGTGAGGAGAGATTCCTTAAGAGTGTGGTGCCATAGCATCATACCCGCTGGCTTAATTCGGCTAACCTTTTAAATGCTCTTCAAATGGGCTTGCCAATTGGTGGCTCTGCCCGCTCTGAGACTTTAGGCCAAAATGAATACATGCCAAGCGCACTGCTGTCATGACATGCTTCCTTCGCTCAATAAGGACCTCGAAAGTAAATTATGGTCAAAATTTATAATAATAAATGTTGAAGAAAGACCGCAAAAAGCCGTAGCGCTTTTGAAGTTTTTTCTATATGTATAAATATTTTAATGTAATGGCTTTATGTTTAATCTCTTAGTCCATTTCCTTCAGCCTAGCTTCGTTTAATTTTGTTTTGTTATACGTGCGGAGGATCATACCACGCCAGCATTGGTGTTTTTTTGTCGCACATAGTCTTCGTCGCGGTGATCCAACCCCTAATCCTAACCTCCTAACCCAAAACAAATACTAAACTTCCGCCAACTACCGTAGTCCCCTTTCTATAATCGGCCAACGGCTACTTGTTCAAAGGATACCGCCTTTACCGCCCTAAACATCTTCTGTTTTCGCTGCTTGCTTCATGGACGGTTGGTGTGAAGTTCCCCGAATGGTATGCATCCGCCTCATGACAACGAGGAAGTTGTTTCACCCATTTATCCCACGCATTAAAGGAGTTGGACATCATGGCGCAGAGCCAGCCGGATGCCATTGGCGCGTAGGTTGCTCTTAGCTTTCACCCCACTGCTGGTCTCAGCCAGACGCCCCTTTAAGTGCATGTCCCGCTCGTGATTCCGGAACCAAAATTTTAGAGGAGGCGCTTTCCCACGGTAAACAGTGGAAGATGTTTTTCAAGAATGTCGCCAACGGCCTCCTCCCCGGCCGCTGGGCCCCCGTGCAATGGTCTTATTTCTTTGCCGCTTTTGCATTTAAGTAGTTATTGTATCTGCCGGCCAAACCAAGATATTAATCGAAACAATGAAATCTTTTGCCTCAAGGGGAGTCATTATGTGCGGATGATGCCTACTGCGACGTAGAAATGAGATAGATTCTCAAGCAAGAAGAGCAAGAATGTAGAAAGTTTAGCTTCTAATGTGACCGCCTTGGGGTGAATCTAGAGGAGGGAGGATGACTCTAAGGTGATGAGGATGGGGATGAGGATGAAAAGAAGTTAAGTCGACATAACGTTTACCTGTAGTGGAAGGCAAGAATACCTGGCCATATGATATACCGGTGAACCCGCCTGTTAATGGCCAAAAGAAGACAGCTTATCAACATTCTGGCCGAATGGGTAAACTTAGGCCTAGGATTTTAAAGAGGATTTGGACAAAGAGGTTTATGTCTAATTATACCGCAATGCTATAGCTTAAAGTATAGCCTATGAGAGGCCTGAGTTCCCTGGATGGTCAAGATGAGAAGCAACTACCAACTAAGAAGAATTCTGCCGCTCCGTGCAGTGCCAGCGCAACAGGACTACAGCCATGTGCCCTTCACCAATCGCTAAAAGATAAGCCCGGTAGATGAGGATAAATGTGAAGAAGATAAGCTTGAGGGTTCTTATTTGTGGGAAGTAGATGATTTTTTCTTATTGTTATGCAATTTGTGACGTGTGAAAGATTGATGACTCTACATTGTTAGCCATATACCCTGCAGATCTGCGAATGGGAGATAACTTTCACAGAACTTTCTACCCAAAAAGGTGCGAGTTTGTCTATTACATCCGTATTTCATGTATGTTCGTGAACTATTCCCCAATTGGCATCAAACACCGAAGGGTGATAGCAATTCTATGGATGTTGTGTTATAATATTTTGACGAACGCTTCCGCCTCATGCAAGCAGCAATATGTTAAATTTTTATCGCTTGACTCACCCGTTGCTAAAGTCGGGGTCGTGACAATACGGAAGTCATTGCCTTGTTGGATCAAAGGCGCGGGGATTAAATAGAGCATGAAATCAGATCTACTTGCTTGAGAAATTTTGGGTTATGTTTCTCAACTGGTACTGCAGAAACATTTATGTGGCCAAGATGTCCTTCCGAAATTCTAATAAAATTATTTATTTGTATTTATTCACATCACGCCAAACATATCACCGATTGGTCATCTAGGTTTTCGGCCGCGGTGATATCTATCTCAAGAAACAAATATGATGCAGTAGTTTGATCGATTATTCTCACACCACGCTGAAGCACCCCGTGGTGGACCTAAGTGTTATAAATAGAAGATCATGTCACGCCGACTCCTCCGACGCTTCTTCCGGCTTTCTCTGCCAAGTTTCATTTCTACTTCCGCCCGCCTTCCACCTTTCCTCGTCTGGCGGCATCATCACTTCTGTGCGCCGTACCACGGTTAGTGACTCCCCACGCTTCTGTGAGTCGCTGGTGACATCACCCTGCGTGGGTGGGCGAAGAGATTCAGCGAGACCACGATGAAAACAACCGCTCCTGGCCGCCGAAAGAACACGAGGCCATGCATTAGCCTTCACGAGGGAGGCCTGCGACGAAATGCAGACGTTGAGCTCGTGTTCATTCCGCCATGCGACTAAGAGGCACGGTGCCCAGGTTTGTGGCGCTGAAATCGCCACGCATTTCGCCTTTGTAGCTGATATGGGATAAGAAGTCTTGTCGCGAGGATGAGAACTGTTCTCAGCAGATATGAAAAATCAGTTTAGAGGACTGCGAAGATCCCTTAGCCGTTGTATCTACCTTATTTTTGCTTCCAAAGAAAAGTTTTCTATTTTTTGCTTCTATCTATTCCTATTGTTCCAATGTATACCTCGCTTTTATGAAGATATCGACGCCAAATGCCTTGCTTGCAATTGCAGTACCAAATGATTTCGGTCAGTGTGATCTCCATGCCGCTTCTATTTTCCCCAATGAGAAGTTCTATTCTTAGTTATGTATCGCGAAAATTACTATCCTATATTATGTTTTGATGTGTTGTATCAGTTTCCCAAACGTGGAGGGCGTAGGATTGATTGGACGGAAGACCCAAACTGACTTAATTCTTGTATTGCTGAAATTGCAGATCGGGCCGACGTGATACAAGCCATCCTCTACCCTTTGGTATGGGCATTGCCCAGAGAAACGAAGCACGAGGCAAAAACTGTTGCCATAAAAGACAAGTCTACTCGCACTTTCGTGGAATCCCTAAATTGACCTCACCAAGAATGCCATGCGAGAAAACTCATTTCCGATTCAAGCGCACTGAGCCGAATACGTATAAGGATAAATAAACGCTTAGTTTATGGAAATGGCTAAAAGATTTTGGCATGTATTTTTTGTATGTAGATGATGCATGCACTTAGCGTAAAATGGGCCAATGGGAAAATTGCCAGGAATAGATTAGACACTAGGCTTGACGTATACTTTGAGCGACCAACTGCCATTGAATGCCCCTGATTTTTATTCTTGGTATGTCGCTCATTCAATTTTTACTTGGGCCTGCTAGGTCGTGCCACCCCAATATCCTCTAAAACGTACCCAAATGAGCTCCTGCTTGATTCTACCCCGCGCCCATGACCACATCGAAACACAACCTAGCGATGTCCCACTTACATGAATCGACATTGGGCACAAATCAAGTAAGGGATTCCTAGGCTTTTTTGCTTGGTCCGCATTTTGAATCGAATCAATCACGCCATGCATCCGTGACATGGGCCAAACCTACATTGGTTCATATGCAAAGGGATGCTAGGCAAGCATTTTTGCTTAAGCAGCCGGGATTTTATGTCTACTTAGCCAACCGCATTTGATGGGTACGTAGCCGCTACCTTTCTTTCACAAAAATAGGCTGCATTGAATATTTGATTGCAAGATAGCAAGTATGCATCAAATTTAGCTCCATTCCTGCTATTTTATAGGATTTTGATCCCAAGTGGAAACTTTCTCTCGATATGCAGTAGGTAGATGTTCAAAATGACAGAGTCATCCCACGTTCGACAAACTAGAGACATAACCATTGAGTCTTTCTCAGGTTTTCTCTCGCATCACAACCGCTTTTTCTTTTTTTCCTGCTCAAAGAGTTTCGTGAGTAATTGCACGCTCATGATTTACGCTGTAAGGCTTAAATGGGCTTATAGATTCTCCTCCGAATGTAGTTTTCATTATGCCCCAGCCTTTTTTGTCACGTCCCCTGTAGTACCTCCGCGTAGTCCCCTCGTAGTATCCGGCGTAGCCGTTTCCACCGATCAAAGGACACCTTCGCCTCTTATTACAAAAGGGTTTGTGATTGAGTCTGCCAGACTCCGGCTTTGCCCTGCACATTTGTTTATGAATCCATAGACATGACATTTAAGGAATGTTAATCGCTACCTGACACAAGCATTTGTTATTCTTCTTCCTATTGTCTCGCTCATTGAACCATTATGCGGGAAATTTCAAGAGTCAGATATTTTCGCGTATCACTTTATTTCATTCAAAAGTTCACCGCCACACAAGTAGGTTAAAAATTTTGGTGTTTTATATATTTGGTTTTGCGAAGTATCATACGTAAATGCGCGATAAAGCTCAAAGAGAATAAGTCCTACACAAATCTTAAAGAGAATTGGTAAACCTAAGCTTCTCGCAATTATGGAAATAGCAAGGTCAAACATAATTAGATCTCATAGCTTGCATTTGGTTTTTTTCGTACTAATAAACTCTGTTTCTTCATTATTAATTCAATAAACTTCTCAGCTTCATTACAAAAGGTTTGAGATTGAATTCAAGCCTGAGATCTTGGTTTTATTCAAGGTACTATTTGTTTATGAAGTATAGATGAAATATATTTTTTATGTATCAATTACTTCATTGCCACACAAGGTTGGTGCTCTTTGCAATTGCCGCTAGCATTACATTGTATTTAAGATAAAAGTTGTGGCCAGCGAGAATTGATAAACCAAGCCATGAGTGGGTACAGTAAGTCACAAACATGAATGGAAATATATGCATGCGAAAGTACATTTTGTGCACATATGACTACACAAGCGTGCATCACCTGCTTACCTACATCGTGTTCTCGTGTTTCGTTTAATGAGAATCAAATCCAAATAAATATTCAGATATCACCAAAATGTGTCATTTCTATCGGGAAGACACTCCTAAAATCACTCCAAACGCCAAGACCCTCAAACCCCCAAATGTAAAGCCTTTAACAAAATGGCACATTTTGAATTCCTACATTAAAACACTTTTTTTCCCCTAAACAAAAAAAATTTGGAAGAAAAGGTATGCGCTGATACCTACTTTGACTTAAAAGTGGGATACAACACCTAAGACCTGCCAACCTCAAATGTAAAAGCCCTTTTTAACAAAAAGCACATTTTGAATTCTAACAAGGCAAATTGGTATGCAAGATTTTCTTAGATCGCCGCAGCCTCCCGGCGTGAAGTTCTTTTGCTTAGCAAACTAAGCCACACCATTGTACCCTATTTACCAATCTCTGTGCCAAAGAGTATGCCTATTTCCCACAATTCATTAGCCATATGAATAGTAATGTCTTAAAATCCACCTAGCCATAAATATCAAACCCGGGTCATATTTGAATCCGCAATCACAAAACCCACAAGTCCACGTTTAAACGCCATGTTTTTTCTTTTGTGATGTGGCTTAACATTAAAGGACCAATATACCCATGGTTTAAAAAAGTGATGGCATCGATATTTACCTCAAACTAATCGGGTGTAACACATTATTACCCCATTGTGAACACCATATGGAATGATCACAAACTATGAATAATCAATGTAAAGCTCAATCACTGCAAGGCAATTTACTAGTATGCATAGATTGTATCAACAAATTATCAATAAAAATTATCACACCTAGCTTCTCCTCGCAGCCAAAGAGGTTTCAGGCAAAGCAACGCGCCCTCCTCCAGAAGTAACGTCCATTTTCTCACTCCACCTGATCCTTCGCCGCAGACTCAAGCTACTACGAAATCCCCTCGCTAATAAATAGAAGACTTATCTTGCTCTTCAATTCTCCGGATCCTTCCGCTTTTCCGGCCAAGCCATCTTCTCCTCCGCTTCTTCCGCTTTCTCCTCCCATGGCATCTTCATCCTCCTCCGTATAGTTTACCGCGCCTGTAGCTGCCCATGACATCACCCTTGGCCGGGTGATGAAGAGATTTGGCGGAGGCTCACGATTTAAAATGCAAAATTGCCCTTGCCGCCGAGAAGATGGAGGCGATGGACGTGTTAGACCACTTGTAGTCGGCCGCATGAGCTTGGTGATTCCGAGCCTCAAGTAACACAACTGTACCAAGAGGCCAATAGTCGTGAGGGGTCGAGGCGCTTAAATCGTGACAATATTTGTGTGCTGAAGATATGGGAGAAGAAGCCAGCCGCGAGGACAGGTCCAGCCTTTTGTTTGCCAGCCATAAAGGATCATGAAGATCCGTAGCCATCGATATATATTTTTGTTTCAAAGAAAATTTGCCTGCTTTTGCTTCTAGACCGCCTTCGCTTTTGTTTTGTTAAGATGACACGACGTTTTCGCCTCGCGAATTAGGTAGCAACCCAATGGATTTCGCCGTGATGATTCCACAACGCATTACCCGTCAGATGTATAAATTCCTAATTTGGTTAATGGAAAGTATATGTAACACAAACATCTAGCTGTGATTTGCGGATAAAATTTGCAAATGCGAATTTATGTGGACATAACGCCTATTCACACGGGCTTCGATGACAACGCCATGCTGTTGACGGGCATGCGCCACAATAATACCGGTTTCGTACGCCTCGCATAATATATATTAGATATGATTTGATCCCATGATAAAGCGGTCATAGGCTACCGCTGCTCACTGTATGCTATAATTTCGCCAGAGGGATTATTACACAACTTTATCTATCGCGAACCGTGATTCCAACGCATTCTTAGTTTCTATATAAACGCCGAGGCCTTTGTCTTCTTCCTATCCGGCCATATCTCCCCTGCTCTACCACATCCTCACCATCTCCCGCTTCCTCCCATCACTTCAATGGCCTCCTACCCGCCCATCCCCGCCGCAGATCTTGTTCCCAAGTTTTGGTCAAGGAAATTCGTAACATTCGCGGCCGGTTTTTATGAACGGATCCGCCTAAAAGAAAAAGAATGATGAAGACGCCGCTGTCGGGTTATGCAAGAGGAAAAGGCCTTCACAGGAGGTGATTTAGTGGCAAAGGGCCAATCACGGGCTGCTCGTAGACCTAATTGCTTTCAGCCACCAGATATAATCACCTCCAAGAGAGGCTTAGGGCCGCAGAATCCAAGAGGGCCGCCTTGGCTCAACCTCATGAAAGGAAGATAAGGTTGCTAATATGAGAACGCATATGGCAGCAATCATGTTGAGGAGCGGTAAAAATTATCACGCTCTCCGTGAAGAGCTGCCCGGCGAATATAGCACGGGCCTCCTAGGAGGGGGCCTCGCTTTTTTTAATGTTTTGTAATGGTTTTATTTCTCAATGGGAAAGTTTTGACAAATGTGCCGTAATATTACGCCTCATTTTAATTTTCAATATCCGTGGTAGAGAGAATGATAAGACGTATCACACGGGTTAAACCCTTCATAGGTTTTAAAGCTCGCAGTGCATTTCGCTGGTGTATATACAAAGGTAGTTAGAATAGTTACTAATTCAATGACAAGACTCATTAATGTGGTGCTCTTAGCTGACAACCCATTTAATCCGGCCATTAATGCGCTAATAAAGAAATTTCAAGTGTGCTACATATTCGCCATGTGCAAACATGTCTTGCATTGTGCTCCTTCCACAGCCAGCCTTGCCTCGCTTATAATCTTAACGTCTCCTCTCCCATTTGTCATCTATGGCCTCCACATCCTCAACCGATAAGGAAAACGCAGCAGTGATAGAACTCCCTTCCGGAAGATAGCAGTTGGGTGTTCTAATGAAGAGGTTGAAGGAGCAAGATGATCTTCTAAAGGAAAACGCTGCTATAATTCAAAGGTAAAGAAGAAGAGAATGAATTCAACCTTCTCATGCTTCGTGAGCCGTGAGAGTGCGCAAATCAGCGTTGAATAGAAGGCCGGATAGATGACATGCCCCAACAACTCCATCGAGGTGGTTATGACTCAACGCAGGATGCTAATTCGCGTACAAGAACACGCTACAGCTATTGGGACAGGAGCGACATGTACAAAGAGATGGTGGATTGCATTGAGGAACGCTGATAGGGTGATTGCTCGCTTGAGGGAAGAGATGAAGACGAAGACGCAGGACTCCGGAAATGGACATGATGATGAAGATAATGAAGAAGGTCGATCGAGCAAATAACGAAGTCATTGTGATTTTTGCTTTTCAACGAATATCTTCTACAACTTTAATCAAAAGTAACCCTTTTTATTATTATCTTGTAAAGTTTCATACCATAAGCCACATAAATGCAAAGTAATAGCTTATCCTCCGATCGCTCACAGATGATACAAATAAGATCACATCACTGCCAAATTGTGCAAATAAGTGAGTAAGTACTGCTGGCCGTGGTGAACATGCTACACATTACAAGTATACTTTAATTTATTCTTTTGTCTCTTAGATTCCACCTATGCATGCTATGGGGTTCTAGAATTGCCAAGCAACTTTTGTTTTCTCCTCAAAGATATATTAATGTGCTTTTGCACACTTCTGGCTGCTCCCTTAAAGCCATCACCTTTCTTCGTCGTATTTACTACACGCTCTTCTATAAAACTACCGCCATCCGGCTCAGAGGGTTGGTTCCACATTTCCACCCCTTTGAGTGTTAATATTGAAAGGCTATTTTTAGCTTGTTTATGCCACTTCTCTATGCCTTGTGCACTCCATTAATCGCTAGGCTTCCATACTTCCTAAAACCAAGGTGCATGAGCCTCCAAAAGATGTGCAAGTAGTGCTGACTCACTCTCTCCCAATGCGCCCATGAAAGCTTTAATAAATGTATATTCGCCAAATTTAACATTTCTCACATCTTCTGTGGAGGTCCATTCTCTAATGTATGGGAACAATCAGTATGGAAGTGCATCCCATGCTTTTCCTCACGCTTCTAATCCACGTACTATCAGGCGTCCTGCTCCTGATCAACCAGCAATTTTCCAAATCTGTATCTCTTTCCTATCCGCTCTTCCGCCTCGTAGCCTCTATGATTCTTTTTATGAAGCCGCCGAGCTTTTACCCTCCACTTTACGGAATTCTGTTGAAAAATACTTGTTCTTCCCCGGCCTCATCGCAGCCTAACTTTACATTGCCACCATGCAAACCTCGCTTCTGATAGAACATGTTCAACTCCCACGAATTCTTCCTCTTCTTCTTGTCCGAAATGTTCCACACCTAATCGGTAGGCCAAAAATATCATCTTGTCGGGAAGATTCTCGTGCCTATGCGCGGATATGAACCTCTCTAATGGAATGGGGAAAATGCCAAGGAACTTGGGATCTTCTTTCCCCTATTAGGAGCATTTGTTTGGTTAAGGGACAAGGTTGAACAAATTTCCCAAAGACTTGGACTTCCTTGCATGATTGCGCGATGCATAACTTCTTTGCATGTTCCTTGTCCTCCACTTGTGCTGTAAGCATTGCCGCTTTTAAATCGACGCCAAGTGAAAATTACTTTGTAAAACTATAGTGATTCATTTGCAATTTTTTTCCTCCTAATCTTAGATATTAGACTTGATGTCGGCTTTGATTTAACCACCATCAACACCGCGGGTTTCTTTCTCAACCGAAGAGATCTAACCACCAGTGTCATCTTCGATTGACATGAGAACCATTTTTCCAAGACGCTTTTCTCCTCGTCCGTCACCAAGATCTTTTTATTATTCTTGTTGCTCTTTGATTTAGCATGTGCAATACCTCTGCTCTTGCCCCATACGACAATCTGATACCCTCTCATACTTCTCAAACTTGGTCGGCCCATTTCATCCAATTTATGCGTAAACTTCAATCTCGGCACATTAAGCCAAGAATCGTTAAGTCATAATATTTAATACAAGGAATTGTAAGAGAGTAACCGAAGTCAACCTAAAGATTATTGCGCTCATTCATTCCAAATCATATCTACAAATAATCCTTAAGCATTCTTATCTTTATGTATATATGACCCAACATGATTTCCATGGCATCTCCTAGCATACACACCATCTGGCCCCAGTAAACTCGGCTCTACAATTTGTGGACGGAGCTTAATACTTTTTGTGCCCATTCTTTTCAACGCTTCGCGGGAATGGTTTACCAGAGAATCCGGTGAATTGGGGTTTTCATCGATGCCTACATCATCACAAAATGTACCGCATATCCTGTCGCCTAACCCTCAGAGATCTCCTAGTACCATTTCCAATACCATCTTGTTGGAGGAGAGCTAGAAATTAACAACCAGTATCCACTTATCTCCTATTCGCTGCTAGGTCTCTACCACGAAACCGAGATTACTTCAGTTTCAGATCTAATCACCGCCTTTTGCTAGTAGTTGTAAACTTATCTTGTGGTCGGACTTCAAGGTCAAATGCACCCTATCCAAACTTCAGCCTCTATCTACGATAATGCTTCTTCCTTTCTCGGCAAGCCAAGGGTGTTTTCAAATTCTTAACCTACATTGAAGCTCCAAAGTTTGCTCTTTCTGAAAGCTCTTGATCTTTCGGTACCTGCCCTATCACCAATTTGGACTTGTCCACTTGTGATTCCCAAAGGAAGTTTCCTCCCCAAGTCAGTTATTCCTTTCCTTCATCAGCAAAGTGGAGTAATGAAGCCGAGAGAAAAAGAGTCACGTTTAAGTTATAATTCTCTGTGACAATCGAAGCAAATTTCATCTCAAGGAATCAGATTCGATTCAATGCCTTCATCCTCTCTCAATCTCTCACAATATCCCAAGAGGCCAAAGTTACCGCCACTACAAAATCTGGACTAAACTTGAAACGCCCGAAATGACTCGCTTGCCACCAACGATCCAATGGATATAACCCACATCCTACTCGCATGTTCCATTAATTTTTGAGTTCCTGCGAAGATTCAACATGTCGAGGTCTAAGTTCTTATTTTTTAGACCTTCCTTTTTATGCATTGAAGACTGGAGCATATTCCTCGAAGCCGGGCTTGATCCTTATCCACACATCATTTGGAGCTTCCATACCGCGGGATCGCATCGCCAGCCAAATGAATGTGTACAATTTGTGCCATTACCCGCCTGCTTGAGGCTCAACTGCATTTCAATTCAAGCGGAAATTTGCAACGGCATATGGAACGAAAAGTCCATTCTCCACAATCCATGCTTTTATAATAAAGCAAATTCAAAATTCGGGAATTGTAGGTATGAAGCCTCAGATATTTGAAGTAAAGATCCCCATTTAACTTTTTAAGGCTAATCGCGAGCTAAACGAAAAGTCTAATACAAAAGCTTCAACCTACACATCCAAATTTTGAAAATGTAGAAGGAATGTATTCCTAAATGAAAATAGGCAAGACAAGAATCTAAGGATGATGATCGGTATCCTGATGTACCAAGAGACAATCGCCATGAGTTGGGTTTGCAGATGCTATAATGCAAGGGCTTTTTATAGTTACCACGTTAAGGCCAATCCGTCTGGACAACCAACAGTAATTAACACATATGGCGCCATAGTATATGCATTCTCTTATTCCTGAGAATATTCCAAGCAAATTCCATCGAAAAAAAGGGGCGAAATATATGACGTGGAATGGTCGGGATAGGAGGCCACTTAGTTCATAAAACATAATATAACTTGGAATGATAGATATTTTATATGCAAATGGGAGACTATTGATGAGGACTTGTGTTTAATTTTAATTTGACAACAATAAGAAAGTGGATCAAGCATGCATGCTAATTTAGTGTGTTCCATTTTTGTTGCATTACGTACTATTCGGGCTGGTGTGATCCTTGAAAAATAGCCATGCTCTTTTTGAAAAGGATAATGACTTATGTACTTAAGAGTGGTAACATGTACGCGAAAAAAGTTAGTATTCAAATGGAATTAGAAGCAAAAAACTTTTTATATTCAAAATTTTTTATGGCCGTATGGCTTTTTACACATCATTTTGTAAATTTAAATGCCCTGAGGCTTCAACTATTCACAACAAAAAAGCTCGAGGCTTATAAATAAGTATGGTAAGAAGTCGAGGCAAGTTGAAGGCTAAGAACAAGAAAAAATAAAGAGGTGTCAGCCTAACAAATTCCCCATCTTATCCGCTTCACAATTATCCAAAAAAATATGAAATAACCGCTAGTTGAATGCTTAAGAAAAGAAAGAAAAACATGCATGTACCATGAACTAACGCTTATGAGCCTCGGTCGTAATGATTCGCCTTCAACTCTTCATCTTCTTCATCATCTTCAGCTTCTTCTCCGGCCTGGTGAGACTACTCATTTTCTCAAGAATCTCCTATCCAAACTTTCAAGAACACTGGTGGATGTGAACCCCTCGCCTGAATTTCTCTCTATTCTCATTCTCCTCGACCTCAAAGGAATCTGCAGGAATCGAGGAACTTGAGGTACTGTGAAAGTAAAGAACTCTGGGCAATGAGGGAATCATGAGGGGAAATCACCTTCTTCCAAATGAATAGGCGCTTCTTAGAGATACTTCTTCCGTAGTCGACTTTCAAGTATGCATGGATCATTTAAATTGGGCCGAGGATCTAGCTGTAAGACATGAGATTGGGGAGAATGGCCAATCTAGCCTTAAATAGATATAGGTCGATTAGACGGAAAATCGAGGAATGATTCCCAGATTCAAATTCTATCAACCATCATTACATGCCATTATGTGCATATCTCTAAAATTGGTTTCATATCTAATATCTTCCTTTTTTTAACCTTATACCTAAAATATCCAATATCTTCTTTTTTTAACCTTGTCTAAATATCCAATATCTTCCTTTTTAACCTTATTCCTAAACCTATATGATTTCGGAGTTTAAACCCTAAAATGAACACCGATATAATTCGAATTTAACATACTATTTAAATGCCCCGACGCGACACTGAGGCTGACACCGGATTTAAAACTCCAAACCTCCTCGAGAAAACCACGTAAGTGCCACTCACTTGTGCTTTTAAGTTTAATTTGATTAAAATAAGCAACTTCCATACTGTGGGTGGTGATCGTACGCCAAATCGTGTGGTATTTTATGCCCCAACACACCCGCCAGAATGCAACGTCTGCATTAACCGCTTTTTCTTGAAATTTGCAACGCATATGGAAATCGAAAAGTCCAGTATTCTCCCGCCAATCCATGCTTTTATACATTAGCAATTCAAATTGAATTGTAGGGGCTGAAGCCCCAGATAGGGATGAAGTGAAGACTGCGCAGCGCAATTGGCAAATACGAAATGAAAGTCCGGACTGACATAAAAGCTTCAACCTGCTATCTTAAATTTTTGAAATGTAGAAGGCTATGACGCCGCGACGCTTTTGGTTTCGAAGAGACACCGCCATGAGTTGCTTGGTGATGTTATAATGCAAGTGGCATTTAGAAGCGCCTAATGGTTGTACCTCATTCTGACAACCAAGAGAATTAATATATATGGCCTTATGAATGCAATCCCCTTATTCCTAAGAATATTCCAAGCAAATCAGAATTATGGTGAGTTTGCATCCTAGGTGGTATGGGAAAAAGGGTTAAATATGATGGAATGGTTGATAGGGAGGCCATTTTCGCACTCCCAACTTCTATCGTTCTTCATGTGCTCTCTATGATCTAAACCCCTGTGAGCTTGAGAAGGTTATTCAGTTTTCTTTGAAGTTTATTAAGTGCGATTTTCTTTGGTCGCTACATTCTTAGTCTTGCGTAGTTTTTTAGTTGTCATTTTAAGCTTCCTTTGGGATTATATTAATCAGATTTGTAGTGTTGGTCATTTTAAGCTTCATGAGACTATAATCAATTGTATTATCGTCTTAGATGTCATTATGCTTCCTTGGATTATAATTATTTGTATTTGAGTATTTTGGTATTGCACCAAGTTTGCGATTTTGGTGTTGTGTGTTTGCATCCAAGAGCTTTTAGATCTCTCTTGGAAACTTTCGGTATCTTTTCACCCACTATATGTGGGCTCGCTTAAGAAGTGTTTTTGCGCAGGACTTTAGTTGAGACTTTTATTTAGATGAGAATCAAAATGGCAGCACTAATCGTGATGGAAGGCAAAGTTTTAAGCATTCCCACGCATTTTAATAAACTCAATGGCTCACATTGCATGTATTATAAAGTTGTACAAGGAAATCTACTTTGGGAGGACAACCCATATACACTTTGGATGTAATGTTCAAGATTTTCGTCCATCTAGGGTCAGTAATGCTTGTAGTTTGTGGAACCGCAGACGCTTTTTTATCGTACATTTTAAGGATTTTCGTGCAAGCTTGTCAAATTGTTCCAAATAAATCCTTCTTGACCTTTGAATCAACACAATAGTGCTATTTATTTCTAGTTAACTCCTACCTATTTAACATTCTCGCGGTATACCTATTTAAGTAATCAGGTGTCTAACCGCTCTAACGCGAAGAATCAACATTGGCCATCAAATCGCCTCGTACTCATTTGCATTGGTTGATAGTATACTCATACAATAAATCTTGCTCTAAGCATGTGTTATTGAAGATGAAAAGCCATAATTTTCCTCGAAGTTGCCTCGCTTTTGAGATAGTCCTAATCATTTTTCTAATCTTAGCATTCCATTCCACGCTTCCACACCGCACCATCTCTGCGGCATGACTTGGCATTATACATACTTGAGGCTCTAGATAAACGCCCGCGAATTACCGAAAGCCCCTCAAGAGTCAGCTATCTAAGCTCGTTTCAAGATTTCATTAATCGCAGTTGTTTTTCCCTTTGAAAACCCTTTCTCGGAGTAAGGTGGTTTTTAATCCTAGTAGTACGATTGTGTTTCCAGCTCCATTGTATGGGTCCCATGACCTATTGGTTCCGCGGACGCTAAAAACTATTCTATTCTATTCTATTCTTGGACAATAACCTTAGTTGCCATTGCTTGCATTTTCAAGGCCTTGATATTCCAGTTGGACTTTAGAGTCCCTTTTTTTTATTTTGTTGTTAATTAGTAGGCTTGCAGTTCTTGTCCAGTTTAAGTACTTGTAAATACAAGTGATTGGTTCTAGCCAAATTGGTAAGAAGTAGGTATGTTTCAAATGTTTAATCCATCTATGGTTTGATTATCACGAGTGTCTTATTATATTTGTCAGAATGCACTCATAATATTTACCCTTGTTCCTTGCTGTTAGTTTATTAACATGTAACTCTTATCTTTCGTAGTAAATCTATCACTCATCTTCATATTTTAGTTTGTTTGGGGTTTGGTAAGTTTGTGTCCTTATTGTTCTATTAGCACTTCTATCAGTCTTGCTTTGTGTTTACGTGCTAGTTTAATTTTTTAGATTTGACATGGTCTTTGGAGCTCATTTTTGGGCATTATAATTAATGGACATAGGTATGTCTGGTTAGTCGTATGGACGTCAGTTATATCTTAGTCGATCATTACGTGCTTGGTATAAGTATGAGGCACCTTCAGTTGGTGCTAAGTTGTCGAACACTGGGAAGGGATTGCATTTTGTAGTGCCTCATTGGAGGGTCTCTTACATAAGTTGGAGCTTTGTCTATTTGGGCACTATAGTTAGTAGTTTCCCAAGTTTGCTAATGATTTCTATGGTCTAGGTTCATTTAGCATCTTTATGATCTTGCAATTGCATTGGTTCACTTTTGAGTTGTGTCCATGTGCTCTCATGGAGGCTTTGAAGGCCAGTTGACCTTGGTTGACCCTTGTGCCGCCTCAAGCCTTGCTTCCGCTTTTATACAATTTGCTATGCCTTCATCCTGAAGTGTTGTGTACACGCCATATCATTTTATGATGCATACTAGCCTTATCCTTTCTTTGGATTGAGTAGGTTTTGGGTATTTGCATTCGGGTGTATAGCTTGATTCTCTCATTCTTGGCCTCTTCTTCCCCTCATTTTTATCAGCCTTTGCATGCTTTACTTTGTGCATAAATTGTTGGGGGGTTTTAGGATGCTGCTGCTTCTTTTTACAAGATTTCTCAAGATTCAAAGATTTTGTTTGGTTTGCTCACAAACTAATTCCTGTAAAATGCATAGCTTAGCTTTGGTAGATTTTGATCCTATTGGTGTTTTGGAGTGCATGCTTGAATTGCACTGATCTAGTTTCTATTTTAAAAGTTGTGTTATTCCAAACCTTGTAGTCTTATGTCGGTGAAGTTTGCTTACCGCTTTATTCAAGTGGTGTATTATATTTAGAAGCTGTGTCTTACATGTCTTTTTATACTTGCTCTCTCTTGCAGCTTGGAGGCTGTATGTGAATTCCATTTGGCTGTAGCAATTTTGCCATTCTCTTTAAAGTGTTCCATTAGTGCTGTATTAGCTGCTTGGACCTACTTTGTGTATTCCTCTCAATGCCTTGGTCAGTTTTCCTCCTACCCTCTTTTGCATTTAAGGGTGGCATCAAACCCTTATGTTATCTTCGCATGCACTTTAGTTATTTTTATCTTATTTCATCTTGAATGCTTATTGATTCTTTTAGTTCATCACTCTTGTTTGGATCTCGTCTTTAGACTTGTTCAACTTTAGAGTTTAGAGATGAGATCCGCTCGCTTTCTTCCGCTATCTACGCTGTTCAAGGGGGTTCACCTAATGGTCACGATGGACCAACTGAACGCTTAGGGTTTTTTTTTGGTGAGTCGCAATCGCTTATGGTCGAGTTCTCGCGCCGAAGTCCATACTTCCTACGCTTTGGAATTGAAGGAGGGCATGGAAGGAGAGGACCGAGGTGGTCTAATTTATGATGGTGGTTTCAGTTTGCGATCGAATACTGAATTTGTTACCGACATTTGCAAAGTTCTCCGATCCTCGCGACAATCGTGCTTTTGTATGAGGGTCTTCACGATTTTATGTTATTCGTTTGCAGTTCACCTAAGACCTAATTAACACTTTGAACAGAGAGGCACGCCGCTTCTCGCGGAATGACAAAGCGCCCGCCAGTGGTTCAAGTTCTTTTCCTAACTGCGGCCGTGATCCTGACACATTGCTCCATAAATCGAGCCTAAGAGGCACAACGGCGCGGGCATATTCAAAAAATGCGAGCTTGGAAAAGCATTGAGTCTGTAAAATAATGGTTTCATGGTTCATGATCATGACTTTTTTCCTTTTGCCGGTATGGGATCTTTTGCAAGTAATGCCGTCACTTCTTTGATTTAGATTTTCACGTCTTTAGTAAAGGTTGAAATCCGTGCCAGGACGGCAACGTGATAAGAATGCTCTCAGCCGCATTGAGGTAGCTCGCTTGCAAAGGCGGTCTCCAACATAATGGTTCGGGGCATTTTGCGCCCCAAGAATTCATTCCCTCGCATCCGCTTCTCATTGCTCGTGGATTTGTCTTCGCATTGAGGTCTCGCTTTGTGCTCTGCGACCGATAATTGTTTTGATCCAAGTTGTTCCATCATGCTTTTTGCCCAACTTGCTAGCTTCATTAACTTTCTCGTGTTTGGTCATTTTTGTAGGATGGAGCAAGATAGCCACCGTCTAGTCTCTTTGATTGGTTTATAGAAGAAGTGCAGAGTAAAATTATTTCAAAAGGGTGTTACATGTATCAAGATGGCATATGTTTCTATCTTTGGAGCTCATAAGTACATACAACACGCGCTACTTCTTCCACTGAGGTACGAACATTATTTTCTCGTTCTCAAATCTTAGGATTGATTTCTTTTGGATAGGTAAGTTTGAGTTCTTAAGAGTGTGCACTGTATAGTAGATTAGAGCATGCAACAATTGTAGAAGCTCTTTTCATGTCGCTTTTCACGATTCCATCAAAACATGCATCATTGTTGTAGATTTTATTTGGCGCGCTGCAGTGGTCCATGAATGTAGTGGTGATCTTTCCGCCTTGGCTCATAAGCATGCCATACAACTCAAGATGTTGTGCAAAATGACTCTCAAGACAATGGGAAACCAACCGCGACATAAACTCACACCCAGGTATAGTCTTATCAAAGAAGATATGTCAATATACTGGCCAGTGGAGCCATGCGTGAAGTTTACTTGCAAATAAATAGATGTTCATTATTTGTCCTCTCTTTGTTTGTGTTTACTTTGAGTATTTATGCATGCATAGTTGGGCTCCCGGATCCGCCATATGAAAAGCTTAACTTGCGCTAATCCGATGTTCGCCAGAGGTGTCCTGAGCTCATTATGTCGACCGAGGCACCAAAATCCTTTCCAGCATTACTGGCGCTTAGAAAATTCATTGATGCTTTATGTATTTCTCATGCCGACCGCTTGCGGGCTATGCCGCAGAGGATCAATCTACCATCAACCCTTCATTACCATTTTCAAAGTAGGGTGCTTCACATTTTGCCTTGCTCCATCTTCTTTTTATTCATAAAGCTTAGGAATTTGTTTTCTCCTCGATCTTTCACCCTATATTTGTTGCAAAGATATCTCCTGCTTGCTCTCGTGAAAACAAAGAAAAATATGATGGGGGTAAAGTTTGGCACCTAATCGCATCGCGGTATGTTCGGGACATGTATGATCGAAGCTCTCGCAGATATGGTTGATTCTTGATCTTACTTAATGCAAAATGTACTTTGTAGGATGCTATAAATATATTAAATGCATGGATTCTCAAAGTTGATAAAAAAAAGGTCGTGATATGAGCCGTTGAATGCATTTTGGGGCTGTTTGGTCAGCCTTGTTGAAAAATTAAAAATTTGGGGTTGTTAGGATGTAGTAGTGATGGCATGTGAGGTCGTGGTAAGTCTGCTTTAGTAGCCATGTATTGCGATAGGGGAACGTCATATGGGCTACCGCTTTTTACTTCAATATAGGCTTCACTATTCTTGTTATTCCTGCTGGAGACTTTGTTCTATGTTTGATAAATGAATGATAAGGTCTCTCATGAGCAAGATTGTAGTCTGACATGGTATACTTAGTTTGGTATTGCTTTATGGCATGTGTACGTTTACTTGTTTAAATGGTGCGCCCCAGATAGGATCTATCATATGATTGTTAAAATGGCACTAGCAGCTAGATTTGAAAGCGACGGCGTCATGCCGAAATTATGAACTTAAGAGCTTATGCATCTCTGCTTATATGTAGCAGCGGCAAATGCTCGTGGTGGTTCAAGTGCCGGAAGTAAGCATGAATAATGGATGGGTTTTGCTACCTCGCCATTAATGTTAAAGCAACACATGTAATGTTTAGATAATGCTTAATTGAATTGAGGTGAAGGGCTTATAGTTTATCTTACCTCGACTTCACTTTTTGCCGTTACCATGTATCTGCTAACATTTGCATTGGTTGCGCGGGGTGTAACCCAAACACTATCTCCTTGGAGCTCTTATTTAAGTATTTCCTGTTATGCTACTTGAGGATCTAAAATGAATTACTACATTGGTTGGCATTAAATTTACGACTTATGATATGGTGAGATTCTGCTCTCATACTCCTGTGAGCATAGGCTTGTGAATACTAGCGACCACCATGTATAAATGTGGCATCTATATCATTTGGAAAGAGGGAGTCCTGAAAATAATATTGACTGCTTTTCCTAAAAACTTGGTGTATGTAAAACATGTAGTGTTCTTATGCACTTATACTACTTTGGCCTCTTTCAGAGGCCAAAACTATAAACTTGGGATTTATTGCATTACCGATATGTACAAGTTGAATCATAGAGCCGAGAGGTTATTTCTAAGGCATAAGTGATGAATAATGCTTATGATAATATTTTTCGCTAAAATGGAAATAGTAAAGATTTAAGTGTTAATTTGTTTAAAACGTAAAAAGGCAATTGTCAAATCTCTATCTTAAAAATTCATCTTTATCTTATCTTATCTTATGTATAATGGTCAAGTATCAAAAAACTGCTTTTAAAAAGAAAAAGATGAGGAATTTAAAACAAGATGATGATCAAAATGGATACTTCAAGAGTGAATGGTCTAAAACTCAAATCATGATCTTCTAGGAAATAGTAATGAGTTATATTTAAATGAATCAGGTTATACCAATGTGGTCAGAGGTCCTTTTGTTGTGGCTCAGCATTTAGCTAGGGTGATATGTATAGCATGTTTATTTCTAGATGGAGTCGATATGTGACTTGTTCACATAACAAGCGAAAAATTTTGATGTAAACAAAACAAGAATAAACTATTCCACAAAGTTGCCGCATGACAAAAGGTATGCCAAAGCTCTGAAAAAGGGATTATATAATTTGGCACAATCAATCGAATCTACTGATAGCTATATAGTATGTTAGTTCAAAAACCGTGATGGTGTGGGGCTCTTTCTACCCAAAAGCCGATGTGGGTTTTCTATGACCCTCGACGCGATATGCCATCTGCCGATATAAGCAGAGGTGCAATCGGGACGCTGTCGCGTTGCAATCGGGCATGTTGGTTGCCGCTACCAGCTTGTAGATGCGCGATGTGGTCACCGGCCCCAGAGTTCATTTTTGCCTTTTAATGCATTACGGTTGCTGGCTCGTGCTGGAGTAGCTCTAGAAGTATCTATTCAAGGCTTCGATATGCATAACCGCTTCTGAGGCTAGCTGACGGTCCCGCCTCGCCCCCAGAGTATTTTAAGTGTTTTTCTCCCTTTTGTCTCATCACCGCCTCGGTGCCCTTCCCAGGTCGCCGCTACTTAATGGTTTGTTTTCTCCGTAAATTATCAATCTCTATTAGAGTGCGTACCGAGTTCAACGTATCGTTCAGAGATGCCGTTATACCAGCACATTCTGGTCATCAATCATCGTAGAACTTCCTTCCCAGTACCAGGCCGATTGCGTTTCATCGAGTCATCGGAAGAAGCAAGCGCCGGCAGCTGCTTGTTTTATGGGTATAATCTTCAGCCCGGCAGTGAATAAATCAGATTGGTGTTTTCGTCGAAGTAGATCGTTGATTTCTGAGTTAGAGATATCATTGCCCCAAGTTTATCCTTCTGCATTTATAGGTAACACCTTGTTTTGCCTTTTGTCGTAAATGCTGTCAAGATTTATTTTTGCTTTCCTTTTGTACATCAAGGCTTATTACAGCTGGATGGCTTTCTTACTTGATCATATCAATAAATATTGTTCCATGCAAGGCTAACTTCCAGCACCATATCTTAAATGGTGATGTTTAACTTGAAGGACTTGAAAGGGCCGGAATGCCATGACTGCTCAAGTGAGGGAATGCCTACTTGATGATCAAGATGGGAGATTTTTCGTTCAAGCGATCCCCGGCTTTGGTGATCAGAAAAGAATATTCCTAGGGGGGGACAAGATTGTCCCAAGAAGAGAAAGATAAATAAATGCTTTAAATTGATTGAAGATCAATTTTGAAAAGGAGGTTTGATAGTTTTCTTTTCAGTTTAATGGCGACGTGAGGATGATCGGGCCTCTTGAGAATGGAAGAATTGATATTCTTTTGAGAATGGATGTAACTTCTAAGAAAGATGATCGGTGACTCATCAGCCTTTGGAGAGAAGGAAGGAATTGATATGGTGCTCTAGAGTGGCCTTGCATGGAATACTATTTATTGATATGATCAAGCAAGAAAGCCATCCAATATTTCTAAGCCTTGACATTATGAAAGAGAGAGCAAAATAAACCTCGACTTATTTTAGAAGCAAAAAGGCAAAACAAAGGTGTTACCGCATTAATAGAAGGACAACTTTGAGACGTGATATCTCCCATTATCACAACTCCTAAATCAGTTTATCCTTACCTTGTTGGAAAGCCTTGAAGTCTAGTTTCTAGGATTGGGCTTGGTTGTTCATATAGATTCCTTGGCTTGTTTGGAAAGTTATGCCTCTATAAAGGTATAGGTCTAAGCCGATCAAGAGACAAAGAAATCGCTTTTCCTACATTACATGATGAGCCTAGCCTTGATCTACAAAGATTTTCCCTAGTTCCCCGCTGATCATATCATTAGAGGAGTTCTCAGAATACTCCTAAAGTATGGTGCAGCTAGAAAGAGCTGGTTCTTGTATAGCCTTAAGTAAGTAGTTTCACTCTCGTGGCATCTCTTCTAGCTGGTCCTATTGGTGGTAAATCGAAAGTACCCTATGGTGTTTTGCTTCTAATAAGTTGATGAATTGGTGCAGAAGAATAGAGCACTGTAACACCTCCCACCCCTTGTGCCTTTGGGTTCCTATGATTCTAGGATGCCTCCTGTTTGGTCATTTGTTCTCCTACTTCCTCATTCTTCTTTGTTCTTACAAGGAAGTAGCTCCTAAGATTCTTGTTCTTGCTAATCTTGAGCCTCTACAGAAATTTCATGGTCCTTCTCAAGCAAGTTTTGATATTGCAAGGATTCTTTTGTGGATTGGTGGTTTTTCTCGATGCCAACAAGAGGGGCTCCTCGTGGCCGCAGTAGGCGCAGGTGTGTGGACTTTGTGGTGGCCTTTCGCGCCATGAGCTGTTGCTCGCAGCTAGAAACCTCGTGGTCTTCGTTGTATAGGGGCCTCGCGGCCTAGTGATGTTGCATTTGGTGGTTTTGCGTTACGTGATCGAGTTTGATGTGCATGGACGCGCTTTATCCTCATGAACGCTATTGTTGGACTTTGTAGGCACAAGGCGCCTCATGGCATTGGACTCTCCAGCCCAATGAACCTTATTCCGCTAGGGTCACACGCCTGCATTCCACGGCGAAGGCCGTAGCAAAAGATTTTCATCACCACTCTATAGTCCATTATATGACCGTCCTCATGGTATTTGATTGTTCTTGTATGCCTGCGCGCCTGGCCGCTTGCTGGACTTTACATAGCGGTTTTTACGTTGTACATTTTTATTTGAAGTAAAGAGAGGGTCTTATGGCTTTATCTATTCATTCAAAGATGGTTGTTGGTTTGTGTTGAGTTCAACTAGGCTCTAGGAAGTCAAGAAATTGCTAATTTCTATTCCGTTGATTCCATTACGAGTAAACCCACGAGGTTTTACACCTGATGCATGGTTATGCCATTGCGCCGCTCTACGCAGTGATGGTAGTGGTGGCGTGAGGTCGCCAACTCAATGCCGCAGAGAAAAAACTTATTTAAATCTATGAGCAGAGTTACCGCGCAATGGTTCATGCTACCGTAGTTCAGAAATATTATCTCCGCAAATGTGGCGCGAAGCTCGTGGTCTATAACGATTATAACCATTGAAATCCCGCAAAGTTAAAGTCGTGAGGTAAGTCCAAGGCAAGCAAGGTGGTTGATTCTCTTTCTCAATTCCCATTTTCATGCTGAAACCTTCCCGGTGAAAGAATCCTCGCTGGTTTATGCTCTCGAAAGGTTCGAAGTAAATGATGGTTCAATGAAATTGCTTTGATGTTATGACAGATGCTATGACTTGGATGCCTATATTTTGAGCATGCAAAGACCTATCCGTTGGCCACCGATGCTTGGGATATCCAGAATGGACTCGCATCATAAGGGACGATTTATGTTCCCCGTCAGGACACTTTATGAAAAGCGCTTATTGAGTTTAATTTCATGATGCACCTTATCACTAACACCAAAATCAGCCCACATGTTGTTTTTCGCTGTCTTTGTGAAATAACACCAAAACGCTTGTTGAAGTTTTGTCCTGATTTGCTGTGAAATGACGGTAGTTTTAGTAAAATTTTATACATGTAGTTTTGTTGCCAAAAGTTCACGCGATGATATTTTGTCAAATGGTCTACACGAGGAATTAACGATATTTCTACAGTTGTTTTAAAAGTAGTCAGAAGCTGCTATTTGCTTTCTTCAAAATTGTATATGTGGTTCGTGACAAAATTAAAAGCGTCCACATGTTGTTTTTCATCAAGTTGTTTCACAAAAGCAACACTAAAACACCATGTATAGGATTTTGTCCGACTTGCTAAAAACTGCGCGTATTTTCTCATTTTTCTTTTAATTATGTTGCTTTCAAGTGTTGGTCCTTTCCAAAATGATATGTGGTTTTGAGAAGCAATGTATTTTTTCAAAATAATAGGTGTTGTCTTTTAGCATTATTTTACATAAAATGCACATGTGGTTTTATAGAATTTTCACAAAACAACATGTCAACAAATATTTTTAAGTGTTGTTTTCAATAAACAACATGGTTAAATGACATGGTTAAATGACAAGTTTTCAAGTATTGTTTTCAATACACAATTGCTATTTTCAAGAAATTGTTGATGCTTACTACTTTTGATGTATAGATTATATAAATTTTGCAATTTTATAACTTTGTCATTCCTTCAAAGGAAAGAAACATTTTATCTATTGAATTATTCAAAATAAACCACGCGTGTATTTCAAGTATAAGAAGCCGATTCAAAAACTGCTTTCCTTAATTACTAAAACCATGATTTTCTATATCCTCACTTCATCTCACGGTTCAATTCATGGATTTTGAAATCCTTGAGGTTGCAAAACTAGTCGCTGTAATGTAATTTCTTCCGGAAAGCAAAACCATAAATGGCGTATTATTTAGCCGTGAAAGCGTACTACATAAATATTTTGCCGGGAGCGCATCTTTGTCTATGTCGATTCTAGCTATAAAATTTGTCAAACCTACCAAAGAATGATAAAAGACAAGGTCAAGTGTATGCAAGATTCGCACTCATATTGAAAACCATATGCAAGACTTGAACTACACCATATTTATCTCAGAATTTCTAATGCGATAGTTCTAATAGACAACGTAATCCCAGATGACCTCTCATGCTTCCAAATTTTAAATAAATTAATAAGAAAAGATAGCATCATACCATGATATACAAAAGCATCTCCGCAGTTATCCAACATCACAGAGTGGGCACTTCCATGTAAGAATAGATCCGCCCGCTGAAGTCACCAACACATCCGTTATGGTATACTTGGTATAAGCCGCTTGTAGCCAAAACACATTTGGGCATCCTTTAGACAAATCAAGTTTGCTAAACACACCCCAACTACCATTTCCCAAGCAAAAATGAAGCGCAATCAACCTAAACCTCAGAGTGAAGGCTAAGATTATTTGAGTCTTATATTTCTCCCCGCCAAAATGTTAGCTTATGGATTTCGAAAGGCCAGGAGCACGTGCGGCATGCATGGTACAAGCAACCATCATAAATCATGCAGAAATTGGTGGTCTTGATCAGAAAGCCGCACGCGATATGCCGTAACAGATTCAAAATCAGATTTAGCAAATCTTGTCTCTACCTCAATAGATTAGGAAACAGCGATTTGCGCAGACGCCAAATGCAATTATCTCGGCCACGCTGCCGGCTACATCTTCTTAACAGTCCGTGAGTATAGCAAAGATGCAGACCAAATCAGGTTTAAAGAGGTGCAAATCAACTGGCCTACAAATCAGTGAAGTTTACCGCAGGCGCCAAATTTTCAAATCCGGACATTTTCCGCGGACGTTTCAGCTTAGGTGTGCTCCTCAGCCATTAGATTGGCAATCCAATCCGCCAAAAAAATTTGAGCTCCATGTATTCATCGCAGGGCTGCTAGGCACGCCTCCGCCGGAGCTTCGCCATCGTGATGCATTGCTTTGGAGAGCCGCAGAATCTCAATCTCAAGATCGCAAGATGAGCATGCAAGATGAGCACATACAAGAAACAAGCAAGGCAAAGCGGCAAGAAATGTAAGGCTTCAAGAAACAAGGTGCCAAAATCGGGATGGGAAAAAAAAAAAATTTAACCTAAACTAGATGTCGTGACCAAGATCAAGATTCTGGCCCTTCATTCCCGGGCCTCTATCTCCTCACGCTGAAATAAACCACTAATAGGATGTTAGGCCCAAGATCTTAATCTTGGCCCTTCATCTCTCTGCCATCTCCTCGATGTTGAATGATGCACTAGGATGCATTCTATCTGGCCAACGACACTGTTCTGATCCTATATATGCTACCTATCATTGTTTTAAATCTTTTGAAAACAAAGAATGTTGAAAAATTTAACGTCACCATTCTAATGCCCTCATTTTGCATTCTACTTTAGAAAATGCACAAGAGCACAAATGTAAGAACATCATTGTGTGAAAACATAAGATGCAAGTATTTTCGGCTAAGCGCATCATTCAACAGACCAGGAATCCATATTCATGATTATAACATGAGACACGCTAAGTTCCTAAAGGGCATCATACTAACCGCTATTCATGCTCTAAGATCTAGGTCAATTATCCTAGATAGTAGGTCAAAGTTTGGAAGAGTTTGGTAGGCAACATTGATGTGAAGGTCAAAGGAAACCTATCTTCTAAGGCCAATACAGCCATCTAAGGTCAAACTTCATGAAGGGTACTATATTTATGGTCAAACCTTTGGTCAAACGCGATGTTCTATGGCTCGTATAAAGAGATTGAAGACGCTTTTGAAGTTTGGAAGTTTCTTCATTGTTCAATCCTTTGTATGTTTATGTTTCACTTGTTCCCTATGCCCACCTTTTATATATTTTTTAGCTTTAATCATTTTCTTTCACCTCTCATCATGTTTCTTTTACCTTCTATTCTTATTATTCTATTCTTATATTTAGTGTTTAAAATATTTTGCCTAGCCAATATTTTTGCTCAGCCAATATTTCATACATTTACAAAGAAAGCTAGATAAGGAGTTGTGAAAGCATAAACAAAGACTCGTCTATGAATCGAAGACATGTTTGTGCAAAGAAGAAGGTCGAGAAAAGAAAGAAGGCTGCACTTCTTTCCCTCGCTATAGCGCCTATTAATGCCCCAAGAAGCAAAGATCTAGGAGGATCGCTCTCGCGGATGTACCAGAAATTGACCCAATTTTAAGCACTGCTTTAGTCAAGGGTTCCAAGTGTAAACGATTAAACTCAACCTCCAAAAACATAGACCCTTTGAGAACCTAGTAGCATGCGTGGTTTATGTTCTCGCAGGGCCATGCCCTAGTAGCAAGATATTGTTTGCCCTGATGGGCCTGGATGATTCAAATCCCATGTTTTGCCATGGCTCTATACATGCAAGCTTGTGAGATGGTGCACTAGCTATCCATTAAAAAATATAGGCCCCATTTGAAATGGCATTTTTAGGCCATTAATGCTGAATTGTGTAATGTTGGATGCACCTTGGCACGCTGATGCTCTGTGGTAATGTGTGTTTGGAGCCATCTGGTATGTTTGGCTTCACCTTGGCACGCTTGTTTCCACGCATGTTGGAGCCCATGTGGCATGCCGAGCTTACCTTGGCATGTTGGAGTCTAGGTGGCATGGCTGGTGCCTCGCTTGGCATTTCAAAGCTCGTGGTGAGTGTTTGAGCCACCCGGTACCTTTGGAGCCTAGGTGGCATGCTGGCTTCCACGCGGGTATGCTGGAGCCTAGAGGGCTGTTGGAGCCTAGGTGGCATGGTGGAGCCCACGCGGCATGTTTGATACCTTGGCATGCTGAGCCTCGCGATAGGAGCCCGCGGGATGGCATGTTGGTCACCAGCCGCGCGGATGGATCCCAGTCTCGACATTTAAGTCCCTTGCAGCTGGGGTCTTGCTGGGCCCTATGGAGGGTTAAGTCCGTCCGCGGGTAGGGGCCTTCAGAGAGACCTTCTGGCTGCCGCTTCCCGGTTTTCGGCACTATCTTCCGCTTCAATACCTCCCCATATGTGATGACATTGTGCAAGATAATCGTCAAACCTCGACTAGATATGGCCTCCAAATATAAAACCTATGTGTATTGTTGTTAGGTTAGTTGAAGTGTTTACATTATGTAGCATGGTCGCTATACTTGGGACATGGCTCTAGAAGCTGCAAATGGCACGGTAAAACATAAGTAATCGGGATTTTTATATGGGTTTGACTATTTTCTCCCATCAGTGGCAATTAGAAGTCAAGAGCTAAATTGTATACATATTGTCTTGGAATAGAAGCACTCAAAAGGGGTTGGAATTATTGACCGAAGTCTAAATTTAATGGTCCAGAAATATGATCATATGGCTTTATTCTCCTCTCCCATGCTCATCAATCATTTTGGGACAGTTTTATATAAGTTGATACTCTTAGGTGAGTTAGTTCAGACATGCTTTGATATGGGTAAGTATGTTAGAACCGCCAAGTTGGTTATGCAACCAATCTTGTCTAAAATTATGCAAAAAGGCATCATCATATTAGAATCCCAAAGCAAAACGAGGTAATTTGTACTCCTAGATCTCAATATCTCGAGTTGTAGCCGGTCTTTATCCAAATGATTTTTAGAGTGAGCAACTAGAGAAAAAAATTGTGGATGAGATGTGGAAAAAAAAATTACGCTTGAATTTGGATCCGGATGTCCTGAGAAATCGTTCAAAGTTGGAAGAAAATTTGACTACCGCATCAGTATTAACAGAGATACCAATAAATATGCTACGTGAGATACTTCTTGTGACTAAAACTATAATTTACCTTTTGCACATGATATTAGGCCCTAGTCTGTAATCAGAAGTTGAAAATCATGCAAAAACCTTATTTGCTTGAGATCCAAAAATTTTGCCGGGTTTTCATGGCTGCCCACCTACGTAATTTTGGATCCAATTCTGCCCCATTTTTTCTTCATCATCCCAGTTTTAAATCAGGCTAAGTTTTTGCCACACATTCCTGCCAACTTTTCTAATAGTCATTTAAAAACCATGCAAAAGTGTTCAAGAAACTCAGATATCATCATTTGGGTGTGCGTGCCTTGTTTTGTCCTTTCGGAAGTAATCGCATCAAATTTTCTTTTCCCACTTGAACCCCGATTTTCACAGACATCCCAGATCCAAATCGAAGCCAAATTCTTTTTTCCACATCTCATGTAAAACATTTCTCACGTTGCTTCCAAAGCCATGTAACTCCGTGATATTCAGATCTGAGTGCAACTATTCTATTTTTGCTTGTGGGAACTTAATGGCTTGATGCATTTTTGCATAATTTCGACAAAGATTGGCTCTCCTTAACAACTGGAGGTTCTAACACACCATATCCATATCAAATCAGCGTATATGAACTAACACACCCTGAGAAGTGGCATGCTGGAGCCTATGTGGCGGCTTTGAGCCACCTTGGCATGTTTGAGGCCAGGCATGCTAAGTCTACCAACATGCCGACGTTTCTGGATGTGTTGGGAGCAAAGGTGTGCTAATGCTGGAGCCCACATGGTAATGTTGGAGCCCAGATGCAGGCTGTTTGGAGGCACATTGGCATGCTGGAGCCTAGGTGGCACACATGTTGGAGCCTACGTGGCATGCCTGGCCTTAGGTGTTATGTTGTTTTCTCCTATGTTTGGCGCCTACCTGGCATGTTGCTTCAGGTGGCATGTTGAGCTGCTGAATATTTGTTTCACCTTGCATGTTTGAGTTTAGGTGACATGCTGGAGTTTAGCTGGCATGTTTCTACTTACCTTGCATGTCGGGAGCCTAGGTCCACATGGTATGCTCGGGAGCTACCTTGGCAGTGTTGGATCCTAGGTGACATGTTGAGCCTAGCCGGCTATGTTTGGAGACATCTTGGCATGCTGGGAGCCTGTGGCATGTTGGTGCCGGCGTGGCATGTTTGAGACACCTTTGCATGCTCTGGGCAACCTTGGCATGCCGGGATCCCAGGTGGTACACGTTGAGCCCGGCCATGGCATGTAGCGAACCACTTTTTGGTGACGTTTGAGCCACTGGCAGCCAAGTCGGGAGCCTGTGTGTGGTATTGCCGGGTCTACGCTTACGTCAGCCACCTTAAAATGCTAAGCCCCGGCATGTTAAGCCCACGCGGTACGTTTGACACCCTCAATGTTTTTCTGGCTTTAGCCCATGTAGGGAGCCTCAAGGCATGTTTGAGCTACCTGGCGTGTTGGAGTCCGCGGCATGTTTGGAGACACTCTTGGCATGTTTGAGCCTAGGGTGGTATGTTTGGTTACCTTTGGTATGCTTGAGCCTCACAAGTGGCATGTTTGAGACACCTTGGCATGTTTGGAGCCTGTGGCATGTTGGTGCCTAGGGCAAGATGTTGAGCCACCTTGGCAAAGTTGGAGCTCCAGGTGTATGTTGAGCCTACATGGCATGTTTGGATTTTACCTTTGATATGTTGGAGCCTAGGTGGCATGGAAGCCCACGCGCTTGAGCCACCTTGCATGTTTGGAGCCTAGGTGCTCAAGTGCTGAAGCCTCAGGTGGCATGTTTGGAGGCACGCTGGCATGTTGGCTTCAGGTCGTGATACCTGGTTCTCTTATGTGCATGTTGAGCCTATAGGTGGCATACAGGAGCTCATGGTATGTTTGAGCCTAGGCATGTTGTTCTGAGGCATGCTTGAGCCACCTTGGCATGTTGGAGCCTAGTAGTATGTTCCTCATGTGTATGATTCAACCATTGAAGGTATTTTTTATATGAATGTAAAACAAGACATACATTTCCAAATTTGGTACACAAAGAATATTCTGTGGTGGTGCTTTGCTTATTAAAATAGCCTCAAGAAACCCCTGCAAAATAACCATACTTTCTAGTAATAGAAATAGTTATGTAAAACCATAAATTCTTAGTTATAAACCACCACTTCAAAACCACACTTTTAAAAAATGTACCACTTCAAAACTACACCTTACCTCAAAACCATACCCTTAAAAAACTATATACTTACTTTAAAAAACAACTACTCAAAAACTACACCTAGCTATATAAACCACACCTAAAAAAATCATACTTCCTAAAAATAACTCTTAAAACCACCTAGTTATAACCACACCACTCGTAAACCATACTCATTAAAACAAATCCACTTAAAATCCACCCCAAGAGTAAACGTATTAATTCTCCAAAAACCATATTCAACCATTTAAAACTACACCCACTTGGTAAACCACACTTCAAAAAAAAACAAACACTTCAATTAAAAAATCTACACCACCAAAAACTATACTTCCTAAAAAACAACCACTTAAAAACTATACCTCCTTATAAAACCACACTCAAAAACTATACTTCCATAAAAAAACAACTACTTAAAAACTACACTCAGTTATAAACTACACCTCAAAAACAAAAACAACCACTTAAAAACTATACCTCCTTATAAAACCACACTTCAAAAACTATACTTCCATAAAAATAACTACTTAAAAACTACAATCAGTTATAAACTACACCTCAAAAACAACACCTTCTAAAACAACACCCCCTAAAAAAGCAACACTTCTTTTTGTGAAAAAACGATACTCAAAAAAAAGACACACCTTAAAAAAACTATAGCTCCGTGAAAAACTACACCGCCTCTTTAATAAACCATTACCCATATAACCATGTGATTTTTGAACAATGACATGTGGTCTTTTTATTACTGTTGGTTTTAGGTGTTGACCCAGAATTGGGGTAGTATGGTGGGCATGGAGGTGAATGAAAAACCTATGAATCGCTCAAAAGAATGTTTTACTGGCCTAGTTTGAAAGAAGATGTGAAGGAATATGTGAAAATTTGTGAGACATGTCAGCAGGTTAAAGCGAGTCGAGGCAAGACTCTGAGACTTTTGCAACCCCTGCCTGTGCCAGAGGAGAGGTGGAGTGAAATCTCTATGGATTTCATTGTGAAGTTGCCTCGTACTGTGCATCACTATACCCAGATACTTGTAATTGTGGATAGGTTGACGAAGTATGCATGCTTTATACCTCTGACAAAGAATGTTGATCCCATCGATCCGAGACATCGGATCGCCATTCTAGAATGGGACGAGCATGCATGTTTTGCATGCATGCGGGCGGCGCATGCCCGTTCTGGTTGGGAGTTCGCTATTTTAGGCGCGTTTCTGCATCAACGTCTCATCGGCGCTTCCTCTTCTCTCTCAGCAGTACCTATTTCTCTTTGAATTGTTTTCCAGGCAGGGGAGGGGCTTCTTCCTGCTTGGTTTGGCCAATTTGGCGTTTCTTTCATGCTGTCCTTTTCCGGCCTTTAGCCTTCGTCCTGTGACCTTCGTCCTCGATCCTAGTTTGTAAGGAAGTCCTTTGGTATTCGGGCGGTTTGTTGGTTTCATGCGAGTCCCATTCTAGAATCCCATCGATCTGAGACATCGGATCGCCATTCTAGAATGGGACGAGCATGCATGTTTTGCATGCATGGCGGCGCATGCCGTTTCCGTTGGGGAGTTCGCTATTTTAGGCGCAAGCCGTGATCAACGCCTCATCGGGCGCTTCCTCTTCTCTCTCAAGAGTACCTATTTCTCTTTGAACCCACCCTCCCCCTTCTTTGTTTATTATGTTTATCGCGTGGCACGCGCGTAATCAGCCCCTCCACTCTGGGAGGTTTGTTTTGTTTTTGTTTTTTTTTGGTGTTGGTGATGTGCGTACACAGGTTGGCGAAGCGGTATCGTTTCGACTTCTCCATTCGTAGGTTTTTGGGAGCGATTTCTCTGCCTTGCGTTTGTCTAAGCCCCTTGCCGAAGGTTTATCACTAGGGTTTTTCCTTGAAAACCCGAAAGGGCGGGGTTTTCGGGCGGGGTTTTTTAATCCCGGTGATAAGCTTTCGGCAGGTACACCAATCAAACATCTCATTAGGGATTTTTTGAGATCATAAAAGGGCCTTCTAAGAACTGCTGACTAAGCTATATGAACTACCAATCGAAAAACAGACCGGTAATAATCGGCCAAAACAGTTATAACTAACTCACTGGATCACATTTTCTAGCATAAGTGTTGATAGAAAAGTCCAAATGAGCTTTTGTTTGGTGAAATAGATAGATCTCATTGAGATCTTTCCAATCTTGGGTGGTTTGCATATCTTTTAGCCCCGTAGGATAGTAAAAAATTGTAAAACCCATATTTTTTGGAGTTTTGACAATCATAAGTGGTTAAAATATGTGCAAAGCACCTAAGGTTGAAAAGATCTCAACGAGATCTATCTACTGCACTAAACAAGAGCTCATTTGGACTTTTCTATCGACAGTTATGCTAGAAAATGTGATCCAGTGAGTAAGTTATAACAGTTTTGCTGACTGGACCCGTCAGGCTCTAATTTCTGATTGGTAGTTCATTTATCTTCATCTGGCTTTGAAGGCCCTTTTTTAATCTCAAAAAAACCCTAATGGTTAGCATTGTATTTTTGGGGTCCAAATGATATAATTGGATTTTCCCTTTATTGTTCGTGGGTAGTTCGCATGTGTGTGGCTACCCACTATCCACCATTGTAGAAAATCTGCTGAGATGAATGAGAAGCCTATCTGGCGGTTTGTTGGTTTCATGCGAGTCCCATTCTAGAATGATGGCTTGGCGGTGGGCAAGGCTTATATGCAGCATATATTTCCTATTTTTGAATTACCCAAATCTATTGTAAGCGATCGAGATGTGAATTTCACAGGGAATTTCGGCGGGAATTGTTCTCTGCATTAAAATGCACTCTTCAGTTCTCTAGTGGAGATCATCCGGAAATGGATGGACAAACTGAAAGAGTGAATCAAATTCTGGAGGATATGCTGAGATCTTATGTGGCCACTCAACAATCCAGATGGGAGGACTATTTGCCAATTGTAGAGTTCGCTTACAATAATGGGTTCCAGCAGAGCATCAAAACTAGCCCGTTTGTGGCTATGTTTGGGAGAAATCCCAGAGACCCATATCACTTGGGTTTGAAGGGCTGAAAACTGATATTGCTATAACTATACTTGAAGGCATGGATGTGACACTTGGGTTGTGTCAATTGCATATGAGACAGGCCCAGGATCGGGCAAGGGCACGTGCCAATTTGTCGAGAGCCCCGATCGAGCTACATGAGGGTCAGATAGTATACCTTCATGTGGTTTTTCCTACAAATCTGAAAAGAAAAGCAATATTGCCATTGCTTGCGGGAAAGAAACCAAAGTTCTCCCCAAGATACAGTGGTCCTTATAAAATTTTGAAGAAATATAATGATGTTGCCTTCAAGTTGCAACTTCTACCAAATATGGACATTCATCCAGTTTTCCATGTGAGCCAGTTGCGACCAGCTCTGGGGAAAGCTGCGAATGTGGTGCCTTCTCAGGAACACATCGTGGAGTTGGATAGAATCCCTACCCCTGAAAGAATATTGAATTCCCGGAAGGGGCGGATCCGCCAAAGAGACCAGATGGAATTTCTGGTGAAATGGAAACATAGACCTGTCTTCGAGGTGGCGTGGAGACGTCGTTTCATGTCTCAGTATCAGAATGCTATGTCTCAATGGTCTGGAGCCGATTCTTGAGGACAAGAATCCCAAGGGGGAGTAATGTTATGTCCAAAATATTTTGCAGACCATTGTTATATAATTTACATGCATGTTATCAAGGGCTAACAATAATGAATTAATGCGGTTGGCATTAGAGTTAGGGTCGCATGTTATTCTCTAGTCTAGGGTATGGTGCAATTGGTAGATCTTAGACTAGGGGCGCAACTATTTATAGATGCTTGATATAATTGTGTGGTTGCCCTAAGTACGTTATGAAAATAATGTAAGGGAGGGGCAATGTTTAAATGGTAAAATACCATTGGGTCATTTAGGGGTTAGATGACTTTTAAGGTTATAATATTTGGAAATATGTTTAATGGTTTTAAAAAGCCATTGATTGTGAAAGGGTGAGCACCCCTTAATCGGGGGAGCCACCATCGTGGCTGAGCCACAGGTCTGTAACAGCAGGAAACTGCTGGATGGTGCGTCGACAGCGGTCGGACCTGCCCTTGGCAGAAACAGCTAAACCGCCTGTGGCATATTGGAAAAACTCTGAGGCAGCGGCCTAGCAGCTGGATCTGGGAGCTGCAGGCCGAATTACAGATCCGACAGGATCACCTGCCTGCTGGGGTAGTGCCACATGGTCTAGCCAACGATTGGTAGGGTCTCGGATCAGAAAGAGCCAGGCTATTACAGGGTAGACAGAATAGAAGGAGATTGGTTACAGTAGACAAGCCGGGAAGGCAAAAGCTGAACGGAAGGAGAGAGGAGAAGCCAGCGGGCTGAGTTCAGAAAGGAGGTATCCACGGTACCTGATAAAACTAATGAAGCTTTACTCTAACCTCGTGGAAATAAAGGAGCCTTGTGGCAATAGTTCGAGATAATTCTTGAACTATGGGTTGGGCTACACTTTACAAGTGCTAGCATTAGCTATGGTCAACAGTTGCTGACATAGCTTAGAGACCAACCTGCTACACGGCTCTGGCTTCATAATAGCTAGTGCTGGCCTGTTGGATGCTTGTGAGTACTAGTGCAATGTGATATGGTTGGTATGGGATGACACTATATTTACATCAACAATCTAGTAAAAGCAAGACCCCTATTACTGAGTTATGCTCAGTATGTATCTTGATGATACTGGGGTAAGCACGGTGAGTGCTTGCCCAAGGGAGTTTCTGCAAGCATGTATGTAGATGAGCGAGGCTTATCTTGATAGGAACCTATGGTGCTAGTGAGATGAAATCTATCGCTGGTATGGGACTGTGATGGACGTAGTCAACAGTCTAGCCCGGGGGGTGCACCTATTGTATAGGGGATATGCCACCTTGTATACGCATTTGAATTTTTTCAGAAACCCCGTTTCCAGCCACATACAGTACTAAAATTGCCCTTAAAACCCCAAAAAGCTACCCCTAGGTACGAGTATATGTACGGTCACTCACATGGTTTGTACGGCCAAAACTATGTGAATCCCCCTTGCAGTCTAGTGGCCTAGGTTCTATTGTTGCTTGCAGTTCTTTCCTTACACGAGATCCACCAGCGCGGGGATTCTAGACGACGTACTGTCTAGATATGGTGGGATGTGTCTGCTTGGCAGATGCAATGGTGTGTGTGGTGGATTCTATATGTGTGTAATTGTAGTCCGTCAGTCATTGCTTCGTGTTGACACTACTGGATAACTCTTATGCATGTTACTAACACGTGGAAGCTTGTGGAGGCTGTTCGATAGCTGACAGAGCATACGTGTGTACATGGTTATCTTGTGTTATCGTCTTGTTATCTGTATACGTGGCTTTCATGTGAAAGTTTGATGTGAGAGGCAATACTTGTTTTGTGTACTTTGATGGTTTGATGGGAATACAAATCGAAAGTTTTGGTACTAAAATTTTGGTTCATAACATTTGAAAGCACTATTTCATTAACTGTAAACGTTTTCATTAATCGTAAATGTTTTCATTAACCGTAAACGTTTTTGTGGTCCATAATTCCCCCAAATGCACCGGGCAATGAGTAGGATATATGCCATTTTGCTAGTTCAACATAGAGCATAAGTTAAACCATGGAATCAGCAACAGGATTCCACTTCCAATCATAAAACCATTTGCTTCTATTTATGGCTAGAAGCATGCTACATGCATACAAAATGCTCACAAATGTGAATTTTGTTGGTACAATATATACTTATAGACAGAAATCATGGCAGTCTACCTAACAACATAGAATTGTTTTGCACAAATCATGACTGCGGCACACGTGGTTAACAAATGAATGCAACTCGTCAGAAAGCCTATAACATCAGTTATTGACAAGATTGGAAGCATGTTTGGATAAAGGATGCACCTGATTAGAGTGTGCAATTGCATGTAGTGAAGTTTTAGTTCTGCAATGTCCTCAAAGTCCCAGATGGCTAAAATGCCAACAAGGCACAATCCAATGGAGGAATTTTGCAGCTAAGGGAGTACATTCAGATTGGACCATTGTAAGAAATTAAACTGACGTGCTTTGCATAACCACAAGCACGAATCTAAAGCATATACATTTGGGTAGTTGTGAATTCGACATTCTGATTCAAAAGAAACGAACGCATAGGAAGGCTCAAAAAACAAAAAAATAAATCACGTCGCAAGACCTTGATTCTTCCAATGTAAAGTCTTTTGGAAAAAACCTCAGTGTCTTGTCGCCAAACAAGATACATCCTCCAAAATGCTCAGCTCCAGCAATGCATAACTCGAGCATCACCTTGTAGGCTCTTTGTTTTCTTTCTTCGCCTTTACCTTGGCTATGGGAATGAACCTCCAATAGTTGCTAAAGGCTCTTTCACACTCAATCTGGGGCAAAGTCAGTCTTTTTCTTGGCTATAGTGCAATATCAGCATTCTATAACAGGGCACTGAGCAAGTTTAACATCAACTGCAACAGCCTAGTTACTACAACTAGATATATACCTGATGTAATTCCCAGACACCTGTAGAAACATTTAAAGTACATTGTAAAAATGAAGACAATCAATCACTACCATTTTTAGTTAGTACTGTGTAAGAAAAGCAATGTTGGAAGGTAATCCCAATACTCTAGCCCCGACAATTGCTGTAATATTGTGAATTGTAGAATACTAGCATAGTCTGGTGGAGGATGCATCATTCAAGCAGTCGAATTTATTCGAATAGTACTCAGTCTACTACAGAAAGCTACTATCATTTTGCATATGTTAAGGACTGAGCAGTTAGAAGATGCCATGATATACAAAGGACAAAAATGCTAAACCTAGATGATCTTACTGCAAGGCCGTCTTTGGAGCCAGAGTTTGAGGACCCCATGATTTCTTTTCATTGCAGAAGTGGTACAAAAGGGAGGAAGAAGGAAAAATAGAAAAACACATGAAAAAAGAAAAAAGATATCTATAATTTGGCTCTTAACCAAAAGCTCTGTGAAGCTGAACATATTGACTTGGGGTTACAACAGTATATGGCTAAATATGCTCCATAATATTCGATGCTATTGCTTTCTATTGCACCAAAGAATAACAATCTCAATTTTCAAGTTTATCCACATACGAGGATATTAGAATAACTATTTGCTTTACAGATCTAGATTTCTAAATCTCAAAAATTAGAACAAAACATAAAGAAACAATAAATTAACCTGAGTAACGGAGCAACAATGAGAGATAGATAGTCAGCTCCTCTTGAATATGTAGCATAATAACAGGGGGTTTTCTTTGTGTTTTTGTACGCTTTTCACTAAGGTTTTCCTATGATTTCGTGATGTATTCAAATGGATGTACTAATGCGTACATCTAGAGTGCACCATTTCTGAGCCATTGATTTTAGCCTTTTTTTTCAATGGTCAACAACCAATGGCTCACAACAAAAGCCCTTTTTTTTGTGCGTGTGGTGCATAATGGTCAACAACCAATGGCTCACAACAAAAGCCCCTTTTTTGTGCGTGTGGTGCATAATGGTCAACAACCAATGGCTCACAATAAAAGCCCTCTTTTTTTGTGTGTGTGGTGCATAATGGGCACATGAAGGGCTTGAAGGGCGCATGTAGTGCAGTTTCCCCGCCGACAACACATTTCTTATCATAACTTTTGATCCAGAGCTCTGTTTCAGATGATTTTTATTGCGTTGGAAAGCTCTCTCCGAGATCTTTTTGATAGTGTATGATATGGATATGTTTGGTTAAGTTATCTATGCTAAAACAGCAATTTTTCGGCCGGGTTTGGTAGGCTTTCACATCCTACCAGCTGATTAATACAGGATTACGCTATTGGATATTGTTTTATGGCTCATTCCGAATGAAGCTTGCAAAAAATTACCATGCATTTTTAGATTTTGAGGCAGTTATTAAGCAAATTCCAAGGCTTCTAGATCCTTGTGCTAACAAGCAAAAAAGTTTCCCACTTTGGTTTCTCACCACAAGAATCCATGGAGGCTAAAGACTGCTGTTAAATTCTAGTTGAAAAATGTTTGTGTATGGGTGTTGCAAACTTTATGACTTTTAGAATAATGGGATCAATCTGCTCTATCTTTATGGTAACTTTTACTTATGTTCTATTTGTTTTATTGTGATGAAATTCAAAAGCTACAGGTGATGAAAGCCTCAAATGAATTCTAGTTTTTTTCTGGTTTGAATTCTAAATTTTTTGTCACACTGGGGTGTCCCTAAGGCCCCGAAGGGGCCAAAATTTTTTTTTTGCAACACAAATCATTAACATCCAACATATAAAAATTAAATCCCCCAACATATAACAACCAACACATAACAACCATTGACAACACATAACTACCATTGACATTAATTAACACAACCATTGGGTCCAACACATTTAAATTAAAATTCCCCTTAAACCCCCTTTGGTTTGGGTGCATATTCACACGGGGGGTGACGTAGGGCACCGAGAGCCCTCATAATTGTATTTTGCATGTACGAAATCAACACCATGTAGTATTCCGCTTGAAATCTTATAGTATTTTGCGAATCTTATTATACAGTATAGCAAATTTTGTACTTGCATACCCCACAAACGAGGAACTTTACGTACGGTGTAGATTAAGGAATAAGGGGTGAATATGCCTATCCAACAGCTCTCGTTGCCCGGAGTTACCCCCGTGTGAATATGCACCCAAACCAAAGGGGGTTTAAGGGGGATTTTAATTTAAATGTGTTGGACCCAATGGTTGTGTTAATTAATGTCAATGGTAGTTATGTGTTGGTTGTTAATGTCAATGGTTGTTATGTGTTGGTTGTTATGTGTTGGGGGATTTATTTTTAATATGTTGGATGTTAATGGTTTGTGTTGCAAAAAAAATTTTTTGGCCCCTTCGGGGCCTTAGGGACACCCCCCCCCAGTGTCACAAAAATTTTAGAATTCAAACCAGAAAAAAACTAGAATTCATTTGAGGCTTTCATCTGCATAGAAAAATATAACAATGAAATATAAGGCAAAGAATATAATGACCATTCCAAATTGAAGAATATCCAGATAGACATGCCCTTGCTTGTAAGGCTTGGAAAATAGATAGAAACATACAAGATTTGACAAATGAAAGGCCTGCATCAACCTAATTCAACAATGTTTTCATGAGTTCTTTGAGATGTGCAATTTCATAAGTAATACCCCATACGTTATAATCCCTTCTAGTTTTTGTCTTACAAGTGTTAGAAATATAACATGCAAGGAATAAAGTAACGCAGCAAGACAGAAAGAATGAGAGAGAGAGAGAACACAAGTTAATCCTAAAGTGAATGTATTATTTATGAAGAGTACATGTTCTTATATACAATAATGAAGGGCTAATAAGCAAAGACCCTTTTAGCTCTATGAGTATCAATAGACAATGAACTATCAATAGACAAAAGCTAAGATTGTATAGGTGTATTATAAATACATTCCAACATCCCCCCTACAATCTTTGTCTCTTTGTAAAACAAAATAAGTAGCATGTACCTTCGAGGGTGAGATCGAATGCATAATGCTGCAAGATGTGTCCCCCCTGCAATTGATCTCTAGCTCGAGTAATAAAAACCTTTTGTGGGAATCAAAAGGAAAAAACCCGAGCTCCCTCCAAGTATGACTATACTCATAGGGGAGCTAGTGTAACTCCCAAAGCAATTCTATGCTCAGATAATGGCTTCTCAGGAAGTGCTTTTGTAAATATATCAGTACGCATTAAATATGAAGGACAATATTCAATCTTAACAGTGCCCTTTTTAATTCTGCGCGAACATAATGATTATGTATCTCTATGTACTTAGATTTGGAATTCAACACTTGATCTTTCGCAAGCGAATTAGCACCCTGATTGTCACAAAATAAAGTTGTCCTTTGAGATGGTGGAAATCCAAAATCTGCAAGAAGTCGTCGCAACCAAACTAACTCCGGCACATATTCAGCTTCTGTGGTGGAAGTTGCAATACAATTTTGTTTCTTACATGTCCATGATACTAAAGACTGTCCAATGGTAAAACAATTCCCACTTTTAGATCACATTGGATGATCAGAACTTGCCCAATCTGCATCTGTATAACCTGTTAAGGACATAATCCCTTGTAGGAGAAGACATAAATTGACCCAAAAGATTAGCTGCAAATGAAATATATGGGCGAGAAGCATGTGCAAAGTATTGAAGAGCTCCAACCAAACTGGCATAAGGAATATCTTTCATGGCATCATGCTCTTGATCTGTTTGGGGACAATGCAACTTAGACAAATGCAAATTTTTTGGACTAACAACCATAGGCGATGCTACAACTTTGCACTGGGACAAACCAAACTTGTCCACTGCCTCTAGTATAGCATTTGTGTGGCTCAAATGCATCCATCCTTTCGAACGATCACGTTGAATGTTGAAGCCAAGACAAGAACGGATATTTCCAAGATCAGTCATCTTAAATGTTGATACTAACTGCTTTTTGACAGAGATTAGAAGATCAATATCATTACAAACGAGAATATTATCATCAACATAGAGTGCAATGAGAATGAATGACTTGCCGTGATGCCTATTATAAAGATTAGAATCTGCATGAGATGATCGAAAACTAATGGAACAAAGAAAAGCATCCATTTTCTCATACCATTTCCTTGAAGCTTGTTTTAGCCCATAAAGGGAACGATTCAACTTACAAACCAGTTGCTCCTTTCCTGGAAGTGCAAAACCTTTGGGCTGGTCCATGTAAATCTCTTCTGTGATATCTCCGTTAAGAAAAGCAGTCTTTACATCCATTTGATGAACTTCCAAGTCAAATTGCACTGCAAATGCTAACAATGCACGAACAGTGGTCAAACGCACAACTGGAGAAAAGGTTTCTTCATAATCAACACCTTCAATTTGTGAGTACACTTTGGCTACCAATCGAGCTTTAAACTTACCAAAAGTTCCATCAGCCAATATTTTTGTCTTAAAAACTTATTTACACTTGATTGCTCTTCTCCCAAAAGGTAATTCAATTATAGTCCAAGTACCTTTAGAAAGCAAAGAATCATATTCATCCTGCATTGCAATTTTCCACATCTCATGATTTGGTGAAGAGATAGCTTGCTCATATGTAACAGGATCACGAGAAACAGCCAAGGCATGATAATCAAGGATCTTCTGAGTAGGAACTCAAGTTTGAGTTGTGTGCCTTAGACTATTTTCTGGATTAGGCTCAATATTATCTGGAATGACTTCATCAACAAAATTGTCAAGAGCATCAACGTCAGCAAAATCATCAACATTGGCATGGGGTGCTTCTACATTTTCACTTCTATTAGCAACATACAAAACTAGAGTATGAGCATCAGGAGTTATACCGGTAAAATCATCATCTGGAAAAACAGTTAGAATACTATCTGAATGATTTACTGAGTTTGCATCCCCACCCATTGCAGATTCATCAAAGATAGCGCTATGACTAATGGACACCTTACGTGTCTCAGGGTCAAAAAACCTGTAATCCTTTGAATCTGCAGAATATCTAATAAAAATAACCTTTCGACCTCTAGGGTCAAGTTTCTTGCGATCTTTATGAGAAACAAGTACATAAGCAATACATCCAAAGATTCGCAAATGAGAAACTGATGGTTTTATACCTGTCCAAGCCTCAACAGGAGTAATAGATTTTAGTGCAGATGTAGTGAGATGATTTTAAATGTAAACAACAGTAAGAACAGCTTCAGCCCAAAACTGCACTGACAAATTTGCATGAATCAACATAGATCTTACGGAATTTAAAACATTGCGGTTCTTTCATTCAGAAACACCATTTTGCTGTGGCGTCTCTGATACAGTAAATTCATGTTGAATCCCATGTTCTGTGCAAAATGGCTGAAAAACTTCGGATTTATACTCGGCATTGTCAGTGCATAAACTCTTAAGAGGAAGGCCAACTTGAGTTTCAACAAGTTTGTAAAAAACTTTGAAAATATCAAATACATCTGATTTCTTTTTCAAGAGATAGACAAAAGTATATCGTGTGTAATCATCAGTGAACAACAGAAAATAAGAAGAACCCCCAAAAGACAAAGGGAAAGGACCACAGACATCAGAATGTGCCAACTCAAGAATTTGGGTAGCACGAATAGCAAAGTGTGGAAAGGATTGGCAGTGTTGCTTACCCAGGGCACATGACTTACAAACTCCCAATTGGCGTGACTCTGTAAGTGCAGACCATGTACAGTGGCTAGACGTTCTATTTCTAGACGTCTTTGAAAATTTGAATGTGCAAAACGAGAGTGCCACAGAGTACTGTCAGGGGTATTAGAAGTTGTAATAGCATATGCAAAATTATTATCTATGGAAAGTTCCCATAAATCATTACGCCTGTGTGCTACAGTAAGAAGTTTTCCATTCTGTTTTATCCTGCATTGTTCAAGAATGAATGCGACCTTAAGACCAAGATCTACAAGTATTGCCACAGAAATAAAATTCTTACCTAAACCTAATACGTACAAAACCCCCGGCAACACTCAAGTTCTTGCAGTAGTAGAAATAACAATATTGCCAATACCAACAACTTGTTGTGTACCATGGTCAACCATATAAACAAATTTTTTGACAGTCAAAGCATGATAGCTTTGTAACCATTGAATAGAACTAACCATATGAGCAGTAGCACCCAAATCAATAAGAAAATTAGCAAAATCAGAAACATGCAACACTCGGGCATTATCTGTCATAGCACAACTAGCATGCTTAGGAAGAGTAATGGCTGTAGCATGCTTTTTCATCATAAGCTTTTTTATGACATTTTTCTCAATATGACCAGTTTTATGACAATAATGGCATCTATCAGGACCAGATCTAGCATCATGTTCAGATTTATGAAAACAATCTATTGCAGGATGATTTGTTTTACCACAATGAGGGCATGGAGGAAATGGAACACGTGGGCGACGAAACATACGACCACGACTTCTACCTCGACCAACATTGGAAAGACGTCTATCAGTAGCAACACTAGCTGTATCTGATGGTTCTTCGTGGTCTTTAATCCGTTGGAAATGCTCAAACAAAGGTATGCATATACTATCAAAATCAGGATTGTCTTTTTCAGATAGAACAACCACAATTGTTTCAAATTCAATTGGCATGGACCGCAACAACATAGTAGGTAATTTATTTGATGGAACAGGTTCACCGGCTGCTGCCAACTGTTCCATCACTGGCTTTTATGAGCAATATATTAGCTAGATTTATTAGCCATTGCTTTCATAAATAAAGATAAATTAGTATATGGGAATGTTATTCCAATGCTTTTTCATGAGCAATATATTAGCTATATTAGCCATCGCTTTCATGAATAGAATAGCAATATATTAGCTTTATTAGCTATTGCTTTTATGAATAAAAAGAATATCAATATATTTGCTTTTATGAATAAATAGAATATAAATATATTAGCTTTATTAGCCATTGTTTTCATGAATAAAGATAGATTAGCATACTTGCTTTTAGAATATAATAACCTACAAGAAAAGGTGTTTCTATAAGCATGATTTACACAACCTACAAGAAAAGGTGTTTCTATAAGCATGATTTACACTATTAGTCTTTTAGTGCTTTTGAGAATTTCGTCAATTCTTGCAGAACCTATGAACTTGGCTTTGATACCATGTTAGAAATATAACATTCAAGGAATAAAGTGACGCAGCAAGACAGAAAAAATGAGAGAGAGAGAGAACACAAGTTAATCCCAAAGTGAATCACTACAAGAGAATTGGTGTTTATTGTCAGTTTTTTAGTCATTTTGTAGACTACAGCAAATTCTAGAGAATTAACAAAAATATGACCATAAAAATGTCAAAAATTGGTGACGATACATCGTCAATATTTTGTCACTTTTTTTGGCAAATTTTTGACACCCATTATGCCATCTCTATAGCATTTTTTTGGCACTCTTTTGGACAATTTTTTGACACAGATATTGTTATATCTTAGGTTGTTTTTTGGCAATTTATTATCATCTATAGTGTCATATTTTAGATCTTTTTGTCACTTTTTTGGCAAATCTTTGGCATCTATTGTGTCATATTTCAGATCATTTTTTGTCACCTTTTCGGCGGTTTTTTGGCATCTATTTTGTCACATTTTTACTTGTTTTGACACTTTTTTGTCACCTATTTTAACATATTTTAGGTCATGTTTGTCATTTTTTGGCAATTTTTTGACACCTATTTGGTCATATTCTGAATTATTTTTGGCATATTTTTGTCATCTATTAATATATTTGAGTAATTATTTGTCACTTTTTCTATTCTTAGTCACATTTTTATCATATTTTAAATCATCTTTTTGACACATTATTGTCGTCTGTTTGGCACAAGTTGTGTCATTTTCTATTTATTTTGACATTTTTTTAGAAATTTTAATTCGTCATGATTAGAGAACGCCATCTGAGAAGAATACTGGACATGATTTTTTTACAAAACATAGAAGCAATTTCTATTTATCATGTTTAGTTCACAATCTCTAAAAAGAACACTACACATGAATTATTTATGGACAAGTTTATGACAAACACCGCTCCATGCTAAGTTCCAGCTGCTACAGCAACATGCTGCAATAATTGAACAACTTTTTGTAGTGATTCACAATCCTCATTTACCTAAGCAACCATATCGACCCCAACCCCATGTACAGACACATCCATCTTCAGACTGATTTGCACTACTTTCTCATTCTTATGTTTGAAGGAGGAGACCCCTTTAGGACTTGCATGTTGGATTTCCTGAAATCAACATAAGATACTAGTAAGAGATAACGAATTTTAGGGTCAGTGGCATTAAGATTGAAGCATACTACAGTACACCATCTAAAAATGCAAGACAATATATTTTGCAACCATGAGTAGATAGGAGTCACTAAACTGCCCTTCCTTAGCACTGCTCAATTGACCAAGGCTGGTATTTTCTTACCCAGAATAAGCTAATACTAATGCGAAACCAATTTTTTTGCTGCTACAACATGTCAAATAAGAGAATCAAGCTAGGATTTTAGCTGATCGCATGTTGTACTTAAAGAGGTACATAGAACATACACTAAAAGATTCTGTAAATAGAAAAGAAAGGGAAGTAGTACTTTTGGAATTCTCAAAATGGCATATGTTTGTGAAATTTGCCCTCCATTATACAAGCGCCCAGCAACAGATGTATACAATGCAATGGATCTTGAAATTTCAAAGGCCAACACCTTTCCATCATAAGTGATCCTGTTTTCTTGTAGTCTGAAGAACATAATATTATAAAAAATCTAGTGCCTACAGTTCGTAAAATGATAAGGACAATGGGAACCATTACCATACTTCCATTGAATCCAATCTCTTCTTTTATTCTTTTAGGTTATGATCAATGCATAATATTAGATACTTATTTGAATTATACTATGATCAAAGCACATGCAAATAAATTAATAATGTCAACGCCCTTAAAGCAATAGCACTGTTGTGATACTAAGATGAAGTTACATATTGCAATCTTTGCTTCTGTATAGTCTTGTTTCAGTGTGAGAGCTCTTTGTTGCAAGACCTAAGAAATGGAACTGTCAAACACTGTTGTTGAGACATAAAATTAATATTGTGAACATACGTTAACTCATACCGGGCCAACGACGCCAAAATTAAAGTCCCGTAACTCTCTGTAAAGTTTATCACTGCGACATCAACATTAGAGAGTAAGTCAGTTACTAGATAATGATATATTCAACAAAACTTGGACTTATTCAGATATAATAGACTGGGGTATCATTTTAAGATTACATATCATGTTTAATTTTTCTTGATACTTATAATTTTTACAAGTTCTAATTATATAACGTTATCTTTAAATTTAAAGTATAATTGTTATAGAAACATAAACAATTGTTTTCTAAACTAATTTTCACATGAATCTATTTAGAATTAGACATTTCGAGAATATAAAATTTTAATTTTCAATTAGTTCTTAACAAATTTAAAATTTGGCAATCAAGATAATTTGTAAATAAAATATAATGGTTTGATAAGTGAGTGTCTTAAAATTATATGAGAATTTCACAATTTACAAACTCTTACTTTAAAAATACTTAAAAAAAGTTGTTAGATTAATATTAATTAAAATATAAAGTTTATGTTTTAATAACAAATATTGAAAAATATATATTGGAAATTAATTAAAACTAAACTATTCAATTATTTTTTAATTAAAACATAAACGTAATCATTTGATACATTTCATCTAAACTTTCTTTAAACATTTTAAAAAAATTAATATTTTAATCATATAAAGTTCGTCTTAGATGAAAAAATTAATTTTAAATATATTAAATTACAAATTAGTGTAGAAAACAATTTTAAACATTGATAACTATCATATTTTTTTATCTGAAGTTAAATTGAAAATTTTATAAAAATCAACAAGAGTTGGAACTGTCAAATACTGTTGTTGAGACATAAAATTAATATTGTTAACATACGTTAACTCATACCGGACCAACGACGCCAAAATTTAAGTCCCGTAACTCTCTGTAAAGTTTATCACTGCGACACCAACATTAGAGAGTAAGTCAGTTACTAGATAATGATATATTCAACAAAACTTGGACTTATTCAGATATAATAGACTGGGGTATCATTTTAAGATTACATGTCATGTTTAATTTTTCTTGATACTTTTAATTTTTACAAGTTCTAATTATATAACATTATCTTTAAATTTAAAGTATAATTGTTATAGAAACATAAACAATTGTTTTCTAAACTAATTTTCACATGAATCTATTTAGAATTAGACATTTCGAGAATATAAAATTTTAATTTTCAATTAGTTCTTAACAAATTTAAAATTTGGCAATCAAGATAATTTGTAAATAAAATATAATGGTTTCATAAGTGAGTGTCTTAAAATTATATAAGAATTTCACAATTTACGAACTCTTAATACTTTAAAAATACTTAAAAAAGTTGTTAGATTAATATTAATTAAAATATAAAGTTTATGTTTTAATAACAAATATTGAAAAATATATATTGGAAATTAATTAAAACTAAACCATTCAATTATTTTTTAATTAAAACATAAACGTAATCATTTGATACATTTTATCTAAACTTTCTTTAAACATTTAAAAAAAATTAATATTTTAATCATATAAAGTTCGTCTTAGATAAAAAAATTAATTTTAAATATATTAAATTAAAAATTAGTGTAGAAAACTATTTTAAACATTGATAACTATCATATTTTTTATCTGAAGTTAAATTGAAAATTTTATAAAAATCAACAAGAGTTGGAACTGTCAAATACTGTTGTTGAGACATAAAATTAATATTGTCAACATATGTTAACTCATACCGGACCAACGACGCCAAAATTTAAGTCCCGTAACTCTCTGTAAAGTTTATCACTACGACACCAACATTAGAGAGTAAGTCAGTTACTAGATAATGATATATTCAACAAAACTTGGACTTATTCAGATATAATAGACTGGGGTATCATTTTAAGATTACATGTCATGTTTAATTTTTCTTGATACTTATAATTTTTACAAGTTCTAATTATATAACGTTATCTTTAAATTTAAAGTATAATTGTTATAGAAACATAAACAATTGTTTTCTAAACTAATTTTCACATGAATCTATTTATAATTAGACATTTCGAGAATATAAAATTTTAATTTTTCAATCAGTTCTTAACAAATTTAAAATTTGGCAATCAAGATAATTTGTAAATAAAATATAATGGTTTCATAAGTGAGTGTCTTAAAATTATATAAGAATTTCACAATTTACGAACTCTTAATACTTTAAAAATACTTTAAAAAGTTGCTAGATTAATGTTAATTAAAATATAAAGTTTATGTTTTAATAACAAATATTGAAAAATATATATTGGAAATTAATTAAAACTAAACTATTCAATTATTTTTTAATTAAAATATAAACGTAATCATTTGATACATTTCATCTAAACTTTCTTTAAACATTTAAAAAAAATTAATATTTTAATCATATAAAGTTCGTCTTAGATGAAAAAATTAATTTTAAATATATTAAATTAAAAATTAGTGTAGAAAACAATTTTAAACATTGATAACTATCATATTTTTTATCTGAAGTTAAATTGAAAAATTTAATAAAAATCAACAAGAGTTGGAACTGTCAAATACTGTTGTTGAGACATAAAATTAATATTGTCAACATATGTTAACTCATACCGGACCAACGACGCCAAAATTTAAGTCCCGTAACTCTCTGTAAAGTTTATCACTACGACACCAACATTAGAGAGTAAGTCAGTTACTAGATAATGATATATTCAACAAAACTTGGACTTATTCAGATATAATAGACTGGGGTATCATTTTAAGATTACATGTCATGTTTAATTTTTCTTGATACTTATAATTTTTACAAGTTCTAATTATATAACGTTATCTTTAAATTTAAAGTATAATTGTTATAGAAACATAAACAATTGTTTTCTAAACTAATTTTCAAATGAATCTATTTATAATTAGACATTTCGAGAATATAAAATTTTAATTTTTCAATTAGTTCTTAACAAATTTAATATTTGGCAATCAAGATAATTTGTAAATAAAATATAATGGTTTCATAAGTGAGTGTCTTAAAATTATATAAGAATTTCACAATTTACGAACTCTTAATACTTTAAAAATACTTAAAAAAGTTGTTAGATTAATATTAATTAAAATATAAAGTTTATGTTTTAATAACAAATATTGAAAAATATATATTGGAAATTAATTAAAACTAAACTATTCAATTATTTTTTAATTAAAACATAAACGTAATCATTTGATACATTTCATCTATACTTTCTTTAAACATTTAAAAAAAATTAATATTTTAATCATATAAAGTTCGTCTTAGATGAAAAAATTAATTTTAAATATATTAAATTAAAAATTAGTGTAGAAAACAATTTTAAACATTGATAACTATCATATTTTTTATCTTTTATAAAAATCAACAAGAGTTGGAACTGTCAAATACTGTTGTTGAGACATAAAATTAATATTGTCAACATATGTTAACTCATACCGGACCAACGACGCCAAAATTTAAGTCCCGTAACTCTCTGTAAAGTTTATCACTGCGACACCAACATTAGAGAGTAAGTCAGTTACTAGATAATGATATATTCAACAAAACTTGGACTTATTCAGATATAATAGACTGGGGTATCATTTTAAGATTACATGTCATGTTTAATTTTTCTTGATACTTATAATTTTTACAAGTTCTAATTATATAACGTTATCTTTAAATTTAAAGTATAATTGTTATAGAAACATAAACAATTGTTTTCTAAACTAATTTTCACATGAATCTATTTATAATTAGACATTTCGAGAATATAAAATTTTAATTTTCAATTAGTTCTTAACAAATTTAAAATTTGGCAATCAAGATAATTTGTAAATAAAATATAATGGTTTCATAAGTGAGTGTCTTAAAATTATATAAGAATTTCACAATTTACGAACTCTTAATACTTTAAAAATACTTAAAAAAGTTGTTAGATTAATATTAATTAAAATATAAAGTTTATGTTTTAATAACAAATATTGAAAAATATATATTGGAAATTAATTAAAACTAAACCATTCAATTATTTTTTTATTAAAACATAAACGTAATCATTTGATACATTTCATCTAAACTTTCTTTAAACATTTAAAAAAAATTAATATTTTAATCATATAAAGTTCGTCTTAGATGAAAAAATTACTTTTTAATTATATTAAATTAAAAATTAGTGTTAAAAACAATTTTAAACATTGATAACTATCATATTTTTTATCTGAAGTTAAACTGAAAATTTTATAAAAATCAAAAGAGTTAAAAATACATATAATCTTATCATGGCATTCTTGAAGAATACCTATTAGATTTGGATAAGTCCAAATTTTATTAAATATGTCATGATAAGGATTAGATATATTAACTTTGATTATTTGTACCTTGAGTTGAGAAATAATTTCATCTTCTTTGACCCACCCTGCTGTTGATTGTCCATTACTACAGGATCAAGTTCGACAGCTCCGTTGTTGATGTGTAGGAACTGCGCTGGAAAGAGCGTAAAAGCTGAGAAAATAGTGGCACTCTGAATACAAAATATACAATGGAAACCAAGAATTTTCATCATGTTTGCATTAAATACAGTGGAAGAAGATTCATTCACTTTCCCCTGAATTCATACCCATGTTTTATACGGTAACAAACTCAGAAATTTTGGCCATGTAAGAGGTGGCTAATGCAAAAGTTGCCAGAGGCATAAAGAGTCGCTCAGAGCCCAGGCTCGCTTATATGATTAACATTTGCTAGGTTATTTTGGAAAAAGAAAACGGAAAATAATGACTGAAACAATAATGCAAGTTTATCAGCTGTGTAATATTTTCCTATAAAATGCTTAGAAACAGCAGTTCGCCATATTAAGCATATAATCCTGTCATTTTGACTGTTTGGATAGACCCCCCACCTTCCCATTACTACTTGACAATTTTTTTATTTTCCTTGAGCATAGTACCAAACATGTTTGGTTCATAGATGAAAAAACTTCTGATAGGAGCAGTCAGTATCTTCCTAAAAAACTTCTGATAGGAGTAGTCAGTATCTTCCTAAAAAGAACATGGTAGGGAAGAAAAAGCAGTCATACCTCATCAATAACTCCTTCATAAGTTAACTGGGAATAGATTGGACTGACCATATCCACCTGTACATACAATAATTAGTCCAAGTTTTATAGATACAGAAAGGACGTGGTCAAACTAGGTACCTGTCGGTCCAGGAAAATTAGTGTGTCGATCTCTGGACTCCCTGTCTGATAACCATATGTTAGCTACAAGAAAACATCCCATGACATTCCCCCAATTCCTGCTCCTAATTTGAAATGCTTAGACGGCATTCACAACCTTATTTCCTTGAATTAGACTAGCGGCATTTTTTAAGGAAGCAGTAAAAATATGTGACTTCCTTGCAGCTCCATTTTGCCTCACTGTAATGCTCTGCCTCTGTATTCTATTCTTTCCCAAAGATGGGGAGTGACTTACAGGCAATGCAACAGGTTGCTCTCCAAACATACGACTCATCACATCTGCAACCTGTGCTGCAGCTTTCCCTTTCCCCTTGATGTTTGAAATTAGACCAAACTTTGCCTATACAGAAATAGGATTAGTAAAGTGGATCTATCAATTTCTAAAGTGTGTACAGCGATTATGACAACTCATTTGGCACAAAAATCAACTATCCATAAGGAAAGGTGCCAGGGGCTTCAAAGATCACCATCCATTAATTTGAAATACTTCATTCATCATCATAGCTGCGATCCCAGGAAAACGACATATATAGACAGACCTTCTGGGCAGAAAGAAAACTGCAAACTGCTTCTGAATCTTTTGCTTCTTATCATGTTGAATATGTCCAACGATTAACTTCATCAAGGTTACATGTGGCCTGACCAAATAAAGGACTTTTTTGCAGTCTGATCGGGGAAGCTCTGCTGAAAGATGGCAAAGGTTTTCTACTCCATGCTCCTGCAAGAGTTATCTATTCATCATGTTTCCTTTCAGAACATGTATACAGGACAGATCGGCACAAAAATGGTGGCCTATTTTTGGCTCATGATTCTTCCTATAACCTAAACCTAGACGTTACCCTGGCAGACATAAATGTTTTAATATTTTGATGGCTAGAATTTGCACCTTTGCAAGTTTAAGAGCAGCCATGCCCATATTTATTATTTCAGCCATATTTTACTCATGTAGATCCATAAAAAAATCTCGTGGATAATGTTGCCACCAGTTCTAAGGCATACAAGTGCAAATATAATAATGCAAAGGGCCAACTATTAAGAGCTTGCACTTCGGCTCTTTGAGAGTTAAATGTTCTACTTTGGCAGGTGATTCATCGCTCTTTAAGAGTTAATGAGATGGTTCATCGCTTTAAGCCGGGAGTAAGCCCACTTTGCCCAATATGTGAGCGGTTGGAGCACTGTTTATATTTGTGTGCAGAGCTGAGTAGTCTTAGGTCCTGGCTACATTCTCTTTTTGGAGTATCTTTGGATAGTCAGCACTTTCTTTTGGGTATTTATCCAAATCAGTGGACTGCTTCTAAAAGGATTGCATTTCACATGGCAAAGTCTTGGCTAATATGGAGCGTATGGAAGCGAAGGCGAAGAAAGGTCTTTTATGATAAGCGTATTTCTTCTCAGGTGGTGCTTCAAGAAATTCGTAAGAAGTTGTATAATTGCTTTCAGATCTCCAATTGGCCTGATCGTATTAAAATTCCAATATGGAGTGATCATCTAAAAGTGATTGATGCTTCAGGGACATTTCTTACTTCTGGAAGTACTTTGTAATATTTTGAGTGTATAATATGAAGTAAAACACGTTCTTCAAAAAAAAAAAAAAAAAAGAGCTTGTACTTCAGGCTTTTGCCCTCTTTCTTTGTTCTGGTCCCATAACCCAGTGGGTTCTCCTGGACGTTAAAACACTTCTTCTTCTTCTTATCGAATAATTTGAAGCTTCCACGATCTTTTGAGACAATTTTTTCGTAATCGACATGGCAACAACAAGGGTATAAAGTGGTAAGAAAAGCATAGAGATAAAAAATAATATGGCAAGGAGAATAATAATGAAAGCAAAAAGACAATGGGAATGATGTGTAAGTAGCTAAAATTTCAAAGGGGTGGACCATAGAAAATAGCAACATTGTGGAAATGAATAGTGGACAAAAGCGCAAAGGTGAGAACTTACAAAACAAGGGTTGTGGGGTGGAAAGTAAAAATGATGGTGAATAGTCCCAAGGGTTATGCATGAGAAAATAAGAAAATGGTCTCGACAAAAGTATTGAAGGAGTGAATTCATGGCAAAATGGTGAACACGGGATAAAAATATGGTATGGGTGTAGGGACGGAAATAATGGTTAAAGGACTATGGTATGTAGCACTTCCAAACTTCAACATAGTGACTTTCAAACAAAGCTTCTACAAAGCAATTAAATGGGAGGAAGATTTAGAAACTCTTCTATTGATTCAAAATTTAAAGGGACCATCATCATTATTATCTTTTATAGAACCTGCAGTTCAATAAGGTTCATAAAACCAAAAGGTTAATTATAAAGTATAAACTTATATAATCCTGTTGCGTTGGTGCTTTGGAATATTCATGTCACTAAGGCACTAATCCCAGCCATCCATTTTGCAAGATGATCTTGGTCGTCCTCACTATGTCATTTTTTCCGTTGCAAGCAATCCGTAGGATTCTTCCTTGGCAAGTAACCTATCTGCTTAGTTGCTCCATCGCTCAATCAAACTACAAAAATGCGAGCTTCGGCTACGGTGTTGCAGCTGGAGCGATGGAGATTTGCTGACAACAGGTTTGAATTGCCGCTGCCGACGAGTTCTAACCTGCATAATCAGAGAACAACATTTTTGCCAACAAGCTATGGCGAGCAGGTCCAAAAATCTATGGCAAGCTATGGAGGGCAGTTGCTTGCAAGATTAACAGCGAGAACTGTGGTGATGGCAAGACAAGCTTGGTCGCTTCTTCAGCCTTCCTTTTCCTCCTTTTTTTTAAATCATCATTACATTCACTGGGGACTTACATTTACTTTGGCTTTGCATGCAAATAGATGCGTCGGCGCTAAATCAGTAGCATACTAGCTTCCCCTTTTTCTCCTTTGGCAGATAGGTGCTCACACGTTGGATCTACTGTCTTCATGCAGATAATCCCATCACTATCTCCCATTTCAAGAGTTTTGTCACCTTGTGTGATGTAGGCGACTACAAAATCGAAGATAATTGATGCTCCAAATCTTTCTTTCCTTTCCTCATTTAATGTACATTGATTACGTTCCTGAATTATCTAAAATAGCTATTGTGGTAAGAGAGAAAATCCTTTGTGAGACACCCCTTTAGGAGTTAGAGGCTTTCAGATTATTTGTGTCTGCTTTCGTGGATAAGTCATTGCAAAATGGAGCAGCATAATTATATTAGCAAATCCAAATACAATAGAACTATATTTAGGCTATTTGAAACTACATTGAACTAAACCAATTGATGTTTGCACTATACTCAAAAACATCATGGAGAGTATCATTCTGGTAGATAGCGGTCTGATTAGGCATACAGAAACTTCGGGTTTCTACCAGATTGATTCTTGGAGAAATGAATGAGCCATTTGTTTACCCTAAACAAGTGGAACATGTTTTCTTTTTTGAAAACCCTATTAACCCGACGTGATGGATTGTAGTTCTTTATGTTGTTACCCAGGTGCAAATGTCTCATTGATGCTACTACGTTAGAGCCTAACAATGATGACCAAAAAGATGATTGATGATAATATCTTGACTTCTCGATTAATTTTTTTATCAGCTTGTGTCACTTCAAAGTCAGTTTATTGGCATTTTTTTGTCATCCTATTGTCACTTCAAAGTCAGTTTATTGGCACTTTTTTGTCATCCTATTGTCACTTCACAGTCAACTTATTGTCACTGTATTGACATTTTGAAATCAACTTATTGTCACTTTATAGTCACGTTTTTTGTCATCTCGTTCTCTCTCTTTTGTTTAGATTTGAGGCAATCTATTGACGCACTGTTGACACATTTGTGCCATTTTTTCTCCAATTTCTATGTCAAAGTTATGATATTTTATTGTCATACTATGGTCAAAGTTATATCATTTCTTTGTCATTACTCTTGTCATTATAAAGTCAGTCTGTTGACACGTTTTTGACACATGGTTTTATCAAAACTATTTCAGTCTATTGTCAAAACTGTGTCATTTTGTTGCCATATTATAGCCAGATTTATATTGTGACGCTCCCTGCTAAACATACGGCGCCCGGCCGTACACTCGGCAGGAAATCCCCCGTCCGGCTCAACAACCGCACAGGCCCTCCGTCTATCCCGCACTCTGAGATGATCGTAGTGCAGGTAGGGGACACAAAGGTGTCTTGCGTGCCCTTCCCCTATGGGCTCCTATCACAGCGGAAGCATAACATCGTCAGAACTAGCAATACAAAGCAACATAACATACTACCTCGAAGGGTAGCTCATCCACATATCCATAGATGCAAAGAACATAATCATATGCCATAAAACATGAGAGCTCCTACCCGTGGCTCCGACACATAGGGAAGTCGACTGACTAGCTAGGCCTCAAGATAGATCAGACCGAATCATAACAATGGCGGGGCTGGCATAAGACAATGGCTAGGGTTGACCACTCCATCCGCCCCTCCTGTGCATACTTTGCAGATGGGCTAGATCAGGCTCTGGCATGACTCTAACCTTCCGGATACGCAATCCCATGGCATCACCCATCGGGACTACTCCAGGTTACATCTCCCTGGTCCGTTGAGGTAGGAAGGGTTGCATCTCCCCTTCCCGGGGTCTAGAGGCTCCACGGGCGGCTAGAGAATCGTGACGACACACGGTTCGTACCCGACTGAACCCCCCAAAACAAGAGCCAAGCTGACACTTGCAACTCTTGAGAGGCAGGGCAACACCTTCGCCCCGGGAGGTGTCGGACCCATGCCCGGCCCACACGAAGTGACCGGCCATAAGCCTAGCCCACTATGGGATCCCCCGTAGCCCCCGCTCGGCAGGGATCCTCCCTCCATATTGCCTCTAGCCCCGTTGTGTAGTGCTGAGTCACTTCATAGCCTCCATAGCCCGGTGGGTTCCTATGCACAGGCCGCAACTAATAGGAACTAAGGGATCTATACTAGGAGCATACTACATATGGCCCTAGGTCTCTACCCCCCTTCCCAACACAAGAGGAACAAACATGATCAACCATCATCACATAATCATCATGAACAATATCATATGAACATCTTAACCTAATCATACATATCTAACTAACAGTTAGGGTTCATTGGTTAGGGTTCAAGATGTTCAACAAAGGATCTAGGGTGGCTCTACTCTAGCTACGAAATACTAACCCATCTGGAGTGCTAACTCCCAGATGAACTAACATGAACTCTACTCAACCTACCTCCTCCGGAAGCGCTTCCTCCCATCCCTGGCGTCTCCATGCTCCTTGACGTGGCTCGAAGACTTGCTCCCTCTATGATCATACACACCTTCCAGGGGCTGCTGCTCCAGGCTAGGCTACGACGAACGATGCTCGAAACGGGGTTTCGAGCGCGAAGATGAGGGTTTAGGTGCTAGGTCAGGGAAAAGGGTCTAGGGTTAGGGTTAGAGCTATTATAGGTGTGGGTCCACATGGGATGCCATGTGGCACTACTAAGATGAGGCCGTGTGGCGGTTGCTCAATAGGATAAGGCCATGTGGAAATGGTCTTATCCTAAGGTTATCTAAGTTAAACAATTAACTTAGATGTGCACCCCTTGCCACTTTCTAATGCATACAAGGCTACTTAGGTAGACTTGTATGGTGACGGGTCCAGGAATATACGTATCTATAGCGTATATTCCCCTGGAACGTCACATTCTCCCCCCCTTAGGACAATGCTGACCTCAGCATTGCTCTAAGGTGACGAGCGTACTCGATCCTGCAAAAACAACACAAGGCATATACTTAAATCAACAATCAAGTTGTTATTAAAGAGTTAAATGTCAAAATTTAGGCTATATTTGTACTTATACAAAATTATATAGCCTTAACAAGGTTACTCCTTACAATAATTCAAAACATTATTATAAGAGTTATTAGGGTTCATAATCTAATTATGGTTCCCCCATCTTCTCGTAATGCGCTCCACCTCGATGCTCCTTCTCACTTGCCTGCACATGGAGCACATTACGTTAGTCTAATTAATAAAATTGTGGTTTTAGGGGACCACCCCCCTTACCAATACCTTGCACTCGATCATGGCCCTTTCGGATTTGAGCTTAAGGACCACTTAAGATGATCCCATCATCGCCCATGATCAAGTGCTACCTTGTACTCGGTTACCCGGTGCCGAGTACCCCTAGTGCATCATGCCCCAAGGGTTTCAAGCTAGGGAACGTCTCACGATCCCATCATCGCGCATGATCACTTTGACCTTCACCATGACCCCCCTACGGCCAGGTGTGCGACCCCCACATCGTGGCATAGGGAGCATCCGACCGATGTCCCATCATCGCGCACCATGCCTTTCCTTCTCTCTCTCGCATGACCCTATTGGTCATGCGCACCTCTTGGTGCATGTTGGCCTAGAGAACGCCTTAAAGGCTTATCTCATCATCGCCCACACGTTCCAAGATTCTGGCACATGTATTCTACCAACTAGAAGACATGAGCCATAACTTAAGGCTAACTAAGAAGCATACTAAGCTAACCTCCTGGCGAGTCGGGGTCGACCAGGTCGGAGACGACTCGCCCATTAAACTCCTTCATGAACTCTGGGTATTGCTTCTCCAAATCTTGCTTCAATACCCAAGTCGCGTCTTCCACGGGCAAGTGTTTCCACTTGACCAAATACTGGAGGAACTGAGACCTCCTGGTCTTCTTGAATGACTTATCAAGAAGTAATTCAGGCACGACTTCCACTTGTTCTTCCGTCATTTCCAACAAAGTTGGAGTATCCAAAACCTCCTCAGGGTTAGGATTGTGCCTTTTTAATAAACTTACGTGGAAAACCTTGTGAACCTTGAGATGGGCCGGGAGATCCAACTTGTAGGCTTGGGAGCCCACTCTCTCTAAAATCTTGAACGGACCAGCCCACCTAGGGGCAAGCTTCTTGCAACTGCCAATCCGAAGCTTAGCTTGCTTAACCTTGATCTTCAACCACACGCTATCACCTACCTTAAACTCTCTTACGGTCCTGTGCCTGTCGGCTACACTCTTCTGCCGACTTCTTGCTGCCAATAAGTAACCCCTTACTTCTTCCACCAACTGCTGCATATCACCAAGCATCTGCTGGGATACTTCTACCTTTGACACAGGATTGTGCCAAGTATCTGGGGTTAGGCACTGGTACCCGTAATTTACCATGAAAGGAGACATCTGAGATGACTCCTGCTTGGCACTATTGTAGGCGAACTCCACCAAGTGGATGTACTCATCCCACTTGGACTGCTTATTCCACACAAAGCTTCTAAGCATATCTTCGATGATGCGATTCGTCCTCTCCGTCTGACCATCTGTTTGGGGATGATACGCCGTGCTCATGGAGAGCTTCGTCTGAATCGTGCTAAAGAGGTCCTGCCAAAAGGCACTCATAAATTTGGAATCCCTATCTGAAATTATCTCTCGAGGCATGCCATGGAGTCTAAAAATCTCCTTTACAAATAGCTTGGCAGTATCTAATGCGGTGTCCGTAGTTCTGCAAGGCACAAAATGTGCCATCTTAGATAACTTGTCTACGACAACCATCAATGCATCCTTGCCTCGAAGAGTTCTAGGGAGTCCGGTGATAAAATCCATACTTATGACCTCCCACTTAGCATTTGGCACCCCCAATGGCTCTAAGGCACCCGGAATTCGAAGCTGCTCTGCTTTGGTCTGCTGACACAACTGGCATTCCCGAATATACCTGGCTATCTGCTTCTTCATCCCTGGCCAGAAGTAACTACTTCGAATCTTGAAGTAGGTCTTCATAAACCCTGCATGCCTCAAGCTATTGGGGTTGTGTGTGTCATGAAGAATTAGCTTCCTTACCCCCCGATGATTCGGGCACACACAACTTATGTTTATGATACAACAGGTTGCCTTCCTTCTTATAATGCTTGAAGGCCTCCCGTTCCTTATCTGTTCTAGCCTCCCTAGAAAGGCTTTCCCATACTTCCTTGAAATCCTCATCTAATGGCAGGGTCTCTTCAATCTTCTTACCAAACTCACTCAAAAGAGTGGAAATCGCATTACAATGCGTTCTTGTCTCAAACGGTCTCCTGGAGAGAGCATCTGCCACAACATTAAGCTTACCTGGCTTATATACTATATCAAAATCATACTCCTCAAGGAATTCCATCCACCTCCTTTGCCTTAGGTTGAGGAGTGGTTGGGTGAAAAGATACTGGAGGCTCGGTGATCGAGATCTAATCAAACTTTCTTCCCAGCAAATAATGCCTCCAAATCCTTAATGCTCTGACGATGGCTAAGAGCTCAGGACTGATCATGGGTTGGGTAGCGTTGCTCGGCGTCGTTCATCTTCTTTGAGTCGTAGGTGACTACCCTTTCTTCTTGCATCAAGACTACCCCCGTTGCTATCTTGCTTGCATCCGTAGCCACGAGCTTATCTTTACTCGGATCTGGAAGGACGAGCACTGGAGCTGTTGTCAAGGCCTCCTTGAGCTTCTCAAAGGAAACTTGAACTTTCTCTAACCAATGTGCTCTCCAATCTTTCACCTTAACACTCTTAGTGAGGTCCGTCAAAGGAGACGCCCACTTAGCAAAGTCCTTCACGAACTTTCTGTAATATCCCGCCAACCCGAGAAAGCTTCTTACTTCTGCTACATTCCTTGGAGCTGGCCAATCAACTATTGCCTCTATCTTTGCGGGGTCGGTGGAAATCCCTTCCGCCGATATTACATGGCCCAAATACTCCACTCTTTCGGTAGCAAAGTGGCATTTGGAGAGCTTGCCATACAAGCGCGATGGCCCTAAATAAGCTTCTCCAAGACTTTCCTCAAATGCTGATCATGATCTTCCATGGACTTTGTGTAGACTAGAATGTCGTCGAAGAAGACAATGACAAACTCATCTAGAAAATCCCCTCAAGACGCCGCTCATGAGGCGATAAAAGTTCTTGGAGCGTTCGACAATCCAAAGGGCATTACTTGTGGAACTCAAAGTGACCATACCGCGTTCTAAAGGCGGTCTTATGGATATCCTCTTCCTTAATTCTTATCTGATGGTACCCTGACCTTAAGTCAATTTTTGAGAATACCCTTGCTCCTTGGAGCTGGTCCATCAAATCATCGGCCTTTGGCAATGCATACTTGTTCTTAATAAATGCGCTTGTTGAGCTGGCGATAGTCTATGCACATTCTTAAGCTCCCATCTTTCTTCTTCACAAAGAGTATAGGTGCTCCGAAAGGAGACACACTTGCTCTAATAAACCCAAGCTCAAGCAATTCCTGGAGTTGCTTCTTGAGTTCTGTCAATTCCGGGGTGCTCATCCTGTAAGGTGCCTTGCTGGTAGGCTTAGCATCTGGAGCTAATGTGATCTCACACTCCACACCCCTGTAAGGTGGTAATTGCCGGATTTCATCCGGGAATACATCCTTAAATTCTGAGATGAGCCTTGCTACTGGCTTGGGTAACTGACTCCCCTTCTTATCACTTCCATCTTGCTTATTGGGCTCAATTGCCTCTAACCTCAAAATGTAATCCACCTTATTTCTTTCTATACTTTTCCTTAGGTGCTTCAAGGAAATACACTGCATAGAAGGAGCTGCCTTCTTACCTTTTACTATGAATTTGGTGCCGTCCGGTGCCGTCATGGCGACTTCGTTGCGATCACAATCAATCATGGCTTTGGCTGGCTTCAAGAATTCCATGCCCACTATAAGGTCATACCTTCCAATTTCCATGACTTCTGCTCCCATCGGCCACTTACTTCCACTAAGGTCTATGTCGAACGTGATCCTCCTCCCCTTAGTGTGCCGAATGGAGCCGTTTGCCATAGCAACTGGCCTTGGCTTAGACTTCAATACCTTGTTCTTCATTAGGGCAGCCAACCTAGGAGAGGCAAAGTTATGAGAACTACCTGTATCTATGAGGACTACATATGGGTTACTATCTATGATCCCATCAGCCGCAATGACTGTCGACTGATCCTCAATATCACCTGACTCAATGTTTGCACAAATGTGGCACTCACCATCTATGAAGTCCTGGGCCTCATGCTGGTCGTCGTCCTCATCTGCTTCAGTTGGTGAATCCCAATCCATAAGTTCTGCCAAGGCTGCCTGCATGACGAATGGGCAATCATGTGTTCGGTGCCCTGGCTGGAAGCACCTGAAACAAAGCTTCTTCTCAATACACTCCTGTCTCTTCTCTTTCGTCAAACTGTCTAGGATACGCTTCAGCACACTGCCCCCTGATGCATTCTGCGGCTTACGGTCCCCAAAGGTCTTACCTTGAGCTCTTCCCTGCTGCTGGCCTCCTGATGGCGTAGCTGCTGATTGCTTACTCTGGTACTGCCCTTGGTACTGCCCTGAAGCTTTACTCCTGAAGGCCGACTGTTTCTCTGCTGGAGTTGATGGTGCTTCCTCCAAACTTATAGCTTTGTCTTCAGCTTCTGCCACTGACCTTGGGTTGATTGCTCTAACAAGCCTCTTGATATTGCTGTTCAACCCTTCAATGTAGGTATCAACCGCTTGCCTTTCTGATACTCCGGGAACATGGAGCCTGAGCCGCATGAATTCCTCCGTATACTTTGCTACTGACAATGTACCCTGGTTCAACCTATAGAACTGCTGGATCTGCCTGCTAGTGTGCGATCTTGGCACATAATGCTTGCGGAAAGCTTTGCTGAAGGTCTTAAATCTGCAATTGTTTCTTTTGAGCTTGTTAGACTTAGCATAGCCCTTCCACCAGATTCTAGCTGCTCCTATCAAGTTTGCTGTAGCAACTTTCCCTATATCCTTGTCCTTCATGCTATAAGAGTTGCCAAATTCCTCCATTTCGTCAAGCCATGCTTCCGCTTCCATGCCTGACCTATCCTTTCCTGAGAACTGGCCCAACTTCCTAGTCTTCCATACATTGCTCATAGCACTGTCAACCTTCTTTTGATAGTCATCTGCCTTTCTTGCCCTGGCTCTTACTTGTGGAGTGTCCGACTCACTCTCCGAGCTAGAACTGTCCTGGGTGTCTGAAGTGTCTGATGAGCTGGAGCTAGGTGGAGTTGGAGATCTTCTGTTTTTCCTTTTCCTTTTCCTGTCTCTGACATTTCCCTGGTTGTCTTGTCCCTCCTGCTGTGGACCTTCCTCCATGCCTTGCTGAGGTAGTGGTGGAGGTGGAGGTGGTGCAGGTGCATATTCTTGGGCATTCATCAATGGGGTGGCCCAATGGATCAGCTGATGCATCTGATTCCTCATCTGTACCAGCCTTGCGTTGATTGCCTCCGGCGTCATTTCCTCGTTGTTGTCATCCTGATCACGTCCGAATAGGTTCCTTGGTATCCACTGATGCTGTCGGCCCTGGCCTTGGGAACCTGAGCCGGTGTTCCTTGCTGCAAGGATTGATCATCAATACTTGTTATTTGTTTTACATATCAATTATATCCGTTTACAATTAATTCATTGTTAGATACAAAAGAAATCATGTGAAAATTCCACTTACAAGTCAAGATGATAATAAGTCATTAATATATAGAAGTACATTACATGATAATATCAAAGAGATTACTCAATACAATTTAAAGCTTAAAAGGAAATCTTGTAACTGATCAATGGCCTCCTGAAAGCCTAAAGAAATTCTTCACATCTCTGAATCGGAGGCCTTTGCCGAGGTTGCGCAGGATGTTCCTTGTCGATCCTCCCTCGAGTGCTCGCGCCATTTCCGGTTCCGGGAGTTCTGGTGCAGTTGCCGCTACTACTGAAAGTGATGCGTCCCTGAGGTGGCCCCTAGCGAAGTCGAGGCAATGGAGCGCTACAGACCTCTTGAAAAGGATGACGTGATCTTCATGGGCGTATATCTTCGAATGCTGCCCGAAGCCCGAGAGTGCTATGAGAAGTGCCACTGATTCTTCCCCCCTTGGACTGAACTCCTTGTGGAAGACTACCATTTGCCCTTGGCTGAGGGCTGGAAGATAGTAGCGTAGTGCCGTGCCCTTACCCGTGCCTCGCGATCCCGTGCCCTTCCTTTGAGCCGCTCCGCCGTAGGCATCTACTGCTATAAGGTCTTCATGGTCTCTCCACATCTTTGGTTGCATTGTCCAAGTTGATGCTACTGGACCCTTCCCTCATGCTCTGGCTCGAATCCATTTGGAGCTTGGGCCCCCCCCCGGTTTTGTACGATTGTGCTCAGATCTGCTGGAACTCCTCCTCCGAAATGATGTGTTCCTGGCTGTCGATAGATTCCCTTATCTGGCCGATAGGCCGCTATGTCGGACATTGTCTCCCCAAAGATAAGAATGTCTCTCACAAACTCCCTTGGAATCTCCCGGTATGAATAGTCGATGAGGTCCGTGCTTTTCCCATGTGCTATCATGCCTAGAAGCTCGTCGATTCAAGTCCCCGTTCTGGCGGTATGACAAGTTGAGGATGTCATTTGCTAGAATGTACTCCTCTCCGCCGATGACTATCGGCGACAGAGTTGCGGATGCCTAACCGGTGGCTCGGTGGCTCTTCTGATGTCGTCGTCGTGCCTCGACATGTACCTCTGCATTCTTGTTGCCTCCCTGCTCTCCCACTCTGGGTTTTGCTCCCCTAGTTGCTCGTAGTCTTCGTCTATCTGCAGAATTGGTGCCCCCGATGTCGTGCCATGATGTTCATACGCGGAGGATTCTATATTGAGAATCAGCCTCGGGCCCTCTGGTATTAAGTGGAGCTAAATCTAAGGGTTGAACGGAAGGTTCCCCTACTTTGTTGATTGACTTATAGTGCATGAAGAGGGCAAGGGCTGCTCGAGATGAAAGGTACCTATGCCTATTATGTCCAAGGGTCATGTAATCCCGGCATGGTCCTAGTCCTATCCCATAGCTGCTTCTTGCCTTTGGATCCTCCCATCTCTCGACCTAAGGCTTGGGTGAGTGTCTCAAGAGAAACCCAATTCCCTCCCCTAGGGGGTAGTCTAACTTCCCAAGGTAGGACCTGTTGGTCGTATTGGCACATGATATCTGTGTAGTATGGTGTTCTAGACAGAGTTGCATGAAGATCAAACAAGTGGTCAAACACAGAGAAGGCTTGGTCAGCAGGGAGCTGATGGATATGGTTTGCAGCATTGTACCATCTTTCAAAGTTGCTGGGCGCCATTGAGCAAAGAAGGGTGCAGAAAATGGCTTGCAAAGATAAGTAAGGAGTCAGAAAATCGCCTAAGTGGCTGGGAACAGTTCTGTGGAAGGAAAAATGACAAATGAGGCCCTTTTTATAGACTATGGTTGACCTCGGGATTCGTGCAAAAGGTTCCTAGATGGGGAAGACCTTTGTTCTATGGCTCTGGCTGTCCAATTGAGCTACCATGAAGTGCAAATCTAAGCAAAGCAAAGCAAGAAACACTACATGGCAGTTTGTTTGGTCGAATTTGGCTAATTTGGGTCGAAAATGGGCTGACCCGGGTGAATCCGCGCGGATGGCCTCCGCGTCGCGAACGCAGACGCGTTTGGCGCGGTCTCACCCGGTTGGCCGATTTTGGAACCAATTTTGGTCATTTTTGGGAGTTTGAAGATGCTAACATGGCTAATTGGATAAATTCTAACCTAACTAGCAATTTATTTTGAACAAAACTGACACCTAAAAGCATGATTTCAGCGCACCCGGGTGAGTCCGCGCGGATGGCCTCCGCGTCGCAAACGCAGACGCGTTTGGCGCGGTCTCACCCGGTTGGCCCGATTTTTTGCTTTTGGATGATTTTTTTGCCAAAATTTTCGTTGTAGTCATGATTTCTAGGGTATTTCTAAGCATGTTATAAAGAATTCTACTACAATTGGGTTTAATTTCCTAGATTTCAGGCATCCAACATTTTACAGGAAGTAATTTTTATATTAATAGGAAAACATAGTACATGAAAATTTTAACTTTCTAACAAAATTTACAAAATTAAGGCCTAGGGCCTCTCCCTGCGAATCCTCCGTGCTAAGTGAATGTCCTTTGGCATAAGGGTGACTCTCTTAGCATGGATGGCACAGAGATTCCCTTCCTCAAAGAGCTGCACCAGCTCTGCTTCAGCAGCCTCTCGCAGAGCCCGGGTCATTAGAGGGGTAACCCTATAATCGGTCCGGGCCGGGTGATGACTTCTCAAGGAGACGCCGAAGGGCCTTCCTTATGAGGGAGATTTGTGCACATCCGAAGTGCTTGATCTCCCTAAACACGCATTACACCGCTGCTTCGCCCGTGGTGAACCCTTTGGGTTTTTTCCGTCTAGGTGGGGGTGGCTTCGGCTGATTTTTTCTTCGGGCCCTCCGCCTCCACGGCCACACCTCTTGACGGCAATACCAGTCATTGTACCTCGTCCAGCGACGGAGGTACTCCTGGTATACCTTCATCTTACGCATGAATTCACGATCCTGACGGAGCGTGAATTCCCGCTCTCCCACCTTCTGCTTCTTGACCACCTTTGGTAGCTCGGCCCACTTAGGGTAAGGTGGTCTGGCGTCGAGGTTGGAAGACCCCGCTCTCCTCGTCCTCCTCCTCGCCCGTCTCCCCTTTCTGTACCTCCTCCTCCTCCCACGAGGCTCTTCAATAGCAGCCGGTCCACGAGGCCGGTCGTTTCTTCTCTTTGTCCTTCTCTCCTGCCGCCTGAGCTCCCGCTCGCGCTCCCTCTTCTTCCTAGCAGTCTTCTCTTCAGGCCACTCGCCAATTTTTTCCTTGCCCTTCTTCTTAGGTCTTTGAAGGGCTGCCTCCTCCTCGAGTTTTAGTGCTGCTGCTTGCTGCCGTCCACTGCTCTTCAGCACGGTCTCCTACCGCTCTTCCACCTCGGTGTCAGGGGAGGCCCCAAAGTGGCGGGACTCGCCCGGTTCTCACCGGGTGCCAGCCCGGCGAAGAGCTGCGGCGGGGGCTAGGTGCACTCTCTTCGGCGTCGTGGAAGGAGTCGTTGGATGAAGGCTCGTCCCTCTCGTCTAGGTTGGGCCTCAGGTGGGGTGGTATCTGCTTGCCAGGACCGCCCGCTGCTGCTGCCGCCATGGAGGGTGTTCGCCTAGGGCCAGGCTTCCTGTAGGTTTGTTTAGTGCGTGCCATATCTTACGGTTCAGGAAATGGGTGACGTAAGGCTGATCAAGAGAGAGATGGTGGTGGGGATGGTTGGAGAGAGAATGAGGTGTCATATATTTAAAAAGGAGGGTTTCTAGGAATATTCTCCCACCATAATTACCCCTATTTATTATAGCCTCCCTTATTAATTACACCATATTTAGTAATTATTTAATTATTAATGTATATATTAACTTCGTATTAATTTCGTATTATACTTTAAATTTTCGAATTTCCTAATGGTTTGAAGTGCTAATTATGGATTTGCGCCATTTTTCACCCGGGTCTCCGATTGGCATGATTCTTCGACCCATTTTAGGTGAAATTTGATGCGGATACATAATTTCCACTCCAATTTTACTAAAGGATGAATTTGACCCATTCATTTCTTCGTCTAACACTTAAGCTAATTTCGGACCCACTACCTAAGAGAAAAATTTTTTCCCTTATTTTTCGAGGTTCGATGGTGGAAATTTTTGTTTCACACCCCTATAAGCCTGTTAGACTACTTTCATGGTTATGGTCAGTGCTAGTTCCTGGTCAACCAAGAACATCGCTCTGATACCATTGTGACGCTCCCTGCTAAACATACGGCGCCCGGCCGTACACTCGGCAGGAAATCCCCCGTCCGGCTCAACAACCGCACAGGCCCTCCGTCTATCCCGCACTCTGAGATGATCGTAGTGCGGGTAGGGGACACGAAGGTGTCTTGCGTGCCCTTCCCCTATGGGCTCCTATCACAGCGGAAGCATAACATCGTCAGAACTAGCAATACAAAGCAACATAACATACTACCTCGAAGGGTAGCTCATCCACATATCCATAGATGCAAAGAACATAATCATATGCCATAAAACATGAGAGCTCCTACCCGTGGCTCCGACACATAGGGAAGTCGACTGACTAGCTAGGCCTCAAGATAGATCAGACCGAATCATAACAATGGCGGGGCTGGCATAAGACAATGGCTAGGGTTGACCACTCCATCCGCCCCTCCTGTGCATACTTTGCAGATGGGCTAGATCAGGCTCTGGCATGACTCTAACCTTCCGGATACGCAATCCCATGGCATCACCCATCGGGACTACTCCAGGTTACATCTCCCTGGTCCGTTGAGGTAGGAAGGGTTGCATCTCCCCTTCCCGGGGTCTAGAGGCTCCACGGGCGGCTAGAGAATCGTGACGACACACGGTTCTTGAGAGGCAGGGCAACACCTTCGCCCCGGGAGGTGTCGGACCCATGCCCGGCCCACACGAAGTGACCGGCCATAAGCCTAGCCCACTATGGGATCCCCCGTAGCCCCCGCTCGGCAGGGATCCTCCCTCCATATTGCCTCTAGCCCCGTTGTGTAGTGCTGAGTCACTTCATAGCCTCCATAGCCCGGTGGGTTCCTATGCACAGGCCGCAACTAATAGGAACTAAGGGATCTATACTAGGAGCATACTACATATGGCCCTAGGTCTCTACCCCCCTTCCCAACACAAGAGGAACAAACATGATCAACCATCATCGCATAATCATCATGAACAATATCATATGAACATCTTAACCTAATCATACATATCTAACTAACAGTTAGGGTTCATTGGTTAGGGTTCAAGATGTTCAACAAAGGATCTAGGGTGGCTCTACTCTAGCTACGAAATACTAACCCATCTGGAGTGCTAACTCCCAAATGAACTAACATGAACTCTACTCAACCTACCTCCTCCAGAAGCGCTTCCTCCCATCCCTGGCGTCTCCATGCTCCTTGACGTGGCTCGAAGACTTGCTCCCTCTACGATCATACACACCTTCCAGGGGCTGCTGCCCCAGGCTAGGCTACGACGAACGATGCTCGAAACGGGGTTTCGAGCGCGAAGATGAATAGGTCAGGGAAAAGGGTCTAGGGTTAGGGTTAGAGCTATTATAGGTGTGGGTCCACATGGGATGCCACGTGGCACCACTAAGATGAGGCCGTGTGGCGGTTGCTCAATAGGATAAGGCCATGTGGAAATGGTCTTATCCTAAGGTTATCTAAGTTAAACAATTAACTTAGATGTGCACCCCTTGCCACTTTCTAATGCATGCAAGGCTACTTAGGTAGACTTGTATGGTGACGGGTCCAAGAATATACGTATCTATAGCGTATATTCCCCTGGAACGTCACATATATCATTTGTTTGTTATCTTTTTCGTCAATTTTAAGTCAATCTATTGTCATATTTTTGACACATAGTTTTGTCAAAACCATGTCATTCTATTGTCACATTATAGTCACATTTCCATCATCTTTTTGTCATCTTTTTTTTGTCACTAGTGCGTCACACTATTGTCATATTTATTGTTATTTGGATTTCACTATTTTTGTCATTGTTATTGTCATTTTTTGTATCAGTTTTTTGACACATTATTTTAGTGACAAAAAAAGTGACAATAAATCACTGTTCTCTTGTAGTGAATGTATTATTCATGAAGAGTACATGCTCTTACATACAATAATGAAGGGCTAATAAGCAAAGACCCTTTTAGCTCTTTGAGTTATCAATAGACAATGAACTCTCAATAGACAAAAGCTAAGATTGTATGGATGTATTATAAATACATTCCAACAACAAGGTTATTGTTCTCAATTAGGAGATGAGCAAATGAAGTGACATATAGAGATTTTCCTAGATTTGGAGTAGCGTGTACAGACCACTAACTGAAGGTAACATAAATTAAAGTAGTAAGATTGCAACATCTAAAAAACTCGAATGGTGTGCTTCAACGTGAAATGAATCAGATCCTCATGAGATCAAAGGATGGCGAGATCCTCTAAGCTAAAAATATAATAAAACCGCATGTGAGTGACCCATTTGCCAAGCAATATCTAACCTAGTTCTGTAAGAAAAGGGAGAAACAGAGGAATCAAATAGCTTGAAAGATAATAAAATAGCAGTAAGATGGATACTTGTAAAGATGTCGACTTTGCCAGCCATAGCAAAAAATTCCATAATAAAGATGGATGCTTAAGTAATGAAAGAGAAATTAAACTCATAACAAACAGAGAAGGCCTGGTCTTCGTCCCCAGACCTGCAATAGCGAGGGTCGTTGTTTTCTCTTCGCCCTTACCTTGGCTATGGGAGTGATCCTCCAGTAGTTGCTAAAGGCTCTTTCACACTCAATCTGGGGCAAGGGTTTTTCTTGGCTATAGTGCAATATCGGCATTTTATGATAGGGCACTGAGCAAGCTTGACATCAACTGCAAAAGCCTAGTTACTACAACTAGATAGATACCTGATGTAATTCCCAGATACGTGTAGAAACATTTAAAGTACATTGTGAAAATGAAGACAATCAATCACTACCATTTTTAGTTATTATCGTGTAAGAAAAGCAATGATGGAAGGTAATCCCAATACTCTAGCCCCGACAATTGCTGTAATGTTGTGAACTGTAGAATACTAGCATGTTTTGGTCTAGGATGCATTATCCAAGCGGTGGAATTTATTCAAATAATACTTAGTCTGCTATAGAGCTACTATCATTCTGCATATGTTAAAGACTGAGCAGTTAGAAGATGCCATGATATGCAAAGGACAAAAATGCAAAACATAGATGATCTTACTAGCCATATTTGGAGACATGGTTTGAGGACCCCATGATTTCTTTTCATTGCAGAAGTGGTACAAAAGGGAGGAAGAAGGAAAAATAGAAAAAAACACGGAAAAACAAAAGATTATCTATAATTTGACTCTTAATTCCACCATAGCCAAAAAGCTTCAAGCTTTGAACATATTGACTTGGGGTTACAACAGTATACGGTGGAGGCTCAAATATGCTCCATAATATTCGATGTTGTTGCTTTCTAAATTGCACCAAAGAATAACAATCTCAATTTTCAATTTTATCCACATACGAAGATAATAGAATAACTATTTGCTTTACAGATCTAGAGTTCTGAATCTCAAAACTCAAAACAAAACATAAAGAAACAATAAATTAACCTGAATAACAGAGCAACAATGAGAGATAGACAGTCAGCTCCTCTTGAATGCTAGCTAATTGAATGCTAGCTAATCTGCATAGAAAAATATAACAATGAAATAGAAGGCTTGTACGGCTTGGAAAATAGACTGAAACATACAAGATTTGACAAAACGAAAGGCCTGCATCAACCTAAGTCAACAATGTTTTCATGAGTTCTTTGAGATGTGCAATTTCATAGATAACTAGTAACGGATGCCCGGCGTTGCCGGGTATAAAAACAACATGTGATAAACTCAAGAAATTGTGGAAAAAGCAAGAAATGTGCACCGAAAAGAAATGAAGTGCAGAAAGAGGTTCATCATGGACGTGTAGATGCATGGATTAACAAAATATCATGGAGGTTGCAATGTTTGACTCATCTAAATTGTGGTTTCTATAAAAATAACCTATAGCATCCATATAACTCAATTTTGCATCAAGTTTCCAAAATGTTGTTTGGGTCTGGTGTTACATAAGATTTCCTAAGGTTTGTAAGTGTATTCATAGCCTATTTTCGTATAAATCTGACGTCGGTATATGGGTTTTGGTGTTTCAGTGGTTGTTAGGTTTTTGTTTGAAAATTGTAGTTTTTAGAAGGCCAGTGCTGGCGATGGCTTCGCGTCCGCGTGGAGCGGATGGATCAGAGCACAGGGAGTTCCGGCCAGAGCTCAGGAGCCCGTCGGCATGCCGTCTTGCAGTACCAGGTAAGTCTGGTGTTTGTTTGTGTCGATGTTGTGTGGGAGTGGGGGGATATTTATCTGGCGTGAATCGCCTGCTCTTGGCAAATCTTTGGAGGTCGGCTTCATCCTTGCTGTGGTTGTAGCTGCGCTTTGTGCTTCTTGTGTTGCTGCTGTGCTGGACTTTGTCTTTCGGCTGTGGTATTCTGCAACCCAGGTAACATGCTAAAGAGGGCAGCTAGATGTAGAAAACAGAGTTTGCCTCCTGAAGCTAAATTCCCTTGTGTTGAGGATGCTTTTTCTGTGGGGGATAGGGAGGGCACGTCGAAGGGTAGAGGTAGTGAGGATGAAGGCACCGGTTTGTTGGATGTAAGCCTTACTTTGGGTTATGCTGGGACTGATGTTCCCCTTCCCATGTTTGAGAAACTTGTGGAGTTTTTGAAGACCGAGACTGTTGCTGGTGCTGTAGCCCTTGAAAGGGGATCAGACCTGGACCACTTGCACTGCCAGGGGGTGCTGAGGAGCACGTTGAAGACTCCTCGCCGCCAAACGCTACCATCAAGAGGTTTTTGGTCGGGAGCTCAAAGACCCAGCATCCTTCCTGATATGCAAGGCTCTTAAGAATACCAGAATGCATTGTTTTGAGGGATTAGTGGGATATTGTTTGAAGGACCTTGGTAAAGTGCACTTCAAAGTTTGTTTGCATAATGTTTCTGAGAGGCAGATCGAGATGGGGAAGGATCTCTATCTGCTTCATGGTGCAGGTGACTTGAAGAGTGTCGTTATGTTGGATAACAAAAACTTGTTGCACAGGGCTCATCACTTTGTTAAATACCATGGCAGGAAGCAGCTGTCTGCTTCTCTCGTTTATACTCTATGCCGGATGCTCAGGACTGGCAAATTCATTCTGTCTAGTCAATGGATCTTTCCTACTAACTGTGCTTTTATTTCAGAGCATCGGGTGAAGGTAGCATGGAGAATAACTCTCAATCCCTCGCAGGCCATGCCTAGTGACGTACGATGTGTGATTTTTAATGTCCCTGCAGGTATGCAACCTGTGGAGCGAATAGGTAAGGCACGGAAGAGGTACTATGACGATGTCCCTAGTCCTGGAGATGGGGATGAGGGTTTCGTGGACATTGATGACAATGAATACAGGCCAGGAATGGAAGGGACTTCCGAGCAAGCCGATTACATCTCCTTGGATTGTGTAATGTCTTTCACGTGAGTAACTTAAGGAAGTATGTGTTTGATCCTTCCCATATGTTGGGGGACGATGATTTGGTAAGCAGGGAGAACTTTCTGCACTCCAATTTAACGTATTCTCGCGAGAGGAAACCCCCGCCAAGGAGGCTTAACAATACGTAGATTTTGGTTCAATGGGCAGGTTGTCCTGAGGAAGATGCCACATGGGAAGATGCCAATTGGATTCTTCGTGAGTTTCCCAAGATTTTCCGAGGTATGCATTGTCCAAAGGAGTTTTATATTATAATGGTCGTATGTGTATTCCTAATGATCAGGAGTTGAGATTGAGATTGCTATATGAAGCACATGATAGTCCTTTAGCGGGCCACCCAGGGGTACACAAAACTTTGAGAAAAAAATGCTTTAATTTCTTTTGGCCCGGACAGAAGAAGATGGTTAAGGAATATGTGGCTAGGTGTTTATCTTGCCAGAAGGTAAAAGCAACAAGCGGGATTCCAGGTGGGGATCAAGACTTACACCTGGGGTTTTGGTGCTTGATTAAGTTGTGATTTGAGTAGAGTGATGGTTGTTCTTGTTACATAAGTTGGAATTTACTCATGTCTTATCTTGAGCTGGGATAGTAAGACTGCATGTTTATGAACTCTTTAATTGAAGTCATTCTACGTCTTTGAATTAGGGAAGTTCTTGAACTTGGATATGATTTATTAGATTCAATCAATGTAGAAATGAGCGGAAACATCATAGGAAATGAGGATTGAGCAGAATAATTTTGAAAAGGGTGAAGAACTGCCAAGGAGATGACAGTATGCAGAAAAGCATGAGATTTTTGTTGGTCTGAATGATTAAAAAAAAAGTTAAGGAACAAACATGGAATGGACCGATTTGGAATCTGGGATGGCCGATTTGATCCAAGAGATGGATTCAGAACAATAAGAATGGGATTCGGCAGCAGAAGCTTTGCCTTTTAACTCCGTATGCATGCCAAGAAACTGATCCAGAATGGCCGGAATAGGGCCACAAGCTGGCCGGAATGGCTTAGAACGCTCTGTGGCAGTGAAATCAGGAAGCTTTATGGGCTTTCCAAGCCGAATCAATGGCTTGGATGTCAGATCCGGCATCTGCTGGTCTGATTTCTATCAGAAGAAAAATCAGTTAGAACTGTCTCCTTCGGCCACAAATGATATGATTTAGCCTGGAAATCTTAGTAAAAGCCAGAATTGGCTGGATTTGAGAGGTCTTGGTATGAGTTCGATGGCCTGGAGGCCATATCCGGCAGCTGTAGGCCGAATTCGTCCCTGTCACGTTAGGTTTAGGTTTAACTAAAAAGTAAAGATGTTAACAATTGATTAATTGTTAGTAAAATAGCAATAGAAGAAAGTTAAAAGTTAAAAAGCTAAGGTTTTAAGTTAAAATTACCATAGTAAGGGTTAGTTGGAGCAAGGAGTTGGCTCGAGATATATATTACATAAAATTAAGGCCTAAGTTAATAAGGGGTTATGCTAATGGTTGCAAGTTATCTATAATAACGATATTCAAATGCTATAGGTTAAACATTGTTAAAGTTTTAAATGTAGATATTAACCTTGTGCTAGTAAATCCTGTTAAGGGGTAGACATTCTATCTTTTATTTAATGGTGATAGCTGCATATTGCATGATTGAGGTGAGTTATGGTTGGGCTTTCTCTTGCTATATGAGGTGTATATTATGGAATTACTGGATGTAAGCTTGTTAGGGCATGGGCATAATGATAGTAAATTGTATGTAATTGTCTATGGTGAAATTCTTTGATATAGACCTCTGGGGCCGGAGTCTAGGTGCGATGGTCTAGACTCACGGTTTGCACAGTGCTATGTAAATGGTATTTTGAACATCGGGCGTTGGTACCGTATGGTACAACGTCATGCACAGTAAGTGGTCCTCCAATGCTGGACGCAGCGTGGAAGGGTGTGTACACACATGGTTACCCCGCCTCTATGTCACTGGCCTGATCAGCCGAGTTGACCTTGCTCAGACCCAGAGGAATATTGGTTGCAATGTTGATGCTATGGTTGCTTGACTAGTGTATATGTAGTTTTTAATGCTGGAATCAAGTTGCAATGGTTGTGCTTAGCATAATTATGCATTGTATTTATGTTGGTTGGACTAGTAACTTGGAATGCAGGGGCGAGGTTACGGTAAGGCTAAGTTATTGTTTTAAGTTGATGCCTGTGGTAATTGATGCTTGATATATTCTAAATTTCCGATCCCCACTTAGTCCGTGTGACTAACCCCGTGGTTAAATGGTGTAAGCAAAAGTGCGAGATGCTCCAGAAAGTAGCCAAGCTTCGGAAAGGCGAGAGTAGAAGTGTGTGGAGTGCTAGATAATATATTTGATTAATATAGCTATTATCATTATGGATCGGCTTAAACTATAATTATTTGTAAACTTTGGTTGTTTTGTGGGATTTTGCCGAGCAACGGCAAGTATAATATTTTTGGGACCTTAGAGCATGTATAAAGATTAAATTCTTTACCTAAGTATGCATGTATCAATTTATTGAGTTGCAAGGGTAAATAGATCCAACGGTAGAGATCGATGGGATCTCCAGTTACCGAGAGGTTAACTGGCCAGGCCCGTCACAGTTGGTATCAGAGCCAAGTTTCGATCTTGGGACCTGTGGGTTATGGGCCCACTTAGAAGATGGAATTACTAAAGGTTGTAATTGTCCAGGCTCCCTAAACCTTGATGTGGGTTGAATTGATCATTAGTTCTGCAATTTGTGTTTATATTGCTTGGGAGCTTGTAAGCCTTTTGGATGAATGACATGTTGCTTTGTTTTAGTTTTGTGACATGTTTGTTTTCTTTGCATGTCTTCTGTTGTTGCAGGCTTGGAGTACTGACATTGCATGCATGCAGGGATATGCCTATGCCATTGTCTCCCGACGCCCAAATGGAGAATGGGCACCAAGAAGTGGCTGATTTCCCTGCACCTCCTGATAGGCCCCCTGAGCCTGCATTGCCTCAACCTGCTGCTCCCCAGCCACCTTTCAGAAAGCCTGATTTCCAATGGCCTGCCACATCCTAGTATAGCATCTCCAGATGCAGAACATGCCCATGTGGCATCCGAATTACTCACTAGCGTTGTTAACATAAACACACTTGCTGAAACTGTTGCAGCCTCCGTGCGTTTGCTTCGAATGCAATTGGGCCGTCTCTTTCATGAGCTTGAAGAGACAATTGGTACTATGGAGTGGGATGAGGTTGCTGTCTCCACAAGAGAAAGGCAGGCACTTAGAAGTCATATGAATTTGGCACCCAGCTATTTCGCGAGAACTCAGGCATATTGACAGGTACATTGTTAGGATGTTGCAATTCCGTTGTCATGTGTTCTGCCTCTAATAAGTGCACAGGCGTAGGACAGGCTTGCGAGGAGGCACGCGGAGGCTTTAAACATTACAAGCAACTGATGTGAACTCATTTGTTGTGGATCTTTGAACCATTTGTTGCTGCTGTCCAACATATAACTACCAACATATAAAACATTATTAATACAGACCATTGCATCCAACACATTTAAATAAAAATCCCCCTGAAACCCCCTTTGATTTGGGTGCATATTCACACAGGGGGGTTACTTCGGGCAAGGAGAGCTGTCGGATGGGCATATTTGCCCTATATTCCAAGATCTGGACCGTACATAGCGATCCTCGTTTGTGGGGTATGCATGTACAAGTTTTTGTATACTATATATTGAGGCTTGCAAAATACTATAAGATTTAAGGGAATGTACTTAATGGTATTAATTTTCTATATGTATTGTAAGTTTTTAGGGGCTCTCGCTGCCCTACATACCCCCCCGCGGAATATGCACCCAAACCAAAGGGGTTTTGTGGGGATTTTTATTTAAATGTGTTGGATGCAATGGTCTGTATCAATAATGTTTTATATGTTGGTAGTTAAAAAAAAAAAATTTACAAAATACTTGCTAGGATCTCATCTAGCAAATAAAATACTCCAAAAACTAAACCTAGTTAGAATTTGAGACATGGTCTGCCCTGGTTTTACCCAGGCCCAAAACCTTAACTGGCATGAAGTAAAACTTGGGCTACGTGATCCAAGTGATGTCCTCCCTTTTGGTTCCAAGTAAAAGAAGGTTGACAAAATCAAACCTCAAAAAAACTTGTTCCCAATTTGGAGTTTATATGCACAAGATGTAAGTCTTAGATATCAGAGTAAACAGAGAAAACTTGCCTATTTTGTAACAACACCAAGGATGACTAAGTAGAGGAGAGCTGAGAACTCAAACCCCAGACTACTAGTTCTTCAGCCTTGTTAAATAGGTGACTTTTAGTATGTAGAAATCTAAAATAATAAGTTAATTGTGTATTGACTGTGGGCCATCAAAATCAAAAGGTTTCTGTACCCTAGTTAGTGCCAGGGCCCAGAATTTAGATTTTATTAAATAAGAGATCATATTTTCCATCACATTTGGACTAGATTTAGAAAAACTTATGTCCAATATCTGTATCTTTCCTTTTTTTTCATTTTACACTGTTAGCAGCTACAATTTCATTCCATGTGAGAAATCGAACCTTGTAATTTGACTTTGTCTAGTAATGAAAAAGGGAAATACTAAAGGAATCCATGCATTTTACCATTAAGCCTTCTTTCACAAAATTGTTCTTTATTTTTTATTTTTCCATTGGTCCATATTCTAGTGTGTCACAGCAGTAATCCATGACAGTTCACAAGATCATAATATGTAGTGGCCGTGTAAAAGAAACTGGAGTGGTGTTATTTTAAGTTTTACACCACTAAGAACCAGCATCCTACACTTTAAGTTTAGAGAATACTTAGATAATAAGCATGAAAAAGTAGAGTTTTCAGGTGCAAAAAATCAGATCTGCTCCCTATTAACGAAGTACTCCACCCGTTTGCACAGGCCCAAACATCCTAAAGGTAGGTTTGATGTGTTACCTGCAGCAAAACCAGTCACACATTAGCCTAAAGAGGGTAAGCATGAAGTAGCTAGCAGTGTAAGTTTAAATCAAACCATGTTTTCATCCGTTTCCTTTATGTTTAAGCAAAATTATGGCATTCAACTCACAAGATGTAATATTATGCTTGAAGACCATTCAATAAACAATAATGAAGCATGGGAGAGAAGTATCCATTAGTCCCCATGCCTTGAAATCAATTTATCCACATCCACGACCACTTTAATTATATGTAGATGTGGAGACAGAGTCAGAGGAGCTGAACAACTCCATTACATGTCCAGTTCTAATAAAGAATTCAGGACATTATATTAGGGATCAGAGAGCTTTATTTGACCGGAACAAAATTATGAATAAGCCCTGTATAATCAAATTAGACTATGTATAAGGTAAATGGTTCAGCACCTGTTCCATTCAAGGAATATCAAAGACAAAAAATCTTATGGGCTATGTAATTGGATTGATTCGTTTTTTCCATGTATTATAGCGTTTGGTTCATCTTTTACTGCAAGCCATCGATGTGGAGAATATTCCTGGCATTGTGCCAGATCGATGGCCCACATCATTTACAACTAAAACGAGACAAACTTTTCCAATGGTGCACCTTGACCTCAATGGTCTAAAACCACAATATCATTACACGAAAGAAATTACATAAGCCTTGGTAGGCAAAACAGCATGCATTTCTTTCAGATGAAATTTATATTTGAAGAAATATTGAGACGAATTGGTGGATCGTCTATGCAAATGAAGCCGCCAGTGTGGAATCCTACTGGTCGGCTGTTTACCTTGAGGCAAAGCAAGCACCGTGGCCATCAACCAGCGGCCTCTCAAGCACGTTCATGCAAGCATGGCCATTTCAGATGTGAAGATTTTGCATCCCACCCATAGAAGTGAAAACCGAATGATGGATCGATGCCTATTTTTGTTTTGTTACCCTCCGAATGGAAATTTCAAAGAAGCACCCGATTTTGCTCTAAAAGAATCCAGATTGAGAAAAGTACAGCAAAAAACGGCTTCATAGCCTAGCCAGTGAAAACCAACAGCATGCATGTCCACCCTCATTATGCAGAATTCGCTAGAGGAAGAGAGCCTTAGGCCTATCTACTGAAAATGGAAAAAAAAAAATCCACGGAATTGGGCATGGAAGAACCAAAATAGCAGGGAACAGAAGACATGAGCGTACCGTTCTTTCTTCCTCGCCCAACTATCAAGAAGACAAATGGAGTCGGATTTTGTAATCGCCTCTATTTCGCTTCCTTCTTCTAGATCGCCTGGACTTGCAGAATCGCATAACCTACTCTAATCCTCTCAAAAAAAGGCAAACCGCCTCGATACCTCTCGCAAAACAGACGGCTCTATCATCGCCGCTCGGCCTCCGATCAGCCTAAAAGCATCCCAAAAGAATATTCGTGATCACCGAAGATCAAAATCCCTCCCTAACTTCCAGCCACGCAAAGATCCGGGCAAGGCAAAGCTCACGCCTAACCGCCGCCGCTAGTTGTGTTCGTTCTCGTGCAAGAACTTGCCCACAAATGCCTCGTGGGTTTCTAAACTTGGCACACAATTCCGCCCGCAAAAACATCCACGAAAAAGGAGAGTTGCAAAGCACCCAAAATAGCATGAAACAATTGAAGCCGCTCTCACATGGCAAATTATACCCTTTTCAATACAATACGATACACGGAAATCATAGGCCAAACCATCACCAAAAACCCTCCCCAACCCCAAAACGAAAATAGCATACTATATAGGCCCCGCTAGAAATTTGAAATTTATAAACAATAGCAATAAACAACAAAGAACTCTATTAGGATGTGGATATAGAGACAAAGAAGTGAAAGCATTCATGCTCTTAAACCGTCCATATCCATTGTCAGAGATATTAAGATCATATTTCAAGAATCGTGGTGTCCCTATTCAATCAGAAATGTTCATGACACGCCTGCATTTAAATATTTATGACACAAACCCATCTTAAACGACACTCCAAGTGGCTACAATAAGAAGAAATCCCGCTATGGCTTATTTCTATCTCTAAGTTTAGAGCGACCAGCAAAATACAAACATTTTGTTTACTTATATGTAGAGTCAGTAGTGATCTCAAAGATTTTTGGAGGAGAAGATCCCGCTTTAAGGCTAGGTTTATGTATATCCTAAATGTTACAACTAAGTGGAATAAAAGTCTTGTGCAGAGAAAAGAAATGATTCTATTCTTTACAAAATCTATGACGATTAACCTGATTATGCTCGCCCCCGTGGTCCAATGACGATTCCAGTCCGGATCATGATCCGTCACGCCAGGATTATTGTACATAGTCCAGATTTGCAGCTCTCATAGTGGCATTACGAGTCAAACATCTCTTGATGATGCTAGCTGCTTGGGAGTTTCCATTCTCGCCTGTGTGGTGCCGGTAGTCTTAGCCCAAGTGGAGTACCCCTTCCTCCGATGTTTTCGATCCAGCGGTCGCCTAGGGCCGCTGCTTTGGAGCCATGCGCTGGCCGGGTATGTAGATCGGTCGGGTATGGAGATCGGATGCAAAAGCCCTAGAGGCAAAAGCGCTTGCTTACCGATATTACGTAAAATGCAATCTTTTTTTTAACTTTCAATTAGTATGGAGAATACTCCCAAAGGTTATTCCCGCTTAAAATTATGTCAACACCACCATACCGGGCATTATTGTACAAAAAGTACCGGGCCTTTTAAGACTATGTCATACCCAATTTCATGTAAAGTGTATAGGTGACACGCTTTAAATTCCTGCTATAGTAAGATTGCTTAAGATCTATTCTATAAAGGATGGGTCCATGAAATCTTACAAGTTCTCGATTTTGGTTAAAACTTCAACTATTTTCCTTGTGTCAAAGGACTAACAAAGACGAGAAATATGTATAATGCTTACTATGGGGTCACCGATCATGCCACCTTATAACTAATCAGTATGAGGGAGTTCGCCTTATTGTACAAAAAGAACTAGTCTTTATGACTATGTCAGACACAATTTCAAGTAAAGTGTACAGTTGACAGGCTTTAACCTCCTGCTATAGTAGATTTCAAGATTGCTTAGGATCTATTTTATAAAGGATGGATCCATGAAATCTTACAAGTTCTCGATCTTGGTTAAACCTTCAAACTTTTTCCTTGTGTCAAAGGACTACCAAAGACGAGAAATGTGTATTACTGTTTAGGGTCAGTCTCATCATGCCACCTTATAACTCACTGTATGAGGGAGTGCGTGAAGCCGACCCTTCAAAAATTAAACCTTCCTCCTGCCGCAAGCCAAGAGGGTCTGTACTTAGGAAGCAAATGTTAGGCTGAGTAGGGTGCCTAGCAATGCTGCCAGGACCCTACACAACTCGTAAAGTATTGTTGTCTATTTAGCACTTATATCCAAAAGGGCCAATAGAACCACTGTTACTCTAAATACAAGTTAAACATAACGTGATGTAGTATAGAAATGACTTTGTCATACCTGTTATGCAGTTGCTTGATCATGTCCTTGGAATGGTAAGTAAGTCCAGGGAAGTCCTGATCCAGCATCTTAAACACATTTCTAAAGATAGTTTTTCATCAAACCCATTGTCGATGAATTGCCTAGATCCAATCTGATAGGTCTTTTGCTTTCCTTGTCATTGCCTTCACAGTTATTCTGAGTGCTTGTCTCAGCAGCCAGACCACTAGATGTACTAGTGTTCATACTTGGATTACTTGATATATTAGTCCCATCAGTCTCCTCCAGCCCCACGTCCATGCTATTAAATATGCTATTGCCAAAAGTGGGACCTTTCTTAGCAGCCGGTGCCTTGTGAGGTGCTTTTTTGGGCCTCCTCATCTCGTCAGCTTCCTGTTCCTCAATCTTATAGCTTTTCTTCATCCATTCTTCCGTTTTAGGGAATATTTTTTCAAAGGCAATGTCCATATCAGATTTTACACAGATCTTGTGCATCATTATCGTATGTAACTGGATGATTTTTCATTTTGAGAATACGTATCTCAAGCCAATCATTGAAGCCAAGAAATGTGACAACAGAGAGTCTGAAATCAGTAATTTTCAGCTCTAGTTCAATAATTTTCTTGAACATGCTCTCATGACTGAGGCAGCAAATAATAGTTTGTACTGCTCGATTAGTACTTGGCATTTCAGAATGCCGAGTCCAAGTTTTCTGATTTCAGGAATCCATGGGCTATCGTTGTCTTCATGTTCTTGTCCCTGAACATTACTCAGTGTCTGCAGTAGAATTCATATTTAATTAGTAACAAAATAACTAACATATGTCATCAAGTAATTTGTGTTTTAAACATGTATCATAAAACTGTCACCAACCGTATCTTGTGACTATTTTTATAGGGTCAAGTAATATGAGAGCATACCAGAGGACGAGAGTCAAAAAGTTGGCCCCATGTTCCAACAAGTGTGCCTCAAACCACAAAGACCTCAAATCAAAGGCATAATAAAATACGGATAATAAGCAAATTGTTTAAACCAAGTCCACAACCCCTATCATGATCCACAATTTAGCACCACATCTAAGTATTTTAATTATGAGTGTCATGTTCATAATCAAAAGCAATAACAGTAAAGCCAGGAGCATGGGTTATCCGTCCTCGAACGGAAAAACAGAAGCTTCATAAAAATTTTACAAAATACTTGCTAGGATCTCATCTAGCAAATAAAATACTCCAAAAACTAAACCTAGTTAGAATTTGAGACATGGTCTGCCCTGGTTTTACCCAGGCCCAAAACCTTAACCTGGCATGAAGTGAAACTTGGGCTACGTGATCCAAGTGATGTCCTCCCTTTTGGTTCCAAGTAAAAGAAGGTTGACAAAATCAAACCTCAAAAAAACTTGTTCCCAATTTGGAGTTTATATGCACAAGATGTAAGTCTTAGATATCGTGAGTAAATGAGAAAACTTGCCTATTTTGTAACAACACCAAGGATGACTAAGTAGAGGAGAGCCGAGAACTCAAACCCCTAGACTACTAGTTCTTCAAAGCCTTTGTTAAATAGGTGACTTTTAGTATGTAGAAATCTAAAATAATAAGTTAATTGTGTATTGATCGGTGGGCCATCAAAATCAAAAGGTTTCAGATTCTAGTTAGTGCCAGTGGCCTTAATTTAGATTTTATTAAATAAGAGATCATATTTTCCATCACATTTGGACTAGATTTAGAAAAACTTATGTCCAATATCTCAGATCTTTTTTTTTTTTCATTTTACATTTTTAGCAACTACAATTTCATTCCATGTGAGAAATCAACCTTGCAATCGCAGACCGCCTAGTAATGAAAAAAGGGAAATACTAAAGGAATCCATGCATTTTACCATTAAGCCTTCTTTCACAAAATTGTTTTTTATTTTTATTTTTCCATTGGTCCATATTCTAGTGTGTCACGCCAGTAATCCATGACAGCTCACAAGATCATAATATGTAGTGGCCGTGTAAAAGAAACCGAGTAGTGTTATTTTAAGTTTTACACCACTAAGAACCAAAGATCCTACACTTTAAGTTTAGAGAATACTTAGATAATAAGCATGAAAAAGTAGAGTTTTCGGTGCAAAAAATCGATCCGCCCCTATTAACTAAGTACTCCACCCATTTGCATGTGCCCAAACATCCTAAAGGTAGGTTTGATGTGTTACCGCAAAGAAACCGGGCCACACATTAGCCTAAAGAGGGTAAGCATGAAGTAGCTAAAGGTGTAAGTTTAAATCAAACCATGTTTTCATCCGCTTTTATGTTTAAGCAAAATTATGGCATTCAACCTGCCAAGATGTAATATTATGCTTGAAGACCATTCAATAAACAATAATGAAGCATGGGAGAGAAGTATCCATTAGTCCCCATGCCTTGAAATCAATTTATCCACATCCACTAATTACCACTTTAATTATATGTAGATGTGGAGACAGAGTCGAGGAGTCGAACAACTCCATTACATGTCCAGCTTCTAATAAAGAATTCGTGACATTATATTAGGGATCGAGAGCTTTATTTGACCGGAACAAAATTATGAATAAGCCCCCAGATAATCAAATTAGACTATGTATAAGGTAAATGGTTCAAAGACTGCTCCATTCAAGGAATATCAAAGACAAAAAATCTTATGGGCTATGTAATTGATTGATTCGCTTTTTCCATGTATTATAGCGCTTTGGTTCATCTTTTTATCGCAAGCCATCGATGTGGAGAATATTCCCCGCATTGTGCCGCATCGATGGCCCACATCATTTACAACTAAAACGAGACAAACTTTTCCAATGGTGCACCTTTGACCTCAATGGTCTAAAACCACAATATCATTACACTAAAGAAATTACATAAGCCTTGGTAGGCAAAATAGCATGCATTTCTTTTCGTGATGAAATTTATATTTGAAGAAATATTGAGACTAATTGGTGGATCGCCTATGCAAATGAAGAAGCCGCTGTGGAATCCTACCGGCCTACTGCTTACCTTGAGGCAATGCAAGCACCGGGCCATCAACCAAATGGGCCTCTCAAGCACGCTCATGCAAGCATGGCCATTTTAGATGTGAAGATTTTGCATCCCACCCATAGAAGTGAAAACCTAATGATGGATCGATGCCTATTTTGTTTTGTTACCCTCCTAATGGAAATTTCAAAGAAGCACCCGATTTTGCTCTAAAAGAATCCAGATTGAGAAAAGTACAAAGAAAAACGGCTTCATAGCCTAGCTGCTGAAAACCAACAAAGATGCATGTCCAAGCCTCATTATGCAGAATTCGCTAGAGGAAGAGAGCCTTAGGCCTATCTACCGAAAAATGGAAAAAAAAAAAAAAAATCCACTGAATTGGGCATGGAAGAACCAAAATAGCAGGGAACGTAAGACATGAGTACCGCTCTTTCTTCCTCGCCCAACTATCAAGAAGACAAATGGAGTCGGATTTTGTATTGTCTATTTCGGCTTCCTTCTTCTAGACCGCCTCGACTTGCGTAATCGCATAACCTACTCTAATCCTCTCAAAAAAGGCAACCGCCTCGATACCTCTTCGCGAAACAGACGGCCTCTCACCGCCGCTCGCCTCCCGACAGCCTAAAAGCATCCCAAAGAGAATATCCGTGATCACCAAGATCAAAAGGCAAAAGCTCACGCCTAACCGCCGCTAGTTCTGTTCGTTCTCGTGCAAGAACTTGCCCACAAATGCCTCGTGGGTTTCTAAACTTGGCACACAATTCCGCAAAAAACATCCACTTAAAAAAGGAGAGTTGCAAAGCACCCAAAATAGCATGAAACTGAAGCCGCTCTCACATGGCAAATTATACCCTTTTCAATACAATACGACACGGAAATCATAGGCCAAACCACCACCAAAACCCCCAACCCCAAAACAAAAATAGCATACTATATAGGCCCCGCTAGAAATTTGAAATTTATAAACAATAGCAATAAACAACAAAGAACTCTATTAGGATGTGGATATAGAGACAAAGAAGTGAAAGCATTCATGCTCTTTAAACCGCCCATATCCATTGTCAGAGATATTAAGATCATATTTCAAGAATCGTGGTGTCCCTATTCAATCGTGAAATGTTCATGACATGCCTGCATTTAAATATTTATGACACACGCCCATCTTAAACGACACTCCAAGTGGCTACAATAAGAAGAAATCCCCGCTATGGCTTATTTCTATCTCTAAGTTTAGAGCAACCAAAGAAAATACAAACATTTTGTTTACTTATATGTAGAGTCAGAGTGATCTCAAAGATTTTCGGGAGGAGAAGATCCCGCCTGGCTAGGTTTATGTATATCCTAAATGTTACAACTAAGTGGAATAAAAGTCTTGTGCAGAGAAAAGAAATTGTTAGTCCTGCGGCCTCCCGGCATGTGACTATTCATGCATACGCCGCACTGTGTCAAGCTCAAAGATCCTCGGGCCAACCACGGGTCGACATCCAAGCCTCCTCAGAAGACTAAGCAAAGAAGGCCACGCAATCAAAGCCTTTGGCTGTCAACAAGAGGCGCCGGCACACAAGTGACGGTTCGCCACCGCCTCAAGGCGTCGGGCCAAGTGATTCTAGGCACTTCAAGAGGCACCGCCAACATTCCTCGCAGAATCAGGGCCTCCTTCCGTGAGTGGCACCGAGATCACCGAGTGTCTATATTGGGCCCAAGGCCATTGTACTATATATATGAGTAGAGTTAGCTCATAAGTTTTTAGATGAGTTTTGAGTCTTGTCTCCTTTCAGTTTTCTATTATTAAGTAGAGCTCATGTATTTTCATCATTGATATCAAGGAAGCTTATCATCTTTCTCTCATTTGTTCTCGTTTCTTTTTTTTCTTCTCTTTTTCAAAGAATCTCGCGCGGATATAGTCCCCTCGGACTCTCCTCTGTTAGATCCACGGGTCCTCCAGAGGGGTCAGTCTTCCAGAGTTCCCGAACCTGCACCCTAAACACGCCGCCGCCGCCGGGTCCGATTTTATCCTACTTTCTTCCGCCGCCATGTTCCGTGTAATTTCACGCCAAGAACTCCTTTCTCGATCGCATCTCGCTTTGAGCGCCATCGGCGTCGAGGAAACTGTTCGTGACATGTATGGCTCATTATGACATAGAGGGAGGCCATCTTGATTGGCCTAGGGCTCACAGCGCCACCCACCCCTGCGTGTCGCCTCGCCCTGGGGTTCCCGCCCCAACCGTTGCAAACATTGCTCACAACCTCGGTCTCCCTCATCACGGGGAGCCTTATCCGGCTCAACCTTCTCAACCGTACTTTCACACCCCTGAACATGCCTACATCCATCATTCTTCGGGCCATACGCCTCTTCCTTCAAGAACCATCATCTCCCGGGTGGGCACGGCTATCCACATGTCTCCTTTAGCCTACCGGGAATATCCTTTCCCACATTTCCCACGGCTCTTCCATTTTACAACCTTACGGATCTCAAAACCAATGCCAGGCTGCCCGGTTTCTCAACCGCGGTCACCCCTTCATCGTGGTCCGCCGTGCACAATGCCACATCCACCTCAACCTCCATATCCTCACTACCCTGTTCTCGGTCCAGCCCAAAGACTTTCACATCTACCTTTCGGGACTGGAAACTGACTTATCCCACCTTTGGCAACACGAAGGCAAACCGTTAGACCAAAGTGCTCAGCCCACATGGAAGAATTTGAGGCTCTAGCTGTCCTAAATGGTCACGCGCAACCTCAACTGAAATTCCACATCTTTTTCCACCACACAAGGTGGTTTCTCCTCATCAATGGCTCATGTCCAACAAAAGCCATTGGAAACAAGACTGGTCCGAAATGCGCACTGCTTTTCTCTCTCATTACGGAACCACGGATGATGATCAACTTCATCTCAAGCAACTCAATGAACTTCAACAAGAGCCCACGGAGTCTGCCCGGGATTTTGCGGATCGACTTCACATTCTGCTAAGTAAGCTCAAGGAGTACCCTACAATGAGCCGATTTTGGTCCTGGTTTCTCCAAGGACTTCCTCCCCGCTATTCGACTCATGATCAATACGCAGGCCCAAAACTTTGGAGCAAAGCTATCGACCTTGTCAATCACTCCGCCAATGTTTCTCCCCGAGGCGTGGCTCTTCAAGAGCTCCCGCTCATTCCACCCCGGCCATGGTTCCACAAACGGCCGTTTCAGCCTCAACACGCTAATCCACGCAAGCTGGTCAAATGGGTGCCATATTTTGCAAATATCAAGGCCATTTGGCCAATGAGTGCAACTCCACCAATGGCCCGCCTCATTGCAAGCTTATGCAACATGTGCAATCATACGGAAGAGTGCACTCGCGACTCATCCCACACCGTTCCAAGAACAAAATGGTTTATCAAGTGCAAACCACACCTCGCCCACAATCGCAGACTATCGCCAGCCACCTCTTCGTGCAGCCCCACGAACTCTATCAAGAATGGGACCAACCACGGGATCCAACCAACGCCCTCCTTTTTGATCCTTCCAAAGCCCAAGGTTATCACCGCCAAGAATGGGGTCATACCACCACGGCGCGGTCCTCAACTTCCACAAGTTCAGGTCCAGCTTTTCCGGCACAAATCAGACCACATCGGTCCGCCTCACGGCTTACCAACTCGCTTGCTAATGGCAAACAAGGCCCGCGACCAGTTCTTAAGAAGCCCCCACGAGCCAAAGAATCACGCTTATCAACCAGCTCCAGCCAATCAACCTCAGCTGGATCAACAAGCCCAAGAGGAAATTTTTCAGGCACTTAATCCTCCCGCATACCGCCAAATTGGGTTGGTCTAGTTTCACGCTGCATCAAGGCATCACGCCCCTTGACTATTATTCGAAGGACACGAACCCCGCCTTTGCAGCTTGACACCATTCCTCATGAGGATCTAAAAAAGGTTCACTTTGCACCGACTTGGAAAAGCTCATGCCAAATGTCATGCCCAAAGTTCGCCAAAGCATTTTGAATCTCATGCAGCCGCTGAAGGTCGCGACATTGGCCAATGTTCATGCCACCACTAGAGCTCAACAAAGACAAGATACCCCTTCAACATCTCAACCTCCACGCCTCGGACATATCCCAATATTGTACCGAGGTTGACTTACTCAAAGAAGTTGCTGCTTCCCTGCCACGCACTCCCGCACCAGTGGAACCAGCAGATCCTTTTTCTCATGTACCTCTCGAACTCCAAGAGGAGCTTGCCAAGATCAAAATTCCTTTAAGCTTGGCAACCATTTTAAAACTCGTCTCCGCTCTCAGGACCAGTTACCACTCCCAACCTGTTTTAGTTGGGGGTGGTATACCTCTACACCCACGGTCCATGCAACGGTGGGAAATCAGCAAGTCAACCATGTTCAAATCGATGGAGGTAGTGCAGCCAATCTCATCACGGATAAACTCCGCAAAACAAATGGGCATCACACAACTCTTTCGTGGCCCCATATGACATCAAATTGGCTAATGGCCATATCACGAGACCTCAAGGCGCCACACCTATTCTTCACATCAACATTGGTGATCTCCGCTTTCCCATGGAATTTGGAGTGTGGAAAGCTGGCGAAGATCCAGGTGACTATGAAATGCTGGTAGGCAGACCTTTTCTCCGCCAGGCAAAGAGTATCCATTACTGGGCCACGGACCAGTTAGTCATCACCGATGGTCATCTCAATGCCACCATGGACTTGCAAACAAAGCGTGCTCATTTTCGCTGACAATGCGGAACCCTCTCTCGCATTAATCGATTCGAAGAAGCTCAGAATATTTATCAAGTTCAGCTCCACCGCGTCGCTTCTATCATCCTACCCGAATATGCCGATCCTTGGGGAGAAATGACTTTTGATCGGGACCAGCCGTGGTCGCCTTTGCTTGACCCCTACCGCTCCTTGCAATCGAATCCAACGCGTTGATCACTTTTCGATGTCGACACTCCCGCAACTCCCGTTGATGTACACGCCGCCATGAAGCAACCACCGCTAGATGACACCGAAAGCAACCTCTTTTTCACCACGCAGTGCCACGCGATCCCGTTATGCTCCAACCTCCCCGCACACATTGTCCAGATACTCAAGTCATACCCCATATTGGACTCAAGTCGAGATTGTGGATGTTGGCAACAATCAACCCGTCTCGCATTGCCGCAAACCTTCCGGCTCCTTATCGTAATGTGGCTGTCACGCTATTCAAAAAATTCAAACACATTTTCGCCGGAGTTACAAAGATCTTCGGGAATCAACAAAAGCTTGGGGAACTCACCATTCCTACCAAATCTGATGTACCGACAAAGTAGCAACGACAGCAGCACGGGCTCAACCCTAATTACCGCGGATCGCGGCCAAGGCGAAATTGACAAACTCCTTGCAAAGAGGTTTGATCTATGAGGTCAAACATTACGAATGGGTGAGCCCTATCGCCATTGCCCTTAAGCACAATGGTAAGATCCGGCGTCCGTGTAGACTATCGGAAACTCAATCAAAGCCACGAGCGTGATCATTTTCCACTTCCCTTCACGCACCAAGTTCGAAGAAGTGGCCGGACATGAGATGTACTCCTTTATGGATGGTTTTTTCGCTACAATCGATCTCCATCAAAGAATCCGATCAACTCAAGACCACTTTCACCACCCCGCGGGGCACTTTTTGCCTACAAGGTGGTTCCTTTTGGATTATCCAACTCTCCTTCAACATTTCAACGAATCATGCTCTCAGTTTTTTCATGATTTCATGAAGGAAAATCCCTTCTTGCAAATTTTTCAAGATGACTTTCTCCGCCTCTGAGTTCCATGGCTGACCATTTGGATAAATTGGAACTCGTCTTCCAGAAATGTGATGAGTCCCAGGCATTAGTCTCAATCCTCGAGAAATGCACCTTTTGCGCCACTTCCGTGTTCTCGTTAGGGCCATGTTGTCAAGAAAGCAGAATCACCACCGATCCCGCCAAAAATGGGTTGTGTGCTCAAAGCTCAAGCACCACCAATATCAAAGAGACACGCTCTTTCCCGAAAGGTCAATTATTACTCCACCTTCATACCCGGGTGGCAGCCATTGCGCATCCCATTCATAAACTCACGGTGATCTAATCCACCGGCTTGGAATTCCCAGTGAAGCCTTTTCCAACATTTGAAGCTTTTGCTTACTCGTGCACCGGTTCTTGTTCCTCCTCAATGGGACAAGCCCTTTCACGCTCATGTCGATGTCTGGCGTTTGCTATTGAGCTGTTCTTTCTCAAGAATATGATGCGCGACACCGATAAACCAAATCGCTACGCCACCGAAAGCTCAATTCTCGGCTGGCGCAACTATTCTCGCCACGGAGCGTGAAGCCTTGGGTCTCATTTTTTCAGGTCCAACGCCTCCGTCATTACCTTTTGGGCAGTCAAATCAAGTTCTTTGTGGACCACCAAGCACTTCTCTATTTGATCAACAAGTCCACGCCCACCGCATTGCATTCGTTGGGTCCTTCTTCTCCAAGAATTTGCTCCTTTTGAAATCGCTCATAAGGCCGCAAATCTCATGTTGTTCCGGATTATCTTTCACGATCCACACGGATGATCCCGCAAACAGGGTCTCGTGACGCCTTCCCCGATGCTCAACTCTTTTTAGTCACGGCAACCCCACATTGGTTTCATGATTTTCAGCCACCTCCTCACGGTGTGCTCTTCCACCGCACGATGAGACGCCTTCTCCGCCAAGCGGCAAATCCGCCGCTTATCAATTTCTCCGAGAGGTCCGCGGACTACACCATGGTTGCCGGACATCTCTACAAAAGGGTAAGGACACCATCCTTCGGCGCCGTGGTTCTACCTCATGAAGTTCCGTGACATTGTTCGAGAAGCTCATCAAGGGCCCTGGTGGTCATTTTCATGGTGACACCACACGCAAGACGCAAAATCCTTCTCGGGTATTATTGGCCCACGCTCTTTAAAGATGCTCCACGCCAAGACGCGTGTGACGCTTTTGCTGGTGGGACGCCCCACGCCGTGGACTCTCTCCCTTGACGCCGGCCGCCACGCCACTTCCCTTCAGCAAATGGGGAATGGATTTTGTGGGACCTATAGATCCTCCTGCGCGGCACACTCGCGCCCGATACATTCTGGTTCTCACTGACTACGCCACCAAATGGGCGGAAGCTTGTGCACTTCCAGACAACACAGCTGCAAGCACAGCTCGAGTCCTCTATCAACAAATTATCACGCGATTCGGCTGCCCCACGGAGCTGGTCAGTGACCGTGGAGTTCATTTCATCAATCATACTATCAAAGAGCTGACGGATTATCTCTTGATACATCATCACAAGAGCACACCTTACTATCCTCAAGGCAATGGGTTAGCAGAAAGCACCAACAAAACTCTGGTCACCATTCTCAAGAAAATTTGTGACGCTTCCCGCACAGATTGGCAGACAAAACTTCCTACTATTCTTTGGGCCTACAATACTTGTTTCAAGATTGCTACGGGTCACACTCCTTTTAAATTGGTTTATGGTCAGGAAGCTCTCATGCCCTTTGAATACATCCTTCCAACACTCCGTTTTCAACTGGCTACTGCTCATAATCCACCAGCTGCTCTCAAAGAACGGGTCTATCAATTAGAACAGTTGGATGAACTTCGAAGGGATGCTTATATTCGTGTTCTTCATGGACAACAGTTGCAAAAATCTTTACATGACAAACGTTTGAAGACAAAAACATTCAAACAAGGAGATTTAGTTCTTCTTTATGATTCCGTGTACAAAAATTTTCGGGTAAACTCAAGTTTCGTTATTTGGCCCTTATCAAATTGTTCAAGTGGTTAGACCAAGTGTTTTCCAACTCATTGAATTAGATGGCACTCCATTACCTACATTAGTTAATGGTTTTCGCCTCAAAGCATTTCATCACACGTAAAGTGAACATCCCAACACAGAGACAGGTTCAAGAATCAAACACCACGTAAAGTGACTAGAAAGGCGGTTGATTATATTATAGTGGAGATTTTTTACAAAATGTGGGCGCAGCCCAAATTTATTTCGCTATGGGCACTGCCCTATATACAAAAACGGACTCGAGCCCTATCTACTAAGTCCTAAGAGGAAAAACCCTCTACTCGGGTTGGAGCGAGAGGTGATCTGAGAGGAGATGGTAGAGCATCCGCCCGGATCCCAAATAAGGTGCAGAACCACCTCCATCCCGTTGGTCTTTGGGTGGGGATGTTCAGCCATCCCGCACACCAGCCGCCCATGCGAATGCCCGCGGTTGTGGCAGCCCGAGATCCGCACAATTCATCTTACAAGTGATCCACTCGACGGTTAAATTCGGCATGGTGCAATCTTCGTTCAAGCGGCCCGAGCCGCCCGAAGCGCCATCGGATGCCTTCGTTTCTCTCGGTTCGCCTTATATAGCCAAACCGAGGAACTCCTTGTCGACGTGGACCAATCACACAAATCGCCAACGTGTTTGCAATGCAAGGCTGTTTCTAATATGAGAATCTGTTCTCCCGCCGCATATCTAGCCATGGTACCTTCCCGACACATTCCTTTTTAATGATATCCCACTTCGAGGTTGCCAGGCATTGAATGCCATTCCTTCTTTCCACGCTTGGTCGAACATTAATGGATGTCCTTTGCCATCTGTCACATCCGATCTTTCTTTTCGCGTCTCATCCTCACCGTTCATTGTTTCTCCCTTTACGTTTTTTGGGGACTTAGCCAAATTTTTGCCTCTCAATCCCCTTCTTCGCATCTTTTGACACTGCATCATCAACGGTTCCCGTTTGAACTCTTCATACCTCTTAGCCTCCAGTTGTGCGCCCTAAAACAAACCTTTTCGTTCCTCAGCGCCTTCATCCTCCGTGCTCGACTTTCGTCTTCCGCCTTTGGCATCTCTCTCCGTTCGCAAATCATTCCCATGGCTGCCCCAAGATTTTCTACACTTCAAGCTTACCGCTCCCAAGGATCCGGCCCTTTTGCATCTCAGATCCTTCTTGACGCCCACTTTCCGTGAAGCCCTTGTTGGATAAAGAAGTCATTTGAACGACACCAGCTTTTCTGAATTCTCTCAAATGGAACTTCCGGCTCCAAATCCTGCCCGATTTGCGGCTAGTTCATCGCCAATATTGTTAATGACCCGCTAAGGTTACACCACCGTGGGTCGATGGCACCACTATTTCATTGACTCAATACTTGATTTTCTGAGGTATTTCATATTCCCTTGCACACTCCTTGTGTCTCATGGTCTGCTATACGGGATATTGATGTCACGAGTTTGGTGCACTCGCTTATATCACGCCAATGTCCATCGTCGACCAATATCGACAAGCCTCATGAGACCTTTTTGTGAAATTTCGTGGCGAAAATTCCTTGGGTATTCTATCAAGAACACCCATATCAATAAGCCTTTCTACAACCTGGTCCTTCTTGCTACACACTCCAAGCACCACATAGATTGGCCCCAAATGATGTTCTATCGTCTTTCTCCAAGAAATGGACCGCCGGGGTACCACTTCCATTTCTGAAGTTTCGTGGGAGGGCACTTTCAAGCCCTCATCCGTCATTACTTCCCTCCCACACCACCAAATTCTCATACTTCCACTCGGCTCCCTTCGGTCAATCACCAAGTTGGCACATCACGCCCATCTTCCCTCGGTCATGACCACGGTCCACACTCATGTCCTTTGTCTCTTCCTCCGCTACACCATCCACTTCACACCATTTTTCCCAAACCTCCCAAACCGTGCAACGGCCGGTTCCACCACCACAACACCCTCGTCGGTTGTTGTATCAAGATCGCCAGGATGCTCAAGGCTGCTGCTCTTAAGTTCTGAGGAATCCCAAGACGCTCTTATGGAGGGGTTCAATGGGCACTCGAGGCCTCGATGCGGTACACCAAGACCTTCAAGCAAAGAATCGCCCAAGTTGCAACTTTGGGAGGCCAAACTTCAAGACAAGCATGAAGCTCTCTTACGGGCTCATGCGGATCTCAAAAGTACACAAGCTCAAGTCAGCCAACTTCGCAGATCAAGGCTCGGCTCGGTCGGAATTCAGACTCTATTGGAGCACAACAAGTCCAAAGCCGCTCTCCACGAAAGTACCAAGGACGCAGATATTGCTAAACTCAATGCCTTGTACTTTCGAACTGCGTGAAAATTTCAGCACTCAAGTTCAAAATCTTTCAGCCCGGGGCGCTCGGTTGCCTCCTTGGCGGCTCGACTTTCTACCTGAGACCTCTCGGCTCACCTCTCTTCAAGATCGACTACAGAGGTGCGTAAACGAAAATACTCGATGGCGGAGATTGCCGTGCCGTCTCAATACACCGGAAATCTTCCTCCCGTGTCAATCCTTCTCGAACGGGTCCGTGACGGCCACGCCTCCCGAAAAAAGGAAAATCGGATCCGTGATCTCGAACAACAAACCGCAGCAAGCTATTGATCTGGCGATGAGGCTCAAGCCAAACTTGACGCCCAGACTTCAATTCTTCACAGAATGCCAGTGGACTTCCCAGCTCCCTCCTGCTATCATGATTATGTGGTTGCTCGACGCCACCTCTTCCTTTCAAAGTGGCACGCAGCGGTGATGGCCCCAGATATCCCAGCGGAAAGGTGCTGATTTTTTCTGATTTGGCCGTAACTCTCCATTGAAGACAAAGGGTTGTCTTTGTGCCCTTGTTGTCTTTGATCTCATACATCGCGGCCGATCCAGACTTTCTCACTTTCCGCGTGGTTCAGCCCATGGCTTATATCTTTCATGATTTCTATCTGGGTGATACAGAGGAAAACTTTGGCAATGGGCCACGCCAGCTTTTTCAGGGTGACCCCACTGCGCAATGGGTGCTTCAGGATAACAATCCATATCTTGCGGATCCTGCTCAGACCAAAACTTTTCATCAGGAGTACATGCCTGAGCTTGCCAATCATTTATCTCTCGACAAGTTTAAGCGGGCCTGCAACAAATTAGGGAAGTATCTAGGACATCCCAAGATCTTCCCTATGCACAAGTCTACATGCAAAGCACCTCGCCTGGTTACAATCGATTCTGTGCTCTTTTTGGATAGCAAGGCGGTCCCCACGCGGGATGGGATAGCCCTCCTGTCAACTCTCACTCTCGGGCTTCTCTTTGGGATCGCCGGTGTCGCACTTGATCCGGATCTTGTCGATCAATTGTGGAGATCGCCAAGAACCCACGCCCACGGGCATGGTTCCTTCTCCCTATGCTTCCCCTGCACCTCCCTCCCCAGGTTCCCGACTTCGACGATTGGCGCCTTCCTTTTTGGACCACGGTCATGGATGGTCATGCAGCTGGACACCACCTCGGATCTCGACGGATCTCGGTGGGATCCACGCTTTGTTCGCCCGATCACATTGGGAAGAAGGTGCTACTCTGGACAACACCACAAATTGGATCTACATTGCTAATGAGCGTGGTTGGCAACAGCCCGCGGATGCGCTTCATGGTCTCAACACCTTCTTGCAGAACGCCTCCACCTCACCTGATCCTTCTGTCCATTTTCAAGCGAGGATTTTTGCTTGCCCTCAAATGCATTTTGCTCAGCTCCTTAAATCGGCAGCGTCCCATTTTTCACTGCAATCCAAATGCCAGCGTCAGTGCTTTTGGCCTTCAGACCTGTCTCCTCATGGAGTGTCAGTACATTTCTTCAGACGCCCACGCTGCACTTGAAGACATGGTGCGCCTCGTTTTTCTTATTGATGCTGATCCCGCCTTTGGCCAAAACACACCTCAAGCTCTTCAATCACGCCAAGATCTCATCAGCCCGATTACCATAATGGTGCGGCCTCACTCCCGTGAGGATCACTTTCAGACTGATGGCTTCCCGCCCTCCGAAACGCTTCCTCCTTTTCTTCACTCTGAGTGTCGTTTGGTGGGGGGGAGTGTTAGTCCTGTGCCTCCTGGTACAGGACTATTCATGCATACGTCAGACCAGGTCAAGCTCAAAGATCCTCAGTCAACCACGGGTCAGACATCCAAGCCTCCGCAGAAGACTAAGCAGCAAAGCCACGCTTGATCAAAGCCTTTGGTCGTCAACAAGAGGCGCCATTTCGGACAAGTGGCGGCCCGTCACCGCCAGCGTCGGCGTCAGTGATTCTAGGCACTTCAAGAGGCACCGCCAACATTCCTGCAAATCAGGCCTCCTTCCAGGAGTCGGCACCGAGATCAGTCAGAGTGTCTATATTGGGCCCAAGGCCATTGTACTATATATATGAGTAGAGTTAGCTCATAAGTTTTTTAGATGAGTTTTGAGTCTTGTCTCCTTTCAGTTTTCTCTCTATTGCGAGAGCTCATGTATTTTCATCATTGATATCAAGGAAGCTTATCATCTTTCTCTCATTTGTTCTGTTCTCTTCTTTTTCTTCTCTTTCAGCAAATCCCGCGTGACATAGTCCCCCGGACTCTCCTGTTAGATCCACGGGTCCTCACAGAGGGCTGTCTTCCAGGAGTTCCCGAACCCAGACCCCAAACAGAAATGATTCTATTCTTTACAAAATCTATGACGATTAACCTGATTATGCTCGTCCCCTGTGTCCAATGACGATTCCAGGTCCGGATCATGATCCGTCACAGCAGGATTATTGTACATAGTCCAGATTTGAAGGAGATTTGTGCACATCTGGAAGTGCTTGATCTCCCTAAACACCCGGGCGTACACACTGTTCGGCCCGTGGTGAACCCTTTTGGGTTTTTCCGGTCTAGGTGGGGGTGGCTTCGGCTGATTTTTCTTCGGCCTGCCGCCCTCCACGGCCCGCTGCACCTCTTGACGGCAATACCAGTCATTGTACCTCGTCCAGCGACGGAGGTACTCCTGGTATACCTTCATCTTACGCATGAATTCACGATCCTGACGGAGCGTGAATTCCCGCTCTCCCACCTTCTGCTTCTTGACCACCTTTGGTGGCTCCGGCCACTTAGGGTAAGGTGGTCTTGCGTCGGGGTTGGAAGACCCCCCGGCGCCCTGCTCCTCGTCCTCCTCCTCGCCGTCTCCCCCTTCCTGTACCTCCTCCTCCACACGAGGCTCTTCAATAACGACGGTCCCGCGAGGCCGGTCGTTTCTTCTCTTTGTCCTTCTCTCCTGCCGCCTGAGCTCCCGCTCGCGCTCCCTCTTCTTCCTAGCAGTCTTCTCTTCCGGCCACTCCGCAACTTTTTCCTTGCCCTTCTTCTTAGGTCTTTGAAGGGGCACGCCTCCTCCCCGAGTTTGAGTCTGCTGCTGCTTTGCTGCGATCCACACTGCTCTTCAACACTGGTCTCCTACACGCTCTTCCACCTCGGTGTCAGAGGCCCCAAAGTGGCGGGACTTGTGGGTTCTCACGGGTGCCCGCCGGCGAAAAGCTGCACCCGGGGGCTAGGTGCACTCTCTTGGCGTCGTGGAAAAGTGGTTGGATGAAGGCTCGTCCCTCTCGTCTAGGTTGGGCCTCGGGTGGGGTGGTATCGCTACCCGAGGACCGCCCATTCTGCTTGCCGCCATGGAGGGTGTTACGCCTAGGGCGGGCTTCTGTAGGTTTGTTTTTAGTCGTGCCATATCTTACGGTTGGGAAATGGGTGGCGTAAAGGCTGATCAAAGAGAGATGGTGGTGGGGATGGTTGGAGAGAGAATGAGGTGTCATATATTTAAAAAGGAGGGTTTCTAGGAATATTCTCCCACCATAATTACCCCTATTTATTATAGCCTCCCTTATTAATTACACCATATTTAGTAATTATTTAATTATTAATGTATATATTAACTTCATTATTAATTTCAGTATTATACTTTAAATTTTCGAATTTCCTAATGGTTTGAAGTGCTAATTATGGATTTTTGCGCCATTTTTCACCCGGTCTCCGATTGGCATGATTCTTGACCCATTTTAGGTGAAATTTGATGCGGATACATAATTTCCACTCCAATTTTACTAAAGGATGAATTTGACCCATTCATTTCTTCGTCTAACACTTAAGCTAATTTCGGACCCACTACCTAAGAGAAAAAATTTTTTTCCCTTATTTTTCGAGGTTCGATGGTGGAAATTTTTGTTTCACACCCCTATAAGCCTGTTAGACTACTTTCATGGTTATGGTCAGTGCTAGTTCCTGGTCAACCAAGAACATCGCTCTGATACCATTGTGACGCTCCCTGCTAAACATACGGTCCGGCCAGACTTTCGGCAGAAATCCCCGTCCGGCTCAACAACCGCGACAGGCCCCTCCGCCTATCCCGCACTCGAGATGATCGTGAGTGCGGGTAGGGGATTTCGAAAGGTGTCTTTATGCGTGCCCTTCCCTATGGGCTCCTATCACAATGGAAGCATAACATCGTTAAACTAGCAATACAAAGCAACATAACATACTACCTCGAAGGGTAGCTCATCCACATATCCATAGATGCAAAGAACATAATCATATGCCATAAAACATGAGAGCTCCTACCCGTGGCTCCGACACATAGGGAAGTCGACTGACTAGCTAGGCCTCAAGATAGATCGATCGAATCATAACAATGGCAGGGCTGGCATAAGACAATGGCTAGGGTTGACCACTCCATCCGCCCCTCCCCTGCATACTTTGCAGATGGGCTAGATCAGGCTCGGGCATGACTCTAACCTTCCGGATCACGCAATCCCATGGCATCACCCATCCGGGACTACTCCAGGTTACATCTCCCCGGTCCGTTGAGGTAGGAAGGGTTGCATCTCCCCTTCCCGGGTCTAGAGGCTCCACAGGCGGCTAGAGAATCGTGGCGACACACACCCGCCTGCACTGTGAACCCCCAAAACAAGAGCCAAGCCGACACTTGCAACTCTTGAGAGGCGTGGCAACACCTTCGCCCGGGAGGTGTCGGACCCATGCCCGCCCACACGGAAGTGACCGGCCATAAGCCTAGCCCACTATGGGATCCCCCCGTAGCTCCCCGGCGGGGGATCCTCCCTCCATATTGCCTCTAGCCCCGTTGTGTAGGCCGAGTCACTTCATAGCCTCCATAGCCCGGTGGGTTCCTATGCACAGCCGCAACTAATAGGAACTAAGGGATCTATACTAGGAGCATACTACATATGGCCCTAGGTCTCTACCCCCTTCCCAACACAAGAGGAACAAACATGATCAACCATCATCGATAATCATCATGAACAATATCATATGAACATCTTAACCTAATCATACATATCTAACTAACAGTTAGGGTTCATTGGTTAGGGTTCAAGATGTTCAACAAAGGATCTAGGGTGGCTCTACTCTAGCTACTTAAATACTAACCCATCCGAGTGCTAACTCCCAAATGAACTAACATGAACTCTACTCAACCTACCTCCTCCGAGCGCTTCCTCCCATCCCCGGCGCCTCCATGCTCCTTGACGTGGCTCAAGACTTGCTCCTCTACTTATCATACACACCTTCCGGGGCTGCTGCCCTGTGCTAGGCTACGACGAGCCATGCTCAAACGGGGTTTCGTATAAGATGAATAGGTCAGGGAAAAGGGTCTAGGGTTAGGGTTAGAGCTATTATAGGTGTGGGTCCACATGGGATGCCACGTGGCACCACTAAGATGAGGCCGTGTGGCGGTTGCTCAATAGGATAAGGCCATGTGGAAATGGTCTTATCCTAAGGTTATCTAAGTTAAACAATTAACTTAGATGTGCACCCCTTGCCACTTTCTAATGCATGCAAGGCTACTTAGGTAGACTTGTATGGTGACGGGTCCAAGAATATACGTATCTATAGCGTATATTCCCCTCGAACGTCACATATATCATTTGTTTGTTATCTTTTTCGTCAATTTTAAGTCAATCTATTGTCATATTTTTGACACATAGTTTTGTCAAAACCATGTCATTCTATTGTCACATTATAGTCACATTTCCATCATCTTTTTGTCATCTTTTTTTTGTCACTAGTGCGTCACACTATTGTCATATTTATTGTTATTTGGATTTCACTATTTTTGTCATTGTTATTGTCATTTTTTGTATCAGTTTTTTGACACATTATTTTAGTGACAAAAAAAGTGACAATAAATCACTGTTCTCTTGTAGTGAATGTATTATTCATGAAGAGTACATGCTCTTACATACAATAATGAAGGGCTAATAAGCAAAGACCCTTTTAGCTCTTTGAGTTATCAATAGACAATGAACTCTCAATAGACAAAAGCTAAGATTGTATGGATGTATTATAAATACATTCCAACAACAAGGTTATTGTTCTCAATTAGGAGATGAGCAAATGAAGTGACATATAGAGATTTTCCTAGATTTGGAGTAGCGTGTACAGACCACTAACTGAAGGTAACATAAATTAAAGTAGTAAGATTGCAACATCTAAAAAACTCGAATGGTGTGCTTCAACGTGAAATGAATCAGATCCTCATGAGATCAAAGGATGGCGAGATCCTCTAAGCTAAAAATATAATAAAACCGCATGTGAGTGACCCATTTGCCAAGCAATATCTAACCTAGTTCTGTAAGAAAAGGGAGAAACAGAGGAATCAAATAGCTTGAAAGATAATAAAATAGCAGTAAGATGGATACTTGTAAAGATGTCGACTTTGCCAGCCATAGCAAAAAATTCCATAATAAAGATGGATGCTTAAGTAATGAAAGGGAAATTAAACTCATAACAAACAGAGAAGGCCTGGTCTTCGTCCCCAGACCTGCAATAGCGAGGGTCGTTGTTTTCTCTTCGCCCTTACCTTGGCTATGGGAGTGATCCTCCAGTAGTTGCTAAAGGCTCTTTCACACTCAATCTGGGGCAAGGGTTTTTCTTGGCTATAGTGCAATATCGGCATTTTATGATAGGGCACTGAGCAAGCTTGACATCAACTGCAAAAGCCTAGTTACTACAACTAGATAGATACCTGATGTAATTCCCAGATACGTGTAGAAACATTTAAAGTACATTGTGAAAATGAAGACAATCAATCACTACCATTTTTAGTTATTATCGTGTAAGAAAAGCAATGATGGAAGGTAATCCCAATACTCTAGCCCCGACAATTGCTGTAATGTTGTGAACTGTAGAATACTAGCATGTTTTGGTCTAGGATGCATTATCCAAGCGGTGGAATTTATTCAAATAATACTTAGTCTGCTATAGAGCTACTATCATTCTGCATATGTTAAAGACTGAGCAGTTAGAAGATGCCATGATATGCAAAGGACAAAAATGCGAAACATAGATGATCTTACTAGCCATATTTGGAGACATGGTTTGAGGACCCCATGATTTCTTTTCATTGCAGAAGTGGTACAAAAGGGAGGAAGAAGGAAAAATAGAAAAAAACACGAAAAACAAAAGATTATCTATAATTTGACTCTTAATTCCACCATAGCCAAAAGCTCTGCGAAGCTGAACATATTGACTTGGGGTTACAACAGTATACGGTGGAGGCTCAAATATGCTCCATAATATTCGATGTTGTTGCTTTCTAAATTGCACCAAAGAATAACAATCTCAATTTTCAATTTTATCCACATACGAAGATAATAGAATAACTATTTGCTTTACAGATCTAGAGTTCTGAATCTCAAAACTCAAAACAAAACATAAAGAAACAATAAATTAACCTGAATAACAGAGCAACAATGAGAGATAGACAGTCAGCTCCTCTTGAATGCTAGCTAATTGAATGCTAGCTAATCTGCATAGAAAAATATAACAATGAAATAGAAGGCTTGTACGGCTTGGAAAATAGACTGAAACATACAAGATTTGACAAAACGAAAGGCCTGCATCAACCTAAGTCAACAATGTTTTCATGAGTTCTTTGAGATGTGCAATTTCATAGATAACTAGTAATCGGATGCCGGCGTTGTCGGCATAAAAACAACATGTGATAAACTCAAGAAATTGTGGAAAAAGCAAGAAATGTGCAACCGAAAAGAAATGAAGTGCAGAAAGAGGTTCATCATGGACGTGTAGATGCATGGATTAACAAAATATCATGGAGGTTGCAATGTTTGACTCATCTAAATTGTGGTTTCTATAAAAATAACCTATAGCATCCATATAACTCAATTTTGCATCAAGTTTCCAAAATGTTGTTTGGGTCCGTGTTACATAAGATTTCCTAAGGTTTGTAAGTGTAATTCATAGCCTATTTTCGTGATAAATCGACGTCGGTATATGGGTTTTGGTGTTTCAGATGGTTGTTAGGTTTTTGTTTGAAAATTGTAGTTTTAGAAGGCCGTCTTCGGGCGATATTTCAGCGTCCGCTGTGGAGCCGGATGGATCGTGAGCATGGGAGTTCGGCCCAGAGTCAGGAGCCCGTCGGCATGCCGTCTTGCAGTACCAGGTAAGTCTGGTGTTTGTTTGTGTCGATGTTGTGTGGGAGTGGGGGGGGATATTTATCCGGCGCGGAATCGCCGCTCTTGGCAAATCTTTGGAGGTCGGCTTCATCCTTGCTGTGGTTGTAGCTGCGCTTTGTGCTTCTTGTGTTGCTGCTGTGCTGGACTTTGTCTTTCGGCTGTGGTATTCTGCAACCCAGGTAACATGCTAAAGAGGGCAGCTAGATGTAGAAAACAGAGTTTGCCTCCTGAAGCTAAATTCCCTTGTGTTGAGGATGCTTTTTCTGTGGGGGATAGGGAGGGCACGTCGAAGGGTAGAGGTAGTGAGGATGAGGGCACCGGTTTGTTGGAAGTAAGCCTTACTTTGGGTTATGCTGGGACTGATGTTCCCCTTCCCATGTTTGAGAAACTTGTGGAGTTTTTGAAGACCGAGACTGTTGCTGGTGCTGTAGCCCTTGAAAGGGGATCAGACCTGGACCACTTGCACTGCCAGGGGGTGCTGAGGAGCACGTTGAAGACTCCTCGTGCCGTAAACGCTACCATCAAGAGGTTTTTTGGCTGGGGAGCTCAAAGACCGGCAGGCATCCTTCTGATATGCAAGGCTCTTAAGAATACCAGAATGCATTGTTTTGAGGGATTAGTGGGATATTGTTTGAAGGACCTTGGTAAAGTGCACTTCAAAGTTTGTTTGCATAATGTTTCTGAGAGGCAGATCGAGATGGGGAAGGATCTCTATCTGCTTCATGGTGCAGGTGACTTGAAGAGTGTCGTTATGTTGGATAACAAAAACTTGTTGCACAGGGCTCATCACTTTGTTAAATACCATGGCAGGAAGCAGCTGTCTGCTTCTCTCGTTTATACTCTATGCCGGATGCTCAGGACTGGCAAATTCATTCTGTCTAGTCAATGGATCTTTCCTACTAACTGTGCTTTTATTTCAGAGCATCGGGTGAAGGTAGCATGGAGAATAACTCTCAATCCCTCGCAGGCCATGCCTAGTGACGTACGATGTGTGATTTTTAATGTCCCTGCAGGTATGCAACCTGTGGAGCGAATAGGTAAGGCACGGAAGAGGTACTATGACGATGTCCCTAGTCCTGGAGATGGGGATGAGGGTTTCGTGGACATTGATGACAATGAATACAGGCCAGGAATGGAAGGGACTTCCGAGCAAGCCGATTACATCTCCTTGGATTGTGTAATGTCTTTCACGTGAGTAACTTAAGGAAGTATGTGTTTGATCCTTCCCATATGTTGGGGGACGATGATTTGGTAAGCAGGGAGAACTTTCTGTACCCCCGACCAGAACGTATTCTGCGAGAGGAAACCCGCCGCTCAAGGAGGCGAACAATACAGAGATTTTTGGTTCAATGGGCAGGTTGTCCTGAGGAAGATGCCACATGGGAAGATGCCAATTGGATTCTTCGTGAGTTTCCCAAGATTTTCCGAGGTATGCATTGTCCAAAGGAGTTTTATATTATAATGGTCGTATGTGTATTCCTAATGATCAGGAGTTGAGATTGAGATTGCTATATGAAGCACATGATAGTCCTTTAGCGGGCCACCCAGGGGTACACAAAACTTTGAGAAAAATGCGCCAGAATTTCTTTTGGCCCGGACAGAAGAAGATGGTTAAGGAATATGTGGCTAGGTGTTTATCTTGCCAGAAGGTAAAAGCAACAAGCGGGATTCCAGGTGGGGATCAAGACTTACACCTGGGGTTTTGGTGCTTGATTAAGTTGTGATTTGAGTAGAGTGATGGTTGTTCTTGTTACATAAGTTGGAATTTACTCATGTCTTATCTTGAGCTGGGATAGTAAGACTGCATGTTTATGAACTCTTTAATTGAAGTCATTCTACGTCTTTGAATTAGGGAAGTTCTTGAACTTGGATATGATTTATTAGATTCAATCAATGTAGAAATGAGCGGAAACATCATAGGAAATGAGGATTGAGCAGAATAATTTTGAAAAGGGTGAAGAACTGCCAAGGAGATGACAGTATGCAGAAAAGCATGAGATTTTTGTTGGTCTGAATGATTAAAAAAAAAGTTAAGGAACAAACATGGAATGGACCGATTTGGAACAGGATGGCGATTTGATCCAAGAGATGGATTCAGAACAATAAGAATGGGATTCGGCAGCTGAAGCTTTGCCTTTTAACTCCGTATGCATGCCAAGAAACTGATCCAGAATGGCCGGAATAGGGCCACAAGCTGGCCGGAATGGCTTAGAACGCCCGCGGGCGTTGAAATCAGGAAGCTTTATGGGCTTTCCAAGCCGAATCAATGGCTTGGATGTCAGATCCGGCATCTGCTGGTCTGATTTCTATCAGAAGAAAAATCAGTTAGAACTGTCTCCTTCGGCCACAAATGATACGATTTAGCCTGGAAATCTTAGTAAAAGCCAGAATTGGCTGAATTTGAGAGGTCTTGGTATGAGTTCGATGGCCTGGAGGCCATATCCGGCAGCTGTAGGCCAAATTCGTCCCTGTCACGTTAGGTTTAGGTTTAACTAAAAAGTAAAGATGTTAACAATTGATTAATTGTTAGTAAAATAGCAATAGAAGAAAGTTAAAAGTTAAAAAGCTAAGGTTTTAAGTTAAAATTACCATAGTAAGGGTTAGTTGGAGCAAGGAGTTGGCTCGAGATATATATTACATAAAATTAAGGCCTAAGTTAATAAGGGGGTATGCTAATGGTTGCAAGTTATCTATAATAACGATATTCAAATGCTATAGGTTAAACATTGTTAAAGTTTTAAATGTAGATATTAACCTTGTGCTAGTAAATCCTGTTAAGGGGTAGACATTCTATCTTTTATTTAATGGTGATAGCTGCATATTGCATGATTGAGGTGAGTTATGGTTGGGCTTTCTCTTGCTATATGAGGTGTATATTATGGAATTACTGGATGTAAGCTTGTTAGGGCATGGGCATAATGATAGTAAATTGTATGTAATTGTCTATGGTGAAATTCTTTGATATAGACCTGCGGGGCGAGAGTCTAGCGATGATGGTCTAGACTCACGGTTTGCACAGTGCTATGTAAATGGTATTTTGAACATCGGGCGTTGGTACCGTATGGTACAACGTCATGCACAGTAAGTGGTCCTCCAATGCTGGACGCAGCGTGGAAGGGTGTGTACACACATGGTTACCCCGCCTCTATGTCACTGGCCTGATCAGCCGAGTTGACCTTGCTCAGACCCAGAGGAATATTGGTTGCAATGTTGATGCTATGGTTGCTTGACTAGTGTATATGTAGTTTTTAATGCTGGAATCAAGTTGCAATGGTTGTGCTTAGCATAATTATGCATTGTATTTATGTTGGTTGGACTAGTAACTTGGAATGCAGGGGCGAGGTTACGGTAAGGCTAAGTTATTGTTTTAAGTTGATGCCTGTGGTAATTGATGCTTGATATATTCTAAATTTCCGATCCCCACTTAGTCCGTGTGACTAACCCCGTGGTTAAATGGTGTAAGCAAAAGTGCGAGATGCTCCAGAAAGTAGCCAAGCTTCGGAAAGGCGAGAGTAGAAGTGTGTGGAGTGCTAGATAATATATTTGATTAATATAGCTATTATCATTATGGATCGGCTTAAACTATAATTATTTGTAAACTTTGGTTGTTTTGTGGGATTTTGCCGAGCAACGGCAAGTATAATATTTTTGGGACCTTAGAGCATGTATAAAGATTAAATTCTTTACCTAAGTATGCATGTATCAATTTATTGAGTTGCAAGGGTAAATAGATCCAACGGTAGAGATCGATGGGATCTCCGATTCATCGAGAGGTTAATCGCCAGGCCTGGTCACGGTTGGTATCGTGAGCCAAGTTTCGATCTTGGGACCTGTGGGTTATGGGCCCACTTAGAAGATGGAATTACTAAAGGTTGTAATTGTCCAGGCTCCCTAAACCTTGATGTGGGTTGAATTGATCATTAGTTCTGCAATTTGTGTTTATATTGCTTGGGAGCTTGTAAGCCTTTTGGATGAATGACATGTTGCTTTGTTTTAGTTTTGTGACATGTTTGTTTTCTTTGCATGTCTTCTGTTGTTGCAGGCTTGGAGTACTGACATTGCATGCATGCAGGGATATGCCTATGCCATTGTCTCCCGACGCCCAAATGGAGAATGGGCACCAAGAAGTGGCTGATTTCCCTGCACCTCCTGATAGGCCCCCTGAGCCTGCATTGCCTCAACCTGCTGCTCCCCAGCCACCTTCTGTAGAAAGCCTGATTTCCAATGGCCTGCCACATCCTAGTATAGCATCTCCAGATGCAGAACATGCCCATGTGGCATCCGAATTACTCACTAGCGTTGTTAACATAAACACACTTGCTGAAACTGTTGCAGCCTCCGTGCGTTTGCTTCGAATGCAATTGGGCCGTCTCTTTCATGAGCTTGAAGAGACAATTGGTACTATGGAGTGGGATGAGGTTGCTGTCTCCACAAGAGAAAGGCAGGCACTTAGAAGTCATATGAATTTGGCACGGGCGCTGCTGCTGCGAGAACTCAGGCATATTGACAGGTACATTGTTAGGATGTTGCAATTCCGTTGTCATGTGTTCTGCCTCTAATAAGTGCACAGGCGTAGGACAGGCTTGCGAGGAGGCACGCGGAGGCTTTAAACATTACAAGCAACTGATGTGAACTCATTTGTTGTGGATCTTTGAACCATTTGTTGCTGCTGTCCAACATATAACTACCAACATATAAAACATTATTAATACAGACCATTGCATCCAACACATTTAAATAAAAATCCCCCTGAAACCCCCTTTGATTTGGGTGCATATTCACACAGGGGGGTTACTTCGGGCAAGGAGAGCTGTCGGATGGGCATATTTGCCCTATATTCCAAGATCTGGACCGTACATAGCGATCCTCGTTTGTGGGGTATGCATGTACAAGTTTTTGTATACTATATATTGAGGCTTGCAAAATACTATAAGATTTAAGGGAATGTACTTAATGGTATTAATTTTCTATATGTATTGTAAGTTTTTAGGGGCTCTCGCTGCCCTACATAACCCCCTGTGAATATGCACCCAAACCAAAGGGGGTTTCAGGGGGATTTTTATTTAAATGTGTTGGATGCAATGGTCTGTATCAATAATGTTTTATATGTTGGTAGTTAAAAAAAAAAAATTTACAAAATACTTGCTAGGATCTCATCTAGCAAATAAAATACTCCAAAAACTAAACCTAGTTAGAATTTGAGACATGGTCTGCCCTGGTTTTACCCAGGCCCAAAACCTTAACCTGGCATGAAGTAAAACTTGGGCTACGTGATCCAAGTGATGTCCTCCCTTTTGGTTCCAAGTAAAAGAAGGTTGACAAAATCAAACCTCAAAAAACTTGTTCCCAATTTGGAGTTTATATGCACAAGATGTAAGTCTTAGATATCAGAGTAAACAGAGAAAACTTGCCTATTTTGTAACAACACCAAGGATGACTAAGTAGAGGAGAGCTGAGAACTCAAACCCCAGACTACTAGTTCTTCAGCCTTGTTAAATAGGTGACTTTTAGTATGTAGAAATCTAAAATAATAAGTTAATTGTGTATTGACTGTGGGCCATCAAAATCAAAAGGTTTATGTACCCTAGTTAGTGCCAGGGCCCAGAATTTAGATTTTATTAAATAAGAGATCATATTTTCCATCACATTTGGACTAGATTTAGAAAAACTTATGTCCAATATCTGTATCTTTCCTTTTTTTCATTTTACACTGTTAGCAGCTACAATTTCATTCCAAGTGAGAAATCTGAACCTTTGCACTGCACTGTCTAGTAATGAAAAAGGGAAATACTAAAGGAATCCATGCATTTTACCATTAAGCCTTCTTTCACAAAATTGTTCTTTATTTTTTATTTTTCCATTGGTCCATATTCTAGTGTGTCACAGCAGTAATCCATGACAGTTCACAAGATCATAATATGTAGTGGCCGTGTAAAAGAAACTGGAGTAGTGTTATTTTAAGTTTTACACCACTAAGAACCAGCATCCTACACTTTAAGTTTAGAGAATACTTAGATAATAAGCATGAAAAAGTAGAGTTTTCAGGTGCAAAAAATCAGATCTGCTCCCTATTAACGAAGTACTCCACCCGTTTGCACAGGCCCAAACATCCTAAAGGTAGGTTTGATGTGTTACCGCAAACAAAACCAGTCACACATTAGCCTAAAGAGGGTAAGCATGAAGTAGCTAAAGGTAAGTTTAAATCAAACCATGTTTTCATCCGTTTCCTTTATGTTTAAGCAAAATTATGGCATTCAACTGTCAGCATGTAATATTATGCTTGAAGACCATTCAATAAACAATAATGAAGCATGGGAGAGAAGTATCCATTAGTCCCCATGCCTTGAAATCAATTTATCCACATCCACGACCACTTTAATTATATGTAGATGTGGAGACAGAGTCAGAGGAGCTGAACAACTCCATTACATGTCCAGTTCTAATAAAGAATTCAGGACATTATATTAGGGATCAGAGAGCTTTATTTGACCTAGGAAACAAAATTATGAATAAGCCCTCAGATAATCAAATTAGACTATGTATAAGGTAAATGGTTCCTTTGTTCCATTCAAGGAATATCAAAGACAAAAAATCTTATGGGCTATGTAATTGGATTGATTCGTTTTTTCCATGTATTATAGCGTTTGGTTCATCTTTTACTGCAAGCCATCGATGTGGAGAATATTCCTGGCATTGTGCCAGATCGATGGCCCACATCATTTACAACTAAAACGAGACAAACTTTTCCAATGGTGCACCTTGACCTCAATGGTCTAAAACCACAATATCATTACCTAAAGAAATTACATAAGCCTTGGTAGGCAAAACAAAGATGCATTTCTTTCGGATGAAATTTATATTTGAAGAAATATTGAGATTTAATTGGTGGATCGTCTATGCAAATGAAGCCGCCCGGTGTGGAATCCTACTAGTAAATTTGTTTACCTTGAGGCAAAAAGCACCGCGTGGCCATCAACCGGTGCCTCTCAAGCACGTTCATGCAAGCATGGCCATTTCAGATGTGAAGATTTTGCATCCCACCCATAGAAGTGAAAACCGAATGATGGATCGATGCCTATTTTTGTTTTGTTACCCTCCGAATGGAAATTTCAAAGAAGCACCCGATTTTGCTCTAAAAAGAATCCAGATTGAGAAAAGTACAAAGAAAAAAGCGGCTTCATAGCCTAGCCGATTGAAAACCAACAAAGATGCATGTCCACCCTCATTATGCGAATTAAGCTAGAGGAAGAGAGCCTAGGCCTATCTACCGAAAATGGAAAAAAAAAATCCACGGAATTGGGCATGGAAGAACCAAAATAGCAGGGACGCAGAAGACATGAGCAGCCGTTCTTTCTTCCTCGCCTCCAACTATCGCAAGACAAATGGAGTCGGATTTTGTCTTGTCTATTTCGCTTCCTTCTTCTAGATCGCACGGACTTGCGAGTCGGCATAACCTACTCTAATCCTCTCAAAAAAAGGCAAAGCGCCCCGATACCTCTCATAAACAGGACGACCTCTCACTGCTGCGGCCTCGATCAGCCTAAAAGCATCCCAATGAGAATATCGCGATCACGAAGATCAAAATCCTCCCTAACTTCCAGCCACGCAAAGATCCGGCAAGGCAAAGCTCACGTCATTGGGCCGCTTTATGCGTGTTCGTTCTCGGGCAATAACTTGCCCACAAATGCCTCGTGGGTTTCTAAACTTGGCACACAATTCGCGCCTTCGCAAAAAACATCCACGAAAAAGGAGAGTTGCAAAGCACCCAAAATAGCATGAAAACATTGAAGCTGCTCTCACATGGCAAATTATACCCTTTTCAATACAATACGATCACGGAAATCATAGGCCAAACCATCTTTGCTTACGAAAACCCTCCCCAACCCCAAAACGAAAATAGCATACTATATAGGCCCCGCTAGAAATTTGAAATTTATATACAATAGCAATAAACAACAAAGAACTCTATTAGGATGTGGATATAGAGACAAAGAAGTGAAAGCATTCATGCTCTTAAAACTGTCCATATCCATTCTTTGTAGAGATATTAAGATCATATTTCAAGAATCGGGGTGTCCCTATTCAATCGAGGAAATGTTCATGACTTGCCCAGATTTAAATATTTATGACACGACCATCTTAAACGACACTCCAAGTGGCTACAATAAGAAGAAATCCTGCTATGGCTTATTTCTATCTCGAGAAGTTTAGAGCGACCAGCAAAATACAAACATTTTGTTTACTTATATGTAGAGTCTGTAGTGATCTCAGCATTTTCGGAGGAGAAGATCCCAGCGTGCTAGGTTTATGTATATCCTAAATGTTACAACTAAGTGGAATAAAAGTCTTGTGCAGAGAAAAGAAATGATTCTATTCTTTACAAAATCTATGACGATTAACCTGATTATGCTCTCGCCCCCGTGTCCAATGGCGATTCCAGGTCCGGATCATGATCCGTCACAGCAGGATTATTGTACATAGTCCAGATTTGCAGCTCTCATAGTGGCATTACGAGTCAAACATCTCTTGATGATGCTAGCTGCTTGGGAGTTTCCATTCGCGCCTGTGGTGCGTAGTCTTAGCCCAAGTGGAGTACCCCTTCCTCTCGATGTTTTCGGATCCAGGCGGTCGCCTAGGGCCGCTGCTTTGGAGCCATGCCAGTCTTGGGTATGTAGATCGGTCTTTGGGTATGGAGATCGGATGCAAAAGCCCTAGAGGCAAAGCGCTTGCTTACCGATATTACAGAAAATGCAATCTTTTTTTTAACTTTCAATTAGTATGGAGAATACTCCCAAAGGTTATTCCCGCTTAAAATTATGTCAACACCACCATACTGGCATTATTGTACAAAAAGTACCAGTCTTTAAGACTATTCATCTAAAGTGTATAGGTGACACGCTTTAAATTCCTGCTATAGTAAGATTGCTTAAGATCTATTCTATAAAGGATGGGTCCATGAAATCTTACAAGTTCTCGATTTTGGTTAAAACTTCAACTATGTTCCTTGTGTCAAAGGACTATCAACGAGGAGAAATATGTATAACTGTTTACGGTCAGTCTGATCATGCCAGCTTATAACTAACTGTATGAGGGAGTTCGGCCTTATTGTACAAAAAGAACTAGTCTTTATGACTATGTCAGACACAATTTCAAGTAAAGTGTACAGTTGACAGGCTTTAACCTCCTGCTATAGTAGATTTCAAGATTGCTTAGGATCTATTTTATAAAGGATGGATCCATGAAATCTTACAAGTTCTCGATCTTGGTTAAACCTTCAAACTTTTTCCTTGTGTCAAAGGACTACCAAAGACGAGAAATGTGTATTACTGTTTAGGGTCAGTCTCATCATGCCACCTTATAACTCACTGTATGAGGGAGTGCGTGAAGCCGACCCTTCAAAAATTAAACCTTCCTCCTGCCGCAAGCCAAGAGGGTGTACTTAGGAAGCAAATGTTAGGCTGAGTAGGGTGCCTAGCAATGCTGCCAGGACCCTACACAACTCGTAAAGTATTGCTGTCTATTTAGCACTTATATCCAAAAGGGCCAATAGAACCACTGTTACTCTAAATACAAGTTAAACATAACGTGATGTAGTATAGAAATGACTTTGTCATACCTGTTATGCAGTTGCTTGATCATGTCCTTGGAATGGTAAGTAAGTCCAGGGAAGTCCTGATCCAGCATCTTAAACACATTTCTAAAGATAGTTTTTCATCAAACCCATTGTCGATGAATTGCCTAGATCCAATCTGATAGGTCTTTTGCTTTCCTTGTCATTGCTTTGACAGTTATTCTGAGTGCTTGTCTCAGCAGCCAGACCACTAGATGTACTAGTGTTCATACTTGGATTACTTGATATATTAGTCCCATCAGGGTCCTCCAGCCCCACGTCCATGCTATTAAATATGCTATTGCCAAAAGTGGGACCTTTCTTAGCAGCCGGTGCCTTGTGAGGTGCTTTTTTGGGCCTCCTCATCTCGTCAGCTTCCTGTTCCTCAATCTTATAGCTTTTCTTCATCCATTCTTCCGTTTTAGGGAATATTTTTTCAAAGGCAATGTCCATATCAGATTTTACACAGATCTTGTGCATCATTATCGTATGTAACTGGATGATTTTTCATTTTGAGAATACGTATCTCAAGCCAATCATTGAAGCCAAGAAATGTGACAACAGAGAGTCTGAAATCAGTAATTTTCAGCTCTAGTTCAATAATTTTCTTGAACATGCTCTCATGACTGAGGCAGCAAATAATAGTTTGTACTGCTCGATTAGTACTTGGCATTTCAGAATGCCGAGTCCAAGTTTTCTGATTTCAGGAATCCATGGGCTATCGTTGTCTTCATGTTCTTGTCCCTGAACATTACTCAGTGTCTGCAGTAGAATTCATATTTAATTAGTAACAAAATAACTAACATATGTCATCAAGTAATTTGTGTTTTAAACATGTATCATACACCAACCGTATCTTGTGACTATTTTTATAGGGTCAAGTAATATGAGAGCATACCAGAGGACGAGAGTCAAAAAGATGGCCCCATGTTCCAACAAGTGTGCCTCAAACCACAAAGACCTCAAATCAAAGGCATAATAAAATACGGATAATAAGCAAATTGTTTAAACCAAGTCCACAACCCCTATCATGATCCACAATTTAGCACCACATCTAAGTATTTTAATTATGAGTGTCATGTTCATAATCAAAAGCAATAACAGTAAAGCCAGGAGCATGGGTTATCCGTCCTCGAACGGAAAAACAGAAGCTTCATAAAAAATTTACAAAATACTTGCTAGGATCTCATCTAGCAAATAAAATACTCCAAAAACTAAACCTAGTTAGAATTTGAGACATGGTCTGCCCTGGTTTTACCCAGGCCCAAAACCTTAACCTGGCATGAAGTGAAACTTGGGCTACGTGATCCAAGTGATGTCCTCCCTTTTGGTTCCAAGTAAAAGAAGGTTGACAAAATCAAACCTCAAAAAAACTTGTTCCCAATTTGGAGTTTATATGCACAAGATGTAAGTCTTAGATATCAGAGTAAACAGAGAAAACTTGCCTATTTTGTAACAACACCAAGGATGACTAAGTAGAGGAGAGCTGAGAACTCAAACCCCAGACTACTAGTTCTTCAGCCTTGTTAAATAGGTGACTTTTAGTATGTAGAAATCTAAAATAATAAGTTAATTGTGTATTGACTGTGGGCCATCAAAATCAAAAGGTTTCTGTACCCTAGTTAGTGCCAGGGCCCAGAATTTAGATTTTATTAAATAAGAGATCATATTTTCCATCACATTTGGACTAGATTTAGAAAAACTTATGTCCAATATCTGTATCTTTCCTTTTTTCATTTTACTTCGTTAGCGACTACAATTTCATTCCATGTGAGAAATCTGAACCTTTGCATTTGACCTTTGTCTAGTAATGAAAAAGGGAAATACTAAAGGAATCCATGCATTTTACCATTAAGCCTTCTTTCACAAAATTGTTCTTTATTTTTTATTTTTCCATTGGTCCATATTCTAGTGTGTCACAGCAGTAATCCATGACAGTTCACAAGATCATAATATGTAGTGGCCGTGTAAAAGAAACTGGAGTAGTGTTATTTTAAGTTTTACACCACTAAGAACCAGCATCCTACACTTTAAGTTTAGAGAATACTTAGATAATAAGCATGAAAAAGTAGAGTTTTCAGGTGCAAAAAATCAGATCTGCTCCCTATTAACGAAGTACTCCACCCATTTGCACAGGCCCAAACATCCTAAAGGTAGGTTTGATGTGTTACCTGCAGCAAAACCAGTCACACATTAGCCTAAAGAGGGTAAGCATGAAGTAGCTAGCAGGTAAGCGAAATCAAACCATGTTTTCATCCGTTTCCTTTATGTTTAAGCAAAATTATGGCATTCAACTGTCAGCATGTAATATTATGCTTGAAGACCATTCAATAAACAATAATGAAGCATGGGAGAGAAGTATCCATTAGTCCCCATGCCTTGAAATCAATTTATCCACATCCACGACCACTTTAATTATATGTAGATGTGGAGACAGAGTCAGAGGAGCTGAACAACTCCATTACATGTCCAGTTCTAATAAAGAATTCAGGACATTATATTAGGGATCAGAGAGCTTTATTTGACCGGAACAAAATTATGAATAAGCCCTGTATAATCAAATTAGACTATGTATAAGGTAAATGGTTCAGCACCTGTTCCATTCAAGGAATATCAAAGACAAAAAATCTTATGGGCTATGTAATTGGATTGATTCGTTTTTTCCATGTATTATAGCGTTTGGTTCATCTTTTACTGCAAGCCATCGATGTGGAGAATATTCCTGGCATTGTGCCAGATCGATGGCCCACATCATTTACAACTAAAACGAGACAAACTTTTCCAATGGTGCACCTTGACCTCAATGGTCTAAAACCACAATATCATTACACGAAAGAAATTACATAAGCCTTGGTAGGCAAAATAGCATGCATTTCTTTCAGATGAAATTTATATTTGAAGAAATATTGAGACGAATTGGTGGATCGTCTATGCAAATGAAGCCGCCAGTGTGGAATCCTACTGGTCGGCTGTTTACCTTGAGGCAATGCAAGCACCGTGGCCATCAACCAGCGGCCTCTCAAGCACGTTCATGCAAGCATGGCCATTTCAGATGTGAAGATTTTGCATCCCACCCATAGAAGTGAAAACCGAATGATGGATCGATGCCTATTTTTGTTTTGTTACCCTCCGAATGGAAATTTCAAAGAAGCACCCGATTTTGCTCTAAAAGAATCCAGATTGAGAAAAGTACAGCAAAAAACGGCTTCATAGCCTAGCCAGTGAAAACCAACAGCATGCATGTCCAGCCTCATTATGCAGAATTCGCTAGAGGAAGAGAGCCTTAGGCCTATCTACTGAAAATGGAAAAAAAAAAAATCCACGGAATTGGGCATGGAAGAACCAAAATAGCAGGGAACAGAAGACATGAGCAGCCGTTCTTTCTTCCTCGCCTCCAACTATCAGCAAGACAAATGGAGTCGGATTTTGTATTGTCTATTTCGCTTCCTTCTTCTAGACTGCCTGGACTTGCAGAATCGGCATAACCTACTCTAATCCTCTCAAAAAAAAGGCAAACTGCCCCCTGATACCTCTCGCAAACAGACGGCCTCTACTGCTGCCTGGCCTCTGATCAGCCTAAAAGCATCCCAGCAGAATATCTGCATCACCTGAAGATCAAAAGGCAAAGCTCTGTCGCCCAACTGGCCGCTAGTCTGTGTTCTGTTCTCAGGCAAGAACTTGCCCACAAATGCCTCGTGGGTTTCTAAACTTGGCACACAATTCCGCCTTCGCAAAAACATCCACGAAAAAGGAGAGTTGCAAAGCACCCAAAATAGCATGAAACAGTGAAGCTGCTCTCACATGGCAAATTATACCCTTTTCAATACAATACGATACGGAAATCATAGGCCAAACCACTGCCTGAAAACCCTCCCCAACCCCAAAACAAAAATAGCATACTATATAGGCCCCGCTAGAAATTTGAAATTTATAAACAATAGCAATAAACAACAGCAACTCTATTAGGATGTGGATATAGAGACAAAGAAGTGAAAGCATTCATGCTCTTAAACTGTCCATATCCATTGCTGTAGAGATATTAAGATCATATTTCAAGAATCAGGGTGTCCCTATTCAATCAGGAAATGTTCATGACACAGCCAGACGAAATATTTATGACACAGCCATCTTAAACGACACTCCAAGTGGCTACAATAAGAAGAAATCCTGCTATGGCTTATTTCTATCTCAGAAGTTTAGAGCAACCAGCAAAATACAAACATTTTGTTTACTTATATGTAGAGCTGTAGTGATCTCAGCATTTTCGGAGGAGAAGATCCCAGTTCTGTGCTAGGTTTATGTATATCCTAAATGTTACAACTAAGTGGAATAAAAGTCTTGTGCAGAGAAAAGAAATGATTCTATTCTTTACAAAATCTATGACGATTAACCTGATTATGCTCGTCCCCTGTGTCCAATGACGATTCCAGGTCCGGATCATGATCCGTCACAGCAGGATTATTGTACATAGTCCAGATTTGAAGCTCTCATAGTGGCATTACGAGTCAAACATCTCTTGATGATGCTAGCTGCTTGGGAGTTTCCATTCTGCCCAGGTGGTGCCGGTAGTCTTAGCCCAAGTGGAGTACCCCTTCCTCTGATGTTTCTGGATCCAGGCGGTCGCCTAGGGCCGCGTTTTGGAGCCATGCCAGTGCTGGGTATGTAGATCAGTGCTGGGTATGGAGATCGGATGCAAAAGCCCTAGAGGCAGGCGCTTGCTTACTGATATTACAGAAAATGCAATCTTTTTTTTAACTTTCAATTAGTATGGAGAATACTCCCAAAGGTTATTCCCGCTTAAAATTATGTCAACACCACCATACTGGCATTATTGTACAAAAAGTACCAGTCTTTAAGACTATGTCATACCCAATTTCATGTAAAGTGTATAGGTGACACGCTTTAAATTCCTGCTATAGTAAGATTGCTTAAGATCTATTCTATAAAGGATGGGTCCATGAAATCTTACAAGTTCTCGATTTTGGTTAAAACTTCAACTATGTTCCTTGTGTCAAAGGACTATCAACGAGGAGAAATATGTATAACTGTTTACGGTCAGTCTGATCATGCCACCTTATAACTAACTGTATGAGGGAGTTCGGCCTTATTGTACAAAAAGAACTAGTCTTTATGACTATGTCAGACACAATTTCAAGTAAAGTGTACAGTTGACAGGCTTTAACCTCCTGCTATAGTAGATTTCAAGGTTGCTTAGGATCTATTTTATAAAGGATGGATCCATGAAATCTTACAAGTTCTCGATCTTGGTTAAACCTTCAAACTTTTTCCTTGTGTCAAAGGACTACCAAAGACGAGAAATGTGTATTACTGTTTAGGGTCAGTCTCATCATGCCACCTTATAACTCACTGTATGAGGGAGTGCGTAAAGCCGGCTTAGGGAGGAGGTTTGCCCTGGTTTTAGGGGGTTTCAGGGGGATTTTTATTTAAATGTGTTGGATGCAATGGTCTATATCAATAATGTTTTATATGTTGGTAGTTAAAAAAAAAAATTGGGCCCTTCGGGCCCTAACAAAACCAGACAAAAGAAAACAAGATAAACGCATTGTAAAAAACCTGAGGTTCTCACCACATACTCAAGTTATAAAAAGCATTTTAGAATTTGCCAAATCACATACTCAAGTTATAGGGAGTATTTTAAAATATGCCAAATAGTTAAAGAAGTACTTGTTTCTTATGGTTTGATATAAGGTTCCCAAATGATTATTTCGATTTTTGGTGGGGGAAAGAAAAAGAAAAATTGAAAAATGCCTTGGTTAACCATTGGCATGGTTGTTTGGGGTTTTTTTGGAACCATTGGAAATGTTTTTTGTTTTAAACCATTGTTTTAAATTTAGGGTTCTAATTTAGGGTTCTAATTTAGGGTTCTAATTTAGGGTTCTAATTTGGGGTTCTAATTTGGGGTTCTAATTTAGTGTTTTAGACGTTGAGAATGGCCCATTTTTTGATGCATTGGAGATGGCGAAGCATGCAGGAAGGAACATCTTAGAGCTGCAAGTTTCATTAAAAAATGTTTATGATATTCTTGAGGAATGCTTCACTGCTATGGACGATGAACGCGTGAAAGTCTCCACACGTGAGCGACGTGTGTTCAGGGCTGAGATGAACCGTGTTCGTGCTCTTTTAGTACGAAACCTTAAAGGATTGACTATGCTCTTGGTGTTTTGCTATTCAGAGAGTGGCCAACTAAATAAAAGATGTTTTGTATGCTTCCATATGACAGCTTTGTATGTCTCCAAATAATTTAAAGCACATACATTTGTGCATGAGCAAATTGCATTTTAAGTTGTCTCTTATGCTTTATGTTTTATGATTTTCTTATATGAAATTATTTAATTAAAAAAAAACAGAAAAACACACCAAAAAAACACACCAAAAAAAAAATAAACACACCAAAAAAAATTTTTATACACACCAAAAAAAATTTTTACATTAAATTTAAGATAAAAATTTAATGTAATTTTTTTGAAAACATGGACACTGCATCTGGCCTCAATCTTTCGTCCTGCATTTTCCCAAAGCATTCTAAAGCATGGAAGGTATGGCCATGCTGGACATACCCAGAAATGATTGTATTCCACAATCCAACATCCCGCATTGGCAATGTCTGAAAGACTTCATGTGCCTCTTCCAAGCAACCGGGTAAAAGCATGCTAGGGTGTACCATCTAAAGTTCTTTTTAGGGAGTGCAAAACTACCCAGAAAAGTACACAGCACTGGGTACTGGGAACTTGCATGAATGTCTCAATAAGCAATAAGTTTGAGAGTTGATTCATTCATTTTAATCTTTAATAGTATTGTTACCCATTAATACTATAGATTAACATTTTATTTACCTTGAATTCAAAATTTTTGAATTGATTTTAATGGGAAGAAAAAACAGAAAGTACCAGTTTTAAAAGTACCCAGTGTAGGTACTTTTGAGGGTTCCAAAAGTGGTACACCGTAGCATGCTTTCACCCAACCACGTTTTGCATACATGTCCACAAGAGCATTTGCTACTGCTGCATCAAACTGGAAACCCTTCTTGATAATTTGCTCATGAATATGCCTTGCTCTATCCATGGCCCCAGTGCTGCTGAATGCTTTCAAAATGGCCCATCACATACTCATGAATGTACCTGCCTCTTTCAATGGTCCTAATGCTGGCACTTGGCAGCATCATATCCAAGGTTCAAATCATCACTTTCCAAAAGTTTCCCAACAATTACTGCTCCTTCAACACCTGCATTTGCAGCAATAGTGTATGCAGGAGTCTGCAAGAAGGCATTACAGGAAGCACCATCAATATCATTTCTTAACTCATGATGGTGCATAAAGACATTGTTGACAGACCTTCAATGCATTTTGGATAATTTGAACACTAATTTTCTGATCAAAATTCTCCATTGAAACTTTATCTAGCACTTTTGCAGCATGCAGCAATGCTACTCCACCACCTGGAAACTTTATTTATGAGTAATGCCCAGAAGCTTTGGGCAAAAATCTTTTCTTACCAGGCACGATACTCTCTTCAATAGCTGCTTTGGTAGCATTAAGAGCATCAGTGACCCTGTCTTTCTTTTCCCCAACCTCCAATTCGTTTGCTCCACCCACCTGTACACCAAGCACAACATTAGAACAAGGCAAGGCAAAGTACCTCACATTGAAAGCACAATCTAGAGCAAGAAGGCCACATCTATTATGGACATAACAGAATGCTGTCTTTTACAACCATGGCAAGGGTTGAAACTTTACATAGAGGCGCTAAAGGCTACAATAGAAATGAGAAACAATAAGAAATGCAAGAATGAGAAGCAATAAGAAATGCAAGAACTAGAAGACAGGAATAATAAGCTTACCTGGAGATTCTGATTGGCAAATAGGTCAGAATAAAAGACAACATTCAAGTTGCTTAGGGTTCAGCACTGCCCTATGATTGTGTTGAAAGTCTGAACCATTGCTTCAAAATGACTTTGTACAGCAAAACGGCAGAATAGTTTGGGAGCAGTCTGGCATGTTCGTTTGATGCACGAAAGTCTGGCCGCATCATTTTATGGCGGCGAGCCATGCTTGTCTTTTGTAAAGAGGCCATGCTCTTTTTTTATTGATCCAGCAGCACCGTTGCAGAGTTCCGATCTGATGCCAAGAAGGAGCCAACATAGTTTGGTGTTTAGCGGAATGGAGATCCCTGTGGTCGGGCACCTGTGCTGGTACGGTTCTTCTGGAGACACTGCCGGATGCTGAAGGAAGCCAATAAGTTCCCAACACATAACCCTAAAATGGATTATCTCGAGGCTTGCATGTCGAGCAGAATAATAATACAAGAAAATACAATAATATAATAAAGAAATATATGACATATGGGTCTAAACCATTGGAATTAGGCATCAAATTTAGTTTAAACGTATGCGCACTCTAGATATATTAATTAGTATACCTCATCAAATACATCCATGAAATCATATAAAAACCTTGGGAAAAAACGTACAAAAATACAAAAGAAACCCCCTGGTATAATGCTAGATATTTTCTTTGATGTAGTTGCATTGCATGGTGTGCATTGAGCATTAAGAGTGCATTTGGAAAACTTAAAAATGTTTTGCTGAGTTCTTATTGCATATGCATTTGCATGCTTGACCATTTGCACGGGATTAGCCCCCTGCCATAATGGGAAGCCCTTTGGGGAGCCCCATTATGGTTGGTGAAGCATCAGGGTACCGGCTTCGGTCGGCGGGGTTCAACTCCCCGTGCTTCATTATCTTCTTTGTTTCTTTCTTCTTGTCGGCAGGATGGCAGTTGATGCATAGAAGCCCATTCTTCAGCAGCAATGAAGCTCCTGTAGCATGTGCAACAACTTGGTCTGCAGTTTGTGAAGAGAATGAGGTTCGGCCATGCATTTGGGAGGCCCTACTGTAAATTGCTTTGCAAGTGTGAGACTTGTACAGAACATTGCTTTATAGCAGATATGGTGGTTTAACTGTATGTTTGGAAAACAACCTTATTTCTTTGTTACTTTTGTGTATGTACGCATTTGACTTCGATGGAATACTTTGCGATGCACCTTAGGGTGACGTGGAAATGGGGTTTTGACCCCATCTTGACTTGTGATGGACGGTTGTGGTTTTGGGGCAAGACATATCCTTGGGAATATGCCTTGGTTGGATGGCTAGGATAGAGCGATTATAGAATAGAGCGATTACATTGTGACAATGAAAACAGAATGATAGTCACCACTTTGAAGATTGTTTCCATCTACCTTGAAAAGGAAAAGTTAGCAAAAGACTGCACAGGCTATTATTTAAAGTGCTGCCTAAATTCAAATTGGTAAATGCTAGTGACATATGCGTGAGCCAGTTACCTTCAGTCAAGGTCGATGCGACCTCAGAAAATAGTAGACAATGACATAATTTGGCATCATTCACTTTAGATGAAGTTGTTTAAATAGGGGAACTGCTTCCTGCCACCACACGTATATTTTCCACGTATCATGATCCACCCTAAGTTCTTGATATTGAAATCGACTTATGTTGATTCAAGAACCACATGTACATTTTCCATGTATCATGATCCACCCTAGGTTCTTGATATTGAAATCGGTTTGTGCTCATTCAAGGACTATTATGATTTTCGTCAACGGGGATAGTGCTACATGCCACATGCAATTTACCCATGTGTCATGATCCAGCCTAGCTATTATGATTTCTCTTTAGCCAAGAGCTGCAAGGAGCTTGATATGGTATGCAAGTCACTTACTAATATCTATTGTTTAAATTTTGATTTTTCGGTATGGGGAAAAACTTTTTGGATTTTTTTCCCAAGTTGGTTTTCCTAAGGTTCCTGGGCTTTTGGCTAAAGGCTTGTCGGGCTTTAGCTAGAATATGTAATGTAGGCAAGGATGTATGAATACTAAAATGCTTGCTTGTTGGTTATATATGGAAGAGGTTATCATTAGGTTTATTCGATGTGACATGGAAATATTATTGAAATGTGTGGCTAGTTACGAACAACATAAAAAAAAACCAATGTGCAGGTTGTCACGTTGTGATTCGAGGTAGTTCTCTTATTTTGTGTTATTATTATGTGTTACCTAAGCTTTGGACTAAAGCACATTCAATATGTAATTGTCATGGCATAGAACCACAATAAAATGTAATGGCATTTGGACTTTAGGTCGCATTTAAATAGAATAGAATAGTTTTAAAGAGTATCATGTTAAAACATAATGTCGTTTTGGGGAAGGTGGCACTTGGAGCAAGGGCCAATGATACAATGTAGATCTATGTACAAAATTATAGGTTTACACTCTACCTTATGATTCAATAATGAATACAAATCCATAGACCTCAAGAAAGAAATATATTGGCATTTTTTATGTTTTTCGCACATGGGCAAAAATGGGTCTGTCTAAGTTTGTCTAAGTTTCAGTAGCTAAGCATTGGCGAACACAAATGTTATCCTTGCATGAGTAAATGTTATCCCTGCATGAGTAATAAGTTGAACAAATGCCATCGCTGCATGAGTAAAACAGCTTGAATAGACTCTTCTCTTTGTGAATGGACTTTCCGAGGCATCGATAAAAAGATGCTTGATGCACAAACAAAAATAGGTTTTTCTTGTTGAAAATTGTAATAAGAGGAACTCATTGTTCCCTTCCGCATCTTTGTTTATACTCTTAATGAGACGCCACATCTGTAGACACTAAACATGTACATGTCTATGGCAAAATGCTCAGCATAGACAAAATAGGTATTGTACAACAGATATAGTCATTCCACATCAAGGAGATAATTTGGAAATGTACAAATCAATGAAATAAGTATATGAGACACAAACTGGATCCCAGATCAAGACCCAAGTGGGACATGCGATTGATGCTTGCTAACTAATGGCAGGAGCATGAAATCTGCTATATGCCATACCTGCCATCTTTTTATAGCAACAATAAATTTCTTGGACACGGGAATTAAGCAATTGAAACTTTCTATTACGGAGATGCAGAATAATCAATAAGTGGGGCTCCCTAGATTCTGCATCATGGTCCTCACTATAATCTGCATATGGTCCTCTGATGACATGGTCCATGTTTGACACCAAGGGATATATTCCTCGAAGCGAATTCAGATCTATGCTCTTCTCTCAGGCTATAAATTTATTAAGACTACCAATGTTGTAGCTAGAATTGCGAAAATGGAGACCAGGGTTTTTGTCATTTAGCATCTGAGAACATTGAGATCATCCGGCAACAACACTAATTGCACAACAAAAGAGCCAGAAGGATCTGCATCAAATTCAAAAGCTCTAAATTTCATCCAGGCTTTGAATTTATGAAGGCCACCAATTGTTGTAGCTAGGATAACGATAACGATAGTTGTGGCTCTTCTTAGATAGTTATCTACCTATAACAGATACAAAATCTAGAATTGTTGCAACATGAATAGCACACAACAAAAGATGCAGATACTTATCCATCTATTCATGATGCACTCTGTAAGTAAATGAAATTTTGAATTAATCCATGTGCCAAGTGTCGAACATATCTGTTATTGTGTGCAGCCATCTATTCATGAAGCATTCTCCAAATAGTTACTTCAATGTACAAAAAGGCAAATGAAATTTTGAATTAATACATGTGGAGAGGGCCCAACATATCTGTTACTGTGTGCAGATTCCTATCATAGAACTACTGCCTCAAAAAACATTTATTAATGCAAAAAAGAAGCATCCTTGTTGCAACGCAAAGATACTGGGACAATATAAAGTCCAACAACCAAACCTGCATTGCAATTCACACTCGGCAAAAGCCCATTGCAAGATAAATGAAAAAAAACATGAATCGATACAATATTAAGAAGAAGCAGCTGTAATGCTCAAAATAATATTGCAGCTATAATGCTCAAAACAACATTTTAAAGGTTTTAATGTTCAGCTATACTGTACCAGTTAACCTACCTTACATGCAATCTATGTCTTTGTGAATTGTAGATACGTTGCAAACCTGAAAGAGTACACGACAAACTTTTAGTAATGCAAAAAAAAACCTTGTTGCAATGCAAAGATACTGGGACAATAGAAAACTCCAACAACCAAACCTATATTGTCTCAAGACTCAAACCAATGGCTTTTTAATGTCAAGGAACTCCATCATAAACTCTTACCTGCCATTTGACTGCCATTTCAACTCCAATAAAGTCCATCACAAAGACTTCATTAATACAATTTAAAAATAGTACTGACTTACTTGGCAAGAAAGGACTATAAATGCCAACAAATATAGAAACACTTTGACTTATTTGGCAAGTAAATAGGATAAAGGCCACCTTGCAGTACCATATAATTCTGTCAAAGTCATCAAATGGTGCATTAGAATTTTAAGTGCATAGATAATGGATGTTGTTTATGTCAGAATGCTGGCACAAATGTGAACACTCAAAAGCAAAAAAGAGTATCTTATTGAAAGCAAAGTGAAAGATAATGACAAATTTTACAAAATCCCAGACATGTATAAGTAGTAGTTCAACTTACTTGGCAAGTAGAACAAATTTTATAAAATCCCAGACGTGTATAAGAAGTAGTTCGACTTACTTGGCAAGTAGAGAGGGCAAAGGCCACCAATAGCAGCTTCTACATTCGTGTCCTACAATATAATTCTGTCCAAGTCATCAAATGATGCACTTAGATAGCTTAAGAACATAAATAGCATATGTTTTTAATGTCTGCATGCTGACACAAATGTGAACAGTCAAGTGTAGAAAAGAGTATCCTTGGCAAACCAAAATAAAAGATGACACATTTTACAAAAGCCCAGACTTACATGCCTTCAAATACAATCACAAACCCGTCATATTTTTTATTTTCAACTTCCCTAATTTCAGGAAAACTATGCTTTTCTCTTAGCAAAAGATGGTTTCCCATAATCCAAATGCATGCATCTACCGAAACTGCTTCAACACACTTATTGCACGCATTGACAAAGCACTAACCTAGGATACTATCTACCTGGCTTCCATGTTGTGGCAATATGCATGGTTCCATCCATCGCCACCTGCAACACATGTAAAACTAGAACAAATTTGAAATCATTATGAAACAAATACATGTCCAGATTATAACTGCATAAAGATGAAATATAACTCCAGAATGCAAGCAAGCCTGATGTGGTGCAGAAAAACTTGTTGAATGCCACAATACTTGATAATTGAAAGAACAATGTGCTTTGTTGAAAACTACATCGTGCTTTTCATAAGAAATAATGATCCAGATATGGGTAACAAAAGGAGCTCCTTCCATAGCAAGCATGAGCTCAGATGAGGAATTCTGAACATGGCATGTAGAAAAGAACTGGAGATCTCTGAGAAGGAACAATAATTATGTTTACTATAGGAAATGTGTTTCCCCAGTACTCAGGCCCCTGTGAGTTGGTGTTATGATGTTGCCAAAGTCAAGCATCAAGACAAATACGAACACTAATATACAAAACAGAATGTAGGTCTCAAGAATAATTTGGACTTGAAAATTACAGAGATAGATGCAGATTGCAACATGGAATAATTTAAGGGCTAAACTTAGCTATTTGGAGATTTTTTAGCACGTTTTCGAAAAAAATGGAAAAAACTGGGAAAAAAATAATAATTTTAGCTTAACTTTTTTCGGGACTGCACCAACCCTGGAGCTCTTTAGCCAAACACGAGAAAGTAAGAGAGTGAAATTTTGTATTATTTAGCTAAACCATAAAAACTTTTAGATAGATAGATAGTAGTTTTAACGCCTCGCCACTAGGCAGCATCCAACTGGATATGTGACCACACACCACACTACATTGCTTGGTTAGGCCCTGCCCCCAACCACCTTACATTGCGTCTGTTGGGATTTGACCCCCAACAGTACCGAGTGCGATTCTGGGCGGTCTCGAACTCGAGACCACATTGCTAAGGAACTAGTGTGTGAATTTCAGGCTAATTTAGCTAATATCATTCTAGTTTATAAGAAATATATGATTAGTAATTTAGTTTCTAGCATTATAATTTAATTTGAGTCATAGATTTTGCTAATTAGCATTATTTTAGAACGTTTTCACAAAGAAAATGACTAAAGTAAGTGGAAACAATTGAAAAAAAGTATTGTAATTTGGTTTAATAATTTCCGTTGGCCATGCCATAGAAATTTTTGGGATGATGTTCAAGTTATTTTAGCTAAGCGCTAGAAAGTATGAGAGGAAAAATATGTAGAGTTTAGCTAAACGACAGAAAGTTTTGGGATTAATATCGAGCAAGTTTAGCTAAAGTCATTTTGGCTAATAAGAAATATACGATTAGTAATTTATTCCCTGGATTGCAAGAGCCCCATTTGAAGACTTACCTGCATCAAAGTCCTAGTGAACAGAAGGAGGACAATCTTCACATCTTTTCTTTTACAGAAGGAATAGGATGTCTGAGTGAATTGTGGATAACTCTGAGGCCACAGTGGTAGAAGCTGTGCACCTCTAGCTTAAGATGAATTTTTTGTGATTAATATTGGAGATGAGAAGCAGACGAAATAACCAAACCTTAATGAAGCTGAAGACGAATTTGTTGTGATGCTGAAGCTTCTTCACGGGTTTCCATAATTTCTTGATTTCTATTCTTCATAAATCCTTACTCACAGTTCAACCTTCAGCAAGGCAAGCTCTAACTCAGTTATGCAGGCGAATCATGGCGGCCCTCAAGGAATGACCGAAGACTCTGAAGCCGAAATGAAGCCGAACACTATCTTGCAGCCAAAATTACCCCTGGGCCCATACTAATCTAGCCTCAGGCTGGGCATGCAACCTCCAACACAACAGTCTCAGATGTTACCAAAAGAGGCACGAAGATCTTATGCTGGATATGCACGACCCAAATAACTATATGAGGAGTTTTTTTTTTTTATTTCTGGAAAGTCGGCAAGTTTTTCCGGAGTTAAAAACCTTTAAAACCTCAGGAAAATAGCTTATCAAAAATTCCAAAAAGTTTTCTACACATCCGAAAAAACCAAATTTAAAAGATAGATACCCCATATGGTATAATCCCTTCTAATTTTTGTCTTACAAGGTTATTGTTCTCAACTAGGAGATGAGCAAATGAAGTGACATATAGAGATTTTCCTAGATTTGGAGTAGCGTGTACAGACCACTAACAGAAGATAACATTAAATTGAAGTAGTAAGATTGCAACATACCTAAAAAACTCGAATGGTGTGCTTCAACGTGAAACAAATCAAATCCTCATGAGATTAAAGGATGGCGAGGTCCTCTAAGCTAAAAGCATAATAAAACCGCATGTTGTGAGTGACCCATTTGCCAAGCAATTTCTAACCTAGTTCTGGAAGAAAAGGGAGAAACAGAGGAATCAAATAGCTTGAAAGATCATAAAATAGCAGTAAGATGGATACTTGTAAAGATGTCAACTTTTCCAGCCGTAGCAAAAAATTCCATAATAAAGATGGATGCTTAAGTAATGAAAGGGAAATTAAACTCATAACAAACAGAGAAGGCATGGTCTTCGTCTGCAGACCTGCAATAGCGAGGAAATGATGGAAGGCGGGGTTTGGCCTAAAACCAGATGTATGGGAAGATACGCCTTGCCCTGAAATGTTAAGCAAAATGAATTCATTGGTTAGAGAGAACATTCAATCAATCCAACACCCCGAGTAAGAACTCGATCATTCGATTCAAAAAACACTCGCGCTGTGGGCTTCTTTCGTGCTCTCTCTAAAGTGACGTATTCCATATCCATATCTTATTTTCATCGCTTTTTTTTATTTAAGATCCAACGGCTTAGGCTGGGTTCACATGCACCTTCACAACCCTCACCATCACGTAAAGGGCTCACCGTTTTACGCCCACCATCGCCCACCATCGCCAATTTTCCACTGGGCAAAACCCAGTGAGTACATGAACCGGCCCTTAGGCTGGGTTCACATGCAACCATCGCTGGAGAGGGGCCCTGTTTTGCCCTGTGCTATTCGGCGATGGCAACCGATGGTGGATGTAAAATGGTGAGCCTTTTTACATGACGGTGATTGCACGATGGTTTTTTCTACGCCCGATTTGGGTTGGGCTCCAATGGAAACCTCCCCAACTTTCCATGGAAACCTCCCCAACTTTCCCTGGAAACCTCCCCAACTTTCCATGGAAACCTCCCCACCTTTCCCTGGAAACCTCCCCACCTTTCGAGGAAACCTCCCCAACTTTCCCTGGAAACCTCCCCAACTTTCTCCATATTAGAAAACAGGGGAGGTTTCCATGAAAACTCTCCCCCCTTTTTTTTCAGGTGGAAACCTCCCCAGCTTTCTTGGATGACGTGGGGAGGTTTCCAATTAAGAAAACAGGGGAGGTTTCCAGGGAAAGGTGGGGAGGTTTCCACAAAAGAAAAAAAGAAAAGGCTCTCTAAATTTGCACGAAGACCAAGCAAGACTAGCCCCCGTGCATCTCGGTCCACGTGCGTTGCAGTCCATCGGTGGTTGCCAACATTAATGACTATTTTTTATTTTTTTAAATATTTTATGGAAACCTCCCCAACTTTCCAAAGAAACTGGGGGAGGTTTCCACAAAATGTCTATAAAATTTCAAAGTGAGCTATTTTTTGAAGCAAATCGTCTCTTTGGGTTCTTCTTTCATGAACGAATTCATCCAAGCTTTTTCTTCAAGTAAATCGTCCAAGTATTGTAGTTGTCCAAGTATTGTTTCTAGGTGCAAGCACCTCTTGGCAGCTGAATACTACCTTAGTAAGCACTATCCAGACACAATTCGGACTGATAGTGCTAGTGCTGCTTGTCAAGATGTCTGGGAGGTCCAATCTTTTTGTCACAGCTATATTTGTTGCTGATTACTGAGTTCATTGTGATTTTGTTGCTCTTCAGTCATGTGCATAGTTCTGCTTCTTGTATTTTATTGTGATTTTGTTATTATGGTCTAATTATCCTTGTCTTTTTAATATCAAAATTCATAATAATGTTGTGGCGTTTATTTCATGCGTAATTCTTGACATGCTATGTAGAAGAACATTTGCAGTAAGCTCAAAGGGTGCTGTCATAAACCATTTTAGAAACTTTAGGAAGTGTCTTTCCAGAATATAATGGAAGCTTCATACATCAACAATTTCCGTGGATATATCAGTCTGCGCTATTGACCATGGACATTCCTGGCTTTATCTAAAGAATGGACATGTATGTACCTGGTGAAGAAATATCCCAAGAACATAGATCTAATAAATGATGCCAAAACCAGCCCGTACATAAAACAATGAAACAGAAAATTATAAACCTTTATATATGTAGAGCATGCTAGTGGTATGTGGCAGACACCATTTTGCTCACATCATCTAAATTGCCAGAATTTACTGGTAGATCATTGCCAAAATAATACACTTTTACATAATGCATGCTATTCCAATGTACATCATAATCAGTTAGACATCCTACAACCCCAAGGAGTTAAAAGATTGGAGATTGGGATGGTTGGGAAAGAAGAAATAACACCGGGTTTCTATAAGTCGTATTTAATTAAAGTGGGACAAATCTCGAATTTTGGGACTCGGACTGAAAATGGGACAAAAATTTTTTCATTGAATCGTTGTTAGATCAGGGGGAGGGGAAGGGAAAGGGGAGAAGTTGAGAGAAGTAAGGAAGGGGTTAAGTTAGAAGAAGGGGGGAGGGAGGAAGTTCGAAAAGGGGGGTGAGAAGAGGGGGCAAGAGGCAACTAGAGAGGGGGAGGAGGACGGGCAAGAGGCAATTGGGAGGGGGGGGAGGGGGATGGGAAAGAGGCAACCGGAGAGGGAGGAGGATGGGAAAGGCAACCGGAGAAGGGAAGGAGGATGGGCAAAGAGGCAACTGGGGGAGGAGGATGATGGGCAAAGGGGCAAATGGGAAGGGGAGAGAAAGGGCAAAAGGGGGCAAAGATGGGCAACCTTTAGTAATTATAATCAATATAATTATAATAAATATAATTAACAAATATAATTAACATTATTATAATTAATTAAAAAAAAACAATATATATATAATGAATCAGGAAATAATAGCCAACTTGGTGGTATTTAAACGGTGTTCTCGACTAGTGAGTCGAGAATTGAAGAGTCTTTCGTGTGCAAAGCAATTGGACCTACTCCTTCTCCAAGCCGATATTCACATAGGAAAAAGCTGGACAGTTCTCAGACACAGTACCCATCTGAAGCACCTTTTTTCATGCTGACTCAAGCCGTCAAGGCATTTTTTTATTTTATGCCATTCCTTTGTAACCGAGCTCCAAGAGATCAGCTTTGCACCCTTCAACCTGGCATCTGGGCACTTGGATGGTCTGAGCCAGAGGGCGCGGTTTTTTGCCACTAGGAAGTGAAGAAACATGTGTAGATGCAGCCTTGCTCACAGCAGAGTCTTAGAAATAAGTTCTCTTGCCAAGCTTAAGGCCCTATCAAAGCATCTGCAGAAGTAGCTCCTGTTGTACCAAGGCGCCCCCCTCCCCGATCCGTCATCTTGAGCGCATTGGGCGGTCTTATTTTCAACTCGAGGCATTAGAATTGCTCCAAGCTTCTTTCCCCATTTCTTGTTGGCCCTTTGCTTGGGCTCTTGTCTTCTTGCTCTTCTCATTTTACCCTTTGCTTGATTCTTCTATCCTCTGTTCTTGATCCAAAAAAACGACCTTGGCTATGCCCAGCCAAAGCCTCGGCGCTAACCACGTCCTCCAAACCCTCGCTCGCGGACCTGAGCGAGAAAGGAAAAGCAAAAGGTGCGGCCTCATTTCCCATCCAAGAAGAAGAAGGTGTCGCTTACCCAAGATAGGATCAGGAATCATGTCGGCGGAGTAAAAATCAAGCGCCGTATCAGGGACAAATCAATCCAAGAACGGGACAAAAATTACCTCAGATCTCCATGTAAATGAACAGGGCTAAAAAACGCAAAACTAGCCGCAGACTTATGCTACTTCGAATAAGGAAAAGGCGAGGCACAGATTTGGAAGGCATTGAGAAAGCACAGATTTGAATCAGAGATTTGAGAAGGCCTTGAGTTTGAGAAAGCACAGATTTAAGAAGCAGGTTTAAGGCATTGGCGTGGATTCAAGAAGCCAGTTTAAGGCTTTGCAGAGCCGGATTGCAGAAGCCAGTTTAAGGCTTTGCAGGCTATGAATGTAATGGAGACAGAAGCCGGAGATGGAGCACCATGCCGGAGTTGCTGCACCGCTAGGTCGACTGCAGCAGAGATAGCAGCAATAAAGATGAGCGCCATCCATTATCCCAACTAGTCGGAATTGATAGCAGAGCCGCTTGAAGCGCCGATATCAGAGCGCTTATCTCCAAAGTCGCCGATATCATAGTGCTTATCTCCAAAATCGCCGATATCAGAGCCGCTAGAAGCGCCGCTGCTTGAAGCGCCTCTTGCTGGTGTTGTTCTTGAAGAAACGGCTATGGCAGATCTGATAATTTCAGGGTCGGAAATGTGGACCCAAAATGGTGCAAATGTGATTCTTGTGGGCGATCATAGTTCCCCAGGATAATTTTAGCAAGGAAAATGAATGCGAATGCGATTCTTGTGGGTGTTGTTCTTCAAGAAACGGATTCGTGGTTGCAGATCTTCCGGAAACCAGAGTGGTTTCTCCTTTCCAAGTGGTACAACATGATCTGCGGCACAAAGGTGTGTACCAAATTTCAAAATTCAAATATTGGGGGGAAAAAAGGGCGGGGTGTAAGAGTCTTGAAAATAAGTCCCGTAGAGTAGAGTAAAGTGAGTCTTGAAAATAAGTCACGTGGGCATAATATTTATATGGTGCATTATTATTAGTTATAAGGGTAAGTATATTTATATGGTGCATTATTATTAGTTATAAGGGTAAATTATTTTTAAGTTATAATGTGTATTATAGGTGCATGCATATGTTGCTATTTACATGTGCATTAGGCATTACTGGAAAATACATAGGAAATTTATGGGGAGGGTATTTTTTCATAGAAAATACATAGGATATTGTGTTTATTAAAAAATACATAGTATAGGATATTGTCTTATTAGAAAATACATAGTATATACTGTTTCATTTAAGAAAGGTATCTTTGAATAAAGCTATAGATAAACATTGACATATTAAAAAAGGGAGACAAGTAGGCAAGTAGGTTCGCCACATTTGTTGTATGTTTGATCACATGTGAACAAAGGTATAGTAATATGATATGATGTTTGAAGGTTATTCATTTTCGACCTTCTCGGACTTGTTGTGTTTTTCACTCCAAATGGCCTTAGACTTGTGTTTTTCATCTTGAAGGGCCTTAGACCTGCGTTTTTTTATTTTGAAGGGCCTTAGAACTATGTTTTCCACTCAGACCTATATTTTTTACTTTGAAGGGCCTTAGGCGCCTTTCTCGACTGCGAGTTGAGAAAGACCCTCAAACTTGTGTTTTTAAGCTTTGGCCGCCTTTCTCGACTCGCGAGTCGAGAAATTGACCCCTAAAACCTGCGTTTTTCGCTTTGAGCTGCCTTTCTCGACTCGCGAGTCGAGAAAGGTCTTTTGACCCCTAAAACCTGCGTTTTTCGCTTTGAGCTGCCTTTCTCGACTCGCGAGTCGAGAAAGGCCTTCTAACCCTTAAAACCTGCGTTTTTCGCTTTGAGTTTGCCTTTCTTCGACTGCGAGAAAGGCCTTCTAACCCCTAAGACCTGCGTTTTTCGCTTTGAGCTTCCTTTCTCAACCCCCCAAAACTGCGTTTTTTTACTCTCAGATGCTTTTCTCGACCCACGAGTCGAGAAAGGCCCTCAAAAAAAATTTTCTTGAAAAAAAATTTTTTTTTTCCTAGTTAAAAAAAAAGGAAAAAAAAAAAAATTTTTACTCGACTCTACGTTTCTCGACTTCATGAGTCGAGAGAAAGGCCATTAGAGGGGTTTTAGGGGTCTTTCTCGACTCATGAAGTCGAGAAAGGCCCTCAAAAAATTTTTTTTTTTTTGCCTACTTAGAAAAAGAAGGAATTTTTTTCCTTGTTTTTTGTTTTTTGGGCTCTAAGTTATATCGAGGAGGGGCCTTTCTCGACTCGCGAGTCGAGAAAGGCCTCATACCTACATTCTTGAGAAATGGCCCTTAGAACCTGGTTGTTTTCTTATTTGTATTGTCTCAGAGCATCACTTGCACTAACTTGATTTTGCCTTTCCAAAGACAAATCGCGAACGTAAAGGACATGATCGGGGAGCCATGTCGCTAGCGTGTTGTTGATTTCTATTCTCTTCAAGTTGCTCTTGTGGCTTGGGAACGCCGGACTTTGCTCGTATGTTGTTCCCTGAGGTGGTCCAGGTGCTAAGATGATGTAATATTTGTGTCACCGACCATCATGGTATCTTCAACCATTGTAAACTTTGGTTTCAATCTAGAACTTTGATTTCAATCTTTAATGAATTTCCTTTGTTTCAGTTGCATTGTTCTTGTTCTCGACTCGCTAATCAGGGAAAACTGGAGGAAAGCTTCGATGCAGAGTTCTAGACAAAAAATCGAATTAAGGATAGTTTTCGGGTCGGGGTGCTCTTTTTCATGTAAATTAACAGGGTTCCGAAAAAAAATGGGAATGGAATGAGTCCCACTTTAATTAAATACGACTTCTATGCTTTGATATAAATTCTTCATTGAAATGCAATCTCTCCACGCAAAGGACAATAAAAGGTGGATGGTATTCAAACAATATAAACAAAGTCGTGGCAATGTATATATGTCGAGTACAGAAAGTACAGAATGTCAAAGCCCCGCTTCTATTAAGCAGCAGTATTGAGCATCTCAAGCGTGCTGCCCAAAATCAGAGCTGAAACATTGCAATAAATTGCTCTTAATATAAATACCTTTTCTGCTACAGGAGTAGAGTGAAACAGATACCTTCACAGCTTGAAGGAGTTGATCTCCATTGCTCTACCTGCATTGCTCCATTGCTCTAAAGGATGCTGAAAAATAATCATTGTATAGTTAAAAGAATGACTAACAGATAACAAAGAAACATCCTACCAGAGAGAGCAAGCTTAAGAGAGAACTATGCAAAAAAAAACCAGTGGAGAAGAAAAGTACCAGCTGAATCTGAGTAAATCATGACCACCACTGCCGTATGCCACAATAGGCAACGCTTAGCCTGCAGCAAAGAAAATCTCTAAAACAATGCCAGAAATATCTACTTCTTCCCTTGCTGCTTGCTATCAACAGCTTGTTGCAAAATGTTGTTTCTTTGGAACAGAGACTCTAGAAAGAGATTAAGCAAGATTATTCAATAGAATCATTCGGATAAAACCATCACGAAAATAGCATCTTATGAAAACCTCCCTGCAGCAGGGGTCTTGAAGCAGCTCTGTCCAACCTACAGGTAGCTGCAAAATCTCGATGTTGCATCAAGAATCGCCTCATGAATTGCTACTTACATCTGTTGCAACCAATATCTTCTCCAAATTTTTGAGTGCGATTTGTAGTCCAAGGACCCACTGATTTGCTGGAAGGAAGCAGTAATCTTCAAATACCCGCCACGATCCTCCAAGCTACCGTAATGGGCCAGGCATAGAACGTAAGCTCCATGCAAACTGGAAAGAGCAGAATAGAAGGAAGCATAGTGAAAACCCTAACCCGAGTTGCATTTCCTTCCTTCTTGTTACGAATCCGGTCCGGCAAAGGCAGGGCCTCCACTTGAATCACTTGAATAATTTAGAGTTTTTCGCGCTTCTGTTTTGCTATAGAAAAGGAGCTCCAGAAGCCCCAAAATTCATCTACAAAATCAGGGAAAGGGACAATTCAATCTCGCCGTTCGTATTAAATTCTGGCACTTATGAAGCTTGGGGAGGTTTCCATATGGGAAAATTGGGGAGGTTTCTAATCTTGGGAGTCTAACCAGATTCGGGCGTATATAATTTGAGCGGTGATCGCACCTTCACCGCATGTGAACCGGCTCTTAGGCGTATTTGCTAATGTGGAATAGACACATGGATAGGCTAGAATTCGAGGAAAGGGTGTAGGGGAAAGGAAATGGCGACTATAAAGAGTTGGCCAAAACAGGCCCAATACCAATTTGGCCAACGCCAATTGGGCAGGTCAAAGCTTCTGCTAGTAGCATTAGAAGCATTTGGCAATGGCGACGGCGCTTGTTAGGGCTCGCAGGGCGCTTCTTATTGGCATGCCCTTCGTCTTTCTTTTGCAACAAGCTTTTGTTAATGCCGAAGATGCTGGAATTGTAGCTGCCAAAACCTTCGTTCGCAATTCTATTGACAACCATCATGTTGTCATCTTCTCCAAGTCATATTGCCCGTAAGTTCTTCTTCGCAGCACAGTTTCTTTCTTATTTTTAAGTGGGCAGCTCTTTTCCTTCTTTTTAGGCTTCTACCTAGTCTGTATATACAAACCAAAGAGCATAATTTCAAAATCAGTTGGATAATTTATTTGCATTCTGGAGAGTTCACTTTTTTAATAAAGATGCATGAGAGACAATTTTATGGATAGACAATTTTATGTTCCTCCCAATGCTGAGTAGGAGAGGCAATTTTATGTTCCTCCGTGTGCTACTCACTACTCACTAAGTAGTAGATGGCTCTTGAGTAGTAGATGGTTTTGGTAGTATTAAAATCTCAAACCAGTTTTTTTTTGGTTTTGGATATTGTTTATTGGAAGACTGGCCAGAAATAATGAGCCAGAAATATTGATCTTTGAGCTGGTAACATAACAAACTTGAATTTAATAGCTATGCACAAGGGTTTAACTAACCCAATTTGGCATTTGAAACTTCTATTATCCTCTGTTTTTACTTCTTTGCATATTTCTTAACTCTCATAGGCGAATGGTTTCATTTCAGATACTGCAAAAGAGCAAAAGGTGTTCTGAAAGAGTTTAAGACAACACCTTACATTGTTGAATTGGACTTGAGAGGTTTGAACTATAATCCTGTGGCTTTTCATTTTTAGTGCTCAATTCTTAAAATCGACAGTGAATTGAGTACCCTTGTATGTTAATGTTTTGTGCAGAGGATGGTGCTAATATTCAAAATGCATTATATGAACTGGTTAGTCGTCGCACTGTTCCACAAGTTTTTGTTGGTGGAAAGCATATAGGTGGTTCAGATGGTAAGGCACATCTCCTTGCAAAATCTTGCCTGCAATATGCTACTAATTTGAAGTTTATGTTTATGCGAAAAATTTAGCAGTTTGTTTATGAGGGCTTGAATTTTGGCAATTGAAAGTTAAAGAAGCATAATCGTTCTTGAGCTGTTAATGTCGTCATGAATGTTTTAATACCATGTTTTATACACATCATTGCTCATGCAATATGCTAATCGACACTTGCTTTTGGTTATTAATGGCTGTTTCTTTTTTGCCAAGAAGATTGAAGCATCTTCATATTAACAAAATGTATTTTTGGTGCAGATACAATAGAAGCCTATGAAAGTGGCGAGTTAGCGGAATTGATTGATAATGTTAAAGAACTTAAATGATTTGGATGCGTGTGAATAACAAGCTTGCTTATAAAATTCTATAATTACCTTAATTGTGATGTAACTTCGAGCAATTCACTTCTATTCATTTGCTTCATGAAGTTTTATTTTCTATAGTGTTTATTGTTTTGGGAGCAAAAAAGTATATCATGAGATGAGATACAACTCTGAATTTCTCAAACCAGCTAACTCACAGTCACAGGAGGACTGGTCTGTTCTCTTCTTTATGGATGACGCCAGGCTTTGGCACAAAAGCTGTCCTCGTCTATTACTGTTGCGTAAATGGGTCGAAATAAAGACCAACAAATTTCATTGGCACAAAAACTATCCCTGTCTATTACTGTGTCTGCATGAATGGGTCGAAAAAAAGACCAACAATTTTGGCTCTCTTTGTTTTGGGTATTATTGATTGCTAAATTGTTAATTATCCGAGTAAAGAATCGTATAGCCCAGGTGCACAAACGTGTGCTCTTATTCAATCTGTTATTTGAAATGATCCTATAAAAAGCATTTGCACATGGTTTATTTGCTTCTGATATGATGCCAAACCAAGCTTAGGCTCGTGTTTAAATAAATAAACTGAGGTGGCACTTCATGACTACGCATATTATGGTCTGTTCACATGCATAAAAATAAAAAAACGCCAGCTGCAAAGCGGCGTGACATCCTAAGCAGTGCTGCAGATTTCATAGCAGTGCTGCAAATTATTTTGCCGTTTCGCGTACACCCATCAGCGAAACTGCAGCAGCTAGAATCTGCTGCACCGCTGGTCACGCCCACCTCCATCGCTGCTGCTATTCCAGAAGCTCATGTGAATCTTACATTAGAAGCAGTTCTGTCCAGCAAAAATACATCTTCATTTTCCCCAAAAAAAGGTTAAACTAAAAGGACATGTATACATTTTATGTTTCATAAATTACCTATTGATGAATTTGATTGTTGTTTAGTGGGTTTTTGTTGTTTTCAGAGGCGTATTTTCACAGTGATAAGGCACATGATAAACATGAATATGACATGTACATACGTCATGTATACTTGAAAATGCCATAAAATTTAAATTGATATCAATCTATTCATAGTAAATAACCACTATATAATGGCATGGAATCTCAACAAGTGCCTTGCCTATATATATCCATAGCGTGGCTGTGATTGCATCAAATCAACCGCATCTGTCAGGCCTTGCTTCCAGAAGGAGATGAGGGATGATCCTCTATGCTCAGCTGGAATTAAAGAATTTGACATAAGCTTTTGACCCCAAGCAAGAATTTTGGGTTTCTGTTATGCCGGGCTTCGCAAGCGAGAATTTTGGGATCTGCAATAGCCCTTCAAATTCCCCTTGCTTCCAAAGCAGAGAGCTGGGCTTTCATCTCGAGTTATCTAAAGCTCGAAGACAGGGCATTTGCGGCAGAAGGTGTTCCTCTTACACAGCTTGCATCAATAGGTGTGCATTATTTTCTTACGACGAGTATACCTTTAAAATTAAATAGTGACCGATCTTTGTATTTTAAAGGGCGTTCTTAGATCCCGAAACAGGGCTGTGTTATTCTCTTGTTCATGGATATACGAAACTACCTCGATCAACCCTTTTTCTATTTCTCCACTTGACCTTTCTTTGCTTTCCAGCATTCAAATAAATTTATCTACTTATGCGTTCCCTATTTCAGCCTTCTTTGGCAATGCTAGTTTTGGTTTCTGATTTAATAAACATGATCCTTGTTTTCTATAATTTAATATCGGAGCTGTCTTAGAAAGCTATTCATGGAAGGCAGGTTTCTAAACTTGTTTCTGGACAGTGATGGGGAGGGCATTCAAGATAGTGATTCTTGGTGGTGGTGTAGCAGCTGGTTACGCTGCAAGAGAATTTGTGAAATTGGGTATCAATCATGGAGAATTATGTATTATTTCGGAGGAATCAGTAAGCCCTTCTTTTTTATCCTATTTGTAGTTATTTGAATATGTTAATACAATGGAAACCAGTTTAAGCCACTGGCAAATGTATAGCAATAACCTTAGCTATGTGGAAAGTATGACAAAACCAATCTGGTTGTAGGCTTATGCTCTTAAATGCTAAGTTCAATTTTTCCTCATCTTTCAGGTAGCACCATATGAGCGGCCAGCTCTATGCAAAGGTTATTTGCTCCCCGAAGGTAACATCTTATTGCCATCATTATTCCTTGCGTAATGGAAAGAGAGCACACTTTTATCTGTCAATGCCATCTTGCTGTAATTGTCCTATATTTAACTTCTCTGGATATAGGAGAGTTTATTCAGGATGTTCATTTGACTATCTTTTCAGAGGCATGTGCTATAGTATAATAGTAGCTGAAACTTTGTATTCAATTCTTATCAGGCCCTGTCCGCTTACCTGCTTTTCATACATGTGTTGGTGTGGGTGATGAACGCCTTCTTCCTAAATGGTACAAAGATCATGGTAAATTTTGTTTGCCTTGTAAGGGAATTCCAGACTGACTAGACGTGCACGGCTTTCTTTAATTCTAAGGTTGTATTATGCTGCCATCAGGTATTGAGTTGGTGCTGAACACAAAAGTGGTTTCAGCTGATATCAAACGCAGTAATCTAGTTACAGCTTCAGGAGAAACAATAACTTATATAAAACTTATTATTGCAACTGGGGCACGGGTATCTTGATGTTTTTTCCTTCTCCATGCTATGCAATTTTTTTGTTGTTTTAATGCTTTGAAACCACGTTTCATGTGCAGGTTTTGAAACTTGAAGAATTTGGGGTAACAGGTGCAGATGCCCAAAATATCTGCTACATACGGGACTTGAATGATGCAAATAAGCTTGTTCAACTAATATCCTCTTGTGCTGGTGGGAAGGCAGTGGTGATTGGGGGTGGTTACATCGGTATGGAAGCTGCTGCAGCCTTGGTTACAAATAGAATACACGTGACAATGGTGTTTCCAGAATCACACTGCAGTAAACATCTACTGAATCTCGTTATCTATTTTTTATCTTAGCTATAAGGACAAATTGAACATTTTTACAAATGGAGTACAAATTTGCTATGTTTGACTGAATACATATGTAGATTGAGTAGCCATGTAGTGGAAATTTCTCCTGATTAGTTATGTTTGGGCCTGAATACAGTGGCACGGCTCTTTACGCCCCAAATAGCAGCCTTCTATGAGGATTATTATAAAAAGAAAGGAGTCACTTTTGTCAAAGGGACAGTTATGTCATCATTTGAGAATGATAACGGAAAGGTATGAATTCCCTCCTTTTTAAATAAGAAGAGTCTTATGGGGTTACTTTCTTCTAGGGAAACTTTTCATGAAACATTCTTAGAATCTCGTTACAGGTAAAAGCTGTCATTTTAAAAGATGGAACAAGGTTACCAGCAGATCTTGTTGTAGTTGGAGTTGGAATTAGACCAAACACAGACCTGTTTGAGGGGCAGCTGACAATGGAGAAAGGCGGCATCAAAGTCAATGGCAAAATGAGGACTAACAATAGTAATGTCTATGCTGTGGGGGATGTTGCAGCATTCCCTTTGAAAATGTATGGAGATACACGCAGGCTTGAACATGTCGACCATGCTCGGAAATCTGCAGCTCATGCTGTGCAGGCATTGCGTGTGCCTGATCAGACAAAGGATTATGATTATTTGCCATTTTTCTACTCTCGTGTGTTCACTCTATCGTGGCAATTTTTTGGTGATAATGTTGGTAAATGCATTGTTTTTGGCGACATTTCATCTGGTAAATTTGGTGCTTACTGGGTTGACAAGGAACAACTGGTGGGTGTATTTCTTGAAGGTGGGTCAAAGAACGAGTACGAAGCACTTGCTTTAGTTGCCAGGCAAAGGCCAAAGGTAGAAGATGAAGAATTGCTTGCAAAGCAAGGTATTAAGTTTGCATTATTGTTCCAAGAATCTTGCTTAGCAACTAGCGTGGCGGAATCTGCAGCTACAGATCAGGGCTTTATGTTGCCTAAAGCATCATTGAGATTTCAAGTAGCTGCAGGCATATCAGTGGCCATTGTTGTAACACTAGTTGCTTATTGGTGCGAGAAGAAGAAGTGGAGGAGAAAATGATTGTATGTAAAATCATATACGTTGTACAGTTAGAAAAATTGTAGTATTCAAACCATTCTATTGACTTTGATTTTAACAATCAATGCCTTTCATGTGCGCATGGCTAGTAATCAGTGACATTACTTTTGAGAGAGAGCCAGTCAAAAGTTTTATGGATTATTCCACTTTCTAAAACTAACCTAAGGATGCAATGTAGTCGATAAGCATGTCTGAGACTCATCGTCTGTGATCAAACAATTAGATCTTATGTATTTTGGACACAATAGGCAAATATAGTTGATGTATCCAATATTTTGTTACCTAACTTCAACAATGCTTTAAGACAAACTTTCTTCTGCTATTTCAAATATTAAACTCAAATCTTTTAGGTAGATAGATAGATAGATATTATTTTGACATCCACAGGGATCCTACACCGGGCCATGGGATGAGAAGCCTCGTGTTACAATATATATGGTGGTTGTGTAATTTTTAAAAATATATTTGCTGGCCAAAATCCCAGAACAATTTATTGAACAAAGCGTGCATAAAATTGACTATAATCGAGCGCATCTATGTGGCAATAAAAATCAATTGTGTCATAAAATAGACGTGGGTATCACTTTTGTAGGGAAAGTTTTGCCACATGTACTCGGTGGCAAGGACATTGCATGCTAAAATAGCATGTGTAGCTTGATTTTCTGTGCGATGATGTAAAAAGGCAAAGATTTTCAATTGGGCAAACAAACATGTATCCAAACGATGTCGTTGCCTTCTTTGGAATCCAACGATCCGTCATATCAGACTATCAATGCACGCAACGAATTAGCAAAGGCCCACAAAAAAAACCATCAGATCATTTTGCAATCTCGGAAGACCAACGGAATAAAAAAACTAAAGAATAGTTGAAGAGAAGGATGTCAGAATACATCAAATTCAATGTGGAAAAGGGCTAGACCCAGGTATGGAGAAGGAAACAAAAGGAATGAGGAAATGATATGGTTCAAGACAGAAAGGCAAGGAGGAGGAATGGGCTGAGATCTGCCATAGACAAAACTTCCTCTTAGCCTGTAATCCAACAGCTGCACATTCTATCATCCCGCCTCCTAATTACCATTCGGGCAACCCAAAAAACTTTAAAAGATTCTAGAAACAATGTCTTAAAATCTCTGCCTTGCATAAATTCTTGGCCTGCTTGTTTTTAAAAATGGGCAACCTATGTTAACACCTGTTTTCGGTTGCCTGTAGGGGGCAACCCTCTTGTTGGAGGGTGGAGTGACGGTTTGAAGGCTTGGATTTGTTTTGAGGATAATATGCCCGGGAATATCCTATGTAAGCGGATGCGATGGGTTGGGCTTTTTTAGGGTTTTCGTGAGGCCCAGTGACAGTTAGACGATGAGGATTCGCCTGCGATGTGCCTGATCCATGGCATGAATGCTTCCTTTTCTTTCGTTCCGGCCGATCCATGGCTTTGATCCAAATGTGATGTGTGAGCAGATCGATAAGAAGATCACTTTCAGGGCAAGTCAGGTGCAAATGTGGAGATGCTTGGTTCGATGCGTCATATGCTTAATCTTGCTGTAGCGTATCGCCGGCGCCATGACAAAAAGAAAAGCAGACGACGAAATTAAGCCAAATTCGGGACTTCTGCGAAGGCGAAAGTAGCTCTATTTCCGAATCGGCCTCCCCCGTCGGAAAGGCCGTTAAGATTTACCGTGGCAAGAATTGAGAAAAACAGTACTACGAGGCCCTTGAAGTCAGTGGCAATCTCTATAATATTGTAAGTATTGGTATTGAAGCTTTTCCGGCCATGGCAGATATGCACAATTTGCCCTAAAGCCGGTTCCGGAAATGGGTCCAGAATAGGGCATTTTCCATGACCAGTTTTTAGTTTATTCAGGACGATACAGTCTTGCTTCAACCGGAAGAAGGCGAAAGACCGTTTGTTGCAATTATCAAGGTATTTTCTTCTGCTTGGTCCGGAATTTGGTTTATGCATCGTATCACTTTCGTGTTTGGTTTTAGAAAATCAAGGCTTCAAATAATGGGCTTGTCGCATTCACGGTCCAGTGGTTTTATCGCCCTGAGGAAGCAGGGGAACCTTGTCGCCATATCAACGAACCAGCGATGCTTTATAGTCTCCATTTAGACGAAGTACCTGCTCTGTCTTTACTTCAGAAATGCGCGATTACTTGCCACCGGATATAGAGCTCCCAGATGCATTAGAACGCCCTTGTTATATAGTACGGAGGTTTTATGACTGCAAGAAGATTAAGGTTTGGAATTTAACAGATTGTTTGGCGCATCCAAGCTTAAGCGGCTCTCAGAGAAAAGAGATAGCAGGGTTGCTTAATAAGACATATTCTTCGTTGCCGCTTTTCCAACGTTGGGTTTTGGAAGCTGAGCAGGATTTCAGCTCTGAAGGGAAGGGGATTGTACATTGCCAAAGCTTGAAAGGTTTGTACACATCAAGTTCACCCAAAAAATTAAAGCGCTCAAAAAAATATGATTCACCTGTGTCTGATTGAGTAAACTTCGGGGTGACTCTAGTATCAGGGTGAGAACGGCCCATGAAGCCTCGCCTCCAAGGGTGCAGAACCTGTGTATCGTCCCAAAACTAAAATAATATATTGCAACATCTTCGAGCTGATGGTCTCTACCTCAAGAGATAACTTTCAACTAGATGATAATGATGGAATAGGTTCCACATAATTTGCTGTTGCAGTAGATATGAGTTCTGTCTCATTAGCAGGTTCAGGTAAAGAAGTAAGATAATGAAATGTAGCAGATTCTGGCACAATAGATATAACAGGTGCGAGTACAGTAGGTAAAGATTTTGGTATAGCGGGTCCTGATACAGTTTGCATAACAATGGAATTTGCTGGATGATTGAAGGATAACTGAGAAGCTCTGTCTATTTCAAATGAGTTTACAGATTGTCATAGTCTATAAGGTTGACGTTTAAGTAGACTGCATCTTCGACAAAAGTCATACTTGTAGAGGCAAATACTAGATCATAACTGGATCATAGCACCTTCAAGTCTCCATGTTATGATATTATGGCATGCTATGAAAATAACTTTGAGAGCACGATCTGAAAGTTTACCTCTTTGTTGAAATTTTTTGCATCAACATGAAAAGTCACGTCCTAACATGTAGAATAGTGGGCATCATTTTAAAAGTTGCCATGGTTCAGAATTATATAGTAGCATGTATTTATATAGGTTTGTTCATGGCATCTTCTGTTTGATTTGTTGTATACCAAAACATGGTATCTTGTTCAAATTTCAGGACTCGTTTGTGATAGAGGACTTACACTCGGGAATTTGATTGGTGTACTATACTGATCTTCATCAGAATGTCACTTACCCATTTTATCTGTTGCTTTCTTTGCAGACCGACCACGATTCTTTATGGTATAAAAATTAAATCCCCCCTAAAACCCCCTGTGGTTTGGGTGCATATTCACACTGGGGGGGGTTTAGGGGGGATTTTTGGCCCCTTCGGGACCTTAGGGGGGCCTCCCGTCCCCCCGTGTGAATATGCACCCAAACCATAGGGGGTTTTAGGGGGATTTTAATTTAAAAGTGTTTTATGTAATGGTTTGTGTTGTCTAAAATTTTTTTTTGTCCCTTCGGGGCCTTGGAGATGGACAACATAACAACAAAAAATGATATATAGCAATTGTGGAGCCTCAAAAAAGGTCAACAGGTTATTAAAGTAATTTAGAAGAGTTATCAATGGAATAAAGAACATTTGTTAAGAAGATGACCGTTAGGTCATGTCATGGGGATTGAACCTAGCATATCCTTGTGCTTTATTTTAACACTAACAACTTTGAATCAAACAATTTAAACTTAATGACATGAAGTTTCAATAGTGCAAATGTGTTTTGCTTTAGCACTAAGGCCTTTGAGTCCAACCATTTAAACTCAATGAATGTGAAGCTACATAAAACTAAGCATTTGCTTGATAATAAGAATTTAATTTGAAACAGCTTTAAGCAAAGTGTGAACCTGCTCATTGCAACACGCCAAATTATATATGTTTCAAGCTTTCTTGCCAATTCTAGTCCCTAAACATTAGGCGGCCAACAGATAAGTCGACTAAGTGAAAGGACAAAAAATAAAGAGGCACAAACAAAAAATTTAGAATTCAAACCAGAAAAAAACTAGAATTCATTTGAGGCTTTCATCACCTGTAGCTTTTGAATTTGAGCACAATAAAACAAATAGAACATAAGTAAAAGTTACCATAAAGATAGAGCAGATTTATCATTGATCCATTATTCTGAAAGTCATAAAGTTTGTAACACCCATACACAAACATTTTTGAACTGGAATTTAACAGAGGCCTTTGGCCCCATGGATTCTTGTGGTGAGAAACCAAAGTGGGAAACTTTTCTACTTGTTAGCACAAGGATCTAGAAGCCTTGGAATTTGCTTAATAACTGCCTCAAAATCTAAAAATGCATGGTAATTTTTTGCAAGCTTCATTCGGAATGAGCCATAAAACAATATCCAATAGCGCAATCCTGTATTAATCAACTGGTAGGATGTGAAAGCCTACCAAACCCGGCCGAAAAATTGCTGTTTTAGCATAGACAACTTAACCAAACATATCCATATCATACACTATCAAAAAGATCTCGGAGAGAACTTTCCAACGCAATAAAAATCATCTCAAACAGAGGTCTGGATCAAAAGTTATGATAAGAAATGTGTTGCCAGTGGGGAAACTGCACTACATGCGTCCTTCAAGCCTTTCATGTGCCCATTATGCACCACACACACAAAAACAGGGCTTTTGTTGTGAGCCATTGGTTGTTGACCATTGAAAAAAAGGCTAAAATCAATGGCCCTTCATGTGCCCATTATGCACCACACGCACAAAAAAGGGGCTTTTGTTGTGAGCCATTGGTTGTTGACCATTGAAAAAAAAAGGCTAAAATCAATGGCTCAGAAATGGTGCACTCAAAGGCTAAAATCAATGGCTCACGAAATCATAGGAAAACCTTAGTGAAAAGCGTACAAAAACACAAAAAAACCCCTTGTTATTGTGCTAGATATTCAGAAGGTATCATTCCGGTTATGTGCTTTCTGTCTTCAATTTCACAAGACTCATCATATTCTTTTTGTCTTTGGACAAGTTAATTTGGATATTATAAAAACGAACTCTCTCTGTCATCTTGGAATGCAGTAATGCGTGGGGAACAATTTTGCCGAGTAACCGTCCTTTTTGCTAACAAGGTCCTTGTAAGGTTATATTTCAATTTTTCCAAACAAAAAGATTTTGTTGTAAGGAAAGTGATAATGAATAAGCATTTCAAGTTGTTGATTAAGCAAGTTCAATGCCTATCAAATTATGTATGTTTTTTAATTCTACTCGATCATATCCTCACACTTTTGAAAGGCTGGGGTTTTTTGGTTTTTTTTTTTTGGGGGGCAACGCAATTATAATACAATAGTTTTTCTTGTCATACACATTTCCACATCACAAATTAATTATAAAATACAAGTGAAAGGCGTATCAGAGTAAACTGCAGGGTGATTCTAGTATCAGGCTGAGAATGGCCCATGAAGCCTCGCCTCCAAGGGTGCAGAACCTGTGTATCGTCCAAAACTAAAACAATATGTTGCAACATCCTGGAACTGATGGTCTCTACCTCAAGAGATAATTTTCAACTAGATGCAGCTTGACAAGATCTCAACGTCAAGTCCTCACTAGTGAGCTTTATTAGCACCCACTAACTCATGTTGAATGATAAATGCTTGTGGCCTCGATTTTTGCTTAGTCTCTTCGAAGCGTTGTGAGCAAACCAAGCTAGGCTAGCAGCATGCTAAAATGTTGTCAAAAGTATCTAATAGAATAGAATAGATACATAAAGAGTCAATAAGTAAGATCAAAATCGAAATTGCATAAGACCATAATGAGCTAAAATCCTAAGCCAATAACTATAGTATAAGTAACTTAATTTTAATTCCGAGGGAAGATACCAGGGATCTATTTGAGCCCATATGTGCTATTGGAACGCATCATTATAGCATTACGAAATACGTTAGCAGTTGTCCATTTACAGAAGTAGTTAAAATACCGTTGTATTCTCTATAAAGGTCTGAATTGAGAAGGAAAAGATATAATTGCACATGCATCAATGGCTCCTCCAAAGGGCAACCCATTGATGCGTTAGCATCTTGTTTCCTTTTGGAACTAAAGGGAATTGAACTGTTATCCTCTACCTTCACAATAGCCATTATTTAACAGTATGAATATTGTTGAGTAATATTGAATATTGCTAAGTATTGAAGTGTTTTTGAGATCAAATGATGAAAGAAATCTAGGATAGGGAAGCAATTTAAAAGGAATCTTGAACGAACGTAAGGAGATGTCACTAATAGTCTGTGGGTGGGTGAGCCTTGAGAGAATCTAGAAAAATCTTAGAGCATCTCGAATAATGCAGCAAAATCTCGAAGAATCATCTTGAGGGAAACTAAAGAAATCGAAGGGGAAGTTTGGGAACTTAAGCAATTCTAGAGAATCCCAAAACTATCAATGAAATTCAAGAAATCTTAGTGATATCTGATCGTATTTAATATATTTCCCTATTGATACAGCTGTTGCCAAAATCTTTAAAGATTTTCTTATTGTTTTGGGAGGTTTAGCTCTAGACCATATCCAACTTCCCATGAAGAGCCTCTATTACTATGAGAGGGGCAAGCGGACAAATTTAGTTGGCCCCATGTCTAGTAGTTGAAGAGAAGATTATGTTTATCTTTAAATTACACATCAACTAGACATATTATTAGTCCCAAAAATAAATTGTATTGAACCTAGACCTCAACAACATGAAGATGCCCTTGACCCAACCGAGACTCCAAAGAACTTAGAAAAGGCAATCTAAGTTTTAACACAACGAAGGGAAATGCTAGTACTAAAGCATACAATCTTCTCCGATTCTTCAATACCTTTTTGACAATATCTCTTGAATCATAGAGAATGGGACAACCTAAATTGGAAATCGAATTCTGATATTGTCCTAGCACGATACATTGTGTCCAAATCCGAGCTATTAACTAAAATCCTCTTGTTTCTAAGACTTTAGCATTTTTCAGTAAATTTTAGGTCTTGATATCAGACCTTTTATGAAGGATATAACAAGATGCAAAGTAGGAGTATGTACTTAATGCTTTTGACACCTAAGCAGATATGCATGAACATCTCAACGAATCGATTAGGACTCTCAACAACACGTATATTGTAAAAGATAATTCATGGGGATTTGAAATCTTTCCCCAATACTCCGTCACATGAGCGTTAGTACCCATATTTATCACATAATCAAACCATGTCCTAGCTTCATATCCCTTTAGACACTTTCTATACTCTTGGACCCTATCTCTTTTTTTTGAATTGCCTCATGTTAAGGGGCAATTTGTTGGGGGAGAGTGGGTTTGGGTATCTTGAAGCATATTATAGATCTAAAGGTCATTATTACTGATTGCTTTTCCCTGATGAAAAATAATTTGTATTTTCTATATGAATATTGGCCTAAGGTTTTTTATTTTTTGGATGCCAAATTTTTTTTGCGGCGACCGGAAACTCATTTGCCTAAAGTTTTTCACTTTTATAACACTTACAATGTCGAGGCATTCATCTCAACTGTTATCAAATTTTAAAACAATCTCAACCCTTGCTTTCTTTCCAAAAATAGTTCCTCTATATATTGGCTATACTGGCTATGGACGAACCCCTTATACTCCATCTCCATTTCGATGCTCTTGCAGATGGCAATAGCATGCTTCGACAAGCAAAGAAGGGTCAGACCTGCCATACCCAGATGCTTCGGAGTTTAGGGTTTTAAAAGAGGATTTGATTAACAAAGCTTCAAATAGGCTAGTGTATTATGTGAAGGAGAGCTAATCCAAAGGTATGGCAATGAAGGCTCTTAAATAGGGATTTCATGTTGGTTATTCAAGAGTTTTAGAGGGCTAAGGCCAATCCTGAGAAGCTTCAATAGATAATGCAATTAAAGAAAGATCTTTTCGAATAAATCAGAAATGGGCCTTTTCCATGGGCTTTGAAATTTGGATAAATGTTTCTTAGTGGTCTTGCACAAAACCAATTGCCTTTCCTCAAATGGATTGGCAATCTATAACTTATCTTCGATCAGCTTTACTTTTTGTTTATGCCTCATATTAAAGTCTGTTGCTTCTTGTCTCATTTCTTGCAATTGGAGCAAATCATCCATCCTATTATGCACCTGATTTGGAGTTGGAACTTCTCCTAAATTCTCATAATAATAGAGCTCCACAAATGAACACAAAAAAATGCCCAAATGAATAGGCATCATAGCTTGTATTCCATAAAAAAATTCAAATGGTGTAAATCCCAGGGATAGGTTCTATACGTACAAAATTCAAATTCCTGACGTATAAAGTCAAAAAATACGTATTTTTTTGATAAAATACGTATTTAACGTATTTAAACCTCGCCGGCCCGAAAAAAAAATTTCGGCGTCTGCGAAAAGCTTAAATAACGGTGTCGCAGCGAAAATTTCTTCGTGTAATGCGAAATACAAAGTTTTGCCGCCATAAAAGTACAAGTCGACATTCGCGTGCGGCTAAAAGGTAAGTTTGGCGTCGCGAAATTTCTTCAGCGTCGCATAAAGGGAGACCATTTCGGCATTATCGCGAAACCCGGTCTTGATGTTGGCGTCTGCTTGATTTATCCGTTTGGCGTCTGCGAAAAAGTTTTTCAGCGTCTGTGGCTGAAGTTTTCGATGTCTGTGAAGTTTTTTTTTATATATATCTTGGTAGCGGTGTTTTGATTTTTTTTCTTGCCGCAAAGAAGGTAATCTTCTGCGCCAAACCTTCCAACTTGCCCCCCAAAACTTTTTTTTTTGTTTTTCTTAGTTTTTAGACATTTTTTTGTTGTTTTTTTTATAGTTAGGCTAGGCAAGGTCCTCAGTTAGGCCCTCGCCTGTTGCCCCCCCTATGTAAGGGGCGTGACGATGGTGAGTGCCTTGTTTTGTGGGCTGAGCTTGGCCTATTTTAGAAAAAAAAAAAAACACACAATAATTCAAGACAAATAATAATTCAAGACCAAAAAAAAAAAAAACAAAAAACAAAAAACAAAAAAATATCAAATTTTGTTGCCTTCCCTTTGAAAGGACAACTTTAGTATTAATTAGGTTTAGTGCGCCAAGAGCGTAGACATGCCCCTTGCCTGGTATTGCCGCATTTATTTGCGCCATGCCGAGGGTGGGTGGCAATGCTGAAGTTTAAGGCAACTAGGGTCTCCCTCTTTAAGAAGTATAACCCTCACCTGCCGCTGTTGGCTTTGGTCACGCGGTGTCAAAAGGTGTGCGTTGTACTCTTATTGAGGGTTACGAGAATGTTTTACTAATTCATTTCATACCCTAGTTTCTGATGGTATTGTTGATGAAAGTCCGACACCAATATAGGAACTGGCGTATGTTTTAGTAAGTATTCGATTGGTCTCGTCTTTTGAAAAAGCGCGACCTGGGACAAGTGCAATGCATTTTAAACTTGCTAGCCTCGCATTTTGGCAGTAGCTGGGCTATAGATCATAAATCGTGTTTTGGTCATTTCATGTGTTACCCCATCCTTGGCCTTGCACATACATACTTATGAACCAATTAAAATTTATTAGTAATAGGATAAAATGTTAGGGTCTTAGCGTAGTAGCTTAAAATTAGCGTTTTGTTTTGGTCAAAGAAATTGATTTACCGTCATGTGGTAAGCACTAAATTGAAAGTTTTATCTTTGCTTGACTTGTAGGTGTTGCTGTTGTCATTTGCGTATTGTGGTGGAGTCGCATTTTGCTAGCTAGCTAGACAAACCCTTAAAACAAGCAGTATGACTTCAGAAGAGAGAGCAGAAGTTAACCTGCAACTAAATGTGGCATTAGCGTCTCAGATAGAGCCGCAACCAGTAGAGGCATTAGCGTCTCAAACAGAGGCTACAGAGCTGCAACCTGAGTCATCTTCTGCAGCACTGCCGCGTAGAAAAGGAACTAGACCACAACAAGCATGGTCTACTTTGAGACCAGAATTCATGAACTGGTTGTGTAATCGGCTGTGCAATGCCTCAACTCAGGATTTGGAATTGATTACCAACAGCGAGGAAGGATGGCTAGACTACCATGCAGGGCTGGTCAAAGATGCTGAGAGGGCTTTTAAGCTTCGAATGATGGAGCTAGAGCCTGAAAAGAGTGAGCAAGAGAGGTATACATGGATAGTGGGTAATATTAGCCGCACTACCGGAATATGATCACAGAAGTTGGAAATTTGAGTAGTCATCGCTTGAGGCTAGAGCTAAAAGAAAAAGCCAGCACATGGAATGTGGCGTGGACCAACAGAAAATTAAAGAAAGAAGCCCATCAACCCCCTCATCTTGTTAAGAAAGTGTTGGCGCAAACCATAAAAGCCAAACGTCCTGGTGAGACAGATAGGGAGTGGGAAGCTCGTAGAAGAGTAGATGCCAAGACAACTTGGTCTGCCAAAGTAGATTCATCACAAATAATAAACAGACAACGAATTGGTTCTGGTTCATATGCGCAGTGTATAAGTGCAATATTTTAGGGTCTAGTTTTATTAAGGATGAACCTTATTGTGTAAAACTTCAACATGATAATTTTCATCCAAGTACAGATCCCAATAAGTTAGTGGAAGCTATGTTGAAGAACATGAGGGAGTCTGGAATGCAAGTTAGACACGGGTGTATAATACGGTGCATTGGTAGCACAACCGGCCTAGAAAGACAAGGCTTAATTTTCCCTTTTTGGAATGGAGGTTCGTTGGCAACCTTCTTTACAAGTCATGGGAGCAATGCTTTTGCAGAGCTTGCATTTAAGAAGTTAGGAGCTGTCCCCAGAGTTGAGACGGACTTGAGGCTGCTTGAGGAGCACAGAAAGAAAGAATTATTTGTTGCCTCTAGGGTTGGGGACTTGGCAATGTCATTTTGCAGCGGGCTACGAAAACTCCATCAAGAAAGATATTTGCATATGGACTTGCATCCAGGCAATATATTGCTCCATTTTGATTATGGAAAGGAGAAGGGATGTATTGATCCTCAGGCTGTATACATTGGCATTTGTGATTGGGGTGAATCCAGGTTGATCGGCGAGACAGTGGAGGTAAAACGATGGCATTACAAGGGTTTGGATGGCGACGGTAAGAAAAGAATTGAGATGGAAAGGGCCAGGCATCCATATATGCACGATGATCTTTATTTTGGTAGTGGCTCGAAGACAGTGCCTGCAAGGATTGACTTTGATTTGCACGGGACAGCCTACATTGTCTACTACTTGGCTGACTTTGCTAGTAAATTCCTACATGGAGTCAATAGGAAGCCTGGAGTAGCAAGGCAAGCATCGGAGAATGTGCGACTATTTGAAACATTGCGTTGAGTCGCCAATGAGAGACAAAACACGAAAATTTGATATGGTCCAGCTACTTGACACCATGCGGAGCAGTTTTCATTGCTCTCCAATTCCGTGCACGAGGCCACAATTGGAATCAGATTGGATTCTTCAACTTGGCCACGGTGGGGACGACGCAGTAGACCAAGCTGGTCCTAGTCACACTTAGCGCGCATATTCTGTCTGTTATTCACACGACCATAAATTCACATTCATCAAACATTCTTGTACTCTATAATATTCCAAATAAATTCATTAAACGCTTGTTTGATGCTATTTGAGAAATTATTGTCTATGTGTATAGCTTAGCTCTTCTTTTCGCGTGTTTTTTGTGTTATGTATTGTGTGTTTTTTTATATGTCGCAGCTAACAAAAATTATAAAGACAAGAAGTAAAAGCACACCTATACAAGTCAGCACTATAATTATGTCTCGTGAACAGGACGACGAATCACCACCCAACGTGGGTGCATCGGAGCAGCAGGGTCAGCATGATTTTTTGGTGCCCTCTCATTTGAGGACCCCCTCTCCTTGGCGGCAAACCATGGAGAACGAGCTTGAAATGTCAGCTGCTCGGCAAATGGAGAGGGCAGCAGCACATGCAAGAGCGAATGAGTATCGCACGGCTGAGTTAAGAAGGCTGCGTGCGATGGACGAAGTTTCAAAGAGGGATAATTGCACCATCACAGAGGTGCATAATGTGGCTGGCGAGGCAGGGCCAGGCTATTGTCCGCATGGAGCAGATTACGACGACGTAATCACAAATTTGGACAATAATGAGTTTGAAAGAGATTGGCCTAGTAGGAGGGGTAAGTATAAGGCTCACGAATGCAAGATTGTTGTGGTTCGAGCAAAAGCAGTCGAGCGACATGTCCAAGTGAAGGGACATTTACCCCACAACAGTGAGTTTAGTAAGAGTTTTGCGCAGCAAGTATACTACGAGCTTGTGAAGGAAGTGCCCGTAAATTATGGGAGTAGAAAATGGAGGCAAGGAAGTGGTAGTGGCAGCACCAAGAGGGTCAAGCTATCGGAAGATAGCGAGAGTGGGGCACATGGTGAGCCTATCACCATTACATACCTTGTTGCTGACGCTATCCAACTTTTGGAGGTGGCAGGGGTAGCCACGGCTGGAGCCATGAATGACCTTGTGGATATTCGAGCCCAATTGGAGAATGAGAGAAGTCGTAACCTAACACTTTCCGAAGAGAATATTCGCTTGAAGGACCGTGCCGATGGGTATGACAAGATGGTCGTTGAATTAGAGGACACTAAACGGCAACTAGCGGCATTGAACAGAGAGGCAACGGTCCTCAGGAAAAACAACAATCACTTGCGCAATCTGACCAGATCGTTAGACTCTGACCCTTTTAGGGTGACTTCGGAGCAGTCGATATCCTATCTCCCTCGCGAGTATTTGTATGAGAGCCAGTGGGAAGAGCTAAAGGTTGCTGATTTCAGACATTGCCAATTGTGTGGTGACAACCTCACACAGGTGGGCTGGTACACTCTAGGGTGTGGGCATCATATGCACATGCGATGTGTTCTTGATTGGATGTTGCAAAGCCGCTTCTGTCCAATGCAAGACGGATGGATTTTTCCTGAGTTACAATATGCCATATTAAATATGCAAGGTCGCATGCCAGCTCTGCCACAACTTGTCGCTCGTAGGAAGGATGGGCAGATGCACACATTTGAGAATTGTGGAGGGGAGTGGAGGAGCCGCGTGAAGGAGAGGCAGTGCCAGACATTAACCAATTCCTACCACCACCTCCAGGGCCGCAGGGTGATTGGGTTGACCCAAATGACCAATGAAAATGAGACATTAAATTTTGAGACAGATTAATTTTTGACTTGTATCATTTTGTGAATGGATAATAAGGTTCAGAACCAAAATATTTGGGCCAACAATGCCTTTGACATTTGGACCTCTTGTGTTTGACGAGTAAAGGCATCGAGACTTCCCAATCTCTTTTATCCTGGCTTAGTCTCTTTTGTTTGTCCTGTTTGATGTATCTAATTTGCCCCCTAGGATGAGGTCGCTCACTCATTTTAGGTGGCAAATTAGATACATCAAGCAGGAAACTCGAAAAGGGAGTAAGCCAAGAGCCGTTTCCCTCTTGAATGGTTGTCGACTCACCCGGTAGGATATTCTCTCATGACAAACAATATAGACTTCTCGAAATTCTTGTTACCTCCTTTAGAAAGAGCGAGCTTTGCTCTGACTCTCTTTTGGGTGTCTCTGTGTCAATGTATCTTAGATACTTTGCTAGGTTATATTACACAAAGACGCCCCAAATGGGGGTCGGAGCAGAAATCGTTCGTTCTAGAGGAGGTTACAAGGTTTTTTAGTACTCTATTTTTATTGTGGCCGCGGATGACATCAGGCTAGTGGTTGCTTGCGATTCCGTGGGGTCATTAGATGTTAGTGATTGATGAGTTCAGGCATCGAGACTTCCCAATCTTTCTTTCCCCTCCTCTTTGGGCAATGTAGCTTAGTTTACATGCTAAGTTCCATTGTCTAAAGAGGGGTGAAAGCAAGGCTTGGGAAGTCTCGATGCTTGCACTCAGGAGGTCTATTTGGGAATTCGCGATGCCATGACTCTTGATATTCATGAGTTCAAGCATCGAGACTTCCCCGTTTTTCTTTCCCCTGCCTCTTTGGACAATGTAGCTTAGTTTAATTGCTAAGTTCCATTATCCAGAGAGGCGGGTGAAAGCAAAGATTGGGACGTCTCGATGCTTGCACTCAGGATAGTTACTGTCATCTCTTTCATCCTGGCGCAGTCTCTTTTGTTTGTCCTGTTTGTTGTATCTAAAGTGCCCCCTAGGATGAGATCGCTTGCTCATTTTAGGGGGCACTTTAGATATATACAAACAGGAAACTCGAAAAGGGAGTAAGTCTGGAGCGTGACCCTCTTGAATGTGTCAACTCACCAGGCTTGATGTTGTCCATGGCAAACAATATAGACTTCTCGAAATTCTTGTTACCTCCTTTAGAAAGAGCGAGCTTTGCTCTGACTCTCTTTTGTAATCTCTCTGTGTCAATGTAGCTTAGTTACTTTGCTAGGTTATATTACACAAAGAGGCTCAAAATGGGAGCCAGAGCAAAAATCGTTCGTTCTAGAGGTAAAAGTTCTCTTATAGAAGTTGCTATAACATCAAAGGTGAGAGCGAACCCTTATTTCAAGCCAAAGTGGTGCCTAGTGGTTGTCCATCTATATAGCGGCTGTTAGGCACCAAACCATGGAATATCCTAACTCCGGCTATTGATGGAGAACCTTGAGCATCACTGTGACTTGAAATTAGAGGACGCGTAACCTTCGGCGTCGTGGTGGATTGTACAAGGACGGAGGTAACAAGGTTTTTGAGTACTCTATTTTTATTGTGGCCACGGATGATATCAGCCTAGTGGTTGCTTGCGATTTTGTGGGTTCATTAGAGATTAGTGATTGATGAGTTCAAGCATCGAGACTTCCCAGTCTTTCTTTCCCCTCCTCTTTGGGCAATGTACCTTAGTTTATATCCGAAGTTCCATTGTTCAAAGAGGCGGGGTCAGCAAGATTTGGGAATTCTCAATGCTTTAACTCTGATATGCTTTAACTCCCATTCAATGGATAGGTAAGGCATAACTCCGATACGCCAAATTGGGCATTTGAACGCCATCTGGACCTATAATTTGTACCTCCATTCCTTTGGGCGGCACCTGCCATGTAAAGCCATTTGGTATTCAGAGCATGTGCCACCCAAAGGAATAGAGTACAAATTATAGGTCCTGATGGCGTTCAAATGCCCAATTTGGCGTACCGGGAGTTATGCCTTACCTATCCATTGGGTGGGACGATGATAGCATTCAAATGCCAATCTGGTGTATACATGAAAGAAATATAGAAAGAACCATCATACATGAAAGAACCATCATACATGAACGAAACATATAGAAGACAAAAACTTATAACAAAAAACTTTACTTTTTATTAATAGTGCCAGGGACGGTTACAATAGTAGGAAAATCCTCATGACCAATTACAATAGACTGAACATACTCATCACATCATTTTTCTAGGCAGCACCTTCCTCATCAGTTTCATCATTCGGAGTTCCATCCTGTTCTGTCTGGTGACCTAGGTTCAACCTTCGATGACCCTTTCCCTTAGCGCAACGTCCTCGAGGCATGTTTCTTCTAGCACGTTCTCTGTTTGTCAAGGTAAAGCGCGAAGGAGAGTCCGACGGATCACGTAGACCAGTCAAATCCTCAACTGCATTGCTCGGATCTGGCCCCTCTGTGTCAGACTCCTCGGTATCCTTGCTGTCGGCTGACTCGTCTGAGAATATGGCTTGGCCTATATCATCTTCGTCATCAACGAAGTGGGTACGCTGAATGTCTTCGTCAACATGGTTTGCAGCATTTATTGCAAGCAGCTCGTCCTCAGCTTGTCTTGGCTGTCCTCTTCCACCCGAATCTGCATCCATGAAAGGAAACTGTAGCTTATCGATTGCGGATGTACCACTGTTGCGATTCAATAGCCGCCAGTTTGAGAAGTTGTATACAAGTTTGTCTGCCTTCTTATGTAACAAGCGATTGCGGATGACACTGTGTATATACTTATAGACACTCCAATTCCTCTCACTTGCACTATTGGAAGATACCAAAGGGTGCTTTTTTTATTGACCTACCCAATTTCGCGACGCTCCAGCACCGGCTCAGCACCTATTTTCAGCTTTTTCTCGTGACGTGAAGGACGCCCTTCATCATTTTGAAGGGCGCCCTTCATCATTTTTTGCGAGGTGTGTGCGGGGCTGCTTGAAAAAGTTTTCATGACGGAGAATTGATTAGGTGCGGCTAGGGATTTTCGAATCGTGATCATTTTGATTTCGATTTTGATTTTCGAATTGAAAGTGTAATTGGGTTGGGAAGTTCGGTTCATTCTGCTACTCTTAGGAATTCCAGCATCTAGCTATGGCGCTGAAGTCCGGCGAGGTAAAAATCCCTCTATTTCTCATGCTTTTTTCTTTATCTACTGATATTGAACTAAAAAAAGTTTGTTTGATGTTATCAGAGTCGCTTTTTCGCAAGGCGAGTATGAATTTCACACAAATAGAGGTTTGTGTAATGAAGGGAAGAAGCCAAAGGATTTGAAGGCGAAGGATGTTTCCAGCCAGTGATTTTCTTGAAGTCTGGCGGTGCCCACTTCGGAAAGGAAAGATAAATTTAAAATTTGTTAGGCCCCGGTTCGCCTTTGTCTTTGCATGACTCTTTGGAAAGGATTTATCAGAAAAGCAAGCCTACCAACAATGAGGTTAGGGATGAGGTTAGGGTAACCTTTGCTCGAGCTTTTGCTTGGAGTAATACCCAACGAGCTTTGTCAAACCCTGGGCAATTCAAAGTGGGCGGGCTAGTTTTCTTCTTGAAGCTTATCGAACATCCGGCCTTGATTTCTAAAAGGGAGAGACCAGCAGACTCTTGTTTGAATAGCAATTTGTTTTGGATCACTTGGGTAAGATTCTTTGAGATGAAGAGAGAGATGAGAGGAGTTGCTATTATCAAAACAAGAGTCTTTGTTGAGGAAAGAAGGTCTTCATTCTTTGGGCGGAGACATAGCTTGCAAAGCTATATATGAAAATATAGAGGCCAAAGCGAAGTCAGAGAAGACCTTGAGCGTGATTTTCGAGGAAAAAGTTGATGCTATTGCAAAACTAAAGAATGATGTAGTTATGCGAGAGCTTTTGGAGTCAGCACTTCTGAAAATAGATTATAAAGAGGAAGAAGACATTCGTGAAGAAATTTCTTTGCTGAAGGATGAAATAGATTGCTATGAGGAATCAATGGGTAAGTGGCATGCAAAGGCTAAGCATATTTCAGCCATGCAGCAAGATAGTGAAAGCACCAAAACTCGGATGGAGTTGGGTATGGGTGTGTATTCTTTGCCTTTGCTAACTACTGATGTATGTCAGGCATGTGGCCTTTGTTTTCCTCAAGAATATGACCTGTTTATTAAAATAAACCAATGTGGACATAAGTACCATGTGTTTTGCTTTTTCATTTGTCTTTGAAAACTATGCACCTTTGTGTGTGGTTTCTGTTGTGGAGAGGAAGTCCCAAGCAACATTTTGCGTGAGGCTGGGATTCAAAGAATTGATGTTGTGATTGAAGAGGACTCTAACTATGAAGATGAAGAAAAGCTGAAAATGCAAGCGAGTGATGAAGATAAAAGCGAGAAGGATGAAGTTGATAGCAGCACCACTTTGTACAATAAACCTGCAAGTGCTGAATTTAAAGCAGAAAGGACTGCAAAATTAAGAAAAGGAAGACAAGGGCCAGCACAAAGAAAGACTCGAAACCTGTTGCAAGTAAGTATTCTTGTTCAATGTATCTTGTAATGTATTTGTTTTGTGCTAACTTCAATTCTATTTGAACAGTTATAGATATTGACAATTTGAAGTCTGTTAAATTTGCTCACATATCTCCCATAAAAGGTACACATTTAGTTTTAGTATTATAACTTCTCTTTAAGTTACATTAATTTTAAATTAATCTTGCAGACAAGAAGACCCCTGCTAGCACTGGACAACCTGCAGACAAGAAGACCCTTGCAAGAACCAAGCCTGGAGCACTGAAGAAAAATGGTAAGTCTAAGCGAAAATTTGAATAGTAGTCCATGTCAATTTAGTTGTAGTTAATATTGATTTCTTGTTGCAGGAAATGTGTCTAACATTGCTGTGAAAGCTGCTGCTGAAGATGCAAGGTTGGAGCCTATAGAAGATCAAGATCTTTGGAGATGTAAAGAACAATGATCTTTGAAGAGGATAAAGGGGGCGATTTATCACCGGGATAAAGGAGCAGACTACGAAGGAGAAATCCTTCCGCTTGGATAAAAAATTATCTTGCTTTTAAAAAGCAAGACTTTTCGGAATTTAGGTCTCTCGGATCTACCAGGCATCTTATCAGCATCTACCAGGAGGATATTATGAGGATGTTTTTTTTTTTAAATATTATGTGGATCTTGTATACATGCAACACAATTTTGTTCCATAGTGTTGACATGTTTTTTGTATATTTACGTAATAGCAAGGTTTACACTAATATAAGGTTTACATTCTGGAATATAAGTTTTACATAAGTTTTACATAAGGTTTTTACATGTAAAAGGTTTACATTAATATAAGGTTTATGTAAAAGGTTTACATATGAATAAGGTTTGTAAACATATGAATATAATATAAGGTTTACATATTAATATAAGGTTTATGTATAAGGTTTACATATGAATAGCAATGAATAGCAATGAATAAGGTTTATGTATAATAGGAAGGTTTACATATGAATAGCAATGAATAGCCCCAGCAAGGTTTATGATTGATAGCAATGTTTACATATGAATTTAAGGTTTACATTCCATGAATATAAGGTGTACACATGAATATAAGGTGTACATGAATATAAGGTTTATGATTGATAGCTATCTAGCATATGATTGTTTATGATTACATATGATTGTTTACATATGATTGTCTATGGTTACATATTTGTTTATGATTGTTTATGATTGACAACCAATATGATTGTTTACATGTTTATGGTTTACATGTTTATGGTATTGTTTATGTTTACAACCAATATGTTTATGGTTATGATTGACAACCAATTTGATTACATATGAACTATGACAACATATTTGACAACATATGAATTATGACAACTTCAATATGACTACAAATTTACAATATGATTTACAATTTACAATATGTTTCACAATTTACAAATTGGTCTAGGGTTCACAGTTTGAATCACAAAGCATCTTTGCCTTTTGCTACTTTTGCTTTTGATTTCTTCTTTCCTTTCAGATCATTTCCTTTAGACTCTAAAACTTCTTGAGCATAAATGGATGTGCTTTGATGCAAGCTATCCATAATTTGATCTTCCACAATGTCAGGGAGCTGAAACAGGTTGTTCCTCAATCTGGTCATATCAAAATTAACAGCCAAAACCAAATGGCTGTATACACTGCACTCTGGCTCATGTTCTAGCAATTCATACAAGTTACCATTAATCAACTTGTAATATTTTCCAGTGACAACTACTTCATTCCTACCAAACTTTTGCCCCCAAGGATCCTTGTATGCTTTCTCTATAACATGCTTTGTTCTAATGCATTTTAAAATATAAAAATCTACTTTTTCTTTGTTGTTAGGCTCGGCATTGTGACAAAGTTATCTCCAACAAACAATGATATCGATTTCCACTCATGATCTCCTTCAAAAGCGGGGCCTTCAACAACTTCCTCAACATAGTCGGCACCCATAGGTTTTAATTGAGTATGACCACGTGCCTATTCTAGCAATGTAGGGACACTTTGCATATTTCCCTAACCGGCCAGATTATGGCGAAACAAGTGAAGTTCATATGTGCCACTTGAGTCGGGTCGAGTTCTTTGAGTAGGCGATGGAATGAAATTTGCTAGAGCGGATAGAGTTGCACAATCATACCTTTCACTTCTATCAACATCTCCTATGCCAACTTCCCAAAAAAAATCATCAAACACAAGCATTCACAAGCTCGGCAAATTGGAATGTATAAAAATCCGGCAGTTCAACGGCACACTGTGATATCGTCCTTGCCTTCCATTGTTATGTTGTCACTTTGAAATGTTTTTGCAAAAAACCACTACATCATGTGCATTTCTAAGTGGCTTGAATTTCGTTTTAACATCTCATGAGTTAGGGCTCTCTTAATGACAACTCGGCACCATCATGTTCACTGTTTCTCTATCAGTTAGTCTTTGGAAATGAACATTAACTCTAGGTGCTTGAAAATGAAAGTTACCTTTCCCATGATAAGAAGCAAAATAATTCCAAGTTATTGGGATGCCACTAGTTTGATAATTTCTTCCTAGAAAGTAAAATGTTCTACTTCCTTTCCACTGGCTAGAACATCCATCAGACCAAACAATGTGTCTGCTGTACTTGATTTGTTTCTTTGGACAAAAATCTTTGCATATTTGTTCAAACAATGTTGCATAAACAAAGTGTCATGTTCCCTATCATCTGAAATGTAGAAGTGAGTTTCTTTGATGATTCTTCTCTCATCTTCATCCAATTTAGGGTCATCACTTTTGGTGGCATGTCTATATGATATATGCACTAAAATTGTGCACTGATCATTCCTCCAATGCAGACTCTGAATTTCTTGCTGAATTTTGAAGCTGTAATTTTCAGCAAAATCAATCACTGAAACTATTGTATCCTTTGGAAATGTTTCCAAACACTCCTTGAATTGCCTGGCCTGCCATCTAGCCTCATAGTTGTGTGGAATGAATTCTTTCAAAACCTTTTTCGGCATTTGGGAAAATATCGGCAGACACTTGTGGTCTTGTAAACCCGGTTTAGTGGTGGTTTTTTCCCCGACTTATAACCACCTTTGCCATCGGGTTCTTCTCTGATTCATATATCTACAACAAATCTGAAATAAAAAATAAAGCTACACCATAATGAAGCATAAAAAAGCGGCAACAATCTTAGTACCTTGTCATATGTCTTCCACTCCACACGCACACCATTTTTGAAATTCACTTCTTTTGGACATGTTGGCTGACTTGCTAGGTCCACAACTATTGCACTTGAGAGTTAGGCGGGTCATGTGCATACCATTCTTCACTTTCATCTCTTGGACAAATAAAGAGACCTCCAAAGCTCACTTGTTGAAGCATAGGTGCTCTTCCTTGCCATGCATGTTGGTCGGGACCACAAACTTCACGTGCATTTACAATTTGGACCATGAATTTTTTCATCATGTCTTACTTTGTTCATTGCAAGTCGAATAAAATCTGCTCTCATATGATACACACAACAAAGCCGTCTCTCGTCCTTTACTTTCGACATAAAGGGGTTTCAAGGCATGAAAAGCGAGAAAGAAACCTCAAACTTAGGATACTCCCTTCAATTTGGTAAAATGAAACACGCAAAAGCAGGACACAAAATTACGACAATTAGAGCAATTATGGCAGAATTACGGCAATTCGACAATTGTAACAACATCCGGCATGTGCAATCAAACTAACACGAGTATCCTCCATGAAGTGTAATGGATGCATGATCTTGAATCCTTCACCACTCTAATCCTTATAACATGTTTCTTGCATGGAGACACTTTCGTGTGTTATCTCTCCAAAAGTCAACTATTAGTTTCCTCTCATCATAAGAGAGTCTGTCAAATCTAGTATTCTTCTTGAACATGGACCATGGTCCACTACCATGCTCTGCGACCAATCTTCTATTTTGCAAGCCCGACACAATCTTCCTATTGATTCATTTGCTTGGCAAAAGCGGACTTGTTAGTTTCACCATTATTTGTAAAAGTCATTGCGGCACTTCTTGCTCTCCACACATCTCGTATTTTTTGAATACTTATGAGCTGCAAAAAGACTCCCTCAAATTGTTAATGATTGTTTTCATTGTGTTTAATTCTTTCTTTGTTTGAGAGATCTAGTTCGGTATCCACTTTCTAGCACCCCTAAATTTCCACTCTTTCTTGGATGTAGCATTCTCACACAATTCGTTCACAAGCTTGCCTAATTATTTTGACAACTTTCTTTTCTTCCAACTGCTGAATGAACCTTTCTTACCAACAGTAGCATCATTTGCAACTGCACCTAAATTACCCGATTCGCGGCATCCACTCTCTTTTTTTACGTCTTTGAATCCTCCCGATTTGGCTGTTTTTTTTTTGAAAGCGGCTTCATAATTCTCTTGGTTTTGCAAGCACGCGCAATTCTAACTTCTGATCGAACGAAATTTATCAATGCAAATACCTCTATTATAGCAAGTACCTGTATTATGACAGTCAGATCCAACCTCTACAGCATTGCCAACATCCATAACTTCATCATCCTCATTTGATATTCCACCATATTCTCCTGTAATTTTAGCATGTCAGTTTAGTTTTTATAAACCAAGTAACTTAAATTGCATACTCGACATGTTGAAATCATGTTCAAAGTCCATAAATTCAGCACCATTGAATGAATTCTGTTCCACTGAAAGCAGTACATTACATCAGTCAGCAATTTAGAACAAAAAAATTCAGCAATTTAATAGCAGAGGCATTTAACAAGGAATACCTTGTCTTTCATCTTCATGATGAAATTCTTGATCTGAATTTTCGACTTCATATGTAGTTTCTTCATTCCTTGTGAAATCCACTGTTTCAATGTGAGTACCAGCTTCGATTTGTGTAGGTGATTCTTCAAGGTAATTTTCTGCAAATTGTGAACAGCACTCCAGAAATCGCTTGGAATTGTTGACGAACTCTTGCATGCCCCTTGACAATCCCGGGCATCAAATTGCGCACAATGCACGGACCGCGAAGCAAAGGAATTCATCTCTCAACTCAAGAACCATAGTCATTAGCTTCAAGAAACATTTGAAACAAACATAATTCTGAAGGTGCAGCATTTGATTTGGGCGGGGAAATTCCAATTCGAATTGGAGATTGCAAACTAAAATTTCGGGATCGATGACTTGGCCAAAAATAGCAGGAATGATGGATCTTGACTCCCGCTCAAGGCTGGCTATGGCGGGTGAAGTGCTTGACAAAACGTGAAGGGCGGTCGAAAAAATTTTATGACGGGTGCACCTTACCAGCACCAATGTCGCGACATGATTTTTTGAGTAGGTAAATAAAAAAAGCACCCCAAAGAGAGTATAGTCATTGCAATTGCCTGCAAGGTATCAGTAACTTGCCCGTGGGCTTGCCACCATGCATAGGATTCCATATTTGGTTCCTTCTTATGACTCTCCAGTGCGTCATGAAGCTCTTCATCTGCCCACCTTCCACTCAGGTTCTGGTATTCAGTTAACTCGGCTATGAAAAGCTTGTAGTCTGAGCTGTTGGGATAGAACATTTTTGCAACCTTCTTCAACGAGCCCATCACTTCTTTATCTGTATGCTGGTCCATATCGTGGTTATGTGGGTCTAAGGCATGTGTGGCGCCATGAAGATCATTGTATGACTTCTTCCATCGTTCATTGAAGTCTCTGAGTAGTGTTGCGCGCTTAGCATTGTCAAATGGCGCATTGGGGCCATCACGTTCTAGGAAGGATTGAATGGAGTGCCAACACCTCCAGACCTTTCCAGTGCTTGCCTTCGAAGAATCAAGGGTTTTGATGGCATGACAAACAGGTTGCATGCACCTCACAACATTCTTTACGCCTTTCCAAAATGTCTCCCGCCCAAGCATGTCTCGAAGAGCAGCGGCTTGTTGTCGGTGTTTGGCAGCATTTTTCCCTTTCTGTCTCCTTTCCCATTCAAAAAACTCTGTATGATTGAAGGTTGAGATAATCCAATCACGACACTTAAGCACTCTTTCAAGACAGATGTAATTGGAACCAAACTGGGTTTGCCCCGGATTCATGAGTGCTAGAGTCTTGTGATGCAATGACTTGTAGATGGCATAAATTGCCGGCTTCTTTGTGATGAATTTTACAAGCCGACGCTGTAAGGAACCTTAGGACAAAAAGATACATACGTTTATACATGTATTTATACAGTACTTTTATACGTGTCTTTTGGTTCATGTCTTTTCACATGGACAAAAGACCACAATTTTGTACATTTTTGTTAACTTGGAATAAGAGATGTAGTTTAGGTACTTTGTGCTCTCTTCATGGTTGCGTATTTTGTTCCTTGTTCATTACATATGGTATCAGAGCAAGAAGATCTTGTGAAGTTGTACCTTTTTATGAATTAAGAAAGCTAAGAACTTTGCAGCAAAAAGATTACTTTTAAGATTTGTTGCTGCAAATTAAGAATCAACCAGGGAATAAATTAGTGGCTAATATTAGTAAAATGGCGATTTTTTGGGGTTTTCCTGAAAAACCTTGGCTAAAGTAATGAGGAGGGAAAAAAAAAATATTATAAAATTCGCCAAGGCTTTTGGCGGTCGAGCTCCTCCGATAGCTGGATTCGCCTAACCCTAAGCTCCTTGCAATCGATCTGTTTGCCTCAAATCGCCTAAGCTTTGATGCTAGTAGCTGAGTATCAGCTGCCGAATCGCCAAGCTATGGCAAATATGTGGTAAAAATTTTCGAAAGTTTAGCCAGGTAGAGTTCTGTGATTTTGCACGATTTTGTTATTCCAGAGAAAAGCATCTGTCTATTATCTTGCATGAATCTGCTTCTTAATTTCATACTATATTTCGTTTCTTTCTCTTATGGTTGTAGGGTTCAGCTTTCGTGGGCATGCTTCCAGATTCAATCTTATAGAAGTGCCACAGTAAGGTCTTTTCTTTTGTATTTTACTAATTTCATTTTATGATGGCGGTAATCTACCACTGGATTGACCTATTTCGATTCATCATAAATCCTGTTTATTGTGACTTTTGTAATATATACACGGTTGGAGGTGGTATGATCCTGTAACCAAGGAAGTTCTCGCCTCCAAAAGTATCCAATTTGTAGAATATGCTGTTTATCAATCAAAAGCTGAAGATAGTTTTGTTCAAAAAGATCATACGGGACACGTTTACAGAGCAATCTTCTGCACAACCAGTAGTGTAGGTTGCAGAAGCAGAGACTCTCTGATTTTAAGCAGAGCAATCTTCTGCATAACCAGTAGTGTAGGTTGCAGAAGCAGAGACTCTCTGATTTTAAGCATTTTAACCATATTTTGCAGGTGGATATAAAGCTAGATAAAGTTTTATTTCTGACACTAGCATCCATGATACGTCACCTTAAATTTGAAGTTCCCTGAAAACTTTACATGAGTAGCATGCATATCAAAAGAGCACTTCCATGGCAGTGTCACAGTCTAGACTGTCATATAGTGGACCTATCTTTCCTTGGAGGAAGAGCATCAGCAAGCTAGGGATAACCAGCAAGTGTTGCCCCCCATTCTCATTCATTCTAACATTTACTTTGATTTTCACAGGCATTTGAAACCTGATGGGCGCATCCTAGAAGTTGTATCAGCTAGGGAAGTGGAATACCTAGTTAAAGAGTTTGAAGAACGAATGAAGTACAAAATGAAGGTAAGCCGCACTAGGTTTGTTAGCTGTTTATGTTGTCAGGATCAGAGAATGTGCTGGCAGTGATAATAGGTGTGCACAAATAGGCAGTGCTGGTTGTTGGATCCTTTGGGAATTGACCAGCGGAAGCACAAAGAACTGCTTTCTCTACGGTATAATCATACTGTGCTCATACGAACCTAAGCCAAATCATACGGTAAGACCATACAGTAGTGGTCTTATGATACTGCATGATCTCCTACTGTATGATCTGCTGTATGTAGTAGGTCATAGTAGGAAACCCAAGTAGTGGAGTTTTAAAATGTTGTCCTGCAATTGATTTTTCTTAAGTGCGGTGCGGTGGCGGTAATTTTAGTCCGAAGATAGAACTTTTTGGGTTTTGGGTTTGCTCATAGCATTAATGTTTTCCGTGTTGAAAAATATTTGAAACTGTCATAGATATCAATTGCATGTTTTTTAAGCTATTGAATACCATAAAACTATTTTTTGTACTCTCCTAATCTGGATAATGTGGACCTTGATTCAATTTCCATAAATTTGGAGTCGCATTTGTTGTATACTAGAAAATCCAGATCTTAACATTTAAGTTTTATGTGACAAGGTTGACATCTGTTGGACCTTACTCTGGCATAGTTATTCTAGCCAAGTCTAAGTTTCATAACTTCGTTTTTATGCAGATCGCTTGCCAACAGCTTGAAGGAAATCGCAGATGCTAGCAACATCTGCAATTAGAGCATGTAAGTATTTCATTCAATTTCAATGTCTTCTTATTTTCACATGGAGTTTTCCTTAAAACTCTGTAGTTGTCTTTCCGATTGCTAGGTGTTGTGGAGGACTTCACTTTGGATGACGATGCAAATATTGTGGTTAAAGCAAATGAACTTTATGGTCTATTGACAGATGGCGAAACATTGTTTACATTATTTGCATTGCAACCCTTGCTTTCTAAGCTCAATCATTTAATTCAGATATCGCAAGATGAGCATATATGTATTCCTGAATACAATATAGCGAGAAAGGTGATGCAAGCAGAAATTGAGCAATTATATGTTGACGATGGAACCAAGGGGGTAAATTGCTTTCAGAGACATGACGCATTTGCTAGATGGCGCAAATTGGTGAAGATTGGAACCAATGAAAGCTTTCTAACATATGATGAGCGAGGAGTTTTGTGTGTACAAGTGAAAGACAAATATATTGCATTGAATGTCAAGAAGCCAATTGGACGAGGACGAAGGCTTAAAAATTCAGACTTCAAGATGGGAGATTTTAATTATGTGGTAGAGAAAGTGAAACACGAGATGAAGCAGGTGAGTATGACATATTTTTATCATTTCTTTCTTGACCATTATAGTTACATTGATTCATTATTGGTATATAGGTTGCAAATGCTTTATCAGATGAGCTTCGATCTCGTTTTCCACCAGATGAGCTTTTGGATGCAATTGGAGTTGTCTTTCCTCATTTTTGGAAATGATATCTCTGAAGTGGTTGTTTCTAGAAGATTTGCAGCAAAGATGGAGGTAATAGAGAAATTTTTTTGTTGTAAAAGAATGGTTAGCCAAAGAAGCATTGATGGAATTTTAGATTATGAGAAATTGACCATTCAAGCTCCTCTCTTTGGGGATACAATGTATAGGCAGTTTCCATACTTAGAGGATCCATTGAAAATTGGTGCTGTCACACGTTTATGGCAAAAGCTTGCCACTAATGCTGTGCTACGTGAAGCAATTTCTGAATATTTTAGGCTTGCAGAGTTGTGCCTTTGCATGGTTTTAGGTAGTGTCCAAGATGAAAGATGTTTTTCCACGTTGACATTTGTGAAGAACAAGCTTCGGAATAGACTTGATTCAAACTTGGATGCTGCGTTGCGAGTATATGCATGTGACTATGACCTCTATAACTTCCCATATGAGAATGCATTTCAACTTTGGAATGAAGAATGCAAGCGGAGGGGAGTTAGTAAGTTGCATATTGGTGAAGGTGAACATGCAAGTATTAGAAATGTGCAGGTTGAGAGCATTGTCCCAAATACTGATCAAACAGTTGACATGAGACCCTTGTTCACTCTTCAAAAGTAGCTTCAACTTGACAAGGTAATATATGTTGGTTTGCAAAAACTTTATTTTGCTGATTTTCACATTTAATTTTCTGATTTTAAGCATGTCAACTTGCTGATTTTTAAACACTTTGTTTTCCTCATATAAAACATATAATTTTCAGATTTTGAGCATGTCATTTGCTGATTTTTGGGCGTCTTATTTTGCTGATTTTTCACATGTTAATATTCTGATTTAAATATGCTAAAATGTTATATTATGAAGGTACATGTCATGGAAAGAAGTCGTGCATAGATGCTGGCGACAGAAAGAAGGAGCTTTCGAAGTTGTTTCATTTTATGCTATAATAAAACTATGATATTCTGAGATTAAAATTAATTTTGACTTGAAGTAAAAAACATCCTTACTTGTTGTCGTTATAAGAACCCCATATTTGTTCTTTCATTCAGTTTAAGAACTAAGAAATGATTGATTATCCGTATTTTCATTTCCAATAACTAGATACATTTGAAAATTTGTTCATGAAAGAAAAACAAAAATAAAAAATTTGCGCCTTTCTTATGCTAAATTGTGGTCTTGAATTTGTGCAAAAATAGCCAAATGATAGAAACTTTGCATATAAAAAAGTTCAAAATCTAGCCTAACATAAGAAAGTGGGAGATAAAAAATTAATAAAGATTAGCCAAAGTAAAGAAACTTTGGTGATCAATGTTTTGCTACTTTAGCCAAAGTTATTTCGGCTAATCTAAAATATGGGATTAGTAATTTATTCCCTGGAATCAACCATGTTATAAGAATTAAGGAATTTTAAACTCTGACAGCATGCATTCTAATGCTTGCAAGACGCTTGATAATGATAAAAATTGATTAAAACATGCCGATTCAGGCAAAAAGATAAAAAGGAAAAATGCATTTCACTAAGCATTTCTGTTACAGACCACTCTGATGCGCTCAAAGCCATCCGCGGTGGTTTAGGAGAATCCAAGATGGGCCTGAAATGCCCGCTATTGAAGATATATACAAATTAAAACTCTAAGACTAAAGTGGTGCTAAAGAGTGGAACGAAAATAGTGTATCAAAAAAAAAAGAAAAGATTTGTTGGCTCCAAGCTTTCTGCCTCTGCTTAGCAGGAAGTCATAAGTTAGGATCTGGCTCCATGAATCCCTTCTTTTCCCCAAGCTTCAAATCTGGGTCAGGTTCCAGAAAAGAAACTCGGGGGTCCATGCCGCCAACTAAAAACAGGGACTTAAGACAGACGCGCCTTGAAGCTTTAAAGGAGACACGAATCGCCGGAATCCTCCATAGCCCGGACTTGGGGCTTTCCATGGCGTCGTCGCGAACAGGCGCTTGCCCTAAACCGACAGCAAGAAGAGGAAAAGAAAAAGGTAAGAAAGTAAGGAAATAAAAAGATAAAAGAAAATTTACTATTCTTAACCATGGAACCTATTATTTTTTAGTGCTAATAAATGCTTTTAGATGGTTAAGAGGCATTTCTAAGAGTATTGTTTTGAAATGGTGGGGATTCGATTCTCACTTGAAACAAACGCATATGTATTAGCACCACGGGATTTATTTTAATCCACTAAGACAAGTTCCGAGAACAGGATTTATTTTAATCCACTAGGACAAGTTCCGAGAGGGAATTTTAAGAGCAAGAGTATGGGATTTAAAAAAAAAAAAATCCGTTAAGATCATGAAACAAGCACGCGTGTTTTTTTTAGCACTATGAATTTTTTAAATCTGTGAAGACAAGTTCTAGAGGGATTTTAAGGACCTCATAACAACATTTTCAAAAGGGAAAACTTAGCTTTTGTTAAATGTTGTAAGATCATCCTATTGTTCTCACAGATTAAGAACATAAGAAAATTTATGACCCATGGCAATTGTCATGGTCAAGGATCTATGTTCCTTCAAGGACCATAGAAATATGTTAAGGCTGAGAGCATTTGCTTTTGCGAAACAATTTGCAAAGCATATGAGGACATTTGGGCAAGATGACATTTACCCAAGGTTCTTTTAAGGATATGGTTTATTTTTATACAATCTAAGAATGAAATTTAGATTGTGTTTTATTTAAGATACAAGAATTTGTGGATTGACATCATGTTAGCCACATATAAAGGTCAATTCTAGAGTTGTCTGATGTGTTGAGACTCGGAGTCTTAATATTTCAACACTCTAAAAGTAAGAAGTATTTATAAACATATGGAACCTAAGTTTTATGACAATGATGACATGACATTAAGAACCTTCTCACAAGAAATTCACACTAGTCATCTCTTTGGCAATGGTGTTCTAACTAACTGTCTATAGTTAGTCTATGAAATTGGTTGGCGAGTTTCATGATGAGATGGTCGACTGGGTAGTAAAATTTCTACTACTCTAAGGACTAAGTTAAGAACAACTTTTAAATATGAAGTTGTATGATGTCTCTAAGATGCCTCACATCTTATATGAGAAAGAGAAGGCTTGATGATTTTTATTCATCAATAGTCCAAAAGTTAATTTAGAACTTAACTTTAGACACAAGATTGGCCATAAGAAATTTAAGTAAACAAGTAAGGTTCTAGGATTCAAGACAACCCTTCAGATGATGAAGGTGTTGAAGACTTAATCCTGTTGAAGACCATATATGGGAATGAAGACTTTCTCTAAGCACATGTTATACGAGGAAGATGCTTATCCTGAGATTCTAGACGAACTCTTGGAACTCTTCTGACTTGAAGACTTGGACTGACAATGAGGACATTGTCTTTTTTAAGTCGGAGAGAATGTAAGGAACCTTAGGACAAAAAGATACATACGTTTATACATGTATTTGTATAGTACTTTTATACGTGTCTTTTGGTTCATGTCTTTTCACATGGACAAAAGACCACAATTTTGTACATTTTTGTTAACTTGGAATAAGAGATGTAGTTTAGGTACTTTGTGCTCTCTTCATGGTTGCGTCTTTTGTTCCTTGTTCATTACAGACGCGCTTTCTGAATGGGATCTTTGAACCACGTGTGCTGTGAGAACCAATCCTTGAGTAATAAGTTCAGGCAATGGCATTGGCAGCTAGTAGCGTGCAACCCTGGGAATTCAGACTCCAATAATTCACCCGCTAGCTTGCAATTAGATGCGTTATCCATTACAACCTGAAATATTCTGTTCGGTCCAAAACTCTCTATCACGGCCTTTGTTTTCTGAAAAATCCAATCTCCTGTCACTTGGTCAGTTTTGGTTTCTACGGTTTTCAAAAATACTTCACCCCCTGGATACACGATCATGAAGTTTATAAGATGGTCCTTGTTTACATTGCTTCCAACCATCAGTCACTAATGAGGCTGGTCTGGCTTCAGTAACACGACACAACTTCATCTCCACCCTCTCGACTATTTTTCCGTGTATTTCATCAACCATTTTATTGTTGGCATTCTTGTATGAAGGAAATCTAAAAGCCGGTCCTGCTTTGGCAACTTCCTGGAAGGCTTCTTTCATTGCTTTGTGCTCCAAAACATGTGGAGACAACCCGACATATAAAAATGCCTCTACAACCTTCAATTGCGTCTTCTTCAGTTGCTCTGATGTTAAGCAATGATCAACCCTCTGTTGCTTCGTCTGTCTTTCCACTATTTCAATTGTCTCTATCATTATCTGCTCTCCCGTGCTTATACCTATTGACCCTAGTCCACCCTCTGATTGGTATGCTGTCCCAATAGGGGGGTGGTATAGTTATCTTCGTCTGCTCCTTCCCGGCACTGCTCTTGAGTATTCGTAACTCATCTTTTTCTCATATTATTCTTCATTTTGCATATCCCATCCAGTCGAGACAATCTTTCAATGGCATCCTTTCGCAAGTCAGCAGATGCAGTACAAGTGGCGACACCGACGTCTCGTTCACGTAAAATGTGAGCTCGAATTCTTGTTGCAGAACCATTTACCGATGAGTATCCACAAACACACATTCCCACTCATTTACCTTAAACTCTTTCACAAAATCCCATTCTGGGCCTCTTTTCCGACCCGCAATTCCAGTAACGCGACCACGTGGACGAGATGCAGTCCCCGTGGCCCTGCCACGGGCACGCGCAGTCCTCGCACCTCTAGAGGTGGATGCATGACCGCTGCCTGCACCTCCAGAGGTAGATGCGTGACCAGTAGCCACCATTGCTCGGACCTGGCTGACAATGTCTCTTAATCTGACTCCTTCATTACACGAACTAAAGGAAGACGTATATATACAAAGGAGCAAGCTCACAATGCATATGTTACGTCGACGTTCCGTGCGAGAATCAAGGGGGGTTGGAGGGGACCCTATAGGATATTCTATGGAAGCAGATGCGAACCCAAGGCTGGAAACCACTGGGACGGAGTAAACTCACATTCCAGTATCCAACGTCAGGCTCATGACACGAAAAACGACAAGGCAAACCGTTTTCCAAGGAGTATTTTGACTCAACCTGGCAGTCAACGTTTGAGGTGAATTCTAGGGCTAATCACGTTTTTCTTATATATACTATTAACAGTGCCACAAAACAGGCCAAACAGTGGCGCAAACATTTTTTTTGCTTAGTAAATTGGGAAAAAAGCTCGAAAATTTTCGCGTACGCGAAAACAACAGTTTCGCGTACGTGAACCTCCTTTTCGCGTACGCGAACCTTCAGAACCGCGTACGCGAAGTTTAAATTATTTCGCGTACGCGAAAATAACTACAACGCGTACGCGAAAAAAAGTTCGCGTACGCAATGGCGTTGTTTTCGCGTACGCGAAAAAAAATTGGTTTCGCGTACGCGCTTCTGAAGGTTCGCGTACGCGAAATTTCACGTACGCAAATTAGTAGTTTTCGCGTACGCGAAAATCTTTCGACGCCGGAATTATTTTTTGCCGTATTTTTTGCATTTTATACGCCAAATTTGTGCCGTATCATACAATTCATACGTATTCCGTATAAAACATACAGCGTATTGAACCTATCCCTGGTAAATCCTGTAGCCAACTTGTAAGTACACCTCAAACTCCATAAGGCACTTTTCAAGGCTTCATGCCAATTTCTTTGATTATCCTTCATGGTTTTAGCCAAGATAGCCTTTAAAAATTTGTTAGTAGACTCAGCTTGTCCATTGCCTTGTGGATAATAAGCAGCAGCTTGCACATGTTGAACATCAATCTTTTCTGCTAATTGAGCTTCTACTTTCCCCATGAAATAGTTTTCCCGATCAGGCAAAAAAATGGTTGGAACACCAAACCAAGAAATCAAATTATGATAAAGAAAGCTTACTGTTATATTTTCTGTAGCATGCTTTGCTGGAATTGCTTCTACCTGCTTTGTAAACATGCATGTGGTTGCCAATATATACTTATGACCTTTGGAAGATGGACTATTGATAGGCCCAATGTAATTCAATCCCCACATATGAAATGGATCAACACTCATGGAATGGCATATTATTATGGACTGTCAACTGCTTGTGTTTTTGACACTTTTTACATTTTGTCACAAAGTCTCTTGTATCCTTGTATATAATTGGCCAATAAAACCCCCAATGAAGGATCTTCCTAGCCGTTGTTCTAGCTACAAAATGCTCCTGACAATCATGTGCTTGCTGCAACAAATCATGATTCTCTTGACTAGCAACACACCTTAACAAGAGATTTTCCATAGTTTTCTTATAATAGCCTCATGCATCACATAACTAGCTGCTTGTACTATAAGAGCATGCTTTTGTTGCTTTGAAAATGATGAAGGATAATTCTGATTTTGTAGGTACCTGTATATATTAGCATGCCAAAGATCCACAGTCTCAATGAACCCTTGTGATATTGCATCATCCTGAAATGCTAATTGCTAGTCTATTTCCGCTTCTATTTGAGCACCACTACTCAAATAAGCACTTGGATTATGAGCTCCTTGAGCCATCTTAACATATTTCAATTCAAACTCTTATATGATAAGAGCCCATTTTGTAAACTTAAAACCTTGGACAATCTTGTTATAAATGCATGGCAATGGATTGACATATCATATGAATGTAAACATACTGTACATTTGCTGAATTCAATTGTGAAGAAAGAAGTTAATGTCTAAATTTGTTCAAGGCCCACTTCAATGCCAACCCAAGATGCTCTACATGAGTCTATTTCTGTTCTTGTAGAGTTAATAGCCTGCTAGCATAGTAACTTATTTCATAATGCTTTTGCTGATTTTTCTGACATGGTGTGACAGCCAAAGCTTGGTCCCAAACTGTGAAGAATAAATGAAATGGTTCACTCATTTTTGGAGGAATGAGCAAAGTTCTCTCTTTCAATTGTCCAAGACACCATTAAAATGCTTCTTGAGCTTCCTCCTTCCATCTTACGGGAATTATATTCCCAACACTGCCAGAAAAGACTCCCCCAGTACGAAACAAATTGTGGAATCTTTATAGGATGTTTTCATCTTTTATTGCCTGTCATTGATGGGGAGAATATTTCCTCACTTGTGCTAGATCAAGAGCCTAGGATTATTTTTGTCAATACCCCAACGACACTTCCAATGGTGCAAATTGATGAACAAGAGCCAATGGATGAAAACATATATATCATATTATTCTGAATATATTTACAACCCAAAAGTTTGAAATGCATCATATATACATCAGATTTCAGAAGCTCCTCACAAATCAGGCCGAAGCCTTGAAGTCACCGAGCTTGAAGTTACAAATCAGGCATCTCTTTGAAGTCTTAAACCTACGGAGCTTGGAGGATTCGAACCTCCAGGCCAAATTGGCCTGGAGGTTCGAATCTCTGCATAATAAAACAGCATTGGATCAAATTATACAGACGATCTTTAAATTACAAAACAGGGCCTGGAAAATTCTAGCCCAGCTATGCACGAAAAAGAAAGCCTATTTCACGAATGAAGAGATGGAACAAAGCAAAATAACTAAACCGTCGCCATGAATGAACACTCTAAACTGCAAAAAGACGAGACAATTACAACAAACAGAAGCTTGGTTGAAGAATCTACAAAAATCTTCGCTTTAGGGCTTCGAATCTCATACCTGCAGGAAGTAACAAAAGCAAAGAGAGTCAGTAGCCCATGTCACAGACCTCACGTTGCTCTGTGGCAAATCAACTGACATCCGCTCCATCCCCCGACCAATGTTCCAGCGCTAGTAGAGATGATGGCCGTTTGTTTCGGCATGCCAATAAACCAGAACAATCGTGTCTCAGTGCCAAAACTCGCCCATTTTTGAAAGATTCTGTCTATTTTCAAACCATTGCCAAAGTAACCCTGAACCTTAGCCTAAATAGAAATTCTGCATCCACACCACAAGAGTAGCTCAAATCTTGTAAAAACTACGGTTCTGAATACAATACGATATAGAATCATATTCCCAACCACTGCGAGAATACTCTTCCAAAATACTAAACGAATACCAAACGAATTTGAATACGAAACTTATTCGAAACCCTTGGAAACCTCACACTAGATTTAGTAAGAATTCAAAGTCGGGCATGGCTTGAGTTCTTCAAAGGTCTGTCCAACTTCCGAAGATTTGCCCTTGCCATATCAGCAAAAATAGGATTCCGGGTTCGTATGACCACAATATCAACATCCTCACTTTGCCACATTTCAGAGGGAAGATGATATTAACGGCCTGAATAACCTATAGGCGAGGAAAATTCAAATATGTTTGCAACATTTTTGAGCAGGGCAAAATAAATCTAGTGATTGCGTGATTCTTCCTCGTATATGAATGGATGTGCGTTCGTGTGAATACTTTGGATTGCAAAGATGTTTGCAACATGATGCTCGTGCTATGGTTCAGAAGTCATTTGTCGCCATGGCGGATTTACAACCATTTGAGCTTTTAAGATTTGAACAAATGCCTGTTTTTCAGAACAGCAGGTCACCTAAGCGGTGATGGGTAAAGGGTTGCTTGCACTAACATATAGAAATTTGTATCCTGTCAAACTGAAAAGGAATTACTCAAGCAATGTTTCTTATAGAAGCCCATTGTCACGTATGAACGATGTTGAAGCAAAGCTTGCTCGTGGGGAAGGCAGGAACACATGGAAGCTTAACCTAGACCACCTGAATGCAGAATCTGGTAGGCCTGCAAACCACGCCAAATACTCTTCTTTATTAAAGCAGTGTGGAATTATCCAGAAGTTTGCAGCAGGCAAACTTATACATGCTCATATTGGTAAAAATGCTTTGTGGTGGAATAGGTATCTAAGTAATTTTGTTGTGGAAATGTATGGCAAGTGTAGCAGTTTAGACCAAGCAAGCAGAGTATTTGATAGGATTCCTGACAGGAACATATATTCTTGGACATTGATGGTTAGTGCCTGTATTGAGAATCAGAAGCATAAGCAGGCTGTCAAATTATTTAGTGAGATGGAACTAGAAGGCGTTTTCCCTGATATGGTTTCATTCCTTGCCATTTTAGATTCTTTCAACGATGTTGAATCCTTGGATGATGCAAAAGTAATACATGAGCGGATTAAAAGATCTAGTTTGGAGTTAAACGAAGTGCTAGGGAATTCTCTTATCAATGCTTATGGAAGATGTGGCAGTTTAGAAGATGCACATAGGACATTTGACACAATGGCTGAGTACAGCATTGTCTCTTGGAATACCATACTTAGTGTTTATGGGCGGCATGATCTACACAAGGAGGCCCTCCAGATGTTTAGATTAATGCAAGACAAGAGTGTGATGCCAGATGCAGTCACATTTATTATTACAGTTGATACTTGTGCCAGCCCGGGAGCTTTTGGAGAAGGCAAGTGGCTTCACTGTCATGCACTTGCTCGTGGATTTGGGGATGATGTTGTTCTGCTAAATGCCCTATTAACAATGTATGGCAAATGTGGCCAACTTCCATATGCACGTAGGTTGTTTGATGAGATGCATGAACGGAATGTAGTGTCTTGGTCTGGGATGATAGCAGCATATGCACAACAAGGATATGGGAAAGAAGCCCTCATGCTAGTGAGCCAAATGCAAGGGGAAGGGGTGATGCCAAGCAAGATCACTTGCATTAGCATTCTTGATGCTTGTGCACTTGAAGCAGACATAGATGAAGGTGAGAAGGTTCATTCCCTCATATTGGAATGTGGCTTTGAAGTGGATCTGACTGTAGGAAATGCCCTTATTAACATGTATGGAAAATGTGGAAGCTTGAAGGCTGCAAGAAAGGTGTTTGATGAAATGATTGAGCGAGATGTAATCACTTGGAATGCTATGATTACGTCATATGCCCAACATGGCAACGCGGAGGAGGCATTAAACCTCTTTCAATGCATGCATGTACAGAAGATAACACAAAGTAAACTCACATTTGTTAGCATTCTTTCTGCATTTAGCCGTGCTGGTATGGAAACAGAAGGATTCCTTTCATTTGTTTCAGCAAGCCAGGAATATCTCATTACACCAATTTTAGAATATTATAACTGTATGGTATACCTTCTAGGGCGTGCAGGATGGTTGGTTGAGACTGAGGATATGGTTGACAACATGCCTTTCCCTTCAGTAGCTGAATCTTGGACAACTTTGCTGGGTGCATGCAGTGTTTATTCTGAATTAGATGTAGCAAATCGAGCTGCTTTACATGCTATAGAGTTGGATCCAGATAACATCACGCTCTATGTGTTGCTGTCCAACATGTATTCTGCTGCTGGCAGGTGGGATGAAGCAAAAAGTATAAGAATGCTAGGGTATTTGAACACCGATCCCTACAGTGCATTAACGCAGATTATCTCCAACAATTTTATAGACATTCAAACCAGTCAATTAGATGCTATTTAGCAAATTTTATGGGCTGATAATATTGGCATCGCCAGAATTCTTTATTCTCATTATCTAATCCTCATGCATTCATTTAAGATATGTCCCTGATTGCTGGTAATCCTGTTGTTTGTTAAGTCATAGAATTGCCTTTACGGCTTTGTATGGCTGCTTTTTTCTTTTTCTGTCTGTGACTCTTGATTTGTTTGTCTGCGAGTTTTGTCCATAATCCACATCCTTTTTGGTGCACTGCTGAAGTCTTTTAAGCTTCCTCATTCTGGCATAAAATCAGTAACTTCACTATTGTGTAGGTGATTGGCAGGTTATTTTGTGCAGTCCCTCGAGTTTTGGCAGGTTCTTGTTGTTGGTGTTCCTATTTTCTAAGATGTAGTTATTATTTTACTTGCATAACAACTGCATTTGAGTTGTAGCACTTGCCTACTGAAGTTGCAACCAGAATAGCATGTTGCCATGTGGGTGTCTACCATCCTCAGCAGCCTTCCATAATAGCTTTCATTCTCAAGTGCAGCCTCAGCAAAGTGCTGCTGTTTTTTTTCTTCCGCGGGTAGTATTAAAGTCATAGGGGACTATAGCATAATGTATTTTGTATGTAGGCTGCTATAACAAAGGATGGTTCTGTCATTCTGTTTGACACTAACACCAACTGACCGCACTCACTGCTGCATTTTCCTCTAAAATATTGGCGAAAATGACGAGCGCGTAAACCAATTTGGAGGGATGATCAGTTATGTATACTGATGTAACCATTCTATCTCATCCTATTTCTCTTATTGCTTTGTTTCTTATGTATGCTAAGAGTGTCTTATCATATTTATGCTTGAATCTTGAGGACTACAACTACTATCTCTTTATTATATTATTTGCAATAATATATCTTTCTTGATTTGCTGCTATAAGACAGCAAATGGAGGAAGGCCAGGAGACTGCCACAGGATCTGATCCCAACATGTTCATGTAAAAGGGATGACAATTAATGTTTACAACCATAAACATGGACATTGTATGCTCATGCATATTAGAGGTAGAGATCATGCCTGGGCATCCTGTTGGTCAACGCGGCATAGAGATAGTTACGGTTAATCCAGACACAAGGGTGGATTGCTCAAAATTTGTATGGGTTACACATTTGCGCAAATTGAAAGAGCCAGTGTCATGTTTCCTACATATATATTAGCCGACCAACACCCTTCACAATGTCAAAGGTAAATTCATATGTTTATGGGTCTACTTCTATATGACTTGATAAGCAGCGGAACCAACCGTCTTTACAAATCATCCATTCCAGGAATTTAAGAGGTCTCTTGGTCTGTAACTTAGCAGCAACATTTTGAACTATTTTAAGATTTAAGCTTATCCTCTGGCTCTTCAATTTTGCACAGGGAATTGCCTTTATTTAGTTTTCTTGGTCGATTTTGCCATTCTTGTTTGTTCTATCTATCTATCTATCTATCTATCTATCTATTTGCTAGGTGGCAATAGAGCCATAACTGATCAAATTGCAGTGAGTGCAGAAATGATTCCCTATTCTAGGCAGACAACTCTAGCTTTGCTTGTCAATATGTTGCAATTGACCTTAAAGTTTATGTTTCTCTTTCACATATAGAGCATAAGCATAGCAACGTGCAGATAAGACCTGTTGGAATGCATTGCAGTACTGTAGTGGTTTCTTGAAAGATAAATTTGGTCATGGCATCTGCTCCAGTTATTGTTTTTTGTTCCAACTAATCCCAGAAATGCTAAATGCAACATTTATCAATTCCTTTCAAAGGCAGTTTCCTCCATAAGATTAAACACTAGGTCAATTGCATCAAATTTTATGATGGGTGAGTATTTCTAGACTTTCAGTTGCTTTATTGAGGCTGAGAGATGACATTTTATTTGTGTGTAAATCTAGTGAGAAAGAAGACGCTCTAGGTAGATGTAAGTGTTGTGTGTGAGCACAATAATTACCTATATAGGTCTAGGGTGACTTGTAGGGTTAGGGTACCATGTCACATGTAGGGTTAGGGTGAGGTTTCCTCATGTAATACTCCTCCTGAAACTGAACCCTAAAAAAAAAAAAAAAAATAGCAGAAAGAAAACATTCAGTGGCTCTGCTGCAGCCTTAAAGACTGCTTCAACTGCTGAAGTTTAGTGCCACTGAGAGGTTTTGTCAGTCCATCAGCTAGTTGCTTACGTGTAGCACAATACTGCAGAGTTATGATGGTATTATTGAGCTGCTCCCTCATAAAGCATAATTGAGTGTCTAAATGCTTTATTAAGGGATGGTATTTCTGATCTTTGGTCAGGCCGATAGCTCCGGAATTATCCACTAGCAGGGTGGCTTCCTTGACTTGTACTCCCATATCATGAAAAAGAGTGAGCATCCAAGTCATTTCTTGAAATCCTGTGCACAGTGCTTTTAATTCTGCTTCAGTATTGCTGAGGCTCACTCTAGACTGCTTTTTAGAGGCCCACGGAATTGGACTTTTCCCGAAGAAGGAGACAAATCCCGTGGTAGACTTCCTTGTTTCATAGTCATGGGATGCAAAATCTGCATCAGTGTAGAAGGACAACACATGCGCTTGGTTTTGAAAGTAAGTAATTCCTTCAAACATGGTGCCTTGCAAATATGCTAGAATTCGCTTTGCTGCTCTCCAGTGACTCATCTTTGGGCGTTGCATAATCCGGCTAACTTGCCCAACTGCAAACACGATGTCTGGCCTAGTAATGGTGATATAGATGAGAGATCCAACTAATTGTCGAAACAATTTGGTATCACATGATTCGCCATTAGTGTCCAAGGTAAGTTTATTACCTTGTTCATATGGAGAAGGAATTGGCTTGGATGCATCCATGTGAAATCTGTCTAACACTTTTTTTAATGTGTATTTGGTCTGAATGAGCATAATGGAGGTATCTTTTTGCCATACTTCAATCTTAGGTAATAATGTAAAAGTCCTAGGTCTGTGACCTCGAAGGAGCATGCAAGGTGCTCTTTTAAATCTGCAATGGTAGATGTTACATCCCCTGTGATGATTGAATCATCCACATAAAGAACCAAAATACATATTTTAACATCAGCTTTTTTGTAGTAGAGACCAGGATATGTCGTGGACCGTTTGAAGCCAATGTTCAATAAAAAAACATTGATCTTGTTGCTGCAACATCTCGGGGCCTGCCGTAGACCATACAAACTTTCTGGAGATGGTAGACAAGTGATTCTTCTCCCTTTTTCACAAATCCCTGAGGTTGCTCCATATAAATTGTTTCCTGCAGGTCACCATTTAAAAAGGCGTTTTAAAGTCTAACTGATAGATGGGCCATCCTGTACTGGCAGCTAAATGCAATGGCTGCTTGAATGGTAGGCATTCTTGCGACATGGGAAAAAACATTTGTATAGTCAATGCCCCAATGACATGTTGGCCTGCTGGTTTGGGAGTGAGTTGCCAAGTGCCTTGCTGCATAAGCATGTCATATTCAGCTTGCATAGCTACATTCCAGCTGGGAATGACAGCTGCTTGCTTGTAGGTGGCAAGATCCGATGTAGCAAGGAGTTGAGTCATTAGGGCATAATTGCAAGTGTCTTTCTTGCAAGCAAGTTGTTGCTTTGCCTTGAGCCTCTCGGATCTTCTCACAACAGTAGAAGGCATGGCAGATGATGGTGGAACTAGTATATGAGGATGGAGTGGGTTCCAATTCAGGTTATATGGCTCATCTATTAAAGCATTTTCAATAGAGTGATCTGGAGGATTTGGTGTGTTTAACACATGGTTGATCCTCAACTTCATCATGAAGACTCATAGATGAGTCCGAATCTTGAGGTGCAGCATGCTCAAGAGAAATAGTTGCTGGCGGATCTGCATCCTTTGTAGCAGAGATGATGCTTTGCTCAAATAAATGCTGAATCATCTGGAGCTGAAATTCTACTTTTGAAGACGGCTCTTCATCATTGTATGATGCACTTTCCACAAAATCTACACTTCGTGAGACGAACACGGTCTTAGTTTTTGGATCATATAGTTTCCATCCTTTTCGGCTGATAGGATACCCTATAAAGATGCATTTAATTGCTCTAGGATGTAATTTTCCATACTTCTTGAGCTTCTCTTGAGGTATGGCTGAATATCAGTCCATACGGCTTCTGTTCCATTATCAGTCCGTACGGCTTTGAGTGATGTACCAAATTATGCTTCCACATATGAATGAAATTCTTGGTGTAACATAAATCCATATGAAGTAACTCAAGAACACTAGTGGCTCTAAATTCAGCATGTTGAGGAAAAGGGTGTTGAGTTTGCTTATATAAATGACATGCTTGACACTCTAATGATGTGATCTTGAGCTTTGGCAGGCCTGTTACCATTCCTAATGTCGCTAATTCTCCAATGGCTCATCCTCCAACATAGCCAAATCGTGCATGCCATAATTTTCTAGATGCAGGTCTGCTGCTACATAAGCCGAGGCATGCTCTTGAGGTGTTCCATCCACCATATACAAACCCCCTTTGTTCATGTGTCCTGTCATGTTAATTTGAAGCTGCTCTGGGGTAATGAACTTCCAAGGGCTTAAGTTTGTTAAATACATCTTTCCTTCACCAAAGATAGCAGTCTTATCTTGTTTGTCAAATGTAGAAACAGATAATAAGTTGGCTGCAGCATCAGGGACATGGAAGACATCCTTGATGGGATATATGCCTTGCTCTTGCTGAAGATTAATAATACCTTTGGAATGTGATTGTAGGACCTCTCCGTTTGCTACTGTCACTAAGAGAGACGTATCATGAGTAGGATTTGCAAGAATCAGTGGTGTGGTGACAGTGTGTTGAGAAGCCCCTGAATGCAAATTCTGAGATGCCTCTCATGGTGTCTTTGGTGGCAGATTTGCCTCTTGGACTTGCAGAGGTAGCTGAGTCGCTTGCTAGTTTCTTATAGGCCTTACATTGGACCTATAGTGCCCTGTGACTCCACAGTGCCAGCAAGTAGCTTGAGCCCGCTTTTCAGCATATGATAATGTAGATCCATTGCTGCCTACAACACTCTTTCCTTTATCTTTGTGTGCATGAGTATAATTCAACTGTTGAATCTTGATACGTTTGGAATTTTGTAATTTTGCATCTAGAAGGACAGTTTGAAGATCATGAAAGGACCATGTGACACCCTTTTGAGTTTGAATACTCACTACCTGTTGGGAATAAGAAACTTCCATGGCAGATAACATAGTGAGAGTAAGATCTTCATCCTCCAATTTGCCTCCTGTGCATATGACTTCTTCCTTGAGAGCACGAAGTTTCTGAATGTAATCAGCAGCATCTTTACATTCTTCAATGATGAGCGTTTCCATTTGCTATTTGAAATGTTTTACTCTGCCTAATCCTTTCAAGGCATATGTCTTCTCAAGATAATCCTATGCTTCTTGAAAGGTTGTAAAGCCAGCAAGTTGCCTTCTAATGTCCGGAATATAGAGCATGAGAAGATGATCAAGGGCAGAGTCGTCTATCAAAGCAGATGTAGCACCAGCAGAAGCAGACCACCCTGGTTTAAATACAGCCTCTAGTTTAAGCAAACCAAGGTAAAATTTCAAGAATGCTTTCCATCCTTGAAAATTGGTGCCATCAAGTTGAGGATTGGGATCCAATTTCCATGGGTCTAACATGTTGCTGCAAATGTGATTGAGAGATGGCTAGATCCACTCAATCTTCAACAAATTCTAGCAAAGCTCGATGGATTTTTTGAATTGTGATAGATCTTGCTATTTATCAGATCTAGTTGCTATGATGGTGATTCCTCATGAATCCACTTCTGAGTGAAAAGATTTACAAATCAATCAAACAGAAACGTTACCTTGGCAGATAACCTGACTTCATCCAATCTCTTAAAAAAAAACTCACATAATAGGCGTCTGCTAGAGCTCAAGCTTGCTGAGAAGCCAATACTAGGAAATCCAACCTAGATCCCTGCCTTTGAAGAAAAAATAAGGCCTTTCTCCCTTCTCTCTCCTCTCTCATAGATAAGGCTCTGATACCATATTTGCGTGTAAAGCTAGTGAGAAAGAAGACGCTCTAGGTAGATGAAGTGTTGTGTGTGAGCACGATAATGACCTATATAGGTCTAGGGTGACATGTAGGGTTAGGATACCATGTCACGTGTAGGGTTAGGGTTAGGTTTCCTCATGTAATACATTTGCATGTAGATTCATTGTTTTACCAGATACAGATTATATAGCTATACTATCATTTAAAAATGTAAAGAATTTATTAAATATCTTGCGACAATCTGGTGGCAGATCCATTTCATAATAACAGATGTCAACACCCCATTAATTATAATGTTAGATGATTGCCATAATGGCCAGTGAAATCACTAGACTTCGCAGTAACAACATTATATTTTCTAGTTTTTGACATATTGGCAATATTCTGCAGGTTATCAAACAAAAGTCCGAACGAATTAATTATGACATCCACACTAAAAATCATTCATTTCATGTGATGCCAACAAGGTTGTGCAATTCAAAGTGATGCAAATAATGGCACACTTGGTTCAAAGGGTCTTGAAGAACATGGGCCCATATACAGTTCATTAGAGAGCTAATTTGAAATCATCTCCTAAACTAATGAACTAAAACACTGTATGGGGCGTTTTGCATTTGAGAGATTCCATACCATCTACATAACTTTCCAATAACCTGATGCATTTGATCCTTGTAGCCACTACTTGTGATGCCCAAAATTCATTGACAGAATTGGAATTTGTACAAAAGCCAGCACTGGATTTATCTCTATTTGGTCAAAATCGTTCTAATTGCAATGCATTGCAACAGTTCTTAGCTGGATGCAAAAGTGTGGAGTTGGAGCAATAGTCTCAATGCATCTGTATATATGTCATGGCAATTGTGACGCTCCCTACTAAATATACGGCGCCCGGCCGTACACTCCGTAGGAAATCCCCCATCCGGTCCTTCGACCGTACGGGCCCTCCGTCTCTCTCGCACTCTAGGGTGACTGTAATGCGGGAAGGGGACACGAAGGTGTCTTGCGCGTCCCCTATGGGCTCCTATCACAGCGGAAGCATAAACAACGTCAAGACTAGAGGTAAGCATATGCCATAAAACATGAGAGCTCCTACCCATGGCTCCGACTCATAAGGAGGTCGACTGACTGGCTAGGCCTCAAGATAGAGCAGACCGAGTCATAACAATGGCGAGGGCTGGCATGAGACAATGGCTAGAGTTGACCACTCCATCCGCCCCTCCGGTGCATACTTTGCAGAATGAGCTAGATCGGGCTCTGGCATGACTCTAGCCTTCCGGATATGCAATCTCATGGCATCACCCATCGGGACTACTCCAGGTTGCATCTCCCTGGTCCGTTGAGGCAGGAAGGGTTGCGTCTACCCTTCCTAGGGTCTAGAGGTTCCACGGGCGGCTAGAGAATCGTGGCAACACACGATTCGTACCCGACTTAACCCCCCAAAACAGGAGCCAAGCCGACACTTGCAACTCCTGAGAGGCAGGGCGACACCATTGCCCCAGGAAGTGTCAGACCCATGCACGGCCCACACAAAGTGACCGTAGGCCTAGCCCGCTATGGGATCCCTAGTAGCCACGCTCAGCAGGGATCCTCCCTCCGTATTGCCTCTAGCCCCGTTGTGTAGTGCTGAGTCACATCATAGCCCCCATAGTTTGGTGGGCTCTTATGCACAGGCCGCATAATAATAGGAACTAAGGGGTCTAAACTAGGAGCATACTACGTAATGGCTACTAGGTCTCTACCCCCCTTCCCCATACAAGAGGAGCAAACATGATCAACCAACATCACATAACATCATATCATGATAATCATCATAACAACATCTTAACCTAATCATACATAACTAACTTACAGTTAGGGTTCCTTGATTAGGGTTCAAGATGTTGAATAAGGGTTCTAGGATGGCTCTACTCTAGATACGAAATACTAACCCATCTGGAATGCTAACTTCCAGATGAACTACTAAGAGCACTACTCTACATACCTGCTCCAGAAGCACTCCCTCCCAATCCTGGTGTCTCCATGGTCTTCGAAGTGGTCGAAGCTACACTTGCTCCAAGATCGAATCCACACTCCAGGGGCTGCTGCACTAGACTATGCCACAGCAAACGGTGCTCGAAACGGAGTTTCGAGTGCGTAGATGAGTCTCAGGGTGCTAGGGTCAAGGTCTAGTGTTAGGGTTTAGGCTAATATAAGTTAGGGTCCACATGGGATGCCACGTGGCAATCAATGGGGTGGGGCCGTGTGGCGATTGCTCAATAGGATAAGGCCATGTGGAAATGGGCCTTATCCTAAGGTTATCTAAGTTAAGCATTTAACTTAGATATGCACCACTTCCTATGGTATACAAGGCTACGAAGGTAGACTTGTATAGTGACGGGCCCAGAAATATACGTATTTATAGCGTATATTTCCCTGGAACGTCACATTCTCCCCCCTTTAGGATAATGCTGTCCTCAGCATTACGCGAAGGTGATTCCGCTACTCGCCCCTGCAAAACAAGATGCATACAACTTTTATTATTCAATTAACATATAGTATAGGCTATATTTATACCTATACAAAATTATATAGCATCACAATAGTAATGCTATAGTAAGTCAAAACATTATCACACAACATTAGGGTTCATAATTTTAAGTCTAAATGATGGCTCCCCGCCTCCACGTAATACGCTCCCGTCGGTGCTCCCCTATGCCCGCCCTGCACGAGTAGCACATTATGTTAGTTTAGTTAATAATTGTGGTTTTAGGGGACCACCCCCCTTACCTACCTCCTTGAGCTGAACTACTAGCTCAAGGTTACCCTACTACCTTGCACCCGATCATGGCCCCATAAGGATTTGAGCTTAAGGGACATTTAAGATGCTCCTATCATCGCCCATGATCAAATGCTACCTTGTACACGATCGCCCCGATCGAGTACACCCCAGTGCATCATGCCCCGAGGGTTTCAAGCTAGGGAACGTCTCACGATCCCATCATCGCGCATGATCACTTAGACCTCACCATGACCCCCCTATGGTCAGGTGCACGTGCCGCGCTGGCATAGAGAGCATCCGACAGATGTCCCATCATCGCCCACCATGCCTCACTTCCTCTCTCACACGACCCTACTGGTCATGCGCACCTCTTGGTGCGTGTTGGCCTAGAGAATGCCTTAAGGGCGTATCCCATCATCGCCTACACGTTCCAAGATTCTGGCACATGCACTCTACTAGCTAGAATACATATGCCAGAACTAGGGCTAACTAAGAAACATACTAAGCTAACCACTTGGCAAGTCGGCGTCGACAAGCTCGGAGACGACTCGCCCATCAAACTCCCTCATGAAGTCCGGGTATTGCTTCTCCAAATCTTGCTTCAATACCCAAGTCGCGTCTTCCACGGGCAAGTGCTTCCACTTGACCAAATACTGGAGGAACTGAGACCTCCTAGTCTTCTTGAATGACTTATCAAGAAGCAATTCAGGCACAATTTCAACTTGATCCTCTGTCATTTCCAACAAAGTTGGAGTATCCAAAACCTCATCAGGGTTAGGATCGTGCCTTTTCAATAAACTCACGTGGAAGACCTTGTGGACTTTGAGGTGCGCCGGGAGATCCAACTTGTAGGCCTGAGAGCCCACTCTCTTCAAGATCTTGAATGGACCGGCCCATCTAGGGGCAAGCTTCTTGCAATTCCCTATGCGAAGCTTAGCTTGCTTCACCTTGATCTTCAACCACACCTTGTCACCTACCTTGAACTCCCTTACGGTCCTGTGCCTGTCGGCTACACTCTTCTGCCGACTTCTTGCTGCTAATAGGTACCCCCTTATCTCTTCAACCAGCTGCTGTATATCTGATAGCATTTGCTGGGATACTTCGACCTTTGACACAGGATTGTGCCAAGTATCAGGGGTGAGGCATTGGTACCCGTAATTGATCATGAAGGGAGACATCTGCGATGACTCCTGCTTTGTACTATTGTAGGCGAATTCTACCAAGTGGATGAAATCATCCCACTTGGATTGCTTATTCCAAACATAGCTTCTGAGCATATCTTCGATGATGCGATTCGTCCGCTCCGTCTGGCCATCCGTCTGAGGATGGTAAGCCGTGCTCATCGAGAACTTGGTCTGGATCATGGCAAATAGATCCTGCCAAAATGCACTCATGAACTTAGAATCCCTATCTGAGATTATCTCCCGAGGCATGCCGTGGAGTCTAAAAATCTCCTTTACAAATAGGACGGCAGTGTCTAAGGCTGTGTCCGTAGATTTGCAAGGCACGAAGTGTGCCATCTTAGATAATTTATCTACGACCACCATTAGTGCGTCTTTGCCTCGTGGAGTTCTAGGAAGTCCTGTAATAAAATCCATGCTTATTACTTCTCATTTTGCATCGGCACTGCCAAAGGTTCCAGAGCTCCCGGAATTCGGAGCTGCTCTGCCTTAGTCTGCTGGCACAATTGACATTCCCGAATATATCTGACTATCTGTTTCTTCATTCCCGGCCAGAAATAGCTACTTCTTATCTTGAAATACGTCTTTATAAACCCTGCGTGCCTGGCTATTGGGCTGTTGTGTGTATCATGAAGAATTAACTTCCTTACTCCTGACGATTCCGGTACACACAACTTATTTTTATGGTACAGGGTCCAAGCACATTAGGGTGGCTCAAATAAAAACAAATTAGGACTAAAAAATAGCCCTAACCGTTTCCTTAATTCTCGAATAATTTTGAATTACGTTAGCACTAATTATTCACCTGATTCCCTCCCAACATTTTCGGGGAAAGTTTTTCCCACATTTTCGATGACTATGGAGAGCTTTCTTGCTGTTGCTATCGAGCCAGATGCTTGCAATCTAGCCGAGATAAAGGACGCCATTTGCTTGAAATTTATGCGAGCATATGGCATGAATTTAAATCATTTCATTCAAGGGGGTGGTGGCATTTCGAATTGCAAACTGGATCAGGCATTCGACAGATCTGTAAACCAAAACAAGGTTGAAATTTCGTTCTTCTGTAGAGATTTAATGCATTGAAGAGTTATATGATGAAAAGAAGGTATTATTTTCATGCTTATGCATTTCAGTTTTGGAAATGAGTCTGCCAAATGTTAATTTGGAAATTAGGTGGTCTCTGTTCAATGTTAATTTGGAAATGAGGCGGTCATAGAACAGACACAATAAAAATGCATCCACGAAATTGAAATGACTCATTTTAATTAACGTTATAAGTTATGAACATAAGTAAGAATGCACAAATAGCTAGCTTATTGCTCAATTTTTTTCCTCTCATGCTCATGGTTCTTCTTGTTTTTCCTAGCAAAAGGTATACAGAAAGAAATATCACTTGTTCTTTGAAATGTTCAATTGCAACTCGACCTAATCTTTTGCTCTGTCATATGTTTTATATCAGAAAGTAGTAGGTCCAATATTTCGCACAGACATGCCACATCTGAGTTTTCTAGGGCGAGTGAGGTACTCCACATATTTGCTTCCATTCTCTGTTAATAATGGCTGTTTGATAAATTTCATTGGTTCTTAATAGAAACCGCATCTGAGGGCTAGGTTTGTAGTTAAGTAAATTTTTTTTTCTGTTTATATACATTAAAAAGGAAATTTACTGCCACATGATCCTGGTTAGCAATTGGTTTTTGTTGGTTAGCATTATACATTATGTAGATCTGTAGAAAATGATGGCAGTCCATAGTTGGAGTTCAGAACTATGCATTACCTAAATGTCTTGATGGCGTCGGATAGCATGTGTCTTTATTGCGTACCTAAATATGCTTCCAACATTTAAATTTTGATGCAGATTTGACTAGAGAGAAAAAGGATCTGCCATGATAAAATTGGAGGCCATATTTGGGATTAAGTAAACGCTAATCAATCAAGGTATATTTCTTAGTGGCTGCACAATCTGCAAATTAGCATTAGATATTGCTAATAATAACTATTGACGTCAAGGCACTAAATAGTAAAATGTATGTTATATATTAGTACTGCTAAACTAAATAGCACTTAATTAGGTTGGCTTGTACTAATGTTTGTGGTTGTGTACTAATCACAAATTTAATTGCTAGTTAGCATTGCATTTGATTTTATTTACTAAATTTGTACTATTTAGTATTAGGTTACTAATTAGTTGCAGGAAGTCCTAAACTTGCATCTTTGTCACTAATTTTATATGTAGCACTAATACCATATTTTTCTGCTATGTTTATATGTAGCACTAATACCATAAATTCTGCTATGTTTATGTTCTGGCATGTCCTCTGAAAAGAGCTTGTGTAAGGTGAAGAAAGAAGAGGAACACTTCACCAAGCAGAGCTTGCGAGAAATGATTATAGACACTTCTAAATTATCATCGAAGGCGGCGCCTTAAAGCAGAGGCGTAAGAAAAGCGAGAAATAGATGGCGAAGAGATCCGCAAAATCTTTGGCGCCAAAATGTGATGGTAAGAAGCAAATATATAAATTCTCAAGGATGAATCACGAGAATATGTGGATCGGTTTTAGATGTATATCGGCTGATGCTACCAAAGGTTTGATGTGTGTATTGGGGAGATAGGTAAGTTTTATGCCAAGGCATTTGCATTGCAAATAAGTGGCAGCCAAATCAATTGGAAATCATTTGTTGTAAAGAACGAAAAAGAGGGAGAAACCAAAAGAAAAGGCGGATGTTCAATCATCTACTATTGGTGCTCTAGATAAACAGGGAATATGATTTGAGTGAAAAGGCACTTTGTCAAGTGATATCAGTTTTTGCGCATTTAATTGAGTATAGTTGTTGAGAGATCAAAGGCGCCTACTGACAAAGTGCAAGGAAAGCAAAAATATTGGAAGAAGTGTTCTCATGAGATGGCTTATGCAGAAGGGCAAATGCAAGATGCCAAAGATAGAATGGAGAAAGCATCATCGGCTATAGATAAGAGATCTATGGAAAATGCTATGTCTTTTCTATCAAGCAACATAAAATTTAAAGAAGATGAGCTTTTAAAGGCCAACGAAGCCTATAAAGCGCTTGAACAACATGCACAGAAGGTAAGCATATGGTTAGTCTTTTTTCATGGTATATTTTGGATGACTCATTTTACGTTTTTTAGGGGAAGAGGAGACCAAGAAATACTTACATCAAAAAGTGGAGAAATTGCATTCGATTTCTGCCTCATTGAAGAGACTATCTAACCTACAAGTTGGTTTTCCATACGTTGAGCAACCGTCATCCGCATTAGATGCTTTTGTGGAATTAAAGACATGCTCTTATTGCACATTTGGTTTTGATCCAAGTAGCGTGTGTGCTGTTATTTCACATTGCTTGCATGCTTTCCATCCTTTTATGCGCTTATATTTGTTTTCATGAAAGATTTAAAGTGTCGAATGCCTTTACGGACATACCCAATACATGGCTGAAGTCTCTTGGCATAAGAAACCCAACACTAACTTTTTCGCAGCTGAACTATCTCATGGATGTCCAAGCGGTGAATTGCCAGAATCACACGGTGAGTAATAGCTATTATTTCATTATGTTCAGTTCTAATGGATTGTAAAAGTTGTTGTGGCTGATTATCATGCTACAGCTGTGGATCTAAGTGCAAGCACGGAGGGCAAAACTTCTCATATGAAAGCAATGTCTCAAAAGTCTGCAGTGGGGAAATTTCAATTGTCCAAGATGGGTACGGATGGATTTGACCATAATGCTTCAATCACATTGGTTGAAGGACACAAAGACATTATTATACTTGATGAAAGTAAAGATGAAGATAAATCAGTCAATAACCAGCAAGAACTTCCTGCAGGTAGACATCTTGTCAATTTCATGTTTCATGTGTGAATTGAGATTGTTGCTAGTTTAGGTGCTTGCTCAATGCTCAACACATGTTAATGTAAAGAGGGAGTAGTAGCCTGCTGCAGTAAAGTTTTAACACTTGGATGTCTATTCCAATTGCAGGTGAAGAGATGATGGAGCTTGAACGTGATATGCCTTCCACACCAATAAAAGGGTCCAAGAGTATTGATTTGATGTTAGATAAGCTTACTGTAGCAATATCTGATGCAACACATGAAGGAAAATCGATTAGCAACAAAGAGGATGAACTGGCAAGAGGTAAAGTAAATCAAGTCCAAACATTGCTTTAATATACCATGTACTTTTGTTGAAACCAAATGACTTGATGATTCAGGAACTTCTTTGCAAAAGGAGAACACTTTTACAAAGGACAAATCACCTTCACGTAGTGTAGATAAGAGGAAGCGGAAGTTTCAGAATGACGAGCAAAGCTTGTCCAGTGTTGGCGAGTCTCCTGAGAAGCCAGTTATTAGTAATAAAGGAAATTCCAGGAGCAACAAAAGATTCATTGGAAATTTAAAGTGCAATAGGTTCGTACTTGTGAGCTGTTAATATGTTTATTTCCATGTATGCTAAGTTCTTAAATTGTTATATGTGCAGTGTTGGGAAGAAACTTCTGATTTTAGAAATCAATGACCTGTTCGTGAAGGTTTTCAATAAGGATACATGATGATACAGGAAATGAAATTGGGTGTTGAAATTGTTACTTTGAAAAAGGAGTTGGTTCTTTATGCGGCCGGAGCGATTACATTTTTGAATTTACGCGCCTCAAACATTTTGAAGTGGCAATCTGGTCCACATTTGGAAACCCAAACGTGTACCTCGGTTCCTTCATGCCATCAAGCATGCATGAAAAGTTTCTATTCATATGGTCGCAAGACCGAGGCAAGAAAAATTACTCTGAAGTCCTCAGGTGAGTCGGTGTTTTTAAAGGATTTGTCAAAAGTTTGGAAGAAATATACGGAGTTTAGTCTAAGGACCACGCTATTGATCGATCCATTACGGTTCACTAACTTCCTCAACAAGAGTGATTCATGCATCACACCAAGGTCATTTATCCCAGATGTAAATGATGGGGATTATTTATTGAAGACCTTGCAACCTTGGTTGCGTGGTATGGTTTTCGAAGTGAATGCTTACGCTTATGTTGGAAGGTCTGTCGTGATTAGGAACCAATATGATGATAGCAGTGCCAAGATTTTGAAGGAGCTGAGTAGCATGAAACTGTGATCAATATTATTCTGATGTATCTTTATAAACCATTATGATCAACATTATTTTGATCTATTTGTATGAACCATTTCGATGTTATTTTATTACGATCATAATAACAATAATTACGTAGCATAATAACATTTATTCACGTCGCCTAAATTGGTATGAAAGTTCACAAGCGGATCAAGAAATATCCTTTGAATAATTCTACAGTTCCATTTTGATTAGCTCAATATACTGTTCGTTCATAGCAGTGATTCGATGGCAGAATTTTGTGCAAGCATTTGTTGGCAAATGTGTTCGAAGAATTGCAAGCAGAATTGTATGCAAGCTTATGTGACAAATGTTTTAACTGAACAGGTTTGCTTGAATAAGCAAAGTGCGATTGAAACGAGCATGAAGGGACCTCCAAAGGAATTTTGAGGTCCTTAACTCAAAACCAGTTGGTCTTTTTACGCGGGGAGGCTACCCTACTGACGGTGGCAAGAGGACAGATTTGCTTGTGGGATCGGCCATTGATCGCATGAGAAGAAGATCCTACTGAACCCTAAAACAAACAAAAATTTTTCGTGGGTTCATATATCCCACAAGCATAATTAAAAAAAAAAAAAAAACATAGTTATATAAGCACTATTGCTTTTGAGTTTATTAATATTGGGTGTGGGGGGCATGGGATGCCTTCTTCATGCTTCTTGGTAATTAAAGGGTGGGGTTGTTTGGGAAATCTATGCACAAATCTAGGTTGGGATTGGATGTTCATGGAGAGATGCGAAGAAGACTCCAGCTCTCCATGAAGATCCATTCCTTTTGTAAAATTTTTAATTAATCCCATTCCTTTTGTAAAAATTTTAATTAATCCCATTCCTTTTGTAAAATCTTTAATTTATCCCATAGGTTTAATGAACATGTTGAAGAACATGATTAAGAACATGCATATGGTTTAATGAACATGTTTAAGAACATGCATAGGGTTTAATGAACATGTTTAAGAACATGCATAGGGTTTATCCCATTCCTTTTGTAAAATTTTTAATTAATCCCATTCCTTTTGTAAAATCTTTAATTTATCCCATAGGTTTAATGAACATGTTGAAGAACATGATTAAGAACATGCATATGGTTTAATGAACATGTTTAAGAACATGCATAGGGTTTAATGAACATTTGTATCTCCACATTAGTATTTAATGAATTATATAGCCTATGCATTTTGTGAAGTCTAAGATCTTAGCACCAACCCTGTAAATGTCGGACGTCGTCATGTTATAGCCAGTGCTAAATCTCAAAAAATCCGCTAAGTCCACAAAAACGCCGTGTATTTTTCTTGTGATGTGGCTCAAGATGTGGCTATAACATCAAAGACCCAGATATCCCACGGATATACCCGTGGCTATAACATGACGGCGTCCGATATTTACGGTCCGATATTTACGGTCCGATATTTACGGTGCTCGATCTTAGCATACTAAGTTGTTATCTACCTATTGATTTTTTTTTATTGGTTGGTACCCCATATTGATACCCCATATAGAACATTTGATACCTATTATAACTAGTGACTATTTCATCTATCTAGTTAGTTCTATTGATTTTTGCCTTAGTTTTCAATTAAAAAAGGATTTCTTATTATTGGGCTCGACTTTCGAGGCCTGTATTTAATTATGCATGCAGCAGTTTGATGAGTGAGAAGATTCACGAAGTTCCTTCTTCGATCACTCTTCTTCGAGGTTCATGGCCAGGTTCAAACTCACTGCTAAGTCCCCCATGGAGGAATCAACCGCTTCCGGCCGGTAGGGACCTGGCCAAGATTGTGGCGAAATTCTCTTGTGTGGAGGTGAATAAGTTCTGAGAGAAAAGGAGTGTAGTCTCATCTAAGGTCCAAAGAAGTGGATAGGACCGCGGTGCATGCAATGCATTTGGCATATACGGAGATGACTGTAGTAGCTGAGGGCAATGACCTTTATGTTGCGTTGAAGATGCCTGCACTTCATAATTAGGACATGTGGCTTCATAGGATCTCGGCCAATATGTGAAATCTTCTTATTTTCTCGGCTAATATGGACAAGTTTTGGTGTAAATGTTGATGCTAATATGGATAAGTTTTGGTGTAAATGTTGATGTAAAGGAATATATATACTACTTAAACTTTTTTGTGTACAAGCTCTTTCATGAGTTAGTGATTCGTTTTATGTTAACTCATCCATGGATATACATCTTTTTTAAAAGTTATCGATTTTATTCTGATCAATCAACCACATATATTGTGTTGTTGTCTCTAAACCCTAGCACAGCTGAACACGTTTAAGCAATGAAGATGCAATCCAGAATGTAGTTCTAATTAACGTTTAGTACAAATTATTGCATCTGTTAAAGTGTGATCCACTAACTCAAACAACATAGTATTAGTTAGCAGACACAGTACTTTAATTTCGTTCACTAGTACTAATATCAAAACCTGTCACTAGTTAGTATACATATTCCCATTTCAGACAGCAAACAATCAACCTGACATAGAGGCATACATGTTCTTGTAGATCATGATTTGTTGAGCTAAGTATTTTCCTCAGTCCATGGTGTTGTAGCATTAAGCTTGTAGTTAGATATTCATTTTTGTGGTAATCCTTAGTGTTAAGCTAAACTGCCTTTCACTGATTGTTTTGTTATGTGAGGCTTTAAGCATAATATCAGATTAATTAAAGAATTCATACATGGAGTATTCCATCAGTAGCATGCATCTTATACAAATACTCCATGTATGAATTCTCTGATGGACATTGAGCATACTAAAAGATGGACATAATCGATAAAGATTATGCTCTTTGAATATAAACTAATAAATCTGATACATTAAAAAATTCATACATGGAGTATTCCATCAGTAGCATGCATGATAGTTTAAGATAGTTTATGCTAATAATAATCTGATGGACATAATCTGATAAATTATGTATTAAACAAAAAAGGAAACAATGCAGGGATCCAGTACCATTTTCAAAACCGAATTGTTAATCATGTGCATCATGATGAATCTTTTATAGAAGACCGGGGAGATTCTCAAGTATTCGTTCTTTTTCTTCTTCTTCGAGAGTATAAACCGTATCACAACCTTTGACACTGTGTTTGGCAACAGACATATGGATTTTAATTCCTGCAACTTGCTCCACAAACACAATGGCTTTATTGTCTGGACAATATTTGTAGCCTTTTTTTGAGTTGTGCAACTTCTCATAGTAATTACCTTCGATGACCTCATCCCCAATGGAAAATTTCTGCCCATCTTTGATCTACAAACTCCTGTTCAACAACATATCTTGGCTTTGTACATAGAACAAGATAGAATTCAACATTCTCATAGTTGTTTGTTGGTGCAACAACTGCAAAAACATCACCAAGTATGAGCTGGCTGCTAAGATCATCTGACGTGCCAAAATAAATTGCATCGTCATCTTCCTCTCCCCTATCCCCGTTAAACTTGGCAGTAGGCTCAATGACAACTAATTTCCATTCTCCTGTGTGTGTTTTATTGGGACAAAAATCCCAATTCATCAGAATGCATTCTGTACAGAAACAAGAAAGCTTCCTTACCTGTAAATGTGTTGGATTAGTTGAAAATCCAAGAATGCAATGCAAGCTTCTTGTATCTTTTAACTTTTTTTGCAGCCCATTCATTTTTTTCTATCCACCTCGCTCTTTCCAATTTCCCGAAGTGCCTCCCGACCACACTTTGTTTAAGATAAGATGTTGGAGCTCTTTGTTTCCATGTATTTCCGTAGCCTTTCGACAATATCTTGAGCATTCCTTAATGTAACACCTCTCAACCTGTGCTGCCCTTAATGCCCTCTTGATTCTTCGCACCGCACCATCGTGTTCTCCTTTACCGTGACTGAACCCCAAAAGTTCCACATCATGTCCATGTCTGTCAAGCCCTTCGATCTCGAAATGAAGTAGAATCCTCGCGGATTTGAATTGGGAAGTCGCTCCATCCGAGAAAAGCACATGCATTTTTGCTTTTATGTTGTTTTCAATCAACCAATTGTGATGTAACATAAAGGTGGTTGCATTTAACAACGAATCATGTTGCCTATCATCCGAGATGTAAAAATGCTCTTCTTTGATAATTTCTTGCGTTTTAGAATCCCTTCTATATGTCAAATGAACAAGAATAGTAACTTTGTTCATTGTGCGGTGCATTGATTGAACTTCATTACGCTCTTTGAGTGTAATTTTCAGCAAAGTCAAGAATAGATACTATGGTATCTTCTCGGAAACCTTTGTAAGAGCTTTCTAAATTGTGATTCCCGCCACTTGTAACGGAAATTATGACCGACATATTCCTTTGCCTTCTTCCTAAATGTCTCCATCAAAACTTTTGGTTCGGTTTCTAGATCTTTGGTGTTGTAATCTAGTCTTCTTTTTGCCCTTCTTATCAAAGCCAACATCCTCATAGTCCAAATACTCCCTTTGAACTTTGGTATTGCTATCATCAACTTCCTCCTTTGGGCAAATAGGAAAATTTTTAATACCACAAGTTTTGCACTCACCCTCTGAGACAATCATTTTTGTGCCAATCATCTTCCTCGTCTTTTCGGACACACCATCTTCTTCCACATCTCACTCTTTGGAGTTCATCTTCCACTTTGATGCGCTACAACCTACTCGTCGGGTTAAGCTATTGCATATCGGACATGTACAATTGCAAATGAAGGGTGCACCAATGAAGAACTTCTCATTTTGTTGATCCCTTCCCGCAACATGGTTATCCCTCGATGGTGCATGCAACAACGGTGTATTGAAATCCTTCAACTTCACCACAAAGTAGGGTTTCAATTTCTCAAAACTCCTCTCGCTTTATTTCAACATGGGGAAACTCAGCCTTGAAGCCCAAGAAAAATTCAATCTACAATTACAATAAAGACAAAGTATACTCGTGAGAACACAAGCATAAACACAAAATTAGGGTCTCGCTAACGAGAAAAAAGTCATTATAGTGCTAAGCACCACTACATCCATGAGTAGTCCTACCTTACATAGCATAGCACTAGTTAGCAAACGTATGCTACCTCCCTTGGATAGTACTAGAACAAACATACTAGTACAAATTATTGCATCTGTTAAAAGTGATCCACTAACTCAAACAACATAGTACTAGTTAGCGAGACCACGGTCCTTTAATTTTGTTCACTATTACTAATATCAAAACTGTCACTAGTTAGTATACATATTCCCATTTCGCATGGGAAGTACTAATTCCATTTTTCATAGTATTCATGCAAGTATTAAAAGATAAGAAGCTATTTAGTACTATTGACTACAAAGCGAGGCAAACAAGACCTAACCACATAAGCAATTTAGCACTAATATGCTACTTAATCAACTAGCAATATAGCAAATTTAACAATGCTTTATAATTGAATATAAAAAATATGGCAGGACAAAACTCACCTGGCTCACTTCGAGATAATGTGTCGGATGTTTAGGATACTTCCCTCTTCCTGATCTAACATCTTTAGCATTTGGAGATACTCTGGTGTGGTTTGCCCAATAAGATTTAATACAATCAATAACTTCTTCACTGAGACAATCAGTCCTTTTTTTCCTTCCTTCAAGTGCCAACTTACGTTCTCCTTTTTGCACTGAAATCATATGCCTTCTAGCTAAAGATATGTTCCTTGGATGGATACCTAATGCTTTAGCGTAACGCCTTCTCTTGCCATGAGGTGCATGCGCAATTGACATAGAAAGTGCTGCCCTTTTAGCTGCAAGCTTATCATTGCTACATGCTGATTTCACTTGTTGCAGACCATCCTTTAGATTGCATACAATATCAGCGTCAATTTGCCTCTCTTTATCAAGCTCTGAAATTCTGACTGACCTATTATTCTTAACAAGCTCCCATACTTTTTGCACGTCATCATTGTTAAGATCTTTGGTAGTATTCAAATAGTATCTTACAATTTTAAGAGCCTTGTACTTCAATCTCCATAGTGGAAGCCCTGAATTTGACGCATTATCATCATTACAAACCAATTGAGCTGCCTCCTCCTTGCGTCTTTGACGTTGAGCTCTCTTTTTTAATCTAGCCTTTATTTTTTGCTCTTCCTTTCTTCGTTTTTGTACTGCATCAGAATCTTCCATGCTTGTATCAGTCTCTGGATTTCCATCCCTAGTGGCATCTAATCCTGCAATCTCCATCTGAAGAAATAATGTACAAAAACACACGAAAAAATTTAGAAAGCTAGATCTGTATTTAGTCAAACATTAATATTATATTGAAGTGCAAAAACCTTAAAGAGTTAAAGCATAGTGCTCCAAATATCTGAGGTAGATACAGCCATTACTACATATATTATAGGACTAGGGTAGAATTATCAGAGAGTACTTTCAAGTTTAAAAAAATATTGATATCAGTGGAATTCTATTTCCATGTCTGGACTCAAATTTACTTTCGAGTCTGGACTCAAATATATCAGTGGAATTCTATTTCCATGTCCGATTCATGAGGCAAGGATTCAGATACACTAATTACTTAGAAAATGAATTTGGCAAATAGTAAAAAAGAAACACAATAAACATTGATCCATTCAAACCTGGAACAAATCGGTAGACGAGAAGCGAGAAGCATGAAGATTTCGATCTTCTAGTTTTCCTTTCGGGAATGCACGCTGCTGAGCCGAAATTTTCCAAGAATCGTGCAATTCGAATTTTTACTATTTTTGTTTTTTATGAAATTTGAAATTGCCTCCAAGATTCCTAACAACCTCACGTGGCTTTATTGGTTTTTAGTACTAAAATGGGGGACAAAGGGGACAAGAAAAATGAGACGCCCTATTGTGCTTGGACCCTACAACAGGTTGCCTTCCTTCCTATAATGTTTGAAGGCCTCCCTTTCCTTGTCTGTTCTTACCTCCTTAGAGAGGCTTGCCCATACCTCTTTGAAATCACCATCTGATGGCAATGTCTCCTCAATTTTCTTGCCATACTCACTCGAAAGAGTAGATATAGCATTACAATGCGTTCTCGTCTCAAAAGGTCTCCTGGAGAGGGCATCTGCAACGATGTTGAGCTTGCTGGGCTTATATACTATGTCGAAGTCGTATTCCTCAAGGAATTCCATCCACCTCCTTTGCCTTAGGTTGAGGAGTGGTTGGGTGAAAATGTACTGGAGGCTCTGGTGATCAATATCCAACTGGAATTTCCTCCCCAACAAATAATGCCTCCAAATCCTTAATGCCCTGACAATGGCTAATAGCTCCTGATCATGGGTTGGGTAGCGTTGCTCCGCATCGCTCATCTTCTTCGAGTCGTAGACGACTACCCTTCCTTCTTGCATCAAAACTGCACCTGTTGCCATCTTGCTCGCATCCGTGACCACTAGCTTATCTTTGCTCGGATCTAGAAGGACGAGGACTGGAGCTGTCGTTAGAGCCTCTTTGAGCTTTTCAAAGGAGGCTTGGACATTCTCAAGCCAAAGCTTTGTCCAATCCTTTATCTTCTTATTCTTGGTGAGGTCCGATAAGGGGGACGCCCACCTAGCGAAGTCCTTCACGAACTTCCTATAGTATCCTGCCAGACGGAGAAAACTTCTCACTTCTGCCACGTTCCTTGGAGTTGGCCAATCAACTATTGCTTCAATCTTTGACGGATCTGTAGAAATCCCTTCGGCTGTTACCACGTGCCCCAAATACTCCACTCGACCTGTTGCAAAGTGGCATTTGAAGAGCTTCCCACACAACCGATGCCGTCTCAACTTCTCCAACACTCTTCTCAAATGTTGACAATGTTCTTCAATGGACTTGCTGTAGACTAGGATGTCGTCGAAGAATACAATGACAAACTCGTCTAAGAACTCTCTGAAGATGTCATTCATGAGACGCATGAAAGTTGCCGGGGCATTCGATAAGCCAAAAGGCATTACTGTGAACTCGAAGTGCCCGTACCGCGTTCTGAAGGCGGTCTTATGGATATCTTCTTCCTTTATCCTTATTTGATGGTATCCTGACCTTAAGTCAATCTTAGAGAAAACGTTCGCTCCTTGGAGCTGATCCATCAAATCATCTGCCCTTGGCAGAGCGTATTTATTCTTTATCATCTGCTTGTTAAGCTGGCGATAATCTATACACATTCTTAGACTCCCGTCTTTCTTCTTGACGAAGAGTATGGGTGCCCTAAAGGGAGACACACTTGCTCTTATAAATCCAAGGTCAAGCAATTCATGCAGCTGCTTCCATGCCTGACCTGTCTTTTCCTGAAAATTGACCAAGCTTTCTCGTCTTCCAGACATTACTCGTGGCACTATCCACCTTCTTCTGGTAATCATCTGCCTTGCTGTTCTTTTTCCTATCCTGTGATGCATCTGACTCGCTCTCGGAGCTGCTATCGGTCTGGCTGTTAGAGGTATCTGATACACTAGAGCTGGATGGTGTTGGACTCTTTCTGCTTTTTCTCTTTCTCTTCTTGTACCTGACATCACATTGATTCTCATCCCTTTCCGGCTCTGGAGCCTCTTCAGCACCCCGCACAGATGGTGGAGGTGGTGGTGGAGGTCCGTATTCCTGAGCGTTCATCAATGGGGTTGCCCACTGAAGCAGGTGCTGCATCTGGTTCCTCATTTGCGTAAGCCTTGCATTTACTGACTCCACCGTCATTTCTTCGTTGTTGTCGTCTTGTTCTCGTCCAAACAAGTTTCGAGGTAGCCATTGGTGCTGCCGGCCTTGGCCTTGAGACCCTGAACTGGTATTCCTGGCTGCAAGTATTGGTCATCAATGTTGTTACTTAGGTTATACATTATTCATCCTTATTTACAAGTCAATTATTGTTAGGTATAAAAGAAATCATGTCAAAATTTCACTTATAAGTCAAGGACAATTTATAGCAATTGATATATAAGAGTTATACATTTATATAAGGTACATGATAACACATAGAACTGAAGACATTTAATGCAATTAGAAGATAAGTAAACGTAAAAGGTGTTCATCTTCGATGCCCCTTCATTGATTTGAAGAAGTTCTTGATGTCCCTAAGTCGGAGACCTTTGCCGACGTTGCACAAGATATTCCTAGAAGATCCCCCTTCGAGGGCTCGAGCCATTTGAGGTGCAGGGAGTTCTGGTGCCATTTTTGCCACTACCGTCAATGGTGCATCCCTCAGGTGGCCCCTGGCGAAGTCTCTTAAAGAGAATGATATGATCCGTTTGGGTACTCAGCTTGGCGTGCTGTCCGAAGCCAGAGAGTGCTATGAGGAGCGCCACGGACTCTTCCCCTCGCGGGCTGAACTCCTTGTGAAAGACTATCATCCGGAGTGCCTTACCTTTTCTTTGGCCTTCGAACCTGTGCCCTTTCTCTGAGCTGCTACATCTAATGCCAAGAGCTCTTCATGGTCCCTCCACATGGTGGTTGCGCTCTCCAGGTTGATGCTACTGGATGCCTCTCGCATACTCCTTGAACGAACTGTTCGGCTAGAGCTTGGACCACTTCCTGGTTTGTACAACCTGCTTTGGATCTCCTGAAATTCTTCTTCTGGAATGATCGGCTCCTGTTGACGATATATCTCCCTTATGTGCTCGTAGGCGGCTATATCTGACATCGTCTCTCCGGCATAAGAGTGTCGCTCTGCTACCTCCCTTGGGATTTCATAATAGGAGTAGTCGATGAAGTCACTTTGCCGCTCCTTTGTGATCAGGCCTAAGAGCTCGTCGATTCTAAGCCCTTCTTCTTGGCAATATGGAAGGTTGAGTTTGCCAGAATGTACTCCTCTCCTTCGATTACTATCGGTGATAGGGCTGTAATGCCGATTGGTGGTTCATAGACCCGCCTGATGTCATCATCGTGCCTCGCTATGCGGCTCTCCATCCTTGTCGCTTCTCTGCTCTCCCAATCTGGGTTTTCTTCCCCTAGCTGCTCGTAATCCTGCTCAATTTGTAGTGCCAGTGCCCCTGATGTTATGCCATGGTACACGTACTGTGCTGACTCGATCTCATGCATCTGGCTTTGCTCCCTTCGTGTGTCGAGTGGCGCTAGGTCCAAAGGCTGAATCGAGGACTCCCCCACCTTGTTGATTGCTTTATACTGCATGAATAGAGCGAGGGTTGCATGTGCTGAGAGGTGTCTATGCCTATGGGCTCTACAAGTCATGTAGTCAGGCATGTCTCTTGTTCTATCCCACAGCTGGTTCTTGCCCTTGGATCTTCCCCCTAAGGCTTGGCTAAGCGAATCTAGGGATACCCATTTCCCTCCCCTAGGCAGGCTAACTTCCCAGGGTAGGATCTGCTGATCATATTGGCAGATTATGTCGGTATAGAAGGGTGTCCTGGTCAAGATTGCGTGGAGATCAAAGAGATGGTCGAACACATGGAAGGCCTCTTCAGCAGGAAAGTCATGGATGTGGTTGGCAGCATCATACCATCGAACAAAGCTACTGGGCACCATTGAGCAGAGATAGATGTAGAAAATGGCTTGGAAGGATTGATGAAGGCTTGGAAAATCGCCTAAGATGCTAAGAGCAGTTCTGGTGAAGGGAAAATGGCGAATAAGGCCCCTTTTTATAGAGTAGGGTTCCCTCGGGTTCCATGCACAAGGGTTCTTGATCAAACAGATCTTTGTTCTAAGGCTATGGATGTCCAAATAAGATACCATAAAGTGCAAATCTAAGCAAAACAAGGCAAGAAATACTATATGCTAGTTTGTTGGGTCAAATTTGGCCAATCCAGGTCAAAATAGGTCAACCCGGGTGGGTTCGCGCGAATGGGCTCTGCGTTGCGAACGCAGGGCGATTTGGTGCGGACTCACCTGGTTTGGCCGATTTGGGAGATAATTAAGCATTTCTAAGGGTTGTAAGATGCTAACATGCCTATTTGAATCAATTCTAATCTAGCTAGCAACTTCTTTCAAGCAAAATGGACATCTAGAAGTGGTATTTTAAGGCAACAGAGTGGGTTCGCGCGAATGCGCCCTGCGTCGCGAACGCAGACGCGTTCGGCGCGGACTCACCTGGGTCGGCCAAAACTTGCCATTTTTTAGATGAGTTTTGCTGAAATTAACTTCTAAACTGGATTCCTAGGCAAATTCTAAGCAATTTACTATCTTTTAGCACAAATTTTGAATCAATTTTGCCCCAATTCATGGTACGAGGTCGGTTAGGCGAATGCATTTCTAATTCTTGAACCTTGAGCCATTTTAGCGGACTCACTGATTTGGCCAATTTTTGAGCCAAAGTTGATTTCTCTGTGCTATCACTTATGCTACTTAACCTATTACAAGCATTCTAAGCATTATACAAAAAATTCTACTACAATCTAACTTACTTAATTGCATTTCCATGTCACAATACAATCAAATTACAGAAAAAGAGGAAACTTATATATATGTCAAAAGGTCAATTACACTGGGAAACTTTAATATTTAGCTAATTACAAAACTTGAGGTCTTCATGGCCTCTCCTTCCGGATGCTCCTCGCCAAATGCAGGTCCTTCGGCATGACAGTTACCCGCTTGGCATGTACCCGGGGATATCACTTAATGTATAAGGGATACGCCATGTGCGAGGAAGGGGTCATAAAAAACCCCTTCGTATACGCTTTTTTTAAGGTCTAAAAAACCCCTTTCCGTATGAAATACATCACTAGAGATTGGATTTTTTAAGGTCTAAAGAACCCCTTCCCGTACGTATTCGTACGCTTTAGGTTAAAAAAAACCCCTTATCGTCCACTCACATGGTATATACGGCCTACACTATGTGAATCCCCCGGGGGCGTGTATGGCGCAGAGGTTCCCCTCTTCAAAGAGCTGAATCAGCTCCGCCTCTGATGCCTCCTGCAAGGCCCGGACCATCAGGGGTGTCACTCTGTAGTCAGTTCGGAACTCCTGCATTATTTCCCGGAGGAGCCGCTCGAACGGCGCCTTTCGGATCAGGAGATTAGTGCACTGCTGGAAGTGCCTAATCTCCCGAAAGACTCGGGCGTGCCGGGAATTAGGTCCATGATGGACCTTCTTCGGCGGCTCTGGCCTGGGTGGCGGCGGCTTGGGCTGGTTCTTCGCCCCCCCCCCCCTCCCCTAGCGTACTTTTATGCGTTACGTTTTATATTACCGGTCATTGTACCTCGTCCCGCGGTGGTACTCTTGTCCCCACCTTCTTGCGCGGCTAGAATTCCGCGATCTGCCGGGTGAATTCCCCTCGCCCACCTTTTGCTTCTTGATCACTTTCGGTGGCTTGGGCCACTTCAGGTAAGGTGGACGGGCGTTGGGGTCGGATGGATTCCCAGCGTCGCCTTCGGGCTCATCTGACTGCCCGGCTTCCTCCTCTTCGACTTCCTCCTCTTCAACTTCCTCGTGCCCCTCCTCCTCCTCACGTGGGCGAGGTTCTTCGATATAAACCGTCCCCCTTAAACGATCCCTCCGCGACCGCTTCCTCCGCCTCCTTTCTTCTTCCTCCCACTCCCTCTTCTTCCGAGCGACCATCTCTTCGGGCCACTCCGCCACCTTCTCCTTCCCCTTCTTCTTTTTGCTTGAAGAAGGGGCCATTCTTCTTCTTCTGCTGCTGGCTGCGATCTGGCTGGCTGGTGTTCGCTGCTTTGCTGCTTCTTTGCTCATCTTCCTGGTGCTCCTCCTCATAGTCGGACAAGGGACCGAAGTGAAGGGTCTCGTCGGTTCGTTGAGTCTCTACCGATGAACAGCTGCTCTGGGCCTCCTCCTGCGAGACGTGAAAGGTCTCGTACGTCGAACTAGACGATTCCTCATTTTGCCTCGGCCGGAGGTGCTTGGGGATCTGCTTTCCATGGCCTCCAGCTGCTGCTGCCATCGAGGTGGTCCGCCTTGGGCTGTATTTCCTCGCTGTGCATTTGGTCCTTGCCATGTCTTACGGTTAAAGAAACTTATTACGTTAAGTTGATCAAGAGAGAGAAGGATTTAGGCAAGGTTAGGGGGGAAATGAGTTGGCAAGAAGATATTTAAAAGGAAAGATGCTCTAGGAAATATTCTCCTACCATTAATAGGCCTAATAATTAGCCCCCTTTCTTAATTACCATTAGTATATATTTAATGCTGTATTATACTATAATTTCGAATTTTTCCTAATGGTTTGAAGTGTTAATTATGAATTTGCGCCATTTTTCACCGAGGTCTCGGATTGGCATGATTCTTCGACCCATTTTAGGTGAAATCTGATGCTGATGCATAATTTCCACTCCAGTTTTATTAGAATGTTAATTTGACTCATTCTTTTTCCCTCATCTAACAACTTAGCCTATTTTTATGGACCCACTACCTAGGAGAAAAAAACTTTCCCTTATTTTCGAGGTTCCATGGTGGAAATTTTCATTTCGCACCCTATTAGGCCTGTTAGACTACTTTTAGGGACATGGTCGTGCTAGTTCCTGGTCAACCAAGAACATCGCTATGATACCATTGTGACGCTCCCTACTAAATATACGGCGCCCGACCGTACACTCCGTAGGAAATCCCCCATCTGGTCCTTCGACCGTACGGGCCCTCCGTCTTTCCCGCACTCTGGGGTGACCGTAGTGCGGGAAGGGGACACGAAGGTGTCTTGCGCGCCCTTCCCCTATGGGCTCATATCACAGTGGAAGCATAAACAACGTCAGAACTAGCAATAACAACACATCATACTACCCCGAAAGGTAGTCCATCCACATATCTATAACTGCAAAGAAGGTAAGCATATGCCATAAAACATGAGAGCTCCTACCCATGGCTCCGACTCATAAGGAGGTCGACTGACTGGCTAGGCCTCAAGATAGAGCAGACCGAGTCATAACAATGGCGAGGGCTGGCATGAGACAATGGCTAGGGTTGACCACTCCATCCGCCCCTCCTGTGCATACTTTGCAGAATGAGCTAGATCGGGCTCTGGCATGACTCTAGCCTTCTAGATATGCAATCTCATGGCATCACCCATCAGGACTACTCCAGGTTGCATCTCCCTGGTCCGTTGAGGCAGGAAGGGTTGCATCTCCCCTTCCCGGGGTCTAGAGGTTCCACAGGCGGCTAGAGAATCGTGGCGACACACGATTCGTACCCGACTTAACCCCCCAAAATAGGAGCCAAGCCGACGCTTGCAACTCCTGAGAGGCAGGGCGACACCATTGCCCCAGGAGGTGTCAGACCCATGCCCCGCCCACACAAAGTGACCGACCATAGGCCTAGCCCGCTATGGGATCCCCAGTAGCCACGCCCAGCAGGGATCCTCCCTCCGTATTGCCTCTATCCCCGTTGTGTAGTGCTGAGTCACATCATAGCCCCCATAGCCCGGTGGGCTCTTATGCACAGGCCGCATAATAATAGGAACTAAGGGGTCTAAACTAGGAGCATACTACGTAATGGCTACTAGGTCTCTACCCCCCTTCCCCATACAAGAGGAGCAAACATGATCAACCAACATCACATAACATCATATCATGATAATCATCATAAGAACATCTTAACCTAATCATACATAACTAACTTACAGTTAGGGTTCCTTGATTAGGGTTCAAGATGTTGAATAAGGGTTCTAGGATGGCTCTACTCTAGATATGAAATACTAACCCATCTGGAATGCTAACTTCCAGATGAACTACTAAGAGCACTACTCTACATACCTGCTCCAGAAGCACCCCCTCCCAATCCTGGCGTCTCCATGGTCTTCGAAGTAGTCGAAGCTACACTTGCTCCAAGATCGAATCCACACTCCAGGGGCTGCTGCACTAGACTATGCCACAGCAAACGGTGCTTGAAACGGAGTTTCGAGTGCGTAGATGAGTCTCAGGTTGCTAGGGTCAGGAAAGAGGCCTAGGTTAGGGTTCAGGCTAATATGAGTTAGGGTCCATATGGGATGCCACGTGGCACCAATGGGGTGGGGCCGTGTGGCGGTTGCCCAATAGGATAAGGCCATGTGGAAATGGGCCTTATCCTACATAATTTCAAAGAAAGGATATTAAATTACGATCTGAAATGATGGTTTATCTTCTCAGTTTGACCATCTTTTCATGAAAATTGATGGCGCAATTAAGATATACAAACTGTGCAGGGATGCCAGAGTAATGGTTTATGTGAACACTTGATAGAAGAGTCTCTAGAATATGCCAAAACATTTGAGGAATTGAGTCATTTCAACGTAGTGCTAGCTTTTTTCAGCAGAAATTTCCTACAAAGGGTGAAGCATATAATAGCAAAAGTTGCGTGCTAGTATATTCAAATTTATTTGGAAAATTGCATCAAATTCTATGTTAACAATCCTGAAGTCCGTTGTTCTATCTCTTTCCTTTTTTGTTCTGAAATGACTCTTATTGGGCTGAGAGGCTACCACCATACATTTATTTAGAAGGGTGTTTATTGTCACATGTGTTTTACATTTATTGTTTTTGCTATTGAGTATACTATAGTGAGAGAATAAGAAGTCATGTACTCAATGATGTTAAGAATGCCTTTTGAACATTTATAAGATTGGCATGTGCAATGCATAAAACAAAAGGCATTTTTTTATGAACGTGGACCTTTATTACTCCAAAGAATACAAAAAGTACATGGGGGACTCAAAACCCAGTGGAGAAGATGTCCACTAGAGCAACACTACCCACCACATACATAACATAGAAAAGCAGAGAATACATATCACCACGAGCACAACTGTTTGCTATGAGTAGGTCTGAATCTGAAGATATTGCTCCTGAATGACACTCTTGACGTCATCCTTTAAGGAAGAACACTTGTACACCTTCACAATGTGACTATGAGCATTGATAGGCACTTGTATATCTGAAAAGACCTGTCCCTTGAAAATGAGGAGATTTCGTCTCTTCCAGATGGACCAGATGATCCAAGCAGATGCTAAGTGGAAAGCCCTCTTTGCCAACTTGTCCTAAAAACTAGGATAGACTGACAATAGGACCTGCTGACTATTCAAATCACAATGGAAAAGACTCAAAAGCCACTGCCAAGCAAGTCGAACATGATGACATAAGAAAAAGCAGTGCTCAATTGTCTCATCCCTCTGCATGCAAAGAGGGCAGATCACAGAGACTTCTGGATGAAATCGATGAACAACAGCGTTTACCCGCACGCATCTATGATTGATCTGCCACCATAAAATAGATAGCTTAGGATAGAGCAATTTATCCCACACCCATCGCTAAACTGCTTTACGATGAGGCTCAGGGATAACCAAAGGCCACTTTGGTGATGAGGCAACACTTCAGGATGAAGCAGGACCACATACATTGAGTGCACAAGGTGCTCCTCCTTAACACTGCCATGAACCACCTAGAGCTAGGGAGCCACGTCTTGTGGGTGTGGAGGAAGTGTAGCAACTACTTTTTCCCAAATGCCACGGTCCCAACGAAGGAGGAGGAACTTCAATTTGAACTCATTCCACGTCAACAATCTTGTCTCATTATACCATGCAGATACCGTGAGCACACCTGCTGCTTGCCACCGATGTTGCATCAATGGATGGACAGAAGAGAGCAGGGGACAATCTGCCTGGCCGTCACCCAAAGGGATCCACCAGCAATTAGCTGTAGGATCTGTGTGGGCCATTGGATGGAACTGAAACAAAGTGCGCACACTCTCCCAAGCAGCTAGCAACCCCTTGAGAAAATGAGAAGCATTAGGATATGGAGAAAGTAAATAGAATAATGCCCATGAGAGGAGTGGCTTAATGGATGGAGAGCCAAAGGAAATGCACATCTGTAAAGACTGGTGAATGAGACGCAGACCTGGAGAATTATCAGCATTATTTAGAATCCGCCATATGAACTTAGAAATCAGCACCTTGCTCTGGAGAAGAAAGTTAATCATCCTCAGCCCCCTACAAAGTTAAGGCATAATGCACTTCGCCCAACTAATTTTAACATCAGCTCCTTCTTCAGTGCCACCCCAGATGAAGTTCCTGTCCCTGACAGTACGAACAATGAGTTGCATCTTTGTCTGCGGTGCTAGCAAGATGGATGCCATATAGACATGTGTACCATTCAGAACTGAATTTGCCACAGTTACACGACTAGCCATGGATAACTTAGTCGTGGACCACCAGAACAAATGCCTTTCCAACCCCTTAATAATGACATCCCACGCGTCTCCAGATGAGACGTGTATACCAACTGGAATGCCCAGAAGCCTAGTTGCCTTCCCATGAGGAAGAACCTTCCATGGAAATTCAACTACAGAAGACGGCACTGAAGAGTCTAGGGCCCACAAGGCAGTACACTTTTGCCATCTCACAAAGATACCAGAAGCCAAAGAGAAACTCTCCAACAAGGAAATGGCATTCTGCAAATTCTGCTCATCAGCCATTAAGAACAAGAAAGTGTCATCTGTGCACTGATTACAAATCTCTTGTGAACCATTATTCATGGGAAGACCATGCAGGATGCCTTCTTGCGCTGCAAGAGAGAATACCTGAGAAAGAATCTCCGCCACAATTGTAAAATCAGTGGTGCCAAAGGACAGCCCTAGCGAATGCCACGTCCCACCTGAAAAAATGTCGATGGTTCTCCTTGAAAAAGAACTGAAGAAGGAGCAGAACAATGAAGTTTCATAACATCTGTTGCAAACTGGGCGCCAAAACCAAGACGTAAAAGGCACTGCTCCAAGAAACTCCAGTCAACACTCATATGCTTTTGCAAAATCCAGCTTCAAGTATACAATGCGGTAACCATGCATTCTAGTCCAATAGAGACCCTCATATGCTGCTGCCACATTATTCAAGATACACCGGCGAGGCAAGTAACCTGACTGTATGGGAGAGATAGACTCAATAAGCACGCCACAAAGCTTCTGAGCAAAAGCTTTAGCAAAGATCTTGTACACTGAGGACAATAAGGTAATGGGGCGCCAATCTGAAATGGAAGAGGGATCCTTACATTTTGGAATAAGGGATTTTGTCCAGGTGCCTCTGTCTTTTAAAATTCCTGAAAGCATTATACACATCTGTACCAAGCCAATCCCAATACTCCTGGAAAAATTCCACCAGAATACCATCAAGACCCAGACACTTGCCCCTCTTGAGAGAAAATATGGCCTCAGCTAAATCATTCTCGCTGATCTCAGCCTCTAAAGTGGCCCTTTGCTCATTGGTGACTATAGGATAAACCTTAACAAGCAAAGCCGCTTGAAAATTTGACTGAAAGGGAAGACGTCGAGCAGTGAAGAAAGCTGAAAAGTGATTGTGCAAAAAGCCTCTAAGCTCAACTGGATCTGAAATAACAAGCCCATCCTGAATCTGCAGAGATTGAAAAGATGCAGCTAGCTTTCTTGTTTTGGCAGCTCTGAAGAAAAAACCTGTGCACCGGTCTCCCTCCTTAAACCATTGCAACCCAGCTTTAATGCGAGCAAATTGCACCTGTTCAGATTCCATCTGCCGAATGCTACACAAAATTTGCTTCTCCACATGACCATCTGATGGGGCAACAGACCTGCATGCCTCAAGTTGTTGATAAAGAGCCAGCAGAAGGCTCCGGTTAGCAGAAACCCGTTCACGACCTCAGCCTTTAGCAAAAGACTTCACAGCAGCGAGAGCATCAACAATACCTGCCATGCCCTGTACCGAGAGAAAGAAGTGAACCACGCCTGTCTACAACCTACCAAAAAATTCCTCATCCTTCAAGAAAAATGTATTCAGCTTGAAATATGTCTTAGATGCAGCATGCACCACCGTTTGAGAGCAAGAGAAATACTGTGGATTATGGTCAAAAACTGCAGTATTTAACAGGTTCTCACGATGAAAAGCAGGCAACAGGGTTGCTACCAAAGCATTATAGTAGCCTCTATCATGTCCTGCATATGCTCTACTACCACCCAACCAGCCATTACACCAAGTAAAACTTGAGGGACCCTCAACTTCTATGAAGCCACAATCTTGCATTAAGCGGTGTCATTGCTCCCATTCAAAGCCCTGCACTATCTCTGTACCTCTGCCACATCTGTCTTGCTCAAGCTCGACCATGTTAAAATCACCCACCATGATTCATGCAATAGGGGAGCCTAACCTCAGTAATTTGAAACGCAAAAGCCCATAATAATGCGCATATACATTAACCAATCCCCATTCTTGCCCCTTATCAAACCACTTGATTATGATCCGCCGGCCAAATCTGTCAACCTGAGTAAATGGCACTGTAATAGTCCTCCTCCATGTTGTAAGGACACCAGCCTTTGCCGAGTCTGCGGCCGCCACAAGAACATTAATTGTACTGCCTATTGATTACTGCAGTAACTTTGTGGGCATCTTCTTTCTTGCATTTATGCTCTTGCAAACAAATGAAATCTGAGTCCCACCTAGCCAGGGTCATGGACAACCTACTCCTTTTAGTAGGGGAGGAGGCAACCCCCCGCACATTCCAGGAGATTAACTTCATTGATCAGGTGGATGTGGAGGATGTTCTAAGTCCATATCAACCTGTATATGAGACTCATTATCCACTTGATCAGCCCAATGTGGTTGCGATGCTATTGGATGCGTAGTAACAGTGGTGAGGAGTGTTGGTTCAACAGGGTTAAGAGAAGCAGATACAGAAGGCTGTGGTGCAAAGCTATTCCTCCTCCGAGCGGCTTTCTTCATGCGATCTTCAATGCGCTCTTGCTTGCGTGCAGTGTTGTTACGTACTTACCGTACCTGTATGGTACTGTAAGTATTTTACGTAACGTACCTCTGAGTTTTTAACGTACCCGAAAAAAACCAGTACGTTAAAAGGTGTTGTTACCGTACCTATAAAATACGTACCGTACCTGTAAAATACTTATAAAATATTTACAGTACCTATAAAATACATATAAAATACGTACCGTACCTATAAAATACTTACCGTACTTCTGTTGAAAACTACCAACATTTGACACAAAAACAATGCATTTTTTATTCTGTACGTACCGTACCTCTGGTACGGTACGCTAAGTACTTGAAAGTTACCGTACCCGTACGGATACAACACTGCTTGCGTGCAATCATGTCCAGCCTCTCTTGCTGGTCAGAAGAAAGACAATTATGGGCTGCGGGGAGTGTGCCAATGTCTAAGGTAGAAGACGAAGAAGGGGTGATGGCAAGGACAGGTGCAGGAGCAATTGGAGTAGGGATGGCAGCAGGGGAAGTAGAAGTGGGGGAGAGAGAAGCAAGAGGAGGGACGGGAATGGAGGGTCTGCGCAACGATAAGCAAAGAAGGCCTCAACATCAGGAAACATATTGGCAAGCTCTAGGCCGTTAAGCAAAGATAATTTATATTTAAAAAAGAGTGGACCACTTTTAACAACCACAGACTTGGGGAGAGAAGCCTCAGCAAAAAGGGAAACACAAATACGAGGACCATTGGCAATCGAATGAGCAAGGTGCAACCATAATCCATTGGCAATGGAGACCAAGAAGTCTGGAACCTGCAACTCAATTGGGAAGTCCTCTAATGCAGACCAGTAGGGCATACAACGTGCACCAGACTTATTAGGAAGAAATCCAGGGGTGTATACCTAATACAAGAGATAATGCCCCCACAAAGTCCACGTCCACTAGTTTATCAACAGCAATAGGCGACCCGAACATCACTAAGAAATTATTATTTTGCCTATCCAAAACTTTCAGGGACTCATGCGGAGGCAATCCCAACTTTTGCAGATGTTGTTTCAACCAAAATCCCATTCTCTTGAGATCAAGAAATTGACCAGTGAAATGACTTACCAGAAACATTAGATTGTGCAGACTTTGCAAGTGGACGCTATGATCTATCTCCACAACCGAGACACCAGCCTGAGTGAAGGCACTAGAACACACCTCTGCTTCATAGAACACGTTATTAGGAGGCAGTTGAACATCCATTCGATCTTCAAGACCCTGCAGCTCTTTCATATATTCAGACACCTCTCTTTTGTTATTCTCCATCATAAGGGACACCGCCGCAGCAACACGAACAGAACGCACACCAGATGTCATGTCTCGTTAATCCAATCACTGAAGCGCATTTGTGAGACTCGAGCAACAGTGTTAGGGGCAGACTAGGGAGCAGAGGGAAGAGTAGGAGACGATAAGAGGCCTGAAGAGGATGGGGGGGCAAGAGACGAAGGAGTTGGGGTAGAGGTGGAGGGAGGAGGAAGAGAGGCAGAAGCAGAAGAGGTACATGCCATAAAGAAAGGAGGGAATTGCAAATCCATCGAGGCAGGGGCATATGCAAGTGGATTGAGACGAGAATTAGGAGGTAGCACTGGAGAGGCCAAAGAGGCAGAAAATTGCGAGCAAAAATGCATACCGGCGGAGGTGACCATGGAGGCCGAAATGGAGGATCCCAATTTTGGGACTGAAGTAGCAAGAAAACCACCTAATTCCATACACCATTGGAAAGCTCACTGCACAAGCTTTCCAACGCACCAAGAATCGCCGGAAACGAACACCCGAGGAGGGAGATATCTCAGACTGAATCGGTGCCAAAACCCTAGCCTGTGGGCTGCGCCATCTCCGTCACCTAAAGCCATAAAACAAAAGGCATGTTTGGCTCATGAGCTTAAATAGTTAGTAGGGATTTGTTTTGTTTTTAAATATTCCCTTTGGAGATTGCAAACATGATTTTATCACAAAATCTTGGCCCTTTGGCCAACCTCTATACCAGATGAGTCTCATTCCAAGAGCGTGAATGTATGGCTGCTGCACACTGCTTTCTACAGATGGGAATAGGGATTTGGAAAGGGTATACCAATGGGCTTTTTTTGCAGCTGGGCTTGGTGTAACCTTTATCTTGCTCGGTTTGAATTAAGGTTCATCTTAAGATTGGCGTATATTGGCAGAATGACAGATGTTTATAAATTCCAACATGCTTCAAGATACATAGATGACTTAGGAATCATCAATGGTGGGCAACTTCAGGAATTCTTCTCTAATCAGTCTGAAGTGACAGTGTATAATCTCAACTCAACCATTTAGGTGTCAAAGATGAATCTCAATCATTTAGGCAGAGGATTATTCATGCTAACCAGATATTATAAAAGATCCAAACTTCCATTTTTGGCTAACAAATTTATTAAGGCAGCCAGTTGCTGACCTTTTGGGCATGCTTTCAAAGTTACAATCTTCCAAATTGTCCCTTATGTGTGCACTCATTCAAGTGCAGAAGACGCACCTTCAGATATTGCAGAAGTACTAGTACATGGACTTCTTAGATATTCTCTATAATAGAATATAGGAATAAAGAGGATGCATGGAAAGAGAGAAATAGGACGAACTGGTTCAATTGATAATAGATATGTTACAGAATAAATAGGCACTCACATGTATACGTATTTGTACACATAAACATGCAAATATATGTACATGCATATATGTACACACATAGAGATTCCATACCTAACACTCTATGTGTGAGTATCCAAACTTGTACAAAAACTCAAACTTGTACACATCCTCGAACCTGTAGAAAAACCTTTAGACCTGTACAAACCTTCAGAACATGAGATAAGAAACACTCCTTGAGATCAAATCTCATCCATCATGTGCAACAATAGGTGACTTCATTTAGCATCAATTATGCAGCAAAAATTAGCCATAAAACTCTCTCTGAGATCATACTGTCTCATCCAACCATAGAGCACTCCCTGAGATCATACCAATCTCATCTGAATATGATCATCTGCAACTAAAAAAAACACTTATGCCTTGAATGGATCAGTAAGTTTTTCTAGGTTCATGATAATATAACAACTAATGATGATTTTAGTGCCAACATATATCATATTTGTATAAATAGTCGGGCGATTATTTTAGGACCAAAGAAAATTTTGAAGGCAATAAATAATACCTACACAAAATTTTGTAGTATTTGTGGCAACGAAAGTTATCCAGAAAAAAAAAAAGATATAGTCCTTGTGGCAATGCTAATGGCCTAAATTCATTTTATGCAAAACATTGTGTATGGATTGTGTGTGGGTTTTTTTTTTTTTTTTTTGGGGGGGGATTGTAATGTATCCGGAGGTCCGTATGGATATCAAGAAAAACAATTGGATGCTCTGTATGGATATCAAGAAAAACGATTGGGGAGAGGGGGGGGAGAGGAGGTAAATTCAATGGTTCAATTTCCTAATATGGCAGATGCCCCTTTCAATGGTTTAGTTGCACAAAATATCTACAGAAGTAGTACAGAATATGTACGAAGTATGTATAAAATTCTATGGTTGTATATGGAAAAAATTTTGGCGACCCCTGCGATCCCATCTTTATAAAGAAGAAACATCGTACCTACATCCAATCATGCAAACAATAGCAGAAATATGGTAATAATGCAAGGGCTTAAAGGTACATAGGTGTTTCTTGGCTTATCGCCTTTTGCCTCGTCCAACCTTGGCACCCTTTAACGTTGCCTTGTTCTCAGCATGGCCCGTAAGATCAAATGTATGGCCCGGGAGACCCGTAAGGAGAAGAATTTCATTCGGCTGCCTGAGCCAGTCCCGTCCTGGCCCTATGACCCCACGATTGCGCCCTACCTTCGGACAGCCCCATCATTTGGGCCCCAGCGCCCTCTTCTGGCACCACCAGTCCCCGATGCCTCTTTAGCTGCGACTTTGGACATCCTTGATGCTCAGCTCCAGTGCTTGCCTCCGGGGGTACTTGATGGGATCCCACCGCGGTCCGTTACCCACGCCACTCTCCGAGGCGTCGCCCGGTTGCCGCTGGCGGCTGGGTCCGATTACTAGAATTGCCTTTCACGATGCGTGGGGGGCTGGCCCGGCCGGTTCGATGGTGGGTCACCAGCGGTGACTCTGAGGCCCTCCCATGCACAGCGAGTGGTTGCGCCTATGACCGCCGACCACAGTCTTCATGTCCGCACCGACCTCCTCGGAGGATTTGCCGCCCGCCCTGTCGCGGCCGAGGTCCCGGCCTCTCCCGTCTTTGAAATACAGCCCCGACTCACTCACCGGCCCTTTCTCTGCGCATTGTGGGCCTTGCGGAGACGGGTGATTTGACCCCTCTGAGCGAAGCGGCCTCTTTTTTTTGCTCGGGAGATGCACATCCATGCCGGCGGCATCCTTTCAATCTGGCCCGGTGGGGAGCAAGACGTCCGAGCCGCCCGCCATCTCTTGGTTTGCTTTCAAAATGCTCTTTCCAGGCTGCACGTCTTGCGACATGGCAATCATTTGAAGGGGACCACCTTCTCAGTGCAGGAAGATTTGACTCCGGTGCAGCTCTGCAGACGGAAAGAGGAATTGTGCCGGGTCCGTGAGGCCCGCCTGCAGCAGAAATGGGCAGTGTACAGAGGCGGTCGAGCTATCATTAGGGATCAATGGCCAACTGATCCCTGGGCAGTCTTGGTCTAGCCCTGGGTTTTGAGTGATAACGGGGCTTTGTCCCCATGTTTTGTTGTAACGGGGCTTCGTCCCCATGTTTTGATTGGTTTTTGCTTGGGCTTCGGCCCACGGTTCTGTTGGGGCCTCCGCCCTCTTTGTTTGTTCTAGTCCCATAGCCCGATTGGGCTCCGTGGACGTTAAAAGTCTCTTCCTTCCTTCCTTCCTTTTGTACCTTTTAAGCTCTTGATGAATAATAGTAGCTGCAAATATATGATAGTTAAAATTAGACTATAGCAAGCTATTAATCATAACACAATCAACTGTTAAACCATTTTTAGCCTACCATGTGCTCATTGAGAATGAAACAAATATAGTTTGTCATGTAACCTGCTTGGTGTCTCAATCATTAAGCTGGTACATTGACCTTACCTTTACTCCATGTCCAAGCAAAAAATGTTTTGATAGAAGCATGCATGAACTCATGCACTTAGCACATCTCAGATCTTTTATATCTATCAGGGCACATCTCAGATCTTTTATGTCTATCAGGTTCAAAGCCAAAAAAGAGCCCATGCCTTACCTAAATGGAAGTGAATTGTACAAAAGAAATTTGTGAGCCCATCCGAAACATAGCAATAATTTGTATCCAGACTTTCTGATGTTATATCCTTATCCTTAATTCTCCATTTTTTCTCCATAAGTACATTTCGGAAATGGAATGATGCATCTAAATTACATCGTGCTATTATGGTCTACCATCGCACTTGTTATGACAGGGAAAAATAGGACAAAGTGTTAACCCTTTCATGCACTGGTTGTATTTGAGGAGCCTAAGATGAACACTTTCTTTCTACCAGTCCACCTCAAATATAAAAAATAAAAATAAAAGACGGTAAAATGATATCTTCATGCATCAAAAGAATTTATCAGTAGAGCCCAAGTGAAATTTAAGATAAGAGTAGAGGAATGGCATAGGTGCAGCAAGCATTCAAGAAACTTTTGGATATTAAATAGCAATTGTGAGAAGGAGATGCAGACTATGGCATTATTTAAGATACCCAAAATGCATACCAAATGTATTAAATTGAATTTATTCAAAGAGACGAGCATTTCACTTACAGGTTTCTAGATTTATATAAAAGCCATTGTTTCAAAGCTCCAAGGTGCTGATGCTACTCACAGGTAACACCTGCATTGCCAGGAAAGTTAGAATCCAAATAGGATCCATGCGTCATATTCTGCTGCAAATTGGAGAAAATACCTCTAGCTCGTTGCACTTCACATCCACATCAGACTGGCTTATCTTCACGGCAGCAAGTTCCTTTTCTCTAAAAGCAGAAACATAACAATATTATCCAAATAAGAGAATATGATAAAAATACTTATTTTGAACTTATGCAAAGCTCCAAATCTTACCTTCCAAGACCGGCCCCAAGAAGAAATCCAGAGTCTATATTCGAAGGTTCAGCTACGAAAAAACAGAAAACTTAAAACAATATAAAACTTCTCGACGAAATCTTACCTGCCAAGGTCGGCTCCAGAAGCTTCGAATCCTGAAAAAAAAAATATTATCACTGCCTCAGCATGATCCAACCCACCCGAATTGTCCAATGCCGTGCTTTACCTGGTGCTTGCAAATGGCCAAAGAAGATGATGTCGGCTGAGATTTCCAAGATCTCACCCAGTTGAGGCGCCAAAATGAGAATCGTATGAGCTGAGGCGAGATGAGAAAAATCGTAAGCAATGTTTCCTAGGGGAGCAGGCTATCGAATTCAGCAATTGAATGCTGGCGCTCGAGTGCAAACTCGTAGCATTTAATTGCGGCAACTCGATACCGTCGGATTGGATCCATAGGCGGACCGCAAGATGGAAGGGAACGCCGCATCCGGCATTACATGTGGCATTCCAGGCCCAATAACCAAAGCCCTCTCAAAATAAAAAAGAAGATAGAAAACACATAAGAATAATAGTAAATGAAGAATGCTAAAATAGTAGATAAACTGCTCCAAAGTAGAATAAGTGTGCATCTTTCCAGTTGACAAATTGCTTCTTTGTAAGAAGTATTAACTTGTATAATTGAAGAAAATGTAGACGACTCCTTCTGAAACCAATCAATTTAACAAAATAAATCAGTTGAACATAAACTTGCACTTCATAAAACAGAAATTATACAAACTTCTACAGTTGCCATCCAATGGATTTAGGTTGTTTGACAGCTTCATCATCACAAGAATGCCTCTTCTTCTTCTTAGAACTCCAAATAGCTAATGCACGCTCATAAGGGAATTCATCAATGTCATATTTACTTGCATAACCATGTATAGAGAGATCTAAGTTATTTGTCAGTTTATTCCGCACCTTTTTCTTCAAAACTCCCATGATGCTAAATGTTCTTTCATCTTCTACTGACCCTAAAATCATAGTTTGACATAAGTCTACGAGCTTGAAGTACTCTGATATTTGTTCTCGAAGGACTTGACTATATCCCAGCAAGGTCCAAAACTTCGTGATTGCTCTAAATTTGATGACCTCCTTATCGTCAATCTTACCAACATGTTCCCACATTGTTGTCCCAAAGCAAAGCTTTGTGATTGTTATAACAACTTTTCTTCATCCAATATGCCATCAACCTGAATATCATTAACTGTTCTTGCATGCAAAAAATAATCAATCAAGATATGCAATCTTCATTTGAATTCAGATTGAACCTTGTGTATCAACTGGGCATTGTTCCAAAATTGTGGAAATACAATTGACATGGCATCCAATAACTCGTCACTTGAAAAATGCTCTCTAATCTTTTTTGACAATGCTTTTGCCACTGTAGCTAAATTTGTTTGTACTTTTGTCATGATATATCAAAAGCAGGTTTTGCCACTGGAACTTTGACATGGGAGGCATCCTCGTTTCCTAGGTTTGGTCAAAAAGATAACTTTGGTAACAATTCTCAGCTCAAACTCCTTTCAAAATTGTCTGCCCTTTCTGTTGACGATAATGGTCCTGCTAAATTTACTAGAAGCAAGGGTGATAACCCTGCAGATTCCCTGAATAACTCTACTAAATGAAAATTATCTCGTGGAATCAGAGGAAAATTAAAGGGCCCACTAAGAGAAGGAGATTTGTGGCTAATAGGCAGTACAAAGCTGATCTTATCCTTCAAGAACATCATTTGCCTACTTTTGAGGCTAATAATCTTGCTGCTTGGATTCAAAATGGTGCTCAATTTATTATAATCCCAACCAATGGGACTAACGGTGGTTCGTCTGTGGTTCGTCTATGATACGGTCGTTCCTATAATAGTCCTAACTCAAGATGGCAATATATTATCATGGAGCATGCTGGCCAAATATTGGAGTTAGCAACATTTATGTTTTTACTGAACCTAGTGACCGTGGTCTCTTGTGGAAAAACATCCAACATACTATAGCTCAGCTCCCTGAATTGATTGGGTTATGGTTGGTGACTTCAAAAACACTCCTCAATGGGACATGAAACTTGGCAACAAAATTAACATGACTGCATCAGAGAGAAGTAGCTGGAACAATCTCCTTGCTCATTTTATGTTCTACTATGTGGCATGTTCTAATGTTAAATTCCCGGTCAAATAAGAGGAAGGGTGAGGACAAAACATATTGTAACCTCGACAGAGCTGATATTTCTAACTCTTCTTCTTATATGTTAGCCAACTGTTTAGTAACTGGAGATGCGGGTGCTATTTATTTGATCACTAGCCTATCATTATAGAGTTTAAGGATCTCAGTTTACATAAATCTCAAACCAAGACATCCTTCAAGTTGAATACCTCCTTATCTGCCTAAAGTCACTCCTTATCAGTCTATGCCTTTATTCTACTCTATGCTAAAAAGGGCTAAAACTTGGTTTAAAAGCTGGGGGTCAAAGATGAAAGGGAAAGAGATCTTGTCAAGCTTCAATCATTTGACCAAATCAAATCTGTGAGACAGATGATCATGGATGATTATAACAACGTTTCCCTTCATGAAGGTGGAAATAGAAATTAAGCAAATTGAGGAATATCAAGCTAGAGGTCTTGCTCTTAGGGCTAAAATCTCATATGCAAAGGAGTTGGACAATTCTTCCTCTGCCTTCTTCTTCATGAGGGCTAAACAAAGAGTTCTTAATAATGCTATTGCCCAAGTAATGGATGATACTAGTAATATTATATCGAAGGGAAAATTTTAAAAATGCCCTTGTATTTGTGCATATTTACCAAAATGCGCCTATATTTTTATTATTTGTCAAAATGCCCTTAATTTGACTTAAAATTTTCTGTAAAACAGTGAAAATGGAACCTTCGTCAAGAACTCCTTTGATTGCAGCAGGAATCGGTGAAGAACCGGCATCAAATCCCCTGCTCCATGTCAAATCCCCTGTTTTCGGCAGATCTGGCAAATTTCTCATCCACAAAAGAAGGCAGGGTAAGGTTGGATTCCTTTGAAGCAAGAACCGATGGAAAGAAACCTGGGCATCAAGAATCGGTGGAAAAAAACCTGGGCATCAAATCACATGCTCTGCATTTGAGTCAGACAGTGGTTGTTTTAGGGACAGTAAGGGATGGCCGGATTTGTTTTGTGATGTTGCAGATGTCTCAACAGGAGAGTTGAAAATGCGAATAGCTTTAGCAAGGATGTATTCCGATTTGAAGCTCTGAAGTTTTTTGAAGGCATGTGTTATTGGAATTTCCAGTTTCCAATTGCTCAGGTCGTGAAATGGCTTAGGCAGTCTGCAGCTAGAGCAAATTTGGAGTTGCAACAGCGGGAGCAGACTTGAGAAAGGAGATGATTGGTTTCGTCTATTGGGTTCGAATCTTAGGCTCTGTTATTTTCATATGCATCAAGAATTGAAAACAAAAAGAATAGATTTGTATAAAGAACATCAAGATCAAGTATAGAGATCAAGAAGGAGCTGACGAACAGAGAGTTCGATCCAGCTATGCCATATCCAGAAGAGTACAAAAATTGGGGCAATTTATCCAGAAGAGTACAAAAATTGAGGCAATTTGATAAATACACAAAATACAAGGGCATTTTAACAAATATGAGAAAATGTTGGGGCATTTTTAAAATTTTCCCTGTCATGAATGACTAGACAATCAGAGTGTTGTTCTTGAATAAATATAAAAATCTTTTCATAGAGAGTATGGAAGACGATGAAATGATTGATGCCTAATTCCAAATCTTTAGTACTATCCAACATTCTCAGACCATGTCTAATGATGTCTTAGACTCTCCCACTGAAAATGAGATTTTTAAGGCGGTTGATAAAATGAAGCATGGTAAGGCCCCATGCCCAGATGATTTCCCACGTGAATTTCATATTAAATTTTGGGATATTCTTAAACAAGACCTTGTTACCTTCGCTAGAGGATATTGGTTCTCAATGGAATTGCCTCCTGCATACTTCTAACATGATCTCTCTTAGTTCAAAGAAAACTAACCCTTTGGTTATAAATGAGTGGAGACAGATTTCTCTCACTAACACTACTTAAAAAATTGTGGCCAGGGTTATAGCAGACAGGATTTAATCTCATCTTCATAATATAATTTCTAGCTATCAATCTTCTTTTTTACCAAAAAGATTTATCTTAGACAATTATGCGGCAACTAACGAAGCTTTGCACTAGAATAGAGTTTCCAAACAATTCTAAAGCTAGACTTCAAGAGAGCTTACGACTACATCAATTGGAACTTCATGGAACATGCAATAAACTGTATTGTTATTCACCCTCTTTTAATTCAAAGAATTATAGGGTTAAACATCAATGCTTATTCTACTCTATCAATCAATGCTACTCCAACTGATTTCTTTTCTATCAAAAAAGGTGTGAGACAAGGGTGCCCATTGGCACCTTACTTATTTCTAGCTATGGCAGAAAACCTGGCGAGACTTATTTTTTGCTTACAAACCTCTCAGCAAATATCTGGTCTCTAAATGCCAATTCAAGAAAACAGCTAAATGTGCTACAATATGCTGGTGATACTTTCATAATGCTATAATTTCTTTGACAGCATCAGTGCATTCGGAATTGTTGTGGGTGTTCTTCTTAATAACCCAAGGAATATATTTAGGAGAAATTCCTTCCCTTGCCAACACGCAGGATTTTGCTCACATCAACCAGCTAACACCCAGCCCCATTTTATCCTTCACACCGCTGGGTTAAACCAACAAAGCTATAATCCAGAATCTAAAAAAATTACAATAAAAAAAACTTTCAAAAGAAGGCAATAACAAAAACTTTCAGAAGAAGAAGAAAGAGAAAAGTACCCTTTGACACGATAAATAGAAGCTTGGCAAAACTGTATTTTCCATTTCTAGGAAGTTGTTATAGCCACTGCCTGCCAATTTCTTGCCCATAAGAAATGTTCCAAAACGTAGGCATCAATTGTAAACAAAAGCGTTGTGGCACGGGCTTGAATAAGTGAGACGTGCATATGGATTCTACATCATGTGTTGTTGGGGTTATTGTATAGGGGAATGGAAACTGGGAATGCTGGACCAGTTTGCATTCCCCTACAATACAGAAGTTGGGGAGGCATTTTGATGATTCGGTTCAGCTTCGCACAGATCTGCCCTGTTATTGATGTTAGAAATGAGCTCCATACGAATCCGGCAGTTTAAACCTGTGATTAAGCAATTATAGAAATTTATATGGTCAAATCCGGCCTGTGCAGAGCAAGCATGAGTAGATTTGAGATGAAGAAGGCTTGTGGGAGAGCATGCAACCCGATAATGCATGTTGAATAGCTTCTTATATTGCCAAATCCGGCCTGTCCAGAGCAAACATGCCTCGATTTGAGATGAATCGGCCCTGTGGGCGAGCATGCAAGGCCAATAATGCAGTCGATAAGGCCTGTGCAGAGCAAGAATTTGAGATCAGGCCTCGATTTGCGGTGGATCAGGCCTCGATTTGAGATGCATCAGACCTTCTAGCCCCGAATCTGAAACATGCAAGGCCTGATCTGAAACATGCAAGGCATTCTAAGCTCCGAATCTGAAGGCCCTTTAGCTCCGAATCTGAAACAGGGATAGCAGAAACATGCAAGGCCCTTTAGCTTCGAATCTGAAACAGGGACCTAAGCACAGTTTACCGTTTGTTTACCTGCAACGCGGAATCGTCGTCCCAACTTCTATTCCGTGATGTAGGCGAAGGACACGTGTCATGATTCCAGACCAAAATGTCGACCCAACTTCTGTATTGTATGTTAGGCAGGACTAGCAAAGTTTTAGCAATGAAATATTTTGCTGTGGTGAAAGTATTCTGGATGTAGGTGGTCTATTCCTTTCCTTGCGGATAATTTGAATCTTTATTGGAGAGGAGAGGCAAAAATCCCTAACCAAATTTAATATATTTCTCAAAGACCAATGAAACAAGTGGGCCACGTCAGCGGACAGGTCCACGTAGGCAACGTAAACGGGTGGGACAACTGTAAACCGTCCCAAAAAACAGTTAGGTTGTGACTTCATAACCGCCAATCGTTCCCCTCTTAATCCCCTCTTCTGTTGCTCGCTCTACTCCAAATGACGGAGATCAGGGCCTAAATTATCTCCCTTCACCTCCTTCGTCTCATCGGAAATGGGGAAGCACAGGCCCAATTCTCTCAAAAAAGCTTGTGCTCTGTTCTGTGTCAATCTTTTCATCGCACAAGGTCTGCTTTTCCAGCTCGCAAATCCGTGATTTCTCTTACATCATTTTCTGCATTGCTCTATTCTTTTCAATCTGATGCTAAGCATCCATTTTGGGTTCAATGCAGGACTTTTTAATTTTGCATTCGGGTCTGATTTCGTAGAGCAAACATTTGATTCTAGAGTGGTATGCAAATTTCTTAATTCTCAATTACTCAATTTCTAACCGTTGAGCAATCTCTGATATCGGAATGCTCCTGCCAGATTACTAGTGAATTGTTGAAGAACAATGGCACAGCGGAGGCTGCAGATTCTGGATCTAGAGCAGGCACCGTTCATCATAGTGAGTCAAGTTTGAATAAGGATTGGTTTTCCGATTAAGTCTTGTATACAGAGCTAATTATTCAGCTTTTTTTGCAGAGCATCATAACAAGACAGTGAAGGGCGAATGCTTGGATTGTACCTACACTCCAGATTCCCCTGCTCCAACTGCTGAAGTCCCTGTATGTGCAGATGCGCTATGCATAGTTGATGCTCTCTTGGAGAAGCACAGCCTCATTTATGTGTCAGACCACATCAGGCTTTCAGGTGCTTGGTTGAATGCAGCACTGATTTTTGTGCATAATCTTGTTCTGAAGCTTTGAAGAAAGCATAGGTTAATCTTCAAATAATGTGCATTGTTTGATTCCACCTGATATATTTTATTTGCTGGATTTAAGGTGCACCTTTTCCTGATATCATGGACGAAGTGACCATAATGGGAACATGCAGCAAGGGTTCTCTATGCAGGATTGATGCCAGATCTGAGACCAACATCTTTGTAGTTGGTCTGGGAGGCTACCTCACAGTCAAGAACCTAGAACTTGCAAACGGAGTCTGCAAAAAGGGAGCTGCAATCCTGGTCTCAGGATCTGGCACCGCAAACGAGAATGCTGGAGGCAAGCTTGCTGCTCATGGAATTAAGTTCTACAACAACAGCGCCATTGTAAGAACCTTGTCTCAGATCTCAATTCTGTTTAATCTTTGCCTATTCTTGACCTGTGCTTACATTTCTTGTCCCCAAACAGATTGGAGGTGGTGCAGTCTATGTAGAAGCTGGTGCTGTTGCTTATATCAGAGATAGCATGTTCCAGGAAAACAAGGTTAGAAATACCTTTTATTGCTTTTCATTTTGGAACTTTTTTATGGTTTCTGTTGGATGTTTCAAAATAACAATACTATATAAATCCTTTTGCTAAACTAAAATTTTATCTGTACTGATTTGAATTGTGTGTTGACAAATTTTAATAGGCTGGATTGGGAGGAGGTATTTATGTGGGAGCCAGCAAGATGTTTCCAACCAATGAATCATCTTCTAATTCAGTTATGGGCAAGAGCCAATGCAGCCTAACCAGCTGCACTACCTTGAGTAACTGTGAATTCTATCAGAACGGTGCTATACTTGGAGGAGCTTCTTATGTAGATGATTCTAGCACAGACTGTGCTGATCATGGGGGTGCAAAGCTGGACTGTACCACCTGCACATACAGAGAAAATTCTGCCGCGGTAAGCAACCACATGTAAATTTAAAATTCTCTACAATGCATTAAATTTAGAGTTCATAACATTAGTATTTGCATATTTCGCAACACAGGAAGATGGTGGAGCTGTTTTCCTCAACTATGAATCCAATGGAGCAGTTGGAACTTTCAGGAACAGCGTTTTCTTGAACAACACAGCTGGAGTAAGAATGATCTAACCTCCTTCTTCAGTTATACATTATTGTAAGTTATTATATATTCACATATTCCATGTTTTTTCTGCAGAAATATGGTGGGGATATTGCAACACAATTAGGAAAGTATGAATCCAGAGGAACTCAATTGTCAGCTTACCAATCCAAATTCTCTGATAGCTCTGCTCCTGTAAGATCCTTCAACTTTAACTTGTAGTCTCATATGTCACAATGTCTGCTTCAGAACTGACTTGTTCGTTTTACAATATAATACAGAGAGGTAACTCTGTTGCAATTAAGCGATTCTCAACTGCTACATTCTCGAAGTGCGACTTCTCTTCCTATCCAGACGTAAGAAACAGATGAAATACATAATAACAATACTAAATACATGCTAACATAATTTGAATTTACAGGAAGAGAGTGCAACACTGTGTCAAGGTGATTGCCACAACTTCTGTCCAACTACAGCATCTCCAGTAAGCACAGAAAAAACCGAACCAAATTGAAGGGAAAAAAGGAAGAATAGGGTCTAATGTGATATGTGATCTGTTTACAGGCGGATGGACCATGGGCTAGGGCGATGAAGAGAGATCCAGAAGGAGGTAAGGATAATGAATTTAAATACTGAATGCAGCATCAGAAACAGAAGATAGTATACTTACGATATGGTTGGGATTGATTGCAGATTCATGTCCGGTTGCTCCAGTAGCTCTGTGCAGCTGGTTCCCAGTGGATTGCACACCGCCACCGCCACCAAGTCCACCACCGCCATCGCCACCACCGCCAAGTCCACCACCGCCATCACCACCACCACCAAGCCCACCTCCACCATCGCCAAGCCCACCACCGCCATCTCCTCCTCCTCCAAGCCCACCGCCACCATCGCCAAGCCCACCACCGCCATCTCCTCCGCCTCCAAGCCCACCGCCTCCATCGCCAAGCCCACCACCGCCATCGCCTCCACCGCCACACCCACCGCCTCCATCTCCAAGCCCACCGCCTCCGTCGCCGCCGCCGCCACACCCACCGCCTCCATCTCCAAGCCCTCCGCCTCCGTCGCCGCCGCCTCCACACCCACCTCCGCCATCTCCAAGCCCTCCGCCTCCGTCGCCGCCGCCCCCATCGCCGCCTCCTCCGTCCCCAAGCCCTCCCCCTCCATCGCCTCCTCCCCCTCCTCCTCCAAAGAAAAAGATCCTCCCCCTCCTCCCCAAGGGCCCTCTGGCTCGGTCGAAAGTGCACCCAACGCCCCCCTCCTCCCCCCAAGAAAACCCCCCCTCCCCAGTGGCCCCTCTGGTAGTGTCGAAAGCGCCCCCTCTGCCCCCCCCCCCCCCTCTCTGAACCCCCTGAATGCCTCAAATATCATCGCCACCGCCGTAACACCAGCGTCTCTGGCGACCCCCACTTTGTCGGTAAACATGGCGAACGCTTTGACTTCCATGGTCATCCTGGTCATGATTACTGCATTGTCTCCGACCGCGACCTCCATATCAATATGCATGTCTTCAAGGGTTTGCGCCATGGTATCACTGTATGTATCTTTCTCCATTCAATTCGATTCAATTCAATTTTCATCTTTTTCTAACTTTCTTTGTGGTTTCTCACTGCAGTTTGTGTCTAGAATTGGTGTGTTGTATAAGACCAACAAGATCCTTGTTGAGGCCCATGCCAATGAAGAGGCTTCTTCCTTGGAGGAGCAATGGAAAGTCGTCATGAATGATGTGAGAATCTTCTCTTTATCCTTTTGAGTATACCATTCGTTTTATGTGAATCCTTGACTTGTTTTGTAGGTTGAGTTGCCCCTTGAAACAATCCGAAAAGGAGAAAATGGTTTGATTGTTACTCATATGGCCAAATCACTTCATGTTCAAGCTCAAGATGAGATTGATTTTAACATCACGGTTATGCCTGCTAGCTTTGGAAGACATGGGTCTGGAGCAAACTATGTAACATTCTTTTAACTTAACTTTTTTTCCCCTTCCATTTCTATAGGGAAGTTTTGATTTTAATTTCTCTTCCTATTGCATTGCAGCTCAACTTTGTGATCAATCAACTTAAAGTCACCCCGACAATCCATGGTGTTCTAGGTAAGCATTACTAGATAAATGTTTTCATGTTTCTTCTAGTAAAGAAGTCTTAAACCAACATCAACATTTGGTTGAATGTAGGGCAAACTTATCAAGAAACATTGAGGACCTATCAAAAACTTCATAATGCAAGAGGAAAGAAGAGAAATAGGGCTGCTCATTACTTCATGGATGGAGTGGAGAAGGATTATGAGGCTAGCAGCACCATGGCTCCAGATTGCAAATTTTCAACTTTTGAGGTGAGCTTTAGTTTTAAGTTGTTATATTCTTCTTATATGTTCTATTCCTAACTAAATGATTTGCTTGCTTGTAGGATCCTATGAAGCTACACTTAAGGATGAAGAGGGTAGTTCTTGAAAGGGCCCAAGGATTGTTTGGATTGAATAAGGTGGAGATAATAAAACAATGTGCTGGGTTTGGTGACGAGTCTCTTTGTTTCAATCCAGAACAAGAAGATGAGTTGATGCCTTGATGTGTTGTTTGTATCTCGTTGTATGCTAGGTGTTGATGCAACACAAAGATGTTGTATTTGGTAACTTGTTACCATTCATGTACTTTACTATCGAATAAAAAATATCCATTTTGTCTTCATTGAACTCCTTTGAATGTTATGCCCTTGACTCACGTTATGCCCTTCCTTTTCATTAAGAAGTCATCACCTATTTCATTAAGTTTTTAATATGCAAAACCAAGAAATTTAATGGAATTTTATAAGCATTATTCTCCCTTTGGTTAGGGTGGGCGAGGGAAATTTTATAAATGGCAGCTCACTACTCCCATGCATATATTCTTGCGTGCATTGCGTAATAATTTGATCACGAATTGAATACTATTATATTATTATTATATTATTATGTCATGCTTCCTTTTTCGGAAAAGATTATAGATTGCCCAAAACCATTGTGCCATGCTCGTTTTATGGAAGGAAAGCTACAACTTAAAGGCGAAATGCAATTATAAAGAATGCATCATAAAAAGAATATATAGCCTTGCATCTTGTCAACTTGTTCTCAATTTCATAACTGAGATATACAAATTTTGTTTTCGATTGCATTCGTACCTATACAGGCAACATTAACAAGGTGATGTTAACGCAGGAATTTAGAGATTTTTCTATGTGGTTGTATACTACCAATTGTAGGATATTGGTTTTCCTAAGAAAGAGATAGTCTAATATGTTTAGTGTCAAGGAGGCAATGGACATTTTAGAATATAGAATGAAAGGATGTCATTAGTTGGATTTTAACTAGTATTACAAGAAATTTATCCCGGCGGCCAAGGCCGCCGCGAACATTTCTCTTTTTCAAAACTGTGTAGCCAGTTAACGTCCAACATTCTCTTCTGCAATGGCCAAGTGATTCTAGATTGATGTGAAGCAACTTCGTAAGATCTTACATTCTAACTCTAATTTAGAAATTACAAAGTACAATATTTAGTTTAGTCTTTTAAAAAGTTGGTCAATATTTTTTGTTATTGAAGGTTCATGTGTTCACTAGAATGATATTTTTGCGAATAATATAAATTACAACATAAATCCAAAAGGAACAATACAGCATCAAAAATCATCTAGATTTAGCTCAATAATGTCGTCTTTTTTCATCTGTGCCATCTCTTCAAATCAAAATATAATTGCAAATCAACTCAAACGTTCGCTACAATTTCACACAACGATAGAATCCACATACGCATTACGCCAAGATTAAGGATGAAAGAAAAATGCTAGTTTCATATTAAACAATCCAAGCTTTAGCAATGTAATAAAATGGGAGAATATTTACCTTGCATGCAATTAGTGAAGGTAAGAGAAGCTCACAATAGCTCTTCAAGTGCTCTCAATGCGTCGAGACAATAAGAAGGCCTTCTATTTATAAGATGGAGTTTTGTTGGATGATCGACACACATGACTAATCTAGGGCTATATTTATGCCAAGTGCCTATATTACAACTCGCATATAATTATTAATATCATTCGATATATATTTCATATCCATAATTATCCTAAAATGGATATCATTAAGATTCTATATATATTGGGATTGATATCTTCTAACAAATTTGCCAATGGCCGCAATAAATGCAAAGTGCACACATGTCGTGCTTTGATAATTCGCAATAAATGCAAAGCGTATTAATGGCCGCAATAAATGCAAAGTGCACACATGTCGTGCTTTGATAATTCGCAATAAATGCAAAGGGTATTAATGGCCACAATAAATGCAAAGGGTATTAATGGCCGCAATAAATGCAAAGGGTATTAATGGCGCAATAAATGCAAAGTGTACACATGTCGGCTTTGATAATTCGCAAGAAATGCAAAAGCGTATTAATGGTCATAATAAATGCAAAGTGCACACATGTCGTACTTTGATAATTCGCAATAAATTCAAAGCGTATTAATGGCCGCAATAAATGCAAAGTGTATTAATGGCCGCAATAAATGCAAAGTGTATTAATGGCCGCAATAAATGCAAAGTGCACCTGCAATAAATGCAAAGTGCACAAATCTGGCATAAATGCGATGAATGCAACATGTCATTCTATGGTAATTTTTAAGGAAGAAATTACATTCGAACAGAAAAATGAAACTGCTTTACTATAGGAAGGATAGAGTGTTGTTGCTTGAACTTGTAGATTTTAGGTACTCTTGATTGATGGGGATGTGGCTTTATACTTGGTGGTTTTATCTGACCTATATAATTTTTGTGCCAAATTAATAATGTTTTTAAGGTTACCCATACAATATAGAAATTGGGTCGCATGTTTTTGGTAGGGTGTAATGATGTTGCCACGTTGCACAATGTTGTGGAATGGAAGTTGGGTAACCAATTCCACATGACAAGTTCTCTCAGTTACTGTTTGTTTGTGGCTTCCTCTTTCCCATTGATGTTCCTTCTTAGACCACAGAACCACAAACCGTAAACCACCGGAAGGCAAAATTCCTCGCTTTTTTGTTATTCGTTTGAAATATGTAATTTTGGCCCTGAGGTTTCTAGGTAGCGCCGCTTAGAGCGCCGCCACAAGTCTATAACTAGCTTTTTAAAAATAATTTTCAATACGGATCGGTTAACAATAAAACCGAGTATTCATTAATCATTAAAACTTACATATATTTCAAAGGATAAATCCCTGTTATGCAAGCCATGATTTGCTTAAGTCTAACAGCTACCACATCTATGCTCTTCTCGGATTCCAAGCTAAAACTCCAAACTTTGCATGGTCGTCTTCTCTGGCCAGAAGCTATGGCAAATAGGGTCGTAAGCTTCTTTCTAACAACCAGATAGTGCTTCTTCATGCCACATGCAAACAAATTAGTTAAACTCTTTTCCCTGCTTCAAAACCTCTATCTGGTCAGAACCTCTAATATAGAATGTTCTAAGCTGGTGATCTCCCAAAATAATTGCAAGAAGCTCGAAAAACCTCTGTGTCTGCCAACAATGTTGCATCTCACCTCTGTTCTACTGCCGGAAAAGATCATAAAGCGGCTGCAGTCTACTGAAACCTACAAAACATAAGGATATTCGTCACATCTTTCTAAAACTTCAAGAACATAAGGAAAATAGAAGCAGAACAGAAGATAAAGATCTTTCAAACTCAAAATAACCTCTAGCAACAAGATTAAGTGGAAACACTAACAAACTCCTCCATTTTAAGCAAATAGCTGTTCCATAGGTAGCTCCAAGCTCCAGCAGTACAAAAAAGGAAAAAAGTTAGCAAGCGCCTCGACGACGACGGAGATTGCCATCGCTGAAGCTCCGGAAGTTTGCCATAACTAAGCTCAAAAAGGAAAGCAGAAAATGACGACAAAAAAGGAAAAAATACTATTTCTTTTTTGGATCGCCGAAATTTTGCCTTCCGACGGTTTACGTGAGGGAGCCTGCCAGTTGGAGCGATTTCCGGCCATAAACTGGCAGGCGTTAGCCGCTCGGCAGGAGCAGTTTCCCGCCATAAACCGGCAAGCTGTGCCGCCTCGAGCGGCTAACGCCTGCCGGTTTATGCCCAAAAATTACGACAATCGGCAGGCTCCCTCTAACGTAAATCTTCTGGCATAAGAAATCCTCCATGTTTCTTAATACAACTTCATTTCAACCAAGATGTTTTCCTAGCAGCCATAAGCCCAAAATAACTTCTTTTCTTAATGCACATTGAGAGGTATTTACCATAAAAGCTAACATGAGATTTCTCCCATGAATAGCTTACATATTACAAGAAATTTATCGCGGCAGGCTTGGCCGCCACGAACATTTCTCTTCCCCAAAATACTCTTGCAAGGCCAAACTTGCGAGTCTCCTTCGAAATGCCGCTGTGAGCATTTCCCTTTCCCAACATCCATGTCTTTACTTGCTTACATGCTAAAAATATAATTAAACTTTGCATCAGTTTCAAAACATATGAGATTTTAACTCGCTATATTGCCATATGTTCCTTGCCCATATGATACATAGATGCTAAGTTCAACGACCATCCACATTGCACATGATATAATCCACTGTTATTCCCTTTAACACTTGCTATATATAGGAATCTTTTTATTTGTGATGACATCATGATAATAGTCTTTGGTAATTCCATGCCCATCCAAAATCAGATGATGACAACATATAAGTTTGATGGGCAAGTGGTCTCTGCAGCTTCCGGGTTCTCGATGGCGCTCGGTTTGGACGTGGACATGGAGCTCACTTCCCCCACCGAAGGTTAGGGTGCTTCTGTGGCAGGTGGTGCACCACTGTATCAGGGTGAATGCCCTTGTGAGTCAGTTTAGGCCGGGTGTGAGCCCTCTCTGCCCTTGTTGTGGCCTTCATCGTGAGACTGTGGAGCATTATCTGGTTTTATGCCCTCACTTGCAGGCTGCCTGGGATTGGGTCAGGGCTCGGTTTCAGGTGAGATTGACTAGCCAGCAGTTGCTGCTTCATGTGTATCCTGGTGCTTGGCCGCTTTTACGGCAGTAAGCCTTGCATCTGTGTGTGGCTTGGTTGGTGTGGCTGATTTGGAAGCGGCGGCGGTTGTAAATCTTTCAGGGGATTCAGCAGCCTGCAGCCTGCAGCCTGCAGCCTCTCTGATTCCTCGACTCGGGTACAAGCGATTTCAAAGCTTTCTGGTGTTCCCCGGATTAGTAGAGCGAAAGTTTGCTATTTGGCGGGACTTCCTTGGTGTTGTAGATGGTGATGGTCGATTTGTACAGCAGTAGAGTTGTAGTTTTTCTGTGAGTTTGTTGTGGAGTGTCGAGGTATCGCTGTCTCTTTGGGGCAGTTCTCCTTCCTCCTCACTTGCTTTGTAACATTACCATTCTTTTAATATATTGATGACACAGTTCTTCAAAAAAAAAGGAATGTTACCCATTAGGAAATTTTTTTTTTAGGCAAGGCAAGATATTTAAATTTTATTAATAAGTAAAACAGGTACATGATTTTATTAGGAAAATTTATACCTTGCTTGAATGCAAGGAATGCACTCACACCAATACCTTGATTGCTTTCAATGTGTTGAAGTGACGGAAATGCCTTCTATTTATAGTATGGAAGACCCTTAAAACAGTCGACACATGTCACCGATCAACGATTATTTTAATGCCACGTGTTTGCATTCTAATCCACATATAATAGATAATATCATTGATGATGATGGGTGTAATCATTCAAAATTGTTACGATAAATGTATAGTAAATGCAATAAGGCAGGTGTTAAAACAAAATTGATCATGATTTACACCAGAATAGCCCATGTGTCTATTCATGATTTTAAATCCATGCAATCATAGCTTGTAATAAATGATATGTAATAAATGACCCTGTGCACGAAATATTATGTATTAAATGAAACTGTACACGTGTCATACAGCTAATTTGTAAGCAAGAAAATGAGTCATGCATAATTACACAAAAAGTATCACAATCATAGAATATATGTAACCACACAAAAAGTATCACAATAATAGCTTGTAATAAATGCTATGTAATAAATGACCCTGTACACGAAATACTTTGTATTAAATGAGAATGTACACATGTCATACTCAGCTAATTTGTAAAGAAGAAAATGAGTGAGAACAAAAAATTGATACTGCTTTACATAGGAAGGATTATATATGTGTGTGGAGAAGCAATAATACTCTCTTTCTCTAACTTAATAGTTGGATGACCTTTAAATGGCCATGTGTGAAGTTATACTTAAGAATAGAATAGAATAGAATAGATTTTTTAACGTCCACGGAGACCAATAGGTCATGGGACCCATACAATGGGCTAGTACAATCATTACTACTAGGATTAAAAAACCCCTGCCTCGAAAGGTTTTCAAGGGAAAAACCTTTGCAGTAATGATGATACTAGACAAGCGGAGATAGTGACTACTGAGGGCTCAGTAATTGACGACGTTTATCTAGAACCTCAAGCAAGTCATGCACAGATGGTGCTCTGAGAAGTTGTGGAAGCGTGGAATGGAATGCTAAGGTCAAAAAATGATTCCGGACTATCTCAAAAGCAGGGCAACTCAGAAGAGTATGGCTTTCATCTTCAATAACCTATAACTGGCAACAGGCACATAGTCTCGCTTCTCGCGGCAATTGCGGCCGCTCCTATCTATATGTTTCAATCCGTAGCCTGTGGGACCCCGTGCGAATTGATGCAATAGCTACAAGCTTGTTCCTGGACAATGAAGCAAGCAAATAAGCTTGGGGCCCTGGTGCCAAGGTGGGATTTATGTGTGAATGATAATGACCAGTTTTCACTTGGGCCAAAGTAACTGCATTCCATATCTTTTGAGAAAAACGACCATTGAGATATTGTTGCAAAAGCTCAGGATCAGAACTGGAAAGCATCAGGCAGTGCTCTGGTTGCACAGCCCAACGGGCAAACCATGTAGTGCAATGCTCTTTCCAACATCGCTTCAAACGCTGAGGAGATTCAGCCATGGCAAGTGCAAGAACAGGATACCTCACATCATCCATGTGGTGCACCTTGCGGATATAGTGGAGATGGCGCTTCATGGCAGAATGTTGAAGAGGCCAAAAACCTGTCTCTTGTAAAAGAATAGCATAGGGCACCGTTGTTTTAACTCCGAGGCTGTAAGTGAGAAAGGACTTTTGCACCCGCTCCAAGCTCTCCCAAGCACTAGCACTAATGGCAGGCCCCCACACTTCAGAACCATACAGTAAAACAGGCTCTACCAAAACCCGAAACAAGTGGGCTTTTTGTGGCCAATTGTAAATTTCTGCGCGAAAACAATTGTTTTGCATCGCATAGAGTGCTCTCCATCCAGCAGCCACCCGCTTGGTAATACACTGTTCCCAAAGTGTGTTCTTACAGAATTCTACACCAAGATACTTGTAGCTATCTACAACTTCAACTTCGCGGCTAGTGGGAACATTGTGACGAGAAGATTGAACTACCAAAAGCTAAGTTAAATTTGAAAATGAGAAAATTGTTCTTTACCATTGAGATGTGTATTTTTCTAAAAAGGGAATATACCTTAAATAGGTGCTAATTTTTTAGATTTATGCATCACTTAGAGCATCTTTATGCATATTGTGTTCCTTTTGAGAAAGCTTCGTTAAAACTTCTTCTTCCTTGGGGTCTCTTTTATGAGCTATGCCCTTTTCCTAATGCTTCCCCTTTTTTGAAAGGCTTGCTAGAGTCTTGGGAGACAGTACAGACCTTATTTCGTATAGATCCTGTTGCATGTCATTAGTTGAGTGCCCCTTGTTGGTGGATACCTGTGGAAAATAATTTTCCACTTTGTGCCTCAGTTCATCCATTAACTCAACGGCGCTGGAGGTTAGCAGGAATCTTGACAGTTGCGGCATGGTATGATTCTGGCCAATTAGCGACATGGCAAGTCTTTCAAACAAAATTCTTATTGTCTCGATGGGACAGACCTATTTGGCAAAAGGTTGCTAGTACTTCGCCATTGGTTGCTCCAGAGGCTATTGAAGGGTACATGTGGATTTCCCACCAGAGTGTTCATGAGCATAGGCTTGTATAGGTTGCTTGTCAATGGTGATATCCTTCCGCCATCCACTAAGTGGTCCCTTCAGCTCTCAACTCCTAATTAGAGATGTATGTGGACTTGGGTTTGGGATAAACTACTCCATCCTAAGGTGGCGGTGCTTTGGTGGCAGATTCTTCACAAATGCCCTCGTGTGAATGTGCTTGTCCACAGATTTGATCCTCGAGTGTCAGCACTCTGCCCACTGTGCAAGCAAAGGGACGAGACCATTGAGCATTATTTCTTTTTATGTGATCATCTCCAGCCTGTTTGGTCTTGGCTTCTTTCTCTTTTTCATGTGACATTGATAAGTCAGCAAGTGCTTCTGGCTATTTATTCGGATACTTGGAATAAGTTGCGGAACCAAGCATTTCATTTAGCATCAGGATGGTTGTTGTGGTCCATCTGAAAGCGCAGAAGATTATGTATCTTTCAGGGTTTGGATATTCCTCCTGGACAAGCTAGAATCGCTAAGGCCTACCATTGCTCTTCGCTTGCTCCTGCCAAGCGACAGTTGATATTTGAATCCTATTTGAATGTGTTGTCTTATGCATAGGCTGGTGGTTCTACTCAGTGGATCATGATTATCCTCTGAGATTTTATTCCCGCCTCTATATTTGTATTTTGCTTTTGGCTTAGAGTTTCAATAAAGTTCATCGTTCTTCAAAAAAAAAAGGGGGGGGGAGGGAGGGGGGCTGAAGCCTTCTTTGTTTAATCTATATTCTCACTTTTGTAGTATAGCTACAGGGGGAAATTCTTTCAAGTTTTGCTTAAATTACTTGTTTTCTTGTGTAATTATTAATATTTGAAGTAAAAAGAAGCCAAATCATAGAGAAAGAGAAGAATATACGAAATATGAGCATGACAGGTGTGATTGTTCCTATTTATTCATAATTTTGTTAAGCCATATACTAATTGAAAGACGAATATATAAGGGATAAATGGATGTGGTTATAAGGGGGGTAGTAACAATATGATCATATAGAATTATTCTAGAGAGGAGTTTAAAATGCACAACTGTGAGAGGACGATGCTTCATGATTACCATAATCAATATTGACCATGCTAGAACCAATTAATTATTTGTAGGCTTTGTAAGGGGATTAATAGCATGAGGCTAATAGGTGTGCTTATCTAGAACTTTTCATCCTGAGTAACTAACACATGTGTGCTGCCTGAGGCTAAGAGCGGAAGTACAAAGCCACAACGTTAAGTAGGAGCGGGCTAAATATTATAAAAGTGGTAAGATAATGAGAGGAGGTGGGCGAACCATTAATACCGGATCTTAAAATCCGAAGTGCATGGCATCCAGTGTGTTGGAGAATGAACAAAAAAAGGAAAAAAGAAAAGGAAGGAAAAAAAAAAAAAAAAAAAAAAAAAGAACTATGAATATATGAAGAAAATACTAAGTGAAGAAAGTGTGTGAAACATTCCATATCGAAGAATCTAAGTTGATGACCATTGTTGTAAGAAGAAATGTACTAATACACGAGACTTTAAGAGCACCATGAAATGTAAAAGCTTATGGATGTCCAGTTCTTTAAAAGTACTGTTGGTTGGCCTTGGTTATTAGTCTTTGTGCAGTGCTAGCGAATGATTGGTTGTGTGTTGGCTGGCGGTATTGGTCATGTTAGTTATGGTGCATGGTCCAATCGTATGGTCTGCAATTAAAGTTTGGAACAATTAGAGAGTTTTGTTGCTTATGGCTATGCCGTAGTCGGGTAATTACTGTGGAGGTTTCCCTGAAAACCCGAAAGGGCAGGGTTTTAGTCCTAGCAGTAATCAGTCTACTATGTGCATTAGCAAATCAATAATTGAAATGCATGCATGGCATATTTTTAAGCTTGTTCATCCTAATGGAACAAGAACCACAAAGGACATGGAACTGGTTGCACAATGTTTATTCTTAGAAGTATGCATATTTAATTGGAGAGTGGAGATTAAATTGTAAAAATCTAAGGGCTAGGGTCGAAAGCCCCTTTTGAAGGGAAAGGCACGAAATCAGAAAGGGGGGCAGCCACGTTCAGAGGAGGAAGGCAACGGATCGGAGCAGACGAGCATGGTAGAATCTGAGAACAGTCAGCCCGGTCTTGTTGTGCTCTTGTTTTATTTGTTGGACTACATATTTGTTTGGTGCATTTGCCGGGAGATTGGCCATCGCATGAGTGAAGGGAGTGGAGATAGTTGAGAGAGGTCAAGCACTGGACAAGAAGAAAATCCAGGCCAACCCCAAAACTAATCCCATATGTCCTAATGTCTTATGTATTTGCCTAATTTGAGATCAAAAGAAGAGAATGATAAGCAGAAGAAGCAACAAGCACAGGAGCATGAGCAGCGTTTGAAGAAGAGAGCATTATATCACAATCTGATTCCTTAGAATTTAATAGAAAGAGTATAGTGTTTGTAGAGATTAAGATCTAGTTCCTTGACATCCACAAGTCAAAGAGAACAATCTCCAAGTGAATCAAGTCCTCTGAGTCCATCAAATATATAAGCCATTGTTCCAATTGTCTTGCCAACATCTGTTATATCTACAGTGAATCAAGCTCAACCCATGAAGGCCACAAAGACGCCATATCCTACTTTTTCAGCTCTTGGAGGAGCAGATGCTGATTCACATGTCCAATCTTTTCTGACTATTAGTGAAGCAAATAGAGAGGATAATGATGCAGAAAAGTTAAGACTATTTCCAGCTACTCTTAAGGATGGTGTAATAGAATGGTACCGCCTTGTTAAAACTGCAATACCTTTCCATCATTAGGCTGATCTCAAAAAGGCATTCCTGAGTGCATTTAGACCAGTAGGATATGCTCAGATGAATTGGCCTATATTAAACTATTCCCCAATGAAAGCCTGCAAAGCTATATTATAAGGTTTCGTAGATTATTGGCTAAGAAAATTCCTACTCCTTCTGATGAAAACCAAGTACATTATTTTACAAATGGATTACAAATGCTATTAAACTAGCATCTAGTTGGGAACAGGCGAAAATGTCTATAGCACGTTATTATTAACCTAGTATGGTTATGCCTTCTATCTTAGGGGGAGTTCCTACAATGCTTCCAACTCAATTTAATATGCCTACCTCTATAGATATGTCTTCAATGATGCCTACACCTTTCCAAAACTCTGGAATGATGTCTACAGTACCTAGAGGAGTTGACTATAGTAACCTGCAAAGTGGTGGTGCTGTTATCAACGAGCATGAAATTAATTTCAAAACTGAATTAGCGAAGGTAAAAGAAGATTTAGGGGGTTCTTTGACTAAACAAATGGCTGACCTTCAACTAAATTGGATTAAGGGATTGAATAATCCAACACAAACTAGAAATGAGAGAGTAAATATCTGGTGTGTTAAATGCAAGGGGTATGGGCATATGCCTTCTTAATGTGCAACTCTAGCAGACTTCCAACCTCCCCTCAAGTGCCGAAATTGTCAGCGTCATAATCATTCTACTGAAAATTGTCTTGAAAAATAGAGGATAAAATAACCAGCCATTTAACTAGCCTCAATATCAAGCCTATCAGGCACAACCAAACTATAGGAATTCAATTCCAGTTTATGCTACCAATCCGACAACACAGCAACCAAGAGTGTTGCGAAGGAATAAGCCACTTCCTGAATGTTATAGATGCGGATAATTGGGCCACATATTTCCTAGATGTCCAAATCCAAGAAAACACATTGAATTTCAACTCATTTGTGGCATATGTCAAATGCAAGGATAACATGATCAAGAACATTGTCCTCATAAATTAGAACTAAAGAAAAATGCCAATGGAAAAAAATCTGTAGTAGACTCTTGTGCTATCTTTGTAGAGACAAAGCCAAGTCATTCTTGCCCTATTTATGGTATATAAACTAGGCAACAAGCATGGAGAAGAAGAGAGCATGAGCAAGTTGCTAGGGAATCTTTAAATGTGCCAAATACTTCTAATAATTCTTCTGAGATGCCAAGTCTTAAGCAATTATTTGCACCAGATGATGTTGATGATCATGAACCTCTTATTTCTACTCCCGATGAGATTCCTGAAACTTCTAACGTAAGGGAACTCATTCAATCTGAATTCTTACCTCCGAATACAAGAAAATCTGCTATTAAGAAGAAAAATAAATATAAGAGAGTTCTTGAGATGGGTGTAAAGGAGCCACATGATCCTAAAAAGGACTTAGAAAACCAACACCCTTCCTTGACCTTTGGGCAACTACTGGAGCTTGCACCTGCATGTAGAAAAGCCCTTATCACGGCCATGAAGGGCCATAAAGAAGTTGTGGTAAATTCCGCCTGGCCTGTAGTGGCAGACATGAGCTCTCCTTGCATTGATGTAGAGATAAATGGACAATTGATTCGTAATTGCACTATTAATGGGGGTTCAAGAGTTAATATAATGCCGGAGGATGTGATGAAGCAGTTGGAACTCACAGACTTAGCACATGTATACTTTATGGTAAGAATGGCAGATCAACGTATAGTTGAGCCCTTAGGCATGATCACAGGGGTACAAACTGTAATTGCATGTGTAACTTTTTATGTGGAATATGTAGCAAAATAACAGGGGGTTCCAGGGGAATTTGATATGGATATAATTCTTGAAATCATAGACCATATCCCTAAAACAATTCAATAGGAAGGAAGGAAGGAAGGAAGGAAGTTTATTTTAACGTCCACGGAGGCCAGAGGCCTATGAGACGGCACAGAACAGGCAAAAAAGCCAAAAACCCCAACACAAAAACCAAACAATGTAACTGTACAGTAGAACCCTACTACCGGGATGAAAAAACCCCCACTTGGGAGGAAAAACCCTAACAGTAGGCTCTCAAATACCATGCCCCAGAAGAGCAAGTCTGACGGCCGAAATCTGCAGGATGTAAGCTCCCAGTCGCGCTACCATAGGTGATGCGAGTAACTGATGTAGCGGTGTGTCAGAGCATCTAAGATCGTGTGTGTAATCGCCGAACATGGGCATATCTGCCGGGCACCGCTGGAGGGCATGGTGCTCATCCTCTATCACGTGCATCTCACAACACTGACATATCCTCTCCTCCCTGGGGATCCCGTGCCCGCCATTCACCCCCCAGCGACCTGTCTCAATTCTGAGGTAATGGAAACCCGTCCTTATGGCGGCAATAGCTCTCTGTTTCTTCACAGAGATGTGTGCTTTCGGCACCGATGGGGTCCATGCTCAAAGGCTGGGATTAATCTGAGCGTGATAGTGCTGTCTTGGGCTTTGCAAGAGTAGAGGCATCCCACGTAGTGGCAAAGATAGCCCGCGATCCAATTGCCCATTCTCGCGCGAGATCGACCGCCGGTGCCACCATCCGTTGGTAATCCATAGACCACCTCCTAAACCATCCCTTACGATTGCTCGTGCCATACCCCTTCTTCATTTGGGGGCCCTGGCGTTAACAACACGGCTGTGGGGGCAAGCGATGCTCATCCATCCCATCCACCTTATGGAAGCAAGTAAGATGCCTTCGCAGATAGCGTATCGTTTGTAAAGGCGAACCCCGTCTCATACAACAAAATCGATACGATGCGGTGTCCTTCACTCCCAAGCTATAGGTCAAGAAAGCTTTACGCACCCTTTCCAACCTATCCCACGTATTTTTGCTAACTTCTTTGGGCCCCAAACCTCCACCCCATATAGCAGCACCGGCTCAACCAAAGCTCTAAGCAGGTGTGCTCTCCTCGCCCGATCCACAGATCTATCCGGCAACACGCGTTTTGCATCGCATATAAAGCCTTCCAGCCCTGGCGGCTCTTCTCTCCACACACTCATCCCACAAAGATGTTAGTAGTGAAATCAATTCCCGGATACTTGAAGCTCCGACCATCTCCACTTCGTCCCCCGTAATAGAACTCCGGGATAGGGTGTTGCGGGGACGGGATCGCGAGAAGCTTAGTTTTGTGCAAGTTCACGTCATTCCGTTGCCCCACGTAACCCACCGAGGGCATCCAAATCGCTTTGATCTTGTTGGTCGCGGTGAGCTAGCAAAGCTACATCATCCGCGATATAGTAAGCGGCTCACGAGGAGGTCGATCGATAATTGCACTCCGGCTCCCCATGGTGCCGCATCCACGCCTCCAAGCTATCAATATACAACCCAAAAGCGTTGGAGACAACGGGCAGCCCGCGCTTAACTCCCATAGTGCTAGCTACCCGCCGATCCTCATAAGGTGCGGCAAAGATAAATCCCATCATAAAGCTGGTGCACCACATTCTCGCAACTCCTGTGGAACTCGCAATTCTTGCAACCTCTGCCACAGTATGTCTCTGGGGACGGTATCATATGCAGTCTTAAAATCTACAAAGCAGCAATACAAGTCCTGTCGCTCATTCCGGCTTGCCTCCATCAACACTCTCAAAGTGAAGATATGGTCGGTCGTGGAGTGAGCTGGGCGAAAGCCTGCCTGGCCAATTGCCCGCACCCCTGCCTCCTCGGCCCACTTAGTAAGTTTCTTCTCCACCACCCCGCCAGAGCTTTGCAAACAAATGAAGCTTACCATAATCATCCGTAATTCACGGCCATCCAGATATTGCCTTTTATGAACAGGAACAACCTTACTAACCATCCACTCCTGGGGGAGCCCCTCGCTCAGAGCCTGGTTAATGATCACCGTCAGGGGCCCTATATAAAAAAAGAAGAGAAATTTACGATAAAACAAATACTAACATTAGCTCACTGGTTAGATTGGTTGAAATAGTCTTATTAGGACATTATGTTATTTTGGTAGAGGTTCGAGCCCCAGTTTTTCATATTCTAAAACCTTAAGTGAAGCTGTATAGAGGCTCGATATACCATCAAAACCTTAGGTAAACTCGTATTTGACATCTCAAAATCATAGGCACCCCCAATCATAAATGAGCATAAGCGTAACGAAAGATGCCCAGAGGCTCCAACATACAGTCTGGGCCATAGGATCGACAGATCCGACGACTGTGGTAGTTCAGGGTGCACCTCGTTTAGAATATATAGCAAAATAACAGGATACTAAGAATGGCCCATGGGAGATTCACGTATCCTTTATTATTAGGACGCCCTTGGCTGATGCAAGCATCTGCAAAAGCATGAATGGTCCACAGGGCTGTTACGAATTGGTGATAGAAACAATTCTATTCATTTGTAAGTACATATACACCCTCAAAAGTTTAAACGTAAGGAAAGGGGAGAAGATAATGATAGTAGTACTAGCTCAAGTGATACAAATGAGGAGAGATGCCCAGAGGATCCAACATATGCCTAGAGGCTCCAACATACAGTCTGGGCCATAGGATCGACAGATCTGACGACTGTGGTAGTTCAGGGTGCACCTCGTTTAGAATATATAGCAAAATAACAGGATACTAAGAATGGCCCATGGGAGATTCACGTATCCTTTATTATTAGGATGCCCTTGGCTGATGCAAGCATCTGCAAAAGCATGAGTGGTCCACAGGGTTGTTACGAATTGGTGATAGAAACAATTCTATTCATTTGTAAGTACATATACACCCTCAAAAGTTTAAACGTAAGGAAAGGGGAGAAGATAATGATAGTAGTACCAGCTCAAGTGATACAAATGAGGAGTTGGAATATGATGATGAAGAAGAGATGGATGCTGGAATAGTCCAATTAGAAGATGATGCATATGATTTATTGCAGCTTCCACCTTATCGATAATTTACAGCAAGTGAAGAGATAGAAGAATGGATGGATGCTACTGTAGAATGTGGAATGGTTACTATAGAACCTTTGGAAGAAGATGAGAATAGATATCCAGATTATTTTACAAAGCATGAAGTGGGAGCACACTTAAGAGAGATCCCTGTGAATAGAGAGAGTGATGGTAGAATGCAAGAATTCTTAAGGCCGCCCCTTTTAGAAGAGCTAAATTTAGGCATATATATTGACTCCAAATTGATTAAAATTAGTGCATCCATTGTTGGTGAAGAGAGATAAGATTATCATAGGCTCTTTGAAGAATTTAGGGACGTATTTGCTTGGACATATCGTGACATGGTGGGAATAGATCCAGAGTTATGTGTACATAGAATTCCTTTAGTTAGTGGGTCTACTCCAGTCCGTCAACGTCCATATCGTATGAATCCAAATTACTCTAGGGAAGTGAGACAAGAGATTGATAGCTTGTTAGAAGCTGGCTTCATAGAACCTATAGAAACAAGTGAGTGGTTGTCACCCATCGTCATAGTTCCAAAAAAGAATAAAAAATTAAGAGTATGTGTTGACTATAGAAAACTTAACAATGCCACAGTGAAGGATAATTTCCCTTTACCTTTAACGGATGTTGTACTAGATACAGTCACAGGACATGAATGTTACTCTTTCCTTGATGGATACAGTGGCTATAATCAGGTATGCATTGCTCCAGAATATTGCCATAAGACTGCATTTGTCACGGAGTGGGGATGTTTCGTTTACAAAGTAATGTCATTTAGATTTTGCAATGCACCAGCCACATTTCAACGAGTAGTGACCACAGCTTTTAAAGATTACCTAAGAGAATTTATAGAGGTCTTCCTTGACGATTTTAGTGTTTTTGAAGCGCACTTGAGTAAATTGAGATGTTGCTTTGAACGTTGTAGACAATTTGGAATATCTCTAAATGCATATAAATGTACTTTTGGGGTGACACATGGAGTCTTATTGGGAAGAATTGTTTGTACAGATGGTTTGGCTGTAGATCCTGGGAAAGTTGAAGTGATATCAGACTTAAGGCCTCCAGTAAAGGTAAAAGAATTGCAGGCTTTCTTAGGACATATTGGGTATCATAGAAGATTCATTAGACATTATGCTGAGATTGCTCTTCCATTGACCAAATTACCTAAAAAAAGAGAATGAATATATTTGGACAAGGAAATGTCAGGTTGCCTTTGAGAAATTAAAGCAAGCTTTAATTTCAGCACCTATTCTAAGACGGCACTGTAGGGATAAAGTCTTTCATGTTCACGTTGATGCATCTGCATACGCCATAGGGAGCATCTTGACACAACCTGATGAGAATGGGTGGGACCATCCTGTGTATTATGATAGCCGTCAACTCAACAATGCTAGAAAAATTATTGCACTACTAAAAGAGAGGGGTTGGGAATGATTTTTTCCGTGCAAAAATATAGGCACTATTTGTTAGGCAAAGAGTTTGTGTTCTATATAGATCACCAGGCACTCAAATATCTGATCCTTAAACCTTGCCAAACAGGAAGAGTAGCGCGTTGGCTTTTAATATTGCAAGAATTCCAATTTAAGATAGTGCTAAAACCTGATTACTCACATGCATCTGCGGACCATCTATCAAGAATCATGGAAGATAATCCAATTAGAGGTATCGATGATGACACGCACGATGCTTCATTGTTTGAAGTCACCCTCCTACCTAAATGGTATGCTAACATTATGGAATATTTAGAGAGTGCAGAGTGTCCCAAGGATATGACAAATGTTAATAAACAAAGACCCATCATTCAGGCTGCACCTTATACATTAATTGTAGGACACTTATATCGTATAGGGAGAGATGGTATATTGAGGCGTTATTGCCACATGAACTTCAAAGAGTGATCGCCTCGTGCCACGAATCACCTTATGGAGGACATTTTGCATCTGATGTTACTGCACGTAAGATCTTGCAAGCGGGCTATTGGTGGTCATCCCTTTTTAGAGATACTGCAACCTTTATAAAATCATGTGACCCTTGCCAACGAGTTGGTAGGTCTACAAGACGTGACGTAATGCCCCTACATCCAATTGTACCAATTTTACCCTTTGAAAAATGGGGAATCGATTTTATGGGGCCTACCAACCAATCCACCAAGAAAATAGACCAAAGCTAGTTACATATTGGTATGCACTAATTATGTAACAAAATGGGTGGAGGCTAAGGCTTTGAGAGAAGATAATGGTGCTGCAGTTGCATCTTTCGTGTATGAGAATGTGATTATCCATTTTGGGTGTCCTTTAGAGCTTGTTAGCAATAGAGGGTCTCATTTCCTTAATGATCTAATTGAAAATTTGGTCAATTTATGGGATTGCACATCGTAAAAGTACACCATATCATCTAAGATGTAATGGCCAGGTAGAGAGAACCAACCGGGCTTTATGCAACATTCTAACAAAAATTTGCAATCTTAATCGAACTGATTGGGATAAGAGGCTCTTAGATGCATTATGGGCTTATCGCATTGCATACGAAGTCACGACTAAGGCTACTCCCTTCCAGCTAGTGTATGGACAAGAGGCCATCCTTCCAATAGAATTGGAAATCCCTTCATTGAGAGTGGTTGTGCAGGAGAAGTTAGATTTGGATGGAAACTTAAAGCATCACTTAAAGCAACTATAGAAGCTAGATGAAGCGAGATACTTTTCCTTTCTCACAAGAGAGGCTATTCAGAAGAGAATGAAGGCTTGGTATGATAAACGGTTGAAATTGAAGGATTTCAAAGTCGGAGAGTTAGTGCTGCTTTATGATAGTAAATATTGGAAGAGACCAGTGGAATTAAGAATGCGGTGGATAGGGCCTTATAAACTTAAGGAAGTATTTGAAAATGGGTCTGCCACACTTGAAGATTTAAGTGGCATGGAATTACCTTCACGAATTAATGGTGCATGGTTAAAACTATATTATGAGTCAAAATCTGAAATTGCCCAATCGCACTGATGTTTGGGATTCCAGGAAAAGAAAAGACGAAACAAAAATAAAACTTGTCGGGACGTCGAGCCAAGTTTGAGGGGAATAATGTAGTATAGCTAAAGGGAAAAAAAAATTCACGTTTTGCTTAAATTACTTGTTTTCTTGTGTAACTACTGATATTTGGATAAAAAGAAGCCAAATCATGGAGAAAATGACCATTGTTGTAAGAAGAAATGTACTGATACACGAGACTTTAAGAGCACCATGAAATGTTAGGCTTATGGATGTCCAGTTCTTTATAAGTACTGCTGGTTGGCCTTGGTTATTAGTCTTTGTGCAGTGCTAGTGAATGATTGGTTGTGTGTTGGCCGGCAGTATTGGTCATGTTAGTTATGGTGCATGGTCCAATCGTATGGTGTGCAATTAAAGTTTGGGGCAATTAGAGAGTTTTGTCACTATATTAATAAAGGAAATGATGCGTTAAGATTAATAATGTATATGCTCCTATGTATATGGAATTGGAAATTTATACTTTTTGTTTGTAGAATGTTGCGGGCAATGTTGTATGGAGACACCCACCAGTAGGAAGCTGCGTGGAGCTAAGAGAAGACTTGAAGAGACAAGGAGAGTAGTTTTCCACTATTTATGTGGAAAAATGTAGATTATATGCCAATGTGGCAATTTTTATGGCTATGCCGTAGTCGTGTAATTACCATAGAGGTTTCCCTGAAAACCCGAAAGGGCAGGGTTTTAGTCCTAGCAGTAATCATTCTACTATGTGCATTAGCAAATCAATAATTGAGATGCATGCATGGCATATTTTTAAGCTTGTTTATCAAACTATCCAGAAAGAGTATAAGATTGAATTGAATTAATTTTTATTGTCGGAAACCAATTGGTCCATGGGACTTAAACAAGGAATACAGCAAGCGTATTACTGCTACGATTAAAAAACCCTCGTCCCAGAGGGTTTTTCGAGGGAAAACCCTTGGCAAAAATAGGGATTCTAAGAGAGTGATAATGATATATGACAGTGGCACATTGTGGTGTGCTTCAGTGCATCATTGGAGGACATAGCTGAGTGCAGGCATCCATGATGTCCCCGAGATAAGATCCTAACAAACCCACTGATGTTATATCCAACAGTGCATGTAGCTGCTGGTTAGGCAGGATCAAGTCATCATATCTGGCGCGAATGTGACTGAATGCCGGACAATGCTGCAGAGTGTGGCTTTCATCTTCAATGGCACCCTGTTGGCAATACAGACACATCTATCCTCCCCTGCCTCCCGAGCCCATCTGCCTGTCTCAATTCGTAAGCGATGTGCACCTGTGGAAATGGCCTGAGTAAACCGTCTAGGTGCAGAACCAGTTATGAGAGGTCGTTTCTGCCTTCATAATCTAAGCCCTAAGTTGGCCTTCCACCAGCCTTCTTCCAATAGCCATGAGCTTTGATCGCCTCGTTAGCTTCTATCTAATCATAAAGGAGCTAAGCTCTATAGCTGCAAAAGCATCGGCCGTGAACTATGCAAGAAAGTCTAGAATTTGCCTTAGATTTGTGCTTGACCTGTTTTTTGCGCATGGAATGAAAAAAAAAAAAAGGGAGGTTCTTTTCTCATTAAACAATTCATGGTAGCTGACCTTAAAATCGAGAAGGCCTTTTAGTTAAAAACTAATTAACAACTGAGGTCGAACCTGACAGCTGAGGGATGGCATCTACGCTCTTGCTTGCTTGGGCTTTTAGAAGAGACAGCTTGGGATAGATTTGGTCTCTCATCATGGGAGCTAGTTATTGAACAAGGTTCAAACAATAAAAGAAAATCCTAAATTATGATGGCTCGAACCTTCATGCCACAAAAAGAAGGCTCTGCCACACGATTTTTTCCTTTCTCTAATATCAATGGCTAAGAAAGTGTGCACTCTAGAAATACTATTTAGTACATGCAAATGAATACGCCAACCAAATCACAGCATAATCATTTCAAAAAGCGTACAAAAATAAAAAGAAACCCCAGGTTATTATGCTAGATATTATTTAGGGTCTGGGTTTGGGTCTCATGCAAGACATCCCTCTATTGTTGGAAAACGTATCAGCTATGGACTGATACAAACCTGCAGCACAGAGTGAGCCAAAGCGGAAGCAAGAATGGAAGAGACACAATAGGAATAGAACAGGAACAATCTGGATGTTCTATGTATTGCATGTAATCTATAAGTACATGGAATGAATGGCACTGAAAAGCCAACAGTCGGAAACAGAAGGCCAAAGGCCAGAGATGTACATGATATACTTCTAATGTACTCTAATGTACATCAATGTATCTAATGTACATCAATGTATCTAATGTACTCTAATGTACAGCTTGAATATTCTAACACTCCCCTTTCAAGCTGGATAATCTGAATCTACTGCAATGGTATAACACCAAGTGCTGATCTAAACTGTACAAACTTTTGTGTGCCCAGTGGCTTAGTAAAGATATCTGCAACCATTGCACCAGTGGGCGAATAGATTAATGAAATGATTGCTTTCTCCACTAGATCACGGACACAATGATAATGAATTGGAATGTGCTTTGTCCGAGGATGATGTCCTGGTCGCTCTGCCATTTTCATGCAACTTTGGTTGTCCACATAAACATGAATAGGCTGCTGCGCAGAAATACCAACATCATCAAGCAAGTGATCATACCAAATAAGATCTGCAACTCCAGTAGATAAGGCAATGTATTCTGCCTCTGTTGAAGATCGCGCTACAACAGATTGCTTTTTGCTCATCCAACCTACTGCACCTCCATAAAACATGCATGTGCTACCTGTAGTGGAATGAGAATCCCTGTTGTTGCCCCAACTTGCATCAGTAAATGCATGAAGACTTGCTGATCCGTTATCACAATAACAGATTCCATACTCTTTTGTTCCTTGCAAATAGCGAAGAACACGCTTTGCTAGCTGCCAATGCTTTAACTCATAACAATGGTTAAACTGACTCAATGCAATCACAGCAAAACAAAGATCAGGTCGTGTTATGGTCATGAGATACATCAAACTGCCAACAAGCTGCCTGTATGGTAGAGAAGATGACTGCGCATTATCACAAACAGGTTCATCTTCAAACAATTTGAGGCCAGCTTCCATTGGCGTAGAAACAGGCTTACAATCTGCCATGCGAAATTGCTCAAGCAAAAATTCAGCATACCGAGGTTGGCTGATATGAATTAGCCTCTTCTTCCTATCACGATGTATCTGCATACCTAAGAAAGAGCTAGCTGCACCCAAATCTTTCATCTTAAACCTGCTAGCTAGTTGAGATTTAAGTGCTTGAACATCAAGAAGATTGCTGCCCATTGCAAGCATATCATCCACATATAGCACTAAAATCAAATACATACCTCCCATGCACTTGATGTAGACATTGGAATCTGTTGTAGCAACCTGAAATCCTTCATGCTTAAGTGCATCATCAAACTTCTTGTACCAAACTCGAGATGCCTGCTTTAAGCCATAAATGGCCTTCCGGAGTTTACATACCTTGTTTTTCTGGCCAGGTACTTCAAAACCTGGAGGTTGCAGCATATAGATGTCTTCAAGAAGATCTCCATTCAAAAATGCCGTATCCACATCCATTTGATGAGTTTCCCAATCCAATTTGGCTCCTAAGGCAAGCAAAACACGCAAGCTATTCATTCTGACAACCGGTGAAAATGTCTCATCATAATCAAGACCCTTGACTTGGCTGAAACCTCGAGCAACTAGCCTTGCCTTATACTTGTCAAGGCTGCCATCAGCCTTGTACTTTTTGGTAAATAGCCATTTGCAATCCACTACTTTGCGCCCAATGGGCAAATCAGCAAGTTCCCATACCTGGTTTGCATCCATGGATGCGAGCTCTACCTCAGCTGCTTCAGAGGAAGTTCAGGCTTCTTCAATGCTTGCTGGTTCACCTTGCACTGCCAAGCAACACCATTCAACCAAACTAAGTTCAGCATTTTCAAGAACTTTACGAGAAGGTGTTCTGCTACGTGGTGACAACGGTTGATCAGGAGGAGGGGGCATTCCAATGAGCCGAGGATCAGGAAGAACTTGATTATGAGGTGGATCATCATTGATGGGTTGTTGCACATCTGCTGGCAAAGGCACATCTTGCTGCTGGTCCAGCCTCAAATCTTGAAGCTCAACGAGTGGAGGATCATCAAGAACAAGATATTTGTCTTGAATGAAGTTTCCATCTGCAAGTGGATCAATACACATAGAATTTGACTCATCAAAAACTACTTCTGAGCTGGTATATACCTTTTTCCGCTCTTGATCCCACAACAAGTATGCTTTATGATTAGGTGCATAGCCAATGAAAGTGCATTTGGTGCTACGGGCATCAAATTTTCTGCGCAAATGCTCAGGAACATGTACATAAGCGGTACATCCAAAGGTGCGCAAATGAGAAACATCCGGCTTCTCTCCAGACCAAGCTTCTTCTGGAGTCATCTCATTATCCAATGCAACTGTGGTCAATCTGTTTTGCACATGAACGGCTGCAGCAATTGCATCAGCCCAAAAATACTTTGGCAAATGACTTTCAGCAAGCATACTTCTTGCTGCATTGCACAAAGTGCGATTCTTCCTCTCCGCAACACCGTTTTGTTGAGGAGTAGCCCTGGTTGTGCATTGACGCTGAATCCCTGCCTGATCACATGTATCATGGAAGAGATCACTAAGGTACTCTCCACCACCATCAGTGCGCAATTGCTTGATCTTCCTCCCTGTCTGATTTTCTACACATGCTTTATACAATTTAAAAGCCTCAAGAGCATCACTTTTCTTGGTTAGAAAATAGACAATTGTTTTCCGACTAAAATCATCAATAAATGTGATGAAATATACTGCCTTACCAAGGCGTGCAGACACCTCTGTTGGTCCACAAAGATCTGAGTGGATAAGCTCCAACACTTGCTTAGCTCTGCTACCTACACTTGCAAATGATCTGCGAGGATGCTTACCAAGGATGCATGCTTCACAAAGATCCGGGTCTGCCTTCATGGTTATCTTCATGCCATGAACCATGTTCTTCCGCTGCATTATTTTTAAAGCTTGAACATTAGCGTGACCGTACCTTTTGTGCCAAAGTAGCACTTTCTCCTTTTCTTTTGCTGATACGACTAGGGCCTGATTTGGATCAGACACCTCCAGCTCATACAAATTTCCATGCCTTGAGCCCTTGGCCACTATATCCCCTTCAATCCGTGCATTCTTCAAGAAAAGGACTTCCTTATCATCAAAGAAAACGTGCAGACCAACATCTGCTGCACATGCAACTGACAAAAGGTTTTTCCGCAATTCCGGGACATGTAAGGTTTCTGGAAGTACCGTACTTTCACCATTCAACAGCGTGAAATGATATTGACCACTTCCTTGCACTTCAATTTCACTGTAATCTCCCAATTGCACCAGACTTTTGTCATTTTGATAACTTGAGAATAGATCCCTATCCTTCAACATCACTGACGTGCATGCAGAATCCACTGTAAGTACCTTCTTTCCAGCAGCAGTACATGCACTTGTTTCCACAACATAAGCCTCCCCTTTAATTCTGAGACTCCGGTCTGATTGGATAACAAGAGAAGCCTCTCCTTTGATGACTTGTGCCTCAACTAAGTGTGCTTTCTCTGATTTGCTCTTGCTCTCTGGACAATCGGCTGCATAATGACCATATTCAAAGCAGTTCCTGCATTGCCCTCTCTTGGCATAAACTTTCTTCGGACGTGCTCCTTTTGATCCTTCCACCTTCCCATCTGATTGCTTTTTGTAATGAGGCTTCTTATCTTGCCTCCCTCGTGCAAGCATGGCTTGTGATGGCTTGGAATCTTCCACTTTGTCTTTCAAGCATCTCCTACGCAAAAGCTTAGAGGCGGCGTCATCCCATGAAAGACTACTTTGAGTGTCAAGAAATCAACAAAGTTTTCCCATGAATTGGGAAGAGAAGCATACAACTGGAGCTTTTGTTGCCCCCTACGGGCTGCATACTTGGAATGCTGCCACGCCAACATATCAAACATCTCCTTCATTTGATTTATGTGTGTATTCGGATCAGCTCCTTCCACATACTTGCAATTCCTAATGTGTATACAAATGCATAACTTCACCTTACGTTTTGGTGCCATACTTATCTTCAAGCCAAATCCAAAGAGAATAGCTGCTCGATCCACATCTACTTGCATGACTATGGCTGCGGAAAGACACATACATATGCAAGCCATTGCTCTATTATCACGGCGTTGCCAATCCTTTTGAAGCTTGATTTGAGCTGCTGTCCCAGCATTCTCTGGTTTAGTTTCAGACCCATCCACTATATCCCAGACATCCTCTGCCATTAGATATAACTTCATGGATTTCTTCCAGCCTTGAAACCCTTTGCCATCAAACATAGGTGGCTTCAGAATTGCTGATACAGATCTGGTCTCCATGACCTTCTCCTGCTCAGATAAGTATTCTTCCATAATTGTTCTCCCGGGTTCCTCTATTGTCGAACTTCCCTTCACATGCCAATAGGCTCTGATACCATGTTGGAAAACGTATCAGCTATGGACTGATACAAACCTGCAGCACAGAGTGAGCCAAAGCGGAAGCAAGAATGGAAGAGACACAATAGGAATAGAACAGGAACAATCTGGATGTTCTATGTATTGCATGTAATCTATAAGTACATGGAATGAATGGCACTGAAAAGCCAACAGTCGGAAACAGAAGGCCAAAGGCCAGAGATGTACATGATATACTTCTAATGTACTCTAATGTACATCAATGTATCTAATGTACATCAATGTATCTAATGTACTCTAATGTACAGCTTGAATATTCTAACATCTATGAGGACCCTTGGATCAAAGGGAGAATCCTAGCTGAGTGTCACGCAAGATTTTGCAAAAGAGAAGAGAAGGAAAGGAAAGGATAGAGAGCAAGACAAAAACAATGAGCAGAAATAAGACTTTCTTGATATCAACTTGAGTACATGAACTCTGGTCAAGCGAGAGGAAAACAATCGAGACAAGGCCAAAATCTCATCCAAAACTTGAGATCTATATCTACTCATATATATAATACAATGGCCTTGGGCCAAAAATAGGTATGCGGTGGGTCTCAGTTACCACCTCCCCAATCAACGCCTGATTTTCGGGGAATCTGGCAGCGCCTTCATTATGTGCCTAGAATCTCGCTGACTTTGGACTATACTCCACGGAGGCCGTCATTTGTCCGTTCTGGGTCTCTGCTTTGACTGGGGCGTGGTCCTCTGTGTGAGTTTTGGCGGTGGCGTGGGTCTACTACCCCATGCTTGACCTGATGCCTTATTCCTGCCCTGCTCCGTGGTCTTCAGAAATAGTCCCGTACCTGGACGTACAGGACTAACACTCCTCCCCACCAAATGACACTCAGTGGAGAGAAAAGCAGGAATAGTCTCCGAAGGCGGGAAGTCGGGAACATGCTGGAAATCATCTTGACAACTATGAGGGCGTAGCCCCGTATGATACTTCGTGATGATTCTTGCCGGTCTTTTAGTGAATCGGAAGTGTTGAGGCCAATTGAAGGGGTCGTGTCAATGAGAAATCTTGACTGCACCATGTCTTCAAGGGCACGGTGGGCTTCCACAGGAAAATATTGGCACTCGATAAGAAGGCATATCTGAAGGCCAAAGGCACCTGCACTGGCATTCGGATTGCAATAATAGATGGGACGCTTCCTTGCAAGGGAACACTGGAGGAGACATTTCAAAGCTGCACAGAAGCCAGCTTGACGATGAACGGAGGGATCAAAAGATGTAGCAGCATGCTCCAAAAACTGGGAGAGACCCCAGATGGCTTGAGCAGGCGTCTGCCAACCTCGTTCATTCGGGACATAAATCCAATTTCGAGTGTGCTCCAATGTTTCACCCTCTTGCCATACAGAGCAGCGAACAAAGCGTGGATTCCACCGGAGGTCTGTAAAGATGTGAGCGGGAGTCCAATCTATGTGACCAGCCAGAACCGTGGTCCAAAATGGGAAATGCCAATCGGATGTGAGATATTGATGGCGTGGGGGCACTCCCAAGGATGCATACAAATGATTTTCAGGAGGAGGCTGCATCATGGGCTTTTGTGGCTGATCACGGAATTCCTTGAGGAGATCAGCATATAAAGTTTGACACCATTGTTTTCAGTCTGAACAGGGTAACAAAATGTGCACAGGAGGAGGAAACCATTCTGTGGGAATAATCTGACTTTCTAGGTATCCACGAAGGGTGTTGAATCCACCAAGATGTTGTAAATAGATCTGAGCAAGTTGAATCCCCATATCTTCATTCCAATTTTTTCTAACCTGGTATAGAGTTTCGGCAATCCAAAGAGGGAGGTGGTGAGCAAGCTCTGGCATATACTCATCCTTGAAGGCATTGGCCCATATCTGATCCTGAAGGTATTTATTCTCAGAAAGCCATTTAGCATTTTCATTGCCATGTAAGGCACGGCTTTGCCCATCATCAAACTTATCCCGAGTGTCTGCCATATAGAAATCATGAATGACATATGCCATTGGTTGAACCAGGCAAAAAATAAAGAAATCCTGATCATCACAAGTGAGTTAGACCATATACCAAGAGGGCGCAAAAGAGACCTTTGTCTTCAATGGATAGATCATGCCAAATGGTAAGAAGATCAGTGGTGCTGAGGGGCTCATGAATTTTGCCATTGGCAGAATACCACTTAAGCAGGAAAAGATGGCGACGTGAGACAACATAGTCCAGATAGCTGGTTGGTGTTGAGAAATCACGTGGAATAGTGAGAGCTAATTGAAGATATGTCTCATGCTGATTTTGAGCTTCTTCGGCAGACTCAATAGCTTGCTTCAGCTGATGTTTCATGTCATGGATCTTATTATCCTTCTCAGCTAGAAGACGTAATTGATCTTGGATCTTTCTATGAGAGTGCATGTTCTGTGATGATGACGGCCCTTGAGTAGAAAGCTGTAACTGAAGACTGGCTATTTTCGTGTCATCAATCAGCTTTTGTTTCTGAGCTTCTGCAAGTTGAGCTTGCAAAGTCGTGACCTGTGTCTGAATTGCTGCTAGTTGACCTTCTAGAGCAGATATGCAGACATCTCCTTGAGCAACGAGATGAAGCTGACGGGTGTAATCATTGTGTAACCCTTTGTACAAATCCCGACTGTCAGCAAGAATTTTGTCTTTATCTTTGGGTTGAGCCAGAAGTTCTTGAATAATGGCTTGCAGTTGATCTTGCTGGTCTTCTAATGTAGCACGTGTGTCTTGTTCAGCTTTGAGAGCATCACGGGTCTGGAGCAAGGCAGCGTGCTTGTGTTGAAGGCTGTCTTCTAGGGTTGAACTTGAGTGGTGGCAGCCTGGAAATCACGGTGAACAGCATCCTTGGAATCCATATACTCTTTGACGCCATTCATGAAGTGCTCCTGCGAATCTTGAAGTCTAAGCATGCATTCAGGACTAACAGATACTATGTACATAAGTATATAAGTATGATACTACACTAGTACTGGCAAAAGAGATATACCATTATAGACTAGCTTAATGACGGGACAATGACAATACCAAGGCGTTGACCAAAGTATGTAGTTGTGCTAGTTAGACGGTTGTCAAGGCGGATGGATTTTTTCTAGATTCTTCGTCTCATTGGTTTTACCAGTGAAATATCCCTCTTTGGTCCTCCTTGGTTTAATATGATTAAACTCTGATAGTAATATTTATTAGTAGCAAGCTTTTCTAACTTCCCTTACACCAATTCCTTGAATTCTAGCCTATCCACATTGCATGCCATGTTAGCTAAAATTAATTGTGACCATTAAATTCGTTATTTTTGCATCTAACAACTGAAAAAAAATAAAAAATGCCTGGAAAATCCCTCTGAATGCTTTGCTTAAACATGTTTTCTCCAGCTCTTCGAGCATCTTCACTTTTATGGTATGCCCAACACTAGAATACAAGAAATCTAAATGGCATAGCATGTTCTGGAGTTCTAGTTTATGGTTTATTTTCCTCTGGAAATTATTCTTACCTTGATGGGAGGCGGATGAAATTTACCAGAGCTTGGCATTGATTAGCCGGGCTCTACTTAAAAATTTCTAGATGACCATATCTTATCAGGGAATTCGCCTTGACTAGCTTTTCCAGGCTAAGCAAATATGGACTTTGGAGCAGTAGATTTCGTAGACAAATTTTCCCTTTTATAATATGTTGAACATGACTTAGATTGGGCGATGCTAGATAAAAAGGTTGCATTTTGTATGCACATTAGTAGTTTGGAAGAGTGTCTGAGTAATATAGAAATTATGCCAAACATGGCAATCACGACTATGCTGGCCAGCTCTCAAATATGAAGCATTAGAGGTTCCATAGACATGGATATGGCGAAGGTTCCCATTTTTTCCCGAAACCCATAGTGAATATGACCTAGTCTGTGGCCCGGCGCTGAAACATGGTTCTTCTTGCGAAGAAAGGAAGATGTAGTTCAAAACTTCTTCATACTCTCAAGCGGCCAGATTGTGTGCTTCAAAGTTCTTTGTTTAAGAAGTCATTTGCTCTAAAATTGCACATCATGGTTGCATCATGCATTTAGTATATACAGCCACATGAGCAAAACTATTGAAAAGGAATTTTCATATAGGGGAGCTTCGAAAAGGCATCTAGAGATGGATCAGCATTTGAGAAATGGGAAATGTAAACAAGGCATGTTTCTGAAACTCAAACTTTTTATTCAGACTCAGCTCCAATGCTTCGCCCTCTTGCCATACAGAGTGGTGAACAAAGCGTGGATTCCACCGGAGGTCTGTAGAGATGTGAGCGGGAGTCCAATCTGCGTGACCAGCAACCGTGGTCCAAAATGGGAAATGCGAATCGGATGTGAGATATTGACGACGTGGGGTGCTCTTAAGAATACATACATATGATTTTTTGGAGGAGGCTGCATCATGGGCTTTTGTGGCTGATCACGGAATTCCTTGAGGAGATCAGCATATAAAGTATGACACCATTGTTTCCAATCTGAACAGGGTAACAAAGTGTGCACAGGAGGAGGAACCCATTCTGTGGAAATGGTTTGACTTTCTAGGTATGCACGAAGAGTATTGAATCCACCAAGACGTTAAAAAATGCAGCACCAATATTTATTGCTTGAATGTTAGAAAAACATAAAGATTTTGAATATGACAGGTTGATCTTAGACAACAAGGCTTCGCTCAAAATTTTCAATACCGAAGCTTTGTAGATAAACCCAATGATGACCTATTCAAATCTAATAAATATCTTTCAAGGATGCCATGATAAGATTATATTATTTTTAACTCTTGTTGATTTTTATAAAATTTTCAATTTAACTTCAGATAAAAAGTATAATAGTTATCAATGTTTAAAATTGTTTTCTACACTAATTTTTAATTTAATCTATTTAAAATTAATTTTTTCATCTAAGATGAACTCTATATGATTAAAATATTATTATCTTTAAATGTTTAAAGAAAGTTTAAATGAAATGTATCAAATGATTATGTTTATATCTTAATTAAAAAATAATTGAATAGTTTAGTTTTAATTGAACACTTTTTTTAAAGTATTTTTAAAGCACTAAGAGTTTGTAAATTGTGAAATTCTCATATAATTTTAAGTCACTGACTTATCAAACCATTATATTTTGTTTACAAATTATTCTGATTGCCAAATTTTAAATTTGTTAAGAATTAGTTGAAAATTGAAATTTTATATTCTCGAAATGGCTATTCTAAATAGATTCACGTGAAAATTAGTTTAGAAAGTAATTGTTTATGTTTATACAACAATTATACTTTAAATTTAAAGATAAAGTTATATAATTAGAACTTGTAAAAATTATGAGTATCAAGAAAAATTAAACATGACATGTAATCTTAAAATGATACCTCAATCTATTATATCTGAATAAGTCTAAGTTTTGTTGAATATTATTAATACTAAGTTTTCTCATCCAAGGGGCCAACTCAACACCTTTGATTCGTAACAAACTAGCTGGGCAGCGTCGGCAGCAGTTGCAAGGAACTGCTCATCGCGCTCCAAATCGATCTCTGGCTGCTCGTCAAGCTCTACATCGACCTCTGCAACATCCTTCAGAAGAAGATTTTCTTCTTTGTCTAACATTTTTTCATGCTTCTTCTTCTTCCAAAAGTAGAAATGTTCCGTCTATCTATTGGACAGATCAGTCGGGGCTTATCCATACCTTGCAATACAAAATGCAGCACCAATATTTATTGCTTGAATGTTAGAAAAATATAAAGACTTTGAATATGACAGGTTGATCTTAGACAACAAGCCTTCGCTCAAAATTTTCAATGCCGAAGCTTTGTAGATAAACCCAATGATGACATATTTAATAAAATTTAGACCTATTCAAATCTAATAGATATCCTTCAAGGATGCCATGATAAGATTATATGTATTTTTAACTCTTGTTGATTTTTATAAAATTTTCAGTTTAGCTTCAGATAAAAAGTATGATAGTTATCAATGTTTAAAATTGTTTTCTACACTAATTTTTAATTTAATCTATTAAAAATTAATTTTTTCATCTAAGATGAACTCTATATGATTAAAATATTATTATTTTAAAATGTTTAAAGAAAGTTTAGATGAAATGTATCAAATGATTATGTTTATGTTTTAATTAAAAAATAATTAAAATGTTTAGTTCTAATTAATTTTCAATATTTATTATTAAAACATAAACTTTATATTTTAATTAATATTAATCTAACATTTTTTTTAAATTATTTTTAAAGTACTAAGAGTTTGTAAATTGTGAAATTCTCATATAATTTTAAGTCACTCACTTATCAAACTATTATCTTTTACTTACAAATTATTCTGATTGCCAAATTTTATATTTGTTAAGATCTAGTTGAAAATTAAATAGATCTTAGCAAACTGAATCTCCATATCTTCATTCCAATTTTTCTGACCTGGTGTAGAGTTTGGCAATCCAGAGAGGGAGGTGGTGAGCAAGCTCTGGCATATACTCATCCTTGAAGGCATTGGCCCATGTCTAATCCTGAAGGTATTTATTCTCAGACATCAAAAGCCATTTAGCATTTTCATTGCCATGGAAGGCACGGCTTTGCCCATCATCAAACTTATCCAGAGTGTCTGCCAAATAGAAATTATGAATGACTTATGACATGGGTTGAACCAGGCAAAAAATAAAGAAATCCTGATCATCACAAGTGAGGAGGCCATATACCAAGAGGGCGCAAAAGAGACCTTTGTCTTCAATGGATAGATCAGGCCAAATGGTAAGAAGATCAGTGGCCAAATTCTATCTTAGCACAAATCCTGACTATCAGCAAGAATTTTGTCTTTATCTTTGAGGTGAGCCAGAAGTTCTTGAATAATGGCTTGCAGTTGATCTTGCTGGTCTTCTAATGTGGCACGCGTGTCTTGTTCAGCTTTGAGAGCGTCACGGATATGGAGCAAGGCAGCATGCTTGCATTGAAGGCCGTCTTCTAGGGTTGAACTTGAGTGGTGGCAGCCTGGAAATCACAGTGAACAGCATCCCTGGAATCCATATACCCTTTGACGCCATTCATGAAGTGCTCCTGCGAATCTTGAAGTCTAAGCATGCATTCAAGACTAACAGATATTATGTACATAAGTATATAAGTATGATACTACACTAGTACCGGCAAAAGAGATATACCATTATAGACCGGTTAGTTGACGATCCCCTCAAATTGAGTTCGGGATACCGGTTCCATGCGAACCCGAAAAATTCGCTTAAGCGAACCCACCGGATTTCGCCCAACCCGAACCCGTTATGTTGACGATGGCGCCGAGGTGACGCTACCCCACCGGTTCGCCCAAGTTTAACGAAACCGTGGTTAAGTGGTATGCATTAACGCCGGCGGTGGAGGTCGGATCGGCCAGGGTAGGGGCGGGTTCGCCTAAGCAAACCCAAAAGTTAGCCTGATTTGTGGTACTGGCTCAAGTATATTGCATTGATTTGTGTAAGGAAGCGTGTAATAAGTCCTTATTTCGTCCGGCCGAGGACTGCTCAGTTAAAAGTCTGGCTGGCTATATTCCTGAATGCTCTGTTTTGCTCATGGTTTTTCATGGCTAAATTCAGTTTTACTGGTCGGTCTGTGCCAAATCGTGAGAAATTTGTTGTTGTGGGCGATGGAGCTGTTTTGCTTCGTGTCTATGAGGCAACTTGGGAGGAAAAAAATGACTTGCAGGCGAGTAAGAGAAGATTGCAAGCTTAGATTCCCCAGAAGCAGCTCCACAGTTGTTCCGGTTGTTAGCTTGGCCTCGCAGGCTTGTTCTTGGGAGAAACAAAGCACTTGGAGTACTATTGCTAGCATAGATAACCAGATGGTCAGAGAATCCTATTCCTATTTCCGGCAATCCGACATCCAAGCTGCCATCTTTAACCAGATCTTCAGCTATGAAAACAGAATAGGAGCTGGAATTTTCCGGCAAATGCGATTTATACTGGGTATATGCGAGAATCCGGGATGGAAAAAAAGAGGATGCATCCATAAATCGAGCATCAAATGTCGATCTTCCGGTGCATGTATCTCCTCCGGGTTGGGCAAAATTCGCCTTTAGAGATGCGGATTTGATCACGATTACGATTATCGCGAGCATTTTAATCACGCCACGATTTCACGCTGATACAATTGGGCGATTTTAAGCACCGCTCAAAGCGGGGTGCTTCTTCTTGTCGTGAAATTCTCTGCCATGGTTGATCTTAATTTCCGCACTCAGGCTATGGAAATCGGTACTTTACATCGTGAATTTAAAACCCTTTCAATCAATTAGGCGGTGGGTCGGATTTGGGCCGAAACGAACTCGGATTGCAAGAATTTGCCGGAAATATTTGGGGGCACAATGGGCCGTTTGGGTTCGCTTAGCCGAACGGCGGGGGCCCAGACCGCCACCGCCTGGCTGATCCGACACCGCCATGCGCCTCGGCTTAACCACGGTTTGGGTTCGGCAGGCGAAACCGGTGGGTAAGCGCCACCCGCCCGCCGTCAACATAACGAGTTTGCACGGCGAATCCAGGTGGGGTTAAGCTTAGGCGAACCAGCAGCGGTTTGACCCAATTTCGGGAGCCAATAAAGTGGGTGATTATAGACTAGCGTAATGACGGGACAATGACAATACCAAGGCGTTGACCAAAGTATGTAGTTGTGCTAGTTAGACGGTTGTCAAGGCAGATGGATTTTTTCTAGATTCTTCGTCTCATTGGTTTTACCAATGAAATATCCCTCTTTGATCCTCCTTGGTTTAATATGATTAAACTCTGATAGTAATATTTATTAGTAGCAAGCTTTTCTAACCTCCGTTACACCAATTCCTTGAACTCTAACCTATCCACATTGCATGCCATGTTAGCTAAAATTAATTGTGACCATTAGATTTGTTATTTTTGCATCTAACAGTTGAAAAAAATAAAAAATGCCTGGAAAGTCCCTCTGAATGCTTCACTTAAACATGTTTTCTCCAGCTCTTCGAGCATTCCTACACTTTTATGGTATGCCAACACTAGAATACGAGAAATCTAAATGGCATAGCATATTCTGGAGTTCTAGTTTATGGTTTATTTTCCTTTGGAAATTATTCTTACCTTGATGGGAGGCGGATGAAATTTACCAGAGGTTGGCATTGATTAGCCGGGCTCTACTTAAAGATTTCTAGATGACCATATCTTATCGGGGAATTCGCCTTGACTAGCTTTTCCAGGCTAAGCAAATATGGACTTTGGAGCAGTAGATTTTGTGGACTAATTTTCCCTTTTATAATGTGTTGAACATGATTTAGATTGGGCGATGCTAGATAAAAAGGCTGCATTTTGTATGCACATTATTAGTTTGGAAGATTGTCTGAGTAATATAGAAATTATGCCAAACATGGCAAGCACGACTATGTTGGCCAGCTCTCAAATATGAAGCATCAGAGTTTCCATGGACATGGATATGGCAAAGGTTCCCATTTTTTCCCGAAACCCATAGTGAATATGACCTAGTATGTGGTCCAGTGCTGAAACATGGTTCTTCTTGCCAACAAAGGAAGATGTAGTTCAAAACTTCTTCATACTCTCAAGTGGCCAGATTGTGTACTACAAAGTTCTTTGTTTAAGAAGTCATTTGCTCTAAAATTGCACATCATGGTTGCATCCTACATTTAGTATATACAGCCGTATGAGAATGAGAATGAGAATGAGAATGAGAATGAGAATGAGAATGAGAATGAGAATGAGAATGGTTTTTTATCGTTTACTGAGACCAATCGGCCTATGGGACCCAAACGGAGCGCATCAAACTTATTACTGTCTAGGTTAAAAAACCCTCGCCCCGAAGGGTTTTCGAGGGAAAAACCGTGGCAGTAATAAGAATGTTGTCAAACTGTACAAGTATACCTCATCATGAAATAAATGTGAGAAAAACTATTGAAAAGGAATTTTCATCTAGGGGAGCTTCAAAAAGGCATCTAGAGATGGATCGGCATTTGAGAAATGGGAAATGTAAACAAGGCATGTTTCTGGAACTCAAACTTTTTTATTCAGACTCAGCTCCAATGTTTCGCCCTCTTGCCATACAGAGCGGCGAACAAAGCGTGGATTCCACCGGAGGTCTGTAGAGATGTGAGGGGGAGTCCAATCTGCGTGACCAACCAGAACCGTGGTCCAAATGTTGTGGAATGCCACAAAGCCGACAAGAGCTAAAGTTATTTGCCATATACTAAGGAGTACAAAATTGCACACCTTTGACGACGGTATGATAGGTTACTGTATGAAAGTTTTTGGTAAATCCCATTACACACAAAGGATGCATAATATTTCAATTGGTGATATAAACAGGAGACAAGAGAAGAATGCACTACATGGTGCAGGTGAGTTGAACCATGAGATTTGCCTTGATCCACGAAATATGACTCTTCAAGGTATGACACTTTATCTTGTACCGATTGAAAGGACGCTTACAACAGTCCTTGACATTTGTGATCACAGAGATGATTAGGACAGAGAAATTATATCTTAGCACAAAATGGTCTATTCCAGCTAATAGCCAAAATGCTAGCTTTAGAAGAGTTGAAGTTGCTTATGAATTGATGATGGACCCTTCAAATGCAACTAGGGAATGCAACTAGGGAAAAAGTTTCCATAGTCCTCTTTGGAGAGCAACCCAACAACCAATCAAGAGTGCCAAGTAGAGACAACTCCAACCCATTTTCAAATAGGTATAGATATTTTGATGACCCAAACCCTGTTTATAAAAGTGCTTTCCAGGCGTGGACCTCACACTATATGAACAGGCTATAGAATGCTCAAGTAGTGGGCACTCCAGGCGACGATGTCATTAGACTCACAAACATAGGGCCACCTCTACGAGCTGAAAAAAATCGCATGTATTTGATCTAAGTAAATAAAAATGAAATGCAATATCTTCCATTGTTGTTTAGAATAAAAGAAAAAGCAATGCTATATTTTCTTTGCTTGACACATTACTCTTATATTTATCTCCAAATTTTTGTATTTCTTGCTGTGTTTATATTCTCTTATATTTATCTCTACAAGAAATTTATCGCGGCGGCCAAGGCCGCCGCGAACATTTCTTTTGCCCAACTCGTAGCAGAGGAGGTTTTGTATCAAGTCAAAAGGATCTCAAATATAGACCTACGAAATTGAACTAAATGCTTCTAAGTTGAAGAAGCCTAACCTCCACATTTTCTCTCAAAAAAACTCAAAAGCAATGCAAAAGGATCTCAACTATTCCATCTATTGCATCCTTATCAACATTTTGCAAATGGATGTCATATAAAACACCTGCCAAAGTTTGCACATGTAGCATGTCCACTCTTGTTCTAAGTCCAATTACATCTAGAACGATTGGACTTGCTATTAAAATCGATAGAATATATATAGTGCTTTTGGAGTTTGTGGAACTAGATCGGACTATTGTAGAAGGATCCAGTCGCATTTGAGCTCTTGAAGGCACAAGAACTATAACGATTTGAAGGCTCGGGCTCCACTTGGTGGACGGTGTTGGCTGGGTCAAGACTAAGAGGAAGACCCCCTTGGAATATTAGCCTTTACAATAAGGACACGAAATAAGTCCATATTCGCCTAGGTACACCGAAATAGTGCGTAAAAGGGCAAAAAAACGCCGGGGAGAGGCAACGAAATAAATAGAAAAGGAGAGGCCCATTCAAGATGAGTTGAAGGCGAATCGATCGAGCAAAAGGTGGATCGATCGGAGCGAGCACGGTTTTGGATCCGGTTTGCGGGGAAGGCTTCAGAATAAGCTAATCGATATAAAAGCGGGCGGATAAATCCGAGGAGAAAGCGGTGATAGAAGATAAATTCTTATAGAGGTCGCTTGGGTTATCTACCGCAACATTCAAGTTGGAATCATTGTGTAGGCTGATTGCAACACCCCTTCTATGCATCGCGACAGTCATGGTGAGGCCAATCCAGATGATATCAGGCCTATATGAGGAATTCGGATGGGTAAGATAATCTGTGCATTCCAAGTACAGGTGGCAAGTATGTATGCGTTGTGAGTGATCTTGTAACAGGGCGAGATTTTGGGTTTTTGGCAATGCACGCTATTTTCTTAATTCTTTCAGGTTATCTTTAGATCCAGGAAGAGAAGAAATGGTTACAATGAAAAGAGGTGCGGACTAAAATGTGGGCAGGATCATACAATCGAGGTTCAAAGGGAATTTGCTGCATGATTGAGTTGCAGATTTTTATGCCATTCCTTTCCTTTTACCGCAAGAATCAGGTATTGAGACCATTTTTCTCTCAAACCCGAGGTTCATTTTTCCGCGACATGTGATTAAGCGGTTGGAGCTAATGCGAGGGAGCCAAAGAACCTTTCCACATAACCGCATAAGCATTCATCCAAGCATATTAGACATGTGCAATTTAAGAATAGAAGCGGCCGCAAGAGCTCGGGCTCTTAAATAGATTGGGTGGTTTAGCTGCACTGGGACAAATTCTCGGCTAGCGATACGGCTAGAACACCTGTAGTAACGAAGAAACAAATACCTTCCTCCGGTGGGGCAAGATCCACTTCGATGGCTATGGCGGTGCAAGATTGTGTGGTTTAGCTGCTGCCAGAATTTCCACAGATTTCAGTTTGCTGGCGGCATCAGTGGTCACGGCGGCGGACTTGAGAAAAACATTAAATACAACTTTTGCGGGACGAAAGCATCTACCGAATATGCCAAATGCATCTTCCCCCTAATAATTATATATGTTAAGAAATATCTTCGCCCTTGTTATGTCTACAGAACCCTATTGTAGAAACATCCAACGGCAATGCTCAAGCACATATGGCATTGGATCAATCAAACACGCCATCGTCTAGTCAATCAACACCCCTTCTGATGCCAAAAGTTGAACCAAGCGACCATCAAGAAAGTCCTCGTGTTGAAGTCCTCGTACAATTAGGGATATCATAACGAGAACTGCCCAGATATGGCACTGATCTAGTGGACGAAATGGTAGAGTGGCTTCTTGCCTTCACTATCAAAATGAAAGAAGCTATGCATAAGGTAACCCACATACTAGACAAGATCGATGGTTGGCTCAAAGACATGGATTTAACACTTGATACTGACCAACGAGGGTGTTAAAGGGCACAAGGGAATCATGCACTTTCTCTATGCCATCTTTTTTAGCATAAACTAAATGCAAAAGTAAATGAGATGCTTAGAGATAGACCAGCGCAACATCATTTAGAATAACATGTATATGTTCTACAAATAGTTCTGAATTGAGTGTGTTTCTATGAAACCAATGCAACAATAAAGCTATTGTTTGTGCACATTTAATGTTATCTTCCGTATTTCAAATGTTATTTCTATTGACATTGAGTATTGCATATCGCATATCCGTACACATTCCATACACATTACATAAGTGCAGACCTAGCTTTGAGTAAGTTCTTTGTATTCTTTTGCGGCCTTTTTGCTTGAATTTATGCAGATCTTTTAACGGAAATGAACGCAGATTTGTTGGAATGATAAGTGAAAACTACTAGTGGCTAACAAACGAGGATATTTTTTAAGGAGCCGCTCCTGAGCAAGTAGATTTCTTCAAGGCAAATTTATTGCCGAAAACTTCCTCTTTCTATTGTAGTATTGACCTTTGATAATAATTATCCTCCCTGAAATGATTTCCTCCTTTTCCTGTCTTTATGCAGAAGGCAGGCATTCAGGTGACCCTTTGCTTAATTGATCCCCTGTTCTTGCTCTAAATCTTCATATTTTTCTCCGTGGACGTTAAAAAAACTATTCTATTCTATTCTATTCTGATATGCTCTGGCTTTAAAAACACAGACTGTAGTTTGCATACCTTTGCCTGATGGAGCTCTGGAAATTGGCACCACAAATTTCGTAAGTCACCTTAGTTCAATATGCGTAATTTATGATCTGCATTCTGACATACGGCAGATTAACAATTTTTGCAGATACCTCATGACGAGAGCTTGAGACAATGTATCTACAAAATTGTGCTGGAAACAGGCTTAACCGACCAATCTGAAAGCGGTTTGAGCACAAATCAAGAGGCCGAATCGCCGACCTGTTTCTCATAAGAGAGCTCATTATATCTTGATCTGTGCATGATTAATATTGACCAGGAAGAGGATTTTGATTTTTTTACGAATCTTATTGGATCAAATTTTGAGTGTTAAGATTTTAAGTGTCAAGATTTTTTCAATGCCAAAAGTGCTATAGGCACTCCTCGAAAAGGCGCATATTTTTATATCTAAGAAGATGACGTGTCGCTTCTCACTTCCCTGCGCATTATATTCTTCCCTTTTGCTCGGCTATTTTCTCCCCTCTCCTCCGGTCGAAGATTTGAGCGCTTCAATCCGCCGGATCTCCATAGCTAGAGCTTTGCATTCTGCTACAGATTGGGCGCCCCCTCTCTTCCTTGGGTCTAAATCCATTTCGAAAACCATACCCTATTCTGCCAGATCCTCTTTCCCTATATCAGGTCAACTGCTAATAAACGAGGCTGCAACCAAGAATTTTAGGGTAAAGGAATGTCATCCCTTTCCATTTTTGTCGGAGGCGCTGTGCTAAATACCTGCTTTGAAACCACGGAGCTTAGGTGTGCCCTTATCTTCTGTTTAAAATTGTTTTATTTGCTTAGGTGCGCCCTTATCTTATGTTTAAAATTGTTTTTTTTTTCATGAATTCTGAATATGTGTCGCTTGAGGATTTAGCAATCGGATCTGGATGATTGTAGGCAAATGTTTACTTGATTTTGTTTATCAATTTAATAATCAGCAAGATTCAGGGTAGTTTGTGCTTCCAGTTCTTCAAGGGAAGCCAAAATTGCAAACCAAAGTTTGCAATCATACGGGGATCCACTATGCCGGATTTTCCTTCTCTAAGAAATCTCCATTTCTGCTTGTGCCAATCCGGCACATGGCCTGTAGACTTAATCATTTTCCGGCGCCATGGCTGGGCAAAGAAGGGCACACACGTCTTCTCTTCTCAATGCAGAGTCATGACGATCCGGCAAAGGATCAGAATGGGTAAGTGAGAGAAAACATATTTTAGCCCCCTGTAAATTGCAAATCAAGTAATATAACACCAGATATGGCATCTTTAATCATTTCTGTGACACTTTAGATGTCATCTTTAGAAACAATTTATAGCTCTTTGCTCTTTTTTTGATAAAAACCCTGACTGTTAATGTTGTTTACATATTAATGCTGGAATCATTTTTTCTGTTGACAAAAGCCACAGCCTGGCCTGAGATGTTGTTATCTAAGCAGATCAAGCAACAGATTTGAATTATCGAGATGTGGCTTTTCTCATTGGCCTTGGAGCATTTAGGTAATTCTCAATAAAGGTATTTACCGTAGCCCTTGCTAGAAACCATGCCTTGCTACTCCAAAATTACTATGTACAAACCCATGTAGTCCAAAATGTCCGATGCGTATTGTGTTGGGATTTCTTTTGAGGGCATGCGTTTAAAGTTACTGTAGTTGTATGCAGATCCAAGAAGTCATCATCTTCTGCCCAATCTGTCAACTAGGGCCGTCTGCTACAAGAAAGTGCACCTCGTCTTTTAAATGCATTATAAAATTTTTGATGGTCTAGATAGCGAAGTTTGCTTCATTTAAGCACCTTATAAGTGCTAGCATTTTGTAGTGCTCTATAAAAAATTTTATTTAGTCTGTCTAAGTTTGCTGCATTTAAGCACCTTATAAATCTTGAAGCCACATTTTTTGGTTGCATTGTAAGCTCTGTAGCTTTTGTTTCTAATTTGTAGGGATTACTTTGAAAAACTTTGTAGCTATCATTTCATTGACGAACTTTATAGCGTTTGTTCATAAGTCGTCGACATTTTGTCAAAGTTTTAAGCGTCTCATATTGCTACATGTAAGTACCTATATCACTGTTCGATGTATTAAAGTACATGAGTTCACAAAGCCAGAATTTAGTAAATTTGTTGGATATCGAATTTTAGATGCCCAAGGCATATGATCACTTTAAAGCTGAGCTATATTGTCATTGTTGTAGGGCTCTTTACTTTCTTTAGTTCATTTGAATCAGCATTTTGGTTTCCTCTTTTCAACTGGGTTTTCACATGGCTATTCATTCATACTTTACTTTAAAGATACACAATGATTCTCCCTGAGGAAACACATGGTGAAGGGTAGGGAGAAGAAGAGAATGTGGGGGAAATGACTATAGTGTTGATGGTATGGTCCATTTTCCAAGAACGCTGATTCGCCTTTTCAACGGTAGAGCTGCAATAAGTGATTACCTTATCTGGAAAGCAGAACATGTTCAAGTATAACAAGAAGCAAAAGTCGGTACTGCCAATGATTTTGAAAAAAGAAGGAGATCTCTTGGCAATCAGAGGCCAAAGAAGAGGCTAACCATTGTCAACTACTGTAATATATAAATAGGGATAACGCGGCATTTTAACATTTCATGTCGAGCCAAGCTGATGTTGATGAATCTGGAAATCTGTTAGATGAAAACAACTCTGTTGACAATAAACACTCTGTTGCAGACAAATTTGTTCAAACTTGGAGTATGTTAGTTATGGCTTCTGAATAACATGTTTGTTATAGCTTTGTGGTTGAAAAGTTGTGGCAGCACTGGACGTTACATAAAGACAAACAGTGCATCGCTGGATGCAAGCTCAAGGTTTAAAACTTTTAAACTTAAAAGCATATTATCTTCCCGATACAAATCATACAAAATTTGGATTCAACAGTTAAAACTGCTAAAATATTTATCTTCATAAATAGGGTAAGATCCCAAGCCTAAACCAATATATGAATCCAACCTCTTGGCAACTTATATTTCCTTATCACTCTCCAGTCCGAAAGGGAAGCTATGGTCCTATTCAAGAAAGGTATCCTTACATGTCTTAATGGTCAAGTTCTGCTCCAGAAATGGCGGCCTGGCTTTAATCCCCAAAGACCAGATGCTGTATTCTATCCTATATGGCTCTCTCTATCCGACCTTAGTGCTGAGTACTGGACTGAAAAAGCTTTCAAAGCTATAGCCTCCTATCTAGGAGAGTTCGTATGCATGGGTGGGGCTTCCAGTGATGCTCCTAAAATATGTATATCTGTGGATATCTTTAAGCCGCTTCCTGAGTCAGTCTTCTTCCAAGGATTTGATAACAAGCTCACTGAGTTCAAACTGGCCATCTCTGGTCTACCCATCCCATGCTCCATTTGTGGAGCTAAAGTACATGCTGGAGCAGTTTGCTCTAACCCTCAGCTGGCCATTGAGTCTATTCCTGACAAAAAAGGTAAAAGGGGTGCTGATAACTACGAGGATGTGGAGATAAGCCCCAAGTTCTCCAAATCTGTTATGAAGAAGACCAACGGTGGCTGTCCTCTGACCTGTTGTGACAGCCCAAAAGGGGAGTGCTCTAGACAAGCCGACCAATATATTCTGGCTGCTGTACCCTGTGATCAGCCTCATAAGTTGCCTCATAAGCTGCAAACCGACCAGCATATGTTGGATACAGTACCCTGTCCGGGAGAACAGCCTCATAAGATGTCTTCTGGAACTATTGCTGACAAAGCATACTTGTCAAAGGATACCTTTGCTCAGCCCGTTGATGAGCCACTGCTGCACCAACACATTCCAGAAACAGTGCCCTGTCCAGAAGATCAGCCTCATAAGCTGCCTTATGGAATTAATGCAGTCAGTGCATACTTGCCAAAGGATAATTCTGCCCAGGCCGTTGATGAGCCGCTGCTACTCTTATTTGGCCCTTGTCAAAATAAATTTAGCCCCCTGGCAGATCTTGAGGAGTCGTCTCTGACCGACTCCACCATTGATTGCTCTTTCGAACCTGCACAGGGCTGTGCTGCCCCTTTGGCCTGCTCTCTCGCTACTGACTATTCTAAGGATCCGGATTCTATAGCTAACTGTAATGAGATCTGTGCTGTCTCACCCAAGGGGCAGCAACTACTCAAGGTGTGCATCCTGCAGGAATTATTTACAGGAGCAATGGAGGCCATGGATCCTCACAAAAACCTCCATAGCCCGTGTGCCGAGAAAGCTGAAATAATTGCTATATCTGCCTCCATTCCATCGGTTTTCACAAGAGATGATGTTGATACTCAAGTTCCTGACCCAATATGTGTTCTTCCTGACCCAATATGTGTTCTTACTACTGGGAAAGATCAGGTAGAGATCTCTAATGCTGGCAATATGACGGCTCCACCATCTAAACCTCCTACAGGAAAAAAAAAAAAGGACAAAACTTATAATAAGAAGCAGGGGAAGCATGTATTTGAAGCATCGGTTGCTAAGATTTTCTGGGAGCATTCACAGGAAGTAGGCAATGCTCCACCTCGTTGAAGTTATGTTGCTGCTCTATATGGTATCTGGCGGCTGTAGTAATCAGTTTACCTGTTCTTTTTATGTTTTTTGCACACAAGCAATTTTTCCGATATGTTTGCTTGCTAGTGGAGGCATGTATCAACACAGTACCTATGTTTTTATATGAACACTATGATCCCTTATAATAGTACAAAATATTTGATGGATATCTCTACAAGACGAGTCACCTCTTGTTTGTCAAAGTTTCTGAAACTTCAAAGTGTTGGATTGAGTTCCCTGCTATATTCAATATGCAAGTTTCTACATCCCAACATTATCCACATGAACTTAGCACCTAATAGTCTCAATCACTAGGGTGATCATATCCCAAACTTTTGGAGGCCGATTTGGTATTGGTATCTTCATATATGTGTATGGCTCTCCAGTAAGGAGAGGGGGAATAGAAATATGGTCTGCCTATGGGACCATATATACCTCATGGATAATATATGTGTGTACCTATATTGGGACAACTTTATACTCAATGATAGAGGAAAGCAACAACTTTCAAATATATCACTATGGTGCCTCAATAGCACCCTAAGTAGATGGTGATCATCGACTATGGGCTTCCCCATAGTAGTTGGTATATTATCACATCGTCATCTCCTTAAAGGAAAATGTGCTTGTGGGATAAATGTCTTTTTATCCAATCAACCTTGGGCAATGGTTATTCCATCATTGAATAATGTACTAGCCAATTTTTATGGTGGACCTTCTTCGGATGATGATAATGACCGTCATATTACTATACCTTTACTCAAATCCCCCTTGAAGCACTGGAACGTCCGGACCCTATGGAGGTTTTTTTGCTTGGACTATTATATAACCACCCCCGACACGAGGTGTTCTACACACGCCTCGAGGTGCCCCTTTTTTGTCAGGTGTCAACTTTTTAGGTGGACAGGTACCTATGTAGCAATGATCAATGATTATCGTCTCTTGGAATCTGCGCGGAATTAAGGGGGTCCTCAAAAGGGGCAGGGTCCTAGCCGCAATTAGATCTATGAAAGCTGATATCATATTACTACAGGAACACAGACTCCCAGATTTTGAAGCCAGGTCCATAGGGAGCTGGGTGGGTGGGGATTACTCGTCTTATAGCTGTGCTGCCCGGGGAACTAAAGGAGGCACATGTATTCTATGGAAAGGCCTACAACATAAGCTTCAGTTTGCTGGCAGGGATGGCAGATGGCAATCTATGATATTTGAAACAAAGGGCTGTCAATGGGGGCTCCTCAATGTGTATGCATCCAATGTTCCTGCTGAAAGAGCGGTGATGTGGAGGGAGCTGGAAAGCTGGATAACCCAGAATGGTGGAGGGGTTGAGAACTGGATTCTTGGTGGGGATCTGAATATGACAGATGTTTGGGACCAAAAGATAGGTTTGCACCAAAATCTGCAAGAAAATGAAGAAGTCGCTTGGAATTCCCTCCTCAACAACATCGGTCTCTCACTTATACCTCCCTCTAATGCTACCTTTTCTTGGTCAAATAAGCAAAAAGGGCAAGATAGGGTGTATTGCTTACTTGACAGATTCTATATGGCCAATAAATCGGCATGTTTCATGGATAAATGCTATGTGGAAGGCGAGCTGGCTTTCTCTCACTCGGATCATGTACCACAGAAGCTTGTTCTTGAAGGAGCCCCTACTATGAGGAAACAAGGTAATGTTCCGTTCAAACTCAACACGTCATGGCTAGGAAAGGAGGCTTTTTGCAAACCATTTAGGGCTTTCTTGACCTCACTTCCCAATCTTGAGGGCCACCCTAGTATGAAAGCTTGGATAGAAAAAACTAAGCTTATGAAGCGATGGATAAAGGAGTGGGGTAAGAAGAGATATATGGATTTTAGACGAGAAAAGGAATCTGTCTACAACCTTCTTAGGGAGGTCAAGCAGGAATTACTAGATCATCCTTTTGATTTGGGAAAACAATCCAAAGAAGAGGAACTAGAGGGAAAAGCCAAGGCAATTGAGGAGGAGGAAGCTAGGGGGGCGGCTGTTCGCTCCAAAACAAAATGGTATACGGAGCTTGACTCTGAGAACTCCAAATGCTTTTTTAGAATGGCAGGGGCAAGACTAGCAGAAAATAATATCTCAACAATCAGGGATAATAGTCATAATTTGTTGGATGATCAAGATGAGATCAAGACATTTATACGGAATAGCTTTCAAAAACAATTCATGGAGGATCCTAGGCCAGTGACATTTCAAGACCAGATCTCCCAATGGATGAACAAGGTAGATTGGTCAGCCAAAGTAACACAAGAAGATAATCAGACCCTGATGCAGTATTTTGGGGACGCCGAGATATATAAAGCCTTGTGCTCTTTAGCCTCAGGTAAATCTCCTGGTCCTGATGGCTTCCCTCCTGAATTTTATGTAGAATTCTGGGATCTCTTAAGGCCCGACTTTGTAAAGGCGGTGCGAGGGGCCTGGTCTTCCTCTACACTACACCCTACCCTGGCTGCTGGGTTCATAACTCTCATCCCCAAAACATCTAGACCCTTGTCACTCAGTGAATGGAGACCTATTGCCTTGACCAATGTTATGTACAAGGTCATCATGAAAGGCATTGCCAACCGGGTAAAGCCTATTCTCAACAGAGTCATTGGTAGAGAACAGTCAGCTTTCCTTCCAGGTAGGCACATTCTTGACAACTACATTGCAGCAAGGGAGGGTTTACATTGGTGCAGAACTTCGAAGCAGAAATGTGTTCTGGTTAAGATGGATTTTCGGAAAGCCTATGACTCCCTTAGATGGGAAGGTTTGCAAGAAGTCATGAAATATATGGGATTCCAAACTGAATTCATTACTCTTTCTATGGGCATGAACAAGCTTGCTTCTGCTTCTGTGCTCGTGAATGGTGAGCCTTCAGGTCTCTTTCATCTCCGAAAAGGAATAAGGCAAGGATGTCCATTAGCCCCATATCTGTTTGTCATTATGGCTAACCTTCTTACAAAAATGGTTAACTTCAAAGTAGAAGAAGGTGCAATGTCTGGACTGTCTCTTCCAGGTCAAGGTGGGAAACTTACAATTATGCAGTATGCAGATGACACCTTCATGTTCCTCAGGTTCGATGACAACAGTTTTCAATCTTTCCGTGATATTCTAGTTGCATTTAAGGATATCTCTGGCATTGAGCTCAACGCCAACAAGTGTTCCACCCTATGGGCTCTTGAAGGGGATATCGATCCACGTGCTAGAGGACTTGGTTTCCCGGTAATGGCAACAGGGGAGACTGTCAACCTCTTGGGTCTTCCACTATCTCTTTCGGACAGTATGAAGGGTCTGTGGTCCCCAATCCTAGAAAGACTTAGAAAGAAAATGGGAATGTGGTCCGCCAAGGGTCTATCAGTCTCTGGTAGAGTCACGGTAGCCAATGCTGTGTTTGCTAGCTCACACATCTACTTCTCTTCAGTAATAGTAGCTCAAAAAAGTATATATAATCAGATACAGGTCATTATCAGGAAGTTTATTTGGGGTGGCAATGCCAAAGTGGCGTGGACAGAGTTATGTCGGGATAAGAGAGATGGTGGGCTTGGATGTAAGGATCCTTTTATACAGGCACAGGCACTAGCAGCCAAATTTGTTTGGCGTATGCTACATAATGACTCCTCTCCAGCTATGATATTCGTTAAACACTGGCTGGATCTGTGTAAGCTCAAGCATAAGCCAGCACTTCCCAGGGATGAACTAGGGGCCTTTTTCTATGAGGCTAAAATAGCTCCAGGTACCTCCCCGGTGATGAGAAGGATACTTCAGGCCTGGATGAAGGTACTAACAGTATGCTCCCCAGCTGACATTCCTAAAGAGGCTGGAAACGTCAGTATCTTTTGGAATACACAAGTTTGGAACAAGGACGGTCTCCCTTTAGCTCTGGTCCATCCCCGAGTATTTGGGAAATGGAGAAAACAAGGAATTCAGTACCTAAGACATTTATGGGTGAATGGCAGATGGACATCCTGAAATAGATTCAAGTGCAAGGTACAACGGGCAGGGGAAGGAGATAGGAAGATATTACGTGAGATTCTAGATAATATCAAAGACTACACGGGGACTCCGGGCCCTAAGGAAATATGGTGGTGTGTCAGGAGTGAAAGGTACTGTGTGGCGAGTATCTATCACGCTTTAAGTGGTGACGAAACTCCACTAACAGCAGAAGTAAGGATGGGGGTAACAACTTCGGTCGCTAAGCTTCTCCTTTCTAATTCATGGAAATCTATCTGCTCAAAGAAACTTCAGTTCTTTAGGTGGATTGCACTTCAAGGAGGTCTCAATACAAAACAGGGTTTACTCCGAAAAGGAATTGTGGCTGATGATATGTGCCCATTGGGTTGCCAAGCATGTGAATCGATCATACATCTCCTTTTCTGTCCTAAGATTTTCGAAGTTAAGTCGTTTGGGTTACCCCCGATCTTAGGGATAGAGTGGGCCATCGGCATGGCCCGAGCTGCTCGTAAGAACTGATAAGTGTATAATTACTGCCTCCTTGACCAATGTGGCACTCTGGGTGGTGTGGAGGCACAGATGTGATGTGGCATTAGGGGGACAGGTTACTTCAGTGGCAAAACTCAAGAATTTCTTTAACATGGAGGTGGCTCTAATGGCCTTGTCCCACCATAGAAAGATGGGAGTGGCGTACAATAAAAAGTTAGATAGAGTAGGCAAAGTTGAAGGATTCTACAGCTACTTCAGATTCCAATGGATAGATGGAGAAGACTCTGCCCCCATGAATGATAGTGGGATCCACACACTTGGTAACTAAATACCTAATACGCCCTGGAAACCTTAGGTGAGTGGAAACCGGAATTGCCCACCCTATAGTACCTGCCTCTGCGAAGAAGACGGTGATAATTTCCTATAGTACTCACACGCAGGGAAGAAGAGCAGGTATTCCGGTAGTACATCCACACCTAGCTCTATGGGCATACCCCTTGAAGGGGATCTTGTTAAATTTTTATCTACAATAATAAATATATACTCCTACCTTCAAAAAAAAAAAAAAAAAAAAAAAAAAGAAGACAAGCTTAGGTAAGGTTATCGATCTTCGCCTTGGTCCAAGGCTTTGCACATGAAAATAAAATTGCACAAGCCTATGGTCAAATATTAAAAAGAAGGATGAATAGACTGCAACATTTGTTAAGAAGAATCACTTCACGCAGTTGTTTCCCGATGGAACAGAACTAGAACATATATGGAAATAGCCGGTTTGGAGTTCAACAACAGCTTGGCATGCTTTCACTTTAAATGCAACATCGGCATCAAACTTCTTCTTTAAAGTTTTGTACAAAAAGAATGATCAGTTTCACACTTTTCAAAAATTTTCAAAGAGGTCTCAATGAGCATTTCAAACTGCCACATATGACTTTGATGTCATATATAAATTTACAAGAATCAAAGCACACAATATTGCATCATCTGATGCATGAGTAAACTAAATTTCAAAAAGCAATATATTGATAATGTAAGGCTTAAATCCGGCAGCCCACATCTAGAATCTGCAAATTTTAATTGCATCAGATATTTAAATAAGCAGCATCAATTAATTGGAACCAGTTTCCAATAATTGGAGAAGAATTTATTCTAGAAACGGCTCTATCCGAACCATGGCAGTGAAGAAAAAGCTCAAATCCGGTCCGGCAATGCGCCGACCAATTCTTCTGATCTGCAAAGCTGGGTAGATGGTTAGTGCAGGCCTGCATACGAGGCGGCAAGCCGGAGTAGAAAGACACTCTAAGACAAGGAAGAAAAGAGAAAAATATGACAGGGGTACTCTGGCCTCGGACCTAAGATATGGCCATATGGGGCAACAGGGCTATATAGTCGTTTTAACATGTTAAATACCCGGATATACCCATGGTTTAAAAGTGATGGCATTCGATATTTATGGGCTCCTCAATTGTTTGTAAACAATCACATGGAATGAACACAAAATGTGAACAATCACATGTAAAGACCACCGACGGTGAGCAATTTATTAGTATCTATTTAGGATCTTACGACACGACTCACATTGTAGGGGGAGAGGGGTGTGCCAATAGTAAATGAATGAATGATTTTTATTATCTGTAGAGAGCAATCGACCTATGGGGCCCAAAAAAGGAGCACAACAGACATATTACTGTCCAGATTAAAAAACCCTTGTCCCGAAGGGTTTTCGAGGGAAAAATCGTGGCAATAATAAGAATGCTGATAAAAGCGCCGACAAACTGTACAAATATACATCATGGACTATCATGTTAAGACAACGTCAGCGGACATAGCTGGGCTCATATCCATGACCACTTGAAGATATAATCCCAGCAACTGTGTTGAAGCCACTTTTGAATTATGGACAAGGAAACTTTAATAAAATGTTTTCTTAGTTCAATTGCATGATTTAGCAGCTCTTGATTTAAGGTATTATAATACTTTTCTTGAGAAAAATTGGATAAGTATAGTCCACGAAATCAGTCCATGAAATGGACATATCTATAAACAGTATGGACCACTCAAATACCATATCATTCACAATTGGATGTTGCTTCACTATTGGTGACGGTGATCAGAAAGAGTATCGGAGAAGCTGCAAGCTCTTTATTACTGAGCTTTTTATTTCTTACATGTTGTCAGATACCCACCTACCACATAATAGGGTGAACCTACTAGTAGGTAGGTAGATAGATAGGGTGATCGAAAAAATGAAGAGTATCACTGAAGCTGTGTGAGCATTTTGACCCCTTAATTGTTGTCAAATAACATGCGATCTGTGTGATGCTATGATATTATTAGAAGAGTATCATGAAAGCTTTGAAATAAAGGGTCTGAACTGCATAAACAACTAGGGAAACTCTTATCAATGTAACTAGATAGAACTGACAAACAACATGATGCAATGGCGTTTCCTGAGAAAGGGAAGTGTTTTGTGCCCTAAAAGGCGCATGTGCTTGTCATAGATATTTTAATATCGAACTATCATAGAGCCCATGTGCGAACACCTAACCTTGTCCCCAATGGTACCCAAGAAGCTCACTAAACGAGGTGGGCAATGACATACACGTGCATCTTTTTAGACATAACACTTTTTTTCTCCAATGTTTGCTTGACAAATGGCACGCCATTTATAGATCCCTTAAAAAACACGGGGATGCTATTTCTATTTTCTTATTAGTTGGGAAGCGTGAACAGAAAGCTTTCATAACCTTCTAATAGTCCACGTAGCTCTTCGACGTGGCGCCCACGTATATCATTGATTATCTTCAATGCAATCTTTGCCGTTTGCTTTGTTCTTTGTCGATCTTACCTGAACCGTTCGATCAGCCACAAAGGTTACGGCCGTTTTGCCTACGGCAGTAAACAGCGTGGCATATTTTTACTCATATTCATCCGACGTGGATTGCTGTTATTGGCTCAACCCGGAGCCGTCTCACTGATGGATGATGTTTCCCGCCTCCAGTTTCTTCCCTCTCTTTCCCTGACACTGGTCACGGATTGTTGCCCTGCACAACGCATCAGATCGGTAGACAGAGCCATCGATCGTTTGATACCTAAGTCCGGCAGCCAAATCCGAAGCTTGTGATGGTTTTTCCGTCTAAATCGTCCTAGTTTTGCACTTGTGTATAATTCAACCGGTAAGGGTTATGCCTTTCTTATCCGGTCGATTTTTGTTAAGTTGTTATTTTGAGAGTATAAAATCGTGCTTTTTATTGTCGGTTTAGAAGATTTGACGACACCACTTAGTTAGAAAGTAGATAGTAGTCGATTACTCTGTTCTGGATAATTACACTTATGCAATCAGGTATTCAGCTTTAAAGTTTGCATCTTGGCCCTAGACTTTCCTGTTATGATCTGCGCAATGGTCTATAGAACGTGTTTTTTGTTCCGGCGTCACATACTTTTGACCGTTAGGGAAAAATCGTTTCTTAAACTTGAACTCCTGGGTGGATTCAGTATGGATGCTGGTTTTGGTTCCTAGAAAGAAGTTGAAATGGCTAGAGACATCGAAACAGCCGATATTCAGGACGAAGTGATGGTGGAATCAGTCTCAGGAGGGCGTAGAGAGGATGAGAAGCAACTCGAGCAAAGCTCGCTAGTGGACAACACCAAAAAGTCAGAATTTAAAGGCAATGAAGCAAGCCTGCCCGAAGTGTTTGGAAATGGCACCACTGCTGCCTCAAATCAATCAGAAGTTCCTGCCAGTCGGACAGTTGCTTCGGTTAGAGGGTTCAAAAATAGTGCAGATAGACAAACATTTCTTGATGGCTTGGAGCATCGTTTCTTAGAGCGCTGCAAGGTGAGATATCATTGCTTTGTATCCCTTTTATGGTTTCTTTTGTGTGCTTTCCTCGAAAGTTGGTGTTGATCAAATGGCATTCTTTTTGAAGATTGGTTTACATCTGGTTGAGGATAAGCTTCAACGAGCCTTGCAACTGTTTAGAGAAACAGAGCCTCAGTTCATAACCCATACAAGTACAATTGGTACAGGAAGTGTAAGTATTTTTTGCATAAAGTAAGGTATATTTATTTCTTTTCCTAACCTTGGACAGCCTGTTGTGAATCAGATGGAAGAAACAGAGCGATTGTGGAGTGCTTGTGTTCTGTATGCTGTGAAAATGTTGGAGAGCAAAGGTCCTAGTGGAGAAGAAGAAGAGACTCAACAAAGAGGAGCTGGCTATACATTTTCACAAGTCCTTCAAGTCACTAATTTGAGGTAATTTGATCTTTTATCCGGATATACATTTTCTTTTCCATGACTGCTATTTTTGCCTAGCAGTGTGGTGGAATTCTTTAAGGAGCTTCCTCAGTTTTTGGCAAGATGTGGAGCATCTTTAAAGGCCATGTATGGTGATGACTGGGAAAAGCGCCTGCAGGTAATATACTTACTAAATGTATTTTCTTTATGGAATATGCACAGATGCATGTGGTCTTTATATTTTCTAGATTTTGGTCTGAATGATTTTGTGATCAGGTTAAGGAAGCTCAAGCCAATTACGTGCATTTAATAATTTTACTCAAGTAAGTGGAATGTTCCCTTATTTGGTGCTCATGAGGCATAGTGGTATCAGTGTAATTTTCTTTGCTTGTTTAGTGGGTGTTCTGTCATGACATGCTGTACCATGATTTTGATTTTGCTGTGGGTTTAACATCTGATCTTTTTATTTTTCCTTGATTTGCAGCCACTACAAACGAGTTTACAGTGACTTCTTTTTCTCATCTGATAATTCAGAAAGTGGAAGTCCCGGCGATACATCTTTTTCACCTCAAATGCAGTTTGGCTGGTTTCTTTTCTTGTCAATGAGGATGCATGTTCTCAATCAGTTTACTGACTTAATTACATGCACCCATGGTCTACTTGCTGTTCTTGTAAGCAAGCCTTTATTTTTACTATCAGTTGTAAGAAGTGGATCATCTTACAACTACTGTATGTCTAGGTTTTCATGATTTTGCACATGCCTGTATCTTTAAGGAATTTCACGTTGGAAGATACCACAAAATTTGGTGAGTTTAGATATTGTTCTATTGTATAATGCGAAAATGTGGCTTGACAATACGTTGTATTTTAATCAGCTAAACGGAGTCCTGAAGGGATCAACATTGTTGCCTCAGTATGCAATGCATATCAGGCGTCTGAGGAAGATGTCCAAAAAATGCTTGAAAAGACTTTTAACATGGTAGGAGTAATTTTTAAAGGGATTACTGGAGCCATACCGTCCATTGCAACAGAAACATTCCAAGGGGTTAATACAGGTATAAACTTGGTCCATGTGGATTTTTTTGTGTAGAAAAACGTAGACTTGTTCTTGATGTTTATGTTTTTGTATATCCAGAAGGCTTATTATATTTTGAAGGCCTCCTTGATGATAAGTCAATATCTTCAAATTTGGAAATAATTGAGAAAGATTATGAGATGGCTTATTATAGTCGAGGAGGATTAGATGAGCGTGTTCTTATGACCGATGACAGTTTTGTCACAAGTAGTTCATGTGACACACCAAAGGCAAGTAGCACAGCCCAAAGGTTTCAGATGCAAACTAGCATTTTTGTGCGCTCTAAAATATTGTACATGATTTATTTTGCAGAAAACTCAGAAACCATCTTCTCCTGTTAATGGGTCTCTATTTTCGGCTTCCCAAGTTTCTTCAGGATCTCCTTGTTCTTCTCCTATGAAAATTGGGCATCTCCCAAGTAGCAAAATGCCACCGCCAACACCTGTTACTTCTGCTATGACAACTGCTTTGTGGCTTAGAACAGTAATTGCTCCACTTTCTCCAGAACCCTCAGCAGAGCTGCGGCAGTTTTTCAAATCCTGTGAACGTGACATTAGCAATGATATAACTTATAGAGCTCAAGTTCTATTAGAAGGCATTTTTCCAGGTCGGGGGATGGGAGAGCGCAAGATTGTCGGGGGCATGGAAGGTGTAGAAATGATGGATAGCTCATGGGCAGAGGAACGAAGGCTGGAGGCACTGAAGCTGTATTATAGAGTCTTATGTGCTATGTGTAAAAAAGAATCTGAACGGTTACATAGCACAAATCTAACTGCTCTTCTTACTAATGAAAGGTTTCATCGATGCATGATAGCATGCTCTGCAGAGTTAGTTCTAACTTCCCACAAAACTGTTACAATGACCTTCCCTGCCGTTTTAGAACCGACTGGTATAACTGCTTTTGACTTGACCAAAATTATAGAAAGCTTTGTGCGAAACGAAGAAACCTTGCCCAGAGAGCTCAAACGTCATTTAAACAATATAGAGGAACGTTTATTGGAGAGTATGGCGTGGGAAAAGGGATCCTCTATGTATAATTCCTTAATTGTTGCAAAACCAAAGTTGGCTCCAGAAATCAATCGACTGGGTTTGTTAGCTGACCCAATGCCATCACTTGATGCATTGATTCCATACAGCGGTGCACAGAGTAGACATCAGTTATCAAAACCATCACCAAACTCAGGTGTGTTGTTCGTCCATTTTGGTAGTTTTCATGTGGTGATTGCTCTTGCTATCATGCGAGGACTTACGATAGCTGAAATAGGGTGTAAGATGGTGCATTGATTTATAGGACATCTGTCTAGTGTTTTTTGGGGGTAGGTACTGTAGATTGCATGTTTGTATAAGGGGGTGTTTTGCAGATGCATTTTTGAATCCATCGAGCCATTTGTTGCTTTGTAGATTTCTTTACAATATAATATAGAACATTTGTCTATATTTGTACATACTTGTAGATGTCTTACCTTTGGAATGCTTAGTAACATTGTACCAAAAAAATGTATGCTATCATTATCTTGTCTTTAAGAGGTCATGCTGTGTCTATATAGATGAAGGCTTGGGAAGTACATCCCCTGAAAGGCAGCCTGCAGCGACCAACAGTATCGATGTATCTGAACATGGCGAGAAAACTAAGCTGCCAAGTTTTTTGTCTCCTGTAAAGGAAAGGCCATCTGCATTTTCTGCTTTTACTTGTGTAAAACGTTTTCAGCCACCATTGCAGTCAGCATTTGCAAGGTAATCCTAACTTCATAAACAGCATTCTAATGGAAGCTTATGGACCACTCCCAACGGTTGGTGCTTTTTATAGTCCTCAAAGACCAAGTCCACTAGGTGGCGGGGAGACATGCGCTGATGCCGTCGTTAATGCTTTCTTTCAGAAGGTATTCTCAGAAATGCACTTTCATCTTATTGCCTTAAGTTCTAGATGCCAAATTGTGCTTTTTGTTGGCAGGTTTCAAAGGTTGCTGCTATTAGAATAAAATGCTTATGCGAAAGGCTTCAACAATCATCTTATATCATTGAGCAAGTATATCGTTTAGTGCAACATGCCCTTTATCATATCACTGGGATCTTTTTTAAACGACACATTGACCAAATCATTTTGTGCAGCATTTATGGTGTTTGTAAGGTTGGTCTTCGGTTTATGCATCAGGTTTTTTGTCTAGAATAATATATATATAGCATTATTGAGTGTTCGCTTCCCCCTTTTTTTTTGAGAGTGTTCGCATTTTTACAGGTGAACAACAAGAATCTAACTTTCAAGGAGATCATTTACCAGTACAGAAAACATCCACAATGCAAGGCATATGTCTTTCGCAATGTGTTCATTGAACCACGCCATGGAGGAGTATGAATTGAGAGAACTAATTAGTATCTGTATCTTTGAAGACATGAATTTTAGGAATCTGATGCACCTACTTTGTGCTGCAGCAAAAATCTGGTCATGAAACTGGAGATATAATCAAGTTTTACAACGATGTGTTTGTGCCTGCAACTAAGGCTGTACTTGTAAACTTGGGTCCAAATCCAGCTTCTTCGGCACAGGGCAACAGCTGCATTTCTAGAGACGACGAGAAACCTGAAGGTCGAACATCTTTGTGCAACCACCTATATATGTCTGACATCTTAGTTATTCTGTTTTTATTGTCTGTATGTAGGTTTCTAACGTAATCAGGTCTTTGTGTTGTTCAGGCCATACACCTGCATCTCCAAAACCTTCTTTGCCATTTCCCTCCCTTCCAGATATGTCACCTAAGAAAGTTTCTGCAAAACATAATGTTTATGTTTCACCGCTTCGTTCAACTAAGGTATGCCTGCCTCTTTTTTGATTGCATAAAGGGTTTAGGTATTTCTTTCCAATGGGTGTTGGGTTAATTCTGTAAACTTTGTTTTACATTGCTGGCAGGTGGACAATCTCCTATCCCCTCATTCTCGCAGTCTTTATGCATGTGTTGGTGAGAGCACTCATGCATACCAAAGTCCATCCAAAGATTTAACAGCTATCAACAATCGTCTAAACAACAGGTTGGTAGTGCTAACAGTGAATAGTGGATGGTTCTGTAAATGTGTAGTTGGCTTAATATGGGAGAAATTTTGTGTCTGGCAGGACGATTGGAAGACTGGACTTCAATGATGTTGCTATGGTGGGTATAAAACATGTACGCATAGTTTTTATTCAAGTAATGCAGTTCTAATCATCATTTTGTTTTAATTTTAGTCACAGTGGCCATGGACAAGTACTCCAGCACAGTCCCCTCCTATGAAGCGCCCCCGTCTTGATAGATAAGTATTAACCCATCTTGTACTTTACATTCTTTTACCCATCCTCTGTAGACTATCAGCTATCCACCCACAGTAGTGGGAAAATACACCATGATATACGTTCTCAAGCAAGTCAATGAGCACCTGGAACCAATGGAAGAAGGTGAGTCATGATTGGATGACTAACCTCCCATGTAGTCGGGTGGAATGCTTTAGCAATTGTCGAGTTCTCGTGCATTTAATTGGAGCTGGGGTTGTGATATGCACACCCCTTGTAAATCTTGAAACATGGATGCAAGCTCCTTTCTAATAATATCAGCTTTCTTATTATGCGGGAGATAACTGTGGTTCTGAGAGTGTCTTTATTTGAGAGATTTAGATCGGCATAAAAATGTATAGAAATGGCACTCTGAAGGAAACTTTGCTCATAGAATGGTGCACAATCTCCTATGCATCTGATTTCTTACTTCACATCTGTAAAGTTCGTGTACATACATACTTTGAGAACTATTTATGAGCTTCGGCATATTTCCAAAGTCGTCACCTGGACAGTGGTGACGAGTACTGTAAGTACGTAGAGAATAAGCTTAAAAAGATGTTCCATTTAAACAGGAATGAACAATTTGATTTTCTCTTGATCCGTCTCTCTGCTTTAGGAACTAATGTTTAATTTAATTCGTGCCACTTTTTAAGGATGCAATGTCTTCTTTTACATACACGTAAAAATAAGTGACACGCCTTCTCCTCTATCTGCCTATCTCTGTCTGCGACGTGGCAAGACATTCTTTCCAAGTCACCAACATATTTCCTAAGTCTGCATATTTGCAGGTTTTTGAATTCAAATTTTGGTTTCATTACACATAATTCATTATACAGATTCAAGATAGCTCCAAAGATATTTTACACATTCGTAAAGGTGTCCTTGCATTCAAAAACATGTGAATCTCTACCAGCCAGAATCCGGTGTAAGAGCGAAAACGGACTTATGAATCTTTCCGTTCTCAATCATGAACTGAAATTTAGTGTAATTCCATTACTCAATCATGAACTCTTGAAATTTTGTGTAATTCCATTATCGTGAAACTTCAATACCCAAACATTGTAAGGGAGCTTTTGATCATCTGACCTCCCCAAGGTCCCTAAGGCACCCTTTGGAAGCCCCGATATTAGAAGGATGCTAAAAGAGGCTCTAGGGCAAGAATGGAACAAAGAACCTATGGCAGATACGAGGTTGTTTCGCTCTTGCAGGTACAGATATGGCGATTCTTGTTGGTACAAGCATGTAAGCCCTTCTATTCCAATACAAACCGAACGTCTTAAATATCATCCACGGTCGCGTTTGGACCAGCGTAAAATCTGAAAAACTCCACTCACTAAGTCCACAAAAACACCATATATTTTCTTTGGTTCAAACATGACAATGGATGATATTTAAGACGCCCGAGTACAAACTACTTATATACTACCAGACTACCTCTGCATATAAACAACACTATAGGATTAAATACTAAGATAAACTTGTAACAATTTCGCCTCTGCATCTAAAATTTGCAACAATTCCTTTAGTATTGCAAGAGGGTAATTCTCACAATGGTTGGAACCATGATTTTGGTATTGTATTGTATTCAAGCAGATGGCAAGAGGTTGAACCTCGATAGGGAGCTGTTGGATATCTTTGTGTGTTTAGGCACGATGGAGTACCTTATTTCCGCAGGAGCATTAAAAGTAAAATCTTATTCTATTTGTCCAGCGCAAGTTTATTTTGGATGCTATACACCAACAAGGATTAGAATCTCGTTTTTAAATTATTTGACCGCGAAATGTGTGCATGCATTCAACTGTGCATTCCCACACTAATAACATGCATTATACCGTGAACATGTGTTGCACACTCCAAATTTAGCAAATGAACCCTAGGAAATAGTTATATTTGTATAAGGTTTAGTGTTTAGGATGAAATTTTTGGGTGCCCGAAGCGCAAACCCTTGGGAGATGGGTTGATGGATTATGTTGTTTGATCCGAGGGGTGTGCCATTTCCAGTGAAAATGCCCACTGTGTTATGTGGCATTATGTGGCATTACTGGGGGGCTCCTTTGCCATCGATTCCCATGGGATGCCGTTAGGGAACCATCCGACTGTCCATGGGCTACTGGCCCCTCCTCCATTGTCTTCCCACTTTGCAGGATCCATGACAAGCGCTAATGGAAGGAAAGAACTTACCGCTCCTCGATCCTTGACTTGGATGATCGTTGGGCCCAGCTAACCTTCTCAGCTTCAACAACAAAAGGGATGCTCCACAACCCCGGCTTTGCACATTGCACAAAAAGTTCCAAGTTGTTTGTCTGCTCTATTTTCTGTTTTGATTTTCTTGGAGGAAAATAGTCCTTTTCTTGTCAAAGTTTTCGATCTGTTCTTTATATTCACTTGAACATTTTCGTGTCCACAAGATGGATCGATACCTAAATCATGTTTTGCTTCTCTTTTTTTTCAATGCTATATGTTTTTGGTCATTCTTCAACATTTTTATTATTGAAGGTAATGCAACTCTTTCTTTTATCTTTGCTACATGCTGGCAAAACTTGTTCTTTCTTAGATCATAAACATAAATTGATTCAAATGGCATCGTCATGGGTGTGACGCCCTTTGGGACATGGTCTAATAGTAGGATTTTAAACTTTTCACACCTGAGGTCATGGGTTCGAGTATCACCAACCTTAATCTATTGATGGGAATTTCAAAACTTGTTGTCCTAAAGGCACAGATTCGAGGTTGGTCATATTGGACATACAATCACATGGAGCAACTTCTTGCATAAGTTATCGTGGCCTGAAGTGGAGTCAGATTGGCTTGTTGCGACATATGTACTGTACTAGAGATGTTTTTTTTTTTTTGGTTGAAGGACGTTAGTCTTTATTTAACCAAAAGTCAAATACAAGTAGAGATGCAAAGACAAGAATAACATCTCAGAGGATAAGCATGAACCCATTGAGTGAAGAAACCTGCCTATGCATAAGAATACACATCAAAATACTCCTCAAAGATCAAGCGCCTCTTACGAGGAGCAAGTGAAGAACAATGATAAGACTTAGGAAAGCTACCTTGACCATATTGGAACCACAATCATCTGCCACATCCAAACCTTTGAAGATTACCAATCTTTGTCTTTTTCAGATAGTCTAAAACAACCAACGTGCTGGTAAATAAAAAGCTTAGCTTTGTAACTTCGTCTTGGTACTTGGATAAATTGCCAAAAGCACTTGTTGACTTGTTAGTGAGACCTATAAAAGGGAGAAGAACCAATCCTATACATCTCTAAACCATACATGAAAAAGCAATGCTCAATGGTCTCACTTCTTTGCTTACATACTGGACACAGATCTGATATTTTAGGATCAAACCTGTGGACAAGCACATTAACCTGAAGACATCTATAAAGAATCCACATCTGCTGCCATTGAGGAGGAGGGAGTTGAATGGGCCACTTATTAGGAGGAGGAAGAATATCAGAGTCAAGCAACATCTTATACATAGACAAGTTTGCACTCCTTGACCTCCTAATGACATATCTTCTTGTTGTGGCAGAATAGACTATAGGTAATCAGCAACATTTTGCCAAAGAGCTCTATCCCATCGCCCCAACACAAACTTTAACTGAAAAGCCTCCTACGTTAGCAAATGGCCTGAGTTATACCATGCTGCAATTGTTAAAATTCTAAGCATTTTCCAACGTCTTTGAGTCAATGTATGCACAGTAAAGCAAAGTGGTGCATTGTCAGCCAGGGGGATCCACAAATCATACAGACTCCATGGAACAGGTTTAAGTGTAGTTTTACCAAAAGGGATACAAAGTGTAAGAGCCTATGTTATAACCTCTAATCTAGGAGAATCATCCTTACGCACGAGAAACCTCCAATTGAATTTAGAGATCATGACCTTTTACTCTGACCTTTTATAGATTAAAAAGGATGCCTCTATAACCCCTCTATTACGACATCCCAAGCATCAAAAGTTGAGATATGAATACCTACAGGAATACCAACCTATGAGGCAACATCTTCCAGGGATAAGCAAGAACTCATGGTGGACTTCATCATCTAGAGTCCATAGAGCAGAACTCTTTTGCGAACTGACCCAAACTCCAGAGGCTAAGGAAAATATACTAGAGATGTGTATGATGAATAAATGATGCAAGTCCTTCAATAGAAAATGATCATGGGTGTGATGCATTGCATTGGGAATTTATTCCCTTTGAAATGTGTATGCCACAGTTTCCAGTCCAATCATCTCAATCTTTCGTTTCTACCATAGATCATTCATAATTGTAAGCATATGCTAGTTTGCCAAGATATAATAAAGAATTCATATTTATACATTTGTTTTCTTTGCTCATCCATATTCAAGTAGTTTTGCATGGAGCTGGGATAAATTAGAGAATAGCAACCTAGCAATGAATTTTGGCTTTCCAGAAAAATCAAGAAACAAGGTCACAAAGCTAATATTCCAACTACAACTCTTATTGAACATACTCAGTTGATCTGTGTCGACATGTGAGGCTTCAAAACAGATTGAACCGTATCTCAATTCCTCAAATTGATGGAAGGATTTCGCCAATCATGACAACCAGAATATTTCACCTTCTGAAGCTTCTCCTTCATAGCCACATGCCCAACTGCCTCCATAGCTTATCGCAGATCGAAAGGGGTGGCCATATTTATATTAGCACCTACGAGGAGCCTGAGTCTGTGAACCAAGAGCACATCAAACAACACCAATACTTTCTCATTGGCATTCTCATTAATAGGAGTCGGGCCAGAGGTTTAACTAAATATGCAAGATTGGATCGGCAGTTCTCCTTGCCAGATCATCTACGCAGGAAGTGTGAGATGCCTGCCTGGGATTTCACCGGTGATGAGGCTAATAAGAAAATTTGGAAACACAGGAAGCAAATGTGCATAGCCAGAATGAAATATCATTGGATGCAAATGGATGGCAATTTGATCTTCCCACCAAAATGAAAACGTCTAATGCATATTATGTTGTGGAGCAGATTCTTTCGCAAGATGGATGCGCCCTCGACTTCTTTACATCTAATACATTTTCTAAGGTCGTTTTAATCCAGGAAAAGAGGAGTGTGGCTTTGGAACATGATGCGGAAAAACAAGATTTCTTCAAAGCATCTTTGCCTACCCAGACAAGCTAGCATCGGGTGATCCAGAAACAGAAGGCAACGTCCAAGATGAAGTGGAAGAGGAAATGGAATCGAAAAGGAATTAAATCTCGGAAAAGGAGAACCTTCTAGAAGACCCCTGAGATGGACATAGTGAAGGATACAGTGATACTCGAGAACTTGGAGGATGTAATAGCTAATTTTGAGGGTGTTAACATGCCGGCTCATTGGGCAAGTTGAGGAGAGGTCAGACCTATGCTCAGACAATGGACAGTATAAAAAGATGTGTGGCTAATTTGGAGAGGTATTTGGCCGCTATGGATCACCTTTTACAAAAATTGGAAGTTTTAAATGATGGTTGCAAATTTGTGCTAGATAACTTCATGCCAAACATTGGAGACAAGCCAATGGATGATGTGCTTGATGATGATGTGGAATTTGGGGCCAACTCTTAAATTCACCAAGATTTGTAATAGAATATGACAAGGCCACCTCGGCCCATTCTCGGTGCTCTAGCAGATGCCCAAAAACAGCAAAATGAATTCATTGAGCAATTGCGAAAAAATTTGGAAGGTTTTGTAAATTATGCTGATGACATTAGGGCAGATTTGGGGTCTCAAAATGGCCTCCTATCAGCCATTCCACGTCCTTTTTTCCCATGCCACGTAGGATACCAAAATCTCATCATTACAGATTTACTTGGAATATTCTCCCGGAATAAGGGGGATGGCGCATTCATGGCGCCATATGTATTTAATTCTGTTGGTTGTCAGACAGACTGATGCAACACATGGCACTTCTAAAAAGTCACTTGCATTATAGCATACCGGCAACTCATGACGGTGTCTCTTGGTTTGTCAGATACTAAGCGTGCGCGTCACAGATTCTTGTCTTGCGCTATTTTCATTTAGAGGCCATGGCCATACAAGCTTCCCCCCTTCTACATTTCAAAATTTGAATGTGTAGGTTGAAGCTTTGTATCAGACTTTCATTTCGAGGCGCTGCGGCTGCGCCTTAGGGTGCTTTCCCATGGGACTAAGACCCGGAGATTTTCTTGAGGTCAGGCCGAAGGCTCCGGTGTTCCCATGAGCGCCTTACTTGCTTGATTCAGGTTTAGGACATGAGTCGCAAAGTATTCTCCACACAATTCTGAGCCTCAGGTTTTTGACCTTAGTATGGCTTTTTCAGGTCTGCAATTCATGGGAAAGCACCCTTAACCGGGATCTTTACTTCATCCCAATACAGGCTTCCCGCCCCCTACAATTCGAAATTTGAATTTGCTTTATGTATAAAAGCATGGATTGTAGGAGAATGGACTTTGTGATTTCCATATGCACGTTGCAAATTTCAAAAACGAGGTTAGTACGGACGTTCGGCTCACACACGGCTTAATTGTCTTTGGGGCATACAAATTGTACACCTTCATTTCGCGTCGTGCGATCCACGCAGTATGGAAGCTCCAAATGACGTGTGGATAAGGATCCAACTGACTCACGAATATGCTCCAGTCTTCAATCGCAAAAAAGGAGGTCTAAAAAATAAGAACTTAGACCTCGACGTGTTGCGTCTTGCAGGCTCAAAAAATGTCGACATCTGGGCAGATGGCAGTTTATATCCATTGGATCCGTTGAGTGGCAAGAAACCGTCATTTTGGAACATTTCAAGTTTAGTCCGATTTTGTGGTGACGGTAATTCTATCCTCCTGGGATATTGTGAGAGATTGAGAGAGGATGAAGGCATTCGAAATCGAATACAGTTCCTTGAGATGAGCTGCTTCCGATAAGGAAGGGGAAATATCCGTGAAGATGCTAATAAATGACATTATACTTTGCAATGCGAAGGGTTTATACACTCTTGAAGTACAAAGGTTATGGTGTTTGTGTTTAGATACCTCTAATACAAGAAGTCTTTGACTACTTTTCACAATAGATTCCTTTAAAAATCTATTGCTATTTAAATTATAGCAAAAATGAGTCTTGAAACTCTTTAAGTAGTAGAAGAACTCTTTGACTAGTTATCCATTTAAGGACCATTTTTGAAGAAAATATGATATGTGACATTCTTATATGCAAACATTCATAAAATTTATGAACATTGAAGGTCAAAGCCATCCTTGTTTAAAGAGGATCATATGATGCGAAATCTTCATGTGGTGTGATCCTTGCACTGCGACTCGCATGAAACCAACAAAGCGCCCATAGATAGGCTTCTCATTCATCTCAGCAGATTTCTACAATGGTGGACAGTGGATAGCCGCACACATGCGAACTACCCACGAAAAATAAAGGGAAAATCCAATTATAACATTTGGACCCCAAAAAACAAATACAATGCTAATAGATGAGTGGCTGATGTACCTGCCGAAAGCTTATCACCGGGATTAAAAAACCCCGCCCTTTCGGGTTTTCGAGGAAAAACCCTAGTGATAAGCCTTCGGCAAGGGGCTTAGACAAACGTAAGGCAGAATCGCTCCCAAAAACCCGCGCATGGAGAAGTCAACGGATGGCGCTCGCCAACCTGTACCTGCACATCACCAACAACAAACGAGAAACATACCAAAGAATAGCATCACCCAGTGGGTGGAAAAAAAGCATCACCCACCGAGTGGAAAAACATGATAAACAGAACTTGTACAAAATATAGTAAACAAAGAAAGGGGGGGAGGGTGGGTTCAAAGAGAATAAGGTACTGCTGAGAGAAGAAGAAGCGCCGATAAAATGTCGATGAAGAACTCTGCAATAAGTAGCAAACGCCCAACCTGACGAACGGCCCAAAACGCATGCGATGCATGCATGCGACGCATGCAATGCATGCATGCATGCTCGTCTTGAGCAAGAATGACGATTCGCTACGTGAATCGACGACATTCTTGCACTGCGACTCGCATGAAACCAACAAAGCGCCCGAATACCAAAGGACTTCCTTAACAAACTAGGATCGAGGACGAAGGTCACAGGATGAAGGCTAAAGGCCGAAAAGGACAGCAGGAAAGCAACGCCAAATTGGCCAAACCAGGCAGGAAGAAGCCCCTCCCCTGCCTGGAGACAAATCAAAGAGAATAAGGTACTGCTGAGAGAAGAAGAAGCGCCGATAAAATGTCGATGAAGAACTCTGCAATAAGTAGCAAACGCCCAACCTGACGAACGGCCCAAAACGCATGCGATGCATGCATGCGACGCATGCAATGCATGCATGCATGCTCGTCTTGAGCAAGAATGACGATTCGCTACGCGAATCGACGACATCCTTGCGTAAAAAAGTAAATAGAAACACAAATATTGAACTTACAACTTAGCGTAAACAAATAGTATTTTAATAAATCAACACTTTACATACTAACACTTTACGCTTAAATAAGATATTTCTTTCTTTCCTTTTACTTGAAAGCTATTTTTTTTTTCAAGATGGATCACACCAAGCGAATATAATACATATGCAAAAAAAAAAAGGGACACACTAAATTCGCATGGTGTGATCCATTTTCTTATTTATTGTCAAATTAAAATTAAACACAAGTACTCATTCCTATTTGTATCTAAAATGCTTTACCACTCTTAAGTACATAAGTCATTGTCCCTTTTCAAAGAGCATATTCTTTTTCAAGAAGGATCACACCAAGCGAATAGTACATATGCAACAAAAATGGAACACACTAATTTCGCATCGTGTGATCCACTTTCTTATTTGTTGTCAAATTAAAATTAAACACAAGTACCCCTTCTCATTTAATACTTTACCACCCCAAGTGCATAAAGTTATTAGTCCTTTTCAAAGAGCATATCTTTTTTTTAAGAAGGATCACATCAAGCGAATAATACAATGCAAAAAAAAAAATAGAACACAATCATTTCGCATGGTGTGATATGCTTTCTTGCTTGTTGTCAAATTAAACTTAAACACAAGTACCCCTTCCTATTTGCATCTAAAATACTTTACCAACTCCAGTAGTACATAAAGTTATTAGCCTTTTTCAAAAAGCAAACACTTTATCAATAAATGAGCACGTCACATATCCACACTTAACTTCAAATAAGACACATATATATTTCTTTTATTAAAAGATAATCAAAGTAATTTTACTATAGGAAGTCATCTTTTTCCAAAAAGATCACACCAAGCGAATTTTATATGAGCTAAAAGGTTGGAATATACTAAATTCGCATGGTGTGATCCACTTTCTTGTTTGTTATCAATAGATAATAACACCAAGTCCCTCATCAATAGTCTCCCATTTGCATATAAAATAGGGAAAAACTCCAGATTACCCTTATGTTTTGACATATTTTCCGACATACCCCTAACTTTTAAAATATTAATGGATTGCCCCTGGTCAACGTATTTGGCTTTGTAGTTTTTCATTTGTCACAACATACCCTCCAGTTTTTTCGTATTTCTTCAAATACCCTTTTTGCAAACGGTACGTTTCCGCTCCCGCCAGTTTCTAGAAAAAGCTTATGCTTTATCGGTGCACAGCAAGAAATTTTCGGTGAGCATGCTTTTTCGGTGCTTTATGCTATTTCGGTGCTATTGCGCTTAGTATGAGCATTGGGTTTTAGGTTCGATTGGAGCAAATCCGAACTCCAGCAACGATATAATGACATGCAAGATTGGAGCAGCATCAAATCCGATTTCTTCAGCAGATTTTCTCATTTTCTGATGCAAATTTCCTGATTCCCTGATCTCTTCAGCAAATTGCCGATTTGGGTCTTGGTTGGAGCAGCCGTTGTAGCAGATCAGAGCAGCCGACTGTAGCAGCCGATTGTTGCTGCTCCATATTGGAATTCCTTGTGCATGCCTTGTTATTCCTTGTGCTCAAATCTACGTGCTCAAATCCCAAGCATCAAATTCCTTGTGCTCCGATTGGTATTCAGATTGTAGCAGACCGATTTGGGTATATCAGATTGGGTATATCAAATTCCTTGTGCTCCGATTTGGGTATTCAGATTGTAGCAGACCGATTCAGAGCAACAGATTGTAGCAACAAATTCCGATTCTAAGCATAGGTAATTCTGATTTTCATTTTCCCATAGACTGCAGCAGACTGGAGGAAGATTCCGATTCCTGATTTCCATTTTCCCACAGATTTTACACATAGATTCCTGATCTTGCCACAGATTTGGATTTTGCCAAACACTTTACACAGCTAGAGGATTTTGCCACAAGACTTTTGCCACAGACTATTCTATGGAGCTGCAACAAGGCTCTACTTGGCCTTCATTGAAGGAATTGAAACTAGCCGTGAAAGAACATGCTATATCCAACCATGTGGAACTGAAAGTGTTAAAGTCCGATAAGACAAGGTATTTTGTGATTTTCCTTCTCATATGGTATACAAGATTTATGAGTAGCAAAATTCATTTTCTTGTTTATTTATTGTAGATACATTGTTTATCCATTGTTCATTTGATTTTCTTGTTTATCCATTGTCTATACATTGTTTGCTTGTCTATACATTGTAGATACATTGTTTATCCATTGTTTATTTCATTTTCTTGTAGATACACAGTGACTTGTGGTGCTGGGAATTGCAATTGGCGTCTTCATGCTTCTATCATAGAAAATGGTCCCCAGTGCGCAATCAAGAAGTTTGAAGCTGTGCACAACTGTGCTGGAGCAGCTCGTCTTGGCAACAAAGAAGTTAGCACGGAGTGGCTTGCTAATCGCACTATTGAAAGATTCCGAGACCAGCCTACTTTGCGGCCAAAAGATCTCGTTGGTGATGTCAGGAGAGAAGAAGGTATAGCAATATCTTATAGCCTTGCATGGAAAGCCAAAGAAGCGGCAAACTCCCAAATCCATGGTGATCACGTAGAGGCCTATAAGAAATTGGAGGGATATTGTGAAGAAATATTGAAGATGAATCCAGGAAGCATAGCATTTGTTCAGAAGTCTCCTGAGGGTCGTTTCTTTCGACTTTTTATTGCTTATAATGCTAGTTTGAAGGGATTCTCTTCTTGCAGACCAGTGATAGGTTTGGATGGCACCCATTTAAAGGGACGATATCTTGGTATACTATTGCAGGCTACAGCAATAGATGGGAATGATGGATTGTTTCCAATTGCTTTTGCCGTAGTAAGTCTTTGAAAATGATGATAATTGGGTATGGTTCCTTCAAAATTTGAAGAATTGTATGCATCATGCACAACAAATCACTTTCATTTCAGATAGACAGAAAGGTTTGGTTGAAGGTGTTGAGATTATTTTTGGGGCACAAGTACCTCATGCTTATTGCATGCGCCATTTAGCTGACAATTTTAGGAGGGTCTTCAAGAGTACAACCCTTGTGCATTTGTTATGGAATGCAAAGACGTGCCAATACTGTAGAGAAATATGATGAAGTGATCTCTGAAATGCGTGCTGCTAATGCCCAAGCTACCATTTGGATACTTGCTGCAGCTGATCCTATACATTGGGCGAACTCAAAATTCAAGGGACAGAGGTATGGTCATCTAACTTCAAATATTGCAGAATCTCTGAATTCTTGGTTGCGTGAACCTAGGGAGTTGCCTGTGTTAGCTATGTTGGAGTTAATTCGGCATAAGTTAATGACATGGTTCCATGAACGTCGACAACAAAATCTGAATCCTACATATGAGGCAGCCAAATATGCGCGATTGGCATTGACTCCACGTCTTTGAAAGGGGATGTGAAGAGAGCATGTGATCGTGGAAGCTCTTCTAGGATTATTGCAGCATCAGAAGTTGAGTATGAGATTTTGTCTTCAAAATCTAGGATTGTGAATTTGGAAATGAGAACATGCTCTTGCAGTGAATGGCAGCAGGAGGGTATTCCTTGTGCACATGCAGCATGTGCAATACTATATAGAAATGAGCGTGTTCAGAGCTATGCTCATCAAGCATTTTTTCTCACTTCATACTCTGAAACCTACAGGGAGATCATGCACCCCGTTATTGTTCCTAATGTTCTAGGTACAATGTTGCCTCCAGCGACAAGAAGACCCCCAGGGCGCCCACGAACAAAAAGGATTCGTAAGGGTGAAGAAGAAGTTAAGGAAGTTCATCATTGTAGTAGATGCAAGGGTCGGGACCACAATTCAAGGACATGCAGGGCACCCATCTAGTTAGCAATGTTCCCATTGTGTTTATTGTGCTTCAAAACAATGTTTAAGAGATTTAAGTTAATCTTGGCCTACTTTGGCATTTGAAACTATCTTGTTGAATTTTAATGATGTACGGAGCATTCGAAAACAAACGTATTTTGTGAATCTGGAAACTTTTGAAATTTGAAATAAAACACACGTTAGACACATAAGGGCATTTGAGAAATTATATCAAAACATAAGGGCATTCCAAACATTTTTGCAAAACTTAAGGGTATTTTGTGAAGCTGGAAACTTTTGAAATTTGAAATAAAACACACGTTAGAGGCATAAAGGGTATTTTGTGAATTTAAAGGAAACATAAGGGCATTTGAGACATTATGTCAAAACATAAGGGTATTTCAACAATTATCAAAACTACATTATACATTGTACATTGACCAGGGGCAATCCATTAATATTTTAAAAGTTAGGGGTATGTCGGAAAATATGTCAAAACATAAGGGTAATCTGGAGTTTTTCCCTATAAAATATATATCATTCCAAGTTATATTATGTTTCAAAGAGGGTCCCAAAGCAAAATACAAACACTTAATCAATAAGCCAACACTTTACCAATAACCAAAGCTTTATTAAATAAGATTTTTATGTTATTTTATCAAACCTAACAATGTTTCCATATGTGACACTTTGTGTTAACTGATCCAAAGGCCCGACATCTAATAAATATAGCCCAAAGAAAAATATTTGATTCAGTGGGTGAATATAAATCAAGAAGAGGGAAGAAAAAAGAAGCAAGGATCACATGACGCGAAATCTCACTACACATCTACAAAGTGCATATGCATTTTCGCATGGTGTGATCCATGTATTATTGAGGGTGCAAATTTGCAAATATCCTCCTCTTCAAATGCCTTCCCCCCTCCCTTCCCTTTTTTTTGCAATATACTATCCATAGCATTTATTTTGAACCCTATATAGTTCTACCTATTCATTGCGTATGAATGTCGCTCCGGCGATGTAACTCCATAGTCACCCTTCGTTAAGAATAACATTCTCACCCACGAGCCTATGGATAGATATCCTTCCACCATCATGCCTTTATTGTTTTGTAAGTGATGAACTGCAGAAGCAATGTAGGAGTACTAGGAGCAATGATGGATGCAATTAGAGATACAGATCGGTTGTTGAATTGTAAGAATGAATGGCAAGGAGCAATACGATGAATGGGAAGAGCTGAAAAGTAGGAAAACTTCAGAATGAAAATTTGGGTAGTAAAAACATGGCATGTAATGTACGTTTTCTTGTCCGCACATCGCCTCGCCGTTGTCGCTTAACTCTATGCTCGCCCCTCATCGATGCTATAACAAAATCATCCATTTGGAGACATAACCTCCTACTTCTTGACCTTGAGTGTTCTGTAAATGGGGCAAAAACACAGACACTATTGGAGACTTGGATTCCAAATGAAGAGTGAAGGCGGAGAGGATGCATGTAGCGGCGCTAATGTGAACAATGGAAATCTTGGTGCCAAAATTTGATAAGGTGGTTGGTGCATGTGGGCATGTGCACCGTAGGCGGAAAAAGTAGCCATTATTTTGATCCGCGATACGATTTTCGAAAAATGCGGGCCAGCATGTGGGCATGTGCACAGTAGGCGGAAAAAGTAGCCATTATTTTGGTCCGCGATACGATTTTCGAAAAATGCGGGCCATTAATGTGGTTGCAATGAATGCACAAACATGTCCTATGAAATTTCGCCATGTGGATGCCAAGTAAGCCTGCTCCTCTTTCTACTTGCCAACTAATACTGACTTTGGAAAAAAATGCGCAAACATCATTGGTCGCGAGAAACATGACGTGGAATTCTGGCATCCAAGTTATGGGCCATTTTGAGACCCCAAATCCGCCCTAATGTATCGACCAAGATATCCCAGACACAACCAGATACACTTATTTAGATATGGATGACCACCTGGAATTAGGTAAATCACAACTAGACAGGGTGGCACAGAAAGTGACTATTAATGCAGATGGAACCCGTGGGTTTCACCTACTATAAAGGGGATACGCCACATGCGTTAATGGGATTAGCAAAAAACCCTCCGTATACGCCTTGTCCAACCTTCTAAACACCCCTTCCTGTATACATATTACACTGGATTCCCCCCCAGAAAACCCCCTAGCCAAGCCCCTATCTGTATGTGTACATACGGTTTAGGGTAAAAAAAAAAAACCCACCCCATTCACTCATATGTTATATACGCCTTAAACTATGTGACATCCCGGGGAGGTGAAACTCAAAGACGTTGTTATTGAATCTCCTTCATCAAATGCAAAGGATGAATCAAGATAACAAAAAATGGATTGATCTTAGACTAATTGCCATTGCGATTCTTCTAAGCTTCATGGGAGCTACTATCTGCAATGCACATAATTTTTTTATTATACAATAAAATAGTTTCTCACCATAGATTAATCACCATGGCATTTATTCTAAGTGTGGTGTATGCTATAATTCTTGAATTACGAATGCTTTTGTCCATATTTTGCTCCTTGTATCATAAAGTGATAGTAGAAAACATTGCAATGGCGACCTTCTCCACCTCGAATCGCGGACACTAAAGGAGAATACTTCACTATAAGCTAAAAGAGGACGTATTCAAGGGACAACGACATTGATTGTAAGTGAAGCATACTTTTTTTTTGCGATTATTGAGCGATCTAAAGGCTTTTTTCTTTAGAGGCATATGACCATTTATAAACCACTCTTTATATGCAGGCTACAAACTATTTGGAGCAAAACAAGATTGTACTTTTTCTCAAATTAATGAATTGGTGCTTTAATTTCATATAGACATATAGACAAAATTTGAAAATGCCATCAATGATTCTTGATTCTTGATTCTTGTTATGGTATTTGAATTGAAAACCTAAATCTAGTTTATTTATAGGGTTCACATGCATTTACATACGAGACGCCTCATGCAACAGCAAAAAGGCAGATGCATAAAGAAAGAGCCATGTAACTAGTTTTAAACAGCGCACGAAACAAAGAAAGAGTTGAAATTGGCCAATAGAAATCTAAATAGCTAGAAGAGAAGTAAATTTACAGTTGTTATTTACCATGTGCATCAAGGGGAATGTAGCTCTGCAATATAAGTTGCGAAAGAAAGGAGGCCATTCTTGGAATGTTGGATTTGTTGGCCACGTCCTGGTTCCATCTAACCCTTGCATCAATAAAAGGCAACCACATATTTCTTCAGTCTAATTGCTCCTAAATGCAACAAGAGCAAAGATAAAGATTATTCAATAGCAATAGTGGCATCGTGTGAATTTGTATATGATGCTCTAAATAAACTATTATAAGCTGGAAAGAATTCCACAACCTCCCTTATATTTCTTGATAGAATGCACCTCTTTAAAAAATAATAAACCTTGGTGGAATGATGAAGGAAAACTAAAACTATTGTGTGAAGCTGGGATGATGCAATTTGAAAGTTGAATAAGAATAGAATAGAATAGACTAGTGTGTACTTTTATCATCCATGGAGACCAACTAGCCTATGGGATCCAAACAACAACACATATAGTGGCTGATTATACTAGACTAACTTAACATAGCGTTCTCGGATATAGCCATATGCCTGACAGTTTTGAAGGGCGTGGCATTCATTCTCAATGGCTCCCTGTTGGCACCATTGAGAATTAGCATGATGTATACTATAATTCTTGAATTACGAATGGTTTTATCCATATTTCGCTCCTTGTATCGTAAAGTCATGGTAGAAAAGATCGTAATGGCGATCTTCTCCACCTCGAATCACATACATTGAAGTAGAGATATGCTTCACTATAAGCTAAAAGCGGACGTATTTAAGGGACAATGATGTTGACCATAATGGGGCAAAAGTATGCTGGTGGGTATCAAAAGCATGCGTCTGGACGTATGCTTATAGCAGGGTTTTAGCCCGCTTAAAGCACCCCTGCTTTTGCTTAATTTGGGTGCTGATGGGTGCAACCGCCCGTCATTTTTTCCACGCCCTTCATGTACTCACATGTCCACCTCATCAACGAATCGTTAAGAAATGATTGTGGGATTTTGGCTGGATTTTCGCGTGAATGGTTGTACTTTGCAAATTCGAGTCCATAACTACTTCGAGCTCATGGCCCGCGCAAATTCTCCCTCCAATTCACTTACTCCCTCTGTCAAGAAATTCATGACGCCCCCTGATACCGGCTGGACGCAATCACACGTTTAGCATTGGATTTTTGGCCTGATGAATTCCAATACACTGTTCTAGATTTGTTGGATCTCACTGAAACATAGGAGATATCGTGTGAAGATCCAGTTTCTTCTGCAATTTATAAGAAATTGGATGCACAGAGAAAGAGAGATGCCAGATTACGGAATAAGATGAGAAAAGCAGCGGTTGAACAGGAAGATCTGAGCATGAGACGTAGACAAGAAATAGTCAAACTTATAGTTGATTACTTCAACAAGCTTACCAAGAAGCATTCACCCGAAATCAAGGCCGATGTGATGAAGAGGGTGGTTCATCACCACAAAATGGAAATCTCAGAGCCTAGAATTTTGCCAAATCCAAAGGAGTGCAAGGCAGCGGGGGTGCTGCTCAATAACTTGTAACAGACAATGGTAGCCACAAAGAAGCAAAGGAACCATGATATTTGGAGAGCTAGAACCTCGACACTGGTGATGGCTTCGTCCACAAAATCGAGATGCAATTCCACTATGGCAGGGCTGTTAGGTACAGCTATTCTTGATTTCATGTCTGTGCTTCTTTATGCTTTTAAGTGCTTGTATCTGCTGAGTGTTCGAAATCAAGTCTGTGCTTCTATGCTTTTAATGCTTATATCTGCTGAATGCTGCTGGCTGGGAGAGGTTCATTGATTAATGTGCAATATTTCTTATGATAGGTTCCAAAAGGGCAACAATTGCAACTGCTGCATTAAGAAAATCGGAAGCCGTCCTTGGATATGGTCCGTGGTCTAGCTTCCAAAGGAGGTTGAGGTGCGATTGTCTCACCCCTGCTTGCAAGCAAAGCATTACAGAATTCTGGAAACAAAATAGCAGAGTCTCTCCTTGCAAGAAGGATGTTGTGAACACTGTTGAAGCTCAGGCTTTCAAATTTCCTATCCCTTGCACTTTATGGAGGTCACATAGGTATAAGTTTCCATGCAAAAGATCGTTGCAATTCTTGCATAAATATTTCTAACCAAAGGCCACCATTCAGCTGCAGCTTTTTCAACAATACAAAAAGGCACATCCTGAGTACCCTGTAGTTTAAAGGCTTTCGAGAAGTTGAAGCCTATTTATGTAAAGAAAGTACCAGAAAGGGAAACCTGCTGTTGCATATACTATATGAAGTTGGAGTATGCCAGAGTAGGCCTGAATGCTTTAAGGTCAGTGAAAACTGGATTTCATGATGAAGAGTGCAAGTGCTGTTGTGAGGTTTGTGGACCTGGTGAGAAGTCTCTGGCCAGCCAACATACATATGACTTAAGCAGCGAGCTCTGGAGGGCTATGGTTTGCAACAAGAGCGAGGGTAAAGAAAGGTATAAACATGACTGCTTGATGCAAAAATGTCAGACCTGTGGCATAAAAAGTCTTCCTACATGTCCAAGAGAAAGAGAGGATCATGAGTTCTTGCTTGAATGGAAAACATTTGAAAAGGTAATACTCTCTTTACTGCACACTGCAACATGCTGAGATGTGCTGGCATCCATTGAATCCTGCTTTTCTGCTTTCAACTTGCACTAATCTTCTGTTTTATGCTACAGACCTTGCTAAAGATTCCAGTGGAGACAGAAGATGCTGGTGGAGTTGCAGACTGTGTTACCAAGGAATTACCAGGTGGCAGCAGAAAGAAAAGATCCAATGCGACCAAGAAGGAAACAAAAGTAAGAAATCTAAGGTAGCTGGTGGGACACATTCTGAAACTGCAGCACAAGACGAGACCTCAACTGGCAAGGGAAAAAAAAAAGAAAGAACCAAAGCCAGTTCTTAGATTGTCTTACAAGAGAACGGCAGTGAAGGATTTCATTTCCTATCTCCATTCCACATTGAAGATATTTGTGCCACATAATTACAGGGCTAGATGACAGGCCCTGCAATTCAGGAGTTTCCTGGACAATATCCAAGATGGCACCGTTGTTTCTGTGATTGATTTCGCAAGGAATTACAGCATAAAAAGACAAAAGGAGGTTCAGAGCCAGCACTGGCACAATGACCAGATAACAATTCTCGTCCACATCATGTATAGAATAGACAAAAGCTCTAAGACCAGAAAGCTATTGAAGGAAACCCATTTTTACTTAAGTGATGACAAGATTCATGACTCTTTTTATGCAGCACTGTCTTAGAAAGCACAATTCATGGCTGGTATCAAATGGAGTAGAATTCTCCAGGCATATAGTTTGGTCAGATGGTTGTTCTAGCCAATTCAAATATGCCTGGCCATTCTATTTCCTGCCAAGATATCACAATGAGCTAGGGAAGAAAATAGTGTGGAATTTCTTTGGGACAACCCATGGTAAGGGAGAGCACGATGGACAAGGGGCAGTCCTTAAGGGGGCATTCACTAGAGAGCAGTTCAAGTATGATGGAGTGAGATTTAGGGGTGCTACTGACAGGGAATAAATTACTAATCGCATATTTCTTATTAGCCAGAATAACTTTAGCTAAACTTGCTCGATATTAATCCCAATGGTTTAGCTAAACTGTACACATTTTTCCTCTCATACTTTCGCGTTTAGCTAAACTAACCCAACCATCATCCCAAAAATTTCTATGATGTGGCCAACAGAAAATATTAAGCCAAATTACTATACTGGTTTTCAATATATTCCACTTATTTTAGTCATTTTCTTACTGAAAATATTCTAAAATAATGCTAACTAGCAAAGTCTAGGACTCAAATTAATTCATAATGCTAGAAACTAAACTACTAATCGTATATTTCATATAAACTAGAATGATGTTAGCTAAACTAGCCAGAAATTCATTCTAAAAGTTTCTATGGTTTAGCTAAACAATACAAAATTTCACTCTCTTACTTTCTAGCGTTTGGCTAAAGAGCTCCAGGGTTGGTCCAGTCCCGAAAAAAGTTAAGCTAAAATTATTATTTTTTTCCCAATTTTTTCCATTTACTTTAGCCAATTTTTTTTTTAAAATCTGCTAAAAAATCGCCAAATAGCTAAGTTTAGCCCTTAAATTATTCCATGGCTACTGATGCCTGTGAATTCGCAACTTGTTGGAATGAAGGTACCAACCACGGGGACATCAAAAGATATTATGCTTTCATCTGCTGTATTCTGCTGAGTAGTGCTGTCTGTGAACTGCTTTAATGTGCCGAGTAATGCTGTATTGTGCTGTAATGTGCTGAATAATGCTGTATGTGAACTGCAATACTTGTTCTGTCTCTTTGCAGGTACTTTTGGTTAATTGAAATGGATGATGTTGATAGGACAGACCAACTGGACTGTGCCAGGTTGGAAGGGACCAAAGAAATACGCAGCATCAGGATATATATGGCCAAATCGACCACAAGGGTGGCTCATAGAGATTTAAGTTGTTTTTGTGGTAACTATTTGAAGGGAAACTGGTCATGTTGTGTGAATAGGCACAGGTTGAAGAATTGGAAGTATGTGATATTGAAGCCTATGAAGTCTACTGGCGAAACACTTGATGACGAAATTGACGAGGCATTTTTTGAAGGTGATGGGGAATGGCTTAGTGGAAACATAGAGGAAGGTGACAACTTTGCGCGAAGGGCAATCAAGAGAATGCAGACTTCTATGTGGTGAAGTATGTTAAGCCGAGGCATATTCTTGACAAAATTGTACATGATAGTTGGAGTCAGACTTTTAATGTCGATGAACATGTGTTGGCTGGTTTATACTATGCTATCCAACCCGATGGTAGTTGGGAGCTGCTTCAAAACAAAGGTCTTACTTATCAATACAGTCATCATGTTACAACAATCAAGTTTGAGATGAATCAAATTCCCGACACCAACAGGTTTTCCCTTAAGGAGGCTACCCATCAGATGATCCTTGACAGCCTACCATATGAAGGTTGAAAATGGTTTCAACTAGTTGTTTCGTCATTTCAGCATTTATCTTAAATTTTGAAGACCTTTATCTTAAATTTTGATGTTGTATTAGATACATTACTTGGAATCAATTTTGGAGTTTTCAGAGTGGTTAGAGTCTTCAGGAGTGGTGCCCAGCAATTGCCTTTGTAGCTCTTCTGGAGGATTGAGGACATAATAGGCCGAGACAAGATAGTTGTTGAGACAGTAATCCAGCCATCAACTGTCTCCTTCTGCAACCATGCATCAGTGATGTCTAACTGTGAGATTGTTCCTTCAACTGTATGGGAAGACAAGTAATCCAATGTTGGACACACAAACTTCTGCAAAAAATTGTCCTCTTCCTGCCCCTTGAAAGGCATAACAGAAATGGTTGTGTGTGGAGGGTTTAGAAACCCTTTGTGTAGGCTGTCATCTACCAAGAAAATCATACCATGATATTCAGGAAAATCATCAAGTACAACCTTCAACTCCTTGAAAAAAGTTGCTTTGTTGTAGTGGTTGGATGCTCGCATGCATAGCACTGCTCTTGACCATATACCTTTAAGAATTTGGTCCGCAATTCTGTGAACAATGCATCCACCATATCCCTTGTATTTTGAAGTAGAGAAGCACTCCAGATCACAATATCAAACCTCTGCAGTGCCCACTCCACGAACTCATGATACCCTGGTCTACAAATGAGGTACTTATTTGCAGTTTCTTTTACAACATGGTTCGTATGAGGTGGAGGCAAGTTTTTTTGGCCCATTCTCCTCTGTTGTGTCTGTGCCAGTACAACATTTATGTCCAACACCATCAACTTCCGTCTGGGTTCCCATCCCTCAATGTTTACACCCACTGTCGAGGTGTGCTGGACTGGGCTGCGAGCTGTGCTGGACTCTGCTGCAATGTGCTGCCATGCTGTGCTGGACCGTGCTGCCGAGATGTGCTGGACTTTGCTAAGATCTGCTGGATTCTGCTTTAGCTTTGCTACCCGATGATGGAGAATGTTGATAGCCATAGGCAGATACATCTATATTAGTATCTCCCTGCCCCCAATGTATTGGCATTTCCTGGCTATCAATAACCCTTGCAATGGCCTTCTGTACTTCATCCTCCCTTTCATCATTAACAACCTGCCTTGTTCTCATGTAAGCAAGGATGATGCTCCAATTACCAACTGAAATACAAGGTGAAATAGAACAGGAAAACAATCCTAAACCCTAAATCCTGGATGGCACCTTTTGTATGTTAGAGGTTGTGCTGGCTCTCCATTAGTGGCATTGTCTTCTTCATCAGATTCACTAAGTATAACCCTTGGATGCCTTCTTTTTCTGCAGACAAGTTTTTACTCAAGCCTAAGTTGAATGAATTAACCAAATAAAATTGACACATTCATGGTGGAAGAAAACATGGATGAAATATATTAATTGTTTAAACAAAAACCTTTTGGCTGATGGTTTAGGGTTGTCTTGAGCAATCAAAGTTTGCCTCCACACTAGCCTTGTTTCTTTTTCCAAATACTACTTCTATAAGGACGTCTTCATCAAGATCAACTTCTGACTCACCCTCACTCTCTTCTTCTACAACCTTCATTCTTCTCTCTTCTTCTCACCTGTCAACCTATTGACCTTGGAAACGACTTTAAGAACCTGCTTGTCGACATCTTCGCCATCGTTTTTCTTCCCTGCAGCAACCGTGTTAGAGGAGACCTTTGTAGAGGCAGCTGCAGAATTTGGAACTACAACATAATTGGCAGCATAATCAGTACTACTTGAATCTCCCTTAGATTCTGCATGGGTTGGTGTCTTCAGCACTGTGCTGTCAAGTGCTGCAATGTGCTGCAGACTGCTGATAGCTTGCTGTCCAATCTCTACAGGATCTTCTACTGCGACCAATTCAAATTGAGACCCTGAAAATAGGCATGTACCTTTTTTTCCATGTCTTGGTTGTGGAGTTTGAACCCTTGTAGACTTGTGCTTTGCTGATCCTGGGGTCCTTTTACTTCTTGGTGTATTAACTTGTTTCCTTTTCCTGTTGCTATTGGGAGTTGTGGCTACATGCTCATCAACATCAATTATCTCATTCCCAATTTTGTGAGATGCTCCAACATATAACACTTCCTGCTTTACTGTTCCCTGCTTCCCCAATTCCTGCATTAATCCTGTAGGAATAGTCTCTGAACACTCGAGGCAGCATGTTTTTTCCATGCGCAAACTAAGGCAGCTCACATGATAATGATGTCCAAATTTCATCCACAGACTGAGGGTGTAATCGACCTGGAATACAAAACCACATGTGGAGCATCTCTCCTCATTTCCAACTGGCAATCTGAATGGTATTGGAGTGATGCTGATCAGCTTATCATTTCTCTTGGTCATTTCCCTCAGCCTGGTGACATTCTGTAAGTGCTGCTGGGCTTTTGCAAGGAGGGACTTGTTATTGGCAATCTCAGCAGTTAGAGCAGCCACCTGTTATACCATGGTTTCATCTATTGGCCCACCCCCTATTTCAAGGAGGGACTTTAACATATACTGCCATATCTTTCTCCCTCTCCAAATTCTGAATCTTGGCAGACCTGCATTAGGATCTAAGAGGACTTGAAGACGTGCAAGATTATCCTTTATGGTCTGCAACTTCTGCTGTGCAGCTGAAAAGAAGGTGCTCTTAGCCTGAGATTATGCAACTAGTTCCTTCTTGGACACTAGATCACTCTGTTGCACTTTTAGGGAATCCTGCATAATTTGGATCATGCTTTCCAGGTGGGCAATGTTTTCACCATAAGCTGAAAACGCTGCTGGGCACATTGCATTACTCCTGAAGGACAACCTCCCTTCTAATTTTACACCAGTGCCTGCTGAGACTGGCCTTTCTGCTATGCTTTCAGGTGCTGTTGTCTGCTGAGATTTGCTAGGCTCTGCTATGCTCACAGGGCTGCTGGTGCTGGATTCACTCTTAACCTTGCTCGAATAGGCCCTACCTTTTTGCTGCCACGGCTGCCCAGTTAACCTTGAAATTTTCTGGATTCTGCTTGGCCCTCTGGCAGTTGTTGTATGCAAATAGATAGGAAACCGTTTTCCTTACTTCTCTATTCTTCAACCCTTCTGGGTATATCTTGCTCAGCAATTCAATTAAAGCTTCTTCATGCTCTGGCCTTACCTTGTCAATTGAAGTTTTGTTGGGAATGACACAATTGGTATCCCAAACCTCATTATACTCTGCAGCAGAAATGACAACCATTCGAAATTGAGAGGGATATATGCCATTGTTTGGTAGACCCGCATAAGCATAAAAGTCCTCCTCTTTTCGGCAATCAGCCAGGTCCGGTCTCAGGGGCACGTTCCTTCTGGGCTGAAAGAAAGCAAGAAAAACAAATTAACAGGGCACACTAAGCCCATATCAAAATTGGCAGTGCATTTTGCTTACCCTGCGCATGGCATCCATTAGAGTTACTAGCTGAGCCGACGGATTAACAACCTTCTTCACCATAGTCGTTTGATTCTTGGAATGCTAGACCTCTGAGTGTAGAAATTCTCAAGCTTTCTCCATGAGCTTTTTGGCCGGAGTAGCAAAAGTTGGGGACAGACGGTTGCAATTTATAAATTCAAAACTTCATTTCCCTTGGGGTCACATTCATTACGGTGGGCGGTAAACAGGTGATGATTAGAACGGGTATGGTCTATATGAAGTGACGGGCATCAAATAGGTTAGACTATCATTAGTGAAGGGTGAAAAAAAATAATCTGAAGGGTGCTGGTGCTGGGTGCTAGCCCGCGTTTATTTGATACCCACCAGCATACTTTTACCCAATGAAGCATTTTGTTGCAATTATTGAGCGACTTGAAGGATTTCTTATTGCAGAGACATTACGGCTCTTTATAAATCACCTTTCATGTGCAGGTTGCAAGCTATTTTGAGCAAAGCGAGACTATACTTTTTCTCAAACTAATGAATTGGTATCTAAATTCATGTAGACATATAGACAAATTTGAAAATGCCATCAATGATTCTTGATTCTTGTTATGGTGTTTGAATTGAAAACTTTAATCTGGTTTATTTATAGGATTCGCATGCATTCACTTTATGAAATGCCACATGCAACAACAACAAATGCATAAAGAAAGAGTCATGTAGCTAGTTTTAAACAAAGCACAAAACAAAGAAACAATTGAAATTGGCCAATAGAAATCTAAATAGCTAGAAGAGAAGCAATTTTGCAGTTTACCATGTGCACAGCTCTGCAATATAAGTTGCAAAAGAAAGGAGGTCATTCTTAGAATGTTGAATTTGTTGGCCACGTCCTGGGTCAGTCTAATTGCTCCTAGATGCAACAAGAGCAAAGATAAAGATTATTCAATAGCAATAGTGGTATAAAAAAATATAAGAAAGAAATAATACTTGGCTTGGCAATATGCCATTGTTGCCACCATGAATTGGTAATTTAAAACATCACATGCGTTAGTTTCCAGACTTTTCATGCGCAACTTGTTGTGCAGATGACAATAGCTTGGCCAAGGAAATTTGAAGAAAGAAATTGCATATGATGCCCTAAATAAATTATTATAAGCTGGGAAGAATTCCACAACCTCCTTTATATTTGTTCATACAAGAAATCTATTGCGGCGGCCAAGGCTGCCGCGAACATTTCTCTCCACCGAATATTGTTAAGTTGAAACAATGCCAGTTCTAGACATGTGAAAGGTAAAGTAATTGCATTGCTCATGCCTATGCTGGTGTACGAAGCAACTACAGGGTGTCGAATTGTATCACATGTTGCTATTTTTTTCTTGCTCTGGCTCTTCTAGCTGGAAGGTGTTTGATGCAGTAAATCGCCAGTGCATTGCCAGCTGACAAAGCGAACTCCAGCGCGTTGCCAAGTCGGCAATTGCAACCAGATCCGCCTGAAGGATCAATCTTGAAATGCTTCAATTTTAAACTTAGACTTGGACGAAACAATTTATAGCATGGCAAGCTAGATCCAACTAAATCTTTGCTAAACCCAAGTCGAATCCACTTCAAAATACCGCTATCAATTTTGAAAGACATAATCTTTTGCTTGAATTAAGTAGAACATCTGAGATAAGAAGAGAAACTGTGAAGGAAACATGGCTTTCAAATCCTGGCAGTGGCATGGCGTGTAAATCTTCTGCAATAAATTAGTCCATCGGCTTCATTTAATGCCTAAAGGTCGACATCACAAAATCTTTTGTAATTTCTCGTCCAAGTAATTGTGAAGGGAGACAATGTGTGAGAGCAAAAAAATGATTGGGTGAAAGCATGTTAGGGTGTACCACTTTTGGAACCTGCAAAAGTACATACACTAGGTACTTTAGAATTGGGTACTTTTTTAATTTTCTTTTCATTAAAACTAACTCAAAAATCCAAAATAAAAGTCAATGTCATGTTAATATTCAACGTTAAGATAAAAGTAATGTTATTGGAAGCCAAAATAAATACAACAATTCTAAAACATAGCTTTTATTGAGGTATTACACAAGTACCCAGCACCCAGAGCTGGCTACCTTTTTGGGTACCTTTTTAGTCCCTAAATGATACTTTTTAAGGCACACCCTAACATGCTTTTACCCGATTATATAGATGTCATGATTGTCCACCATAAATCCTGCAATGAATGAGTTTACACACGTGCCATGTTGTGGTAATTTTCAAGGAAGAAAATAGGTGAGAACAGAAAATAATTTCCTCATTCTAAACATCCCTGCCCCTCATGTGCGATGTCTCCAAAAATGATACGCACACAACATGCTTCTCCACAACACCATACAACCAATGGAAGTACCCTATCTACTAAGTTCTACAACACAAAACATGCAAACCATGGAATGATGAAAACTAATCTACTCTCTACAGAAACTATGAAAACATACTTTCAGCCCACCAAACGGAAGGAAGGAAGGAAGGAAAAAAGGCAACCCCTCATGCGCATCACCTTGTTTACATTTATGATCTTCTAACCCATTTATTGCTTCTTCAAAGGTTTCTGAAATATCTGCCTACATTACCATTAAGGCCTCATCCACATTTATTCTCTGATTTTCCAGTTGGTGGTGGTTCAAATGATCTGCAAGGGGATACATGTTTTATGAATGTAGGGACAACAGAGAATTGCAGATCAGGCGATCATCATCAAAAGCATTCTTTAAATGGAGGAGGAATGTATGAAAATCTTATTGGAGGGTTAAACTGGTTTGTAGGTAACTACATCTAGATTTTGCAGTTTTTGTATAACCTTTCTGCCTTCGCGAATACGAGAAAGAAGGTTGAGGCATTCCGTTTATATCTTAAGAATTATAATCTACATGATTATGCAGAGTTTGTGCACATCCTTCGGCGATTACATTTGAAAGGCACAATCCTTGATCCTTCACCATGTTAAGAACTCTGAGGACTACGGTAGGATCAGATACTCGACGTAAAATCACTTCCGTAATATTGGTGGGATCGAAGCTTTGATGGATGGCATAAGGAATTCTTTTAGGTTTACAATTTCTAGTCCAGCCAGGAGCAGTAAATTTGTTTGATAAGTCGAATTGAACCTATATATACTTCTTAGATCAGCTTTATTTGTAGTCATTACATAAAACAGAAATTGAAATGAAATCTTAGTTTCATGATCATCCTCTACGTGTTCTGCATGCAAGTTTCTTCATGCCTATTTCTTACGGGATATTGCAAGGGCAGGGTCTCAGGCCTATTTTCTCTGCTAACAAGACTGATTTTAGCAAGCTGCACAGCCTGGATATATGATTCTTTGACGTTGAATCCAATGTTTGATTCAATTTGTATAACTACTGTTTCTACCTATCCTTTCTACTAGTTTAATGTGCTTCTTTATCACAGCCTACAGGCTGATGTTTGGAAGGCTTTGCTAGAAGGATGCTGCAGCAGTACTATTACTCTTACTGAAACCTTTTCCTGCATTCCTGACATGGGTGTTTTGATTTCATTCGCAATTTGGTTCAAGATTAGTAAATTTGTGGGTTCCATTCTTAGGCAGCGACATTTTCAGTGCGCCTCACAAATTGGATACAAGAAAAGAAGCTGAGAAGCCATCCCTTTTGAAATTGGTAAGCACCTTCTCTATCGTTCCCATCCTTTTCACCTATGTCAAAATTCTTATTTTGCAAGCCATTTGAAATTTTGTATTTAAAACCTCTGAAATGCAGGAACCTGCGGATGATTCCATGAATCCTAGAGTTGCAGTTTGCTACATAGCTTATTTGTCTCCGTTCCTCCTATTCCATCACGTACATGCTCAATTGTGGCAAAAACCTGGCAAAGATTGGCTTCAATGCAGTGCACCAAGGCAAAAAGCCTATTTGTCTCCACTGCTCAGAAACTAGGCGTTGCAAACTTCTGATTGTAGAGGGAAATAGAGGGAAGTAACAATTGTCATTTGAATGTTTCACCCCTTGCAAAAGGACACGTGCTAAGGTTTTATTTGCAGAGGTTTGTTTGGATGTTGAGGCTCTTCAAACGTTGTACATTTTTTCTATATTTTACACACTTAATGTGTTCTAGCATAAGCATAAGCGTGCATTGCTTCTCTTTAATTCATAGTGCTATATATTTTATCCTGGTTCAAGTTATATGCCTCTTGTAATTGCTTTTCTAGCAACTCTATACAAGGACAAATCCCCACAAGGAGCTAGGTAATTCACGTGCTTTGTGCGCGGGTACTTTGGGGATACAACCATACTTGGGAAATGAGCTGCTTGTGGCTGCTTTCTATGGAATCTTTCGAGTTGTTGGTAATGGAAATTGTTATTAGCCCAAGTTCAATACTTAGAAGGTTCGTTTTGTTAGGGACCGAAGGGTCCAATTTTTTTTTTTTAATATCACAACCAACAATAAACAAGTACTAAACAATCCATTATTACTATTATTTGTGTTGCATTGTTGTTTACCTATATTTGTTTTTTATAATACAATAACCAACAAATAAGTACCATTAACATTAATTAACATAAATCATTACATCCAACAATTACAAATTAAAATCCCCCTGAAACCCCCTTTGGTTTGGGTGCATATTCACACGGGGGGTTATGTAGGGCAGCGAGAGCCCCAAAAAATTTATAATACATGTACAAAATTAACACTATTAAGTACATTCTCTCAAACCTTATGGTATTTTGCAAACCTTAATATACAGTATACAAAAACTTGTACATGCATACCCCACAAACGAGGATCGCTATGTACGGTCCACATCTTGGAATAAAGGGCAAATATGCCCATCCGACAGCTCTCATTGCCCGGAGTAACCCCCCGTGTGAATATGCACCCAAACCAAAGGGGGTTTCAGGGGGATTTTAATTTGTAATTGTTGGATGTAATGATTTATGTTAATTAATGTTAATGGTACTTATTTGTTGGTTATTGTATTATAAAAAGCAAATATAGGTAAACAACAATGCAACACAAATAATCTGAACATATATAAGTCAGTTTCCAATTTCTATTTTCTGTTTTTGTCGTGGGTATTTTTTCTGCGCCGCAATCTAATCTCACATTTTTATGCCACGTAATTTTTCTATTCACAATCTCCTCCGGCGACTTCGACGTCTGGCTGTTTGGCGATGGCGGGTATGCACGACACATAGGTATCGCTCTCTTACCGTCGATGTCTTCGCTCGCTCTGAAGCAAACGATTCTTCAGGTCCAGTTAATTAGGCAGGGCAAATGGCCGTTGATTTCTTCCCTCTGAAGCAAGCGATCTTTTTCAGAGACAGTTAGGATAGAAAGCTTTGCTTCGAAGCAACGCTTCTAGACGATGCTCTAGATGCTTCCAGAGGAGCGATGGCGACATGCCAGATATATATAACATAGCTTTTGCAATCGGCTTACATAATAGGTGCATTGCTGAGGCGGTGATTCAATGGGATTCGAAGGTGAGTTTTATACAAACTTCTATTTTCTCACTCATTTTTTTTTGAATCCCTTTTAGGCTGCTTTTGGTAGAGGGTTGTCCATGTAGATTGGTAGGACTGAGCCTTTTATAGAACTAGATCTTGCATTTTGAATGATTGAAGAGGAAAACCTATTAAATTAGAGTTGCATTTCGATCCTTGCTTTAGGTAAAGGCCAAAGCACCAAGCTTTTCAACCGATGCAATGCTCTGTAAAAAATATTCTTAACTACTTTAAGAACATCCCAAATCTGTGCAAGACCTGGACCTAGCTCCTTCTTGCCAGTAACGTGTCTTTTGACTGTGAAAAAATATGCATGTATTCTGGGGCCTGTGCATGTGTGCAGCTCCTGAAAATCTGCATGCTGGATGCCCTAGTTTTTCCGTAGAATCTCGACTGGCTTTTCCTACCTCTTTTTTTCCAGGTATGGAGCTTGATGGCTTCTTCCTACATTCGAAATGGGCCTGCTATTCAAATGTATCAAAAGGTTAGTCATTGGGTATCTTTTAAAGGAGTAAAGCTATTCTTTACTGGAAACCGTGTTGGGCAATGGCAGATCCGTTTAAGCTAATCTCAGCACCGGAATTTTTCTATAGCAATAGTATCGATCTACAACAAGCCGATATCAGGTTTGTAGTCTGACATACTTTTTAGTTGGGTTCCACGTGGATCCTTTTTTTTCCTTATGGACCTTCTATATTTTTACAGAGGCGATGAATCAGGGGTATCTGACTCTGATTATGAACAATGGGGAAGTTCGGACGACGATGAAGATAACAGAGACAACTTCTGATGTAAGTATTCAGATGCTGTACATCCGATCCTCAGTTACACAGCGTTAGTGGGCAGTTATAGAATCATTTTTCACATATAAAGTGCCCTAAGAGTTTGCTTTGGAATGAATTGTTAGCAGTCTTGTTTGCTATAAAATTTCTTGTGCATTGGAGTATTTTCAGTGTTTCATGATTTACCTCCTGACAATCTAAGGAGAGAAGTAAGCCTGACTAATGCACAAAGTTCTACTCAAAGAATGCCTCGTCGGTAATAGTCTCTTGAGTTTTTATATGTGCAGATAGAAAAGTATGTTAATTCTCTGCTTGAGTATTGACCTATGGCCGTGGTTAATAACTCCAATAACTTAGCAAATATTTCGAATTAGTTGCATAATCTACAGACTTCTGCCTATATGTCAGCTAATCTCTAAGCAAATCTCTGGAGCAAAATTTTCTAAGCAAATTGTTGCTTTTTTTATTCCAGCAATCCAATACCCATTTTGCTTTTAGGGTCTCTTTTCGGGATAGCAATAACCAGACCCATGCAGGGAGCGCTTGGGGCGATGCCATTCTCAAGACATTGCCAAAAGCTTTACACATGAATTCTGTTTCTCTGGTGGAATCAAAGAGGGAGAAATTTGGTGTGTTGGGAATTTGCCCACAGGCATGGAAGACAGCTGTACCTCTAGAAATTCTATGAATCATACAGAGTTGCCAGAGTACATGCTCCAATCTGGGCCACAGTTCCAGGCCACTTGGTCACACTCAGAGGTGAAAAATGCCCCAGCATAGACGATAACTGCAACGGCCAGATAAAATTGAAATGGGCTTATAGACATGCATACCAAATCAAAGCATCAAAGCATTGGTTTAATAAACAAGGTAGGGGCAACCATTACACCAGTTCTAAAGTAATAACGTTAGACTATCATCACACATAAGCTAGAGAGGCGTACAATTTTGGATCATTGATTAACAAATCGAAATATGGACAATCTGATGTGCGTATGAATGGCTTCACATGTTACACATGTTTGTGTCAAGCAAGGTGATGAAGGGGTTAAGGGGTTTGACCCCCTTAACCGGCAGCGTTCGGTTCGAGACTGCTTTAGCAGCCACAAGAAAAATTTGCGTGATTTAAGATTGAAGCAGCAAGATCAGCGTTGGGGAAACCTGTTTCCTCGTATCGGAAAATTTCCTGTTGTTTTCTCAGTCAATCGGAAATTAAAATTTTGAATCGGATTGTTCCTGCAAACAAAATTCACAATCGCATCCCATTTCACCAAGCCAAAAAAAAGCAAACAATAAGATACAATGACTAGAACTAATTATCATTAAGTTCTAAAAATCCTAACAGTGGAGTAACAGTAGCTTAATTTAAATGTTTCCATGACAAAATACAAAAGGGACAATAACAATGGCTTAATTTAAATGTCTCTATTACAAAATACAAAATACAAAGGCATAAAAAAAAAAACATAGGGAGGAAATAGACAGTAATAGAACGAAATGGTTTTGTTGGTCTTAATTTAAACTATGGTTTCTGTAGTTGCAGCTTTAAAGCAAAAAATTTCAACCAGCTTGGTTATGTCATTTATAGACATGTGTTGCATTACTATTCCGGTGAGGATAATAGATTTGGTAAGCTTTCTAGCAAGGCCCGTCAGCTTTTTGTCAGGAGATTCTAAGTCTTAAGAAACGGCAAGAACTTCTTAGAGATGTCAAATAGATTTCTCATTATTACAGTCTTCTTGCAGATATGAGAAAGGCATTATCCAGAGACGTACAGAAGAAATCTATAATTCCCTTGGCCTATCACACCAGAGGAGCTAGAATATGACTAGTGATTTCATCTCCAAGTGAGCTATTCATATTCAAATCCTTTTCTGATTGCTATCTTCATAAAATCATCGTCATGTTTGTTGTACCTCTAAAGGTGATAAAATAGAAATTAATAGTTCTTTTATTATTCCAGGACAATATTTGTTGTACCTCTGAAGCTGATGAAAGGGAGATTGATAGTTCTTTTATTATTCCAGGACCGTAGTTAGTGTTTTGTCTAACATAGAGGCAGATGCCTAACCAGTGTTTGAAAATCAAGGTTGCAGCTAGTGCCGTTCATGAACCTGTAATTCCCCAAGAATGATCAATCTGCCATTTAACTCTTCAACCATTCAATACTCTTCATATGTTGCTTCATTTATTAATTTTCAATGTGAAATAAAGAAATTAGTTTCCTGGACACATTATGCAAAATAACCTTTTTTGAAAGCCATAGAAAAGTCTTTGTAGCATTTGCTGAAAATGTACATTACTACCACTCAAACAAAGCAAAACATTTTCTGTGTTTGGCATTCACACTTGCTTGCAAGTTTGCTACTTGCCATTTATCAATGTCTCACTAGATTAGTTTTCAAGACAAAAAGAATTTAAATAAGTGCACCAAGAACCAAGTTGGCACGATTGAATAAACTATGTGTAGAACCCATATCTTCTAAAAAATGAGAGAACGAAGAAGATATTAAGGCATATATTGACAAACCAAGATATACAAATGGCTGTGTTGTTGAAAAATTTACCCATGACTTTTGAAAAAAGAACTCGAATATATCTCTCCCATTATAGGGAGATATTAATTTATTGAAAACCCTCAATTGGGGTCTTGATCACCCTAAAATACCATTACCTTAGGGTGATCAAGAAAGGTCGAACAGTAGAAAGGTGGATTTAAATTACTCATTCATATCCTAAAAAATTTTCGAAGTGCACATTTCCTCTTACATTGTGTTTTGCAGCGTTACAAAATAAACATAAATTCAATTCTTGCATGTTCAGAACTGAAATCCTTTCGACTTAATAGAAAAGTGCTTTTGCAGCGAGTTGGACAAAAGAAATGTTCGCGGCGGCCTTGGCCGCCGCGATAAATTTCTTGTAGTAATAATGGATTGTTTAGTACTTGTTTATTGTTGGTTGTGATATTAAAAAAAAAATTGGACCCTTCGGTCCCTAACAAAACGAACCTTCTAAGTATTGAACTTGGGCTAATAACAATTTCCATTACCAACAACTCGAAAGATTCCATAGAAAGCAGCCACAAGCAGCTCATTTCCCAAGTATGGTTGTATCCCCAAAGTACCCGCGCACAAAGCACGTGAATTACCTAGCTCCTTGTGGGGATTTGTCCTTGTATAGAGTTGCTAGAAAAGCAATTACAAGAGGCATATAACTTGAACCAGGATAAAATATGTAGCACTATGAATTAAACAGAAGCAATGCACGCTTATGCTTATGCTAGAACACATTAAGTGTGTAAAATATAGAAAAAATGTACAACGTTTGAAGAGCACTACTTGGAATTTAACTTTTAGATTTTATCCGTCAATCCCTACGCTGGTCCCCTTTCTGATTGTCTTTACTCTATTCAAATAGTTTCGTCCATGAAAATTGGATTTTGACTTTACATTTAGATTGTCGTGCTAAGCCTCCAAAAATTTGTTCGTATGCTTCTTATTTTATGTAGCCCTTTTTTGCTTACTTTGTATTTGAGATGAGGGTTATATCTAATGTACAGAGAATTTGAAGAGCTATGGGCAGAGTTTGAGATACAAGTCCTTTCTTGGGAGGCGATGTATCCACTTTATGTAGCTATCTGCTATTTTATTTATTAAGAAATGCTAGAAAACATGTGTTTATTTGATAGCCAATTTATTGAGTTGCAGTACCGAAGCATGATTGGAAGAGTAAAGTTTATGGCCCGAAAACGCATTTAGAAATGTAGCAGTATGCTGAAAATTTAGTTACATGAATAGTTATAAGAAATAAACCTCTGAGAAATCTGAATGCAAGGTAAAGCACATGAACACTCTGCAGAATTGGAAAGTTTATCATTTTTTATTTCCCATTAATGGGCAATTCAACGAGGAAGTCTAGCTATCTGAAAACCCTTGAGTAATGTTTATGCTTTATGATACTGATTTCTTGGGTGCAGATTGTCTTCATGTACTAAAGAAGATGCTTCTTATCTCACCAGCTGTGTTGCAACGGTTTAGAGAAGAAGATGTTTGGGATATAATGTTCTCTGACTATTTTTTTTTTTATTTTTGGGTGGTTGGTGCACAGTCCATCGTGAATGATGGTAATGGGAATTGTCAAAGCTAATGCAGTCGATATCGAACCCTTGAGGCTTGAAGTAGTCTCTTTTGTGGGGCTTGCAACAATTACTAATGGAGGAACTGATAACACGGTACTCTTTATTTTCTAATCTATAAGAAGTGCATTTTTTGCCATCATTAGCTAAGTCTGTGAGTTACAGGGCATTGCAACCTCATTAAAGAGCGCCAACAAAGTTTTATTACCACATACAATGAGCTAGAAAAAACCAGGAACATGAGTTCCTATAATAATTCAATTTGCATTGCCACATTGAAGTCAACGAAGTCAATTGGAAACCGAGTGTACAACATTGGAAGTACATAACAGATCACGATTATTTAGAAGCACAAGGTTTTGCACAAGGATCTGGAGATACCCATACGAATGGGATCCGAGGATAAGCAATTGAAGATGCACCTTCAACGACGCAGCACAAAGCAAAGAGAAATGCAAGTGAAGACCTCAAACTGTTGCTTGAGTTGTAGAAGAATAACCCAGTCATGGTGCAATTTTTGCAGGGTTCGGATTTAATTCAAGTTTGCTTAGCTAATACAACGAACTTATTACCATTATAATTCATTGTGGCATATTGAAGGTGACATACCATGTAGTCTGAGCACCTACAGTGCAAGCAATGCTTGGGCAGAACATCACATTTTATACAAGCCTTGCAAATGTAGCCCAAGCAATGTTCGAATATATCGCAAGCATCAAAAGCATAGTATGCAAAGTCTGCTTGAAACTCATGCTTTAAATTCAGGACGCATGAAACTCTTTGTTCAATTGTCCTAAGATGCTGAAGGGGACGTCCCTCTACGTGGACCAGGACCTCACACCCGCACAACAGGAGGCACGCAGACAGGAGCTTGTCAGGGTCAGAAGCATCCGCCACCAAGGGGGTGCCGCAGGATTGGTTCGGGGCAGGATGCACATTTTCCGCCAGCCTGCTACTGCTGCAGACCCCGCAGCCCCGATCGCAGCTGAACGTGGCCCTGCTTCTGCTTCTCCTACTATAGTTCCCCCTTCTCCTGCTCCTACTCCTGCTCCCTCACGACCCATGCCCTCTCAGCCACATGCTTGCCTTCGCTCCATCTACTTCTCACCCAGCCTCTGCTTCCCGTCCTCCCCCCGCGACTCAGGCTGCGCATACCACTGCTGCTGACAAATAGGAATTGTGCCTCCGGGTGGTCTCATGGAATTGTCGAGGCTTCCCTTGGCAGAAGGGGGACAGACTCAACTCCGTGGCAGCCGATATGAATCTCATCTTTTTCATGGAGACATTGGAGCATGCCGGGCACAGGCTATCTGATCTGCCGGGTTACCAACATTTCTCGGTCTTCAATACCTGTACAGGATAGAGGGGTCATGGTGGGGTTGCTTGCTACTACCGGACAACCTTGGCACATTCGGTTACCCTCCAGAAGACAGACAAACACAACCGGTACTTGTGGGTTCGTGTGCATAATACCAGTGGCAGCCTTACGGAGCCGCTCTCTCTCTGCATCCCGGGCCTCTTTGTCCAAGCGCACTTGTATTCGCCTAGCAATCTCCGTATGGTACCGGGCCGGCCGAGCTCGCATGTCCGCTTGCACAAGGTCCATACGATCTTGTGTAAAGGTAGGGGGAACATTTTCAAAAACAAAGGCATACAAGTCTTCGTTCCAAAAGAAATCAGGGAGTTTGTAATGGTCCCTGTACATGAGTACATGGCCCTTACCAAGGTAATAGAACCCATTAGCACGCTCTTGTGGTAGGGCACTAGCTATCTGGTGAAGGTCTTCTACCCTAGCAAGGTGTTGAATCCGTTGGGCCTCCATACGGATGAGTTTTGCGGGATCTTCCTCTTCGTTGGCCAGTGGATAAAACTTAACAAAGGCCCAAGCTTGATCAGGCTACTCTACAAGGGTGTAGGGTTGGTTTGCAGCGTTTAGCTTCATAAGAAAGCGGTCATTAAAGTGGAAAATGGGATAAGGGATTCTACGGCCCTCGGTGAAAAGAGTCACAAGTATATCTAGAACAGTGTCGATCATAGAGTTTTCTTCAGAAAGATAGTCCAGTAGGACACTGAACAACTGAAAGATAGTCGCCTTCTTTAGGTCCACCGTGAGCTTGAAGCGCGGCATCATGGCACTGGCGATGCACAGCAAGGGAAAAGAGGTAGGGCGCTCAGGTTCAAACAGGTGGCGCTAGGGAGTAGGCGAGGGCGCTAGCGCTAGGGCTTAGGGCTTTTCAAAAAAAATACACAAAATTTGAATTTAACTTTTTAACTTTTTATTAATTTTTTCAATTTAAAAAAAAAAACAAAAAAACAAGCGCGTATAAAAATCGCGCGACCATATGGGACGCTGCGATCTTTATACGGCCTTAACTCAGCGAAAGAAACACCTCCGAAGACAACAGCGCCCCTTTTGATTTTTCGGCCCGCTGTTGTCGATTCGCCCTTGGGAGACGTGCCCCCTAGGGTATTTGGGAGGTCCCCGATCCATTGGAGCCATTTTCGCCTTCATCCGAGCTGCCTACAAAAAGTTATAGCCCTTCCAAACTTGGGTCCTCCAGTCGCCCTAACTTCTTAAGAACTTACAATCTATTACATTAACCTAGCACAAAACCAAACATCAAAGAGCTAAACAATCACACTAGCTTAAGCTCCCACCTAACTACCGAACTAACGAGTTAGGGTTTGGTCAGTGCTATGATTTCGAGTAACCGAAATCACGGCTCTGATACCACTGTGATGCTCCGTGAACATATACGACACTCGGACGTATACATATGGGGACTTTCCCCTCCCATGGCAACCAACTCACCATGAGCAGGGCCCTCCGTCTAACTCGGGCCATCTATAAGAAGATGCTCAAGTGAAGGACACAGAGGGGTCATTCGGCCCACGCCTTCAATGGGGCTCCTACGTCGCGGAAACGTGAATACAAGGTTAGCACACAGCATAATCATATCATAATTTACCACCATGAGGGGTGGCACATCATCCAAGTGACAACAACAAAGAATATGCATTTAATACTAAGGAACCCATGGTTCTACCCCGGCTCAGACTCCCATGAGGATCGACTGACGGCTAGGTCTCAAGAGATCAGCAGACCGAATCTTGACATGGCGTTGGCTGGCATAGAACATCGGCTAGGGTTGTCCACTCCATCCGCCCCTCCTGTGCACACTTTGCAGATGAGTCCAATCTTCCATTTCGGTGCTACAAAATAAACACTTGACTTTCTTAACATACAATTTTTCTCTTTTTGAAATACCTAAAACAATTCTCAGATGTTCTCTATGCTCTTCCAAATTCTGTGAATAAATAAGTATGTCATCAAAGAACACGAGGACAAACTTATCAAGATATTCATGGAAATGATCGTTCATTGGATACTGAAAAGTTGCTGGTGCATTTGTCAAACCAAAAGGCATAACCACAAATTCAAAGAGCCCATATCTTGTAGAAAAAGTTGTTTTGAGTATATCACGTATTACTGGTTTTGAACACAAGGGTAACATCCCATCCCCAGCGGCATGCAAACTCATGGCATTCCCAACTTGGTGAGCCACCCTTATATCGCTGTTCTAGAGTCCGCTGCCGATTTGTATGTTAAGACAGCCTCCTAGTCCTTGCTACATGGCACGACCACGATGGCAATTGAATTACAACAGAGGCGGCGCCAGAAGGCGCAAGTCCCAGAAGGCTAAAACAAAAAGGAAATTGCAAAGAAGAAGTCGGATTTCGCTGCTGCACAACAGAAACGATAAAGTTTATGCAGCCCTCTTTTTTTGGCCGCCTGTTATTTCCTTCACGCAGAGAGCACCTTTTATCGCAGCCACTCCGATGCGGATAGGATGGACCCTTATGTCGATCTATATGATGACATACAGCAGCACAAGCAGTTGGGTAGGGTCGTCCTTCTTGGGGATTTCAATGCACGGACAGGAGTAGAGCAGCCCATGAGACTTGACCCCCTCGCTGACGATGTCCTGCAGCTACGCCCCGCAGAGGCAACCTGGCCACGAGGATCGGATGACAACCAGGTCACTCGCTTTGGCAGACAGTTGCTCCTGCTATGCGGTATTTTTGACTTGATAATTTGCAATGGCCTGTCACAGTGGCCCACTTCTCGCAAGTGCACCTGCAGACAAGACAATCAGGGGGGAGGGTCTAGTGTGGTGGACTATGTGCTCGTAGTTGCGCAAGATATGCATCTCATTAGTCGTTTCTGGGTGGGCACCGACAGTCGGGATGAGGAGATCGACTCAGATCACCTCCTACTTTATTTGGACATGACTTGGCAAGCCGCCAGAACCCCCACTATGCCAGCCCCTCGCCATCCTCAATTGCGACTGGATTATGAGCAGGCAGAGGACTACGCCGAGATGCTCATGGATGCCCTGCCAGCAATTCTGCGGACCCCCACATTAGAGAAGCAGACAGACCAGTTGACTGAGCTATTACGGGATGCAGCAGACAGGTGTTTTGGCAGACCCCCCCGCGTAGCCGCTCAGGGACAACAACCTTTCTGCATAACTAATGGTTTGATGCGGAGTGTAAAGAACGCAAGCGCCAGCTCCGTCACATTTTGGATCCAGGTACCCGCTTGCAGGCCACCACACAGTACCACGCCCATCTGAAGGAGACAAAGGCGCGGTACCTTGCCAGGCACCAGGGGGAGATGTTCGGCCTGCTGGACACTCATCCTCGCCTTTGGCGCAGAGTGCTTCGAAGGCCAGCCCAGCCTACAGGGGACATCACACCCGGGCAGTGGGAGCAGTACTTGCAGCAGCTCTATGACCCACCAGGGACGCGTACGCCCATACCCTCAAAGGATGCCCCCCCATTGGTTCTCGCGAGAGGAGGATGTTGTGGAGGGCCTACAACGGCTGGCTAATGGGAAGGCAGCTGACCTCGACGGTATGCAGGCCGAGTTACTCAAATGGGCAGGGCAGCCCTGGTGCCGATCCTCATTACCCTGTTCAACAGAGCATTGCAGGAAGGTTTCCCCCGACAATGGACCGCAAGCAGGGTTGTCCCCATTCACAAGGCGGGCGACCCACACTGTCCGGCCAATTACCGGACGATCATGGTCAGCTCAGTATTTGCCAAACTATTGGTTGGCATTCTCGAGCAGCAGTTGACCCGCTGGGCAGAGGCAGCAGATGTGCGAGCCCTCACACAAGCAGGCTTTAGACCCCGCCACTCAACGATTGACGGGCTTTCGATACGGTCCCTCGGGAAAAGCTATGGGCTAGACTGCGTCAACTGGGGCTGCCGCTGCCTGTGCAGAATGCCATATACAGGCTGTATGAGAGTTGTTTTGGCAGGATGCAGCCGACGGGCCAAGCATTCATCAGTAGTATCGGGGTCCGGCAGGGCTGCCCCCTCTCACCAACACTTTTTGGCCTCTACATTGACCAGTTAGAGCCATGGCTTACGGAGCATGGGGGGGATGGCATACAGCTTTTGCACCAAGTCATCCGCCAGCTCATCTATGCGGATGATGTTGACCTTCTGGCTCACACCCCAGAAGCTATGCAGTCTCATCTGGATGCCCTAGACACATTCTGCCAGGCTACAGACATGCGCGTCAATCTGACCAAGACCAGGGTGGTTCTCATATCCTCTTCACGCCACCCCACGCCTCCTGCACTCACATATCGAGGACAGCCTGTGGAGGTCACGCCCACCTACGAGTACCTAGGGCTGGAGTTCCCCTCCTCGCTCTGTTGGGAGACGTCCATCCGCTTGCGGGTGACAGCAGGCTGGAAAGCGCTTTATGCCATGTAGAAGAACAGTCACCAGGCAGAGCTCTATGATTGGGGCCATCAGTCACATCTATTTCGGGCGCTGGTCGAGCCTGTCCTTCTGTACGGGGTCGAGGTTTGGGGCCCGATCGTCTCTTTGGCGACCTGGAATAATGACTTGGAGCAGGTGCAGAAGGCATTTTTGGCACGGGCACTTGGGCTGAAACCTTCAGTCCCCTATCAGATTCTGCTGCAGGAAACTGGATTCTTGCCGCTTTAGCGGGCAACCCTTGATAGACACATCGTCTACTTTCAGAAAGTGGTTAATATGGGTGATGCTCGGCCCCCGCACCTGGCTTACGCTGTGGCAATGGGCCCGCAGCGGCTCAGGGCCTGTTGGAGGGGTAAGAGAGACCAGTGGTTCGCCAGATGGAACGTGCAGGAGCACAGATGCGTGCAGGTGGACACAGAGGCCGATCGTGACAGCCTGCGGGAATACCTGGACGCTTGCTTCCTTGGTAAGCTCTGGGACCCCGACGCTCTAGAGCAGGTCAAACCGGCCGATTACAAGGAGCACATTAACCCCGCATTGCCCCGGGGCCCGCAGCTCTACCTGCGTTCCCAGCTGCCCCTGAAAAAACGCAGACTCATTGCCTCCATTCGCACATGTGCCCACCATCTCTGCATCGAGACGGGCAGGTGGATTGGGGAGCCCCGCCAGGACAGGCTCTGTCAGTGCTGTCAAATGGGTGCCATTGAGGATGAGTCTCACACTTTCCAGATTTGCCCAGCATTCAGTCAGATCCGGGCCAGATACGTTCCCTTAGTACGGCCGGAATTGCCCCTACATTTGCTGATGAACACATCGTCAGTACGTGCTCTGGGGTCGTACATTCAGAAGGTACTGGATCTGCGAGCCCACCTTTCCCCCGCCTGGCTGCTCGCTGATCAGACACTATGGGTACGGTACATGCGTGTATATATTTGTGTGTTTTTGCATTTCGTATATTGGAACAGTTTGTCAGCAGGCTGATTGCTGCCACGATTTTTCCCTCGAAAACCCTTCGGGGCGGGGGTTTTTTAATCCGGGTAGTAATCCGCTTGCTGCGCTTTTGTATTGGGTCCCATAGACCGATTGGTCTCCGTGGACGATAAAAATACCTTCCTTCCTTCCTTCCTACATTTACTAATATTGTATTTTGACATGAAGGCTTGAGTTGATCAAAGATGCACAACATGCTGATAATTCCCTTCTAAACAAGACATGAGCACTTGAAGGGTGCAATTGAAATTTGGATTTACTTCAGGAAACAAGTTCCTAGCATCATGCAATGTGGGTAACCTATGATTTTCCAACACATAGGAAACTCAAACTTATAGGTTCTAACTTTCTATAAAAACAAAATGCTATAGCATAGCACTGATGCTATAGCGTAGCCCTTCCTTACACCATTGGATCCTAATCCAGGTCAATAGATGGCCAAGAGACTACTAGTAACAACTTTTTTCTCTGAAATTTGAAGCCAACAACTTCTGCTGTTAGACCATGCGCTAGCACAAATGCCCATTTGGCATTATTAAATTAAAGGCGATGGATAAATCTTTAAGTGCAGAGATGTTTTATGATCCTATGGGAAGTTGTTGGATCTTCAAAAAGGAACAGTCAAAATCATGATAACTCCTCAAGTGCAACATAGCCAGGTTAGAAAGTACGGGCATTTTATTTGGGCATTTGGCATCTCTTATTGAGCTTGCAACTAGAATAGACAGGAAAAACATGAGCTTATTGAAGATGAAAATGTGGTTGTTTCAGATGTTGTTGATATCCATTTGAGACAATAGAGGTGAACCAAGTGCATATCCGACTTGGTCCTTGCTCTCGAAACACTTTAAAGAGCACATAACTTTTTACTATAAAATTCCTATCAAAACATATAAATAATATACTGAGTGTTTATAATATCAGTTTTGCATAAGAAGTGAACACAATAATAAGGTAAGATAAGATGAATTTTTACAAAAACTATAGTCACAAAATGTAGAAGTGGCAAATTTTTTCCTCATGAGTGATTTCACTTTTATTCCATTTTAAATTGGATAAACATTTATTTTCAGTGCACATTTCAGAGTTTGAGAAAATCTACGTGGTAGATACATGTTTCTCTTTGTGACGTGCCATTAGGCAAAGAGAAGTCAATGAATATAGAAGTATTTAAAGATTCTTTTCAGATTAAATAAAGGATGTGATGTAGCATAGATAGCTAAAAGGCCATGTTGTCATGACAGTGCCATGTTACATATGTATTTCAAATCTTGGCAACTCCAGTTTGGAAGCAATGCTAATAGGTTTCATAGAACTACTAGGGCTGATTTTCTCAATGGTAGAGTACTTTGTTCACATGAAACTTTTAGCCTTGTACAAACTGTATTTTTGTAAATCTTATTAAACTGCCCAATATCTGCTTTTAGCACTAAGCAATTCTGCTATAGATCACTTTGACTGCTTTACTCATTTTTTTAATGTCCCACATTCTCAGATACATGCAACAATAAAAATAAGATCATTGTGATGTTTATTTTAAGCACTGTTTTTTGTACACGTCCAAGAGATAGAAATCTCTGAGTATTTGCACATTCAAACAAATAGAAGTTCAAGGAAGATTATTTTTTTACAAAAGGAAAGAGGCAGCTCCGGACATTTTTATTTGGTTACCCCTCAGAAAGTGTGTCCTTTCAATGGTTGCCTTTGAGTATAATTAAGTACAACTATAAATCTTACCATCTGACCTATTTATGCATGACTACTGCTAAGCCATATAAGCCTGCCTAAAGCTCCACTCAAACTTTAAAGATGACCAAAATTTAAGTCCTCCTAGCAATCATTGCCTTCGAAAAGAAGAAAAAAGGGACATACAAAACTTTACCCAACACCTAATATCTACCCAAGCCAGTGAAACATCAAAAATAAATCCACTCTATTGTCAAGATTTCAACTGTCTACGTTCCGTTAACAAACAATATGCATGGAGGTGTGCAACCTTAAAGTGAACAAACTAGCGAGAATTACCCAGATAAAACAATACTTCCAAAATGCTAATTTCCTATTACAAAACATACCAACCAACAATATTCCTTTAAGTAATAATTTGTCTAAGTAAATATTTTTTTCAACAATCTTATCTAATCAATCCAAGTCTAAAACTACCCAAGCCTTCTGTTGCGACTTTTTTGTTAGTTTTTTTTTTTTAAATTACCTTGGCTGTTGGATAGAGTTTTTTTTTCCTTGGAGCTGCAGCACGTGAATGGTTGTCTACTTGTTTCTTCAGTATGGCTCACATGGCTTTTACTTCCTGTAATGAATCCACGAACATAAAGAAAAAGTGGTAAAAAGAGGATCGGGCAATCTATCTTCTCAATTTTTGCTTTACCTCTGTGGGAATAGCTGCATAGAAATCAAAATAGAGTAGCTGCGTCCATCCAAATACAACAGATGAAACGGGTACTGGATCCATGTGGTTTTTGGATATGGCACTAATCTCGCACAGAGATATATCCTGCAACAGCTAACATGGGCTAGGGGAGGGTGCCCACTATCAGCGCAGTGCCCAGCTACTGCGCGGCTCAATTCCGCACTCTTGCCCACTGATCCCGCAGCCCTATCCCCCTGTATTGCGCATACCTTGCTCTTGAACTGTGTGTAACTTTCTCCACCAATGTCAGATTGACACGTGGATTGGTGCATCTGAAAGCCCTCTTCAAGAGCTTTCTTTTCATATGTGTTGGCACTGCAGTCTCCTCAGGAATCATAAAAAACAATTGATGGCTACTTGGTGCGCAGGTGCGGGGAGATGGGCATGCAAGTTACCCTACTTTCAAGGCTCGTAACTTCTTCTCAGGAACTCCAAATCTGAAATTATTTTCAGTGATAGATAGGCGAGCTCGTCCTCTTTCTATTGATGTCTCAGTCCAAGATTGATGCAAGAAACTAGAGTTATGAAGATTCTAAGACTAACTGCGGCATATATGGACTAACGGGAGTTTGAACTAGGTTTTGATCACACTGCTTTGCCTTTGGTTCGCTTGCCTTCTCCTTGCTGCATCTTTCTAGGATTGCCACGTGTATGGCCACAAGTTTTTGTTGAAACTCAATGGCTCTATTGGATGGCTCTTGTTTTTTTTACTTTGTTAAAAAAATAGCGATTAGGATGGGGTTAGCGATGAGGGTGGTTAGGCACCGTCTCTTAATAGTTTTTTATCGTCTTAATAAGGTTAAAAATGGTGGCAAATAAAAATATAAGAAAAAGAAAAAAACATAAAATTACAAATAGAAGAATGAAGAAAGGGCTATTTAGAACAATGGCATTCTCTAGAAGCTCGGGAGTAATCCAGCTGATACATGGTGCTGCTGCTGCTGCTGCTGCTGCTAGGATAGGATAGAAGAAAGCGTTAAATTGAGCTATGCCAATGGCATTAGCTCTTCCATGGTGTCCATCGCTTCAAAATCCCTCCAGCGAAGCCTCGCATTTACAACGCACATGGCTCAAATCCGAAGAGCAACCCATTTGCTTCTTCAAATTCTTGCACAAAAAGAAGAGAGCTACAATATGTGGCAGTGGAACTAAAGCAGCCCATCTCTATTTTCCAGCTGAAGACAGGACGGAAACATGTGAAATTACAACCCAACAGCCGCAGAAGAGGCAGAATTCATGGCTGGCTAATGCTATTAATCATCTCAACGAAATATGCAAGCCCAAGCTTTCTTTGGATAAATTACCAGTGGTTCTGTCCTTTCTGATTGCAGCATCGATAAATACATATCCATTGGACGCCTATGCGTTTGTCACGGCTCCACAAAAGAAGTTGCAGAGTGACGAACTGGCCACGGTTCGCTTATTTAAGGAAAACACTCCATCTGTTGTCTACATCACAAACCTTGCTTCCAGGTTTGTTCTCTTCCTTGATTTTCCATTTTTTCCTAGGTCCTTACTAGCCATATGGAAAGCAAGGTGCAAAATTTTACTAGACTGGAAGAATAAGTAGCAAACTGTATTGAATTTTCCAGCGGCCGTGCACAATCAGTAGGAATTTTCATTGTGCAACTAACGATTTATCGATATCTTAATATTGCTTGTGATATCACAGGCGGGATGTATTTACGCTTGATGTCATGGAGGTTCCCCAAGGGTCAGGATCTGGTTTTGTGTGGGATAAAGAAGGACATATCGTTACCAACTTCCATGTTATCAGAGGTGCTTCCGACCTGAGGTGATAACTATACTTCATAATCTCATGTTTCACAGTGAATGTTGGGTGGACATGAGTAACAAACTCACTAAGTACGAACATGGATTGTCTGGTTCCTCTAATGCACAACTAAGCACAGATGCTTTGTATATACTAACAGATACATGGGAGTCCTTAAGTTGCGTCTTATCTGCATAAGGATAGATTAGACGCTTTACTTGTCATTGCAATCTTTGCGTATTTGGCGCATTTCTTCTGTAGGATTATAAGTTTCCTGTTTTCTCTTCCTTGGGCAGAATGCTTAGACATGGAATGCCCCTACAAACTTTTGTATCTTGATTGTCCTCTTTGAGAAGACATATTTCCCTCTAATGAAAGGTAATTCCTTTCACTTTACACTGGTGAGCTCAGGTCTCCTAAAGGACATTAGAGCTTTGTATGTCAATCAAGGTTAGTGTACTAGTTAGGACTCCAGTAGGAGGATATTAGTGGATTAATATTGAAATGGAGGCAGATGCCTATGGCGTTGACAATCCTTGGCATCATCCCTCTTGTTCTTTCGCATGGTCAGTCACTCTTGCGAAGTGAAAAATGGTGGCTGCTGTCAATATCATTCACCAAATTTTTCAGTAGGTCCTGAGGTTCCAGCTCCAAATATTAAGCACCTGAGCTTATGCCAGCATTATATATGAGGTACAGAAGGGTTGGTATTTATGGCCCTTACTCCTAAGCAATTTTATTTTTTAATCCTTATGCTGGTTCCCAAATATATCGTCGAACCAATTTTTTTACGCCATGGGATTGTATGATCTGTCAATCAGATCCGCGAAGTTGATAGGATTCCAAGCCCGCAAGTGCATTTGAAAATCAGAATTATGTCATGCCAGCTAAAGTTTGTTCTCCATCTAAGGTAAGGATTGTTCTTCTATGCGCAGCCACATTTTCATCTAGCGCATTGGAGAGGACCAGGTTCCAGCCATATGTTTGGACTCAGTAGGCAGGTAATTCGCCATGAAGTGCAGAAACCTCTAATTTGGTTCTGATCTATGATGTGTATAAGCAATGATGCTCCCCTCCCCTTCTATGTTCTCTAAATCTATTATTATAGAAAACTATCGCATCTGATTTTGTCAGGCAGCATTGTGAGCCTGAAGTTGCAAATTGGTGTTTTAATTGTGCTTTAAAACATGTAAGTTTACGGATTTACTAATATGCCTAGAGATCGATTGAATGAACACCATAAATTACTCGGTCTTCTTTCTTCTGGTAAAAGGGGCCGAGTTCATGGGAATAAAATTAGAGGTTCAGGATCTTCACTTCGGCTTCTATAATTTTATAGGAGGAAAAACTTCCTCCCTCTTTCGACCCACAATTTAAATCCAAATTTAGTAATTGTGGAGTAATGGCCATTAGTAGCAGACTGGTCGGTCGAATTGTTTTTATGGCATACGAAGTACCAAGTTTGTGGAAAATCAGCTCTGCATCACTGTTCGTAACAACCTGCTTTAACAAGCAACTTGCTTTCATTTGGAGATGAAGCCATGTTTGTTGGATTGCATATGATAGGAAAGCTTAGAACAGAGAATGGTTATTACACACTGCAGAATTCTTTCTTTTATAGAAAGAGGAAAATATCCTAACCATTATCTATATAAGGAAATGTGTATAAGCTGATTGGAATACTCCAACATCTAGTAGCTAGTTTTTGCTGCCTATATTTTGGGGGTTAAATGGCCTTATTTTGCCATCAGGGTCCTGGCAAGCCCCTGGTTTATTCTTTTGTGAGAGTACCAATATTCTTGTTGGCTACCATAAACTCCCTCAGTCGCAGATTTTTCATCATAGGCTGAATTGCATGTCTAGAAAATTGATTCAATTATTTGATTCTGGATAATAATATAATGAATAACACATTGTGCAGGGTAACACTGGGCGATCAGTCTGTTTATGAGGCTGATATAGTAGGATACGATGAAGATAAAGATGTTGCCGTGCTACATATTGATGCACCAAAAGATAAGTTAAAGCCAATACCTGTTGGAAGCTCCGGAGATCTTCTGGTTGGCCAAAAAGTTTATGCCATTGGAAATCCAGTGAGTAACATCCACAAGACCATGGCATTTGTTTTGACTTACATATATTTATACTGAAATGTGGTTTTTTTACCAGTTTGGGCTTGACCACACTCTTACAACTGGGGTTATAAGGTATGGGGAAAGAAGCTTCTGCTATAATAGAACTTGTGTTCAAGTTGCCAAAACAATGGATATGCTTGTTTACAGGAGTTTGTTTTCCATGTATCTTCATGCATCACAGTGGACTACGAAGGGAGATCAGTTCTGCTGCTACTGGTCGACCAATTCAGGATGTGATTCAAACGGATGCAGCTATTAATCCTGGAAATAGTGGAGGTCCACTCCTTGATAGCTCTGGGGACCTGATAGGGATAAACACTGCAATTTACTCACCATCAGGGGCATCCTCTGGCGTGGGATTTTCAATTCCAGTGGATACGGTAGATCTGTAATCCTGTTATCATCAGCCTGTGCTCGAATAAATTTATTTAAATTTTTTACTGGTTCTCTTTAGGTTGCCGGAATTGTGGAACAAATCATAAAATATGGGAAGGTTACCAGGCCTGTTCTGGGCATCACATTTGCACCAGAGCAATCTGTTGAGCAGCTAGGTGTTAGTGGGGTGTTAGTTCTTGATGCACCCCCTAGTGGCCCTGCAGGAAAAGCTGTAAGGATAACATTTATACATTAACTTGTCTTTGTGGCTGTGTTGTTAATGAGTTAAGATATTAACTGTCTTTGTGGCTGTGTTATTAATGAGTGAAGATCCATATTTGCAGGGTCTGAAGCCAACAACAAGAGATAACTATGGTCGTCTTGTTTTGGGTGACGTGATAACATCTATAAATGGTCAGAAAGTTCTAAACGGAAGTGATCTTTACAGAATCCTTGATCGCTGCAAAGTGGGAGATAAGGTGAGGTTTCCAAACTTAGAACTTGGTTTTTTGTCCACTGCTTACTCTTGCATATTGTAGGTGGAGGTAGAGGTTTTACGTGGAGAACAGAAGATCAAACTACCAGTGGTTCTTGAGCCAAAGGATTGACATGCTCATAATTATATAATTAAACTTAGAAAGAGTACACTCTTGGATGAGAAAAGCACCAATATTTGCCTGTGCTCATCAACATACACCCCTGATACATGGAATGGACGGCAATACCATTTAGAATCCATCAAATAAACTTGTCGGAACGTCAATTGGAAGAGCAAAATTGAATTGTTACACTCTACGATTGTTGTAGTATTGATTGCCATACATTACCTGAACATAGTAGCTAGAAAAACATTGTGCCTATTCAGTCTGAGCACTAATTCCTACCCAATTTAATAGTACGTAATTGCATGTCAATGCTTTGGCTCTAGAACTTCTTAAAAGTTAAAATAGAGAAACGTAAAAACCGGTTAGGAGCCACTCTGCCCCATCGTCCACTTATATCGTGCCATGTGGCACTTTTTTGGCCCTGTTTCAAAACCAGGAAGCTTAAGAAACTCTGCGTTCCGGCGATGCACTTCTGTAACCAAAATTTACCACAAATTTACCACAAATTTTATGCACTTCGAAGCTTTCTACTTGCATTCCAGGCCATTCCGAGCTGCAGAGTGTCTCCTAACCGATTTCCACGTTACAAGAAAGGCGATCTACATGCCTTTCCTGTATACATAAACCACGTTTACAAAACAAACCACAATTCACATTTTTCAGATTTAAAGACGAATGCTTCACAGAGAAGCAATTCACGTCAAACACAACCCCAGCGATAAACTGTTAAGTAGGCCATAAGCAGGCCATCACGTCAGGCTCAATAGAAGCTTTGTGTTTGTCAAGAAGTAAAGAAAAATTACACATTTGTTTTGGCTCAATGGCTGCACCATCAGTTATATTACATGACAACGGCCTGCTTTTCCGCATCAGTCGTATGAGATTGTAATATTACAAATGGAGTTCATTGTCTTGTCAAGCTGGCCGTGGGATGAGAACTTACTGCAGGAAAGCTGGAAAGTATAGTTTTCAAAAAGGGAAGTCGCCTTTCCATGATGAAGCTTTGAATGCCAGAGAGGTCAGTACAAACTATAAGCATATTTCACAACTTTCTCTTGTAAACTAGAGTTTGTGAAAATAGAGTTTGACAGAGAGTTTGTGGAGAAAGGCTTATCTCTTCACTCTTAGTTTGGAAGAGTGGCCATGTCTTACATTTTGATGGCAAAGCACGCTGGTGGATATGTATGTTAAATGTGGGAGCACGGTTCATGCGCACCAGGTCTTTGATAGGATGTTACATTATCATGGAATGCTATGCTATTTGATTATACAGAGAAGGGCTAAGAATGTCAAGACTGGAACCAAATAGAGAAAGGATTGACAGCGAAAACGAAACTGAGTGATCTACTTGATTGCTCAATTCGTATAAGTACATGAAGCTCCGAGATTCGAGGAGCTATATAAAGTACAACAACAACTAGGAATATAAATGCAACGGCTCTCAAGGAATCTGAGAGTGAGTCAGGAATCTGTGTCAGAGCTTGAATGCTCTAACACTCCCCCTTCAAACTTGACACCAAACAGAGTAATTCCCATGGCTTGACGGTGGTGCAGAAGAGAACCTCGCGGAAGAGCTTTGGTGAAGGAATCTGCTAACATTTCTTGAGTGGGCAAATATTGCAACTTGATGAACTTTTCGTCAATCTGTTGTCGAACATAGTGATAATGGATGGGTATGTGATGTGTTCGAGGTCTGTGGGCTGGACATTGAGCCATATTGATGGCACTTTGATTATCAATACAAACAGAGATGGGCAGGGCTGGAGGAGTTTGGACAAACTGGAGAAGTTGATAGTAAGCAACCAAATCCCGGGCTCCATGAGACAAGGCTAAGTATTCTGCTTCAGCCGAAGATCGAGCTACAACGGCTTGTTTTTTAGACAACCACCCCAAGAGACCACCATAATATAAGTAGCAACAGCCGGTCGTAGATCTGCTATGCACATTAGTGCCATGACTGGCATCCACCATCAAGGTTAATTCAGGAAAATCAGTGGCAGAATAAGTTACTCCATGGTGGGGAGTGCCTTGAAGATACCGTAGGATCCTTTTGGCAAGGTTCCAATGCTGAGAGGTGAACTTGTCATTGAATTGGCTGAGCGTGATTACTGAATAGCAAATGTCGGGTCTGGTAGCAATCATCACATACATGAGGCTGCCAATGAGGGATCTGTAAGGAAGATCAGGAGTAGGGGACGTATCAGAAATGGCATCAAAGAGTCTAAGGCTATGTTGGGGTGATCACCACACTTGTCACCACTCACCACACTCATCACCACACTCGTCACCACACACCACACTTGTCACCACTCACCACATTCACCACTATTGAGGTGGTATAGAAGATAGTATACCGTATATGGAGTGATGTACGCACATGCTCGCGTGCAGGATTTTTGCACGTATGCATTATGATGTGCAGGTGGGATTAGGATCACTGTATTATCTGAGCAGAGAGAGCAGAGAGAGACGGTGTATTGAGAGTGAGCATTTTTGCTTGATCTAGCTATGGAGATGATTCTTTGTGTTGTGCATTGCCTTGTTTTGATAGATTGAGCTTGGATTGTTGGGTTTTTCATCCTTCTTGCACGGTTAGAGTCCAGGCTCTAACAATTTGGCGACCACGGTGGCTCGATAGACCATTAATCGGCAAGAATTTCCATTGAAAAAGGAGTTGTTACCATTGGTATTGGTGATCGTCGGTAAAGAACGACACCAATATGTAGCATAATAACAGGGTTTTTTTTTTATGTTTTTGTACGATTTTTACTAAGGTTTTACTATGATTTTGGTGCTGTATTTGATGAGGTGTACTAAATAGTATTTCTAGAGTGCGCCCTTTCGGGATCCTTGATTTCTGTGGCACTTTTCAATGGTCACCTATGAATATTCAATATTATTCCAAATTTAAGCATGCAAGGATCGAGTAATTTATTTTAGGGTTCGTTGCTAGTTGGTGCAGAGCTTCTCGAACGAGCAAGGGAATAGGGGTGTTTGAGATCTGGAGTTTTGCCTGGCCATTTCAAAAGGATTTTCTGATCTCGATTTGTCCTGCTATGAAGAATGGTAATTTTGCCTACTCCAATATTCCACATAACCATGCTTTTCCATCCCAGCTGTGTGCAGCCTGTATCTTTTAGTGCAAGCGTTTCTTCTCCGATGGAGGGCCGCAGTGAAGATCCTGCTAAAAAATGGAGCTCCATTTCTATGAAGGTAACTCGCTCTAATCTATGCTCTGTGTTTGCCTCCGATGCTAGACGTTATCATCGCTAGACTCTCTTATCATCGCCATCTTTCTGAACTTGTTCAGCAACCTTCTGTAGTTCTGTACTACCACAAAGGTCCTCTTTTGGCTGGAAAAGGGCCTCTTAATGTTTATCTCATCTGGTATGGATCCTTCACCCCTGCATCAACATCCACGCAGAATATTTGAGTTGTTTACTCAAACAGAGTTGTCAGGGCCTCCATAGCTGGCTTTTGCATTTGTGTGCTCTGGAGATATAGGATTTGGCCGATTTCCTTTAGTCATTTCTGCATTTTAAGGGGGTAGATACATTTGTGCTAAAACCAGGCATACGGTCTAGTAGTGCCAAAAAGGGGCTTTATGCCTTGAAACGGCTTAAGCAAGTTTATTTGCATGCTTAAACGGCTGGTAAGGATAGATTTGGGAAGCTTGATACAATACTTGAATATATTTCTTATCATGGAATAAATTACTACTCCTATATTTTAGTGTAGCCAAAATAGGTTTAGCTAAACTACCTTCAAATTGAGGCTAGAAGTTTCTAACACTTGGCTAAACTAAATGGTTTTTCTCCATCATAGTTTCTTGCTTTTGGCTAAACTTTCACAAAATGGAAAGGCAAATATTAGCCATCACGATATAGTAATTTAAAAAAATCCAAGCATTTTGACAAAGACATTGAATTTATTGTAAATACATAAATCAAGACAGAAACATACATGAACATGTTCAAACCTAAAAAGAAAGGGACTACATTGTTCTTTTCCTCTAATGCTTCAACTTTGTACTTGGAACAAGAAAGAAAGTGGAAAAAAAAGGAAAAATATAAACCCTATTTGAAATTTCTTAAAGTTAGTACATACATTGGTGTTGAATTTCGGGCTAATCTATCCATTTTTCCAAGCCCACTCTATCTTAGGTTTAGCTAATCGATGTCCTGATGGATATGTCTGGAGGTAAAGGTTTGGCTATTCAACTTAAAAACTCACTTGGGCGGCAAAAAAATTGGGCTAAAATTTTCTTTTTTTTGGGCATTTTTTCCATTTACTTTAGCCGTTTTTCTTGGAAAAACGGCTATAAAATAGCCATTTGGCTAACCTTAGCCGTTATTTTATTCCATGTTTCTTATGACAGAAAGGATCTTAAGTCATTATTTCCCATTTTTTCTCTAGGGCAAGGCAGTACCCTGGTTTTTCTGGTATTGAGGAGCAATTTCTTGTGTGAAGGGGATTTTGCCGTAATTGATTTGTGGGGTAGAATTCGACAAGGGGAGCATAGTTTTATGCCCCTTAGGAGGAAGAACAAAATCAGAAATTTCAGTCCAGCAAATCATCTCAAATGATACTAATAAGAGTAGAATGGAGCCACCAGCCCGACAATCCAAGGATCCTGGACCATTTCTTTATGATGTGAGTATTAATGGATATCTAATCAAAGAAGCCAACATAGATACCGGCAGTGGAGTGAATGTAATGCGTTACCACATAATACTTCAAGTTGGATTGAAAATGATGGAACCGACAACTATGATGCTCAAAGCATTCAATTAAATGAAGGTGCAGCCGATGGGAGTCATAAGAAATGTTTTATGCGAGGTTTATGAGGTGGAAGCAATCTTGGATTTCATGGTTTTGAAATTTCCAGAGAGTGTGCATGCTGAAACTTATACTTTGTTGCTGAGTCGTACATGGTTAGATGCCGTACAAGCTGAGACTTCATGGAGGAAGCGCGAAATGAATATCTTTCAAGGAGAACACAAGGTTACTATTGATCATCCTCTGAAATCAGCAAAAGGTACCTTTCTTTGCAATCCTTCTTTGAGCAGCCCGCAGTTAGAAATCAGCAAAGAGAATGCTATGGTGTCAGGGCAGCAAGGTCTTAGTTGTTTTCATGTCTTGGAAGTGGGTGACAGGGAAGATAAGACTTTGTACAAGTGGTTAAAAGGTACCCAAATTTCAGAAATATGTCATTTACAGCAGCAAGTTGCCGATAAGTATATCCAAAGACTTGAAAGTATTGGTGAAGATGAGTTACAAGAGACTCTTGTGAACATGCAGGAAGAGTCCATTCAAAGACCCATTGGGGAGACTTTGTTTCAGCAAGGAATTGATCAAGATCAAGTAGAGATGCTGATTTTGACATCAAGCATGGATGGGGTAAACCAAAATCAACCCACTATACAAGTACAAGCAGCTTGGTGGCATGCGCACATTCTGGAGGATGAGGTAAATCAGATCATTCCATATTCACCACAGTCACCACAGTCACCACATTCACCACATTCGTCACCACGCTCACCACATTCATTACAATCACCACATTCAGTCAAGAACATCAATATTTCTCAGGGATTTCAAGAAGAATTGGTTACTATTGGAGGAGATCTTACTCAAGAGGAGGAACGTGATTTGATATCTTTGTTAAGAGAATCCAGGGATGTTTTGGCAAGAAATTACAAAGAATTGAAAGGCATTCCACCAGAGGTTGTGGTTCATACCATTGATTTGAAACAAGGATCAAAACCAGTCCAACAAGCTCAAAGGAGAATGAGTCCAGCAATAGAGGAGCAAGTAAAAGTTGAAGTCATGAAGCTTTTGGAGGCCGGATTTATTGTACCAGTGCCAAATTCAGATTGGATCAGTTCTATTGTACCAGTGAGAAAGCCAAATAACTCAATCCGAGTATGCATTGATTATAGGGATCTCAACAAAGCTACCAAAAGAGATCATTTTCCTACACCATTCATAGACACCTTGTTGGATATTATTGCAGGAAATCAGGCCTATTCTTTCTTGGATGGTTACTCAGGATATAATCAGATCCAAATCTATCCACCACATCAAGCAATGACGGCTTTTCGAACACCTTTTGGCATCTATGCTTATAAGGTATTACCTTTTGGCCTCACAAATGCTCCAGCCACATTTCAGCGAGCTATGACATATGCTTTTCATGATATTTTAGACTTTTTGAGAGTCTTTATAGATGACTTGACAATGTTTTCGAATCCAAGAAGGGATCACTTGGATCATCTCAGAAAAGTTCTTGAAAGATGCCGATTGTATGGCATAAGTTTGAATCCTGCTAAGTGTATTTTCTTCACTAGAGGAGGAAAACTATTGGGCAATTATGTTTCAGAAAAGGGGTTACAAGTGGATCATGGTAAGATTGCCGCCTTGGAGAAGGTGAAACCACCTACAAATGTATCACAAGTGAGAAGCTTATATGGCCAACTCAGTTTTAGTAGGAGGTATTCGCACAATTTTGCTAAAGTAACCCAGCCACTTGTGGATTGTATGAAGCAAGGGCAGAATTTTAGATGGAAGGAGGATGCTCAAGAAGCATTTGAATGGTGCCTTGGACAGTTGAAAGAGAGAACTTTGCTGATTCCTCCAAGAATGAGTGAGCCTTTTCATTTATTCTTTACTGTTTGGGAGCAAGCTTTGGCTGTCACACTATGTCAGAAAAATCAGCAAAAGCATTATGATGTGAATTACTATACTAGCAGGTTGTTAACTCCACAAGAGCAGAAATGGACTCATGTGGAGCATCTTGGGTTGGCATTGAAGTGGGCCTTGAATAAATTTAGACATTATCTTCTTCCTTCACAATGAAATTCAGCAAATGTACAGTATGTTTACATTCATATGGATATCCATTTACAACAAGACTGTCCAAGATCCTAAGTTTACAAGATGGGCTCTTATCATACAAGAATTTGAGTTGAAGTATGTTAAGATGGCTCAAGGAGCTCATAATCCAAGTTCCTATTTGAGTAGTGTTGCTGAAATAGAAGAGGAAACAGACCAACAAGTAGCATTTCAGGATAATGGAGTATTACAGGGGTTCATTGAGACCGTGGATCTTTGGTATGCCAATATATACAGGTATTTACAAGATCAGACTTATCCTTCATCATTTTCAAAGCAACAAAAGCATGCTCTTAGAGTACAAGCAGCTGGTTATGTGGTGCATGAAGCTATTCTTTATAAGAGGACTATGGAAGGTCTCTTATTAAGGTGTGTTGCTGGTCAGCAAACTCATGATTTGTTGCAGCAAGCACATGATTGTCAGGGGCATTTTGCAGCCAGAACCACAGCTAGGAAGATCCTTCATTGGGGATATTATTGGCCAACTCTTTACAAGGATACTAGAGACTTTGTTAGTAAATGTGAGAAGTGTCAAAGGCATAAACAATTGACAAGCCGCAATAATATGCCATTCCATCCTATTTTGAGTGTTGGTCCATTTCATATGTGGGGATTGGATTACATTGGGCCTATCAATCCTCCATCTTCCAAAGGTCATAAGTATATCTTGGCAGCCACATGTATGTTTACGAAGTGGGTAGAAGCAATTCCAGCAAAGCATGCTACAGAAAATACCACAGTAAGCTTTCTTTATCACAATTTGATTTCTCGGTTTGGTGTTCCAACTATTCTTTTGTCTGATCGGGGAACTCATTTCATGGGGAAAGTAGTAGCTCAGTTAACAGAAAAGATTGGTGTTCAACATGTGCGAGCTTCTGCTTATTATCCACAGGGAAATGGGCAAGCTGAGTCTACTAACAAAATTCTGAAAGCTATCTTGGCTAAAACAGTGAAGGATAATCAAAGAAATTGGCATGAAGCCTTGACAGGTGCCTTATGGAGTTTCAGGTGTACTTACAAGTTGGCTACAGGCTTTACACCATTTGAATTGGTCTATGGAGTGCAAGCTGTGATGCCTATTCATTTGGACATTCCTTTGTGTTCATTTGTGGAGCTACCTTATTATGAGAATTTAGGAGAAGTTCCAACTCCAAATCAAGTGCATAATAGGATGGATGATTTGTTGCAATTGCAAGAGATGAGACAAGAAGCAGCAGACTTCAATATGAGGCATAAACAGAAAGTAAAGCTTATCAAAGACAAGCTACAGGTTGTCAATCCATTTGAGGAAGGGCAATTGGTGTTGTGCAGGACCACTAAGAAGCATCTATCCAAATTTCAAAGCCCATGGGAAGGCCCTTTTCTGATTGATAAAGAGGTACCAGGTGGGGCTTTCTATTTGATGACTCCAGAAGGGGAATTGTTGCTTAATCCCAGAAATGGCAAGGATCTCAGGCCTTATTTTGAAAGAGAAGTACTTTTCTAAGGGATTTGGATTTGGCATAGCTCTAGTTACAGAGAATTGTGGAGAATTTTTGGGTTACAGCAGGTCGTTTTCTGTAAAAACAGGTGGTGACAGTTCCATTATACTTTATCTATCCTACATCAAAAGATGCGTTTCGGCGATACGAATCCAACGAGCTATGGTGCAGGTCAAACGGAGTTCTGAAACTCAAGATATCAGCTTTCAAAGTTTGCCACAATTACAAAGACTCTGTTTCGTCACTGTCATTTTGGACCAGTTTGCTTGTATTAGTCATTTGGATTTGAGGAGGGTGTAAATGTGTCATTTGGGGACATGTCCCAAGGACCATATGAGTTTGTTTTGTTGTGGGTTCTCCGCCATGGAGTGGCATATTTTCCCACTGTGGTCGCCACTGTTAGGGTGATCACCACACTTGTCACCACTCACCACACTCATCACCACACTTATCACCACTCACTACACTCATCACCACACTCGTCACCACACACCACACTTGTCACCACTCACCACATTCACCACTATTGAGGTGGTATAGAAGATAGTATACCGTATATGGAGTGATGTACGCACATGCTCGCGTGCAAGATTTTTGCACGTATGCATTATGATGTGCAGGTGGGATTAGGATCACTGTATTATCTGAGCAGAGAGAGCAGAGAGCATTTTTGCTTGATCTAGCTATGGAGATGATTCTTTGTGTTGTGCATTGCCTTGTTTTGATAGATTGAGCTTGGATTGTTGGGTTTTTCATCCTTCTTGCACGGTTAGAGTCCAGGCTCTAACAGGCTAGGCTCCATAGGAATAGCACTGGGATGGGCAGAGCTCATGCCAAATCGTTCTAAGATCTCTTGGACATATCTCCGCTGATCAATGTGGAGACTTCGTTGTGCACGATTTCGTGCAATATGGATGCCAAGAAAGAATGAGGCTTCGCCCAAGAACTTCATGGAAAACAGAGTATTAAGGTGTTGATAAACACCATCCAAATGAGCTCGATTGTTGCCTATCAGCAAGAGATCATCAACGTAGAGTACGATGATGACGACAGAATCTTCGTGATGCCTGAAATAAACATTAGTATCTGTAGGAGCATTCTGAAATTTCAGATCTTGAAGTGCTGCATCAAAGCGTTGAAACCAAGCTTTGGAAGCCTGCTTAAGACCATAAATAGCTCGGTATAAGTGGCAAACATGTTCAGGATGAACGGAATCCTCAAAACCGGGTGGCTGCTTCATGTACAGATCTTCATGGAGAGTTCCATGCAAGAACGCAGTCTGCACATCTAGTTGTAAAATTTTCCAATCATGCTGGGCTGCAACTGCAAGAATGGTTCTCAGACTGTTCATATGAACCACTGGGGAGTAAGTATCATGAAAATCAACACCTCGAACTTGTGTGAACCCACGAGCCACAAGACGAGCTTTGTACCTCTGCAATGAACCATCTGGGTGTAGTTTCTTGGAAAAAATCCAAAAACAGTCGACTGCAGAACGACCTGGAGGCAGGGAAGTGAGCGTCCAAACACCATTTGCATGCATGGATGCAATTTCTTCCCCAGCAGCTTGTTTCCAGTGAATGCCTTCAGGGCCATGGAGAGCAAGATGAATGGTGGGTGGTGCGTTTGTGGTTACCAAACAAACCCATTTAGCAATGCTGCATTCGGCTTGTTCAATGAGCTTTTGAGTGGGCCTTCGAGTACGCTCTGACCTTCGCAATGGTGGGGCAGGATCAAGAGGAGGAACATGGGCAGGGTCTGATTGCTCAAGAGGATCAACAGCAACAACGGGGGGGTGAACATGGGATCTAGCAAGTCGCTCAGCTTCTAGATCAATGAGAACACTAGGTGGGTCAGAAACAAGAATGTCCCAATCAATAAAATCGGTATTCAGATCTGGAATTGGATCAGAGAATTTGGACTCATCAAAATGCACATCAGTGCTGATGTAAACTTTATTTGCAAGGGGATCCCAACATTTGTAGGCCTTGTGATTTGGAGAATATCCAATGAACCGACAGCAAATGCTTTTGTCTGCAAACTTGGAACGAAGATCTTTGGGGACTTGGACATAGACGATGCAACCAAAAGTGCGAATATAAGAAAGATCAGGTTTTTGACCATACCAAGCTTCATGAGGAGTTTTACCAGGGACTACAACCGTAGGTAATTTGTTCTGAACGTGAATGCAGGTGGCCACAGCTTCCTCCCAGAATTGCCGAGATAGTTGTGCTTGAACAAGCAAACTTTTAGCTGCTTCACATATGGTTCTGTTCTTGCGCTCCGCGACCCCGTTTTGTTGCGGGGTATGTCTTGTGGTGTACTGCCTATGTATACCAGCATCAACATAAATGTCTTGAAAAATATTGCTCAGATATTCGCCTCCTCCATCTGTGCGAAGACAACGAATGTGGCGGCCAGTTTGATTCTCCACTGCAGCTTTGAACATAAGGAAAGCATCAAGAGCTTGGCTTATGCGTTTGAGGAAGTATGCAAACACCCGTCGGCTGTGATCATCAACAAAAAGAATATAATATGCATTGCCTTGCCTGCTCATAATCTCCATAGGTCCACAGAGATCCGAATGGATCAAATCCAAAATGGAGTCTGCCCTTGTGCCTATGGCTGTAAATGCATGTCTAGCATGCTTGCCTAGCATACAAGCATGACAGATAGAAATATCTCCAGAAGGAAGTGAGTCAATGCCAATTGCCATTTCATGATGGTGCAGATATCTCAAAGTCCTCAGATTGATATGAACTAGCCTGTTGTGCCAAAGGTGAAGAGTATTGGATGAGGCCGTGAGCAGAGCTTCGTTTGGAGATGAGAGAGGCATTTCATACAGATTGCCAGTTCTGTAACCAATGGCAAGAGAGTCTCCATGAATGAGAGCATCGTCAGAGTAAAAAAGAACTTGAGAATTATTGAAAACAATGATCATATGTTCATCAGTGAGACGAGCCACAGACAGCAGATTTCTCCGAAGTTCAGGAACAAGCAGTGCATCAGGAAGTGAATAAGAAGTGCCATTGAGAAGGGGAAATTTGAATATGCCTTTTGCTGTTATCTGGGCCTCAGCCTGTGAACCAAATTGAACTGCACCTTGAGTGGGAGATGAAACCGTAAGAAGTTTGGGATCCTGGACCATGATGGAAGTACAAGCTGAGTCTACAGTGAGAACTGGAGTTGGAACAAGAGATTCTACTGGTGGTTGAACAAGGCATGCATCTTCTATCAAGTAGGTCGCTTCAAAAAGACTGGGACCTTCAACAACAATTGGTAGGGAAAGACTTTCAGCAGTATCTTCATAGTAGAAATCCTCTTCTTGGAGAAGAGAGGCAACAATAGCAATAGGAGGAGGTGTGGTGGTCTGAACATGGCAGGCTTCCTCAATGAAACAACTTTCTTCTTTAATGGACAGAGCTTCCACAGCTTGAGCAACTTCTTCAGTCTTGGTCTTGGAAGAGTCACCAGATCTAGATTTGCTTGAGCAGTTGATTGCATGATGACCAAAACCTTTGCAATTTCTGCACTGATCTTTCCTCAATAGAGTGCCATCTTTGGCATACTGGGGTTTAGGTTCATACCCAGGAGTTCTTCCTTTGGTCTGAGTGACACATGCTTGCTCAGGTCTGCTTCGATCACCTCGTTCCTTGTGGAGCAAGGAAATTTCAAGGAGATCATCTACCACTTCATCCCAAGTGGCTGCCTTCTTGCTGGTAATCAAAATTTCGGCAGTGTTGCTCCATGTCCTGGGCAAGGATTTGTAAAGTCTCAGCTTTTTCTGAGCAGTGGAAAGAGCATGATCTTCCCCAGCGTCTGCAAGCAAATCAAATTTTTCTTGCAGTTTTGTGATGTGCAGACGCAGGTCGTGCCCATCTTGAAACTGCATGTTCTCCAATTCAGTATGCAGGTGCATGACTTCCAGATCAGTCTTCTTCCCATAACGGTGTGCAAGAAATTCCCACAGGTGCTTGGCGCCAGCTTCCAATTCGCCCCGTACAATTTGGAGCAAATTTTTGGAGAGGCACATGGCGATACAAGCCAGGGCCTTGCTATCTTTCTCTTTCCACAATAAAAGATCCTTTTGCTGAGCCACATTGCCTTCTTTCGTCACAGTGGGCTGCACCTCCGTGCCCTCAACTACCTCCCAAAGCATCTCGGCTTTGAGGTACAGCGTAATCATACGCTTCCAACCTTCGTATCCCTTGCCATCAAAAGCCTGGGGACGAAGATTCATCAGGTTAGAATTCGCTGCTGCCATCTTGCTGCTTGCCCAGAGGGTTTCCGAACTAAAAGAAGTTGATTCTTCAGTTGGAAAGGGGCTCTGATACCATGTCAAGACTGGAACCAAATAGAGAAAGGATTGACAACGAAAACGAAACTGAGTGATCTACTTGATTGCTCAATTCGTATAAGTACATGAAGCTCCGAGATTTGAGGAGCTATATAAAGTACAACAACAACTAGGAATATAAATGCAACGGCTCTCAAGGAATCTGAGAGTGAGTCAGGAATCTGTGTCAGAGCTTGAATGCTCTAACAAAGAATGGCTACTGTCGATTGGATCTGAAATTATTTTTAGAAATGAGATCTGAAAACAGTCTCACTTATCTAGTTACACTGAAATCTTGTTCCAATCTTTCACCCTTGCAAGTTGCAATGAAAGTTATCTTTAAATATGCAGAGTTGGATTCCACAACGATTTGTGCTCCGAGTGGTGTTGCTGTTACGGGCAATTATGCGGAATTTCAGTCACACACAATTATGCAAAATCTCAGTCTGCACTTAGGGATATATTTGCAGGTACTAATCATCCAGATGCTACCACAACCTGTTATAGTACGTCATCTACCTCAACACTTTGCCTCCACCTTATCCAAGAACAACTTCATGTTGTCCTTTTTCTTCTTCAAATATAGAGGAGGTTACTCCTACAGTAGACTTATGATAATTTAAAGGCGATAACGTGGAGCAAAGAGGTTATATGTGTTTCAGCCAATCTTCCGGAGAATTCAAGGTTGACAAAATTCAAGATTAACATTAATTTGAGAGCATCTTCTTTGTTTAGGGGCTTGGTTCGGGATTGTCTGCAAGACAGCCATCTGTGAGGACCCTTGGATCAACAGATAAATCCTTAATATGGAGTGTTATGCGGGATTTTGCAAGAGATAAGAACAGAAAGAACAAAACATAAAAGCAAAGGAAGTTGTATGCCAAGACAAGAATCCTTTGAATATCAGAAAGAGTACATGAGGTCCCGCGAGATGCTGAGACACAAAACTGAAACAAGACGATACTAAGTCTCATCTAAAAACTTGAGATCTAACTCTACTGATATATATAGTACAATGGCCTTGAGCCCAAAATAGACACATGGCTGAGCCTTTGTTATCTTGGTTACCAACTTTTGGATCATATGCTTGATTTGAGGGATTCTTTGCAGTGCCATCATTAGTGCTTGGAATCCCGCTAAGTTAAGACTGCACTCCCCGGAGGTGGTCACTTGTCCTGCCTGGTCCTCTTCTTTGACATGGGCGTGGGTTTTTGCGTGGGTTTTGGCGGGGGTGTGGGTTTGCTACCTGACGCTTGACCTTGACCCTTGCCTTTTGGTCTATCCATAAATAGTCCAATGCCTGGTGGCACAGGACTAACACTCCCCCTCCCCTCCCCCCCAAAACCCACCAAAGAATACTCGGATGAGAGAAAAGCAGGCACAGTTTCTGGAGGTAGAAAACCTGGCACCTTATCAAAATCAACCTGATGACTATGAGGACGAGCCTCTGAGTGATACTTTTGGATGAGATCCTGTCGATTTGTCAAGGCATTCGCAGTGTTGACCCCAATGGACGGTGACGCGTTGAGCAGAAAGCCAGACTGCGCTATGTCTTCAAAAGCACGGTGAGCTTCGGCTGGAACATACTGGCATTCAATGAGCAGACAAGTCTGGAGACCAAAAGCACTGGCACTGGCGTTGGGGTTGCAATAGTAAATAGCATGATGACGAGAATAGAACAGGTAAGAAGACACTTCAAAGCAGCACAAAAACCTGCTTGCCGGTGAACAGACGTGTGGTAGCTCTATCCAAAAATTGAGTGTGTCCCCAGACGGCATTAGTTGGGGTCTGACAATTTCGTTCATTAGGAATATAGATCCAATTTCTGTTACGATCCAGGGTTTCTCCTTCTTGCCAGACATTGCGACACACAAAGCGTGGATCCCACCCGAGGTCTGTAGAAATGTGTGCAGGGGTCCAATCAGCATGACCAGCCAGAGCTTTCGTCCAAAAGGATGAGCGCCAATCAGAAGTAAGAAACTGATGGTGTGGAGGTGCTCCTAGTGACGCATAAGGAGTTGTCATATTGAGGAGCAGGCTGCATCATCAGCTGCTGAGCTTGAGTGCAGAATTCTTGAAGTAAATCTGCATCCAGGGCCTGACTCCAATGTTCCCATTTTGAACAGGGAAGAAGTGTACTGATAGGAGGGATCCATTCCATGAGAATGATCTGTCCATCTATATAGGCACGAAGACTGTTGAGGGCCTCTAAGTGCGGTAAGTAGAGTTGAGCGAACTCAATCCCCATTTCCTCATACATGTTTTTTTGGACATGCTACAAAGTTTTTGCAATCCAGAGAGGCAAATGGCCAGCCAACTCAGGCATGTACTTTGCCTGAAGAGCATTAGCCCATGACTGATCTTGAAGATATTTGTTGTCCTGTTGTAGCATAGTGTGGACCATCATTAAACTTATCCTGTGTGTCCGCCAAATAGAAATCATGCATGACATAGGCCATTGGCTGGACAAAACGAAGAATGAAGAAATCTTTATCATCACAGGGGATGAGCTAAAAGGTAAAGGAGAGCACAAAGAAGACCTTTGTCTTCTATAGAAGGTTTGGCCACAGAGTAAGCAAATCATTGCTGGTGAGAGTCTCTTGAAGAGCTTGAGCAGAAAAAAATGTCTGCGGGACTGAACATAGTTCAAATAGCTCGTAGATTTTGGAAAATCACCAGATATATGGAGAACTAAGGCGATGTGAGTCTTATGTTATTGATGAGATTCATCGGCAGACTAAATTGCTTGTTTCAGCTGGTGTTCCAGATCATGGATTTTATTATCTTTTTCGGTAAGGAGACAGAGTTGTTCCTTGATCTTGTGATGAGGATGTGTGGCCTGTGAAGAAGAGGGACCATGAGTGGAGACCTGTAGCTGGAGACTAGCAATCTCAGCGTCATCCACGATCTTTCGTTTTTGCATGTCACCGAGCCGCCTTTGCAATTCTGTGACCTGAGTTTGAACCGCTGCTAACTGGCCTTCCAAAACAGTGATACGTATTTCACTCTGTGTGGTGGCATGCTGTTGACGTTGACGGGTGTATTCGTTCTGCAATCCCATGTACAGGGCTTGGGTGTCCACAAGAAATTTGTCCTTGACATTAATCTGATCCAAAAGCTCAGTGATGATGGCCTGGAGTTGGGCTTGCTGTTCTTCCATAGCTGCGCGGGTCTCTTGTTCCTTAAGAAGGGCAGCTTGTGTCTCCAATAAGGCACTATGTTTACTCTGAAGGCTTTCATCCAAAGCCTGATCTGAGCATGGGCAGGCAGTCTGAAGATCACGCTTCAAAGCGTCAGTGGAATCCATATAGTCTTTAATGCCATTCATGAGATGGTCTTGAGATTCCTAGAGCTTGAGTATACAACTTGCCACATTCTGTTCATATTCATACAGGGCCCATCTGGATGGTGGAGGTATAATCGGCAGAACATGCGAAAGAGATTGTGGAACAATATACATGGACGCGTGGGAAGCTTGTTGAGAGATGGAGGCATCAACGTGAGTAGACTGAGAGGAAGTGACATTGATGACCTTAAGAGGAGAGGGGCGAGCATCTGGCTGAGGTTGCTATCGTTGAGAAGGCTGGGCCTCTGTGTGTGGGCGAGAGGCCTCTTCTTGAAGTTCACAGACATGGCGGATAACTGAATGGGTCCGACTGGAGGCTTGAGAGGTGGCTTCTAAGTGCCTTGTGGAAAGGCGACTAGGGTCTGGAAGGCATTGATTGATAATGGCCTGGAAATGGGATCCCATGGCAGAATCAAGACCCGAGCCAGGAGATTGGCGAAGGCAGTCTCCTTCATGGAGAAGTCATTGGAACAGAATTTAGGGCCAATCAACAAAATTGGTGGAGTGAATAGCAACAATGGAGGTATGGAAGAAGTGCTTGTTGATGCGGGTGTTCTTGACAGAATACCCATAGAATTTTTGCAACAAAAACTTGACAAAAGCTTCAAAGGCTTAGCAATATTTGTAAGCTTGTGTGTTGTAGCAGCATAGGAAGCTTGATAAACTGTGACATCATGATCAGTGTTGATTTTAGTGGCTATTTATTGCAAAATTGCTAAAATTTTGGATTTTTGAAAAAATTGCCACTATGCTTAGTAGACTTCCTTAAGTAAAATAATGAGATTAATTCGCCAATTTTTTCTAGAGAAGCCTTCCATCTTCTACCACATTTGCCAACTACGTGAATTTAGTGAAGGAGCTCGCCTCTCTCTGTCAATAATCTCAATTCTTAAATCTCAAAGAAATTGCCTACTTAGAAACCATAGAGTTACCAATCCATATAACCAGGGAGTATAGAGGCGAAGGTTTTGAATTTTTATTTGTGCCATAACTATGTCTTAAATCTCGATAGAATGTGTTAAAGATATTTTGATGTCATTACATTGGGATACAACCATAAATACAAACACCAAAACAAAATGGGAATTTACGGCATTAGTTAGTGGCACTTACGTGTATTATTATGTTGGATGGTTAAGTTAAAAATTTAACTGTTCTAAAGGGAAAGTATAAGATGACTATATTGACAATGCTATGGTAAAATTTTACATTATTACAAGTACTACAAAAATACATTAGTGATTAACATTTATCGCCACATGCACTACATAAATTCTTAAATGGAAAAAACTTATCGCCTTCCAAAAAAGTTTCGAATATAAAATTATCGCCAAAATAGTGATACCCAGATTATGATATAGTACCACTAGAATCATCACTGATCATGATCCTGCAAAGCAGCCCAATTTAAAGGAGGAGTGCGTCTGGGCAGTTGTAATACTTGTGCCAAAAGACTTTGATTTAGAGTGATTCGAATATGATCTACCATCGTCTGGTACCCAGCATCATTCTTGAACCAAATGAGTGACAAACTGCTGAAGTTGAGCCGGATTTGGAGTAGGGAATTCTTGATTGGCGACATCAAGCAAACCTGCACTTTTTGCAACTTCTCGGCTGGCGCCTTCAAGAGCCTCCCGAACGGTTGGTGTGGAGAAAATCATAGATGAAAAAAGATCAGGATTCATGGGCATGGTGACCTGTAGAGTTGCCAATTTCGGTGAAGCGGCGATATTGATTGAAGCAAAGAGCTTGAAAGTGGAAGGCGAAAGACAGAAAAGTTTGAGCGTTAGGGTTTTGCGTCTGTTCAGTGGAGAGTTTTATAGATAGTGTAGAAAACAGTATCGGGAACTGTTAATTTTGCCAGATGGTAGCATCGCGGAAAAGAATGATCAAGAACCAAAATTTTGGCTAAGTCCAAGAAAGCCAACTGAAGAAAGATCAATGGTAGAGATTGACAGGAATGAACGTTGCGATGCGACATGTTGGTGGCGTGCGAATAATGCCATGGTTTAAAGGGGCATAATTAAGATGGGCAACGTGAGAGTTCAAACGGTTTAATCAAAGAGGTGGCAGGAGCAGCATGCAAGAAAGAAGGTACCGCTACTGGATTTGCGGCGAGATATAGAAATCTGTAATTGGAATGTACCCCCGATATGGATTGAAGGAATGACCTTGATTTATGGAAGATGAAAAACCGTAGAATTCCCATGGATGGCTGGCTATCTTCATCCGCAGACAATCCTGACCCCATGTCCAATTATTAGGACGTGATTCTACACCTTCACTATGATCCGGAGCAGGGTTATGTGATCCTGCGGGCCTGCACTGTGCCAAACTCGGAATAGCCGAAGAATTAGAGTAGGATTTTGTCTTTAGAGTAAGGGCGATGCCCATGCGATTAAATAAGGGCATTGCCCATTTTTGTAATCTTATTCTTTTGAATATATAATATATAAGACTGCTACTCAATCAGGCGTCTATGCCTTGAGTTGTGTCTGTTAATGAATCAATATAAAATGTTTTGAGGGGAAAGACATTAACCAAGGTAGGTAATGGAGTGCCATCTAATTCCGCGAGTTGAAACACACTTGGTTGTATCACTTTAATAATTTTGTAAGGACCAAGCCAACGAAACTTGAGCTTGCCTAGAAAATTTTTGTACCTGGAATCATAAAGAAGAACTAAACTAAACTAAACCCCCTTCCTTGAAAGTTTTGATTTTGATATGATTGTCGTGCCAGGAGTTTTGCAATTGTTGCCCAGCAAGAACCCTGAGATAGGCAACCCTGCGAATTTCATCGAGTTGTGCAACTAATAGATCTTTTCCTATAAAGTGACAGGAGGATCATGGACAGTAGCGAGTTGGAATCTGAGAGTGGGTAGGACAAACTCAAAGGCATCAAGGGGCCATACACAAGTTTGAAAGGTGTCTGCCGTATGACAACTTTCTAAATAGTGTTATAAGCCCATTAAACAGTGGGTAACTTTTCCTGCCAATCCTTCTTGGAAGCGTCACAAATCTTCTTTAGAATGTTGATGAGAGTTTATCGTTATTTTCAGCAAGATCATTGCCTTGTGGATAATATGGTGTGCTCTTCCGATGATGGATATGCAAGTAGTCCGTGATTTCCTTAATCGTTTGATTGACAAAATGAATACCCTGATCACTCATGAGTTCCGTGGGGCAGCCGCACCGTGCTGGCTGCGGTGTTATCAGATAAGGTATAGGTTTCAGCCACTTCGTGGCATAATCATTGAGAATAAGGATGTATTGAGCACGGGAGTTTCGAGCAGGTGGATCAATTGGCCCAACAAAATCCATACCCTATTTGCTGAAGGGTAACGTCATGGCTATTGGAGTTAAGGGTAGGCGTCACGGGCTGTGGGCTTTCCCATACACTGGCAGACGTCACATTGGCGCACATGAGCGTGAGCATCTTTGAACAGCGTGGGCCAAAAATAGCCAGCCAAAAGAATTATCCATGCCATGTTATCACCACTAAAGTGGCCTCCACCAAGTCTTTCATGTGCTTGGCGAACAATCTCGGGGACTTCATGAGGAACAACACATCGACGCAAAATTATATCCTTGCCATGCTTGTAGAGGTGTCCAACAACCATAGTATAGTCATGGAGTTCACAGAGGTATTGTTGACAGCGTGAGCGTAGATTTCCTAGAGAAAACATGGGGTCTTCAGATGGAAAGGTACCAGAGAGAAGATATTGTTGGTACTCATGGAACCAGTGCGGCATGACCGTGACCGAGAAGAGTTGGGCGTCCGAAAAAGTGTCTAAAACTCCTGAGGATGGTTCATAGGTGTGGCATCACACATAAATTTCATGGTATGGATTCACATGTGTTTCCATCGTATGGAATCACGTGTGTCCATCCTTAGGAATCATACATTATTCCATGGAATGGAATCACCCTACATGGAAAATTGCATTAGACAGAACACATTAGATAAGAACAACTTCTGTGCAAGAAATCGGAGCAAAGGTGTGCTAAATAGTCCGCTTCCCAGTTGCATGTACATGTAACCAAATACAATTGGAATGTAATGAGACTAAAAAGACAAAGAGAGTTGGCATGCAAGTTGAACTGCAAAGATTGAACATCCAATAACTTAAGTTTATATTGTCAAAGGGCCTTCAGCCTGGAGAACAAGCGTGGCTAGTAGAAACTCATAAGCACATAGGGATTCAGAAATCGCCTGGATTCAAAATAATTATGCCCAACAAAAACTAGAAGATTGTCCGCTTTCATTTTTGAGGTGGAGTCGCCCCGTTTTCTCTGCATAAGCCATGCAGTGCCTTAGTTGCAGTAGAAATAAAGAACATTAAACTAACAACTGTGAACGAAAAAACACCTTGTTGGCAAACCAGTTAACTCTACCAGAAGTTGCGTCCTTGAGACAAAATTGGACAAAAAATACAGAATGGTCTTTGGTGTTGCACATATCCAGCAGGAACTTCTTGATGAAACATATCATATAAATTCCACAATCTTGAGTGTTTTCCTGTTGGGAGACACTCAAAGGAACGCAGGAGGCATTGTGCAATCGTGAAGATTCGTAATTCCACCTCTTCATAATGTCGGACACGAAGCTGTGGGCAAAGGAATGAGAGAAAAGCCAAATTCGACCGAAAAATGGCAGAGTTGAATTTACAAAGTGGTGAAACCACGTATGTTGGAGTGCATGCCTGGCATTGAATCCAAATGCAACAAATGCAAATCCAAATGCATACCTCCTGGTCTATGACCAATATGAATAAGCTCTAGTGATTGCTGCAAACAAAGACTTGCAAATCCAGCTTTCAGGGTCCAATTGCCCACCAATGAATTTGAAACAGATTGTTTACCTGCTCATTACTGGGAAGTAATGAAGCCCACGTTTTGCATCTGCCAATTCTGCCTGATAAAGGATTTGGGTGGGATTAAATTAGCAAACATATCATAAGCACCCCATTGACCTTCCAAACTGTTTTGCAAGAATAGGCCAAAAGTCGCGGGATGTACGAAATTGTGCTGGGATCTTTTGTTCTGGGGAATAACATGTATTAAGGCCCTGTAGATGGCAATGTAGTCAGCAAATGATAGCATTGTAAAACTTAGATAAAATTTACAATCATGACTTACATGAGATAAGCACCGACGCAAACTTCGTTGATTCTACAATCCACATCATCTCCGGGACCAGGGACCGTCATGAAATCTTGGGCAAAGTTGCCATAAGGTTCCCAAATTATGTCTTTACTAGGATTTTGGCAATGGTTAGGTGGAAAACGAGGGATGGTTTTTATTTTTGTTTAATGAAAGGCATGGTTTTGCATCGCCATGTGTTGCTGAGCATGGAGGCCAGAGCAGTGGCATTGCTTTGTCGGAAGGAAGCCGGAACATATCCAACAACCTTGCAGGATGAATTGCAGGTTGAATCCAGTCGAAACTGCAGGATGAAGTAGGGCGGGGATGAAGGAGCGAAGGAAGCAGAAGAATAGGGTTGGGATTTTCGGAAGAACAGATGGGCTTCATTGCTTGTAGCTATGCTCTAGGTTTCATCTGCCTTTGATCTATGGTTCCAGAATCATGAAGTCTGGTTTCATCTGCCTTTGATCTGTAATTCCGAAGAGGCTAGAGCTGCAGAGGCGGACCGCCTCTTCTACATGGCTCTGTATTTGCCATGGCTATACATATTCTCCTACGTATATACATATGCGGGTGAGGTTGAAGTATACGGGGGTATGATGTGTATATTCGTGGACCTTAGATTTGGCATATTTCTAAGAATATGCCCAAATCCAATGAACCAAAAAAAACAATAAGGAGTGAACGATAAGGAGTGCACAAAATTATGGTGCTGCTGATTTCTTACCCACCCGAATTGCTATACTGCAGAGTGTCAATGGGTACTTGAATGTGAAGCTACAGGGTCTAGCTCCTAGAAACAAGACCTAATTGGTAAGAAAACACAGAATAAAAAAGGGTAGCTTCCAGCCGATGCATCATGGAGATCTCAATTAAGGTGCTCTCCTCTTCCGATGAAGCTCTGGGGTTGGGGAGATTTGCTGATTGATTTGCATCACACAAACCCTGAATATAGCTGGATGTTTCAAATACTATGTGGTTAGGAGCTATGCAATCCTCTGTTTTTTTCTCCCCTCTCTTCTTCCTTGGAGTTTTCGGCGAGCTCCTAACTGGAAGCTCGCTCACTTTCCTTGGGAGGAGGAAGGGATGCAAGATCTCCTTCTGCCCATGCCATTTCCTTGCTGAAATCATCGCGATCTACCTGAGCTTGCGCCCTGGATAAAATAACCTCGACCCTCATCTCTTCAACCATCAAACCAATCTTCTTTCTAATTGCTGCCCTCTTCTGATCCTCTAAAGTTTCGTCTGCGCCCCTTTATCTCCACCGGTTGGTTAACCCAAGCAGTTCTCATTGCCGGATTAAGAAGTCCGTGCTCAATCTGCTCGTCCGCCATAGCTTGGACCTCACAACAATTCGTCTGAGATTGTGCTGTCACAGGTAATCTTCATCCGCGCTCTGCTCCAGCTTCACCAGTTTAAAGTTCCTCTTCCTCCTCCTTATTTCTGGAGCCTTTTTTTTTTTTTTTGAGGGAATGAAGCTTTTTAATCATTAATTATGGAAATTAAGTACAAAAAAGGTGATGTGCATGTTTAGAATTATCAGCCACATCAACCTAGAATTATGTAGACTTAACAAGAAGTCTATAGATAGTCTAAGAGCAAAGGTAAAATAGTCTAGTAGCATAACAACCTTTAGAAATACATTCAATGGTCATGTGTTAAAAATCATTGAAGATATAGAATTTTAAGTCGAAACTTTAGGTAACTTCTTAACAGCTCCAAAATTGCCGAGATTTCTGTTGATACAGAACTCCAAAACATCCTTTTTTATGAAGCCAAATCATTTTATACATACACTAAGAGCCAAAGATCTGCCAAGAGAACTAAGCACAGAAGCAGACAAGGAATTAGAAATTATAGGAATCAATGAAATGGAAATGATCTTGAAACTAGGGGTTTAGAATCAGGATGAAATGCCTCCCGCGGACCACAATTTCAATCAGTCTATTTGAATTGCATGTAGAATATAAGTGGAACATAGTGCCATAGCAATCAGCTCTACCTCTGTGATAGTAGTAGCACTCCCTATAGAATTCAAACTGTCTATCTGTCATACTGTTTGCATTCATAAACCACCAGAGGACATACATAAGCTGAGTTTCTCTGCAAAATTCTTTTGTCCATTCCATTGTGGGATTTTATGTAGCTCCGGCATGAGCTTTCCTTTGACCTGTCCTTTCCAAAAACTATAATCCCTTTCAGACTGTACCTGATTCTGTATCTGACCCTGAGCTGATAATGGCTGACCTATATACTTTACTTAGATGCCCCTATGTCATCAAAATGTAGATCCAGCTTATACTTGCAATTCCAAAGATAATCTAGCACCAATAGAATCTTTGTTAGTAAGCTCTTCATGACAATTAAGCTTAAAGAAATTATGAAAGCCAGAAAAATATCCAAGTAAATTCCATTGTTGATCAAATTGAACATCATCATATTTGTTTTTGTGAGCAGTGGCAAAATAACCTGCAACTTTATCCAAAATACAGCAGAATTGTGACCACCATACAGATACTTATTTCTATGCTTCCAAAGATTCCATAATGCAGTAAAACAAATGTATTCAAGAGAGCATTATTATTCATGATGAAATCAATAATTCTGACAGGTCTGTGAATATTAAAATGCACTTCAAACCAATTCCATAAGGTGTTTAACTTAGGACAAACGAAGATATGCTCCATTGATTCCTGCTCACTGCAACCAAGAGGACAAAGAGGAGAAACAAAATTATTGGAAGGAATATCATTTTTATTGGCCTGATGTCTGCAAATGGTTTGCAAGTTTGGGACACTCTTGTGAGCAATCAACCAATTAAACTAAGAAACTTTTGGGGCACAATAAGAATTTTTGAATAACTTAGCTTCTACCTGCTTAGAGATATTCCAATAACTGGATGCTTTAGATGCAAGTTCGAATTATTCAAGAAGTCATGTATGTATGAGACCTTATAAATTTTTTTGTCTCTGAATGACCAGTCTATTTCACAAGTATTAACATCCAAATTAATAGTAGCCACCTTGCCAATAATATGCTTAAACAACATTCTATCTGAATTTGAACCCCTAATTTTAGTCCTAAGCCTAGTCCAAGATATCCATCTGCCATTTGACCAAAGATCTCCAAGCTTACAAACATTATTATCAAGCCATTTCTTATAGATTTTGGGTGGATTTAGGACAAAAGGATATTATCTCTTCTGGAGAGATGAGGATTCCAAAAGATTTTTTATTTATATTTTTATTTTATTTTTGAGGGTAAGGTTTGTTATATATTGCATCTATAATAGATACATCATAGGATATATCCTAAAGGATATACTCATAAAGCCTAATATAATCCAAAATCATGGTCCTTATGGATCCATGAACCAAATTAAAACAGCCAGCTTAATATATTGTTTATACAGGTCCAAAAATGTTATATTTAATATAAACTGCTAAAAACTCTGTAACCAGATCATTGCTGAAAATTCTGTAACCAGCTCAAGATTCGTCCAGAAAATCCTGTAGGGTGAGATCTGCTATTGTCCTGTTCCCAAATATCATGAGGAGAGTATCTAGGACTGCTGTCTGGAAGTTGGTGAAGTCTAGAAGAAGCAAGACATGTGCTTCTCTTTTCTGCTGCCATTTATGGTAAAGATTGGTGAAAAATGGCTTGAGGCTATTAAATCTCCATACCTCATTCCTTTTTAGCACTTTCTTAATTGCCTTTGCATGTACTACCTCCTGTTTGAGTTGGATGAGAATGTCTTCTAATTCTGCCTTAGATAGTTGGGATTCTTCGTCCCCTATGTTTGCTGCTACTCCCATAGCTCGATCCATGCTTCCGACCCTGTTAAGTCTCCTCGATGCATCTGTGTAGAACATCATCAGAAATTGTTAGATTAGATAAATAGAATTCATGTAAGCCATAGAACATTCCAAAACTATTCCAGGCTGGATCATATTTCTTCCTTTTCAACAGTTTGTGTGCTACTGCAGTGGTTTGTATGATGTCAATGAATGCTTGCTTCAGCCATATAATAGAGGGGGTGTGTTTGTTCATGACCAATCTATTTCTGTGTAGCCAAATTACCTTGTAGTTCAAGGTCGTCATAATGTGCAAAAGACCAAGCTGCAAAAGACCAAGCTTTTGGTAGTTCAATCTTCTCGTCACAATGTTCCCCTATGCACTATGATAGCCGCGAAGTTGAAGTTGTAGATAGCTACAAGTATCTTGGTGTAGAATTCTGTAAGAACACACTTTGGGAACAGTGTATTACCAAGCGGGTGGCTGCTGGATGGAGAGCACTCTATGCAATGCAAAACAATTGTTTTCGCGCAGAAATTCATGATTGGCCACGGAAAGCCCACTTGTTTCGGGCTTTGGTAGATCCTGTTTTACTGTATGGTTCTGAAGTGTGGGGGCCTACCATTAGTGCTAGTGCTTGGGAGAGCTTGGAGCGGGTGCAAAAGTCCTTTCTCACTTATAGCCTTGGAGTTAAAACAACCGTGCCCTGTGCTATTCTGCCATGAAGCGCCATCTCCACTATATCTGCAAGGTGCACCACATGGATGATGTTAGGTATCATGTTCTTGCACTTGCCATGGATGAATCTCCTCAGCGTTTGAAACGATGTTGGAAAGAGCATTGCACTACATGGTTTGCCCGTTGGGTCACGTGCAACCGAAACCATAACGCACGATGCTTGCTAGTTACGATCCCGAGCTTTTGCAACAATATCTTAATGGTCGTTTTTTCTCAAAAGATATGGGGCCTTGATTACTTTGGCCCAAGTGAAAACTGGTCATTATCATGCACACATAAATCCCACTTTGGCACCGGGGCCCCAAGCTTATTTGCTTGCTTCATTGTCCGGGAACAAGCTTGTAGCTATTGCATCAATTCGCACGGGGTCCCACAGCTACTGGATTGAGACGGGTAGATGGGGCGGCCGCGAATTGCCGAGAAGCGAGACTATGTGGTGTTGCCGATTCTGAGGTTATTGAAGATGAAAGCCATACTCTTCCTCGAAGTTGCCACCGCTTTTGAGATAGTCAGGAATCATTTTTCGACCTTAGCATTCCATTCCACGCTTCCACAACTTCTCAGCGCACCATCTGTGCATGACTTGGCATTATACATACTTGAGGTTCTAGATAAACGTCTGCAATTACTGAGCCCTTAGTAGTCATTATCTAAGCTTGTCTAGTATCATCATTACTGCAAAGGTTTTTCCCTTGAAAACCTTTCGAGGCAGGGGTTTTTTAATCCTAGTAGTAATGATTGTACTAGCCCATTGTATGGGTCCCATGACCTATTGGTCTCCGTGGACGTTAAAAAAACTATTCTATTCTATTCTATTCTATTCTATTCTATTCTATTCTATTCTATTCTATTCTATTCTATTCGTAGTGATTTCAATTCTGTTACTTGCTTCCCAAAAACTTAAAAGATTTAAGTCTGTTGGTGCTCCTTTGTTGATCTGAGATGCCCAACTCCAGAATTCTGCCAACCATGAGCATGTAAACACACTTCTCCACACTGAGGGCATTGACTGGAAGCTGTGTTATCATAAAAAGACCTTTTCTGGTTTGTAGGTAAGCTTTGATGCGAGGCAATCCACCTAAATGTTATAATTTTGTTGGTCGTATAGCTTGCCCAGCCTTTTGCACATATTTCTGCCAGCTTTTCCTCTTCACATTGCCATAATACACCTGCTCTAGAAGGTTTCAGTTGAATGAGAGCCTTATATATGTCCTTTACTGAATATACTTCCTTATTATTCAGTTGCCACATGCTGGAATCATTGCTTAGCTCCTCATACTCTCCAATAATGTTCATAACCAAGTTGTAAATCTGTTTATCCAGATCTGATTCTTTTGTTCTATCTACAACCTCCTCCCAGGTCATCCATCTATCCTGTACTCTTAGATCTTCTATTCTCCTTAAACCATTTTATGCCATTGCATGTATTTTTGGGGGTGTTTCAAAGCCAAACATCCCACATTGACTGGTGCAAGATCCGGATGCCAGAAAAATTCAGCAGGTCTCTACTTTTGGCATCTATACTAGGAGGTCAGTAGCATAATGCAGCATTATTCCATGCCTCCAACATTCTTTTTAAGATATTTGATGTTCCTGAGCATGGTGTAAGCTGAAAAAAGGCCAAGTCTGGTAACTGATGTTTAGGAGTGTGGCTGCCCACTGGTAATGACTCTTGTACCCAGAATTTTACTAACTGAAGGGCTGGGGATGGTGTGACTGCATGTATTGCCCTCCACAGGATTATGACTTGTTTATGTTAATTTTGTAGCAATTTAATACGAAAATTAACTGTTCTTTGTAGGCTATAAATTTGTTTTAATATCCTTTTGTTTTTGAGATTCGAAGGAAATTTTCCGAGCCAAAATTTTATTACTAGGATAAATCCCATCCAAATTTGTAGGTGCCTGTTCATCCCACGGCTAGAAGGAAATTTTTCTGTTCGTTTAAAATACTTTTCCATACACTGATGCAGATGTGAAGCTCGGCTAGTGCTCGTACTAAGAAGGCTTTCTGGACCTGATCCAAGTCATTCCAAGTAGCAAGTGATACTACTGGGCCCCATACTTCCACCCCGTATAAAAGGACAGGCTCCACTAAGACCTTGAACAGGCGTGACTGATGGGCCCAATCATACAACTCCGCTCTATGACTATTGTTTTGCATTGCATATAGTGCCTTCCAGCCCGCCGTCACTCATAGCCGTATGGATGTGTCCCAGTGCATAGTAGAAGGAAACTCCACTCCCAAATGTTTGTATGTGGATGCAACTTCCACATTTTGGCGTCGGTAACTGAAGGAGGGGACCCTCGGCTGACGTGAAGATGATATGAAAACCACCTTAGTCTTGGCCAGGTTGACGCGCATATCAGTCGCTTGGCAGAATGTGTCTAGGGCATCGAGATGTCGTTGCATGTCTACTGGTGTGTAAGCTAGGAGGTGTGACGTCCCCTACTCATATACGGTGCTCTCACCGTATACAAACAGGAGTTCATCCCCCATACCAGCTCTATGCTAATATAGGGCCCTCCACGTATCACTGCAACCTTGAAGAGTTCCAGTGGGAAGAGTGAAGGGGTCCTTTACCCTGTCTCCCTCAGGGCCTACCTAGCTGCGGAAGCGTAAACATACATGTCAGTAGTACATACATCAACATCATACGACCATCACGAAGGATGGTCCTCCACATATCTGCATAGACAAAGATCAGCACATCACATAGGAAATCCTACCCAAGGCTCAGACTCAAAAGGATGACTGACGGCTTGGGTCTCCAGAGTTCATTGCAGACAGAATTCATGGCAATGGATTTGGCTGGCATAAGAACATGGCATAGGGTTGTCCACTCCATCCGCCCCTCCCATTGCACACTTTGCGAGTAGGCTGAAAAGTGTTGGGACGATCGTAGCCCCACGGATGCATAGCCAAAAGGGCTATTCACGGGATTCATCTCCCAGCCCGATGGGGCGGTAGGGATCACTCCCTCCAGAGATCTACATGCCGACTCAAGGTGACTAGAGGGCCCACGCCCGTATTCGACCATTGAACCCACCGGAAAGTGAACACCACTTCGGGTGTCGAGCCCATACCTTACCCGCTTTTCGGTGGTAAGCTATTGGGCCTAGTCACAATGATCCCCGTAGGCCTTACACACGGAGGGATCGTTCAAGAGTCGAGAACACGAACCTCCTTCTTAGCCGGCCGCCCCTTCACCCACAACCTGGTGTGGTTCTTGTACCTGAGGCGAATCTATGGTGTGCTAGAGAGGCTAATCTAGGAGCATCTACTACCAAGCTTGAAGTCTCTACCCCCTTCCCAATACAAGGAGTTCACAGAGATACATCATCCATATACATCACGTAAGAACTAAAGAACATAGATCTAATCTATATCATAGAGTTAGGTTCTTTAGTTAGAGTCTGGTATCTACTCATCTAGAGATCTAGATAGCTGCTAAAAGGCGATTTAATAGGCTAAACCTACCGATACAATGACCGGAAAAGCGGTTTAGACCATTAAATCGACTACATACCCTGATCCATGAGTTGCTCCTCCTCGACCGAGTTCGACCATCCCTCTTGAACTGCTTTCGAATCAAGGGAAACTAATGATGCCATTCTCTCAGACGGAGTCTGGGAGGCGGTTTTGACTCCTAGAGCAGCCAAAACAGAGCTCTAAAGCCCTAGGAACGAAAATGGGCAAGTTAGGGTTCTCCTACTTAAATAGGCAAGGGTTGGGGCTTAGGGTTTCCAATTATCCCTTTAGGCATGTGGGATAATTGGAAATGGGCCCACTTGCCTTTAATGGCTAGGTGGCCAAATGTGCCTACATGGAAATGTGTGCACCTTAATAAATGTGCATGTGCACATTAATAAGAAATGCACATACCTAGCAAGTTGCCCCCTAGGGGCTACCCACCTGCTACACGCGTCGGGCGCACCGTCGGTTGGAGTGGCGTGTATGCGGCGTGACGAACGATGACAAGATCGTCCCGGGACCGTCTTTGTCTTTGGAACGTCACATTCTCCCCACCTTGAAATGATGCTGTCCGCAGCATCGTGGGTCTCCCCACCTTGGAATCTTCCTAACCTGCAATCAACCTGATGCATACGATATACTACTATTATACTTACACATTTATTAAGATTACCTTAAGGTAATATTTTTAAATTATTATTACGCCATTACATTATCAAATAACTTGTCAATTCGTAACTTCTATTAAAACAGGGTACTTATTAGTCCTCGTTATTATAACATTTAGTTTATCACAATTTAACACTTTCATATACAATTATTATTTAAGGTACTCTTTATTCCTTGCAACACATTCCAACAAAATTTGTGTTGCAAGTCCTCGCACCTTAAAATCCTGCATTAATTTTACAATATCTATAATTACATACTTATTATCTTAATTATTAGAATTACTCTAAGGTAATGTTTAAGACATTACTGTACTATTTCATTATCCAATTAACTTATCACTTCATAACTTAATCCACGCAGCTTACTTAATACAACATTTAAGTTTATCAAAGTTTATCAATTTCATACAAAATTTACACTTCTAAGGTACTCTTCATCCCTTGCAACACATTATGACTAAATTTGTGTTGCAAGTTTTTTAAATAACTTCGACCTCCTTGCCCCGGAGCTCTATTGGCTCTGAGGTCGACCCTCCACGTTATTACTATTTTAATTATTAATAAAATTTTGGTTATATGGTGACCACCCCACCTATCTACATGGATGCATGGCTAATCTCCGGCAGTAGGAAGAGGGTGAATCTTCCATTATGGCGTGGAGCAGCCTATATGCCTATATGCGCTCATGCCTACACCTCTAGTTGCCCGGCGTGGAGGATATCCTTCCCTTCGTGGGGCGTGAAGGATAGCTTCCTCCTATCAAAGCATATATGGGGCTAAAGGTGCCTTTCCTATCAACGCATTCTGAATGACCTCCTTTCTCTCGAGGTCGTCTACTTCGATGGGACGAAGTAGACTTTCTAATCTACCTTCCACTTTCGCCAAAGCGGAAACGGCGGTCATGCCTACATTGACATTACACCACGCCCTAGAGATCACCGTAGTGGTCTCATCATCGGTAACAACGCATGCAACCCCTACCTAGCATAGGTTGCATGCGTAGATTAATCTTAACTATACAAGCATTTAATCTACACACAAAACGACATGCCTGAGCCGATTTTTGCTGGCTCCTTTAACGCATGTGATTAACATAATTACCCTAAGGTAATATTTATGAATTAACATTATCATAGTATCGGATACATTACTTCCGATAGTACAATTATATTTACTCTAAGCTTTGCAATATTTTACAACAAGATCGCGATTATTTGAACAATAACCCTGATTTAGACCTATTGTTTACATAGACAAGGTTTTAATTATCATACACAAGAATTAGATGTGCTTCTTATTCTCTTCCTTGGGTCCTGCATTACCCTTGGAAGTATATCCCTAAGATGCACTTAAGTATATTTGAATTCTATTTTCTATCTATATCTATAAGGACCCCAAGGTCATATGGCTATCCTTGGAAGGAATTGCATCCTTGCGAAGGATTAATTAACATGCTACCTCACATTATCGTTGTTATTTAACTTATTTCCGCATGATACATATACGTACAGTAATTCCATGCAATTATTAGGATCTATATTTAACTTATCTATAAGACACATTAAAGCTTATAATGCATGCGCACGCCTTACCTAGGCTAGAATGCATCCACCCATTGAGCCGGCGTCGAGTAATTTGGAGATGACTTGGTCGTTGCATTGCTCCCATAGTTTTGCTCCACTTCATTGGTGTAGATAGCTACTGCGTCAGTCTCGCACGTTGAAGACCTCCTGAGCTATCTATCTATCTATCTTGCGCTCTATTCGCTTCGGCCATTGCCGGAGTGAACTCTATTCTACGGGTCGGTCAATTCGATGCAAGTACGTTCAATCATAAGATTGAGCCCTCCCACTTTCTTCGAAAGGAAAATGGTCCTGCACCCTTTCAATGACGTTGTACACAACATCATATCTATTCTCTCCCCTTAAGAGGTTATATGCTTCTTACTTAGCACATTAATTTACTAGCCTTAGCTAACATATATCACCATCTAAGATGGATGCACATATTATGTTATCATTTATTTCAATATAGTTATGGGTTACCTACTTAGTTAGAACGATTCTAAACCACAAGGTTTTGTCATCACGACAATTCCTTTTGTCTCAAAAGACTATTTGATTACTATAATTCTTATTTTAGATGTACCTTGCATGTATTATTCTTTTATATTCTAGAGATTCCCCCTTTCTTAGTTATTTAGCTCTTGGAATATTCCTACCAATCGAATTGATGTCATCGTAACAAGTTGGCCGGACTTGTTAGATTACTTCTTTTCTTTCGGTTGGATTATTCTTTGGAGGTACTAGATTTATACATGGTTAACAATTATCCTAGTAATGATTCCTTCTTAGCGAGGAGATCAATCTCACCAAGTGGTTTCAATACGTTGGATGTCTGTTAACAATCGTGTATAATTATAGTTACTCCTATGCATTTCCTTCCCAATCCTTGACGCTTAGCTCAATATTGGGGCAATCCTTTTAGCCAGAATATCTGGAAATGCCTTCTAATCCTAATATGGATGTTACCGTCCATACATTTAACCTACTAGGCTCCATGGCCTTAGATCCTTGAGCTTGCTAGAAGCTCATCCACTCGTTGCCTGCTTGAAGTAGCAAGGTAACGTTCTTCCGAGTCGCTCGATACTTCAGTCTCCTTGACGGTGGCTCCTTGACGGTTGACTTTGTTCGTTAGAAGCCTCGCATTGCTTGATGGTGTTGATCACTTGAATCTTCCATGCCGCTTTTCAAAAGCCTGAAGATGGCGCCGTTGAAAAAGATCTTTCATCTCGACTCTTTGTCTTGGCAGCTAAAGTCTCATACGTCGAGTCCTCTTGTCGTTATCGTGTTGATTGCTTCACCCCTGCAACTTGCATGACATCCCTTCCTTTGATCTGTTACGCTATGGAAAGGAAGGAATAACAAGGGAACTATACATGCAAAACATATAGCTTACATAATTACAATTACTACTAGAGCTATTAGGTCTCCCTTGTGCCTCCCTTCGAGTTGCACACCTACTCCTTGGCGATGTCATCGGTCTTCCTCCCGGTGCAATGGTGTTGACGATCTATATCCTCCTATTTGTACGTTGGCTCGTACTCCGGGGTAATTTGTTGATATACCTGGGCCCTCCGATGTTTGTCGGCTATGGCACAACACGCTTTGCATCACTTTCTAATTAAAGGTGTGCTGGTCGTTGATGCTTCGACGTTTTGGTCTGCTTCCTGATCCTGTTTTTGGGCGGTAATTGTTCCTCCCTTCGTGATACTTGAAGCTATTTGGAGGCGTCTCTTGAGGCTATGCGTGATTCCTTTGGCTATACTCCTCTGGAGTTGTTCTCTTCTGCAGTTGTTCTTTGAATCGTCCATCCTTGGGTTCACCAAGTTGCATGCAAGTCCGTGTGCAAGTCATCGACTCGTCTCACCTAATTGCTTCTCCATCGAGCTTCCAATCTTCCTTGTTTGATCCCCTCGATCACATGGCTTGGATGTTGTCACGTTGCGCAGTGCTATGCCGTCTTCTTGTCTTGAGGTACCCTCCGGTGACTTTGATTGTGCTCGTCAGTTTTGATCCTCCTGTTGCCTCTAGGGAGCTCGTGGAAGAAGTCGGTTGCTAGCACTTCTCCAGTTTTCAGTTCCTGACCTTTGTCTCTCTATGCATGTCGGCCTCTCTGGCAAGTAAGGCATCATGGCTCTCCTCCCTGATGGCTGCGTTGTCGGGATGATGGATCCTTATATCTGCGCAGCTTGTCCCTTGAGTTGAAGAAGTACCTGCCTTAGATATACTCTTGTCGTTGAATAGCCTGGCTATTATCTTGAACTCTCTTTTTGCCGAAGGTGATTTAGTTGCTATCCTTGTCGTTAAGGTGTCGAATGCTTCTACCTTGGGCGTTTGATGTCCCACATGTCGGAGGTATGATCGGCTTCTTCTCTTCTAATTACTGGTAGGAGTACCTGACGAAGCCATCACCTAGTTGTTGAAGGCATATCTCCTCGTCACGGTGCCTTTTGTAAGTGCATCTCCATCTAATCCACGTGTCATAGCGCATTCCCCTATATTACCACAAGGTGGAATTATGGTCGTCGAGATGTTGTCTTCTTGGTTGGCTCGTTGATGTCGGGGCGTTCCTCCTTCTATTGTTGAGGCCACTCGTGTCATAAGTTCGTCAAGTGTTGCTGCTGCCACAAGATGTAGTGTTGCGTCCTGACGATGTCCTGGTGCAGCGCTGATGATCTTGACATGACCGGTATTATCTCTTATTCTGACGAATTGTCTTCTACTTCAGGCCACTTCCGGAAGTGTTTGGAGTCGAAGGTTTGCTTGGCCTCCGGTCGTTTCTCCCTCGTACTTGCTCTTCCATTTTGATCTTGGGCTATAGTTGTGCTTCTATGCTTCCTCTTTTGGTAGTCGAAGTGAAGGAGCTTCCTAATCTAAGCGCTAAATCCGTAAAACATGACTTTAAACTCATGTTTCTCCACTATATCTGTGAGCACCCGAGATATACAATAGACATATACGCATTTACATTGGGATTTTAATTCATCCACTTTTTTTAAAACAACTACGAAGATCTACTTAAATGTTTATATTCCTTTAGGGTTTCCCCTCCTCCTATCGCGTTTGACCCTTTGGTTTTGCTGCATCTTCTTCATTCTGGTTGACTCCAGAATTCCTTGAGATGCTGCTACCATTGTTGAGCTTCATGTCTGACCCGAGCTCGTCACCCCAAGTTGCGAAGAGTGTTTGTCGATGTGATCCCTTGAAAAAAAGATGCTCCTCCTTAATGTGTATGTTCGTCGTAAGGAATGCGGTGACCGCTCAACGTCCCTACATGCAGTGTGTCGTTGCAAGATTGCTGATTTGCGGTGCCATTGATCGAGCTTGAGTAGGGTCACCTGGCTGTTGTAGTCGGGCATTCTTGAATGTCTTCGAAGCTCTGAGATCATGGTCGGTAGGCAGGCATTGGCATTCCTCCGCAGGTTGAATTTCTGAGTGCGACTCCTGTTGCTTGGGCTTTGCTTCATTCCGAGGTGCCTCTCCTGTGCCTGGAAGTGTGGTCATCTCTATTGTCCCTACCATGGCTCCTTCTGGTCGCCTTTGCATGATTTGTATCTGCTGCTAGGTCGTCTCCTCCGTCCTTTGGGTCCTATCCATTCGAATCTCGCACTCCTTGGCTGACGTATTAAAACCGATCTTCCTTTGGTTTCTAGGTGTTCCTGGGTCCGGAATTCTTGTTCGAGCGGAATATTCTCCTCCTTGATCTTGTCCCTAGTGCTGATATAGGCCTTCAAGTCGGAGATGTTCCCTGATATGCGTCTCCTCCCCTCGTGGTCTCCTGCTGGTGCAAGGGAGCTGGAAGCTCATCTTGGTCAGCCTTAGGTGCTTTGTGGTTGCCTAGCTTGGTCGCTCCTTTTGTTGGCGTTGCCTGACATTCGCTTGAGCTGCTGGGCTGCAAGTCGAGGTGGTCTTCTCTCCGGTTCCTATACGCTCCTGTGTCGCCATGACTTCTCTCCTCGACGGAAGGTTATGCCCTCTGGCCCTAGCTCGTGATGCTAACGCGGCATCGATGTCTAATGTCTTCCTGCACCTATATTTTGCTGCCTTGCATTCCTCCATTTGAAACTCATAATGCGTTGAGTCGGTGAAGGCGTCGAGATCCTCTTTCGATGTGATCTCGTCATTGATAGCGGGAGGTTGACACCTAGAAAATTCTTGATGCCGTTGGTTACCAAATATTCTTCCCATTTGATGAAGATTGATGATAGGCGGTGGTGGTGTCTCTACTCGTTTTGTCGGTTGAGGTGTTTGTCATTGTGCTTCCCTCTCTTGGGTCGCCTTTCGGTCTCCTCTCCTTATCATGCGTACATCGGGTGGGACCTTGATGTCTTCAAGGAGTTGCGCCTCAAGCTCTTACGTGGCTCGGCCCCCGTGCCGAAAAGCAACTTTCGTATTTTCCTAGAGTCTAAGGTCTACTTGAAGGGCTCTCCTACAACATTCTGGGCTCTATAAGCAAGCAAGGTGGCTCGAGCAGCATTACTGGAGACATATCTATAATCTACAAGTCTATGGATATTAGGACGTGTGGTATGGCATGAAATGAGGGTTGTTTTGCAAAACCTCCATGATGTTTGAGGCATACCCTAAGGTCCTAACAAAGTTGGTTTGGGGGAGTCCAATCTCTACACATGGAGCGGCTTGGGCAGTTCTAGACTCTAGCTCCTTTCTAGGTATCCTGGCAATGGGGAGTGTTAATGTGGCGGCTATATAAGTCAAACTCTATTAGAAGGACACAGAATTAGGTCAAGGTTTATGCCTTTGGCATGAGCAGAGGTGATAAAAAACCGGTTGGACTTGGGTTGCTATCTTTGAGGTCTAGATGACTATAACAAAGGGGTGTTCTTGGGCACTTCTATCTAGGAGTAAGGTATCAGCTTCGAGCCGAGAGCAATACTTGCGAGCTACTAATGGGGTATGCTTCTATCTACAAACAAACTACAGTTTGGAAAAACAATTCAAGGGTTTGAGCAATTTTGGTCATTTTGAGCTAGGGTTTGACATTTCTAGCCTAATTTGAGGTCATAAATGGATTCTAGGCTATCTAATGGTCCTATTGCAACAATTTTCAGGCGATTTGGAGCTCTGTAGCTCAAGTTATGGAGGTTCAAAGTTTGGAGGTCTCCACGGGTTGCGCCCCGCTCAAAAACTAAAGTTTAGTTCTTTGACCGGTAGAGCTGTGAGACATTGGCTGTAAATTGGGTTAAACGTGTCCAATTTGGGTGATCTAAGGGTCAAATCATGCTAATCTCATCGAGTTAGGCAGAATGGACCCCTTACTTGGTCAATTTGGAGGTGTTTTGGTCTAGTTTGGACATGGTCTAGGTATGAAGGTCTCACAGGTTGCGCCTCGTTCAAAAACTAAACTTTAGTTTCTTGACAAAGCGAAAGCTGTGAGACATCACACTTTTGGTGCGAGAGTATCCTATTTTACTAAAATAAAACTACTACTTGCTAACTTCGTCCTAATTAAGCAAGATTTGACACATAAACTACTCAAAATTATCATGTATTAACAAAATTATTGATTATTTACAACATATCTCTTTGGGGATCTCCCTTAATTAAATTAGCTAATTGCATGTCCTTCCTCATGAGGGTTACTAAGCGCATGAGCAGTAGCAGTTGTTGAGTCTTCAAAATGTTGGACCAGCTTCTGCTCTGCTGCTTTTTTTTGAGCCTTGGCCTCCCGCTCTCGTTCTGTCCTCTCCTCTTCTTGTTTCCTTCGGCCTCCTTGGCCTCTGGCTATTTCGCCTTGTCGAGAAAGTCGAGCGGTCTGTTTGGTGCGCATCATGTCGATCGGAGTCCTGGTGTCTATCGAGATGCTGTCTCTATCTAGCTTAAGGGTCTTGGTTCTAAGTCTAAGGCTTAGCCATTAATATTATCTAACATTATTAAAGCTTAAATCTAATTAAGAATTATAATTTAAACACAAACGATGCCTACCCTCAGTGGTTGGCACGGGGGGGTTTGGGGGGGTTCAACCCTGTGGGTGGGAGGTTCAATTCTCGCTACCGCGGGAATTTTTTTAAGATGAGGTTCAAATAGATTGAAAAACTAGACTAAACTAGCTAGATCCTAGGCTAAACAGAGCTCTAAAGCCCTAGGAACGAAAATGGGCAAGTTAGGGTTCTCCTACTTAAATAGGCAAGGGTTGGGGCTTAGGGTTTCCAATTATCCCTTTAGGCATGTGGGATAATTGGAAATGGGCTCACTTGCCTTTAATGGCTAGGTGGCCAAATGTGCCTACATGGAAATGTGTGCACCTTAATAAATGTGCATGTGCACATTAATAAGAAATGCACATACCTAGCAAGTTGCCCCCTAGGGGCTACCCACCTGCTACACGTCGGCGTACACGTCAGTTGGAGTGGCGTGTACGCGTGACGAGACAGTACAGTATACGTCCTGGGACCGTATACTGTGCTGGAACGTCACAGGAGGTCCACATCATCAGCATATATTAACTGTCTGATGATCTGATGGAGAAGGTGAGCTCCATCGCCCCCATTATCAGCAAGCCAGCTCTCCAATTCATCAATGTAAAGCCCAAACAATGTTGGGGAGAGAGGGCATCCCTGACGAACCCCGATACTGCTATCAAACGGTTGGCTTGTCTGCTGCAACCGACCCGAGCATCTTTCATATAGTCTGTACACTGCATTCTGCAAATCTACAGGAACCCCCAGCTGTTGCAGTCTTGCCCATAGTTTTTCCCGAGGCACAGTGTCAAACGCCTTCGCAAAATCCACAAAGCAACAATATAGATCCTGACGGCGGTTCCTGCTGTCTTCAATCAGAGTTCGCAACGTGAAGATGTGTCAATGGTTGAGTGCCGGGGTCTGAATCCTGCCTGGGTGAGGGCCCGCACCTCTGCTGCCTCTGCCCAGCCCGTCAACTGCTGCTCGAGAATCCCAGCAAGCAATTTTGCAAACACCGAACTGACCATGGTTGTTCTATTGGTTCATTCCATCAACTTCATCCATTAGTGCAGCCTCATTTGCTGCAGGCTACACAATGGGACAGCCAATCCATCTTCAATTCCAACTCCACTTGCTGGTTAGTCAAGTGGTGGTGCTGGCACATAAACTTCCTCCCAAGCAAAACTATTGCCTTCCTTTCATGAAACCAGCCTTTATATTCGAAACTGTTAGACCTGTAGCCATGGACATAGATATCAATTCAGGTATGTCTTCCTTCGCTGCCAGAGCTTGGGCTTGAATGAACATATCTTTGCATTTTAATCCACCTTCCTTCTTAGGTTTAATTAGATCTGTCCATATAAATTAGATCCCTGCCATATAAATTTCCTTATTGCAGCTCCATTGTTTTGTAAGAATTGTTGTCCCCTACTATTGCTGAGGAGAAGTAGACATGTGTACTGCTTATAACTGCATTGGCAATTTCTACTCTTCCTGCCAAAGGAAGGGTAAAATTGTACATGGATAATTTTTTCTTGATCCTCATAACCCCTGCAAGGAACAATATAGGGACAGGGGGATGCCTAAAATACTTGTGGCAGAGTTAATATTCAGTACCTTAATTCCTTGCAATGTAGAGTCCTGAGAATCATAAATAATTGCACTTTTGTTCTTATTCAACAGTATCCCTACAGCTGCACCAAAGCTGTCCATTGCCAATAAGAATTTTTCTAGACTTCTGTCTTCTTTTTTGAGGAAAACGAAGGTATCGTCTGCATATTGCATGATGGTAAAAAAGCCATCCCCCTTGGAAGTTCCAAGCTATTGATTTCTCCATCAATCTGCATTTGCATTATCTTTCTTGTAACCATCTCAACAACTTTTATAAAAAAATATGGGGCTAAGGGACATCCTTGCCTTACCCCTCTTTGGCATCTGAATAACTCTGTAGAAGTACCATTTATGATTATAGCTGATGATGAATTGATATTGAAGCTCCAGACTTTTTGGTATACCTCCTTGGAGAATCCAATATGAGTCATTGCCTTTTCCAGGAACTGCCAGCTAATTGTGTCATATGCTCGTTTAAAATCCAGTTTGAGGAGCATACATTTTTGTCCAGATCTTTTATTCCAATGTAGACCTGCTGCCCCAATATAGTTTTCCAAAATATTTCTCTGTGGTAGGAAGGCTGACTAACGAGGATTTATAATCAAGTGAAGGGTCATCTTCAACCTGTTTGCCAAGATCTTTTCCAAGATTTTATAGCCTTGTATTTGTCAAAGATATTGGCCTCCAATCACCAATGTTCACTGGATTATCAACCTTGGGAAGGGTGATATGACCAGCATTAATATCTAGCATTATAACAGGGGTTTTTTTTGTGTTTTTGTATTGTCCTCTCTAAGGTTTTCATATGATTTGGTGGTTGTATTCATCCAGGTGTACTAAATAGTATTTCTAGAGTCCACTCTTTTGTTAGCCGTTGATTTTAGGAAAGGGGGCAAATCCTGTGGTGGAGGCCACTCTGTCCAGCTAGCCTTAGCTATGACAGAATAAAGGGCAAAGGGCAATTAGGTCGCCTGAGAAAGTGAAAGCCATAGCCAAAATCTTAGAGTAAGACCTTGTCTACAGCTTTTCCTTGGTGTTTTTCTTTCCAACTATCTACTCCGGTGTTCTTGTTATCTTTTGTGCTGGATTCGTCCTCGTCTTCCTATTTCATCACGACCCACATCAAACTTTTGTCCCATTATTCTACGCCCATACCCCATTTTGCACTGTAGCTTCCCCTTGGCCAACAAGAGGTATCAGCTTTTGGGCTCTCCACTCCGTCATAAATGTTGGCTCTGATGCTCTCATGTCCGACGGTCTGGGAAAGCTCTGCATATCCTTCAAATTTTGCCACCAGATTTGCGATGGCACCAGCATTTGGCGGTTTCTTCATTCTTGGTTCGCCATAGCCAGAGGTGAAGGGATCTGTGTTATTCCTGACATAAATTACAGCCCTAAAATTTGGTCTTTTCCAGACCAGAAGGATCTCCAGATTTCAGAGCTTTACTGCTTAGAAATAACAAAGAGGTCTAAAATCCCAAGACCCGAAGAGGTTCAGATAGATTCTAATTCAGTTGTTACACATTGTTTTAGCTTCTCGGCACATCAGATTATGGATCTAAAACGACAAGCATGGCTTAAATTAGGGCAAGAAAGATTGAGCACATTCCAAGTTGTTTCTGCACATATATGGCACCATATTACCAAGGCAAGAGGATTGGTAGATGATGACATAACAAAATTGATCTTTTCTTTAAGCTGCAGGAACAGGCTAGATGGATTGTCTGATTCGTATTTTGGAAAGGGGGCTCCGTCATAAATCGTTGCATAAGGGCCATTACTTGCCCGTGGGCTTCTGCAAGGGATTTTTAACAGTTTAGAGCATGCTTTGAATAAGATTGATGCGTAAACTTCTTCAAAGGTTCTTGTATTGCATCAAAATGTGCAAAAGATAATGCGCAGTCGCCCCGCGGTTGTTCCATTGTAAGTCCTCTCTGCTTTGCTCTATTGTATGCTTTTGCCCTAATCACAAAACATTGGGCTTGTTTTGCATTGTGTGTTGCTGATGTACACTTGGACACTTGTTTGAGCAGGAATCATCCTCTGCCCAATACATAGTGCAGCAGTATATTGCAACAACAGGAGGTCTTTGCAGTCAGGGATGCTGCACTCATTGCAACTCAGGAACTCAAGGGTATTCTGATTCGTTTTAATTTTGGCGAAGGTATGGGCACTATCAGTTGGCTGAGTTTTATTCTAGACATGAAACAGATTCTTTCTTTCAAAGTAGAGTCTTCTTGCCTTGGTATCTAGTTGGGGCAAGCATGAGCGAGTTTTGTACAGTCCTATTACCCATATTCACTGCTGCACTACGTTTAGCGTGGGGAAACATTTGATAATAAAAAATTGTAACATGGGTTACAATACAAGTTCCAAAATGGCTAGGAGAGCAAACGAGTATGACTGATTATGTCTAAATGGCAAATTTGTACAAAATGTTAGAACTGTGTTTAAAATGGTGGCTTCTACAACTGCTGCTCTCAGTAAGAGAATAACTATATTTATGTCAGGAAGAGACTGAAGCATTTCTTGTGGGAAGTACAAGCTTATGTGCAAAGCCATGAAGATGCTTTGTTTTCCAAGCGGTATCCTTAGTACATATTGTCTTGGGTAACCAATTGTATCCAGTATATGGAATATGTAGCTTGAAGAATGTAGGTATCAATTATTGTGATTTGACTTCCCGGGTGGTTCATTTTATAGGCAAAAAATTTACAGAAACAGAAATTTCCATGATGGTCGCCTTGTCATTGTTAGCATGTTTCTAAATTCTTAGTTTTGTTGCTGCACTTGTTCTTTTCAAATCTTGGTCTTGAACTAATGTTTTCTGTTTTTTTAATGTGTTACCATTTGTCTATTATCTATCATGGTATTATGTCACACTTAATATTATGACTTCGAATGTAATGGCTTGTTTTTAGCTCTACTACCATTTTCTATTATGATTCATATGCACTAAGGAATCTTCATGCACAGATATTATATGCACAATATTACATGCACTAAGGAATCTCCATGCACAGATATTACATGCACAATATTACATGCAGAAGTGTTTCTAAAATTGTTACATGCATTTATCCATCATCTATCATTAGAGTATTAGGTAATCTCTATATTTACACCCCTACACCATCCTTAAGGCCCCGAAGGGGCCAAAATTTTTTTTAGTTAACACAAACCATTAACACACAACTACCATCAACGTTATTAACACAAACCATTGCATTTGACACGTTTAAATTAAAATCCCCCTTAAACCCCCTTTGGTTTGGGTGCATATTCACACGGGGGGTTACGTAGGGCAGCGAGAGCCCCAAAAAAATTACAATACATGTATAAAATTAACACCATTAAGTACATTCTCCCAAACCTTGTAGTATTTTGCAAACCTTAATATACAGTATACAAAAACTTGTACATTCATACCCCACAAACGAGGATCGCTATGTACGGTCCAGATCTTAGAATAAAAGGCAAATATGCCCATCCGACAGCTCTAGTTGCCCGGAGTAACCCCCCGTGTGAATATGCACCCAAACCAAAGGGGGTTTAAGGGGGATTTTAATTTAAATGTGTCAAATGCAATGGTTTGTGTTAATAATGTTGATGGTAGTTGTGTGTTAATGCTATGTGTTTGTGTGACCAAGTCATCTTTCATTAGATCCCAAAATTCCACATAGAAATCAGGTTGGAAACCATCTGGCCCAGGGCTTTTTCTAATTGCCATAGATTTCAAAGTTTCCCAGATCTCCCTCTCTTGAGGACTTGCAAGGATTTCCTCATCTTTGATTTCCTTATCAGCTTTTTGAATGCTTTTAAAAAAATCGTCTATTATCTTCTCCTCTACTTGATAGGTCTCAAACATCCTCTTGTATTACTGTTGGAAAAAGTCTTCTATCCCCTTTTGATCCTCAATTACCTTCCCTTGCCCATCATTGACTCTGACAATCCCATTATTAAGGATTCTGCTCTTTGTTGTTGTAAAGAAGAATGTTGAACTGCCCCTATCCATTCCATTGATATATTGACATCTACTCCTTACAGCTAAAGCCTTTGCTTCTCTCTCCTCTATTACATTAAGCTTTTTCTCCAATTCTTCCTCCACTTCTTGCAGCTGTGTATTGTCTTTATCAAGAAATAACTTTTTCCTAGTCTCACACATTTGTTTGTAGATGTCTTGTTTTTCTTTTTTCCTCTTCCTAGACCATTCTCTTCCCCATTTTTTTATCCACCCTTTAATCTGTCTCAATCTCGATGTGAAGGCTTTCATAGACTTAGTTTTTGGCAAGGGAGGTAGGGAACTGTAGAAAACTTTATAGTCTTCACAGAAATTAATTCTTTGGTTCAAGAATATTCTTACAGTTCAGCAATTCTGTATTGAATTTGAAGGGAATGTTTTGGCCTCCCTTTGTTGCAGCAGCCTTATCCTCTAAGAACTATGGAAAGTGGTCAGAAATTGAATTTCCTGGGTCACCAGTCACCACCATTGTATTCCAGGTAGTCAGAGATCTATTACATATGTAAAACCTGCCAAGGAGGCAATAGGTTCTTTGTTCACCCTTTCTCTTATTGCTTCAGGAAAAAGTTTCTGAAGAGGATGGAGGAATGTATGTGAAATTTTCCATAAGTGAGTCCCATGCTGCTCTCTCCTTTTTTGGACATATTTAATTTCTTTCCTACCTTTTGGTCCCAGGCTGGTGTATTATTAAAATCTCCAGCTATCAAGGGGTTTTCTACTTTGTTGCCATCAATCTATTGCTTCATCTGTATCCATTGATCAACCCTCTCTCTTGGTTCTGTGGAAGCATAGATATTGATTATGCCAATTTTTTCTCTCCCCTTTTCTAGAACAGCTACTGTCCATGTCCATCTGCCTGGGATCTGCCTGAGTTATGAGTGAATTTTTTATTACACTTAAAACCCTTCCATGCCATGCATATTCCCCCTTTAGTTCCATTAGCAGGGGCATACACTGAGTCCCCAGTGGGCATAATCCAGGACCCTAGATGCTCTGTTTCAAAGTCTGGCAGTCTATGCTCCTGCAACAGTACAATATCTGCTTTCATCTCCCTCAGAGCTATGAGAGCTCTTTACCTTTTTAGGGGACCTTTTATCCCCCTCATATTCCATGTTACCACCTTCATTAAGCTGGATATTTAATTTTCACCTGAGGTCTTAAGTTCAAGGCTGGGCTATTAGAGGAGAAATGAACCTTTTTGTTACTTTTTTTGGCCATTGGAGTAAAGAATTCCTCTTGATCATTCTTTTGTTTAGCTCTGATCTCTTCCTTATCTATAAGTTTTGGGCTTATTGGGTTTGACCCAGGCCATTTGCTGAAACAGACAGCACTTCCTGGCCATGTAGACTGATTAGTCCACTGGATTGCTCCAGTCCTAGGCTAGATGGAGTTACAGGCCTGTGCTTTGATTTATCTATATCTACTTCACCTTGGCCCCTTTCATGGGGACTGATAGGGATTGTAATAGATTCCTGTTGAGTCTTCCTCCAGTCCTCCCTGTGTATCCATCTCTGAAGCCATGGTTAGATCTTCCATTGAAGATCTAGTGAAAAATTTAAACTTTGGATTGCCTTCCAGGTTGTTTGCTGAGGTTAGAAACTCAATAGGGGTTGGAGGGACCCTATCACTCCTTTCAGTTTCTTCTACCTTCTCCATCAATTCAAGTAGAATATGCATTTCTGATGTGACATCCGATTTGTCAGGTGTAGAAAAGTTCATGGCCTTAGGTGTTACCTAATTATGGTTGAGGGACCCTTCTCCCTTGATTAAAAGTGTGCCTCCTGTAGATATATCTGAGTCAGAAGACTCAGGATACTCATTAACAGGGGGAAGGTCTGTTTCCTTGATGATCAAAGTAGTTTTCCTCAATCGGTATGCAGGAGTCACCACCATATCCTGTTGATCAACCACCACCTTCGTGCCTTTGTTTTTCTTTAGGTCCTGATCAGTAGGGCTTACAAGGTCTTTGGATTCCTCCAATCCCTGGCCTACTGGATTATTGAGTACTTTGATTTGGCTGGCCATGTTTAGATGATTTTCTCTTACTCTCCATTGTTTTCTGATTTTTCTGCTGAAAACAGTATTCTGTTGCTGTTCCATCTCAAGTTTCCTTGCTTTTTCTTTCCTTGCCTTCCATTTTTGTTCTTCCTACCTCTTTTAGTTGCTGGGGTCCATGTCTCCTCCTTGTTCATCTTCCCTCCAACCTTGTCCAATTTTCCTTTTTTCTGTTGCTTAAGGCTTCCTTCATGAATTATAATAGGATTATGCTGGTTGTGCTTGAGAGTATCATGAGTTATTTGTTTAAACCCCTTACAGACTCCTCCTCCATGGAGTCTTAATCCACATATGTTGCATGGAATTGGGAGACCCTGCTAGTTTATTTTCAGGTTTTTTCCTCCCCAAAAAAGTCTTGGTACCTGACAGAGGTTGGGATTGGATTCAGAATGTCTAGTTGGATCCAAACGTTTGGTGCTCTCTCAGGGACCGCTTCCCATTCTATATATTCTCCAACTGAGGAGAATAGCTTCCTGAAGATATCCTCATGCCAGTATATTGGACTGAGGCCTTGAACGAAGCATGCAGCTGGATGGTAAAGTTCCTTAAGGTTTTGTGAATCAAACTTTGCTTTCCATTTCTGGAAGTAGAACTGGGTATTGGCTCTGAAAATTGTTCCTTGTTCAAGGAGAAATTGGACAGATTGTTCGTTTTCACATTCCACTATAAAGAAAGGGAAATCTAGCCAGTACAAACTAGTTACTTCCAAATTTTTGTTCATTTTACAAATCTCATTTCTGAGGAGGCTGAGTTTTACACCCTCGTGTCTGATGCATCCAATGCTGCCTTCGATTCGAGCTGTTTAGGCCTATTTGGAACAAAAGGATGTTGAAGAATAGGAGTACCTCGAAATTCATGACTGCCCCTCCGTTTGATTTTGTCCAGTTGGTTCCCCTGTTCCGCATTAATCTCCTTAAGAATTGCCTGCGCCAGATGAGTTTGCATTTGAATTAGGAAGATGGACTGTGATCTGGTCATCCTATCCCCTATCGCCATGCTCGGAATCAGCCAATCACCACAGGTAAAAAAGGTTTTTTTATCCTTGTCTATTCTATTCTCCCCCCCATGTTCCTGTTATAGCTCATATAATATCAATGATATGTACCTTCTCCTGATGCGACATTTTACCAAAATACATCAACATCCTTTTCTCAATATCTTTCTCCCTGTCATCTATCTCTGACCCATTCTGTCCCCCTGTCACCTGACCCAGATCTGTCACCTTATATTTCTGTTCCCCATTTTCCAGAACTGAGTCCCCCAATTGGCCTGCTGCTGTCCCTACCTTGGTGTACTCAGAAGATTCAGGATACTCATTAACAGGGGGGAGGTCTGTTTTCTTGATGATCAAAGTGGTTTTCCTCAATTGGTGTGCAGGAGTCACCACCATATCCTGTTGATCAACCACCACCTTCGTGCCTTTGTTTTTCTTTAGGTCCTGATCAGTAGGGCTTATAAGGTCTTTGGATTCCTCCAATCCCTGGCCTACTGGATTATTGAGTACTTTGACTTGGCTGGCCATGTTTAGATGATTTTCTCTTACCCTCCATTGTTTTCTGATTTTTCTGCTCAAAACAGTATTCTGTTGTTGTTCCATCTCAAGTTTCCTTGCTTTTTCTTTCCTTGCCTTTTTGTATGCACTTCCATTTTTGTTCTTCCTACCTTTTTTAGTTGCTGGGGTCCATGTCTCCTACTTGTTCACCTTCCCTCCAACCTTGTCCAATTTTCCTTTTTCCTGTTGCTTGAGGCTTCCTTCATGAATTATAATAGGATTATGCTGGTTGTGCTTGAGAGTATCAGGAGTTATTTGCTTAAACCCCTTACAGACTCCTCCTCCATGGAGTCTTAATCCACATATGTTGCATGGAATTGGGAGACCCTGCCATTTTTTTTTCAGGTTTTTTTCCGCCCCAAAGAAGTCTTGGTACCTGACAGAGGTTGGGATTGGATTCAGAATGTCTAGTTGGATCCAAACTTTTGGTGCTCTCTTAGGGACTGCTTCCCATCCTATATATTCTCCAACCGAGGAGAATAGTTTCCTGAAGATATCCTCATGCCAGTTTATTGGACTGAGGCCTTGAATGGAGCATGCAGCTGGATGGTAAAGTTCCTTAAGGTTTTGTGGATCAAATCTTGCTTTCCATTTCTGGAAGTAGAACTGGGTGTTGGCTCTGAAAATTGTTCCTTGTTTAAGAAGAAATTGGACATATTGTTCGTTTCCACATTCCACTACAAAGAAAGGGAAATCTAGCCAGTACAAACCAGTTATTTCCAAATTTTTGTTCATTTTACAAATCTCATTCCTAAGGAGGCTGAGTTTTACACCCTCATGTCTAATGCATCCAATGGCTGCCTTGGATTCGAGCTAAGCCTATTTGGAACAAAAGCATGTTGAAGAATAGGAGTACCTCTGAATTCATGACTGCCCCTCCGTTTGATTTTGTCCAGTTGGTTCCTCTGTTCCGCATTAATCTCCTCAAGAATTGCCTGGGCCAGATGAGTTTGCATTTGAATTGGGAAATGGACTGTGATCTGGCCATCCGATCCCCTATCGCCATGCTCGGAATCAGCCAGTCACCACAGGTAAAAAAGGTTTTTTTATCCTTGTCTATTCCATTCTCCCCTGTTCATGTTATAGCTCATACAATATCAATGATATGTACCTTCTCCTGATGCGACATTTTACCAAAATACATCAACATCATTTTCTCAATATCTTTCTCCCTGTCATCTATCTCTGACCCATTTTGTCCCCCTGTCACCTGACCCAGATCTGTCACCTTACCTTTCTGTTCCTCATTTCCCAGAATTGAGCCCCCCAATTGGCCTGCTGCTGGCCCTACCTTGGTGTTACACATCTCACCACAATCTATATGCCAATCTCCCTTACCTGTCTCCAGTTTCGAGCGCCTGACCTAGCGCCATCTCCCCAAGCATTATTGTCCGACCCAAAAGATATTCATGTCATGATGGGCTTGATTTAAATTAGTAAGAGAGAAGTCTTTAGAGACTTTATTTCATGCAATAATTAAATTCCTCATCAAGGGGGAGGTATTAGCAGCATGCTTAATATCACAAAAGGCAGAAGCAGGCAGCTGATAGGCAATTGAAGGATGTCCTTTAATAATGCTTTTGTTCATCCAATATTGAGAAAACTCAGTAGCAGGGTTATTTCTATTGAATAAAGTCTTCCAAATGCATTTACATGCCAAAGCATATGCTTGAAGAAGCCAATCTTTACAATCAGGGCCACCTAAACTTTTGTTTCTCGTGACAGATTTCCAATTTATCAAATGATTCTTACCCCATATAAAATTTCTAATAATTCTCTCTATTTGCTGATATATGCATTTTGGAGCAAGAAGGGCTGAAGAGAAATACACATGAGGGCTTGCTAAAACAGAGGAAGCAATGATAGACCTACCTGCTAAGGAAAGACAACTACCATGGTTGAGTTTCTTCCTGATTCTGGCAACAATTGGGTTCCACAGATTCCTAGAACTGATGTCCAAGCCTAAAGGCATACCTAAAAGAGTTGTAGCCTGATTGATAGCAATGCATTTGATTCCAAGAATATCTGGTTGACTAGAATCTCCAATAATCATAGACTTATGACAGTTTAAATGGAAACCAGAAGCTTCGCTGGAATTCTTGATAATCTTATTATCAATGTTATTAATATCATTGTGCAGAAAGCTAAACGAGTCATCAATACTACAGAAGGGTCAACTGATTATCAGTATTTTGGATAGTCAAACCTTTTGATGGTGAAAAATAGCTCTAGTCATCTGATCAGCAACAATAATAAATAAATAGGGAGCCAAGAGGCAACCTTGCCTTACACCTTTTTGAAGAGGGAAGAATTTACCAGGAGATCTATTTATAAGAACACTGGATTGGGCACGAGAGTTAAGATCAATAATCAACTTTTTTGGGAAGCCAATTTTCCTAAGGGCCAGTTCAAGAAAATCCCATCTTACATAGTCAAAGGCCTTGGAAAAATCAAGTTTTAGGAGGACACAATTTTGATTCGATATCCTAGCCCAATGCAAGAAGGCAAACTGATTCATGCACATGTTGTTTTGTAAGAACCCTTTGATTCTGTTAGCAAAATTTTTAGCACAAATCTTGTAAGAGGTATTGGTTAGAGAAATAGGCCTCCAATCACCAAACGTTTCAGGGTTGTCCACATTTGGAACTAAAGTAATCAAGCCAGAAGCAATGGCTGGATGCAAATGATTACTAAGTCAGAAACCATGAACCATTTTAATGAGGTCATTTTTTATATCATCCCAAAAGTTGACATAGAATTCTAGGGGAAGACCATCTGGCCCAGGGTTCTTTCCTTTGCCAAGGTTCATAAGAGTAGCTTTTATCTCTATTTCATTGGGAAGATCCGATATATTATCAGAAATAGGAACATTTACATCCAGGCGGAGAATTAATTAGATCAAGGAAATCCTTAGCTTGACTATTCTGCCAGGAGGAATTGTTTTTATCAGAGAGAGACACCCTGATCATTTTTTACAGAGGCAATTTTATTCCTTAAAGCCCTATTCTTTGCAATTATTGCTGTCCATGTTTGAGTGATACTTAATTCTACTCCTAATGGCAGCACCTTTGGCTTCATACTCTTCCATAACCTTAATTGTTTGCTCAAGATTCCCTTCCTCTAAATGGAGGTCAATGTTAAAAGGATCTTCTTGAATTTTCATCCTAATATTTTTCATATCAATCATGTATCTTTTTTTCTCTGCTTTTCTGTGGCTAGAATGATTCTTAGACCACTGTTTTATCCAAGATTTGGAAGATTTAATATTATAATAAAAGTCTCTCATAAAGTTAGAAGATTGAACTCTAGGGAGACTAGTATAAAAGGCTTTAAAATCTTCAAAAAATTTCTCATTATGTAGCAGACTGCAATTGAGCTTAAATGGACAATTTCTTTGCCTCATAATGCTAAGCATATGTTTGTTTTCCATAAGCTGGGGTTGATGATCTGAAATCGGTGTACTTTCATCACTATAAACCACACAGCTATCCTAGAAAGAATTATCAAAATTATTAATATAGAACCTGTCTAAAGTACAGAAGACTCTTTTATTTCCTTCTTGTTTATTTGACCAAGTGTATTTAGCTGTTGCTGAAGGAATATGAGTAAACAGATGATTATCAATGAGATTATCCCAGTTGGACTTCTTAGTTCAAGACATGTTCAAGTCTTTGCCAAGCTTAAGGTCCTAAGTAGGAGTGTTATTAAAATCACCCCCATAATCCAAGAAATAGAATTTTGATTATCAAGCCAGCTATTAATCTGAGGCTAGAGCTTATCTCTTTCTTTGGAATTGGTAGAAGCATAAATGTTAATAACCCCAAAGACAAGATCTTTATTTTTGAGCACTACAGCTTGCCAATTTTTATCAGGGCTATTATAGATAAGGTAGTGATTGATATTCTTCCACATAATGCAAATACCACTAGCAGTACCAGTGGCTTCAATCCAACAAAAAGAATAAGCAGAAGCAATCCAATTAGCAAGGTTAGAGCATTCAAAATTGGAATTGGCAAGTCCGTGGATCTCCAGATCCCACTTCTTGGAGTAGCTACTACTGCACCCACCGAATTGACAATGCCACCGGCCATCTCCCTCATTGAACTTCCAACTTGGAATACCCTCCACGTTTCTGGCATTCTCCCAAGGAGGGTTCTCCACGGCATCCTATTTCAGCCCCTATGATGTCTTCTGCCTCCTTGCAATCAACTCTTTTGGCTTCAGATGCAATTGGAATAGACTTCGTGGGTACTGAGGGCTCCCTCCAAATACCTTGGAATAACTCGACTACCCGACCAACAACCTTAGCCTCTACAGATAGATCTGACATGGGACTTGCACCTCCAACAACACCAAAACCTATAGGAAATTTAGGAGGGGAGTCCACCTTCGAATCGAGCTGTTCTTCTTGCAAGGGATTGTTCGCAAGGAAGACAAAAGCTGAGTTTGCTAAAGATTTCTGCCTGGAATTTCTCATTAATTGAGGTTCCAAGGCCCTGCCGCAGTTGTGATAGGAAAAAGACAAGATCGCGAGCAGGAGCAACAAAAGCGCCGGAACGAAACTGTGAGAGAGAATTCTGAAAATAGAAAGAAAGGGATTTTTTGGCACCAACTAACTAGTTAAGATTCCTTTGCATGGGTTCAGTATGTTTAATGCTTGACGTGGAAGACGCTGATAGGCCAATGAGTCTGCAATCATACCCTTTGTCAGGGTACCGTGTACGGTTATTAATAGCGGTCGTCCAGAATTCAATTCAAAAGTTCCTTCGAAAAGATGGATCTTAAATATTAAAATAGTACATAATAAAATAGCGAGAATATCCACGATGGATATTCCATCCCGAGGTGGCCAGGACGGTCTGGATGAGTCCCTCAGGGGCGGTGATTCCTTTATGGGGAATTACAATGTGGTGATTCAATCTGGCTGAATTACAACGCGGTGATTCCGTCTGGCGAAATTACATTGTGGTGATTCTGTCGTGCGGAGGTACAACATGGTGATTCCGTCTGGCGGAATACAATGCGGTAATTTCGTCTGGCGGAATTACAATGTGGTGATTCCGCCACGCGGAAGTCCAACTCGGTCATTCCATCTCATGGAATTTCAAGGTGGTGATTGCGCTGTACGGAATACATCACGTGATGATTCCATCTGGCGGAATATCGTCGACGATAATCCGTTCAATGAAATCTGCCACTGGTAATTCCATGGGGACGAATGCTAGAATACGTGAATCCATCTGGTGGTATCAAGGCAATGCGATTCCATTTCGTGGAATAACGAGCGATGATTTCGTCCGACAGTATTTTGCGCTTGTGATTTCGCGGAGAGGTATAAAACGGATGGCCAAGATGGACCTTGCAGATGGACAGTTGGGATCCATTAGAGGGTACACCTGACGCTGTCAGGTATGGAGAACGAGACCTCCAGAACTGATCTCGTTCCCCGAGGGTCTGTGATTCTGCAGGAGAGTATTCACCGCGACGGAATCACTATAATCAGGGTAAAGCTATTTTCACTCGTTTATCAGTGTATTGCATACCTCCTTAAACCATGTACAATCTCGAAAGGGCTTTGGTTTTCAAGGTACATAATGTTGATGTGTATTTCAAGTTGTTCCTGGGCGGGCTACATCAGATGTTCACTCTGGTCCTCGATTCATATCAACTAAGACTATCATATACTCTACAACTTATGTGATATAGGGAATATCTTATGGTATTGGAGTTTTGAGAAAATATCCGAATGTGTATGGTCTGGGGTACCTAGACATTTAAAAACACTTTGGCAAACACCTTGCTTTCTAACTTATATGGTAAATATTGTCAAATCTTGTGATGAGGCTTGGGACAACAACTCCTTCGGGCCAAAGGCCATTTATGGTCTGAGCCAATTATGCTCGAGTGATCGTAAAGATTGGAAAAAATGCCCTTTTGTATTTCATCAAGATAACTGCCTACTTAGGGGTGAATTTCGACCTTTGCTTCCCCCATTGGTGCATCCATTGGCTAAATCTATTGGTGGGCCCTGGGATATTGTTCTACTTTGCTGTAATGGTGGTGGCCTCAAATGTTTACTTCAGCTCCATTTTCTCACAGGTGCTTACAAGAGCTTATGGGGACTAGTTGTAGTCCTCGTATGGGTTTAATTCATGGTTGGGGTCCCCCAGTCTCATGTGGTGCAATATTATGTTCTCTTGGTTCGTCCACTATGGTCAGGATCAACTTTAGACTTGGCACCCATGCGTCTTGTTGTTGAGTCATCTAAACTTTTGTCTGAGACTCCAGGCCACTTACGGAGGTACGAGACGGGACAAAGCGGTTAATAATACCTCCCCCCCGAAGTTATGACCATAGTACCTTGGAATTTGCTACGTGCTCGGGTTCTAGTGGTTATTAGATCAATGAAAGCAGATATCGTCATGTCGCAGGAACACAGGCTACCAGACTTTGAGACCAGATCCCTGGATAATTGGATTGGTGGCGAATCTTTCTCTTTCAGTTGTGCTTACCAAGGTACCAAAGGAGGCATGTGTATACTTTGGAAAGGGCAAGTGTAGAGGAGCCAATTTGCAAATACTAGGGGTAGGAGGCAGATAGCTATTTTTGAAAGCCAAAATTGCCAGTGGGTATGCATCCAATAAACCCACCGAAAGGGCTGCTATGTGGAAGGACTATAAGGGCTAGATATCCTAGCATGAGAGTATTGTCAAAAAATGGATACTTGGAGGGGACTTGAATATGACTGGATCAAAAAGTAGATCTGCATAGAAATCTGTAGGCAAAGGAACGTTCCTGGCTATTTCTTATAAACAATGTGGGTCTTTCCTTGGTTCCTCCTTTTAATACTACATTCTTTTGGTCTAATAAGCAAAAAGATCAGGATAGGGTATATTGCTTGCTGGATAGATTCTATATGGCCAACAAAAACGACATTCTTTATGGATAAGTGTTATGTGGAAGGTGAGTTCGCCTTCTTACATCTGGATCATGCCCCACAAAAGATAGTTCTAAAAAATGTCCCGACTTCTAAGAAAGGAGATAATGTTCCATTCAAATTTAATACCTCTCGGTTGGGAAAACCAGCATTTTGCAATCCTTTTAGGGAATTTCTTGCTTCCTGGATAACAGAATAAATACCCTCCGCTCTATGAAAGCTTGGATCCATGAACTCAATGCTATGAAAGCATGGATAAAAAAATGGGGAAAAAATAGAGCTTTGAACTTCAAACGAGAAAACAATTTGATCTACAATGAAATTGGGGAAGTTAAGCAAGAGTTATTTTGTGAACCCTTTAATCGGGCTAAGCACTCACGTGAAGAGGAGCTCGAAGGCAAAGCTAAAGTAATCGAAGAGGAAGAACCAAGAGGAGCAGCGTTCCAAAACCAAATATTATGCGAAACTTGACTAGTAGATATGAAAGACGAGAACCAGAATATTGTAACAAATCAAGATGAAACTAAAGCCTTCATCAGAGAAAGTTTCCAGTCATAATTTACTGAGGATCGACTCCCGTCTTCATATGGGTCTCAGATCTCTCAATGGTTGATAAAGGTGGACTGAACAAGGAGGGTTTCTAATGACAACGATGCAACCTTACTACACCACCTAGGGAGTGGAGAATCTACAAGACTCTTTGTTCCTTGGGTTTAGATAAATCCCCTGGTCCTGATGGTTTCCCTTCTGAGCTTTTCGTTGATTTTTTGGATGCTATGGGGCCCAACTTCATCAAAGCTATAAGGGGGGCCTGGGCCTCCTAGATGTTACATCCGTCTTTAGCAGCAGGGTTCATCACTCTGATACCAAGATTTTGAGACCCTATGCCCTTAACAAATAGAGATCTATAGCTTTGACCAATGTTCTTTATCAAGTTATAATGAAAGCTCTTGCCAATCGACTGAAGCCTATTTTAAACAAGATCATTGGCAGCGAGCAGTCTCCATTTCTCCCTGGAAGGTACAACCTAGATAAATGCCTGGCTGCAAGAGAAGGATTGCACTAGAGTAGGGTGTCGAAACAGAACCGTATTGTCAAGATGGATTTCAGAAAAGCTTACGATTCTCTCCGATGGAAGGGCTTAGAAGTGATCATGGCCTATATGGGATTTAATCGACAATTCATCAATATTTCAATGTGTATGAATAGACTGACCTCAGCTTCAGTGCTTATTAATGGAGAACCTTTTGGCCTCTTTGACCTGAGGAAAGGCATCAGACAAAGGTGTCCCCTTGCCCCCTACTTATTCTTATCATGGCTAATTTGCTTACTAGGATGGCGAATCTCAAAATCTGCGAAGGTCTATTGATTGGGCTAAATCAAAGGCAAATATTAATGCATTTTAGGAAAAAATATTAAAAAAACAAATGATAAAAATACAAAGGAAATGTCCCCAGAAAGCACCCATTAAGCATCAAGTGTCACCGACACAAAATGTGTCCCTCACCTCCATGCTTTGACCCAACTCTACCTGGTCAAGATAGCAAGCTTACTATTATGCAATATACATATGATACCTTTATGTTTCTCAAATTTTATGATAATAGCTTTCAGTCCTTTCGTGACATTCTTGTAGCTTTTGAGGCTATATCTGGAATAGGACTGAATTCTAATAAGTGTTTTGTCATGTGGGCTCCGGAAGACGATATTGAACCTCATGCAAGGGCCTTGGGATTCCCAGTTATAGAAGCAGGGGAGACAGTTAAAATCTTGGGCCTCCCGCTTTCTCTTGCTGATAGTCTCAAGGGCCTATTGTCCCCTTTGTTGGACCGCCTTTGAACCGGCCGAAGGACTTGTTGTGTCAGGGTGAGTCACAATGGCAAATGTTGTCCTTGTCGCATCTCATGTTTATCAATCATCAGTCTTGGTTGCCTAAAAAGGGAGTAGATAATCAGATTCAGGTCATAACCAGGAAATTCATATGGGGTTGTATGGCTCAGGTTGCCTAGATTGAGCTTCGTAGAGACAAAAGAGAAGGTGGTTTGGGCTGTAAGGACCCCTTCCCTCAAGCTCAAGCATTAGCCGCCAAATTTGTATGGCAAGTTATACAAGATTGGGGGCAAGCTTTAGAGATTTTAAGCATGCACCAGTTACTTCCCCAGTTATGCAAAGAATACTTCAGGATTGAGGGGCAGTGCAAGCCCTTGCTCCCCCTCAAATTTGCCACAAGATGCCAGCAAGATGAGTGCTTTCTATAAAGATCCATGGATTCTCTAGACTGCATCATCTCTGGGAGAGTGGCAGATGGATTTCTGGGACCAAGTTTAAAACTAAAGTGCGTAATACAGGGAAAGGAGATAGGAAAATACTAAGAGAGATACTGGCAAATGTCAGAAGAGTTTCATCAGTGGAGGGTCCTGAAGAGCTTTGGCTATGTGACTAATATCTATCGTGCTCTTTGTGGGGAATCCCCTCTCAAAGCAATGATAAGGTTGGGGGTCAATGGGCAAACTACTGTTCAACTCCTGGCTAACTCCTAGAAATCTATTTACTCCTGGAGAATACAGTTCTTTAGATGCATAGTTCTTTCTTTATCCAAAGAGACGGTTCCATAGAGGTATGTTTGCAGACGATTTGTGCCCTCTTGGATGTCAAGTTAGGGAATCGACTCTGCATATCTTCTTCTGCCCAAATAGTTTTGCATTCTGGTCCTGGGTGGCTCCCATATTTGGGCTCGACACTTGCCACTTTAGCTAATCTATTGTCATCATTATATCTGACGATTCCAATTACAACTTCATTGGTTTCTATTGCCCCGTTGGGGAGGGGCAAAGCCATCTGCCTTGACAAAATAAGGAGTTGTTTCAGTATGGAGGTGGCCCTAGTGGCTCTATCCCATCATAGGAAGATGGGCACTAGCTATAATAGGAGACTTGACAAGATTGGAAGACTAGAAGGATTTTACAGCCACTTCAAATGCAACCGGTGCGATAGGGTGGATAATGATACTCTACAAGTAAGGTAACTCTCACTTCCGCTGCACTTGAGTCTACTAACCTCTCAGAAGTCGTGAAAGTAGATTGGCCCAATCTGTAGTGCTCGCTATGGTGGTGAAGAAGATGTCTTTCCCTATAGTATCAACATGGTGTCGAAGAGAATTAGCCTGCTCTACTAGTACATATTCCTGTGCTAAGATAGGCACTCTTCCATGTTGTTCCTACTCTTCCTATCTATCTCATTAAGGGCATCCTTGTACTTTCACTCTCTAAAAGACATTAAGAGAGTGAAAAGAGAATAGGAGGAACCTAAGGGAATGGATAAAGAGACATGCTGCACACAAAATGTGGAGTGTTCCCGAAGTAAAGAAGGAGTATTATAAGCGAGTAATGAACCCTACCCTACAAGGAGCTTCTTACCTCAAAGAAGGGATTTCCATGAAACTTAGGCATGTGATTAGTAGAATGAGGCTCAGCTCCCACCATCTTGGAGTTGAGGTTGGGCATTGGGGTAATGTCCCTCATGAGCTGAGGTTGTGTAAAGTTTGCGAAACAAATGCAATTGAAGATGAGGAGCATGTAATCCTGCATTGTCCAGCTTACGAGTGTTGTAGACGTAAGCATGGTATTTTGGTTGGGGATTTGTTACAGTTTTTTGAGCTTCCTGCAGCTTTAGTTGGAAAATTTCTCGTTGAGATATTGCGGATAAGAGAGATGAGTATTCAGAAATTGAAGTTGATGACAACAATAGATGAAAATCATGCAGAGGAGAGAGCTAGTATGTTCCTACCAGAGGACATTCTAGATGAAGTTAATTTATGCTGAAAATTATGTATTTTGAACGTCTTCTAGACCTGATGGTCTCACAGACGTATTAACACTAGACCTGTCTCTAGAACCATTCCTGATCCATGGACCAGAACTGGCCCACATGACCTCTGCCACTTAAACCCATGTAACTCATAACAGAAATTTCGATTTTGAACTATACCGCCACCATTTGAGTCTTCACTTGTTTCTTAATGACCTCTGAGAATTTCAAGACCAATAGGGTCACCTCTACCTTGTGGTGATTGCTCAAACATTAGAGAATTTGGCAGTTTCTGCACCAGTCCAAAACTGCCTTCTTCAATTTTTCTAGCATAAAGTGACCTAAACCTTGCTAAAGTTGGAGGTATTTGTCTGTTTATCATAGAACACATTGAGTTTTATGTTCCCATGTTTTCTTGCTATCATCTGACATTGGTGGAAGCCGCCAAACCCTATTTTGGTCAAAAAAGCTGCTTGAGGTTCGAGAATTATTTCTCTCTTATTATAACAAGTTTTAACTTAATTCTTGTGGCCATGAGTTGCTAACTATACGAGCTATAGTCTCATGATTTTTTGGAGTGTTCATAAGTCATGTTAACCTCACAATTTACTAAAAGAATCTACGATACAGAATTCAGGACACAAGTATATGTTAAAATGCTCAAATAACAACCATCCATAATACCATGAGGGTAATAAGTGATGCATTCTACTTATATCTACATAGAATATAACTCTTATCAACTTACATATAGGGTAACTAGAGTGTACCATGCAATTTTTGGGATTAAAACATGATGTACAGTTGCAGGATTAACACAATTAGAGATAAAAGTTGAGTTAACTCCACAATTATAGCTCCAAAACTCCACAATGGTCATATTTAGTGATGCTTATTGATGAATTAAGTGAATGTTGTGAAGTTTAGCCATGACAATATGTAATTAGACCATATGACATTATATGTATGGTTCTTTAGTTCATGGAAGAGACACTACCTTTCCCCATATAAGCCTATAAAATAGTTGAAAATGTGAACATTGACTTATATGGAGATCTCTTATATAGGTTGTATGTCCTTATTGAAAAAAAATACAAAGAAATCTGTTTATTTCTTACTAGCATAAACTTTATATCTGTGTTGCTGCTATAAAGCATTGTCATCTAAGTAGAATAATGTTACGTGTAGGTTATCTTTCATGTATATTATATTTTTCATGGATGCATACCTTTCTTGGCAATATAAATCTCTAGTTGCATGTTAAAGTAACATGTTATTTCTAAGGTTTTAATTTATATAAGCATGCATCACCATTTATGGTCCATGAGACCAATTGTATAGAGCATATATCTCTCACTAGCCTTATCCATTTTGCCCCATAGAATGATACTATGGCTTTTTAGCTTCGATCGCATGATTTTTGAAAGGTGTAAGTGGAGGTCCATGTAGGTTCAATTGGTCATAAGTACCTCATAAATTCTCAATTCTTTGTGCTTCAATCTTACCCTTAAATTACGCAAGCTCACATAGTCAACTAATTTTCTCCTACAGAGAATCATACAAGTAAACTATATGATCAAGATTGATTAAAGTGATGCCATTATTGATTTTTAAACTTTCAATCATTTGGACCAATGATGGTCTGCAACTGGACTGCAGATAGCAGTCTATCTTGACGTTTTATAGAAAAAGTTTTTCATATTTTTCCTTGGTTCTTTTTGCATTTGTTTCTTGATATGAGATACTTCGAGGATGTGATTTTGTAAAGTCACACCTTTAAGGCACAAATCTAGAATAAACGTGGAAGACATAATATAATTGATGCTATTTATTTTAATACAATCCTCAAGATAATGACCAACAGATATTTTTTGTGAACAAAGTGGTTCAGGAGCTACTCATGTCCCAAAACTCAACGTGAGATGGACTAACATAAGTATATTATTGATTTTTAAATGGACTATGGACCAAGAATGGGAAGTCTACATGTAAATCGCTTTTTGATTTTTATTTACCATGTCTTTTACTCTTTTCACGAGCTTGTTTTTGCATTGGTTTCATATTCTTATAAACTTTCATAATGTGATTTTTTGGAGGACAGCCTAGAGTCATATGTATCAATGTTACCCATTTGTATAAATTCCCTAAAATTAAAATTAGAAGTAAAAGTCAAAATATCAAATTCAAACTCAACAAACATTTTTCTAGGATGGAGTACCTCGTGAACTACTTATATGCCAAATTTGAGCTCAAAATTTATCTCCTTCCAAAAGTTGTTGTTTTTATACCACAAGCGCTTTTGGGAACCAAGATTGGTTCTCAAAAGCGAAAACGATTCGACCTGTCATGTTTGAATGGCTATATCTTCCTTCACAGACTTCGGATTGAGATGCAGTTTTTTGTGTCTTCCTCTATATCTCGTGTAGAAAAATCACATTATAGCAAAAAAAATCAAAAAAATCTTTTCGTTAAGACAGTTTTACTTTGTGTGAACATGAAGCTTTTGGTACTTGACCCCCTTGGGTTTGCTAGTGCATAACTCACAAGAACGGGAGCTGATATATTTTTGTGTATTTTTTATGTGAACCATAACTGCCATATATGAATTCCTAGAAAGGCTTTGGCCAGTTTTTGTGCCCTTGATTTTATATGATTTTTTTTGTAAACCTTCAAAATGCCCTTTAATGGTCCATCATGGGACAGGTCTAGTGTTAATAAACATTTCATTTCATTTCTCTATTAATAAAATAAAAATAAAGATAGAAAAATACGGTGGGAACCCCTTGTTATTATGCTAGATATTCCAATTTATGTTCTCGACCAATGGCTGAGATTTAGCTATATGGTAATAGCTATTACAAGGATTTAGCATTATGTCAAACAATATCTCTTCGACCATCAAGTTGCCCTACAAGCAAGCTAATTAGAGTTACCATGTGCATCATTAGGACTCAAACCGGAGAATATGCATAAGTACAACGATTTGAGACCATATAGAACTCAATTTAATGAACCCACCCACCCACCCTCAACACGAGGAAGAAAAAAAGTAAAAGAAAAGAAGTCGACAAAACAAATTAATGGATATGTTCCCTATTTGGGTATAGTTAGATGTTCACACCTACCATTTTGTCATCTTTCAAGAACTAGCACGGTCATGTTGCAAACATGTTAAAGACTTGGCAACATGGGTATTAAAATGCTGGACTCTCCCTCATGGTTGGGACATTGACTTGGAATTCACATCTCGTGGACGAAATTATTACATCATCTCTAGTGTTCTAGAAGAGGCCAAAATGAATAGCAACATATATGTGCCTACTTTGGACATGCCAAGAACAATAGGATCCTCTAGACAAATATAAAAAAAGTGTGCTTAATTTTCACATAAAATTGTTACCATGAAAATGACTAAGTGGCTCCACATAAAGATATCTTCGAAAAACTGGATCTATGTCTTTCTTATTTGGCATATTCCATGGTGCAAAATGATATGCATTTCCTTGATGTCATCCATTTAACATTCCAACCGAAGCAAATTTGGCTAATATATGCAAGTTATATAGGGTCTAAAAGCCATGAGATGTTCCAAAGTTCTAGTTGACATGTCTGCGTCAAAACATTCAAGAATTTTTTGTCTTAGTGGATATGCCTGCACATAGTCTATGGCCCCAGCTAAATATTTACCTATAATTGTCGATCCACGAGCATTGATTCCAAGAATTTATTTACAACTTTGATCCTACATTATTATTTGATGGCCCTAGTTACATAAATGACGTTTGTATTATGTATTATCTCTAGCATTGGAGAATAACAATGAAAGAAGTCAACGCTAAAGGAAGCAAAGTAAAGCACTTCACCTTACCAATAAAAATTAAAAACAAGTCTGTAACTAAGAGGCTAGTCATGCATGCCCCCATGAGACACAAATAACTTATAAAACCTCCTAGCTATGGAAGATTGATGATCTTGTAACTAAGAGGCTAGTCATGCAGGCCCCCATAAGATAAAAATAACTCATAAAACCCCCTAGCTATGGAAGATTGATGATGATGTTAAGCGTCACTTTGATCAGTCATGAGGCTAAGTTACTTGGGATAGAAATACAATGTCATATATACTATCTGCATAGTATGATGTTGATGAAGCTAGACTCCATCCATGGTGTTTTTATATGGTTACATTGCGGAGATCTCCAATTTGCATATTATATCTCATCATTCTTCCAGATATTTTGGGGATGCATGTAGGATGGAGTAGATAGATATATAGATAGAAAACCTTAATGCCCATTGAAACTATCAAGGACCATGGGATGATACAACAAGTGCATGAAGCAAAGAGAAACCTCATCAAATGGACAAATATAGAAAATAAAGTAAAACTCTAGCTAATTTCTTTTCAAAAAAACATATTAAATGTAGCTCAACCAAGGATTAGTAGGACACCAGTCGCATAAAGTAGTAGCTTTAGCATGATACAAAGTCATTTTTACAATGATATGTGTTGCACCTTGCACAATTCCTCCAAAGTTGCAAGGGATAAAAATAGTAGTTTCTTGGACTGGAGGTTTGTTGTCAGCTCATGAACTCCTTGATCTCATTTCTGTCGAGTTAGAATTCCATCCTGTGAGCGTCCCTTATGCTCTTCAACATAGTTAACTGCCAATTGTTGTCTCGGACCAAATGAATAGTACCTATTGGCTTATCATTGACAATTGAATAAATCACATAAAGTGAATTTTGCATTTGATTTTATCTAAAGAAAATATTTCAGTAATAAGAATTGGTATCCGAGTAGGTCGTTAGAATGGCTACAAGATTGGGTAACTATACAAAGGCAGACTTAGATTTCAAGTATGTAAAGAAAAAATGAAAAAGGTGCATAAGACAGAAGATTTTTGGGGTGTGGTAAACAACAAGAGCAGGTAGTGCATTTAGCAGTTCAACAACAACAAGTGTAGTTGAAGTACGCAATGCTGCGAGTAGTGGTGGAGGTAGCTCTATTAAGAACTATACAAGTTTAGGAAGATGAACAAATCCTGCAAAGACTCGAAAAGCCACAAGTATCATAACTTGTAAGGTTAGTAGCAGTATTTTATCTAGGATTAGAAATATGTCTCCTAAATAGATGTGGAACTATTTGCTTAAAATATATGAGAAAAAATCACCATCACAAGTTGATGTGTTTGAGAAGGAACTGAATACGAATAGATTGAAGGAAGAAAATAATGTCACAGAGTTCTCTGATAAAATAGATACTTTGCTAGCAGATTCAGAGGCTGCATGCACTACGCTTCTAAGAAACATCAAGTACAGAATCACAGGGGAGTGTATGATTATGAACAATTGGCTGCACTTATAAGAAACATTGCTAAAGATAGAGAACATGTAGATATATTAACGACAGAAACAGATAAAAAGGAGTTATTAAAAGAAGTGGATAAATCAGATGAAATTCTTTATGCGAGCGAGTAGGGTCTGATATTTGGGGTGTAGATAAGGCGATAAGGTTAGGTGGCTTCTCTCTCCCCTCGGAACGACACTGCTACGATAGAAGCTTGGAGGGATTTAAAGACTGGTAGTCAGGCATGAGATCCTTATGTTCTAAGTTGAAGGTGATGTTGAAGATGTTGCAATTTTCTCTAAGTTCTACTTATGCTGCTGATTGAAGTAGTTTCTTGGAGAACTCAAATTTCCTTAAGCTTGATGTGTTACAGGGTGTAAATTTGATAGTGGTACCCCAAAAGCACTGTCCGGACACTTGCTTTAAGTGCTTTAGGTGCTTATTCCTCGATCAAAATTTAGAGTAACGAATTATGAGGTTGTTATTCCAGAAATAGCAATCCTCTTCCGAGGAGGAAGGGATCGATGACATAGATTGATTCTTTGGGCGCGGGAATTGATTTCTTAGTTGATTCTACCGGATGGCGGGATTTCTTGGATGGTTGTATCAGTTCTTGCTATCATTCTTCAATTCCGGAATAAACTAGTTCATTTCAATTGCAATTCTGACAAATTAGAATTGCAATTCCTTGATCATATCAATTTCATGGCAAGTTCTCCTGAAAGCATTGATTACGCTAAGCTAAGAATTTACTTGGAGCTAGAATCCGGAGAAAACGAGAATCCGTAAAGAGGATTAGAGAATTGGAGAAGGAGAACATTGCACCTTTAGTACGAGAAGAAAAAAGAACGTTCTCGAGTCAAAGAAGACAATGGGAACTTTCAAAAAAGAGTTAGAGGATTCTTTTTTCACATTGTAAGGAATTGTCTTGATGATGATTCAAAAGGAAGAGTAGCACACAGTTTTTTAAAAAGGATCAAACATTTACCACATGTTACTATAGCAGATCCCAAGGAATTTCATGTGATGAAAGATATGATTTCCAATGTGAGAGAAACCATGCAGGCACAAAAATTTCAAAGAAGTACTGATGTACTCCAAGCAAGGAAGACCACCCTCCAAATGGCAGCTTCCACAGTTAGAGGGACTAATCAGAGAGCAATTTCAAGGCTTCTTTCAATTCCCAAGAAAACTGTAGCCCAGGCATTTAGAAGACGAATATGTGCAGAGTTTGATGCTGGTCCATGGTCAATGCATGCAAGGAAGAAGAGATTTGATGCACTTTCCCCAGAAGAGATAAGTGTTGTGAGAAGGTTTTGGCATGAGAATACACGAGTTTCACCTTATAAAAAACATGTTAGAAAGCATGTAACTGAGAGTGGTGAGAAAATTGATTAGAGAATTGTTTGACCTGGTTGCAGCAGCAATGGCTTAATATGGCCTGATCGGCTTCCATTTCCGCTGGTCCCGAAAAGGTTGTGCAACAAAAAGGGCCTTTGTGCTGCGTGTGCTTTGTTGCAGCAGCAATGGCTTAATATGGCCTGATCGGCTTCCATTTCCGCTGGTCCCGAAAGGGGCGTGATTGTCTTCCCGGGCTGGCCCTATAGGGGTAGGCCTAGTTTTCTTCTGCCATAGCCGTTCTATGGGCCTCCCCCTTCCGCCTTTACTGCAGCCCAGGAAGCCCAAGCAAGCAAGACTTTTTACCATTATCATTGACGGTGATCATTACCTCTGTGGCTGGCTAGAAGGACCTATTATCGAGCTCTGGGAAGCTCTTCTTGAAGAACAGGTTTTTCCGGATCATCTTTTCATAGGTGAAGCTGGTGTTACCCCTGAAAGCCCTATTGAGCTCGTTGAAAGTTGGCTGGGAGATTATGTTGGCGACAGAGATGCATCCCCTGTTGGCATTTTCGATATTTATAGTGAATGGGCTGTAGGGAAGATTCGAGTCAAGGTTTATTGAATTACTGTTCAACTGCCTTAGCGTCTCTATTCTAAATGATGGGGCTGCTGCACTAGATTCTACTCCTGTCAGTCTCTTGGATTGAGTTCTCAGCTCTCACACATCTTCCTGGTAGAGTCTTCATGCTACACATGTGGGTCTGCTTGCCTGGTACATGCAAATCTGCATGGAGCTTTTAGCAGGCATCCCATTCTTCTTTTAAGGCTTCACACTCAATCGACCCCTGCTGCTCATCTTCCGTTGTAATCATGTCTTTTATGCAATCCATTGTCCCAATTTATTGTTTCACTCTGAGTACTGTCCTCTAAAAAATGAGTGCTCCTCTGTCTGCTTCCTTCAAATGGGCCGACCACTGCCTTTATCCATAGCTTGCTCAAGTCTTCAAGCATCTTCGTTCACTCCTCTTCCTGCCCTCCCAAGCAAATACTTTGTCATCTGCTTCAAGGATCAGGAAGTATTTTGTGGCTGGCTTCAGGGCCCCTCTTCTGTGCTTTGGTCATATCTTCTAGATAACTATCTCTTCCCTGAACATCTCTTTGCAAAAGAAGCTGGTTCATTCTCCTTCGATCCTGTGGCCACTGCCCTTGAATGGAAGATTGTCTACCTTGGAGCTGATCAGCCTTGCTACTCCAAGTTCAAAACCTTTTATCCTCCTGTGGCAGATTTCATCTATCTTGAAGTATATAAAGTCTAGGAATTGGGGAGGATCCAACCTCAAATGACTCTTTGCCTATGGATCCCTCTCTTTCATTTCTTGAGTTGCCCCTTCCTACTATAAGCTCACTGCCACCCCCTCCATCCGTTGATTTACCAAGTCTGGTAAACTCTGCTTCTCCCCCTCTTCCCATCAATCCACCAGCTCTTGTAAACTCTGAATCTCCCCCCAATCCCTTTGACTCACCTCCTCCATCTCTCAGATCTCCAGTTAACATTGTGTCATCTCCCTTTTCATTACATTCCTCACCCATCCCTCCAAGATCTCCTAGCCCCCAGCCCTCTGAGCTTTCTACTGCCAGCTCCCCAAACTCGTCTCAGTTTATCTACAGATCCGTGGTTCTTGTGAATTTCACGCATCAATTTTGGGGAATCCTTAGTGGCCCTGTGGACGAACTCTGGTCCACTATTCTCGATCACGGTGTCTTGCATCAAGACCAGTTTAGGTGTCTTGGGGGCATAGTAATTTTGGGCGATCGGGCCAGGTGTGCTCAGAGGTCTCTCGAAACTTCATATTTGGGGATTACTTTGTTGTGCCAAGACATTCTCTAGTTGTGCAGTGCGACTTCCTTGGTGCTGAGTTCCTACTTGAATTATATTAGATGGAGACAATCCAGCATGTGAAGCACAATAACCTCTCCACTGGAGGGTTAGATGGGAGGTCCTTTGCTCAAGTATCTGCCCCTAGCTCTGTCCCTCCTCTCTCTAAAGGAAGGGCATTAAGTCCACAAGGCAAAATCTCACTACACACTGCAGTAGTAGCGGATAAGATTCGTTATTTTGAAAAATTTGGTCTCATTGGCAAGATCTGTAGGGGCAGTCCAACTCGGATTGAGATCAAGAAAACTCTTGAACGAGTATGCAGGTCCAAAACAGAGATCAAAGTTCAAGTTCTGGGCAACACTTACTTTCTCATAACTGCTGCCACTACAAGGGAAGTGGATGCACTTTTCCGAAAAGGGTTGATTTCCTCCCCTCATGGGCAATTTTTTCTACAAAGGTATAGAGCAGAATTTCGAGCCTTCAGGCCTGATGCCTTATACTATCCTATCTGGATCTCTCTCTCAGACTTAAGCCCCGAATATTGGAATGAACAATCTTTTAAGTTGATTGCCTCGCGACTTGGGGAGTATGTTTGCATGGATAATAGATTGGATGAGGCCCCTAAGATTTGCATCTCTGTTGACCTCCTCAAACCCATCCCTGAGTTCATCCAATTTTCGGGCTATTTTGATGAAGATATTAGCTTCCAGATTCAGGCTACTGGTCTACCCATTCCTTGTGCCCTATGTGGAGTTAGATTACATTCGGGAGTCAACTGTGATACGGGGAAGTTTGGTTGTATGGCTGGGTCTTTGGATGGCAATATATCGACTCCCAATCAAGGATCCCATCGACCTATTACTCCTGGATCCCGTATTCCTGGTTCCCATGCACTTGAATTCCAATCATTTAAGGGTAAGCAAGTTTGTGCAGAAGTACAAGGAATCCAATCTACTGGAGGAAGCATACCTTTATGTAACTATCCTAACGAGAAGGGAGAATGTTCTAAGTCTGTGCCTTTTCCTTCTATTCAAAACATTCATTGTGTTTCTCATGTGGGCCTGCCCTTCCCTCCATTTCAACATGTGGAAAATGATGTGCCTTTGGGCAATCTGGATATGGCTGGAGCCCTTGACCAGTCAAGGATATGTGATAAGTCAAGGTTACTGAATATTGCCAATGATCCGAATCCTATAGCTGCTCCTACCTCTTTGACCAGTCAAAGCTATGAAATTGGGGCCAACCTGCCCTCCAGCTCAACTACAACAGTTTTAGTGACTACAACTGCTGATTCGACCAACACAGTGGCTGCTGATATGATCAACACAGCAACCAACAATGCATGTCACAAAGACATCTCTGTTCCAGCCAATGGGGCCATGTTGTCCTCTACAACTGCTGATTCGACCAACACAGTGGCTGCTGATATGACCAACACAGTAACCAATAATGCATGTGACAAAGACATATCTGTTTCAGCCAATGGGGCCATGTTGTCCTCTGCCACCCATGTTGTATCTGTGGTGGCTAACAATCCGGCTTCTGCCACCAATGCTATAGTTGCTGATGGATATGGTCCAACCAGAGTTGATGGAGAACTTTACTATGACAGCAATAGGGTGGTCATTGTCCCACTTTCTAAAGGGACCTCGTTGTTCAATAGCGAAGGCAGTGATGCATCCCCTAAGGGGACAGCCGTTCTCACTAATCTTTCTAGTGCAGATCGTACTATAGTTGCTAATGATGGATATGCTGCAACTAACAACCCTGGCTCTATAGTTGCTAATGATGGATATGTTGCAACTAACAACCCTGGCCCTGTCACAGCTGCAGAAATATCTAATGGCAATAGTCTTAACAAGGCGGATATTGTCACATCCTCTAAGAGGAACTCTCTGTTTAGTAGTGAAGGCAGTGCCCCTAAAAGGGCTGCCTCTCTCACTAACATCTCTAGCATCTCCGGTAAAGATGGTACCAATGTTTTGATTCAATCTTCTGATAACAAGGCTGCTGATAACAAGATCGCTGATATTCCTGCCTCTGACACCAGTCCCACAGTTGCAAACATTGTTCCATCCCTTGAAGTGACTGCCTTTCTCACTAACCTTTCTAGTGAAGGTGTTACAACTCATTCGCTCCAGTCCTCTGATAGTAAGGCTGCTGATATAGCCCAACAAATGGTGGATATTTATCAAGCCCCAGAATCTTATTCACGCAACACTCAAACACATGATCAAGATCCAAATGCTACAGAAGGCATGAGACTATCTGATAATGATTCAGCTCTGCCCCTTTCATCTGCTGCCAAGAAGAAGAAAAAGGGGAAGAAAATGCTGCTAATCGGACATAGCAAGGAGGATGACGACGGTGTAGAGGCTCGATCTGGTCAAAAGCTTCTTAGGAATCAACGGTTAGTAACTTTTGAGCTCTAAATGGGACTTTTCCATGAGACCAGCATATATCATGATTTGGAAGTAGTTGTCTCCTGTTCAATGCATAAACAGGGTAGTTTGTGGCTTGTATTCATAAAGTTAGCAGGTTAGCAGGTGGTCTTTGGTGGGTTGTCGTTTTACTATACACAAATGAAGCCTCCTATGTATGGTATAGGAAAGGAAAAACAGGTTGTAACTAATGGTTTTCTGTATGAGCAACGGGCTCGGACTGGTTGCAGATCAAGTTCCTAGCAGTGCTATCATTTGGACAGCTCTCTAAACTATGAAGTATGCGAAATATATAAGTTGAATACTTATCTTTCTTAATATTAATACAATGCTCCAATCTTCGATGGAAATCTCCTTGTATTTACTATATGGTTTCGGGGTAGACTCCCTTCCAAGGTTTTATGCAATGACAACTTGTGGTATGGGTCAATCCAACTCCTGTATCTAAGGGGGGGCCGCTTTATAGGAGTAAGGGTACATTACACGAATTATTCGCCCTCCTTATGTTCACAATGTCTATGGTACGGGGATAGGCTCCCTTCCAAAGTAATGAGCCACGCCAACCTATGGCAAGGGTCAGTCCAACTATGTAATCTAAGGGGGGGCCGCTTTATAAGAAGTTGGGTGATTGATCTTCGCCACCATCCTTACTCATCATCGGTCACAAACGTTGGGGCTACAAAATCAAAAGTCACAATCAACAAATTTTATTGGTCTTTGTTAGACAATGGGCGAATCAATGGGCTAATCATGTTCCAAGTCACCATCCATCATACATACACACTATGTTTGTGTAAGATAGTCAAGAAAGGGGGGGCATGCATACAACTCGACTCCCTTGGTATATTTGAGGGCCACCCATTTACACATTCTATTGGGAGGCTAGTGGATATGCTCCCACGATATCTATCACCACCATATTTTCCATGAAGGTCATATCATGGAACTTGAGGGGCATCAAGGGGGCGTTAAAACGTACCAGAGTGCTTGCGGCCATAAGGTCAATGGCAGCAGACATCATACTCATACAAGAACATAGACTCCCTGACTTTGAGGCTAGATCACTGGGTACTTGGGTGGGGGGACAGTATGGTTCTTTCACTTGCCCGGCCCTAGGTACAAAGGGTGGTACGGCTATACTCTGGAAAGGGCAAAAGGCGCTACTTCAGTTTAAGGGTACAAATGGCAGATGGCAGGCAGTTATCTTTGAGACACTTGGCTGTAAATGGGGCCTCCTAAATGTTTATGCATCCAATAAACCAGCTGAAAGGGCCATCATGTGGAAGGAGATTGAGATTTGGATTACCAAACAGGAAGTCGAGAATTGGCTTCTTGGTGGTGACTTGAATATGACAGATATCTGGGACCAGAAAATTGGCCTCCATAGGAATCTATCAACTGAGGAGAATGCTTCATGGAACTCCTTACTTGATAATGTGGGATTCTCTTTAATCCCACCTTCGAATACTTCTTTTTCGTGGTCCAACAAGCAAAAAGGGCATGACCGAGTATACTGTCTGCTAGACAGATTCTATCTTGCCAACAGGTCGGCAGGCTTCTTTGACAAATACTTTGTGGAAGGAGATTTGGCCTTTACCCAATCCGACCACGTTCCTCAAATACTTAGCTTTGAAGATGCTCCTTCTGCCCGAAGATCGGGTAATGTTCCCTTCAAGTTTAATACTTCTCTAATTGGTAAATCTGGTTTCTGCGAACCTTTTCGTGTTTTTCTGGCATCTCGTCATCAAGTGGAAGGGCCAAGTATGAAGGCCTGGATCCAAACCATCTCGGAGATAAAGGAGTGGATCAAAAAGTGGGGGCGTGAAAGAGCTGCAGAATTCAAAAGGTCGAAAAATGCAATATATGACCAATTGAGAATCACCAAGCAGGACCTCTTATTGGATCCATACAATTCTACTCTCCATTCGGGGAAGTGACCTTGAGGGTCGGGCAAAGGCTATTGAGGAGGAGGAGGCCAGGGGAGCTGCAGTTAGATCCAAAACAAAGTGGTACACTGAAGTGGATCATGAGAACTCCAAACACTTCTTCAGACTAGCAGGGGCTCGTCTAGCCGAGAATAGTATCACATCCATCATTGATGAGAAGCAGAGACAGATCGACACACCTAATGGGATTGCCACATATGTGAAAGACAGTTTTAAGAATATGTTCAAAGAGGACACTCTCCCTATTACTTATGATACCACAACTCAAGCTTGGCTATCAAGGATACAATGGGGGACTAAAATCTAAGTTTCGACAATCTGATTTTATTACGGCACCGGAGGATGGTGAGATCTTTTCTACCCTCTCTTCTCTTGCAAAGAGGTAAATCCCTCGTGCCCGATGGCTTTCCCCCCGTAGTTTTTGTGGAATTTTGGGACCTCCTTGGTCCCGCTTTTATTAAGACGATAAAGGGGCTTGGGAAGCCCGATACCTTCATCCCGCTCTATCCACGTGTTTCATATCATTGATCCCCAAAATAGCCGGGCCTCAAAAGTTATGCGAGTGGAGGCCTATAGCAATCGACTAATGTGCTCTACAAGGTTATTATGAAGATAATCGCCAATCGGCTCAAGCCTATACTCAACAAAATTATTGGTGGTGAAGACTTTGCCTTTCTTACCTAACGCAGGTACATCTTAGATAATTTTGTTGCGCCATTACGGAAGGGTTGCAATCGGTGTAAACGCCCAAGCAAAATTGTGTCTTTCTCAAGTTGGATTTTCGCAAAGCTTATGATTCCCTCCGCTGGAAAGGCTTGCAAGACATTATGTTGCATATGGGATTTGACCCCGGCTTTGTTGAGCTATCTCTAGGCTTGAATAAGCTTGCATCTGCATCAGTCCTTATCAATGGGCAGCCTTCAGGACTCTTTGAACTTCGGAAGGGAATTAGGCAGGGATGCCCTCTGGCACCATATCTGTTTCTAATCATAGCAAACTTACTTACTAAGATGGTGGAATATGAAGTGTCTGAGGGTAATATCTCTGGTTTACAGTTACCAAACTCGCAAGATAGGCTTACAATAATGCAGTATGCAGATGATACCTTCCTCTTTCTCAGGTTTGATGATTCCAGTTTTCTATCTTTTCGTCAAGCTATAGATGCATTTGGGGTAATGTCAGGGATACAACTCAATTTGGCAAAATGTGTTGTTCTATGGCCGTTCGACGAGGATATCGACCCAAGAGTTACTGCCTTTGGTTTTCGAATCCTTAAAAGTGAGGCTACCAGGTTGCTTGGCCTACCATTAGGTCTCTCTGATAACTTGAAAGGGAAATGGACTCCTATTCTAGATAACCTGAGAAAAAAGGTTAACTTGTGGTCAGCCAAAGGTCTCTCTACTATTGGCAAAATTACAGTCGCTAATGCAGTTTTGGCAGCATCCCATGTGTATTACTCCTCGGCTATTGTGGCTCAAAAGGGTGTCTATAGCCAAATTCAAACCATTATGCGAAAATTCATATGGGGAGAAGGTAGGCACAAGGTGGCTTGGTCTGAAATGTGCAGGGATAAGAAGGATGGAGGTCTGGGGTGTAAGGACCTGCAAACTCAAGCTCAAGCACTAGCTGGAAAATACGTATGGAGAGCATTACATGGCATTACCTCCCCTGCACTACACTTTGTCAGATACTGGCTTCAGCAATGTACACTAAAAGGTAAGCCATCCCTACCTCGTGAGGAAATTGGTTCCTTCTTCTATAGCTACAAAATTGCCCCCCCGCACATCTCCTATTATGAGAAAACCTGGCGGAGGCCCGGTTGGAAGTTCAAAGTCTCTTTCATCCAAAGGATGTACCTCGGGAGGCTGGAAAGCTAAGCATCTTCTGGAATACACGGATATGGATGCGCAATAACCTCCCTCTTGCCCTCACACATCCACGTATCTTCACGAAATGGAGACAAGCAGGGTTCATTTTAGTAGGCCATCTTTGGGATGGTGTGCGATGGCTCTCCTGGTCCCGCTTTAAAGGATTGATACAAGGAGCAGGGGAAGGAGACAAGAAGATCTTTGGGGAAATACGCAGGACTTTGAATACTCTCTCAGGACAGGATGGTCCAGGTGACAGATGGTCTTGCAATGGGGAAGAGAAATATGTTGTCAGCACTATCTACCGCCTCCTTCGCCCAGGCTCCCCCCTAAAAGCAGCTGGTAGATTAGGTGTGGATGTCCTGATGGCGTCACAACTACTTCTAACTTCATGGTCAACCCTATGTTCAAGAAGGCTACAGTTCTTTAGATGGTTAGCCTTGCAGGGTGGAATCAGTACTATGGAGGTACTCCATCAAAGGGGAATGCTTGCAATGGACCGTTGTCCACTTGGATGCAATAATACGGAAACACTCTCACATTTGTTCTTTTGCCCCAAAGTTGTGGACTTTTGGAAATGGGTAAGTCCTCTTATTGGTGTTAGAACTGATCAATGTCTATGGCCTGAAATCTTGGTAGTAACTGATGGGGACAAAGTATCAGCATCATTGGTTAACATAGTGTTGTGGGCTATCTGGAAGCATAGATGTGGAATTGCTCTTGGAGGACAGCACTTTTCGTTAGACAAACTAAAGAATATCTTTAATATGGAGGTGGCACTTATGGCTTTAAGCCATCATAGAAAGTTTGGTCGTTTCTACAACAAAGCTTTTTAGACAGATTAAGGCAGGATCCAAGGCTTCTATCTGTTCTTTAAGTGTCACTGGGCGTCTGGGGATGATACGGGGGATGATTCGAGCTCCAGCTTGCAAAGGCTGGCCCTTGTATAACTTGGCTATTGTGATCTATTCCTTTAAATAGGAATTATGTACTACAGTTTTCTTTTCATTTAATATAATATACCATATTCTTACCCTCAAAAAAAAAAAAAAAAAAAAAAAAAAGAAAATTGATCATCCAATACATTTGCTAGAAGTGACACAGGTATTCCTTGAACCATTTATTTGTTATTCTCATGCTTTTTTAGTTTCTATATTTCTTACATGGTTCTGAAATCTATTTTTTTTTTTCTTTTTTTGTTCAGTTGCAACTATACCTTGCTTTTGAAAAGGAACATCCTGATATGAAGATATCCCAGCAGACTTTTGAAAGATTGAAACCAAGCTATATTAGGAGGCTTCAAGAAAGAGAAACATGTTGTTGCCAATACCATCTACATCTTGAGTTTGCCATGCAAGCAATAAATAACATGAGGACTGATCCTTATGGTGTACACAAAGATTGCAAGTGTAAGTGCAGAATTTGTGGTTCGGGTCCAACATGTATTGCTAAAGAAAACACAATCAAATCAACTAGTGATTATTGGAGACAAATTGTGTGCGCTAAGGATGAGAATGATGAATGGCACAAGCATGCATGTCTAATGCAGACATGTACAAAGTGTGGTTTGAAGAGGCAAGTGTGGTTTCCTTGCAATTTCCAGTTTTGATTGCCTTGATTTTAACATATTTGATTGCTTTATGTAGGCTGCCAACATGCCCCAGAGAGAAGGTTAAGAATAATAAGCAGGATGTTAATTGGAAAGTGTTTGAACAGGTAAAAGTAGTTTAGATTTTACTGAGTTGGGTGTGTGTTAGTGTAGAGGTAAATTAAAGCTTTATCCTCTTCAAGCAGAAGAAGTACAGAACAAGAAAAACTAGGGTCTGGCAAGAAACCTTCAAAGGTTACAAGATTGGCATACAAATCAGGTTCTCCTTTTGAATTCCATCAGCATGCAACTAAAACTCTGAAGACATTTGTTCCACATAATTACAGAGCTCATTGGCAAGCAAAACAATTCAGGCAATGTTTGACAGCATTTGCAGATGATACTATTGTCTCTGTGATAGATTTTGCAGAGAATTATGGATTTAAAATTCAACAAGAAGCTCAATCCTGCCATTGGCATACTGATCAGGTCTCCATTCTTGTACACATCACTTATAGAAGAATGAGAAAATCAGAGGCGAAGCAAAGACGTAAGAAGGAAGAAGATGAGAAAGAGATTAAAAAGAAAAATGCCGCAAAAAGAGAAAAGAAAAACTCATTGAAAGGAATTGTGAAGGAGACTCACTTCTATATATCGCTGATGACAAAACTCATGATACTTGAAGTTTGTCCAAAGATTGTCTCCAAAATCATGCAGATTGGCTAAAATCTATGGGAATTAACTATAACAAACATGTTTTTCGGAGTGATGGTCGTTCTTCACGGTTTAAGTCCGCAAGACCATTTTACTTCCTTGGTAGGTTTCACAAACATCTTCAAAAGGATATTCTCTGGAATTTTTTTGCTAGCTCACATGGAAAAGGTGAGCATGATGGTGCTGGAGCTGTCATCAAGAGGATTCTAACAAAGGAACAGATGAAATATGATGGAAAGAAATTGCAGTGTGCAAAGGAGGTGGTTGCATTTCTTAGGTGGTACTTCAACAACAATCCCACTGATAATGACATAACAAGGTATACTTTACTGGTTTTCCTCTGCATACTTAAAGCACTTAAGCACTTAAAGCACTTAGAAATTAAGGGCATGAATATATAAATTGTTTGTGTTTGTGGTTGTTAATGGGCTACTCTATTATGTAAAACATGATATTTCCCAGCCCTAAATCAAGATTGTCTTCTTTTTTTATTTTTTGATATGGATATTCTTCAACTGTTTCAGCACTGAAAGCACTTACAGCACTAAGCACTTGTGCAGGTACTTCTGGGAAATTGATCCCTCAAAAATAGATAGATCTGAGAGATTTGACTGTCACACTTTGAAAGGAACTACACAACTCCATTGCATAAGACCATGTGACAAGGACAACACTCTAAAGGTAGCTTATAGACCTCTCTCATGCTTCTGTGAGAATTGTGTTGAATTCCAATGGGACTCCTGAACCACGAAGTCACGCATTGGTGGTTGGGAAACTACTGAACTAAAACTGAAGGAGATTAAAGCAACTAATGATGCTAATAAAGCATCGGATGAAGAAGACAGAGATAGAAGTAGAAGATGAACATGAAGAAGAGGAAGATGAGGAAGACTATGACATAGCTAGTTCTATGGTAGAGGTTGGAGATAATTTTTTGTCAATGCAGAGGAAGGTAATGAAGAGGGGTTGATTTTTATGTATTGAAGTGCATGAAGCAAAAGAACACTTTGCTTGAGGATTATGTGGATGGATGGGGAAATGTATTTGGAGTTGAATGTTATTGTCTCGAGGATATTACTATAAACAGGTGGGTGGTCTCAAATTTGAGCTACTCTTGGATGACCACTGTGGCTAGTGTGTATAGCCACCTTGTAAGATTAGCTAACTTTGAAATGATTGCAGATGAAGAGGATGGTATGTTGTATACTATGGCTGAAGACACTTGCCAACAGATTATATGTAGCCTCCCAAACTCAAATTTTAAATTCTATGGTCAAACTCGGCTTAAATATTGTTCATATGGTATTGACTCAATTACTATTCATAGTTTGACTATTAAAGCAAAAGCACTCACACAAAAACATCAATGCAATTGTAACCTGAAAGTCATGTATTTATGTTTCAGATTACATCAAAATTGTGGCATATCCTGCTGTATAACATGTACAAAATTGTGGCATGTCCGCCTCGAAAGTTATATATAAGTCTTCACTATTTCAATATACAACCCAGAACTTCCGCATGAATCTGGTCTCATCTTAACCTGAATTTCGAATCAACTTCTCGTGATTCTATCTCGTGTCTCAAGTATGAAAGGTCTCCCTTAACCATTGTAGCTGACCTTTGCAATATTGTTTTACCATTTCAGTGGTTTCCTTTCCCAATTCAAACTCGACATTATTTCTAGAATTCGAGAGCATCCCTCGTGGTAATCGATCCGCCTACAATGCTCCTTTAGAATGTTAGAGAAATCATCAACCATTGCCACATCCTTAAGTCTTGGGGGGGAATTGGTCCAATACATAATCATCTGCATCCAAATTAAAGCCTGGAATCAAAAGAGATGTGAAAGTTGGAGAGGCAAATGTTTTATGAATGCTATCATCCAACAATATGCAATTGCCCTCATATTGTGGGTATTCACTAAAAACTGCAGATAAAGGTTTTAAGTACATTTTCAGATCGGATGGGCCACTTGAAAGGCATCTCTAAGCAATGGGTCTGATCCCAAATAAATACAAAGTCATGCCTAATAACTGGTGCTATGACATCCACAACTTCATTTACATTAACCTTGTTCATGGATGACCAAATTGCTATGTCAAAGTGTGCCATTGCTGCCTGCAGAAATTCCCGTGCATGAGGCCTTAAAACAACCAATTTCTTGCTTGTTTTTGTAATCCACAATCTGTTGTCCACACGTACAGGATTGTTCCTACTGTATGTCCTCACTAGAACACCATTCACATCTAAAATAAGAAGTTTTCTCTTCAAAGAGGACTTTGCTGTACACCTATCATTCAAAAAATATAAAGTAAACACCAACTCAAACACAAACACAAACAGAAATTTAAAATACTAAATTAATAATAACCTGTCAACATTTTGTTCAACCATTTGTTCAACATTTTGGTCTTGAAATACAATTGTACCTGAACATTCAAACATCTATAGTTAAATCAAAGATTTTATAGACAAATTTGAATTGCCTCTTAAAACCTCCATAATTGCATTCATTTTGGTACCTGTGTCTTCCTTTTCTAGTACTTTCTTTTCTGGCCCTTCCCTTCCTTTTTACGTTTACGCCTTTTCTAGTTCTTCATTTTCTGTAATTGTTTCAACCTCAACTTCTTTTACAGATTCCAGCTCATTTGCCAATGCCCTCCTTCTAAAATTGTACTTCCTGCCTTCTTGACCTGTGTTCTTTGCCTTTTTAATGTTTTTTCCCTTCTTTGTTGCAACCTCTCCATCTTTCCTTTTCCTTTTGTTGGCTGCTTTCTTCTCTCTCGAAGGGGTAATTTGTACATCCTTACTACATCCTGCACCATCCTGTTCAACAACAGGTTTCATCCCCGCTCACTTGCATATCCTTGATGGATGCTTTTCTAGCCCTTTGCCTTAACTGCTTTTTAGGACTACACAATGCATCTTTCAGCACTTTTTCAATTCCAGAAGGTGGCACATAGTCTTCAGTAGCAGAAGAGGACCTACCAATTGAATCAAGTTGATTTGTAGGTATATCTACTGTAGGCATATCAACTATTTTATTTACTTCTGCTGCTGTCACATGCATGCCAAGCTCAAGAAATAAATCTGGATGAATTACACCCCCACATACCTTGCATTTACCTTCCTTCAACAAGGCTGCACAAGCCACATGGTACTCATGATCACAACTTAAAATCAAAGACAATTTGTACCTATCATGAAAAAGTAGGCCACAAGCACAGCAAGCACCAAAGTTGCAGATTCCTGGTAGTCTTCTGCTGATAGTGTTGATGCAGAATGGATTAAAACTTATATTCTTCAATTCTGTAAGATTAGAAAGATTAGCTCTGAGTTCTGAAATTCTGGCCTCTTTCTCCTTGATCTCCACTTCCAAGGTATTCTTCCTCGAGCTGCTCCCTTCTGTATCTGGAGACTTGAAAAGGTTTTTAACTTGGTTACAGTAATATGTCTCCATTTGTAGTGTCATCTCCAATTCCTTCCTCGGATCGGAATCCTCCCAAGCTTTCGAGATATTGTGGTCTTCAAATCCTCAACTTTCTTCATGCTCTCTTCAAGTTCCACAATGAATTTTTCATTAGACTTAGCCTCTGTAGACTAAACTAACCTCAATTTCATGCACCTCTTCTAACATGCTTGCCCTTTCATTCTCAAGCTTATTTCTGACTTCCTTAATCAATTCAAAGTTCTCTTTTAAAGCAGAGTGGTCTAATTTTGAACTTTCTAAGCAAGTAACTTTGCTAGAAGTGGCAACTTGGACATCCTTTCCTCTACTAGACCTGCAATTTCTATACTTCATAACTTGAGCCCAAAAAAGAGGCCCAATTGATCTTGTGCTTTGCAGGGTTTGAAATGGCGATTATCACAATTTTCCCATGCAAAAGCATAAGCCACCACTTTCTCACTTCATTGTTTGGCATAGTTTCCTTTTGATATAATTTTGTCAACAATCGTCCAATTTTTCGGAACCGAAATTTGGATCATGGAAACTTTCATCTTATTGCTTGGGCCTTCTTGCCAAACCGAGGCCCATTGTGCATCTGTTACATTCTCTTCCAACCATTTTACTTTCAAAGCGGTCGCAACCCTTCACCGAGAAAGTCCATGAATGTCTATGAAATCTTGCTTTCGGTCACCGCCGGCCATTGTAAATTGAACGGATCAAAGGATTGTGTGACGGAATTGGTGATCAAGGAAGAGGATTCGGAAACAGGGGATTCGAAATTGGGGCAGAATAAAGAAAGGGCGCGCGGGAAACGAGGCAAATGATGTCCTCTGAAAAAAAACTCATTGCTCGAATTTAGGTGCTTTAGGTGCTTGGTGCTTTCGAGCATTTTGGGGTACCACTATCAAATTTACACCCTACATAGGTTTTGGAGGCTCTTTTGCATAAGTTCTAAGTACCCCTTAGACCTGGGTCAACCAAAAAGCATGTTTCTTTCTTTGCATTCCATAATCTTCTTATGTTTTCATACGTAGTGATTTGAAAGCAGACAAGACATCATAGATTCTTCCTTTTCTTTCACACTTAAAATTCATAGCTTTTGTGGACGTGAAAATTACTATTCTATTCTAAGCTTTCACACCTGTTTACTGGCAAAGAGTATCAGAAGATATTTGCAGATTCAGGAGGAAATTGTGATATATGTTGCTGGATTTCTTCAATTTTATATGCAATTGGGCTTACCGTAAGAGGTCGAGATGACAATGCTGAGCTAGGGATGGCATCGATTCTCTAAGATCTTTGTCCACAACATCCAACGGAGAAACGGATTTTTGTTGATAACCACAATTCCTTTGGTACAGATATACAGCACTGTTTCTCTATTACTATCAAGTTTTTTCCCTTGAAAACCCTTGGGAGGCTTTTCAATTCTAAACAGTAATGGATTTGCTATTCTCTTTCTTGTATTGGTCCCATGACCTTTCGGTCTACATGGACAATAAAAGTCAATTCAGGGTATGGATGACTTTTATCAGGGTATGGATGTCTACGCTCGAAGAATGGCCAAAAACATCCTTAGTGTACTAATCTTTGGAAGCTAATTTAATTTCTGAAGTGTATATTTTGCCCCAAATATGGGAAAAAGAAACCCCTAATGGTAAATATAAAAATACAAAATGGTAAAAAAAAAACCCTCTTTTATTGCACGCACATGTTCGATACTACAAACAATACTGAATCCACTGGGCTTCCATAATCCTTCTTTAGTTGCAACACTAGTCGAAGTAGTGACTTCTATGGAGCTAGACTTAGTTAGTGCCAAAAGCTGCAACAGTTGCATAAGTTCTGCATCTACAGACACTTTGAACTGTTCCAAGAGCTTGTTCTTCATCAGTACAAATTTCCATAGTCCTTCAACTCTTAAGAGTTTCTAAACCTTCTCCTTCCGTACTTGAAATCACGCTTCCCCTTTAAATACCTCAATTCCACTTAAAAGGGAAGCTCCAAGTCTGCTAGCCATATTTAACCTACTCTAATACCAAAATGAAATGGTAAAAGATTTCTAAAGCATTAGATATTACAACTTCTTACTAGAGTAAATGATTTCAATTAAGTAATACAAAGTTAAAACCATCAAATTTTAATCTTACTAAAACATCGAGTCTAAGTTATTGACCAAAACATTGTTTCTATTAGTCGATTGGACAAACGAAAACTCATTTGAACCTAGTTCCTTCTTCTATTTCTGATGAATTTGGCATTAAGTGCCGAATCCAAGTAACTGAGAAATATCAATACATAGAGATCCGTCGCTTAGGCCAAACAGGTTGGATTCAAATATTATTTGGCTCTCAATTAGGAGTCCAACAGTGAAACCTAAAAAGGAAATACATCACAATGAAATGGTTTCTAATTTCTTCTATGCTATAGGTTCAACCTTTCAACCTATTTATGACATGATTAAATAGCATATTTACAATAATAACTCACTCAATAACAAAAAGAAAAATGCTTTGTATCTACTTAGTTATCACATTTTAAGTTTTACAATGCCATACAAGTCAATAAACGTTGCAAGCTAAACTCTGGAGAGACCCGTATACAAGAGAGATAGGGAGAGACAACCGGAAAGAACACATGGGAAAAGTCATGTGGTTACACAATAAGAGCGAAGAAGTCTCAAATTTATAGGATACGTAATAGATGGCGAAGGATAATAGGACCAAAAAGCTGTCTGCATCTTACAAGCCAGTGGCTTTTCATTTCCATTTGATGTAGAAAATGCTTCAATTTTTAGTCAGAACTACTAGCAATATCAACTATTTATATGTTGTATGTTGGAAAAACGTGGTTTAGTGGTGTTAGAGATGTGAGCCTTAATGGTTAAATTCAAACTAAAAATAGTAGCATTACACCTTACAAGCTAAAGTCTAAACTACAAACTAAGAACGTCAAAAATAAGCTTACATTTTCCAAAGACGTTTTCTAAACAATGTCATAATGTAGACAAAATAGAAAGCAGGTCGCCTATTGCCCTATAGTTCTGGTGAAGCCACATAGCAATGGCCAACGCTCCGAATGGAAGCTGGGTAAGGTATTCCACTGATCCTGTGAAGAAGAAGGTAAGATCTTGAAATTTTTTTCTTGACTCCCCCTTTCTATTTTGTACCTGAAGGGAATCTGGGCCTCCCTTTTTGCAACAGCAGCAGACCTGCTCTCAATTGCCATTGTTGTGGAAAGGGAGGCCTAGATTCCTTCTGCTATACATTTGTCCAATATTATATATGAAATATTTATGTCTATGAAAATTTCCATGATTAAAAATGTGTTTCGAATCATCTAGAAATGGTATCTTTTACATGGTATCTTTCAAGCTTGACTCAGCTGGTTACCTATACGAAGTACTTCTTTAGCAAATTATACTTTGTCAAACGAAGAATCATGCAAGCAAAACCATACATGAAAAGTAGATGATGGTTCACTACAAATAAGTAAAATTATATGCTTTGACTAGTAATGGTACCCAGCGTTGTTGGGCGTAAGTTGAGAGCCTATAAATGTTTTTGGCTGTAGTGAGAAAAGCCCTATACCTTTCCCTTTCTGTTTCCCTTTCCGTTTTGCTCTATCCCGTATTTCACTTTTTCTTATTTTCTATACACTTTTCTTTTTCTTTTCAGTTTTTTCCCGTTTTTTCGCATATACTTCCTTGTTTCCCCACCCCTTTCCTTCCTTTCCCTCTTCCCTTTTTCCGATAACCTTTTTCCCTTTCCTTTTCCTCCTTTCCCCACCCTTTCCTTCTTCTCCTTTTTCCATGCCCTTCTCCCTTTCCCTTCACCTTTTTCCATGCCTTCTCTTTTCCCCACCCTTTTTCCATGTCTTCCCTTTTCCTCAATATTTTAGTCTGTCGCTTTTTTCCATGCCTATTTTCCCTTATCTTTTCCTCCATTTCCCAGCCTTTCGCTCTTCCTTTTTTTGGGTGCCCTTTTCTCCTCCTTTTTTTTTCCCTTCCCGTTTTCCATGCCCTTTTTACCTTCCCTTTTCCCATCTCCTCACCCTTTCTCCCTTCCCGTTTTCTATGTTCCCTTTTTCTCTTCCCTTTTCCTATTTTCCTATTTTCCCTTTTCCCGTACCCCCTCCACCTTTTTCCCTTTTCCCTCCTTTTTTCTTTTCCATTTCTCTTCTCTTACGCTCTTTTTCCCTTTTCCTTTTTTCCACCCCTTTCTTCTTTCTATTTTTCCTGTGCTTTTCTTTTCCCACCCTTTCCCACTTCTCTTTTTCCCGTGCGATTTTTTCTTCTTTTCCCCCTTCCTTTTTATTTTCTCTTTTCCTTTTCCCATATTTTCTTCCCCTTTTCCCTCGCTCCCCCGCTTCCCTTCCCTTTTCCCTTTCCTAATGGATTTTTTTCTTGTTTTCCTCCTTTCCCGATCCTTTCCTCGTGCCCTTTTTCCTTCCTTTCCTTTTCCTTTTTCCTTTTCCCTTTGCCCATGCCTTTCCACATTTGTTTTCTTTTCTTATTTTCCTATACTTATTTTCCTCCTTTTCCCACCTTTTCTTTCTTCCCCCTTTTTTTTCCTTTTCTTTTTTCTATTTCTTCGCCATTTTCCTCTTCCCTTTTATCTCATGCCCTTTCCCCCTTCCCTTTTCTTGTTTATATTTTTCCCTTTTTCTCATGCCTTTTTTTTATGTTCCCTTTCCTTTTTTCTTTCTTCTCACTTTCCCTTATTTCTTCCCTTCTCCCCATCCTTTTCTTGTTCTCCCTTTTCCCTTCCCTCTTCCTCATTTTTCCAACCTTTTACTCTTCCCCTTTTCTCGATTCACTTTTTTCCCTCCATTTCCCTCTCTCTTTTTCTTTTTCCTTTTTCTTTTCCTTTTCCTTTTCCCTTTCCTTTTCTTTTTCCGTTTCCTTTTCCTATGCCATTTTTCCCTTCCTTTTTCCTCTTTCTTCAACGCTCTTCTCCCTTTTCCCATGCCCTTTTTTTCTTCCCTTTTTCCATGCTTTTTTTCTCCTCCCTTTTCCCCTTTCTTCAATCTTTCCTTCTTCTTTTTTTTCCGTGCCCTTTCCTCTTCCCTTTACCACTTTATCTCTTCCCTTTTCCCTCATGCCCTTTCTCCAGGTACCTTTTCCCCCTTCCCTTTTCTTTATTCTTTCCCTTTTCATTTTTTCATGCCTTTTTCTCTTCTCTTATCCCCACCCTTTTCCCTTTGCTTTTCTCCCTTTTCCCGTGCCTTTTCGCCCTTCACATTCTCTCTTGTCTCTTCCCTTTTTCCTTTCCCCCCTTTTTCCTTTACCCTTTCCCCTTAAGAGATCAAAGTACGACCAATCATGGTGATAGTAAGTCGTGCAATAAATCTCGGCCTTCGGATGCACTCAGATGATCTCGAACATTCAAATTAGGGCTTCATCCAAGAATTACGGTATAACATTATAATATAAGATGATAAAGATTTCTACCTAAAGAAAAAAGCAAAGCGGTAGTTGGCGAATGCATGAATGAGTGCCATATAAACATATAGGCATGTTAAACTTTATGAATTGTCAACTCATCTTATTGAATTTTATATTTCAAGTTGATGCACAAGGAAAATCCAGTTTTTCAAGTTGATACATCTCTCTTTCTCTCTCTCTTCCATCATCAACTTCTCTGGGAGTCGAACATCGTACTAGGAGTATCATGGTGATGTTGGATGTCACCAGACACACCTCTTGATTTTGGAACCTTTCACCAGAAGTTGACAATCGTAGTTGTGTGCCCACCCAATGCATTTTGCTTGTAAGCGTTCCTAAGTCCATATCTTCGCTCTCTAACAAAAGGCCATTAAACTTTAAATTATCTAGCAGGAGTTCAAGTCAAGTTTTTGTACATGATATTTTCAAAATTATAGGCGTCCCCATATATATCGTATTTCAAAATCACATGTGCCCCAAATCATAATTGAGTATGTTCACATGAGAGGTACCCGCATATGCGTTGTGTCATATAATCGACAACTCCGCCAACCCACATATTATATGTCAAAACCATAGATGCCCAAAATAACAATTGACCATATTCACTTGGTGAGATGCCCACACATGTTTTGTGTTGTAGCCCGCGGTAGTTCAGGTGCACTCCATGTGAAATATGTAGCAATTATGACATGCGGGATTATCATCAATTCTGATTTAGAGCGCACATGGTTTTGAACTATGATATGTGGGGACTAGATGTGCTACAAATTCAATATCCTAGAAAGAAAGCTTTGACCAATACAACTTAGATCCCTCCTAACATTGATGCTTCTTAATCTTTAGTACCTCATCTTCCTTATTTTTTGTTATCATGTGATTCCCAACCATCGAATGGTTTTGAATATGGTCTTGTATAGCAATCAAATCAATTTCCCTCTAGGATTCCTAAGTTATTATGCTTAAGTAATCAAAGCAGAGGACACATATGTGCTCTGCATCATTGGATTGATAGAACCACAACCCAGGTAGTTTGAGGGGTGCACACAAGGATTCCAATTCTTAGTTAGAAAAGGATGTAGAACAACGCGTAGAGCGGCACAACTGTAGTAAACTATTGCAACTGCACCTTCTATTGGATTGATTGGTGACGGTGGTTTTCCACAAGAAAGCACACCCATGTGATGTTCCCTTCTTTATTATTGAAATCACTCCGTCGAAATACCAAGTATTAATCTAAGATCACTAAACTAGAAAAATCAGATCATCAATAACCCTGCATTAATGGAGAGAAATTTGGGGGGAGTTGAAGTGTTGCTCACAAAAAGTAAAATACAAAAGAACTGCGATTGGTTGCCATTATTCTAGGAGATATTATAAACTACAAATCTATTAGAACCACGTGTAGAATACCAATTTCCATGCAAATTTCAACGGTGTGCGGTTTAATATCTAATCTAATGCATGCATGTTGTCGTGGCTGTTTGATATGATTTGTCACAAAAAACAAACGTCGTATCAACATGCCTCCAATTTATCACAAAGCTGTTACTAACAAATGGGCGCTGTCATATCAACATTCCATCAGTCATAGCATGAGGACAATCCAGTTTGAGCATTCAAAAATTGTTTGATGTGGGTCGACATGTTCGCTGAACTGCAGATACTAAAATGGCATGGCCTAGCTTCGCCTTGCAACAATAAATGGCACACTCATGTACATTAATGCCTTCAGCCTTTACAATTGTGAATGAAGAGTAATGTCTGCCTAGCTTTTTCATAATGGCAGTAGCTGCCTCTGATTTATTAAGCTCTTTCCAACAGGAAGTTCCAGCATGTCTTATGTAACATATAGCCCAAGAATTTCACATCCTTCAAACAATGAAATTTACATTATCAAAAGAAAATTGTGAATGTAATGTATAGCTTTTCAATAATAGCTGTAGCTGCCTCAGATTTATTAAGCTCTTTCCAACCCAACAGGAATCCAGCATGTCGTATGCAACATAACCCAAGAATTTCACATCCTTCAAACAATGAAATTTACATTATCAAAAGAAAATTGTGAATGTAGTGTAATGTCTGTCTAGCTTTTTAATAATGGCTGTAGCTGCCTCTGATTTATTAAGCTCTTTCCAGAATTTCACATCCTTCAAACAATGAAATTTACATTATCAAAAGAAGGGAGGCAATTTAAACCAGTGTGTCATGGAACTTTATTGAATAAATCTTCCATCCAAATGAATCCACTATACAATATGATCTCCGGTCCTCACAAAAAAGCAGCTGTGGAGACAACTTATTAAGGGCTTTGCAAACCGTCTTAGTGATACAAGTCCATTCACCATGCCATATTTCCATTATATATATATCGGCATGCAGTTCATGGAACCTGCATATAAAATAATAATGACTCAAAAGAATGGACCTAGAGAACCCTCAGATACTTCGGTCCTACCAACCAACAGGCCAGGCTCCTCAAAATAATAGAAGCCAATTCTTGCCATATCCTTGCGAATGGTGTAGAACTGTTAGTAATAAGACTGGATCTGGGATTCTGCTAAAGCTCCAGTTAATCATCTTAAATAATCCTAAGGCTGAGGTATAACTCCTTCCCAGCCTAATCAAAATGAACTGAGTATATTTTCCAAAAAAAGGCGTAAGAATAAATCACTATTTTCTAGCTCTGCCAAAAGTGTTGTCTTGGCTTTAATGGCCAGTTGCTGAAACTCCTATTTCAAAAAAATGATGTCCAATCTCCAAGGCCAGCACTTTCAGTATACTAACTTGTTTGTTATGCAAATCAGCCTCAGGACATGCTTAGCTAGCTTGCTCACCAATCAGGTCAAGACCAATTACCAGAAACGAAACTCCTTGAAACAGTAAGAAGTAGAAGTGTACCCCTTGTGCTGACAACAAACTCCTAGCTGATGCAGTGAGCAGCAGAAATGCTAATGCTAGCTCTTTCCTATAAAGTCGATTCACCTTCTTTTTTGGCTTGGGTTGAGTCTCATGTAACTTTGTATATGCTTCAAGATTGGAATCTGACACGTGACAATGTCGAAGTGTTTGTGCTTCAGCTTGCGATTCGTTTAATTTTGACTCTTTTGCAGCGAAAGCCAAAAGGTCTGCTTCAGAAGATCTCCCTGACTTCTTAGTTACCACCCACTCATATGCACTCTGGAGTTGAAATAACCCAGAAATCATAGCATTGAATTTTATGACAGACATAGTATTCTCAAAGAGAAGGTAGGGAACAAGGAACGGAAAAGATCGCGGTGCTGGAAGGACATTCATAAATGACATAACTGCAGGCACGTAACAGATGACCCATACTGGTAAATGGGCTTCAGGTATGAACATGGTCAATGGAAGAATGATGCAAAACAAAGTGAAGGAATAAAATGGCAAAATGAGCTTTCTCAACAAGAAGAAGAGAAGTGTAAGGTTGGCCTTCCTCCACCAGGAAATCTGTAGCCAAAATAAGTAAAAGAACAAAATCATCAAGATGCATGACATAATATCAGATCATTTTCTTTGAAAGTTATTATCTCACCTTTGAAGAGATAATATCTGGAATACACAGGCGGAAAAGTTGCATTGGACCTGAGTGCCAGCGATGCTGCTGCTTTCTGTAGGCCTCATATGATTCTGGTACTTCACATATGCACTGCATTTAAAGATATACTGATGTTGATGAAACTCTTACCAGAGTAACCATAAAGTTTGGAGATTCCTCAGTAACAACAAAGAACAATACCTTAACATCATTCAGGAAAATAAATTTCCAACCAAGAAGGTGGGCACGGACAGCAATATCCATGTCTTCAACAGTTGTACGCTCAAGCCATCCCCCAGCTTCCTCGAGAGCTGTAATCCTCCACACACCAGCTGTCCCATTAAAGCCAAAAAAATTGAGGAACACGCCATTCACTTGCTGCTCGACCTCAAAATGGAATGAAAGATTGATGTTTTGCAGGCGTGTGAGAAGGTTCTCATCCTTGTTCACAAATGACCAACGGGCTTGGACCAAAGCTAACTCTGGATTTTCCTGAAATTGTGAAGGAAAAAAACACTTAACAAACACTAACAAGTCTTCGGTTTATGATAAGGGAAGGAACTGACTTCTTGCAGTTATTTATTGATATGCAAAAAAATCTAAAAAACAAATAAAATACCTTCAGATGTGGTACTGTCATCTTTAGGAAGTCACTTTTTGGCTGGAAATCAGCATCAAATATTGCAACATATTCATAATTCTTCACATAATCACAATTCATTGCAGCTTTGAGATTTCCTGCCTTATAACCAGTCCGGATTATGCGATGCCTGTAAACAATATGGATGCCTTTGTGACGCCATTTTTGAACCTCTGCTTGAATAAGTAATTGTATATCTGGATCATCGGAGTCATCTAGTATTTGGACGAGCATGCGGTCCCTAGGCCAATCCATTTGACAGCAGGCAGCAATAGATTGTTCATACACCTGAACAACAACAAAAGATGATATCAACATCCAGGACCTCCGAGCTAGATGAAGTTTGAGTGTGTCCTACTAATTACAGAATACAAAAGATGAACTCTTTTTATGTCATCGAAGTGAGCCGAAGAGTCTAGATTTTAGATCTATTTAGAGAAACCAAAGTCACTGACTTATTTCCAAAAATTATGATGTTTGCTTCAGACATAAATCAGGAAATGCAAGGCAAAGTGTTACCTCTCTTTCATTACACATGGGGATCTGAACCAGCACCATTGGGTACCCAGAAAAGGGATTTTCCTCGTCACCAGATTCTAGAGCTTGTAGATTGCTTTGGTACCCCACCTTCTTATATTTGATCCACAGGCAACCAAGACAAAGAATAATTCGGTCTAAGCTCTGAATCAAGAACAGGACCACACAGAAGTTTGCTAGAGCTTGGAGAGGTGGGGCGATGTAATTAGCTCTCAGGAAAACCCAACCAAGGTAGATAGCGTGAAGACCTCCAGAGATCCCAATAGAAAAATGAGGTCTGGTGAAGTGCCAACCCTTAAAATGAGCAATCACTTCGATTACCAACATAACAAGGGCAAAAACCAAAAATCCTGTGATAAACTTATACAGTTTTCCTTTAGAGCCCTTTTCAGATTCAGGTTCAACGCCTTGTTTGGAGATGAGTCTCTTCTTCACAGCAGCCAGGAGCATCCACAAACCATGCGCTAACCATGCTACACATCCGGCTGCTCTGTGTGCTTTAAGGAGCAAAACCCATGTAAGCTGTTTAGCATTTTTACCTCGGTCTTTGCCAGATTCTAATTCAGCACCAGGAGCCTCCAGCTCCAGCATAGAGTAGTTGGGGTTCTCCATTTTCACCACAACGGGGGTACCCTTGTGCCCAACTTCCTTAGCCCACCAATCTGCAAAGTCGAAGTTGGGCGGCATAGTGTGTATTGACAAGCCCCTTCTCTTCGGATCCCCAGGTCGGAATGACTTCTGCCCTTAATTTAAATCTTGCCTCTGCCTCCAAACAATCTCTATCTTTGCCCTTGCTCTGCGTAGAGCAAAGAACAAATGTGTCAGACCATTAAGTACAAGCTGCCATATTTTTTTTTCTCGCCTCAGACCCTATCCATGGCAATTCGGGCACAATGCTTGCACAAATTGGTAAGAATTCTTTTCGCATTTGGCTAGATTTTCAGATCCCAACCACTTTCCTCCAGATCTGGACTTTTGAAGCCAAGCAGGTCAAGGAACAGTGACGGCACATGCTACAGAGTTCCGGCTATGAAGAAACGCGGATTCGGGCCTCATGCTTCCGATGGTTGGGCTTCTTCTTCGCCCAAAGTCGTTGAACTAGAAGCCAAGAATGGGTCCAATGCTATTTCCAAGAAAACCGAAGGTGCAAACAGAACTGCCCACTTCGGACTTGGCTCATACCCAATTCATAACCAAGCGGCTAGAACACAAGACAAGGATGCATGGAGCTCTGCGCAAAAGTAAGACCTTAATTTTTGAGCGCCAGATCGAATAAAGATGGAGGGTAAATATAGAGCAAATAGATGCCAATGCGGAGCCCTGCGAGCTGTAAATGAGGATGAAATGAGAGGATTTTAAACTCAGGGAATGATAGATCCCTATCAACTAACTTGGGCCCAAATAGCCCATAACTGTGCCACCGGAGTTGGGTACCTACAGGGGAGAATCTGAAACCCTACATGCCGGCAAAGATCTGGGTGGCATATTTCCGGCCATTTGGGTTTATGCGTCAGTGTCGGATTTGCAAGAAATATAACAAGGATTCAAATTGACCCGAAACTGCCTGGATTTGAGAGCGAGTCTGTTGGAGCAGGGCACATGGCAAATGGAGTTAAGAAGAATTTTCGAAAGGGTCTTGCTTCTGGGCCAAGAGATGCTCTTACAGCTACGAGGTCCATCGCCATAGCCAGCTTATATTTTACAGGTTTGACGGAAAAAAAGAAAACAATGCTGAACCACCAGATTTGCAAGCTGAGTCTAGTTAGAAATCAAATTAAAAAAAATTCTGGCTTATTTCCATGGCCCCACGTCAGGTGAGTTATGCACGAAAGCTCAAGAAAAGAAAAGCGAATCCGTCTGCGGATTCGAACCTGCGCCGTTGGTTCTATTCTGTATTTCTAGCGTATTATACATTTGTACGATCAGGGCATGATCTCAGCCGTCCATTCTTTTCCACGTTATTTTCTTACAATCAGACTTATTTTCAACCATTACAAGTTTACCATTCTTAGCTAATTTACTTTTGTCTGTTTGTTTGTTGAACCTTCCCTTTCGGGTATATGTGTATCTCAAAAATACGTGTTACTAAAACTACGTGATCACCTCGTCTCCCATTTCTTTTTCTTTATATAAAAACATCCTTGGATCCCCATCTTTGCCTTTTCAGCTTTTGTTTAGAACCCGCTTTCGCCTTTTCAAATGCTTTTGTTACACTCATCATTTGCCGGTTCTAGATTCTACATGGATTACTGTTGCATTCCACAGCAAGTTTCACGTCCCTAGAAGATTCGCCTTCTCTATCTGGCTTCCACCCTACCTAAAGTTGGAATTGTCTTTCCTCCTAACTATCCTTTATGAGTGATTCTCAATTTAAGAACATAACTGCATACTACAATATCATAAGCCATATGATAGAAGAAGCTCATTAATGCTGGGAAATTAATATGATCAGTCAATTACAATGATCAACTGACTTCAGCATAACCTCTCTTTTAATGTTGATGAAGCTTTTAATAATTAATGATTATGTAATGTATCTTGACATTAAAACACATGTTTGTTCAAGATTAATTGAAAATTTATAATTATTGCCAAATTGCTAAGCATGTGAATATAATAAAATAGAATAGATTTTTTTCAACGTCTACGAAGACCAAAAAACCATGGGACCATACAATGGATTAGTACAACTATTACTACTAGAATTTAAAAATCTTTGCCTCAAATGGCTTTGAAGGGAAAAACCTTTGCAGTGTTGATGATAATAGATAGTCAATAATAAATCTTCTTTTCTTATTTTTTGGATTGGGTTGGGTTCCGTACCAGGAACGCCGCACGTTACGCCGCATACGGCATTCCCTCTCCCCGCCTGTAGGTCTTTTTTTCGTCTATGTCTGTGCCTTTTTTGTCTGCGCTGGTCTTCCTCCTACAGTAGTTCCAATTCCAGAGGGAAGGAAGCGGCATAGGGAGGCGATGGTCCTGGCCCGGGCTTCTCTTCTGAAATGGTGTTCTCATGTTTGACCGAGATGGGGAGCCAATATTTTCTTCTTCGAACCCATTCAAGGTACCTCTTTCACGCGTCATTTCTTCTCCATCCGCATTCAACTAGGAAATTGCTGAATGAAAATAACAGCTTTACCGCATAGATGCCGTCCTTGAAAAAAGGCTTTGGCATTATGGAGCTTCATAGCTGAAGAGGAGGTTGTAATGCTTGGGAACTGCTCTTGGCATTGCTGCTCTTGGCACATGACAACAGCAGACGATGATACAATCCTTGCCATTTTCTATTCCTTCGATTTTTTTTGAGCAGTGCACCATTTCCTTGATGCAGCTGCCATTTAGATTCATTTCAGTGACAAGACCTTATACCAAACTTCTAGCTTTGAATCAGATGCATTTGCAGTTGTGGATGTTGTTAATTTATTAGTACCTTCTGACCACTAACGACGATTATTGCAACACTATCATACATTGGCTTGCACCTATACAAGCAAAATGCTATAGCTTTGTGGGTTGGTATGCTTCTTCTGACCAAGCTACTACTTTGCATTTTGTATGACATATTATACTCTTGAGACTTTGCTCTGTCCTTCTTTTTTTTCTTATTTAATTTAGGGTGAGATTCCATTACGGTGAACATTTTTAATGACGTGGCATTAAAGTTCCTTAATTTAAGTAGCAATTTCTACGGGGTGATTCCACATATGAAACATAAAAAATCCACGTAGGACACATTAAAGGATCAAGAAAGAAAAATAGAACAAAAAAACAAAATAGAGATCCACGTGGCAATATTTGAGCAAGGGACACATATATTATTTTTAGGGCCAGCCAATATTGGCTGTCCTTTAAAAAAAACTCATGGCAACGCCACATAAGTATTTTTAATTAACTTCCACTCAAGTGGAATAAATCACAACAACAACTTTTTGACATGGCAAAATTATATTGGGCAATTAATTAAAATTAAACATTTTAAAGTCCTAGTCGAATCTCACCCTTAGTAGTTTGCTTCCTTAACAATTTAAGTAGATATCACCATTGTGATAACAACCACGTGATTGTCTTGTAGGTTATTCTTGCTCAGAACAAAAAGTTCCCGTTGTCATTTATGACTGTTTGGGTATGCCCGGGATGTAGCAATCTGAGGTAAGCATGCATTGGGTTATGCTTTGAATTTGTAATTCTTTGATTTAGCATACCTTGATTGTTTCTTTAATGGGTTTGCATTCTTTAGAATTAGATGCCCAAATGTATTTGCATTGATTCCTGTGGTTTACACAATTGCTACGATTACCAACACCCAAGATTGAGATGTGTGATAGTAATCACATGATTCTCCTGCAAGTTACTCTTAATCCCTACAAAAATCCTCCCATCATCATGTATAAGTATCTGGGTATGCCCAAGATGTAGCAATATGAGGTAAGCATGCATTTCAATGATCATAATGTATGTGGAAATCTTTTGAATTTTCTCATTCCAACAAGTTACTATCTTCCGTCAATATAAATGATCGGTTCTACCTCATCTTCTGTTAATATCAGTTCTCGTCATCTTCTGTCAATATAAATGATCAATTCTAGATGTTTAGTCCTGTGTTTGGTCCTGTGAGGTCATTCTCTCTATCATGATTATAAGAGCTGGTTTACCAGTAGATTTCTCAATATACATGGTCCTTTTGTGCAGATTACATTTTACATAAGTTCTTAAAGTGGGCTATTTAACCACAAGAATGACCAATAGCATTAAAAGATCGTGACCTTATTGGGCTGCAAAAACTGGTTTAAGGACAACTCTGGGATATCTTTTGCCATCTATAGTCCATTTGCACATATTGATTGTGGCTGTGGATGTCAATAAATATAACCAGACCACCATTGCTTGCACTTATTTCTTTTCTGCACTGCACATCTGCATTCCAACAATTTGGTTTGTTTTGACATTCAGGAATACGTTTTTCAATTTCTAGGCCTATCATAAGAGTACTGCCTCAAGCAGAAGAAAAAATACAAGCAAAGCTAGAAAGAGCTATTCTCAATATGAAAGAGTAGCGACAAATACAATCGCAAGGAACTGGTTGTGGCAGTTTCTTACCTTTACAACATTTATATGATATGCAGATGAATTAGTTTTTCCATTTAAACGGTTTAATTCTTTATAAGTTACTGATAGAGCTTTTCTGAAAAGCTGTTTTTGAGGCTTAAGACCTCAAAGAAGTGCTTTGAGGTAGAGCTCTCTTGCCATTGTTTTTCGATTTTAACTTCAAAGTGATCAAATTCAAATTCTTTGAATCAGGTGAAGCAAATGATGATGATGACAATATCGTAGTTATTGGGATGCATAGGCTACTATTACTGAACTTATCCATACTTGCAGCAATATATCCAGGTTGGTTCACACTTCCTTAGATCAAGAGTTCTATCACTTTTTTTGTTTTGTGTTTCATATATGACCTTTATTTAGCATTCTTCTTGCATTTGATGCAGGACTTTATTGGGCTCGCAGAAATTGGTTCAGAAAATACTCTGGCATATCTTTTCCCAGCTATAGTCCTTTTGCACATATTGATTGTGGCAGTGGATACCCACAAATATAGACCACCATTACTTCATGAGTAGCTTCAAGTGCACTTATTTCTCTTCTGCACTAACATCTACATTCCACCAATTTGGTTTGCTTTGACAATCAGGAATACATTTTTCAATTTCTAAGCTTATCATAAGTGTACCACCTCAAAAAGAAGGTAAAGAGAAGCAAAGCTAGAAAGAGCTATTTGCAATATGAAAAAGCAGCAACGCATACAATTACAAGGTACCTTTACTATTTATGTCATCTGAAAGGTGAATTAGTTTTTTCATTTAAACAGTTCAATTTTTCACTAAGTTGCGGGTAAATTATCTTTTGCTACAGAGCTTTGCTGAGAAGTTGTTTTCGAGGCTTGATACCCCAAAGGAGCCCAGGTGGAGCTCTCTTGCCATGTTACAAAAGAAAACCATCTTCCTCTGAAATAGGCCATAAAATATACAAGTAACTTGGAACATTCTTAGTATTCCATATGGCTGCAGTGCCATTAACATTGTTTAGGGTCTGGGTTCGGGAACTCCTGCAAGACAGCCCTCCGTGAGGACCCTTGGATCAAATAGGAGAATCCGGGAGCTATGTCACGCAGGATTTGCAAAGAAACAAGAAAAAGAAGAAAGAAGTGAAGTGAAGTGAAGTGTTTATTACGTCTTGTCGAGGCCTAACATGCCTATAAGACGACAAAATGCAACATACATCATAAATTTCCATCGTCATCATCGATGGATGTACTACTCTCACTCTCTGAGTGTGAATCACTAGAGTAACTGCTATCAGATCTCACTCTCCTGGTATAACTTTCTCTACGCTCAAGTACATCAGATATAAAATTACCTATTTTCTTACTTGGGAGCTCAAACAGATCTAGCAATGATACCGCACATATGTCATAACTACGCCTGATATCCTCGTAAGATGGACAACAGAGCAGAGTGTGGTACTCATCCTCTATGTGTTCTCCATCACACACTTCACATATACGCTCTGATCTAGGTACCCCATGCCATCTTCCTGTCTCTACCTTCAGATAATGTGAGGGGAATGTGAGCTGAGCCTCATACGTGCCATCACGTGCCGGAAATGCAACGATACCCCATCCGATAAATATCTAGCTCCTGTAAGTTGTGGATTTAGATATGTGCGATAGAAAGCCATCTTAGTCTCGGGTGCCCTCCATAGTTTTCCATGCATGCGGTCTATTACCAGCTTACGGACATCTTCTTTACTGCCCAATAAATCTTCCACTTTAAGATTCCATTTTCTCAGCCACACTTCTGCATCATGGTACCATCCCTTCTCCTTACTGGCACGCATAGCAACATGCGGTAATCGGTCCTCTCCCCCACGGTGGACCTTAGCAATGTACCCTGCAAAGTGCAATATCGCTTCGCATTCTAGCGAAAGCAAGCCTCCTTCTGCTAACATCATAGGATAGGGCGTTTGTAACTTGACCCCTAGTTCGGAATGTAGGAATCTTTTTTGCAGCTTCTCAACTAAGAGCCACAGATTAGCTGTAATACTGGGAGCCCACACCTCACATCCATAGAGTACAACGGTTTGGACCAAAGTCTTAAAAAGTGTCTTTTTCATGTTCCAATCCCACAAGTGATTCTTCCTACATAGCTTTTGCAGCGCGCATAAGGCTTTAAGCCCATTACTGTACCTTTGCTCAATGCACATGTTCCATCTATAGCTGCTTTCAAATATAACCCCTAAATACTTGAAGGAAGTTACTATCTCCAGCTGGTGTCCCTTATAATAGAAAACATGTTTTGCACGGGTGCCAACCACCATCACCTTAGTTTTAGATATGTTCACCTCCAAACTTGTTCTATCACAGAATGCACCTAAAATTTCAAGATGAGTGTCCAACCCCTGTTTAGTCCTAGCTATTGAGACCACATCATCCGCATATAACAGGAGGGAGATCACATGTTCAGCCAAAGGAGCTCCTGGACCACCATTATACACAATCCAATCCTCTAATTCGTCTATAAAAAGACCGAATAGAGTAAGGGAAAGAGGGCACCCCTGCTTTACTCCAATGTTACTGTGTACCTGATCTTTGCAGATATCATTCCATGGCCGAGATAGCTCTACTAGGACTTTATCATACAAACATCGTACTGCTGACCTCAATTCCATTGGGACATTTAAGACATCCATTCTCGCCCATAGTTTATCACGCGGCACCGTGTCAAATGCCTTAGTATAATCCACAAATGCCAAGAATAGTGGTTTCTTCTTTCCTTTCACATTTTCTACAATGGCACGTAGAGTCACCAGCTGGTCCGTGGTAGAATGATGTGGCCTAAAACCTGCTTGCCCCTTGGCTCTTACTTTATTCTCCTCTGCCCAATAACTCAATTTCCCCTCAACAACAGTAGCAAATAGTTTTGCCCACAGGTTACTTACCATAATTGTTCGGTAATTATTCACATCTGAATTGTTCCCACCTTTAGGTACTGGCACCACCCTATTGCATTGCCATTCAGTAGGAAATCCCTGCAGTAGCACTTTATTGAACATGTGAGTAATATACTCTACAATGGGATCCCCGGCCCATTTTACTAGTTCAGCCACTAAGCCCATACTGTCTGCTGTCTTACCATTAGATAGGCGCCTAATACCATCACAGATGTCCTCCACAGAAAAGCTGCCCATACTGCCATTTTGCAAGGATGAAAGCTCATGTATTCCTGGTTTATGGTACAACATACGCACATGATTAATCAACACACCACATGGCAAACTAAATTCCTGTTTTTTCTGCATTTTCATCTTATTCCAAAAACTCTTTGGGTGCGTTATCCATTCCCTGAGAAGTCTCTCCTGCCTAGCTTTCATATAACCTCTCTTTTTCCTCCTAACCATCCTTCTATATTCTAGCAGCATTTGTTTTTTATCACATTCTGGAGCCTCAACAAATTTTTGGCGTGCTTGCTTGCAATCCATATCAAACCAGGAATTACATGGTAACCCCTTTGCTGCCCTGTTTGAGCGGAAATACAGCTGAGCTGTTTGCAACAATACTTTGGTAATACAGTCATTCATATCAGAGACATCATCATGATCTTGCAGAGTTATTTTCTCCATCATTAACCTGAACTTCTCTTGTTTTCGGCTGTCTACCCAGTATCCAAGTGATGCAGACAAGAAGGCCTTTCTGTAACTGCATCGAATATTTGAATGTCTTTGCATTTCAACATAAAATGCATCTTCCTAGCCCGAAAATGAACACCGTGCAAAAGTGTGGTTAATTCAATATAATGGTCAATAAAATGCTTATACGACGCGATTTTGGAATAGATATAATCCCAATTTAATTGAATGATGGTTCTTCTTTGTTGTAATAGAAAATAGCAGCGGGTCGTGATCTGATTCTGCCCTGCCTTCACCTATTGTGAAACTGCGTATACTATTAATAGCACTTTCATTCCCAATCAGATAGTCTACCACACTTTTTTCCTTGCAGATCAATACATTTGAACCAGGGAATCTATTTAATCCATTACAAATGCGAAAGTCAAAACTAGTGCATAATGCAAGCAATTGCTTACCCATAGAGGTCATCCGTGCAGTATCTTTGGAAGATCGGCTCCATCCCAATTCCTCCATTTCTTTTTCATCCAACTCATTAAACCACAGTGTTTCACCTTCATTCCCTATTATCTGAGCCTGAGCATTTGCAGTTCTAGCATTAAAGTCGCCTACTAGTAGGACATCACCAAGAGAAAGGTAATGCACTATATCTTGCATAGAATGGGTCATTACTGTCCAAATCAGCCCTCTTATACGCCTTCTTATCCATGGGAGCAAAATAGCAAATGGCAATATGCATTTTAACATCACCTCTTTGCATTTCCAACCAGATATACTGGTTATGCGGATCTGTTTTTAATTCATTCAGCATTGACATATACTCATTGCTGACATAGCACGCAATCCCCCCATTCCCCTTAGGCCCATTTCCAAATCGAGCATTCCATAGTGAAGAGAATAATTGAAAACCATTCAAGTCCGGCAAGCCACATTCCTCATGTTCATGTGTTTCCAGAAAACAAATTGCATCTAGATCATCTAAAATTGGAGTCATACCTTGAGCTTGAACAAACGATGACAACGAGAACACAATGATGAGAACAGAACTCTTTGATATCAATGGTGATACATGAACTCTCGCAATAGAGAGGAAACAAAATGGAGACAATACCAAAAACTCATCTAGCCCGTGAAGGCTAGCTCTACTCATATATATAGTACAATGGCCTTTGGCCCAATATAGACACTTTGTCAATTCTCGGTGCCGACTCCTGGAAGGAGGCCTGATTTGTAGGCCTATTGGTGGTGCCTCTTGGAAAGCCTGAAATGACGCTGACGGTGACAGCGCATCACTTGTCTGTGCGTTGCCTCTTCTTTGGCGCGGGAGTGGCCTTCTGCGTGGTCTGCGGCTTGGTCTTCTGCGGGGCCTTTGACGACTGACCTGTGCCTGACTGTGGATCCTTGGCCTCTTGACCTGGTCCATCGTGTGCATGAATAGTCCTGTACCAGAACGTACAGGACTAACACTCCCCCCCACCAAACGACACTCAGTGAGAAGAAAAGGGGGAACTGTTTCTGATGGCGGGAAGCCAGCAGTCTGAAATTCATCCTCACGGGTATGAGGACGGGCGCCATTATGATAGGCCCCAATGAGATCTTGGCGTGCCTGGAGAGCTTCCAGAGTGTTGAGACCGATGGCAGGAAGAGCGTCAATGAGAAAACCTGAATGCACCATTTCTTCCAAGGCACGGTGTGCTTCAGCAAGGATATACTGGCATTCCATGAGAAGGCATGTCTGACGACCGAAGGCACTGACGCTGGCATTCGGGTTGCAATAAAAGATAGGGCGCTGTTGATTTAAAGAACTTAATATGAGGCACTTTAAAGCAGCACAGAATCCGGCTTGGCGATGAACTGAGGGATCCGGTGAGGTGGCCGCATTCGCCAAAAAGGTATCAAGACCGTGGACAGCATGAGTGGGCGTCTGCCAACCACGCTCATTGGGGATGTAGATCCAATTGTCTGTATGGTCCAAGGTGGCACCATTCTCCCAATTTGAACGTCTGACAAAACGTGGATCCCAGCGGAGATCCGTCGAGATCTGAGGAGGAGTCCACCCAGCGTGGCCTTCCAGGACATTGGTCCAAAAAGGAAGACGCCAATCTGATGTAAGAAACCTTACACCTAATGAAGCATATGGAGAGTGAGCCATGCCCGTGGGCGTGGGCTGCTGAGCCTGCTCCCTAAATTCTCGAACAAGGTCTTGATCAAGAGCACGGCACCACTGGTCCCAATCTGAAGCAGAGAGCTGAGTTTAGAACAACTGCTTGGACATCTTGCTGGTATTGATACAAGACCTGTCGAGAAGGTGGAGGTGCGGGGCCCTGTTGGCGATTGGTCTGTGACGTCCGAGAATTATTATGAGAAGTGGTGTGCGTGGATTCCGTGGAGGAAGAAGAAACAGAAATAGGCTTGTCAGTTTGTTGAACATGACCAGGAGAACGTTGAGGGCGTGAAGTCTCAGCCTGATGGTTTTTTAGAAGGGAACGGTAGGATTTATGAGTGGAAGCACGAGAAGTGGAAGGGGACCCTGGACTGGTGATAGGTATATAATGACGGATGATGGCCTGGAGGTGAGCACCCACTGCAATGTCAAAGCCAGAAGAAGGGGCTGCACGGATGCGATCAATTTCATGGAGAAGTCTGAGGAACAAAAATTGTGGCCAATCAATAGGATGAGGGGAATAGATGGCCATAATGACAATGTTATAAAACTGTTTATTGATATGGGTATTCTTGTTGGAATACCCATAGAATTTGCGCCACAGAAAAGTATCGTGGGTCTTTGCAATGTTTGTGAGCCGATGGCTGTTGGCTTGATAAGGAGCTGCGCCATACTAAGAGACATCCTGGTCCTGTAAGGCAGCCCAAGATAAAGAAGGTCTTGGAAGAGGAATGTGAAATACCTGAGAAAGCAGAATCGGGGTAAGCAAAATAATGGTCTGATCGACCGTGGTGGCGTATCCATTCGGGATGTTGATCATATGAGCGACGAACTGCTTCACTTGCTCCAGATTTGGTGCAGGGAGGTCCTGTTGGGAGAATTCATAAAGCCCATGGCGTTCCGCCACTGCACGACTTGGACCTGCTAGGGCATCGCAAAAGGTGGGTGTTGAGAAAGTTACCGACTCAAAAAGAGCCGGATCCCATGGAGCAGAGGCTTGAAGTTGAGGGAATTTTGGTGGAGCGGCCATGGCGAAGAGCGTCGGAAGGGAACTGGAAGAGTGGATGTGAGAAGCCGGAGGGCGGAGAGCAGAAGACAAAAACGAAGAGAGACGAAAAGGTTTTAGGGCGCACAAGTTGTGTCAAAGGGGCGTGATGAGAATGAAACAGCAACCGTTGATGGTGCCAGGTGGCGATAGATGCGAAGAAAGTGATTGAGAGGCAAAAAATTGGCTAAGTCCCTAAGCAGTTAAGGGAGAAGCGATGAACGGTGGAGATGAGACGTGAACGAACAATCGGAGGTGACAGCTGGCGAAGGTACAAACATTAATGTCCGACGGGCGTGAAAGGAAGGAATGTCATTTAATGCTGGCAACTCGAAGTGAGATATCATAAAGAAGAATGTGTCAGACAGGACCATGGCTAGATATGCGGCGGGAGAAAAGATTCCCAATTTAGAAATGGCCTTGCATTGCAACCACGTTAGCAATTTGGTGATTGGTCCACGTCGGCAGAGCTCCAAGCGGTTGGGCTATATAAGATGAGCAGTGGTCAAAGCCGAGACACCAGTTCGCGATCATGGATGACGAATGCACTATGCCGACTGGATGCAATGAATGGATTACCTGTAAGATGAATGCTATGGACCTGTGGAAATGCCGCAACCGCGGCATCCGGATGGATGGGTGGTGCGGCACTATAGCGGAGCATCCTGACCCGAAGACTAATCCCATCGAAGTGGTGGTGCATCTGCGCTGGGATCTGGACCAGTGCGTCTACCAGGTGCTCCGTGTTACCTCTGCTCCGAACCCGGAGGGGTCTTTTAACTTAGGATTTTGTAAATAGGGCTCTGCCCATAGCAGATGTATATGGGCAATGCTCACATTTTGTATTTCTCCACTGATATAATATAAATATGTCACTTTAGGCACTATCTGTGGAGTCAGAATTTTGTTGTGCATCATGTGTATGACTGTCTGTATCTTCTGTATGAAATTGTTTGAGGCGAAAGCCATTAACCAGTGTAGGTAATGGAGTGCCATCTAATTCTGCCAGCTTGAAAACACTGGGTTGTACAACTTGAACGATTTGATAAGGACCAAGCCATCTGAACTTTAACTTCCCTGGAAAATTTTTGTAACGAGAATCATAAAGCAAAACCAAATCACCTTCTTGAAAAGTTTTGGCTCTCAGATGTTTGTCATGCAAAGATTTCCTTAACTGTTGACCATGAAGAACCCGAATATATGCATCTCGCCTAAGTTCGTCCAACTGTTCTAGTTGGTAAACTCATTCTTGAAGAGCTGCAGGTAGGTTATGAGTGGTAGCAAGTTGAAAACGAAGTGTCGGAAGAACATATTCAAAGGGCATCAAGGCTTCTTGTCCATAAACCAATTTAAAAGGAGTGTGACCAGTAGCTATCTTGAAACAGCAGTTGTAAGCCCAAAGAACAGTAGGTAACTTGTCTTGCCAGTCTGTGCGAGAGGCGTCACAGATTTTCTTGAGAATAGAGATGAGAGTCTTGTTTGTGCTTTCAGCCAAACCATTCCCTTGAGGATAGTAAGGTGTGCTTTTGCGATGATGGATCAGCAGATAATCCATCATCTCTTTGATGGTGTGATTGACAAAATGAACACCTCGATCACTGACCAGTTCCGTGGGACAGCCAATTCGCGTGATGATGTGCGTATAGAGGACCTTGGCTGTGCTTGCTGTTGTGTTGTCTGGAAGAGCACAAACCTCAGCCCATTTGGTAGCGTAATCAGTGATGACCAGAATGTAGCGGGCACGGGTGTGCCAAGCGGGAGGATCGATGGGCCCCACAAAGTCCATTCCCCATTTGCTAAAGGGAAGTGGCGTGGCGACTGGCGTCAACGGGAGAGCATCACGGGCCGTGGGCCTACCCACACGCTGACAGACATCACACGTGCGGGCGTGAGCGTGGGCATCCTTGAAGAGCGTGGGCCAGAAATAGCCTGTGAGAAGTATTTTGCGTGACGTGGTGTCACCGTGAAAATGACCACCACCAAGCCCTTCATGGGCTTGTCGAACAAAATATCTGGCACTTCATGAGGAAGAACACAGCGTCGGAGGATCATATCTTTGCCGCGTTTGTACAGATGGCCCGCAACCATGGTATAGTCACGAACCTCACGGAGAAACTGACGGCGGCGTGATTGAAGCTTTTGTGGAGAGAGCGTGGGATCTTCGGAGGGAAGAGCACCAGTGAGAAGATATTGCTGATAGTTATGAAACCAATGGGGCGTGGCCGTGACCAAAAACAGCTGTGCATCAGGAAAGGCATCTGAGACACCCGTGGAGGAATCATCTATGTGAATGCGTGAGAGATAATCTGGTACAACATGAGATTTGCCAGCCTTATGAATGATTTCAAAAGGAGCGAATTCTTGCAGCAGAAGGACCCAACGAGCAATCCTGCCCGTGGGCGTGGACTTGTTGATCAAATAAAGAAGTGCTTGATGATCAACAAATAATTTGATCTGACTGCCCAACAAATAATGAAGGAAGCGTTGGACACAAAAAATTAAGCCCAATGCCTCCCTCTCGGTGGCAGAGTAGTTGCGCTCAGCAGGATTGAGTTTTCTGCTGGCATAACGGTTCAGTTTATCTGTGTACGCGTCAAATGCTTGTGAGAGAACAGCACCAATAGCAAATGCTGAGACATCGACATGAACATAAAAAGGCTTGTCCCATTGAGGAGGAACAAGCACGGGGGCCTGAGTAAGCAAGATCTTCAACTGTTGGAAAGCAGCATCCGCCTGGGAATTCCAAGCCCAAGTGGATTCATCACCCGTGAGTTTATTGTGAAAGTTATGGTTCATATTGTAATAATGCTAGAATGTTTTTCTGTGGTGAACTAAGATCATTCTTATAAAGTACAGGTTCTTATGTTAGCAGATGAGATCATAGAAGAATACAGATTGTGACAGATATATCTGTGATGCCTAGGCACTGTTACAAAGTTGCAGGCGTTTAGTTATCTAGTGGCAGTGCTGTGATGATCAAAGGAATAGACAGAAGAAAAGACAAAGACCTAATGGGTGAAAATGTTCTAAAGCCTAAGGCTCAAAGATGGCGAATATTTACCTATGGTTTTAAAGGTCAACTTTATTGGGGTATAAACCTTAGGTTTATTTGACAGATATATTGCTCAATCTCGGTCGAATAAGAAGGCGCCATGCTCCAATTCAAACTTAGAAGGGAGCGGGCCGATAGTGGTTTGATCGGTGCCGATTCCTTGTGAATCGGGTACCTGAGCATAAATTGAAGGAGAATAGACAGAAAAATAGTTTTGGATGTAACGGATTCATGGAGACATGAATGCCCGAGCTGTCGGACTATAAGACAATACATTGATTAAAGTTCTCTTCATTTTTCAATGGTTGTGTATGCATTATAACTTCACTTTGAATATAGTTGAAGGTAGTATTGCTATAGAATAATTTGAATAAGCTAGACATTGCATTGTAGATCCTAACAGTGGTATCAGAGCCAGGTTACTTAGAATGTCTAGCAGGTTTGGAGCTGCTTTGCTCAGTGGAATCAAGACCTATGAGGGAGGTCCCGGTTTTCAGATCTGGAAAGAACAAATGAAAAATGTTCTTGAAAATGAAAATTTGTGGGATTTACTAGAAGATGGAAATTCTGGTAATACTAATAGTTTGGTTAGCATGGTTGCAGGAAGAAGGAAGAATAGCCCTTCTGGAGAGGCATCTACAGTAGGGGAATTAGATGCAACTGCAACAAGTGGAGATAGTGGCAGAATTGACAAAGCAAAAGTTAAGGAGGCATATGCAATTTTGACCAGCAAAGTTGGAGCATCAATCCTCTTAAAAATAAGAGGTAAAAGCCCTGGAGAGATTTGGAGGTATCTGCTGAAACACTTTGAAGAGAAAAGTTCTTCCCAAATTGATATTTTGGATAAAGAATTGAGAAAACTCAGACTTAGGGAAGAAGATGATCTAACTAAATTCTTTTCAAGGTTTGACAATATTATAGCTGACCTTGAGGGAGCAGGAGTCGTCATGACAGACCAGCAGAAGTTGTTGCATGTTGCTAGGGCAGTAGGAGACAATAAGCAGCTTGCTACATTAATAAGGAATGTAGCCAAAACTAGAGAAAGTGCAGAAGAAATGATACGGACAGAATTCGAGCAGAATAAAGTACTAAATGATGACTTTGATGAGAATGTGGAAGTACTATATGCAGGTCGATCTAAGTACAAGGGTAACAGCTCAATTCAGGGAAAATAAAAAAAGAATATAGGGCCATGCTATCACTGCAAGGACTCTGGTCATCTCAAAGCTGATTGCCCTAAGCTCAAAAATGTGGAATGCTTCAATTGTGGTGGCAAGGGCCATTATGCAAATAGATGCTCAAGCAGCAAAGGAAAAAGAAGTAAATCTAGCAGGGGAAGAGGGAAGCAAGTAAGAGGAGCTGGAAGACAAGAGACAGCAGTGAATTTAACACAAGAAATCGAAGAAGAATCAAGTGAAAATGATGAAGATGTTGAGGTATGTAATGATGTTTTGAATATTTCAGATAAGGAAACTAATGATGGAAAAAACTTGCTGATCCTAGATAGTGGAGCAGAGAAAACAGTAACTAGCTCAGCTAAGTTACTTGGAGATGGAAAAACAGAAAAAGGAGGCTTTATCAAACTAGGAAATGGAGATTTGCAAAGGGTCCAATGTTCAGGAACACTTGAGTTATTTGATTTACAAGGCAAAGCAGTAGTTTTAAGAGATGTTTTATGTGTACCCTCCTTAGTGAGAAATTTAATATCCGTGAGCCAACTTGTGGACATGGGTTACACTGTAAATTTTGACAGATTGAGATGTACTATTTCTCTAGATAATGAAATCAAATTTCTGGGAAAAAGGGTTGGCAACCTGTTTGGTTTTGAAAATAACCATCTACCATGTGTAAATGCAATTATAGCTTCTGATATTAGTGTGTGGCATCAAAGGTTGTGCCATGCCAGCAATAAGAATATACAGGCTATGGTAAAACAGGGGCTAATCGAAGATTGCAAATTAGACAATGAGCACAAACTTTGCTATGGATGCATGGTTGGAAAGCTTGCTAGATTACCTTTTAAAAAATCAAACAAAAGAGCAAAGGAGGTATTGGGAGTTGTACACACTGATTTATGTGGACCTCTTAATGTAAGGGGAATCACAGGAAAGAAATATTTCATTACCTTTATAGATGACTTCAGCCGAAAAACAAAGGTAAAATGCTTGAGAACCAAGGATGAGGCTTTTGAAGCACTCAAGGAATTTATAGCAGAGGTTGAGCTTGAAACTGGAAATAAAGTAAAGTGTATACGATCAGATAGAGGTGGAGAATACCTATCTGGAAGATTTAAGTTCTTTTGTAGGTCGAGGGGAATTAAAAGACAATTGACTTGTTCTCATTCTCCTCAACAGAATGGTGTAGCAGAAAGGAAAAACAGAACCATATTGAATGCAGTAAGGGCAATGCTTAAACACACGGGTCTTCCGAACTATCTATGGGAAGAGGCAGTTAGAACTGCAGTAGAAGTACAAAATATGATTCCTTCAGCAAGCATAAATGGTTCAATACCAGAGATGTTGTGGTCGGGTAAGAAACCTAACCTTGAAAAGCTTAAAAGCTATGGATGTTTAAGTTTTGTGCATGTTCCTAAGGAACAAAGGAAAAAACTTGACGATAGAGCAAGGATTGCATATCTTGTGGGATATGATGAGCAATCTAAAGCTTATAGGCTGTTTGATCCTGCTAAAAGGAAAGTTGTGATCAGTAGGGATGTTCTTTTTGATGAAGGACAACACTACAAAGATACAAAATTACCTGCTGCACCTACAGAAGAAAGGGAAACAGCTCAAAATCTGGAGCAACTAGAAAAGTTGTCAAATATATATGATGATGATAATTCTGAAACTAACCCAAAGGATTTGCAGGAAAATGAAGCCCCTAATTTGCAGGAAACACAAGTACAAGAAGGAAATGAGGAGCAAAGAATCGAGGGGAAGGCTAAGCCTACAAGGAGGACAAATGCACAAATATTACAAGAGGAAGCAAAAGAGGTTAGTAGTGAATTATTTGGCAGGGATCAAACAGGTAGAAGTAGGAGGTTAAAACATAATGCAAATGAAATAAATCTTATAGAAATATTGGCAATGATTGATTATGAAGTACCTAAGACAGTTGAAGAAGCCTTGAATAGCTCAGAGGCAAAGGAATGGATTAATGCTATGGAAGAGGAGTTAAATGCTTTCAGGAGAACAGAAACATTTGAATTAATGGATCTTCCTAAGGGCAGAAGTGCAGTTGGCTGCAAATGGATTTTTAAAGTGAAACAAGGAAATGAAGGAAATTTAATCAAACATAAGGCCAGACTTGTAGCACAGGGATTTTCTCAAAAACCAGGGATAGATTATGAGGACACATTTTCCCCTATTGTGAAATTGACCAGCATTAGAATGCTGCTATCAATGGCAAATGCAAAGGATCTGGAAGCACATCATATGGACGTCACCACTGCTTTTCTTAATGCAAAATTGGAAGAAGATATTTACATGAAGCAGCCCCCTGGTTTTGAACAAGGTAAAGACAAGGTTTGGAAATTGAAAAGGGCAGTGTACGGATTGAAACAATCCCCAAGACAGTGGTACCTATGTATGGATTCATATTTAAGAGAACAAGGATTTGTAAAACTCAAAGATGATGGGAATGTCTACTTGTTTAGTGAAAATTCAGAATTCTGCTACATAGCATTATATGTTGATGACAATGTGATGGTAAGCAGTAATTTGAGCATATTGCAGAAATGCAAAGATATACTGAAAAACAAGTTCAAAATGACGGATTTAGGGGAATTAAAAAAATTCCTAGGTATTGAAGTACAAAGGGACAGGAAGAACAAAATAATGGCATTGTCTCAGAGTCAAAACATCATGGGAATACTGAGGAGGTTTAACATGGAAGATTGCAAAGCTGTAAAAACTCCTATGGTGCCAGGAAGTAGGCTGTCAAAAGAACATTGTCCTCAGAATGATAAAGAAAGAATTGAAGTACAAGAATTACCTTACAGGGAATTGGTTGGTTGCTTACTCTATCTAGCAAATTGTACAAGACCAGACATATCTTTTGCTGTTAACATGTTGAGCAGATACAATAACAACTTTGGAATAATGCACTGGCAGGCAGCAAAAAGGGTCATTAGATATTTGAAAGGAACAATCAATTATGGTATTATGTATGATTCAAGCAATCTTGAATTAGAATCATATTGTGATTCAGATTGGGGAGGCGACCTTGATGAAAGAAAGTCTACTTCAGGGTTTATTTTAATGTTAGGTGGAGGACCTATCTCATGGAAATGCAAAAAGCAAAATGCTATAGCTCTCTCATCTGCTGAAGCAGAATACTCTGCAACCACTCTTGCAGCAAAAGAGATTGTCTGGAGCAGAAGATTATTGAATGAGTTGGGAATCCATCAAAGTGATCCTTTAAGCTTGTATTCTGACAGCCAAAGCTGCATAGCAATGACAAAGAATCCCATTTTTCATGAGAGAACAAAGCATATTGAACTGGAAGCACATTTCATCAGGGATTTAGTAAATAAAAATATCATACATGTTCAATATGTGCATACAGATCAGCAACTGGCAGATATACTTACTAAGCCACTGTCAGATGCAAGGTTCAGATTTTTGAGAAGGCTAATAAGTTGCAGAGATTACAATATGAAAGGGGAATGTGAAAGTTAAGGTTCATATTGTAATAATGCTAGAATGTTTTTCTGTGGTGAACTAAGATCATTCTTATAAAGTACAGGTTCTTATGTTAGCAGATGAGATCATAGAAGAATACAGATTGTGACAGATATATCTGTGATGCCTAGGCACTGTTACAAAGTTGCAGGCGTTTAGTTATCTAGTGGCAGTGCTGTGATGATCAAAGGAATAGACAGAAGAAAAGACAAAGACCTAATGGGTGAAAATGTTCTAAAGCCTAAGGCTCAAAGATGGCGAATATTTACCTATGGTTTTAAAGGTCAACTTTATTGGGGTATAAACCTTAGGTTTATTTGACAGATATATTGCTCAATCTCGGTCGAATAAGAAGGCGCCATGCTCCAATTCAAACTTAGAAGGGAGCGGGCCGATAGTGGTTTGATCGGTGCCGATTCCTTGTGAATCGGGTACCTGAGCATAAATTGAAGGAGAATAGACAGAAAAATAGTTTTGGATGTAGCGGATTCATGGAGACATGAATGCCCGAGCTGTCGGACTATAAGACAATACATTGATTAAATTTCTCTTCATTTTTCAATGGTTGTGTATGCATTATAACTTCACTTTGAATATAGTTGAAGGTAGTATTGCTATAGAATAATTTGAATAAGCTAGACATTGCATTGTAGATCCTAACATTTATGAATGGGATCAGCAATGGCTGCAAGTCCAGGAATGAAGGTGGAAAAATAATTTACCTTGCCCAGGAAAGAACGTGTCTCCTTGATATTAGATGGTGCTTGAGCTTTAAGCACGCAACTGATTTTAGCAGGATCCATGGTGATACTTGCTTTACTGACCACATGTCCTAACAGAACACCAGAGGTGATGCAGAAGGTGCATTTCTTGGGATTGAGACTATTGACTGACTCATCACATTTCTGAAAGACAAGTTCTAATTTATCCAGGTGGTTATCCATGGAACTGTAGGCAGAAAAGTCATCTTGAAAAATCTAGAGGAAGGGTTTCTCCTTCATATAATCATGAAAAACCGAGAGTATGATGCGTTAAACGTTGATGGAGAGTTTGATAACCCAAAAGGAACCACCTTGTAGGCAAAAGTGCCCCACGGGGTGGTGAAGGTAGTCTTAAGTTGATCAGCTTCTTTGATTGAAATTCGATTGTAGCCTGAAAAACCATCCATGAAGGAGTACATTTCATGACCAGCGACCTCTTCCAGAACCTGGTCTGTGAAGGGAAGCGATCACGCTCCGTAGCCTGATTGAGTTTGCGATAATCCACGCAGACGCGGATCTTACCGTTGTGTTTGAGAGCAATGACGATGGGGCTCACCCATTCAGAATGTTTGACCTCATAAATCAAGCCAGCAGCTAGGAGTTTATCAATTTCGGCATTGACACGGTCACGGTAATTGAGGTTGAGCCGGTACTGTCGTTGCTAGACAGGACGTGCATCTGATTTGGTAGGAATGGTGAGTTCCCCCAAGTTTTTGTTGATACCCCGAAGATCTTTATAGCTCCAAGCAAAAATGTGTTTGAATTTTGTGAAAAGCGTGATGGCGCGTTTGCGATAGTTGGTCGGGAGATTGGCAGCAAGACGGACAGGTTGATTGTTGCCAACGTCCACTATCTCCACTTCAGGAGTCTGAATGTGTGGAACGACTTCCGTGTCTTGAACAACATGAGCAGGAGGTTGGAACATGATGGGATGAGCTGCATTCTGCGTGGTGAAAAAAAGTGGTTGCTGAGCATCATCAAGCACTGGTTGCTTCATGACGGCATGTACATCCACCATGTCGGGAGAAAGTTTTGTATCTGAAAAATGATCGATGCGTTGGATGCGATTGCAAGGAGCCAGGTAGGGGTCGAGTAAAGCAGCCACAGCCTGGTCATGATCGAGAGTCATCTCTCCCCATAGATCAGCGTATTCAGGGTAGGATGACAGAGGCAGACTCGCAGGGGGAGCCTGTACATGATAGATGTTTTGTGCTTCGTCAGAATCGGTGTCTGAGAGAGAGGGTTCAGCATGTTCGACCGAGATGATCTTGCCAGTTTCCAAATCCATGGTGGCATTGAGATGACCATCTGTGATGACAAGCTGGTCCGTGGCCCAGTAATGGATACTTTTGGCCTGACGGAGAAAAGGCCTGCCAACCAACATTTCATAATCACCTAGATCTTCCCCAGCTTTCCAAACACCAAATTCCAAGGGGAATCTGAGGTCGCCTATATTAATGTGAAGAAGAGGCGTGACGCCTTGAGGGCGCGTGATATGGCCATTAGCCAATTTGATGTCATATGGGGCACGGTAAAGTTGTTGAATGCCCATTTGCTTGCGGAGCTTATCAGTGATAAGATTGACAACACTACCCCCGTCAATTTGAACATGGTTGACTTGTTGATTGCCCACCGTGGCATGTACCGTGGGTGTGGAGGCAGCGACAGCCCCAACCAGAACCGTGGGAAGGGGCAACTGGTCCTTGAGAGCAGGACACAGTTTCAAAATGGTTGCTAAACTCAAGGGAATCTTGATTTTTGCAAGCTCTTCCTGGAGTTCCAAGGGAACATGAGAAAAGGGATTTGCGGGATCCAAGGGAGCAGGAGACGGTGGTAATGAAGCAGCAACTTCTTTGAGAAGCTCCACCTCCGCAGCAATGTTAGGATATTGCTGAGAGCGTGGAGGGTGAGATGACAGAGTGCATCCTGACGCTGCTGAGCTCTGGTGGTGGCGTGTTACATTAGCCAGTGTTCGTCCTTCAGCAGCCTGCATGAGATTGAGGATACTTTGTCTGACTTTTGGCATGACATGAGGCATGAGTTTATCCAGATCTGGGGCAAAGTGAACCTTTTTGTCCTCAGCATGAGGGATCGTGTCAACTGCAAAAGCAGGTTGCGTATCACGAGGAAGGATGGTCAAGGGGCGTGACGCCCTGGTCTGGCGTGAAACCAAACCCACCCAATTTGACGGTTGAACTGGAGGATTGAGAGCCTGATAAATTTCTTCCTGGACTTGTTGATCCATTTGCAGAGTTGCTGCAGGAGCTGGTTGATACCTTGATTGTCGAGGCATGCGTGATGGTTTTCGAAGAACAGGACGAGGGCCTTGTTTGCCATTTGCGATCCAAAGTTGATAGGCCGTGAGGCGTACTGACGTGGTTTGATTCGTGCCTGGAAGTTGGACTTGAACTTGGGGAAGTTGAGGGCATGTCATAGTGGTATGACCCCATTCCAGACAATGATAGCACTGGGCTTTAGAAGGATCAAAAGGAGCACGGTTGCCTTGTCCTCTTGATGGCTGAGATTGCTGAGATTGTGGATACTGTTGAAGTGGTTGAGCTTGAAATTGCTGAGGTTGGTATGACGTCTGTTGCTGAGGCGTGGTCTGGACTTGATAAACCATCTTTTGCCTGAAGGGTGTAGGATGAGTACGAGTGCATTCTTCCGTGGCATGATTGCACATGTTGCAGCGTTTACAATGAGGAGGGCCATTGGAGGAGTTGCACTCATTGGCCAAATGGCCTTGATATTTGCAGATGTGGCACCAAATTTGACTGCAGTTGAGGATTTGAGTGTTGAGGCTGAACTGCAGTCTGAGGAACCATGACACCTCTGGAGGAAACATTAACGGAATGATTGACAAGTTCGATAGCCTGATCCAAAGTCTTGGGGCGCAGGTATTCAGTCATGAGACGAATAGCCGGAGGAAGTTTCTGGAGAAACCAGACGAGGATCTGGCTCTGCGTGGGGTACTCTTGAAGTTTGCTGAGGAGGATATGAAGACGATCCGCAAAATCCCTAGCTGACTCCGTGGGCTCTTGCTGGAGATCATTGAGTTGCTTGAGAAGAAGTTGATCATCATCTGTAATAATGAGAAAAGAAAGCAGTCTTCATGTCTGTCCAGTTTTGTTTCCAATGGCTTTTGTTTGCCATGAGCCATTGATGAGGGGATCCACGCAGCGTGGTGGAAAAGATATGGAACTTCAGTTGAGGTTGAGCATGACCATTTAGGATAGCCAGAGCCTCAAATTCTTCCATGTGGGCTTGAGCACTTTGATCCAATGGTTTGCCTTTAGTGCTGCCAAAAGTGGGATAGGTCAGATTGAGAGTCTGAAAAGAGGATTGTGATGGACCTTGTGCATAGAGCGGTTGAGTAGGAGGAGGCACATAATGAGGTGGTACAGCCATAATCTCGGTATGGTGTGTCAAAGGAGCAGAAAAACCTTGAGAGTCTTGAAAAGGAGCATCCTGTGGGGATGGTCCTTGTGAGTGGTGTTCGTGAGGTTTGAGATCAGTGAGAGTATAAACTGGAAGAGTATGGTGAAAAGAAGGGGATTGGGGATATGTCTGAACCTGGGGAGGGCCGAAAGAGACATGGGGATAACCCATTCCGCCAGGGGGAGATGATGGTTGTGAAGGCAGAGGAGTATGGCCAGAGGAGATATGAATGTAGGCACTCTCTGGAGTGTGGAAATAAGCGGGAGGGGGCTGAACAGGTGTATGATGTGGTGACTGAGGTTGTGAACAATGTTTACACGCTGGAGGAGAGCCAGGACGAGAGTGAACACGAGGAGTGGGTGGCGCCGATTGAGCTCGTGAGCGAATATGGCCTCCCTCAATATCATAACCAGTGTCATACATATCTCGAGCAACTTCGCGACGTTGATGGCGCTCCAAACAGGATGCCGTCTGAAGCTCCTCTGGGGTGAAAGCTCGGGCAGACATGGTAAAAGAAAGAAGGAAAAGAAAATCAGACCCGGCAGCGGCGACAGTGTTTAGGGTCTAGGTTCGGGAACTCCTGCAAGACAGCCCTCCGTGAGGATCCTTGGATCAAATAGGAGAATCCAGGAGTTGTGTCACGCGGGATTTGCAAAGAAACAAGAAAAAGAAGAAAGAGAGAGAACAAACGATGACAACGAGAACACAATGATGAGAACAGAACTCTTTGATATCAATGATGATACATGAACTCTCGCAATAGAGAGGAAACAAAATGGAGACAAGACTAAAAACTCCATATATAGTACAATGGCCTTTGGCCCAATATAGTCACTTTGTCAATTCTCGGTGCCGACTCCTGGAAGGAGGCCTGATTTATAGGTCTGTTGGCGGTGCCTCTTGGAAAGCCTGAAATGATGCTGACGGTGACAGCGCGTGACTTGTCTGTGCGTTGCCTCTTCTTTGGCGAGGGAGTGGCCTTCTGCGTGGTCTGCGGCTTGGTCTTCTGCGGGGCCTTTGACGACTGACCTGTGCCTGACTGTGGATCCTTGGCCTTGATCTGGTCCGTCGTGTGCATGAATAGTCATGTACCAGGACGTACAGGACTAACAAACATCAAGTCTATAATTGTTCTGCAGCCTGGAGTTTGATGGAATACTTTTATGAAAGACTAAAGCACTATTGAATTGCTTTCATTTGTGAAAGCTTTAGGTGTACTTCGAGTGATGGCATGCCTTCTATTTATGATTTGGATCTCCATCTCATCAATTTTGCAAAGGTTACTAGGTGCAGGAGTTCAATTACATTTGGTGTAACTATAACGTTTCAATCTTCCGCTTTTTCGATCTATTCATTTTATATTTTCATCTGTTTTCGCCCTTCATGCCATCTTTTTATGCCTCTGGCCATTGTTTCGTTCTCTCTTTATATGGAAACCATATAGAAGAGACATGAGGTCCTACAACCATAAGTGTCTTGAATTTCCCCTTACAATGTTTTTCGTGCTTCAATGTCTTTTTATGCAGTAACAACTAGTTGTGAAGGTTGTTGGGAAGCAAGAGTTTAGTCATCAAATTCATAAAGAATCAATTATAGTTCTGACTGCCTTCTCATTTATAGGTTAAATCTGTAAGTTATTTTATGCAAAATATATTCCCATCGATCCGAGCCCTCGGATCAAAATTCTAGAGGAGGTGAGCATGCATGTCTTGCATGCATGCATGCGGTGCATGCCTTCTCTAGTTGGGAAATCGCTATATTAGGCGAGGTTCTTCATCAACGTCTCATCGGCGCTTCCTCTTCTCTCTCAGCAGTACCTTATTCTCTATTCCTTGAAACCATGCAGGGAAGGGGCTTCTCCCCGCTTGGATTGACCAATTTGGCGTATCTTTCATGCTGTGGCATGTCCTTTCTCAGCCTTGCCTTTTCTTTAGCCATAATCCTTTGACCTTCGTCCTCGATACCGTTTTGATAAGGAAGTTCTCTTCTATTCGGGAGGTTTTTGTAGTTTTCATGCGAGCCCCATTCTAGAATCCCATCAATCCGAGCCCTCGGATCGAAATTCTAAAGGGGGCGAGCATGCATGTCTTGCGTGCATGCATGCGGTGCTTGCCTTCTCTGGTTGGGAGATCGCTATATTAGGCGAGGTTCTTCATCAACATCTCATCGACGCTTTCTCTTCTCTCTCAGCAGTACCTTATTCTCTATTCTTTGAAACCCACCCTCCCCCCCTTAATTGTTTAATGTATTTGTCACATGGCACGCGTGACCAGCCCCTCTATTTGAAGAGGTTTTTGTTTTGTTGTCGCGTGGCACCCGTGATCAGCCCCTCCACTTTGGGAGGTTTGTTTTGTCACATTTGTTCTAGTGTTGGTGATGTGCAGGTACCGGTTGGCAAGCAGCATCAGCTTCGACTTCTCCATTTGTGGGTTTTGAGAGCAAATTCCCAGCCTTACGTTTGTCCAAGCCCCTTGCCGAAGGCTTATCACTAGGGTTTTTCCTCGAAAACCCGAAAGGGCGAGGTTTTTTAATCCCGGTGATAAGCTTTTGGCAGGTACACAAACCAAACATATATTACCATTCTATTTCATGGGGTCCAAGTTGTATCATTGGAACTTCCCTTTATTTTTCTTCGTGGGTAGTTCGCATGTGCGCGGCTACCCACTATCCACCATTGTAGAAAATCTGCTGAGATGAATGAGAAGCCTATCTATCGGGAGGTTTTTGTTGTTTTCATGCGAGCCCCATGCAAAATATATTGTGCCATAAATTGAAAAGAATCTTATATAAGTATTAGTTGTTTTGAATTCTTCACAATTCTAAGGAGGCCAGTGCGCATTGCATTCCATCTCTCTATTGAGCTAAAGTTGCCAGTGCACACTACAATTCCATCTCTGTTAGCTTTCACAGAATAGGAATTTATATGTTGGAAGATTTATGTATTTGCTTTCACAATTTTGGAAGTTTTTTTTTAGGTGGAACGAATCGTTCTTTTCTAATGAGTATGTCTTCAAAGCTATCCTAATACCATGGATATTTTCTTTCTTGCAAATTTGATGATCACTGTCAGGCTTGGTTTCTGTTATTTATTTTGTCAATACAAAAGCAGCAGACATGTCAGAACATTGAATTCTTTCTATTGGTTGGTTAGTAAGAGTTGTAGCAACATTACAATCTTAATCTTTTGTACGCGTCTTTGTAAATGCCATTTAGATTTCTAAAGCACCAAAGGCACATCAATATGGCCGTCAACTCATTTGCATTCTATATCATGTTCACATAATATCAAATATGAACATGTGAGATTAGTCTTTTAATTAAAAACTTGAAAGACTCATTAACACGTTTGATCTATTTGTGTGTGGGCATTTTACAAAATAACTGAAAATTTGTCTTCAAATTTTGTAAGGATAGGCATAGGTCAATTATAAAGGAAAAATAATCGAGGGAGTGCTGGGAGGTGAATGATGGTAGAGACAATAAAAACCTATTCTATTCTATTCTTATTCTCATATGTGGGTGCTAATGTGTTATGCCAGTGGAAAGTAGATCAAAATTCAAAAAATGTGTTGTGCCAGTTGTTATCGTTATGGAATAACATTTTTATATACTTGAGCCATATGTGGGTAAAACTAAACTAGAGGTTACACAATGATCCATTGAGTTGTTATAAAATGCACTTTGACATTTATATTAGGTGCATAAATATGAAATTTTCAATGTACAATAATTGTGCATATTTAGAGACCACACCCATGAAGACTTATAGCTTCCATTCGCACGGGTGCACATCGTCTCCGCATTGAGACAGGGCGTTGGACTCGGGAAGCACGGGAGGAGAGGCTTTATCAGTGTTGCCACCAGGGTGCCATTGAAGATGAATGTCATGCCCTCCAGATCTGCCCAGCGTTTGCCCATATCCGAGCGCGATATGTTCGGTTACCAGTAACTGGCTAGCCGTTGCATGAGTTATTAAATACAGCGTTTGTAGGCTTGTTGGGGTCATACCTCCAGAAGGTTATAGATGCATGGACTCAGTTGTGTCCTCTGGGACAATATTGAATTGTCCTATACAATTGTACAGTGTATCAACATACTTATTACTGCTAAGGTTTTTCCCTCGAAAACCCTTTGAGGCGGGGGTTTTTTAATCCTGACAGTAATAATGCTTGCTGCTCTCAGTTTGATTGGGTTCCATAGGCCAATTGGTCTCCGTGGACGATGAAAAATCTATTCTATTCTATTCTATTCTATTCTATTCTATTCTATTCTGATAATTTTACTAGCAAACATTTTCTAAACCCAAAAACCATAAGTTGCCACAAAATTGACAATATAAAAGAAACAAGAAACAGTACTAAAAGAAACAATAGTGGGTGACATCAACACGCATCAATGTTTTCATTGCAGATAAAGTTGATGGAAATGACCATTTTTCCTTCCAAAGTCCTTGCGAACCTTTAAGCTTGCTAATGAACCACTTAATACAATAATATTCTCTAAGAAATTTAACCACACATAGGCATAAGATGAATCTCTCTCACACGTATCAATGCTTGTCTCCGTTTCATTATCTTTATTGCTTTGAAAGCTCATTTCTTCGGGAGGCGTACATGTTCCGTATAATATTAGTTCATAGCATGTTTACACTTGAAAACAAGCTTTGCTCTCATCCTTCATAGGGATGTGCATTTTCTATTTCTATTCAACTGCACTCATGCAATATGCCTTTCTGCCCATTTCACCTACATAGATTCTGTAAATTCTAATGTAGCTACAAAGTCTAATACCCTAAACCCATTACACACTCTTGAGAAATGCCCGCCATTGCCGAGCACACGTTCCTAGTTAGTTTGTACAAAGAAGATCATGGTGACTGCTACTAGATCAGCAATTGAAGATGTGCGTCAAGGATGTATAATGCCAAGTCTTCCTTCTGTATCTAGCCCCCTCGATAGGCTGCAACAGCTCTGCTGTTTGATACATACACTTAGAAATAGGGGGGTATGGGCATCTGCATTCAAAGGGTGGCCAAAAACATCCCTAGTATACTGATATTTGAAAGTTAGCTTAACATCTAGGAAATGGTACAAAAAAAAAAAGGGAACTTTCTCACAAGCAGATATTGCAAAAATACTGAATCCTCTGGGGTTCATGCATAACAAGAAGTGAAGAACTCTCTAGCCTCCTCTTTGCAATCATACCATCTGTTTTTGGGAGCCAAATAATACGCAATGCTCAAGTCCTATTATCCCAATAATCAGTCAATGGAGATCGATCCCGGAATGTCATGTTTGCATCTGGTTTTATCTCAATTAGAAATGGATATGCCTATATTGCTATATCTATTGTCTCACTAGACATCTGCACTACTTTATTTATTGTCTCAGATAAGAAATGTTCTGGGAGGTTTGTGTAGATCTGTCTACCATCTCTACTATAGGTCTCGAGTTTGAGACTGCCCAAAATCACACTATGAACTGTTGGGTGTCAAAACCTATAGACGCAATGTAAAGTGGTTGGGGGCAGGGCCCAACTGAGCAATGGGGGGTGGTGTGTGGTCACATGTCCAGTTGGATGCTGGTGTGACATTAAAATACTATCTATCTATCTATCTATCTATCTATCTATCTATCTATCTATCTATCTATCTATCTATCTATCTATCTATCTATCTATCTATCTATCTATCTATCTATCTTGCTCTTCGTATTATCCATTGGCCTAGGCAGAAGAGGTTCCTCATATGAAGTATCGGCATTGGTAGCATATCCTTCCCTATGCCGTCCAATATATTGCCATGGTTTCGGAAAAATTGAAGTTCCATTCTCATTTTTTCTAAACCTCAAACTCCAAGAGTGTGAATGTTCTCATAAGGTGAAGATGGCATTGCCTCAATTCCTGCTCTTGCACTGCTTGTATCACCACATCACCATGTCTTAATTTTTCTTTTGTTGACTTCTCGTATTGGTATACCACACATTGTTCAGCATTTGTGGTATTGTACGTTGACCTTGAGACTCCGTAACACCTCTCGCTTTCTTTTTCTTCTTGGCTTGTTCTTGCTTTTGGGCTTGTCTCCCCATCCCTGGTGCCAATTGAAGATCTCATTCAAGCAAGAAAGCAGTACCATCCTAGTTTTGCTTCTATTCTATGAGCCACCTCAAGAAATGTATTCATTAAATGGTTTATTTTGCAAGATTCTTATTGATGTGGGAATGATAGTTGTGAAAGCATGCAAGAATTATAAAGTCTTGGCCTCAGGGCTGAAAATCCTAGAAACCTAGAGAGAGAAAGTAGACCAGAGCAGGTGTTAGTGAGAAAACAAAGCACTCGCTAGTGAAAGAATAGAGCAGTGCTAGTGAAGACATGGAGTAGACACTAGTGAAAGAACTCAGTCAGCTAGAATTCTGGAGCTCTTACTTCTTCCTGCAATCATGCTATTTGTGAACGGCATGTCATGGTGTTTATATTCTATTGTGGCATAGACATTCAATTGAAATGCATAATCCATGCTGCTACGTTTTGGGCCTAAGAACATTATCACATCTTTGACTGTTGCAATATTTGATCTTTGGTGAAACACATTTCTTTAAAGGCTTTCAAGGAACCTTTTCAAGTATTGGATAACTAGTATTCATCACGGTCATGGTAGACGTAAAAATTATTGTATATTCATACAGGTGCATATTCACACAAATACCAAATACTTTGAGGTCGTTGAGGAGGTCCAAATTGTACAGCATCTTTTCCTCTTCCTCAACTGCCTTTGATTTAGAGGGTCTGAATTTTGCATCTGATTCAGCATCAACCTAATGACCAAATGAGCTATATCCAATGTAGGGTGGCCAATACAGTTTTTATCTGGCCCCAAACCTATTGCAGTTTCTGTTGTGATGTCAATCTATAGGGCGTAGTTTAGAAAAATTGGGACGAAATTGATCTATAGCAGAATATAGAGGTCTTGCTTCCTAATACAGAAATACTTCATGAGGATAGTTCAGGAAGATGCAAAGCTTTGCTGCACGGCAACACTTGAGACATCCAACAAATGAAACTCTAAAACACAATGGAATACATCTCTTACACACTAGAAATAATAGACTTATAAAAAAAGGTAATGGGCCCATTTATGCATATCTCCAAGACATTGATGCGATACTTTGTATCTATTCTTTCGTAAGCTTACTACTATAAGGTTTTTCCCTCTAAAACAGGTTTTTCCCTCTAAAACCCTTTGGGGCAGGGGTTTTTAATCTTGTACAGTAATAGGCTTTGTGCTCTTCTTGTATTGGGTCCCATAGACTATTTTCTCTCTGTGGACGATAATAAGCTATTCTCTTCTATTTTATTCATGAAAATAGAAAGCCCAAGTTGTGATAAGAATGCAACTAATATGTCATGTGTTCATAAAATAAAAAGACAAAAAGAAGGGTCATGGCTTGTCATAGAGGACGGAACGTGCATGCTTCATAAATTTTTACAATTTGTGTTCACGTTCATATACATGTTATGAAAGCTTCCATGCTTGTAGAGGTTTCTCACCTCATCCTGGAAAAAACGTTGCCTTACAATCATCTCAGTTGTACATCTAATATTCATCACGATGTCATTTGGTTGTAAGTGCTTATATAAGTTACTTGAGGTGGCAATCTTGATCAAATTAGAATCAATGATATAAGAGCCTCTACCACGAGGACCATATTGGTCAACCTCCAACATGTGGCATTTGTTTAAGGTGTTCACGACCAATGTTGTTCCCACTTGATATTTTAGGTTTGACTAACGTAGGGCCGCATTAAAACATCAACATGTGAGTTTTAGTTTTAGTCGGCACTAAAAAAATACGTGCATATTAGCTTTTGTATGCACGTAATACATACTTCATAAATGTTCGAAACAACATAAGTTTTTTTTATTAAGAGGTGTAATCGTCAAAACCAACCATTAAATCTAACAACGTACATGTTTGAAACAACGATAACTTTTCTTCGTGTAGAGGAATGACGTGTTAGCTTTTTTGTCATTGCATGAGAGGAGAATTTGGTAGCAAACTAATAAAATATTTGATTTTTGTAGGCTAGTGTCTGAGTAAATTTATGGTTGCAAATAATAATTAACTAAGAACAGTCCCCGCATTGTTGGGCATAAGCCAAGAACCTGTAAATGATGCACTGTAGTAATGAGTATTATAGCCTGAAACCATGCATTAGGCTATTGCTGTAATACAAACCACAATTCCCACTATTATTAGAGCTGGAATAAACACCATAATAGCTTGAACTACATCCAAATGTTTGTAGAAGACATAAGCTCTAATCTAATACATGCCACTATAGGCACCGAGTCTCTAATCTAATACAAGCCACTATAGGTTAATGATGCATCATTGTATTCAACACAACACTATTGTTGGAACCCACCACTATAGTTGGAAATACTATAGTTTGAGACACACCATCATGGTTTGGAGCATGCCATATAGCTAAAGCACAGACCATATTGCATATAGCTAAGCCACATCAGTATATAAAGAACTCCATTGTCTCTGACACAGTTCAGACCATATAGCATATAGCTGAGCCACGCCACTATAGTTTAAAATAACACCATTGTATCTGGCACAATTCAAACTATTTCATAAGCTAAAATATACACACCATATTAATAAGCCAGATTGCAAGTTAATATAGCTCAAAGAATACTTCAACTATAACTATAATTAAAAATATATACTATAAACTTGTTCTATTGCGGCTCTCCTTTTGGTTTGGGTCCCATAGGCCAATTGGTCTCCGTGGACGCTAAAAATCTATTCTTATTCTTATTCTTATTCTTATTCTATGAACCAACAACTATAGCTTGGAAATATGCAACAAAACCTGAGACACTGCTCTATAGCCAAAATTAGATATACAAATTAAAGTGCATGCTACTCTATTTTTGACACACAAAACCAACTGAATTATGGTTAGAGGAATAAAAAGAAATATTAACTTGTGTTTGCTCAAGATAATGTGCAGCATGCTCCTCTCTAACATTCCTTTCTAGTCTTCTATATTTTACATCCTTGGTATTTGGAGAAACTCTCGTGTTTGAAACCAGAACACTTATACCAGCATAACAATAGAATCTGAGGTAGCATCACATCTTTTAGATCTTCTATAATATACCCATTTTTTTGCATTGCAGGGTTAAAGCATGGTATAGTGTCTCAATATGTTAGTTTTGCAACATCAAATAATAGATCCAAAATAGTGGGAATTTTAGTCCAAAAATAGCTCCAAGAACTCGAATGAACTCGAATGGCGAGAATGACGGAATTTTGGGGGGAACTCGTTTCAAGCACCCAAGAGCTTAGCCACCACATCTCCAGAACCAGATGTTCACATACAGACGCCTCCATCAAGAACACGATTTGGGGGCTTGCAATTGTGGCGTCAATTAAACAGTTACAACAGGATTTCGAATTTTTCAAGGACGAATTTGCACTGCATGTATTGACAGGGTGACAGGGAAGCTACCATTTGAAGATTCGAAGTTATTGAGTAAGATTGGTTATGCAACATAGACTATTACAATTTTTTCTTTAGCCTTGGCATTCGATTTGCTTCACCCCTTTATTCTAGCTTTGGTGGAACCTTTTAAATCCACTCTTTGGAGTCGGATTTTGAAGACCTGAGAGAATTTCATAATGAAACTTTTCAAAGGTTGAGCATACCAAATTTAAGCCTTTGTTTCAATTCTGCATTTAAACATGCAATATGAAAGAAGTGGCTGCCATTTAGAATAAATTTGTTTTTTTACAGAATTCTTATTAAAGAAAGCATTGTTGATTACAGCATTATTAAAGTCTCAACGCATGTATATGTAAATGGCTGTGTGTTTCTTGTTATTTGCTTTAGCAGGCTTTGCTTTTTATTGAAGCTAACAGGTAAGTGCACATTTGCAGGAAGTTTTGCACATTTGTATGCCTGCAAAGCTTGCATTTGTATCATTTTTTGCAGCAACTTGTGGCCCTAATATTAGTCAATGACTTGCTACATATCAAAGAAACAGTAATGATGCGATATAAAAGAGTTTAGAACACTCATTTTTCCAAAGAAGTCTTTCTGCTTTATTATTATAGTCAGTTTGTGGTTTGTAATTGTGCTTTTCATTTTTTATTTTCAGGTTCATGGAAGAAGATAAGCAGAACGTGACCGACAAAGAGAGAGGGATCGCCTATAAGGATTTGTATAAATCTGAGGAGAAGGTCGATGACATTGAGATGCGGAAGATGTGGGGTGAGAGAGTGAAGGATAGAGCTTGTTACAGATACAAGCTTCTACAAGAGAAAAGAAAAAAGGAGTTCATGGATCTATACAAGAAAATATTCAACAGAGATAAAGTTTGAGGGGGTCGGTTTCGTGTGCTTTAGCGATGGCTTTTGTGTTACATTGCAATGGGCGCAGGCGGTAGATTGGCTTAGCTTTTATGAGCATGCATCTTCAGCCTCAAGAACTAAAAAAAGAATGAGTTATAGTGTCAAGATGTCGTTACAATTGATGAAGAGGAGGAGAATGGCGTACCTAAAGTCATATCGTCTCCAAGAGCACCCAAGCTCTATGTAACATCTAACACTAAAAGAGAGAGCAACTTCTAGCAACAATCCACAAGGTAATTTAGATGTATCTTTCTTGTTTGATGAGTGTATAGATAAGTTGGCAGTTTGCCATAGTTCATAGTTTGTGTCTGTGTCGTTTGCATATGTTTAAATTTCTGTTGTTTATTCTGAGCTCGTGTTCATGTTAGTTACATTTGACATTTGAGCGGCAGTGTTAGTTTTAATTAGTGCAGTCTTATTTTTAGTTAGTGTTAGAAGTTGTTTATATGCAGTAATAGTTGCAGTGGCAGTTGGAACTGGTGGAGTTCTAGTTTGGTGTTCAATTTGCAACTTTGGCAGTTGCAGTTCGAGTTGAAACTACTTTGAGTTCTGATTCGAATGTCGATTCTTGTGTGTAGTGTCAATTTGCGATTCGAGTTGCAACAACTGTTGGAGTTATAGTTCAAATGTCAGTTGCAGATGTAGTTACAGTTCGAATGTTTTTGTTGGTAGTAGTTGCAGTTGAAGGTAGTTTCAGTTTGTTTTTAGTTTCAGTTAGCTATTAGTTGCAGTTTGAACTCAAACAATGCTCATTTGTTGTTGCAGTTTGTATATACAATTTTGTCTGATCAGATGCATGTTACAGCAATGTCAACAGGGTTGAAAAAATGGATTTCAGGGATAGAAGATAAGATTAGCAGATTGGCATTGGAAAGCCAGTCAATGAATGACAGGTGCAATGACTTAACTGACAAAATCAAAGGCCTTGGCAGTAAACAAGCACACTTGGAGGGTGACATTGGCAGATATGAAGCATTAATTGCAACCTTACCCACTATAGCAAGGGTTGGCATTGAGGCTGTCATTGACCTACAGAAAAAAAAACTTGCTGAGATCACACCTGTCATAAAGGATGCAAGTAACGACCTGTTACTTTCAGAAATTTCTAGAAATGGCACATTGGATGAGCTGAAAAAGATGAAATCTTGTCTTAAAAGAATGTTACTTGCTAGACAAACTATGAGTCAGTCATTTGATTTGGATCCTCCGCTGCCACAGGGAGCAATAGTTATAAGTAATACGAAGGATAGTATTCAATTGAATGAAGCGTGTCCATTTTGTAACAGATCATTGAAAACAGATGGCATGCTTCTACCTACCATTGTTGCAGAATGCATGCATGCGTATCATCTCCCTTGTTGTCTTGTGCATTTCAGGTAGTTGAACATTATCACTCTTTTGCCTCATTTTCTTTTAACTATTTAACCATGTATGTCTCTGTGTGTAGTGTATCGGAAGAATTGTACGAGATCCATTGTGAGCACAAGATATCAATGACATGGATATCTCTACTTGGTCTGAACGGACGAAAAAGAGTGCAAATGAACACAATGATAGAGTCTTGTGATGGTTGGTTGTACATTTATGATAAGTTTGAAATGATCATACCTTATATTGAGGAATCTTTATGCATGTGGAGCAAAAAGGAATGGAGGATTTGCAATGGCTGCCTTTACTCCAACATCCATGTCCTCTGCCAAGGAAAACAAGCTGCTGCCAAGACGTTTGAGTGCTGCTTTGACTGTTGAAGAAGAACACAAAAAGACGGCGTTAGTCATTACTGAAAATAATGTCAAAGAAGGTAATGTACTGCTGTATGAGTAAAATGACATGCAGGTTATGACAGTAGGTGCAGGTTATGAAATTGTTACTGCAGGTCTTGATCCGCATGTCGCGGTTAAAGAAGTTTTAGCTGATATTAAGAATGAAGCATGGTTTGAAGTTGAGAATGACATTTATCTTGAAGAGACAGAAGATTTGGCCACAATGTCACTTCCACCAGGTAGCTTATAGAAAAATGGAAAGGTCAATAAGTGAGTTCTTAGTCCTTACAATATTTAAAGTGGTTTGCAGATAAAGAACATGTGCCGGAGAGGCCATATCATGGACAAGAACTAAGTGATACTGCATCATCACCTAGTATGAAAAGCAAAGTTGATCACAGTCCATGTAAGGAGAAAAGAGGGACTAACCAGGCCTTAAGCAGTCGATTTGAGAAGAAGAATGTTGAGTACCCTGTGAAAAAGAATTGTACGTTGAAGGAGCAGAGTATAGGCAGCCCAAAACGAATAAGTCAATCCTTGAGATCAGAGGAGTCATATTCACCTGGTAACTTAGCAATTCCATCTCTTAACTTCCACTTAGTACGTGTTTTTAACATTTAAATTCTACAGGAAGTACAAGAGAGCAGGTGGCTACTATAAAGAATAGTAAACGTTGGCGGTGACATACATAGCAGTCCCTCTATGTTGCGAATCAACAAGCGGCTTAAACTGCCTATGAAGCTTTTAATTTTTGAGCTTCAAGGAGTTTTGTGCAACCTGTTTGAGAAAGGGGAACTATTGCTCAGCAGCCTTCAAGATGGTGCAGAGGCAAAGCATATCAATCTCACAAAGATATTGGTTTTGCGTCCAAGAGCATTGGAGTTTTTGGAATGGTGCGTGGAGCACTTCAGGATTGCTATCTGGACAACATTGACGAGTGTGGCTGCAAATTTAATCATGAAGCATACCTTTCCAAGGAGTCTTAGAGACAAGTTGCTATTTACTTGGTACTCAGATGTGTGCACAAACACATCATTTAAAGTGAGCAAAAAGCCTATTCTGCTGAAAGATCTCAACAAGGTCTACCACGACTCTAGATACAAGGGAACATGGGCTAAACACAACACAGTTTTGATTGATGACATGTTATACCGCGGCTACAAGAATAGTGCGGGCACAATAGTGACCCCAAACAGTTATCAGCCATCTCGCCGTGAAGGTAATTTTCTCTTCGAGCATTTGAAATTTTTCCTTGCGGGGCTGTTGGAAGTTGAGAATCTGAAAGACTGCGTGCTTGAGAAGAAACTATCCAATCTGTTGGATAAAGAATCTAAGCAAGCAATGGATATCCTGAAAAAGTTTAAGTACTCTTGATGTACCTGATGCCAGATTTGCATTTAACATTTTGGAAGTCACCAGTTTGATTATGGTTGGTGATTGATCAAAAACCATGTTGTCATCTTGATAATCTAAATTGATGTACTTTTTGAACTGCATTTAGAAATAATGTATCCACTTTTTGTACCAAATAGATGTGTTTGTTTGTCCATTGATATGAGCACAATCATAGTGTGCAATAAGCCTGAAATACTTGTTACTTATTCATTAATCACTATACTTGTTACTTGTTACTTGTTTCAGTATTAAGTAGCAAATAGCTGTTTCAATAGTCAATAAACATATTACTGTAGCAATGGAAAGACTCAATTTACTGTAGCAATGGGAACCAGATGCAACATTGCTTGATTTGTTTTGCAAATTTTAGTTTGGGAACAGTTCAACATTGCCTCTGCTCTGGTTTGGAAGTGCATCAGTTGTAACTAGTTTGGTTTTTGTATTTCCTTTGACAGTATTAAGTAGAACTTGCAGAAAAAGATGATTCACATTAATAGATAAAAAAGGCACTAAGGCCATCATATATTACAATCAGAGGCACTAAGGCCGTTACAATAAAAAAAGGCACTAAGGCCATTACTATTAGAGGCACAAGGCCATTACATTCAAAGAGGCACTAAGGCCTGTTTCACTAGGGGGTGAGATCAACAAGGGCGTGAGATCAACTAGGGGGTGAGATCAACAAGGGGGTGAAAAAAAAAGGTGGCACAGCCGGGACTTCAAGCTTCATCTGCAAGAAAAAGTGAAGAAAATTAGTTTAGAATACATAAAAGAAAGCAAAAATTTAATGCATGCATGCTACTTACTCTGCAGAAAATTTTGGAGTTCCAAAAAAAATTCATGTTCTTCTTCGTCTTCTACCTCTTCTTCTTCTTCGGTCTGGTCTTCGCTCCATTCGTTATCAGAATCTTGGGAATCAATTTGATCATCAGAAGAAGCTTCATCAGAGGAATTGAAATTAGAGAAGGATTCCACCTCTTCTGAAAGCTCCGAAAGATCTTCAGAGCTTTCAGAAGAGGTGGAATAACTCTCAGATTTCTCGGCCTCGTGGCTCTCTGCATCTTGGGCGTGCTGGGCTCGGGCTCCAAAGAAATGGTAATTTGGCCAAGATCCTATGCCATGACTGGCCATCACCTGTGCCAAAGGAATTGAAAGCAGTTTCCGGCGCTTAAGGGAGGCAGAGCGAGAGGAAGAGGCAGAGCTGGAGGGAGAGCGGCAGCGCTTCGACATTCTGTTGGAAGGAATTGGACGATGCTTCTCCTTCACGACCATAGCCTATAAAGGCTGGCGTGAAATTAATTTCGTAGGCTACGATTTTAGGATTTCGTACCATTAGTATCTTAATTGTAATGATTTAGTAGGATACTAATAATAACCTCGAAATGACCATTATTTTATTTTCTAAAAAACATAAAAAAAAAAAATATATATATATATATCTATCCTGAATTGGCCATTCATTTTTGGAAAACAAACATATTATGTTGGCTTGGCACTTGTTTAGTAATTCTAGTTATAATTAGCTAGTGTAAATTGATTGTTGACTTCAAAATTGTTGACTTACGCTTCACCAAACATGTTGGTCAATGAAAGTCAAACATGTAACAAAGGGGGTGATTCACATCTGTTGACTTGAAAATTGTTGTCTTACACAATAATGCCTTAACAGCATAGGTCAACATTGTTGACTTACGCTTTACCAAATGCTTGGGGTTGATTCGCATGGAAATTGTTGACTTAACCAATTTATAATAATAATACTACTAATAATAATAATAATAATAATAATAATAATAATAATAATATATTAACGTCCTCGGAAGCCCGAAGGCTATGGGACAAGAAAGATACATGTCTAGTACAATCAATGAGGTAGAGTAAGAGAGAGCTGATCAAAACTCTATCTGCAGATAATAAAAACACTAGCAGAGTCTAACATTGTTCAAAAGCTCTCGAAGAAAATTCCCTAGGTGAGGGAGTGAGGGAAGGTGTCGAAACAGCTCGTGCATAGGTAGAGTCCAATCAATCCTGGAATATTTGGCGCGAAGGGTGTCATGTCTATGACAAAAGTATATGGCATGTTTCTCTGTTTCTATATCCTCTTTGCACGCACAAATCCTCTGGCTCTCCTCAATTTTCAACCATCTCCCCTTCTCAATCATTAGGCAGTGAGAACTCACACGTAGGCAAGCAATGGCCCTGATTTGTCCTGGGAACATGCCGTGAAGACACAGATATGGCTGGATAGCATGACTACGCTCTGGATTAAAATATCTAATATAATATTGGAGTTTCTTTTTATCAGATGCCTCACAATATGCAAGAAAGTCATGAGCCTTAAATTTATCTGTAAAAGGGAGCATAAGCCCCCATCGGGATAACCATCCATGCACATCTTTGTACCAGCAGTTCTGCCCATCTGTTTCGAGTTTCTCATTTGCCTTAAGAGCAAGCCTTAACATAATGCATTTATGTATTATGTCTATGCATTTATGCCTTAACATAATGCATAGAATAGCATAGGTCAAAATTGTTGACTCATGATTTACCAAATGCTTGGGGTTGATTCACATGGAAATTGTTGACTTAACCAATTTATGCCTTAACATAATGCATAGAATAGCATAGGTCAAAATTGTTGACTCATGATTTACCAAATGCTTGGGGGTTATTCACACTTGTTGACTTGAAAATTGTTGATAGCGCTCTACGAAACATGTTGGTCAATGAAAGTAAAACTTTAGCTTAGGGGTGATTCATACTTGTTGACTTGAAAATTGTTGACTTACGCTTTACCATGGTCAATAAAAGTCAAACATTTGCCTTAACATAATGCATAGAATATCATAGGTCAAAATTGTTATGCTTTACCAAATGCTTGGGGGTGATTCACACCTGTTGATTCATTTGGCATTTGTTGATTTGGCAATTGTTGATTTGGTAACATGTGCAACACTTAAGGCATGTGGGATATTTGAGGCCACTACTAAAAAAAAGGGCCATATAAAAGGATTACATCTAGAAAGGTCATGACACTCTGGCTTGTAACTGAAGATTACAAGCCAGAGAGCCATTGTTAAGATTATGTCGTCGATTCGCGTAGCGAATCGCCATTCTTGCTCAAGACGAGCATGCATGCATTGCATGCGTCGCATGCACGCATCGCATGCGTTTTGGGCCGTTCTTCAGGTTGGGCGTTTGCTACTTATTGCGGAGTTCTTCATCGACGTTTCATCGGCGCTTCCTCTTCTCTCAGCAGTACCTTATTCTCTTTGAATTGTTTCCAGGCAGGGGAGGGGCTTCTTCCTGCCTGGTTTGGCCAATTTGGCGTTGCTTTCCTGCTGTCCTTTCCGGCCTTTAGCCTTCATCCTGTGACCTTCGTCCTCGATCCTAGTTTGTTAAGGAAGTCCTTTGGTATTCGAGCGCTTTGTTAGTTTCATGCGAGTCGCAGTGCAAGAATGTCGTCGATTCGCGTAGCGAATCGCCATTCTTGCTCAAGACGAGCATGCATGCATTGCATGCGTCGCATGCATGCATCGCATGCGTTTTGGGCCGTTCTTCAGGTTGGGCGTTTGCTACTTATTGCGGAGTTCTTCATCGACGTTTCATCGGCGCTTCCTCTTCTCTCAGCAGTACCTTATTCTCTTTGAACCCACCCTCCCCCTTCTTTGTTTTTATATTTTGTACAAGTTCTGTTTATCATGTTTTTCCACCCGGTGGGTGATGCTTTTTTTCCACCCATTGGGTGATGCTATTCTTTGGTATGTTTCTCGTTTGTTGTGTTGGTGATGTGCAGGTACAGGTTGGCGAGCGCCGTCCATTTTGACTTCTCCATGCGGGGATTTTTGGGAGCGATTCTATGCCTTACGTTTGTCTAAGCCCCTTGCCGAAGGCTTATCACTAGGGTTTTTCCTCGAAAACCCGAAAGGGCGGGGTTTTTTAATCCCGGTGATAAGCTTTTGGCAGGTACATCAGCCACTCATCTATTAGCATTGTATTTGTTTTTGGGGTCCAAATGATATAATTGGATTTTCCCTTTATTTTTCGTGGGTAGTTCGCATGTGTGCGGCTATCCACTGTCCACCATTGTAGAAATCTGCTGAGATGAATGAGAAGCCTATCTATCCTCTTCTCTCAGCAGTACCTTATTCTCTTTGAATTGTTTTCCAGGCAGGGGAGGGGCTTCTTCCTGCTTGGTTTGGCCAATTTGGCGTTTCTTTCTTGCTGTCCTTTCCAGCCTTTAGCCTTCGTCCTGTCACCTTCGTCCTCGATTCTAGTTTGTTAAGGAAGTTCTTTGGTATTCGGACGGTTTGTTGGTTTCATGCGAGCCCCATCCTAGAATCCCGTCGATCCGAGACATCGGATCGACATTCTAGGATGGGGCGAGCATGCATGCGGCGCATGCCCTTCCTGGTTGGAGTTTCGCTATTTTAGGCGCGGTTCTGCATCAACGTCTCATCGGCGCTTCCTCTTCTCTCAGCAGTACCTTATTCTCTTTGAACCCACCCTCCCCCCTTCTTTGTTTATTGTATTGTGCACAAATTTCTGTTTATCATGTTTTTTCTTCCACCCGCTGGGTGATGCTTTTTTTCCACCCCCTGGGTGATGCTATCCTCTGGTATGTTGTGTTGTTTCGTTTGTTGTGTTGGTGATGTGCAGGTACAGGGTGGCGAGCGGCATCTGTTTCGTCTTCTCCATGCGGGGGTTTTTTGGGAGCAATTTTTATGCCTTACGTTTGTCCAAGCCCCTTGCCGAAGGCTTATCACTAGGGTTTTTCCTCGAAAACCCGAAAGGGCGGGGTTTTTTAATCCCGGTGATAAGCTTTCGGCAGGTACATCAGCGACACATCTATTAGCATTGTATTTTTTTGGGGTCCAAATGATATAATTGGATTTTCCCTTTATTTTTCGTGGGTAGTTCGCATGTGTGCGGCTACCCACTGTCTACCATTGTAGAAAATCTGCTGAGAGCGGGCGCTTTGATGGTTTCACGCGAGTCGCAGTGCAAGAATCATGTTATATGATTATTCCTTAAGGGAAGTTGATAGCACTTTGCTCATACCGAAGGGTTATCATGTATTCAGGTTGAGGGACAAGCAGAAAGGCAGTTTGATCTTCATGAGCAACACAGTTGAAGAATGAAGAATAGAGTTTGCATTAAGTCCAAAGATTACACATGAGGTGAGTTAATTATTAAGCTATATTTGTTTCAATGGTTCAATGGTTCGAGGGCATAGAATGATTCAAATGCATATGGGATATTGATATGCAAAAACCCTGTTGACCTCGAAAACGTGAGAACGCCTGTGGGATATTTTGTTGGGCAGAAAAGAGAAAATAGCAAGACCAAGAATGCCGCCGCGTCGAATTTGGGTACACCGCACGATCATTATATAATGTAGATAAGATTGAAGGAGTTGCATTTGTATCGGAGATAATTTTTGAGAACTTGACAATTTGCCATTGATATGAAGGTAATAAATCATAACAAAAGCCGGGTTTCAAGGTAATCAGCCCTTCCAAATCAAAAGCAGTGATAATACAAATACATATCCAATCTGATATTTCCAAACCGGGCGAGGGATATTTGTTTTATTCAAGAGAAAAAGAATAAAGACAATAGAAGTCCAAAATTTGACTTCAAAAAATAACTGTTTGTTGATGATGCAGCAGCAAACATCAACAACATAATAACAGAGTTACATCAATCTGCAAATAATATGCTTAGCAACTTCACATAGACATCATAGTCGCAGACACAATATAAATCGGACCCTTCGATCTGTTTGTTTCACTTAAAGCTTCAAGTACAGGAACTGCAACACTAACTACATTCCAACTGTAAACAAGCTGAATATTTAATCCTCTTCGTCTGATAGCACATCAGGGAGATTGTCTAAAATCTTTTCACTGTCAGCTTCACAAAGTTTGTAAACAACCTGGTTTCCTTTCAGCCTATGTTTTGCTTGTGCCATATCAAGTCTTATTGCGCAAACTTGGGTAGCATAAACAATGCCTTTTGGCTCGTTAGAACATAAAGTGTAACCTGTAGGCGATCTTGGGACTTTTTTGTAGTAAGTTCCCTCTAAAACTTCTTCCCCTCTATAAAACCAATTCCCATAGGCTTTAAAATCTGTCTGAACCACATATTTCTCTTTCGTACACAATAATATCCAAAATAAAGTGTCCTCATCATTGTCCTTTGGAGCTGCGACAACGAAGTTATCTCCTTCCCTTACCAAATCACTCAACACAGCTGCATCTCCAGAAAATAGAGCTCTTTCAGATCTGCGCAACTCGTATTCATCAGCTATAGCCTTGCTTGGCTCAACAACTACGAGCTCCCAATCATCTACATATTCCTTGTTCAGACACTTCTCCCATTGTGCATCAAGGCAATATGCACAGAAACAAGATAAACGCCTTATATGCAATTGTGTAGGAGATGCTAAGTTAAATGCATGCACAGAATGAATGTTCCTCGTGTCCTCCACAGTCTCAGCACCCCATGCATTCTTTCTATCCACATTTTTCACTTCCCAAAACGACCTTCTTACAACGACCTTCTTACTAGTTTGTTGTTCACACTTGAAGATGGAGCAACAGCTGTGAAATTCTCCCTGGCTATATTCACAATATCAGCAGCACATTCTACTTTTATAGACTGTGATCTATTCATCATCTCCCTTAGCCACCGTTTCAACTTTGCAGCCTTCCCATCATGCTCCCCTTTGCCGTGATTGGAGCCGAAAAAATTCCACATCATTTCAATGAGTGTCTCATGCGAATACCTTCCTACAAAATAGAATGGCCGGGCAGCTTTGAATTGGGATGCAGCTCCATCTGAAAATACCCAATGCTTTTTTGGATGTATGCCCTGTTCTTTCATGAATTCGTGATGCATCATAAATGCATGCTGGACGAATAGTGTGTCATGTTTTGTATCATCGATATATAGTAATGGGTGTCCTTGATGACGCCACCGATGAAGGCTCCAAATAGTATGTGATTTGTACAAGAATGGTAACTTTGTTTGTTTGTCCAAGACGCAGATTGAACTTGATCCCAAGAACGGAATTGTGAAGTTCTCTGCAAAGTCTACTACAGATACAATAACCCCAAATGGGAGGTTGTCTAACATATCCCTAAACTGCATCGCTTGCCATTTGTGCCTAAAGTTGGGAATTGGAAACTTTGCCAATCTGTCAATCAATGTGTGCATAAGATCTTTTGGTTTTGTTTTCCTCCACGTGACAGTATTTGGAGTACTTTTTTGGGTTTCCCCCACTTATCCTTACCTCCTTCCTCATAATCCCAGTACTCCCAACTCACAAATCCTTCTTCGGACGACTCTAGAGGACACACAGATAGCCGAGACACACCACACTGCTCACAATCTCCATAAATGCAATCTTTCTTGTGGAATTCTTGATTTTCTTCTTTAGGACACAATATGGATTGCCAGAGCTGAGTGGTTGACTTATACTTCTTAGTCTTGGCAGCACATAGTTGGCCTGTAGATTGGCATACCTCACATGCACAGGCGCAACATTCTACATGCATATTTTTAAGTGAATTTAAGCCATCCAAGAGCATCTGCAGTCTCACATGATGAATGCAACAACATGAATTGAACTGTTTCAATTTCATTACATACCATGGTTTTAGTTTTTCAAATGCTCTTTTGGCACGGGCACTTTGAGTGAAACCTTCAGTCCCCTATCAGATACTGCTGCAGGAGACTGGATTCTTGCCGCTTTAGCGGGCAGCCCTTGATAGACACATCGTCTATTTTCAGAAAGTGGTTACTATGGGTGATGCTCGGCTCCCGCACCTGGCTTACACTGTGGCAATGGGTCCGTAGCGGCTTAGGGCCTGTTGGAGGGGTAAGAGAGATCAGTGGTTCGCCAGATGGAACGTGCAGGAGCACAGATGCGTGCAGGTGGACACGGCGGCCGATCGTGACAGCCTGCGGGAGTACCTAGACGCTTGTTTCCTTGGCAAGCTCTGGGACTCCGGCGCTCTAGAGCATGTCAAAACGGCCCATTACAAGGAGCACATCAACCTCGTGTTAGCCCGGGGTCCACAGCTCTACCTGCGTTCCCAGCTGCCCCTGAAAAAGCGCAGACTCATTGCCTCCATTCGCACAGGTGCCCACCATCTTCGCATCGAGACGGGCAGGTGGATTGGGGAGCCCCGCCAGGACAGGCTCTGTCAGTGCTGTCAAACGGGTGCCATTGAGGATGAGTCTCACACTTTCCAGAGTTGCCCAGCGTTCAGTCAGATCCGGGCCAGATACGCTCTCTTAGTACGGCCGGACTTGCCCTTACATTTGCTGATGAACACACCGTCAGTACGTGCCCTGGGGTCGTACATTCAGGAGGTACTGGACCTGCGAGGTCACCTTTGCCCCTACCTGACTGCTCGCTGATTAGGCACTACGGGTGTAGTGCATGATTGTATATATTTGGGTGTTTCTGCATTTTATATGGTAGCACAGTTTGTCAGCAGGCTGATTGCTGCCACGATTTTTCCCTCGAAAACCCTTCGGGGCGGGGGTTTTTTAATCCGGGCAGTAATCCGCTTGCTGCGTTTTTGTATTGGGTCCCATAGACCGATTGGTCTCCGTGGACGATAAAAGTACCTTCCTTCCTTCCTTCCTTCCTTTGGCCAATTGTAATTTTGCGGGTGCTGCTCTTTGAATTTAATGAACATCTCTGACTGCAAAACATAATCAAGAAATATGTGAGTAACATGTCAAATAACAAGTACACATGAACATGTAACTCTACTCTAACTGCAAGTATAAACTGCCACTGTAACTCACTATGACAACAGAAACACAAACTACAAACATAGAACTTGCAACTAATGGTCATAACTGCAACACCAACTGTAACTGCAACAAACATAATCACAAACTGCAACCACTGACTTAACTCGAACACTTGCTGAAACACTAACTGTAGTCTAACTATTTAACATGCTCTCTGCAACACAAACTGAAACTATGTAATGGAGCTCAAACACTAACTGCCACCAACTGCAGACTAACAACCTAAGTTGAATCTCAGCCACCAACTGTAGCAGCTCGAAATGTTTAAGTTGCATATTAAGAACTGTACTTCAAAGCTTAGCTGCAACACCAACTACATCTACATAAGCTGCAACAACAACTACATCTACAAATTATGCACATATCACCAAAAAAATCAAGAAAAGATAATTTGCACCTGAGTATCCTCCAGATAATGTGTAGCATGTTCCTCCTTCACATTTCTTTCCAGTCTTCTGAACTTCACATCCTTTGCATTAGGGGAAACTCTTGTATTTGTGTCCCAAAAACTTTGAACCAGCGCAATGACATATTTCTCAATTGAATCAAACCTCCGTGACCTTCTAAAATATACCCATCATTCCTTATTAAACTCCACTTCTTTACGTTTTTCCTTGGCTGCTGCAATACATCTAGGATGGACTCCCAAAACTTTTTCCAAACTTCTCTTGCTAATACCTTGATTTAAACTCTCGAAGCCAATAGACATGGCAAGTACACTTCTTCTTGCAGCCATAGAATCTAAACTACTAGATCCTTTTATATTCTGAATAGATTCTCGAATGTTCTCAATCACATGGCTTTTGACTTCTGAATCCTTCAAGTGATCAGCAGTGACATCCTTCATTTCTTTGTGCTTCAAGAAATCATTTAGCACTTCCCTTTTCTCTTCCAAATCCATTTGACAAACTTGCCTTTTGAATGAGAACACTAGATTAGACACAATCTTTTGTTTGCTCACTTGATTGGCATAAGCTTTGGACTCCTGCATCAAAGCATTCTTCTCTTCTTTTTTTCTCTTTCTTTGTTTCCTCTTCTTTAGAGTCTCCTGCTCTCTTGTCCTCTAGCATGTTATGGGATGACTGTGTGGAAAGACGGGTCAGCGCGGGATGGAAAGCCCTGTACGCTATGCAGAATAGCTGCTACAGAATAGACCTATGTGACTGGGCACGTAGAGCACACCTGTTCAGAGCACTCGTTGAACCAGTATTGTTGTATGGGGTAGAGGTCTGGGGTCCAGTAATTAGCAAGAACACCTGGGATAAGCTAGAGAGGGTGCAAAAGGCCTTCTTAACATACAGTCTAGGTATCAAGGACACGGTGCCTTATCAGATTTTGCTATATGAGGCGGGTTCGCCCCGCAACATTCCGCTATAACGCTTGAGACATCTTGCATATTTCCACAAGGTCACCAAAGATGGATGCACAACGTCTTCCCGAGGGCTTTGTTATTGGCACAAGAGCCACAACGATGAAGAGGGTATGGCAGAGCACCGTCGGGTGGTTCGCAACGCGTGGTCTATAGACTACCGCCAGATTGTGGCTATGCCCGATGCCCGTGGACAGGCTGCACACACTCGAATGAGCGCTTTGCCGCCACTCGTGGGATGCAACCACGTGCAAAGCCTAAAAGCGAGCACTACCACACGCAAGTTAATCCAACACTGGAACATGGCCCACACAAAGATTTGAAAGCGCATATATCTATGAAGAAACGAAGAGCTATTGCCTCCGTGGAGGACGAGGTCCCATCATCTCGTAATTGAAACAGTCGTTGGACTACGGATGGAGGGCGAGAATCCCCGGCATGAGAGAATATGCGGTGTTGCCACATGCGGACAGTAGAGGATGAGCACCATGCTCTGCAAGAGTGTCCGGCATATACACATATCCGAGCAACACATGCTGATCTTAGATGCTCTGAGGCACCGCTGCATCAATTGCTGGCATCGCCAATGGTTGCACGTCTCGCATCCTACATTTTGCAAGTCTCTACCGTTAGAGAATCCCTTACAGGACAAGGGATCTGAGAGCCTACTACCAGGGTTTTTCCTCCCATGTGGGGGTTTTTTCATCCCAGTAGTAGGGACACATTGTATAGTAGCATTTGTCTTTTTGGTGTGGTTTTATCTGCTTTGTGTACTGCATGTACCGTCTCATAGGTCAAGTTTGGCCTCCGCGGACGTTAAAATATACTTCCTTCCTTCCTTCCTTCCCATAATGTTTCTTTGCTCCACTTCTTCCATCTTGATTGCTCGCAAATGCCACCTTCGCACCTATAATAGTCCATGCTTACAAAATTAACGTGACCCAAATTTGAATGCAAACTTTGAATGGCAACATACCCAAATTTTAGTCTTCAAACGAAATTTCAAGAGGCCTTACAATCTTGAAATTCGAATTTGATCTTCTGCAAATAATAAGAGACCCAAAAAAATTTAAGGAAACCAAAGGTACATGCAAATAAAAAACAAAGCAAAGTCATGTCTATTGAAATCAAATTACAATGAAAGAAATCTTGGATTCAAAGCAAAGCAACAGACCCAAAATTTTGTCTTCGAAAGAAAGTATGCAAAAAGGCTCTACATTCTTGTAAGGCCGAATTTGATCTTCCTGGTCGCAATCTAAAACCGAGGAGAAAGTCCATACATTCTTCTTGATCAGTGATCAGTGATCGTGCACTGAAAATTCTCCCCCAAATTTTGAATTCTCTCGGGCGGGCGGTGGTGGTTGAAGCAAGAAATGAAAATAGGTAAATGTCTAACTACCTTTCGAACTAATTTTCAAACTAATTAGGGGGGACAGGGGGACAACTAAAATAAGACACTATAGTGTGCTTTAACCCTGCAATCAATTTCCTCCCTATTTTTCTTTGCAGCTAGAATGTTACTTGGATGCACATCAAGGAGCTTTTCCATTTTCCTATTGCTCAACTCATTCTCTCCACCACCGGTCATTGCCAAGTAACTCTTCTCGACTGCCATGGAATTCAAGCTTGTAGACTGCTTGATTGATTCTTTTATATTTCTGATCAATTGGTCTTTTTAGTGTGGTTTTATCTGCTTTTTGTACTGCATGTACCATCTCATAGGTCAAGTTTGGCCCCTACGGACGTTAAAATATACTTCCTTCCTTCCTTTAGAATTAGAATTAGAATTAGAATTAGAATTAGAATTAGAATTAGAATTAGAATTATTGTCCCTAGTGCCCTAAGGCCCCTGGACTGATGTAGCATGGGCGAGCTCCCATAGGGTGCTACTAGCGCAACACGCTGATACAATGTAGCCCTTTCTGAGGACTTTTCTTGTTTTGTTTTTTATATCGGCACCCTGCTTATGGTCAGCTTCACGGTCGTGCGGTGGTGCGTCGCTATCATCAACTCTTAGCTGAGCTCTTTTCGGACCATAATGTCCCCTCTTTTAGGAGGTTCATAAAAGAAGCCCTCTTTCTTCGTGAGCCTCCCGATGCTTGGCTATCATATCCCTGATCACATCTGCCAGTTCTTTTATTGTATACCCTCTTGCCATTAGGATGTGGACCGGCTGCCTCCATCTTATATTCTTGTATCTGTTTTTGATGTCTTCATACACCATACATTCGTTGAGCATGTGGCTCTCGTCTTCCACTTTCCCTGTGTTATAGATTCTGCAAATACAGTCTTCTCTTTCCACTTTCCTCCATCTGTCCTTTTCAGTTCTTAGATCATGACTTCCCATTCTAAATATTGCCAGTGTGTCTCTTTTTGTTTTCCCAATCAAATTATCTCTATACATCGGTTGTCCTATGTCTCGCTTGGGGTTGAAGACTGTTGCTAGCCATAGTGTTTTGGGGCCACTATATTTCTCTAACCATGCTTTCATTGCTATCTCGACCCATTCCTCATTCCATTTTCCTTCATTTATCAGATCACTCAGGTTTAACCCCATCTGTCTCGTCCAAACTGCCACTGCCCTGAACCATCCATTGCCTGTGACGATATGTGACTTAGCCGATTCGCTTATTGCGATGGTTGTCAGTTTCTCAGCATGACCGCCTTTGTTATCTTTCATTAAGTATCTGATGGTCCTCTCCCATGCCCTCACTTCCATTGGTTTCTGACCTGTCTCATATATCATGGTTGCTAGAGGTGTGTTTTCCCGTACTCTAAATTCTTGTCTGTGCCATTGCCTAAGGATCCCTTCTTGCTTGTCCCATTTCTTGTCTGACAGTCTGGGTCCCCATGCCTCTGATCCATATAGCTGTGTTGATGCAACTATTGTACTAAACAGGTAACACTTGATCTCCCAGTCAACTATTCTGCTTCTATTACAAATATAAAAGTCATATAGGATCATGCATTGATAGGAAATCACCTCTAGTCCATGCCCACTATGGGGACGACACCATTCCCCACGCCAAGGGCGACGAAAGGAGTAGGCATTAGACATCATCCTAGGCATTATAGGGCACTGTGTCCACGGCCACGATGAAAGAAGCATCCTCTTCCTATGCCGGGAGATTAGTCTTGCATCCATGTAGTTAAACTAGTTGTAATTAAATGGGTGGTTCCCTAATAACCATCTTTATAATAAATAAATGTGTACTAATGTAATGTTGGACCTGCAAGCCAATAGAATGATCTAAAGGGCAGGAGGGTCGCACTACAAAGACTTACAACACATATTTTGTCATAATGTATTGCATGGAGACAAAACGGACCTTTAAATTACAAGATTTTAAAACTTTTTGTGTAGCATACCGTATATGAAAGTGAGCAATTTTGTTTGATTGCCTTGTACATCGATGACTATATTATGCATATAAACGATTTGATGAATATAATTTGAATGCTACAGTCTTTTAGTCATTCCCTTAGGAAAAGTGCCCCTTATCATTTCATGTAATAGCCGATTTCGACTACAGTCTTGAAGTTAATATTATCTAGTTTACTCCCAGGTATAGGATAGCTAGATGTTGGTTAATTCTTTTGCAACCTTGCTATAAGGCCTTAAACTGTCACTAATGAAGTCATGGATTTGAAGTGTGTTATAGTCCTTGAGATCTTATCTCGTTAATGTTGTGTGGTAAGACTTTGGACTCTCGATAGATTTGAAGCCTTTTATTCTCCTTGACATCTTAAGAGATCCATTACTATGGTTCATTTCTCACATACTAAAACTAGCATGCACGTATTTTTAGTGCCCACAAAGTTAGCATGACACAATTTTCAGTACGCAAGTAAGTAAATACATAAATAAACTAGCAATAGGGCAGGCTTGGAAAAGCAGGATACAAAGAAGGATAGATTGAGTTGAGTTGTGTGGTTTTGTGGTCCAAAGTTTCTGAAAACCAGTTGATTTGTTAATTTTTGGGGTCTGTTTTCATCTCCTGAAGTGCTAAGGAGATGAGGATCATGCTAGTTTTCCCTCTACATGAAAACAAGTACTCGAGAAAGAATTAGAAGTCGTTGAAATTCAAACAAAAGCAGTTACGCAAGCAAAGTCTTGTCACTTTAACTATAAATGAAGAATTTTATGATTGGATCCACTTGTTTTGTTGTTTTTTGTTGTCTTTGAAATAAATCCCCCTTAAACCCCCTTTGGTTTGGGTGCATATTCACACGGGGGGTGACTCCGGGCAACGAGAGCTGTTGGATAGGCATATTCACCCCTTATTCCTTAATCTATACCGTACATAAAATTCCTCGTTTGTGGGGTATGCAAGTACAAAATTTGCTCTACTGTATAACAAGATTCGCAAAATACTATAAGATTTCAAGCAGAATACTATATGGTGTTGATTTTGTACGTGCAAAATACAATTATGAGGGCTCTCGCTGCCCTACGTCACCCCCTGTGTGAATATGCACCCAAACCAAAGGGGGTTTAAGGGGAATTTTAATTTAAATGCAATGGTTGTGTTAATTAATGTCAATGATAGTTATGTGTTGGTTCTTAATATCAATGGTTGTTATGTGTTGGTTGTTATGTGTTGGAGGATTTAATTTTTATATGTTGGATGTTAATGGTCTGTGTTGCAAAAAAAAATTTTTGGCCCCTTCGGGGCCTTAGAGACGTCCCCTCCCCCCCAGACGTGACAAAAATTAGGCTTTCATCACCTGTAGCTTTTGAATTTGATCACAATAAAACAAATAGAACATAAGTAAAAGTTACCATAAAGATAGAGCAGATTGATCCCATTATTCTGAAAGTCATAAAGTTTGCAACACAAAGAAAACCCCCTGTTATTATGCTACATATTGTTACTTCCGCTACAACTATTTCTCTTTCACAATGACACCATTGTTTATCAATTGTTCCATCTCTAGCTTAAAGGTAATGCATGATTCAGCTTATGGATCGATTAAAGTTCCAAACCTACAATATAAATGCATTCTTGTGGCCACTGTTTGACTGATCTGCGTGACATAGAAAAGGGCGTGGAATAATCCGCCTGTTGTGTGCATAAGAATCCGCTTGTTGATTGAAGCTAAAGGCTGGCTACTATGAACAATCCGGCAGCCAGGAATATCCAAGAGTTGGAAGCAAACAGAGGGCCTAAACTTGAATCTGCAGCAAATCTTAGGAAGGAAACAAAAGGGGATTTTGCGGCACTACATTGTAGAATCAGGAAACCAATACCTTGTAAAACAAAACATTATGCTAACTGAAGAAACATTAAAAAACAAATACCTTTGTAAGTGTGAGCAAAAAATCCATTTCGTGGTAGTAAAATCCACTCCGGCAATAAGAATCCAAAGAGGGCAAGTACACATGCATATGCACACATGTACATGCACACACATGCACACATGCACATGCACATGCACTTGCACTTGCACTTGCACATGCACAATACACATGCACATGAACATGCACATGCACACACATGCACATGCACATGCATACACATGCGCAGTGTTCATGCATAAACACATGCAGAGGAAGACAACAACCCTCGGATTGTTCCAACCAATGAAAATCAACGGCCCATAAAAGGTGCACTCTAGAAATACTATTTAGTACACCTCAACGAATACAACAACGAAATCATAGAAAAACCATGTGAAAAAACGTATAAAAACCTAAAAGTAACCCCCTGTTATTGTGCTACATATTCCAATTGGACTATCAAAATTATGTTAGCATCAAAATGGCAATAAGATACTTGGATTTATCATAAATCTACTCCATGAAAAATTCTATACAAGTGTTTGTATTATAAGTCTGGCAAATACATGGTATTGAAATCAACCAAAGGCCTATTTTACGTATTGAAGACAAAATCAAAAGCACTATAGCCTGATAAATAAGTCATTTCGTGTAGCAAAATCACATATATCCTTTGTCAATAATCCTTCTAAAGAACTGCAAAATGGGCTTGCTTAGTTATCTCTTCAACCTTGTCTTTTTCCCTTGTGACAACAAAATAGAAATAGGGTCGGCATTTTTAGCTGGCGTGCATTTTCCTGGCGCCACGTGGCATAGCCCAATAATGCGGAATGGAAGTCGGGTTGCTATATTCCGACTGACCGGCTGCGCTGGTTAGGTTTTTTTTAGGTTAGGGTTTTTTGCTTTGTTTTGGGTTAGGGTAGTCTCCACACCGCCGTCGTTTCTTCACGCAGATGGAGATGCAGTTCGCCGTAGTAGAGCAGATGACTTAAGAGCAAGCAAGCATCAGCAAGCATAAGAGCTCAGCAAGCATCAGAGCATCAGAGCTCGGCATCAGAGCATCAGAGCAGATCAGAGCTCGGCGTATCAGAGAAGATCGGCATGCATGTTCTTCCTCTGTTTTCGACCAAACGCCCTATTTTGTGAGAAGAAATGCTTGCCATGTTCGCAGGTATTTCTAGTTCGCAGGTTAGCAGATTGCAGCGAGTTTCTTCGCCGGATATTTTCAGAGGACGAAAAACTTTACATCAAATGGTAAAAGCTTGTGGATCTTGCAAAAACGATGTGAATCTGCTGGGAAATGCCTGTTAAATCTATTGAAGATCCGAAAAATCCCTCCCCTATTTCTATTTTGTAGGGGAATGGAGATTGGTCCTCCATTCCCGGTTTTGCAGGTGACCCGCTCCCGGCTAACGCCGGTCGCGGGACCCCACCTGCAAAACCCGGGAATGGAGTCCCAACCTCCATTCCCCTATACATTTCTACCAAAGCATCCACTCTATAGCCGTACCGAAGCATTTAGGATTATAATAATTGTGCTAGAAAAGTGAAATTTGTTAGGAACAAGGGGAAATAGGATGATAGGGTAGAACATGCACACATTGTGAAATGCATATTTAGAACTATCACCTGCTCTTTTGGGCAAAACTTGTGTTGTCTAAGAATTGCCAATTGCAAACTTACATGACGTATATGTATAAGATAAATGAACCTTGAACACACATCTCGTAATTTAGCTTATATAAGATGGACCACGTTTGAGGAAAAAATGGCATGTAGAGGCTTTACCATGTGCAATATTAAATAACAAGCAAATGCCATGAATTATATAATGGTCAAAAATGAATTTTATACAACTATCTTTGTTTTTTATGTTTTGCTTTACTTTGGTTGTATTTGCACAAGATAGACATATATATGGGCAGATGTTGAATATGACATGAATGTAATGTTGGTTGAAGATGACATGAATGTAATGCTGGTAATCATCTGGAGGAGATAACAAGTTGCATCCCATGTGCTGGATGAAGGGAAATACCAAATGCAAGGGCATGTCAATAATTGGGGGACATTCCATTGAAGACGTTGCAATAGCAAGCACAAGGCAATGTTTCCTTATGTCATGGCAAATGCTTGCCCCATGCTTTCTTGTCCTCTTCTTATCTTAGAATACTTGCTGTCGCAATCTTTTGACAATTCCTTATCCTCCATTTCCATTTATCAACAAGTAGCCCCTTACTTTAGGTAATTTGTAGGTGTAATTAGATGCATCTTCATCTTTTGTTGTATGTCAAAATCTTGATGGTAAGCAACCCATAATATTCTGAGCTTGTGTCAATAGACTTCCATCAACCTAAGTTGAGCACATCAAAGCATGCCAAAGAATAATATCAGGAATCTAAGCTCACAAAAATGCATACTGCAACATTCTCCCGTGAAAACTCGAAAACTTCAAGTTGCACTTCGGAGTCCTTAGCAAGGGAACCTACGCAAATTTGCAAAGCATTTAAAATCCTTAAATACTGCAGCCTGCACATCCATAGCTGCCAATTCTGTTCCAAATTCTAAACAAGCAATTTGAAGCATTTCTTTGCTCTCACATTCTGCTAGTCATTCATTTCTCTTTACAATAGAAGGACTCATGTATGAATGCCTATCCAAATCAACTTGGCCTACTTGTAATTGTTACAACGGAGAGTAGCACGGTTTTGGAATTCTAGATAAGAACCTTTTGTCGAATAATATCCAAAGTGCCTCCATGGCAGATGGAACACAACATTAAATGGTAGACCAGAACCAATATAATTGTGATTGCCTTCCATCTGCCAACGAAGGTGTTAAAAGTTTTGGACAAACAAAACACGTTAAAGATCTTGATGGAAGATGTTCTAATCCATCTATCTTAGAAAGAAACATAACCAAATCATATTACCTTGGGAATATGGACTCCTCAAGATGTGGAGATCAAAGGATTCTGCATAATATCCAAAAAGATCCATCCAGTATCTAAGAAAGACAATGTAAATGGAACATTGTCGTAGAGCTCACAAAGAAACTCAATATGAGCACTGCAAATGTAGGCACATCAATTAATAGATCATGTCTCATCAAAATAAAAATGCCAACATTTCTCAATGTCTTATGATTGTCCAAACATTGCTTATATCTAAGATGCACTAAAACTCCATGCAGGAAGAAAGCATAAAGTTCAAGGCGTTGGCATTACCATGTTGCCCAAACATTAATCATCGAGCATATTCATTACCAAGCAAATCTGCAATATTTTGCATGGTGCATTCAAATTTTCTTGCATATACGCTGCAAAACTATGTTAATAAGCTTCCATAAAAATTCTTCCCACCTGTCATACCTGCGCTTGATACTATAATGATCAATATAAACAACGGGCTTATTTAGGTTCATGATCCTCTTAAGTAGGCCAAAAACTGTGGCCGTACACTGAAATAAGATAAGTAAACTTAGAGTTAATCTAGAATTTAAAAAGAGTTAAGCATAACTCAGAAGCCGAATTAGTAGTTATTACATACACCAATTGCAAAGAGAAGAGCCATACATCTTCCTGTCAAATTCTTGCAAGATCTCGCTGGTCAGTCTTGCAAATGCGGCTCTTGGTATTAGAAGTCCGTGGCTCCTCTAGAAGTGTCGAATCTCCCAAGCAGCTTTCGCAAAGTATGATTCCTTGCTCCTCTTCATGGGCTTCTTTGGTGGTACCGGTCTTTCTACGGGTGGCTTCAAGGTGTTTTCCTTTGTGGGCCTTCCTTCTTTGACGTACTGAACCTTGTGCTCTTCATAGTACTTGGCATAAGCTTCGTACATCTTCATATACTCTTTATACTTCGCCATCTTCTTCTTGTACTCTCGCTCGTGCTTGAGTACATAGGACTCCCGTGCCGGCTTGTTAGCCTTTTTGGGGTCTGCATTTAGTTTAGGCCAGGCCGGGTAGGGAGGTGGTGTTGCTACTTCTTGATCTTCCGGTTGGAGGGTCATGTTCCTTCTATGTGGTGGGGTATCCTCCAAGCATCATTGTCTGAGTCCGTATCTGAAGAGGAGGATGCAGGTCTATCGAACTCCCTCTCCGTGAACTTCACCCCTTTGTTGGGTGTCTGTCTTCTTCATCTTCCTCGCAGGCTTTTTCGCAGGAAGTGGATCCTTGCCCTTCTCTTCCCTTTGCCTTTGAAGTTCCTCCTTCTCTGCTAATCTTCTTTTCTTTGCTTCTCTCTTTCTCTTGATAATCCTTATTTGGCAACGAGCCTCCTTCTTTGTAGTTATGGGGTCTTGCTCCTCGTCATCTTGTTTCTCATTCTACTAGGTGTCAGGATTCTCTTGTTGGTCGGGATTCTGCTGCTGATCTTATTGGTTCTGGTCCTCCGGTTCCTACCCTTGATCTTCTTTTTCCTGCTCCTATTCCTATTGCTCCAGGTTTTGTTGGGGTGGGTTTGGTTTTTGGGATTCTTGTGTTTGTGCTTGTTCTTGGGCCTCCCTCGCCTTCTGTTCGGCGACAAGGACTTGGACGTTGGTTGATCCATCTTCCATAATGACCCTAGCAGTTTGTTTGGTGCGGGCCATGTTTTGAAATAGTCTGATCGCCTTACGAGCGCCTAAAAATCATCTTGTTGGTCGGAGCGCAGTAACTTGGAGTAGTACGGTAAGAATGAGCAACCCTAAGGGTCCATTTATAGGTCTGGGAGTTTTAGGGTTTCAACCTGCAATTTTCATGTTATCCCATTATTTAGAACATTAATGTTTGCTGGATAAAAATATTTGGCTCCTTAAGACAAAATTTACTCCCACCACTCACACAGTGCGCGAGAGCCTCGAGCTAATTTTTAGCTAAGGGCCCAGACGCACTCTATGAGGGGTCGCTTCTTTTTTACTTTATTTTATGTTTTCTAGACACTTTCTTAGGGGTATGACATGGTTTTCTAGCTTAAAATCGGATTTTAAGCTGTTTATGCTATCAGATTACTCTAATTATGTATATTTTTGGGTGAGTCATGGTCAAGCATTTACACAGTGCACGAGAGCCTCGAGCTAAATTTTAGCTAAGGGTCCAGGTGCACTCTGTGTGGGGTCGCTCTATGATGGCCAAAATTTTCAATTTTTTTTAAGATTTCTTTTTTTTTTTAGCACGCCAGCCCAACCAAGCTTACAGCTTTTCTTGCAATTCTAGGCTATCCATGTATCATCTCCAGCTCAACCAATTTTGACGTGGCATTGTTTGAAACTATTGGATTATCATTTTCTTAAATCCACTGTTATGAAAATTAGAAAATGAGTTAGAAAATGGATTGTGAGATAGCCGCAATCATGCCTTCTCCTCATCTGCTGTCATAGACTCTATAATTTTTTTAGCCATATCCCTCCTTGGCATGCTCTGAGTTATGTTTCTTGTTACCTCTGGCACTTCCTTTTGCTTGGTATCAAAGGTCAAATTTGTTGAGATCCAAAAAGGTAGCCCCATCGGTCATATTCTGATGGTTTTCTGCATTTTCTATCCTCATTTTCTTGGACTATATTTTGGATGTAGATACCTTGCTCTGCAGGTGACTTCCTCGATCCAATCCTTGTTTAGAGAGCTCTTTTTCTCGGTCAATCACAGGGATACCTCTTCAGATTTCTAGTTTTGGAATGCATCGACCTCATTATGGTAAATGTAGGTCTAAATGATATCTTTACGGTAAGATTTTCATGTTGTAATTGGAAAAACAGTGACTGAAGACCTAATCTTTTGATATTGATTGTCTCCAAAACCATGTTACAACATTCTTGGCCGCATTATGGAAGCTTTCAAACAAAGGTAATCTATGAATTTGGTGGAAAGACCAGTCCCTATTAATTCTATCCTTTTATTATTACCTTGAGGTAACTGAAACTGCTTTGCTCTTTTCCTTCAAAGTTCAAGGCTTCATGGATGGCACTTGATAATGATTTTGTTGCAGGCCTTTGAATACATAAAGGAGGCCAATGTAATACCTCTGCTACAAATAAAACAAGAAATTTATTACACTCTTATAAGTGCTCAACTCGCTAGATTCTTCTAAAGGAATGGAGCTTTCACTTGCCTTCTGAAACAAATGTCCAACAATGGTAGTTTAAAATGCATCTTAATCAGGTATAAATTGCATTAGTCTTACTCCATTTTGCTTAGCCTGTTCTTTGATGCAAGAACACACGCATTTGATATTGGACATTTTGACTCCTTAACGCCCTAGTTCTCAGGTTTACAGGCTGAGATCCAATCTCAGCCGTTGATTAGAGTGATGTTATCTGCTAGTAACAGCTTCACCGGCAGACATTTTATGATGTTTCTCATAACATCCTAGAGTGTTAAGCATGAGATCCTCATAACATCTTAGGATAATATCAAGAACAACGTTTATCTCTCATAGCTGATGGGAACTCCAACGATTCTTGGGCAGGCCCGAGCTGATTCAGAGTTTGCTATAAATCCGAAGTTTCTAGAAACAGAGCATAGGATGTTTGCATCGCAAAACAGAGCAAAAGCTGCTCTGTCTTCTCCTGTTATTAAGATCTGCAGGGCCGTGGCACAATGATGGCTTAATCTTGCTTCCAGCCCTTCTGTTCCAAGATCCGGCCCTTCTGTTCTAAGATCCGGCCTTCTGCTTCTAAGATCTTTATGTTCCTGCTTCTAATATCCAGCCTTCCCTCTTCTAAAATCTAGATCCGGCACCTCTGCTTCCTTCTTCTAAGATCTGGATGCGGCCCTGGAGCAAACCCTCGAACTAGGGCATTAAGGGCGATAACATCCTGGCCCTCGGACGTTACTAAAAAAAATTTTTGTGCACGCCCTCAGCATTTTCATTGACCCTCAAAATTATTTTTAAGTAACGTCCTCGGGCCACGACATTATCTACATCCTTTAATCAATTTAGCATGAATGGAGCTTATTTTCTCCATCTTTTATCAGGAGTATTTCTTAAGGATGAAGCCGATGCATGTTTGTTGTATCACAAGCATAGTACACCTTTAGATTTGTTTCTTGGACCTACTTTCTAATTACAACACCTTTGTAATTTTTTTTGAATTCACCTTCGCAATTCACTCACAAGTACGGCTGATGGAGCAAGCGCAGTTTATTGTGTTCCAAACTTTTGCTCCTGCTGCCCTTCTGCACTCTTGCATATATTCCTATTGTCCTCTTGACTTTCATCTGCATGTTTTTGGCACATGTCCTATTTGGTATTTTGTTCAGATAATTCGAACTTGACTATGCTTTCACTGGGTCCTACCGCAAATGTGAGGATCTGATGCTTGTGTAAGTAACTTCATTGTTATAAATGCATAAGCATTTCTCTTTATATATGGCATTTTGCTGACATGTTTTAGTCTTGGCAAGTCAATGGATTTGTCACTTTGTATGTAGGTATGCAACAATGGTTCTAGACTTCCAAAATGATAAACCTTTGAAAACGCCTGTACTTCGTTGACTTTGTAATTTCTTCAGCATAGTTTTATCTCAGGGAAAATGATTGCATATAAGATTCTATTCAGCTTAGAGAGGCACATTCCTTGAAATAGTATTGCTTCTATAGAAGAACAAAACATTGTCACCTGCAGCAGGTAACGTAAAATAATATGACAGTATTTTAAGGGGTTTCTTTTCATCATTCCACATGCATGTTTCCAAAACATATATGCCTGTAATGATATGTCAATTTTTGGCACTGGTAGAATAGCATTCAAACTCTTGCTAATCAAGACTGGTCTGCTAGATTAGGATTTGTATGCATGGCAGGCTGTAAGCAATAAGAAGATAACCTATACTAGGAAGATGAGACTATAGCTTGCTTGAGGATAATGTGCAGCTCGTATTTTTTTATAAGCAAGTCATATGCATGAAGACGAAACCAAGTGGATGGATCTTCTCTAAAATTTCCTCCAGCTGCATAATTCTGCTGCTAAATGTAATGCGTAAAGTTTCTAGCATTAGCCGTGACCTTTTAAAGTGGCCAACATGATTCTTTGAGATGTTTTTCACTATGCTAAAAGATTTTCACGTCCCGCTGATCTGCGTCTTCTCTTGATCCATGATAACTTCCACCTTGCCACCAAATTTTTCTCTCCTCCTAGGAAACAACATGCCCAAACGAGATGCGACATGTATACATGCCTAATACATGTGTAGTAAGAATAGCAAGAAGTCATGAATGCATGCCTTAGAGTTGAAATACATGTTGCTACAAGTAGGAAAGCAATTGGATTTGCAGTGGTACCAAGAAACATGCAAAGTATCATACTCTTATCTAATCAGCTCCATTTGTAATGCTGCCCTTTGCAGAGGATAGTCTACTTGGATAATTGTAGACTGCATTTTACCAGTGCATAGAATTTACCAATATGCGTTCTCTGGCCTTAGTAAAGCAGCAACTAATGTATCAAATAGAAAAGAGGCCCATTAATCATGTAAGCCAAAAACAATTGTCAGAACCTATCATGTTTTTGATATTATTTTGCTGTAATAAGAAGTGTATATAACCCATATAATTGTGTCCTATAATGGCTTATGTCAGCACATGACAAGTCAGCTGTATCAATCACCGGAGTCCAAGAGTAAAATGTCATACGCATAGCATGCATCAAGTCATATAATCATAGTCATGCATGATGAATTGATCAAATGAAACTCAACACATCTATTCTACTTAAAAGCTTTTCATTCATGGATGCCTAGATACTGACAAGGACTACAAAGTCTACACGTTGATTTGCAAAAATCTGTATTTCCATGCGAGAACTGCGATAGATATGAACCTTCATCCACTTGTATTCTTCTCGTATTCATATGCTTATTGTTTCTAGATCCTTCAATTCTCATTTGATTCGTCCAAAACATACTTGCTTATAACATGCAACTTCAAAGGTCATAGTGTTATTCCATGAAGAAGCAATGTATGATTAAATCTACGAAATCTGAGGTTCATAGTGCTATAACCAAAAAACATAGAATAACAATTCTAGAACAAATGGTGGGTCAAAGAAATGTGCAATTCTTGTGGCAAATAGATGCACCACACAATGCAAGTTGTCAAAGTCCATAAAGTTCAGTAACATTATTGTGTTATATATTAAAAAATTATGGCCGACAACCTTAATTAACTAAACCAACTTAAACCTCTAATAAAACGTAGTGCCTTGAATAAATTTAACATTTTTGCCTATGTGCATTTTCTTTCTATTATGTTAGTCCAACTATGTTGAAATGCTAATGATTTTACTGAATCCTTCTCATAGTACCGAGGAAAGTGTATAGAATTGTTCCGCCACTAAAACAATTAGTAGATAGTGAGTCAACAACCATGTCTACAGAACCAAATGCTTGAATGGTGGCTTGCTCTTCTAAATTTTTGTTGTCATCTTCTCGTAATATGTTATCTATTTTCCTCAGCCAACTGCCTATTTTTAAATTTGTAGTGCTTTTACTACAATGTAAGTCTAGCAGTGGCAAACCTATGGACAGTCTCCAGTTTCAAATAGGACGGTTTCCACTCTCTTGGGTTTTTGGTTGATGTCTCCATTAGAACCCATGCCCCATGCAAAAAACTAGAAAGAATAAGACAAGATCTAAGAAGTCATCTAAAACCCACTGTACCAACACAAATCAATTCAATGCCGGGTTGAAACTCGTCATTTATGTGTCCAACTCTTCGTTGGCATATTTATGTAAGGATTGAACTTACATTTCCAATCCAGGCCTCTTTATAGTCTTCCATGTTGAAAAAGACTGTTCGTAAGTGTACTGTTTAAACATACTAAATTTGTAAGTATCCTTTATACTATAACCATGAATAGTTTTGAGCACAAAAGAATCTTGAGCTATAACATAATGCCTATACAACCAAGCACACGAAAAAATCTCCTTGAATTTAGAGCTACACACAACCAAGTTCAAGGAACATGCATTATGATATGAAAAGGATTAAATAAGGTGTGTGAAAGAAACTAAAAATTCCTATTTTTGTATTTGTTATCTAAATAAGGAAATCATATCATTGAAGTAGAAAGTTTCAATTTTTATCACTTCGAAATCAGTTGAAAAAGATGTAAAATGACATTTCAATTATCTTTTGGCATCCAATTTAATTCAATGTATATTATTTTGCCCTTATTTTCCTGTGCCTTTATTTTCTATGGCCTCGGCGTGCCTTTTTGCTAGTTAATTATACTTATCTAACTATTATTAGCTTAGCTTATGATTCTAAGATGAGAAAACGATTTTCCCATTTTTCGAGGTTCATGCTTGGGTTGCCATCTTCAAGAGTGAGGATCTAAACTGTTAGTACTACTAGGAAACTGGTCAGTGCTCAATCTTGATCTACAAGATCATTGCTTTGATACCACTATGACGTCCTCTGCTCGTATATGATGCTCTTATCGTATAAGAAGCCGAAGTTCATCCCTCTATCAACGCACAAGCTGACAGAGGCCGTCCACCTAGCACCGAACTCTTGCTATCTGACAAGGGGTCGATGGAAACGAATGGGCGTGTCATTCATCCCGTCTCCCTCGGGATCATCCTAGCTGTGGAAACATAAATAAACATGAGCACATAACATCAAATACACATAGTTCCACCTCGAAGGGCGGCTCACCATAACATACATCTGTAACAACATCAATAACATCAACATAAAGTAAATCCAACCCAAGGCTCAGACTCATGGGGACCCAAATAGTTACAGATGAAAACAAAGGTTCTCCAATTGGGGTATCATGGTAGTAAAATAGAATAGCAAAACATGCAAAATTTAGGCAGCTTTAGAAGCGCCTACCTGGAGCTGAGGCTAGTTGGATGTTTCTACCTGCTGCTTTTGTTCCTTCTCGAAAACTTCAATGGCTGCTTGCAATTAATCAGTGCCACCAACTGCCTTCATTGTATAGACATAAACTCCGGCCACAAAGGCCGTCAATCTGGCTGCTACTGCAGCATTCTTGATTCGGAGCTTCTGCCTATTAAATGATCGCCTATATCGCCATCCATTTGCACTACAAACCCTAATGCATAGCCCTATTTTGTTGTTTAAACCCTAACTTGTAAGCTTAGTAATCTTCAATTATACCTATAGATGTTTATTATTTTTGTGTCTTTAGAAGTCAATGCAGACGGAAGCCTGCCGGCTGATAAGTCTGATTGATGGCTTATGTCTTTAGAAGTCAATGCAGATGGAATTCATGGCAAATAGATTGGGCTACCATAGGAACATGGCCATTGGGTAGTCCTCTCCATCTGCCCCTCTTATGCATACTTTGCAGAATAGGCTGATAAGTCTTGGGACTTGACCGTAGCCTGCCGGGTGCATAGCCAAGGGGGCTCTCCTGGGTTGCATCTCCCCAATCCCGATGAGGCCGGAGGAGATCACTCCCTCTAGAGGCACGCATGCCTATTACATGCGGCTAGAGAGCCATTGCTCGTCCACGACTTGAACCCCATTGAATGCGACGCATCACCCAAGAGGTGTCGAGCCCATTCCTTGCCCACACTCAGTGTCAAACCATCAGGCCTAGTCCATAAGATCCCAGGTAGGCTTTATCACACCAGAGGGATCAATCTGTAATGGGACATGTCCTCCTTATATGCCAGCCTAGCCCCGCCACCCACATCCAGGTGGGCTCTTATGCACAGGCTGAAATAGTTGGGGATTAATGAGGCTATCTAGGTACATCAACTACTAAGGCTTTCAGGGTCTCTACCCCCCTTCCCAATACACAGGAGTGCACATAGAATAGAATGTCATCATTCATAGAACTGAAATATAGAATAACATCTAATCTATCTACTTAAACATACATGGCTAGGTTCCTTTGTTAGGGCTTGTGATCTCAAAATCTATAAGGCCTCTAAAGGTAATCTAATATACTAACCCAGCTCATTGCCGGATTGGAAGTTGGCATTGCACAACAGAATTGCTATTTACCTGATCCTGGCCTACTCTAGCTCCTCAAAAAGTGTCCATGCTCCTGTTCGAGTCGAAGGCGGCTGAATCCGGAAGATCTGTTATGCAAAGCTAGCTTGGCGACATCTGGCAATGCGGAATGGCACTAGCAATTGGCTGGAATGGCTCTTAGAAGCTGGAATGCAAAAAGGAGAAAGGTTTAGGGTTTCTCTTTGGTTCCTTTTACATGACCCTTTTAGGGTTAGAGCTAAAAGCTCATGTGGGGTTTTGGCATGTGGCAAAAGGGGGTTATATGCACATATTTAAAGGCATGTGAAACATAAGAAGTTGCCCCCTAGGGTGCAATCCTTTACGGTTTCCAAGTACATGTCGTCAAAGCGACATGTACGAGTGACGCGGTAGTATAATATAGGTATTCATACCGTATATTATTCTGGAACGTCACAAACTTGTCCATGCATTGAAACCATTTTCTAAAAGATTGCTTCAATCTATAAACAACTTGTTTTGACTTCCGTACCATGTTTGTTTCGACCTCAAATCTAGAGATATATTTTAGGTATATTTCTTCATCTAATTTGGCATCTAGAAATGCGATATTAACATCCATATGATGTGTTTTTAAATCTTAAGCATTTACAATAGTGAGAAGCATTCTAATACTTGCAATTTGACTAGAGAAAAAAGGTAATGCAGGCATAGGGAGACTAATCTTCCCTTGTACTTCTTTCTTTTACCATCCGGGCCAATTTTGAGTTTGTAAATCCATTTATTACCTACCACATTTTAATTCTCTGGTCTCTTTAGAAGCTCATACATTTTTGTCCTTTGAAAGGAGCTCATTTCATCTTGCATTGCATTTTGCCATGATATATAATCGTATGCCTTGATGGCTTCTTCATAATTTGCTGGTATTTTAGGCCTTCAGAATGGCTATAATACCTATTTATGTCATCTCCTTTTTTTACTCCATTCTGAACTTGCCCTTTAATCTTTCACCTTCTATTTTTCTTCTTTTCCCTTTCATAGCAGGTTCCTTTAGCAATAACTTCCACCACTCCCACTGAGATGTGGATAGGCTGGATCCACATATCAACAGGAGAAGGAGATCCTATCATTTAAAAGAACAGGAAGATTTGAACTTGTAGAAACACCACAAAGAAAAAGTATTGTTGATAGCAAATGGATCTACAAGTTGAAACCAGGTTTTGATGGAAAATCTCATATTTATAAGGCAAGATTGGTGCCTAGAGGCTATTCACAGAAGAAAGGGATAGACTATGATGAAACAATTTCTCCTATTGTCAAATTGACCAGTGTCAGAATACTCTTGGCTTATGCAAATGCAAACAATTTGGAAATTCACCACATGGATGTCAGCACTGCTTTTCTAAATGCTAAATTAGATGAAGAAATATTTATGAGGCAGGCTCTTGGATATGAACAGGGAGAAAATAAAGTATGGAGATTGAAAAGAGCAGTGTATGGACTAAAACAATCTCCTAGACAATGGTATGCGTGCATGGATAGTTTTCTAGAAGAAAATGGTTTTGGAAAATTTGATGGTGATGGAAACATATATGTCAAGAAAGACAACTTAAATTTTTGCTACATTGCATTATATATGGATGACTGCATCATGGTAACAAATGGGACAGAATATTTGAATGAATGCAAAAGAATTCTCAGAGCAAGATTCAAAATGACTGATTTGGGTGAACTTAAAAGGTTTTTGGGAATCGAAGTCACTAGGGACAGAATAAACAAGAGCATGGTACTCACACAAACTGAAAACATTCAGGGTATGCTCAACAGATTTGGGATGATGAATTGTTAGCCAGTTGATTCCCCTTTAGTTCCAGAGCATAAATTATCAGCAAATATGTCACTTAGCACAGAGGAAGAAATTGCAGAAATGGAAAATACAGGATACAGGGAATTAATAGGTTGTTTGTTATATGTTACATATTGTACAAGACCAGACATTGCTTTTTCAGTCAGTTTGCTCAGTAGATATGTAAACAATCCAGGAAAGCTCCACTGAATTGCAACCAAAAGAATTCTGAGGTATTTAAAGGGGACTCAAAGACAAGGCATTTGTTTTTCAAGCAATGATTTAAATCTTAAAGCTTATTGTGATGCAGATTGGGCTTCAGATTTGGATCAAAGAAAGTCCACCTCAGCGTTCACCTTAATGCTAGGAGGAAGTTCAATCAGTTGGAAATCCAAAAACAAGCAAGCACAACTATGTCTACTGCTGAAACAGAATATGCAGCCACAACATTAGCTGTGTGAACTAGGGATTCCTCAAGAAGGACCTACAATATTATTATCAGACAGTTCAAGTTGCATAGCTATTACCAGAAATCCTGTCTTGCATCAAAGGACAAAACACATAGAGGTTCATATGCATTTTATCAGAGAACTTATGGCAAAAGGATATGTAACTGTGGAATACATAAGTACAAAAAAACAGGTGGCATATATATTAACAAAGGCTCTACCACAGACTAAGTTTACTAGATTCAAGACCTACTTATTTGTTCTCAAAACTAAGCTTGCCAGATTACAGAATATTCAACATAGAAAAGGAGATCATTGCATTCTTATAATATATCAGAGATAAGGTGGTACAGTTATAACAGTTATAATAGAATTGGCATGAAGGGGAAACCTAATGAAGGAAAAGCTGGCTTAACGAAATCATGCCAGAAACGACTGTAAATTTGTTCGGTTTGGCTCAACCGACGGCACTCTGGTGTGCTGGATCGAAGATAATCCAAAGAGTATTTGTTCTGTAAGTAACTGAGTCAATACGATTTGAACAATGTATTTGCTCAATGGTCTTATTTGTTTAATGATAATTAGCCTAGACAATTATCACGACATTGTTACATTGTGAAGTAATATGAGCTAGTAGAAATGTACAAGGCTAAGTCATGACTTAGGAGTTACATATGGAATTGAGGGTTTGAATTCAAACTTGATGTATATGACTAATAGTTGAACAAAAATACATGCAATCACATCCTACGCATACAAAAAGAAATCACAAGCTATTTCAGTCTACCAATCCTAAATTGTAGTTTTGTTGAACAAGCCTGCCTGTAAATTGACCATTCCCCTCCTCTTCATCATCGATGATCAGCTCTTCTGTAGCTTCTCTGTAAGCCTCTCAGTCAATATTGTTGTTCGCAACTTGAATATGATCTATCTTCCACTCACTATTGTTGTTGCTAGCTTGAATTTCATTTCTTTTAAGCCCCTCCATGCGGTAGGAGCCATCATAAACAACAACTGACATATATGTCCACATTCAAAAACCGTACACAGAAGCACATCGTCCTCCTTCAACTAGTCTCAAGCAAGACTGTGTCCCACCTTTTACCAAAAAAACATTTTCTTCTCAGCACAAGCCATATAAATTGCATGCTGCTTCTTGTTAGGGCCAACAACTAGAACCTCTTGATGACCCTTCATTGCATCACCATCCAGCTCCTAAAATCCACAAGGTTTTTCTACATCTTAAACAAACAAACAAACACAATGTAAAAAAAATACACCAGGTTCGATTCTTACAAAATGGCGATCAACCTCCACCCAAAGTATAAAAAGGATCTAGTGCTCCAATTAATCCTAACTATTCTGCTCTGTTCAAAAAGCTCCACCTTCTGAGCTTTAAGCAAAGAAACAAGAAAAAGGATGTGTGCTTTCTGGCATGTTCCTGTTGACAAATAATTGGTCAAATATGGAACTATAGTACCATTACATTTTTATCATTGGGATATATGGAAAACTATGATTGACAAGACTCCTCTACTAGATCATCCTTTACATCTTTTAACTCCTCTGAATGTCAATAAACAATACTCTCGTCCTTCTTTACAACCTTCTATAATCTGTTTCATTCTCCACTGCCCTACTTGTTCCAATGCATGATAATATCAAACATTAAACTACAGTACATACATTCAAAATACCTTAGACTGTTATGACACAATTCATCTAACATGTTAAACGATATAATCAAAATCTTCATATCATTGCATAGCATATGCCTTGAAGTAATGATGTAGTCAAATTCACAAGTCATGTCATAAGGGGAGTTGCATTGTCACCGCATTCAGAGGTAAAAACTTAGACTCATAGTAAAAACTCAACTTTAGCATGAATTCAAACCACAATTGTCAGAAATGTAATGTACGATTCTCATATGAACTTCGTGGATTCCAAAATTAAGGACCTAGTAATATCAAATGAAATTGCCAAGCATTCAACATACAAATTTTCCAATTGCTTGAATAACGTAAATAATCTCTAAATCTAGGTGGTGTTCATCCTTCGAGTGTGCAAGAGAAGGGACGCATTTTAGAAACATAGCAAGTTAAAAATGAAATAAGCACTCACAAATGATTACATCCAAGGGGTAAAAAACTTCATTCTTTGGTTCATTGCTTGATTTAAAAGTGCTACAACATAACCTCCATAACAAAGGCGACCGCAAGGCACATCAAGAAATTTAAGGCAACAATCTAGGAGATGGTGATAAAAAGATCGCTGAACCCCGAGGATTCATCTATATGTATATTGGATATGCATTTGTGAAGATGGGGTCAGGTAAAACCCCCTTATTTACCAATCCTAGCAGAAAATCCCTTTTCATACTCCTATCCATCCCTCTATATGTATACCCTATAAAACATTTCTACAAACAATATTCCATGCCCATATTCAACTTTTTTACATAGTTTTATACATATTTTATGCCCTTAGCGTATTTTGCATGAAACTAAGCCTATACTTGCGTGTTTGTTTTGGTACATATACATAAGCAAATGCTAATAAAAAACTCCTAGAAGTATTCGTTGATGTTATTTACACACTACAAATGTGCAACCCCCTTGCACTGAATAACAAACAAAAACAAGAAGCCCCCATCTACAATGCAATTCCAAGGGCAACCTATAGGGTGTTACCATATTTTCTATTTTGACAGCCTTTTCTATGTTGTGAATATGAACTTTACTATATTTTTTACACGTGGTTTGGGGAACACATAGAAGATATCACTTGGATTAAAAGGATGAATAATGAGTTGCAAGTTCATATACCAGTTTTCTACTCTTTAACAAAGACTTATTGTTGAACATTAAAGTAACAAATTGAGTGTAGGCTATTAGCATCATGACATTGTCATCATCATATGCATCTCTTTTCAAACCATTGAAAAGGTCTCACACCTTGGGTGTTTGATGTTATTTAAGTCCAGACAAAAGCCTAAAATAATGTTGGAAGGAGGCATGCCTTGTAGACATTAGACTTGTAGGTACATTAAAATTGTAATATTAGAAGAAGTAGAAAGTAACACACGAAAAACGATTCGTTAGAACGACTCAAGTGAATCATATGCATAAGATGATGTGTGTATGACGATAGAACAAAAGAGAAACTTTGATTGTGCATATATTTTATAGAAGGCTTCCAAATAACACGTGCAAGTGCAAATCGATTTATAGTTGCTAGAACGAACAGGTCTTCAGTTCAATTATATGCATAAGAAAACGTGTGATGAGGCTAGGACAAAAGTGCACACTTTATTGTGCATACATTTTATAAAAGATTTCTTTTTTCTTGGAAAAAAAAAGCATAATTAGGATGAAAGATACCAATTGGTGGGGCTAGAGACATAAAGACTTTAGTACTATCAAAGTGTACAGCTGAATTATAAGGACTATGCGACTTGATATAGGAGCAAATACCTTAATGTCCAAAGTCAAACTATACATTAAAGATGTGAGAAGAAGCTTACATTTTCTAAAGAGATTCTCTAAGCAATGGCATATCATAAATGATTGAACATGCTAATTTGCATAGAAAATGGCCAGATCCATAAAGTTATTGTTGATATTCTTATAAGCAAGAAGTGGCATGTTGTAAACATAAAAAATGGACCTAATGTAGCCAACTTATATATACAAGAAATTTATCGCATTGGCTCTAATACCAACTCTGACGAGCTTGCCGAGTTGACCTTCCTGGCAACTCGGGATCTTGTCAAAACTTGTGAAGACTCTTGCTAGGTTGGTATGACAAACAATTGAATATGGTGAAGGATTGAATCTTCCTCTTGCACAGTTGAAATAACACACTCAAAACTCAATGAGCAAATACTGATGATCTCAATAATCACATAACATTATTGTCCAAAGAAATCCATATTCTCAATAGTTACAACATCCATCTTTAGCAAATCAACACTGAAAGCTTCTCGCTCATCCATGAGCCTCAACCGCACTGCTACCATCGCCTTGCTCTTTCACTGCACATGCACCCACTGGGGGGTGTCCTTGTGACTAAGTGGGGATCCCTGGTTGACACTGCATGCATGGAAATACTCTAGAATCTTGGACACAAAGACGTAAGACAAAATAAAAGATTCTATGTGAGTACAGTGCTAGACAATGACAACTTAATCCAAGCAAACATAGCCAAAATATCAAAACAAAGTAAATGGAAAAAATTGAGGAAAAAAAAATAATTTTAGCTTAACTTTTTTCGGGACTGCACCAACCCTGGAGCTCCTTAGCCAAACGCTAGAAAGTAAGAGAGTGAAATTTTGTATAGAAACTTTTAGAAAGAATTTTGGGCTAGTTTAGCTAACATCATTCTAGTTTATATGAAATATATGATTAGTAGTTTAGTTTCTAGCATTATGAATTAATTTGAGTCCTAAACTTTGTTAGTTAGTATTATTTTAGAATGTTTTCACAAAGAAAATGACTAAAATAAGGGTATGGTCACATGAAGATGTCAACAGGGACTCTTTCCTGTCAACATGAACGCAGCGATAGAAACAGGGTCACATGAAGATCCAAACGCAGCATCCGTTCTTGCCGTTCTTGTTCTGCCCGCTGATTTCTGGATTGCTGCCAAGTACCCTGAGATCTGCCACGTGCTGATATCCAAGAGATTCATGTTGACATGAATCCGTCCAACCAACGAGAGAGCCGGTGGGATAGATTGATGTCAACATGAAGGGATTGATGTCAAAAAGCTCCATGTGATCCCTCTGTTTTCAGTTTTTCACGTCTAATGGAAGATGTTGATATCTTCATGTGACCCCGCCCTAAGTGGAATGTATTGAAAAAAAGTATAGTAATTTGGTTTAATATTTTCTGTTGGTCACACCATAGAAATTTTTGGGATGATGTTTGGGTTACTTTAGCTAAATGCTAGAAAGTATAAGAGGAAAAATGTGTATAGTTTAGCTAAACCACAGAACGTTTTGGGATTAATATCGAGCAAGTTTAGCTAAAGTCATTCTGGCTAATAAGAAATATATGATTAGTAATTTCTTCCTTGGACTTAACATGCAAAAACTTCTTTTTAAAAACATAGCAATAAAAATAAAAAGAACCTTTTGTAAGAAACAAGTGCGGCCCTAGCTGCTTCGAACCACAAAAAGGAAAAGGAGCTAGGGGAACAATTTTTCCATAGCTAAAAAATGCAGATATGAAGAACGCTCAAGGTGAGAAAGAATGAAGGAGATAAAAGAATAGAAAAGAATAAACAGAGAGCTGGATTTCAAGAAGTTGTAAGAAAGAAGGAAGGCAGATGGCATTACAGAGATGCAGATCCGGCCATGAAGAAACTTGAAATGCAGCTGGTCCGGATCCACCATGGCACCATAGCTCGAATGAAAATCCACCATAGTCATAGCTGGAATCCACCATAGCGCCATATCACCGGACATGCACAAGCAGCGCCATTGCTGGAGAAAGAAAGCAATGGCGGCAATAAAAATCTCATCCATCAATCTCAGCCCTTCATTTTTTACCCAGTAAGATCATAGGACGAGGATCACGATCTTCACTATCCATCTCTACTGTCAGGAAATATGAAGCGTTAAAAGATAGAGCCAATAAGATCATAGTACTAAGATCACCATCTGGTCCATTTATCTTCGTCAAATCTGGACCATTATTCTCACCATTAAATATTTGATGGGGCAATTTTTTACACATATTTTAATTCTCAAATTTTCAACCTATAATAATCTACTAAATCAACTACTTAATGGGATGTTTTTTATATTGTTTGTTGAACATTGATCTGACGAATATGCCTTCCATTGTGCCAGATCAACGACCCTTGATTTTTTCACTGGAGTTCCATGTGCAACTTTCAATGGTGCAAAAGACTAGGTTTTGTGGCACCTAACCCAACAGACTAATGTAATCAAGATGTAGTTTAAGTTAGAAACACACTACCATAATCTATAAACGCTCAACACAAGATATGTAAAACTTACTGTCGATACAACTACATATTAAATAGAAGATGGATAGATAGATAAGATGCGTATTGCGTATATTACAAAGTGCTTCCTTATGTCTAGTAATTTGCACGTTTGCACAAACAAATTTTAAAGTGTTCACGTTGCTGCCAACTAGGACTTGTTGTGCACGTGGATCACCTACAAGCGTCCGATATCATCAAGCGCTGTGAAAATTCAAGAAAAATTCCTTTAAGAGGTAACATTTTTCTTTAGTTTTTTCATCTCCCTGATTTAGTTAACTTTCAATGGCATTTTCAACGACATTAAATGACACAATCCCAAATCCAATTGTAAGACAAGCTGTTCAGAAGATTTTGAAGCCTAAGCCAGAGCTTGCAGATGCAATTTCAAGAGAATGTTCCAGAGCTTCCTGAAAGGGAATAATTCGAAGATTATGGCCTAATCCGAAAGTAGTTGACACTGTAGTTACAGGATCAATGCAGCAGTATGTTTCTAACATCAATATTTAAGTGATCGAATGCAAATTGCTAGCACAATATATGCATCATCAGAATGCTATATGGGAGTGAATATCAATCCATCCTTGTCTTGTGGAAGATATATCATACATGTTTGTGCTATCTTCTGCATACTATGATTTTCTAAAGGTTACCAGAAATGCAGAGGATTCATGCCTGGCTAATCATGTTGATCTTACAAATGTGGAGCTTGGGGAAGAGCATGAACTTGTCATTACAACTCATGCAAGTTTTGGTTCGATCAATTCTTAAAAATTCAAATGTCCATTCTGATAACTTTGACACTACAATTATAAACAACATAAAAGGAAAGCTTTTTTGAAGAACATTATATGATCTCTGATTGCTTACAACATCGTGTAACATCTTCTTAATGTAAAGCCATATAGTGTTCTAATCTAACCAGAATCCTGCAGGACTCTACAGGTATAGAATGGGTGAATATTGAAGGTGATTGGATTCTACAATGATGCACCCCTCTTCTCTTTCATTTGCCGTTCTGGCATCATCCTCAGCATTGATTCAGATAAGACTGATGAGAAGGAGCTCCATTTTGCCATAGACAGTGCTCTCAAGGTGATAAATGATAAGGATATCCATTTGCTAGATTATAGCAGCTAGATTCGTTTCCGTTATGCAGCAAGCGACTCACTAAGAAAACATCTGGCATTGATTCGAACCTGAGTAATTTCCAAAAACTAGAAGTGAGTAATTTCCAAAAACTAGAAGCACGGAAAATATAAGCACAGTTCAGCATTTCTGATAGATCATGGATTTAAAAAATTCGGATGACAAAGCTGCTGAAAACAGAAAAACAATGCCAAACTACGCTCGTTATAAAGACAGAAAAGAAAAAAGAAGCACACAGAAGAAAAACTAAACTCTGAAGGATTTGCAATGTTCCAGGCACAATGATCTACTTAGTTTAATAATTGTGATACAAAGTATAGATAAAAAAGGAAAAAGAAAAGGAAAAGCATCAGCCTTCTGGCTGATAAATAGTGACAGAGAGACGAGCAGTGAAAAGGGCACCAAAGGTTAAGTAAGTGAAAGTAGCATAGCCAGAGGCCAATTTAAAATCCCCAGTACCACCAGCAACAACCAGCTGGCTACTGCCTGCTCTATAATCCATACCCAGCAAAGCAAGTCTGCCATGCAACTGGCCACTCTCATACATGACAGTAAAGGAGTAGAAGGCGCTGCGCGATTTCGCATCAGCTACCACAGCAATTCCCTGTGCTCTTCCTACCACACTTGATGAATCTGATGGCTCTTGGGTGATGATGTTGTCATACACATACATTGCTCCAAATTGCCCAATGTTTGAAATTGAACCTGCCACTAGACTGCTTGTGCTGTTCGGTCCGCCGCCTTGCAGATAGAATTCCAGATGCACCATCCTTGCATTGCTGCATCTCATTGCTAAAACTAGCATTACCACTGTCCATTTTAAGCTTTTCCTTTCCAACATTTTTGCTTGTGTAATGAATTTTTTCTTGGTTCTGTCACTAACTTATTTTATTTATACAACTTTTTTCTCATCCATCTTGTTGGGCCATCTTACCAGTTTTCTACCTAACCTTGTCCTCAGTCATGCATCAAATGATAAAAGAATTTGAGAAAGGACTGAAATTTCTGTGAAGTCTATGACAGTTTGAAGGAATAGTAATTTAGAATTATTTCTCTACATGGTGTTCATAACATTAAAATAACGCTTCAGTTTGCCCGACAATTCTTTTAAAATGTACAAAAACTGGAGGGCTTTTGGCTGTCAAATTTGGTATTCTATCTTTGTTGAAATAGCACAGCATTCAATGGGCAAAAGTTTTCACTGCAAAAGTGAAAAATGTAGTTTTGTTGCAACAGATGAACTGTTTATGGTACTAACGTCCGTTTTATGATCCATTTATTTGTAAGAGATTTCCAAGCAGCTTCCTTAAAAGAAAAGATGATACAGATTTCTTCTGTAAGCATTCTTGCCTCAGTTCAGGAGATGAAAGGATACCTTTGCTAACCCCATCAGCTCTATAAATAATATCTCCGTCTAACATCTCGGATGCTTTATCCATATAGAATTTTCTCTGCCTGGGCTTCAACTTATTATAACGTTCCAATTCGTCAGTTCGTGATTCAAATCCATGTCCAAAAGGTTCCACAAAGATCTTTTAATTGTTGTGAATGGTATGCCTGTTGTTAATTGGATGCCCTGTAGTGCCGGAGCAGCTGTTCGTTTGTGCATTTACTACCCAACATATTTTATGTATTTACTATGTCCAATGGTTTGTAGCCTATGTATCAATGGTCTAACTTTAAAAACCAAAACACGTAACTAGCAGAACTGCAGGGTTGAGAAGAAGGCTAGGCAGTTGGGTTCGCGTTGGTTTTTCTTCCGTGGTAATTCGAAGATCGGCGGAAGGATCTTCTAGAAAGCTAATACATGCTTGAATCCAGTTTTATTCTCAACAAATACAATGCATTGTATGGGTTGGAACAATATATATTCATTGTTAGTCGAGTTAATAGATATGGATTTGAAGGTGATGCAGCTTTCCAACCTTCCATGAACCTGCTTAAAAGTACCATTTATCATGCAAGGCTTCATGGACCTTCTAGTGTATCAGCTTTTGGGAAGATGCATGACACACTTCCTGATCATGTTATACATCAACTATTGGTTGTTTATGGTGCATGTAGTATTAACACTTGTAAACTGCCACCGTATGTGGAACAAATAAGGCAGACAATAAAGGAAACGTTGCTTGTGATCATAAAGTTATTTGACCATTAAAAAAATCAACTCCATGTTCGATACATATCAACAAGGATAGTCCCAATGCTGGGATCTGATTCAAGTTGTCTTGCCACGATAATGTTATGTCCTCTTAGCTTCCACAACAAGGATCTGATTTTAGTTGTCTTACCATATAATGTGTATTCAATCGTGTGTATTTCTTTGGCGGATTCAGACCTTAATAGTGATGGAAATATTTTTGTCTTCTTTCTGAATACGTGACGTGATGGTTTAGGAATTTAACCTCACATTTGCTGGCACTGCAATTATCTATGACAGTGAGTGAGTAAACTATTAAAGTGTTGTTGGAAAATGTCTTCTGAAGCCATGCATGTTTGGTCCACAAGAATGTCCAATGGGAAATGAATCTTCTGACGTAGAATCTTGTTGGTCGTATACGAAGTTCCAAATACGATTTTGTTAGTTTGCAACCATTGCTAATTTTGTCGTCATCGCTCATCATTCTTGTATTTGGCCATTCATAATGCTAGAGTGAGATGAGTTGCACATTTGCTTTGTTACATTAGATTTGGTTGTTCCATGTCAGTTACCTACGTTCAAACATTCATTGCCAAGACATATCCTTGCCACTATTCTTCCTGCAAGAATTTCTGCGAGAACAAGATGCCATAAATTTGATACATGCATGCTTTCAATAATGCTTTCTACTAGCAATTCAGATGACCTAGACAATGGGATGGTGGCCTTTAGTTTAAAAAGACATTGTTGTATATTCTTTGAAAGTAGATTCTTGCATATAAACACAAACAACTTTGACACCCTCTTATTTCTGTGTTATGTAGATTTAAAGCTAGATCTCAAAGGCGTAATATATTCTTGTATCTATAGAGTATAGAAAAATGGAATCTCTATTGCACAATCCTGAAACTCTTTTATAATGAAGGGCACGTCATGTGCAACTAAGAGTACAATTCCATCTCCATCTCTTCTACTTTCCACAAACTTCAATAGCGCAGTGGCAACATCCTTCCATCTGTACATATACGTTGTTGCAAAATGGCTTAGAGAAGAATGTACAATGCAAGGAAAAATATTGGAATGTGCCTGTGAACCAATTCATGAAATACGATTGTAGTTGTTCCGTAACTACAGACAGATGAAGAGCTGTTAAAACTCTCACATTAGTATGAGGTAACTCGATGCCAATAAATCTTTCTCTTTCTTCTTTCCAGCATTTTTCCTCTCAGACTTACTCCATTGCATATTTTACAGATAAATAGCGTAGCTTTTCTGGAAGATATTTGTTGTTTTCAGTGTAAAGATCAATTAAACTCTAACCAGTCAGGTATTTCAGTTTCTTGGACTCACTTAAAAATACAAGTGAAACAACCATAATTTTGGATGCGGATTCGCCATGTAATGCAGTATCAGCTTCCTATAAACAGAAGTCTCTACCTTCTAAACTTGGCGCCTGCATCAAACCATGGAACGAAGCTCCTCGACCCCAGCCACGCCACTCCAAGAATACAGGAAAGAAAAAGATTCGTTTTTGCCCTAAATCCATACTCAAAAACATACAATACAACCCTAAAACCATTGAAACCATATGTTACAAACATACGCTTTCATGAACTAGCAAACTATATCGGTTTCTTTTCCATCTTAAATTCCAGACCATTGGATGGAGGGAGATTCTGAGGGATCTCCCTGATCAAAGGCCACCGTTTTTTTTACAGTTAATCCTCTCACACGAGTCAATGGTGAAAAAAAAGATATCAAACCATAGCCAACCTCATGCAGCATCAAAATAACGACGCTATCATGGTTCTCTCACATGGCACATCGCAATAAGGAATTGCAACGTCAGCACATACACATCCTCCAGAAAAGCCCGACATCTTTTACGACATTGCAACATGACCACAAACACATTTTCCAGAAAACCATAACAATGACAGAATGTACAACGTCCCTTTTCCCATTTCATAAACTACATACTTTTATCTGTGTTTACATACAACACAAAAACAAGCACCATACCGAACAACATGTACAATGCAACAGACAAGAGGCACATCAGGAATTGCGAGAGTTTCCAAAGAGCCTTCCTTTTGCTTGGGCAAGCCACATTTGGGATCATGACGGCGGCGGATAGACTCCAACTCCCGGAGCTCGCCCCCAATCCACACCTCCAATTCTCTTGCCTCTTCAACTGCTGGTTCTTCGCGGATCCTCTGGCTGCCTAAAACCCTTCATGCTGCTCGAAACAAAGCAATTTGCAAACTGGAAGTAAAAATATTTCTATGGAGCTCGATCCTCTTTGAGGCCCTTAGGGTCAATTCCCACCAGCGGTTACGTTAGGTTAGGTTAAATAGGGCAAATGTGGAAAATTGCTTTCACACTAGCACTTAAGTTGCTACCAGTTAAGTTAGGATTTTGTTAAATTTTAACTATGCTTAACTTAACTAGGCTACTTTCATACTGATAATAGTTAAGTTAAAACTTTAAGTGGACCCCTTATTGTAAACTAAAAGTTAAGTGACCTAGGAGAGGTACACTTAACTCGGTTAAGAACATACTTAACCTAATTGTTAAGTGAAAAGGGGATAGCAATCTAGTTAGGTTATTTATTTTTTATACGAATATGGTATATTCCGTGTTCCGTCTAGATGTTTATGAGTAGTCGCTTCTACCCATTTATGCCGGTGTCTCGGAAACGCCCCACAGGCACATTCAAGGTTCGAATACTCGAGCGGTCTACCATGGGCCCGTTACAGAATTATGCTCGTCCTCGAGCATCCAAGGCTATACTATGTCACAATGATTACCAAGTCTTTGCAAATTACCCATGCATATAGGCACCCATGGAGACTCGAACTCGAGACCTGCTCTGATACCAACTGTAATATCAACTGGGCAAAACCGTCTAGACGTTTATGAGTAGTCGCTTCTACCCATTTATGTCGGTGTCTCGGGAACGCCGCACAGGCACATGCAAGGTTCGATTACTCGAGCGATCTACCATGGACCCGTTACAGTCTCTCCCACTAGAATTATGCTCGTCCTCGAGCATCCAAGGCTATACCATGTCACAATGATTATCAAGTTGAACGTCTAGAGTAGCTTGAGGATTCAAAAGCTTTTTGGATTTCCCCCCTTGAGGAGGACAATTCATTGTCGAATTGAATTCGACCAAACCTGGCACTATGGAGGTTTCTTTCTAAAATTTCTTTCCACTGGGAATTGGAGAGATTGATATTACCATTTTTATGGGCCTTGAATCCCATGATATGGCTTAATAATCACTGACGGCATTATCCGACCATTCTAGTGGTGATTTTCGCTTAGCTTTCAGCACCATTGTGCCAGAATCCAGATCCATAACCACCAATGCTCGGGATTTTCCACAAGAAACAGAATTTTGACTTACTGGCCCTGCTTCAAAGTTTGTCCTTCTAGCACAAATTGTTGTGAAATCTGGTCTACTTCTTGTTCTCTTTGGCTTATTTTCAATAGCAAGTCATTTTCTTTGGTTTTCTTGGCTGAAATTTCTTCTCACACCTTGGAGGAATAAAGGCCTTCGAATGATCTGAAGCCTTTGTCATATTATCAAGTCTAGAATCTAGAAGACAGTCAAGAATGAAGATAATCAAGTTTTGGCCATGAAATCCCCATTCCATTTTCCAAAATAAAAAACTGAGGGAATAAAAATAAAGGGATGACTGTTGCCGCAGCTTATGAGGGCCTTTATTGGGCCAGGAGAACAGGTCAAGGCATTGCCTATCTTAAGCTTGACTTTGCCAAAGCTTATGATAGTGTCCGTTGGGAGTTCTTGTCTGCCATGATGTTAGCGTTGGGCTGTGGTCCACGCTTTACAGAGACAGTCATGAAGCTGCATAGGTCAGCACGAGCTACGGTGGTGTGCCAGGGTGAACCCTCCGCCTTTTTCTCCTTAGGCAGAGGGGTGCGGCAGGGGTGCCCTTTGGCACCATTTTTGTTTACGATTGTGGCGGAGAGCCTTTGTCTCGATTGTTTTTGGCTGCAGTGGAGGAGGGGGTGGTGGATGGGCTTCGGATGCAGGATGGTAGTCAGCAGATTATTAACCAGTTCGCCGATGGCACTTTTCTCTTCTTGGTGGCAGAAGAGAGGAATTTGCGGAATGTGAAGGTTTCTTTGGATACTTTCTCCTTGGCCTCGGGCATTCTTGAATTGGGGCAAATGCTCCGCATTATGGGCCCGATTGACTCCGCCTCCCCTTGTTTGGCTCTATTCCCTTGGAAGGTGCTTCCGGGTAAATGTGTGTACTAAGCTGTTGGGTATTCCCTTTGGAGGGGATGTTTCCATGGGGAGGGTGTGGGATGAGATTTTGCAGGGGTTGCAGAAACACCTCAATTGGTGGAAGGGTAGCAAATTGTCCATGGTAGGTAGGATCACTATTGCCAAGTCAGTACTTTGTAGCACTCATGTGTATACAGCATCTGCGATGTTAGCTCTCGAGGGTAAGATCTGGGGCTTTGGATAAGATTGTTCGAAATTTTGTGTGGGGGGGATGATGAAAGGGCGGTTGTTAAAGTGGCTTGGTGGAAGTGTCTCCGCCCCCGGGAGGATGGGGGCTTGGCCATTCTGGATTTGGCACTGCATAGTAAGGTGTTGGTCTCTAAGTTTATTTAGGTGTTGGTCTCTAAGTTTATTTGGAGCATTCTGCAGGATGAAGCATCTTCTCCTGGTGCGGCACTATTGTGGCAATCTCTTCGCCATTGTGTGGCATTTGGAAAGTCGTGCGTGCATGTAGAGTTGCCCAGGCGCTTTGTTGTATGGTCTCCGGCCTTTCCCACATGCATCCCCTTTTCTCACGGGGTGTTTGCGGGCTTGGGATCACGTCGCGTGTGCTCTTCCGGCTAGATTATGCCCGGTTTATCACCACTCTTCTCCTTTCTTGTGGGTTCCTCTACCCCCTAGCATTACTTGCCCTTGGCTGCCCTGTGCATGCTTCGGGCCTTGAGGGCCCGTTGGAGGCGAGCTCTTTGTGCTCACCTTGGAGGATTGGTATTGGGATGGTCGGCTAGCCGTGGGAGTTCTTTCGAGCTCGCTTTTCGCTGAAGGGCGGTGGCCAGGGCTATCACGGGAACAAGTGGCGGGGAGTATTCGCTACACATACCTATAGTCCCTCGGGGTGATGTGGTGGTGCGGGTTTGGAAGGTTCATCCGGATGTTGTATCTTCTTGTTTTGTGCGGTCTTGTTATCGGGTGTTGGCTATTCATGACACTCTGCCCCTTCGGGCAAGTGGTCTCTGCAGCTTCAGGGTTCTCGATGGCTTTCGGTTTGGGCGTGGACATGGAGCTCACTTCCCCACCGAAGGTTCGGGTATACGTGGCGGTGGTGTGCCCGTATCGGGGGTGAATGTCCTTGTGAGTCGGTTTAGGCGGGTGTGAGCCCTCTTTGCCCTTGTTGTGGCCTTCATCGTGAGACTTGTGGAGCATTATGCGGTTTTATGCCCTTACTTGCGAGGTTGCACAGGATTGGGTCGGGGGCTCTGTTTGGTGAGATTGAATAGCCAACAATTGCCGCTTCATGTATATCCCGGTGCTTGGCAGCTCGTGCGGCAGCAAGCCTTGCATCTGTCGCGTGGCTTGGTTGGTGTGGTTGATTTGGAAGCGGGCGGTTGTGGATCTTCGGGGATCAGAAGTGACTGCGGCCTCTCGATTCCTCGACTTCGGTACAAGCTATTTCAAAGCTTTTGGTGTTCCGGGATTAGTAGAGCGGAAGTTTTCCATTTGGCGGGACTTCTTGGGTGTGGTAGATGGTGATGGCCAGTTTGTACAGCAATAGAGTTGCAGTTGTTGTGGAGTGTCGAGGTATCACTGTCTCTTTGGGGCAGTTCTCCTTCCTCCTCACTTGCTTTGTAACATTACCATTCTTTTAATATATTGCTGACACGGTTCTTCAAAAAAAAAATAAAGGGATGAAAAAAAGGGATAATAAAGAGATAAAAATAAGGAATTGGTTTATAATGGACGATAAAGGGACAAAAATAAAGCCAAGGAGAAGAAAATAAAGGTGCTGATATATAAGGGATTGTCCTTATGAATGCTATCATTCTAGGGATCGGGACGCCAGTTTTAGCGCCAGCTCTCTTTTTAGACCCAAGCTTTCTTTGGCACAAGCCTGCCATAGCGCAAGCTTTCTTTGGCCCTTTCTCCCTTAAAAGCCTTGTGTCTTCCTGCATTCCTCATCGGCATTTCCTTTGAGCTGAATCTATTGTTGTACAGAGTTTTTCTGTGTCGGGTAAAAGCATGTTAGGGTGTCCCTTAAAAAGTATTATTTAGTGACTAAAAAGGTACCTAAAAAGGTAGCCAGGACTGGGTACTGGGTACCTGTATAATATCTCAATATAAGGTATGTTTTAGAACTTTTTATATATATATTGGTCTCCGATAGCATTATCTTTATCTTAACTTTGAATATTACCATGTCCTTGACTTTTATTTTGGATTTTTGTATTAGTTTTAATGAAAAGAAAAATGAGAAAGTACCCAGTTCTGAAGTACCTAGTGTATGTACTTTTGCAGGTTCCAAAAGTGGTACACCCTAACATGCTTTTACCCTGTCAGTCATTCTAATTAGCTAGATTTCTCCTTCTTCTCTATGCAGTTTCTTTAGTTTCTACTTAGTACTCGATCATCTTCCTCTTAATTCTGCATCACTTCACAAGCTTTTCTGGCATTCAAGCAATCTGCAATCCTCACTTGTACCGGATTCATAACCTTTGTTGACAGTTTTTTACAAAATTCTAAATTCCTTCCTCATTTGGCGGTTGCTTGGGTTCGGCTGGGCTGGAGTTGGGGGTCCAACATTAGCATATCTAGCTGGTCCTGGCATGATCTCCTGCTTTTGCCATATGAATCAGGACCCAGCTTTATTTGCTTGAATTTATCTAGGACGGTTTTTGACTTGGAACCTGGTATATGTTTGAGCTCCTCTTGGAGTAGATCCCTTTCTCTGATCACGCAGGGTAACGAATCCCTTTGTGACTAGTGTTGGGACCGGATTTACTTGTCATGCCATTTTAAAAATGGATGGATATGGACGACTTCCCTGGATTTTCAAACTGCTTTGGGCAAGTGGGCCACCGTCCTTGAGCAGATCAGATCTATGGGTGGGTGGCTGCATTTGTGTACAGGTTTATGCTTTTTGCTAGGTTTCTGCAGGAATAAACACAATACAATAAACATTTAGCTTTCAACTTATGGGTGAGAAATTTGTGAACCGTTGACAATGTTTTTGGACCTTGGAATCGAGAGGAAGTTTGTTAATCTTTTTGGATCTTGATGCCTTAGAAACTTTTTGTTGCAGATGCAACTTTGCCTAGATGCCTTCAAGATTTTTGTTGCACTTGTAGTCTGCCAAATTATTGCATAGGTTGTTCTGTTTGGGCCTTGTTTATTTTGTCAAGTTGTTTTTGTGGAGTACATTGTTCTGCTTGTACATCTTGCTTTGACCCAAACTTGGTTGTTAGAGATGTCTTTAGATGCTTTGTTGGTCTAGGGTTGTTTCTGAACCTTCTTAGTTTCGTCCATCCAGGTATAGTTGTGTTTACCCATGCTTCCACAACTCTAGTACCTACTTTTTATGTTGTAAATATTCGAACACCTCAACTTTTCTATCTCGGAGTGTCGGTCAGAGTTTATGCCTATCAATCCCTTGTTTTTTGGAGATCGTGTATTGGTCAGGTTGGAATATATGCCCCCTTTTATTAGATTCATTTCGATGACAGTTTTCTTGTTTGATAGTTCTCCTTTGTTCAGTTGTCGTTGATGTGCATGAGCTTGGAGTCTAGGGTCAGTCTTGGGTGTTACACCATCAATTCCTTGGATGCCTAGTGTTTGCGTGGGTTATGTGAAGATATGTTGCTTAGGCTTATTTGTAATTGGTAGCTAAGAGATGGATCTTTTATAACATAGTGCTTTTTGGTTGATCTTCTTGTTTTATGCTCGTAAGGTTGGCATGTTGGCCTGGGGTCTTGCTCCGTCCATCCCTTTTTTTTGCTGGATCTTCATAGGTTGGGGTGCTTGTCCCTTAATTTCGTGTTTTAAACATGTCATCTTGTTTCGTTGGAACATGTCACCTTGTGGTGTCTCATCATCATGCCATTTTACTATGTTGACCCCAGTTGTTTCCTATCTGCTCACTTCGTTTTCACTTCTTGGACCTCCTTCTTACGTGTGCCGCCTCCATTGTGCCCTCTCGCTCATTCTTCTGTTTCCCTTTGGGGGTGGTCCCAAATAAGCATCACTTTCTTATTTTGTGAACAACACTTATTCGCACTTTGACGACGCTGAGAAAATCAAACTTTAATGGCATTCAAGATACTAAGGCATTTGAACCCAACATACCCAAGTGTTCTTTTATATATTAACAAACACAGAAATTAAGTATTGGGGGTAAACAATCTTTTGTCTTGTGTAAATCTTCTCGTCTTTCCCCAACTTTTATACCATTTAATAAAAAAATAAAAAACATTCAGATCACATTCTGCCTCCAACATTGTTCTAGCATCAAATAAGGTCCACTCTGCTTCAACTCTAAAGGTCTTGTATGGTTGACCATCCTTCATAATACTGATATCTATATCCTCTGGATGCATCCCATCTGCATCGTCTTGTTCCACATGAACCCAAATCCACTTAGTTCCTTCTCGATCTTCTATACTTGAAGGTGATGTAGAGAGCTTTTTTTCAAATGCAGTACCTAATTCGTGGCTCTCCTTCTTTATTCTGCATTCAACATTCTCGACAGACTCGTGCAATCTACTGAATCAGCCTTCACAGAAAATCTTGTCCAAAATACCTCAAAAGCATTCACTGTATACATCTTGACAGTCTTCTTCACAACCTCAACATCCTTAAATAATGCAATGAAGATGTTTATAGCTATAATTTACTTAACATGCCCACAAACTCCACCCTTTTCTCTTAATGCAGTCGATATTTCCTGGGCCAGCTTGGTTTTCGGCAACATAATTGATGTATTATCCAAAGGGTGAGAGTAAAGCTGAGAGAGAGGAGGCAGAGGTAGTTTGACTATCTTGCTTTTCCAGGGATAGTATTCATAGCGCCAAAACCACCTTCCATTCTTTCTGAATTGCACCGCGATGTGACCTTCAAATAATAAAGAATCGAGATCATAATGAAATGAATGGAACACGCTTGTTATGGATCTTGTGGCTCGAAGTCCCGCACATCGAAAATACAAAACCCCGACAACAAACATAGTAGCAATTAGAGAACTAAAAATTACAGTAAAGAAAGGAAAAACAGTCAATCTACCCACAATTCACCTGCAGCTCAGGAAAAATTGGTATGTATACATGTTTAACCTTCTAATGTATACATATCTAATCTTCTCTTTTGCCATATCAGATGGTATGTATACATGTTTAACTTGGACATAGATTTCCTTTTTAGACTCAAAGCCAATCACTATAGCCCTCCAATGCGCAGAAACATCATTCTTCTACTTCGATTGACCCATAAATCACCCCTAGCAGCAAGCTAGATGGTAATGAAGCTACCAATGACATCGTTGAAACATCCCCAATCGTTTTCAATTGTCATTGAACTGATCGCTAGAAGAAGAGGTTAGAAAAACATCAAATGATAAATGATTCCGGCGCTTGTGAAGAATACCTGGGCGCAGAATGCGAATGTGCTAAGAAAAAGCGCGAGAGAGGAAGACACAGTTTTTATAGACAAGGGAAAAATACAAATATTCGGTGGTAAATCAGGGCGGGACGGACTTGCAATTATCACCCCCCACCCACCAAATCTGAAACTCAGAAAGGTCCGAATCCTATCGAACCTGCAGATGAACGACACCTGGAACACAGTTCCAAGCCTGGCTTAAAAAAGCCTGTACATGCCTGATTAGATATTGGCTCGATGTTTTCCACGCTGGCATCCTTAGCTGATCCCAGGAAACCTCTGATGTTAGATGACAATCATTCAAGGATACAAAACAATAAACATATTCCAGATGCTTTGCAGATCCCTAAAACAACACTCAATACCCTTAAATCTACTGAATTCTTAAGTAGAATGTTAAAATAAATAACAGATAAGGAATCAAGCTAAAAAATTGATTAACTGCCTATTCATCTTTAAAACAACAGAATTGTTAGGCAAAGAGTTGAAAGCCTGTACTGCACCCAAAACATCCCAATAATTTTGATATTTGCACTTTGTGCAGAACCCTAAATGCAGCAAGTTGGGTTAGAATTTAAGCAGCGCTTTTTTACATTGTAAATGCTTATCTCCAAAGATTTGTAATAGTGTTGGATTTGAATAATTCACATGTTCATTGGTTTCTAAAATTCGTTATTAACTATGGTGCTGACGGCCATGAGCACAGCCACAACAGTTGCTGTAAAATAGCACCTATGCAAGAACCTTCAAGTTTGTCACAAGCTCACTCTATGGTAAATAGATGTATCAAGGGCTAGTTCTGATTATTTCTTGCACTTATAGGAATTGATAATTAGCATTCAATAACTTTGAGATAGACATGAAAAGGCAAACACACCACCACCTGCCATCACCCCATCTTTAGAACAATCTCACAATCACCCTGTCCTTTCTGCAACCTCTCTGTTGGCGCCTTCGAGAGCCTCCCGAACACTTGGTGTGGAGAAAATCACGGATGAACAAAGATCAGGATTCATGGGTGCAGTGGCCTGGAGAGTTGTCAATTTCGGTGAAGCGGCCATATCGATTGGAGCAAAGTGCTGCAGAGCTGAAGGCAGAAGACAGAAAAGTTGGAGCATTAAAGTTCGCATCTGTTCAGCAGAGATTTTTATAGGCAGTCCAGAAAGCAGAATCAGAACTGTGAATTTTTCCAGATGGCAGCATCGCAGAAGAGAACGATCGAGAAGCAAAATTTTGGCTAGGCCTCAGAAAGCCAACTGAAGGAAGATCAATGGTTGAGATTGACGGGAATAAACGGTGCGATGCGGCGTCGTGGTGATGTACGAATAATGATTTGACACAGCCATGGTTTAAATGGGCATAATTAAGATGGGCAATTCGAGAGTTCAAATGGTTTAATGAAAGAGGGGGCAGAAGCAGCAGGCCAAAGAGAAGGTACCGCTACTAGATTTGCGGCGAGATATGGGAATCTGGAATTGGAATATACTCTAGATATTGACAGGTCAGCAAAAATTGATTGGGCCACCATGGTATGCAAGAGTCAATAGGGCTATATAAGACGAATCAGGAATGAAGCGAGAACACTATCAGTTGCAGCGATGGACATGGTGAACACTATGCCAAAGAACTGCCTTGAGTGGATTACCTGTCGGATGAATGATCTATATTTGTGGAAGATGAAGAATTGTGGAATTCCCATGGATGGCTAGCTAGCTGGGGCTGTGGATAATCTCGACCCCGTATTCAACTATCAGGACGTGATTCTGCACCTGCACTATGATCTGGAGCAAGGTTATGTGATCCTGCAGGCCTGTGCTGCTCCCAACCCGGAGTCGCCGTAAAATTTAGAGTAGGATTTTGTGTATAGAGTAAGGGCAAGGTGTCCAAAATTGTGGACCGGGTGTTTTTGCACCATGGTTACTGCGGTTAGAAAATAGATTTTTGTGCACTGTCATCACGGTGTGAAAAGGACCATTTCAGATTGTGTAGACAAGGTGTTTTCGCACTGTGGCCACGCTCCTCAAAAATGACCAGTATGATCTGACCCAATCCCATAAACCCTTTAACATAAAAAGTTTATAGTAGCCATGGTGCGAAAAAGGCCTTCCCAAAAATTGTGGACATGGTGTTTTCGCACCGTGGTCACTGTGGTCAAAAAGTGGATTTTGGCATACCGTCATCATGGTGCGAAAAATGCCTTTCCAAAATGTGTAGATAGGGTATTTTCACACAGTGGCCAAATACAGAAGGCAATAAATAAAATAACATATGACCAAGATATTATTATAGATCTCGAAAATGCACTTCCATAGTATAGACTTGCCGACGGTGATTGTATGATATAAATAAAATTCATACTTCTAGATTTGAACAAAAGCTTTTATTAATACAAAAACCTCTCAAATACATTTCCTTTTCTTGGCATTCGGGCCTGGAGTACCAGCATGAAATGCTTCTAAGTCCTGTTCTTTTACTCCAGTTTCAATCGCATCTAACAGCCACAATATGTCAGGGTCCTTTTGAGCACAGGACAACCAAAGTGCTTCCTTATCCGTTCCACTCAAACCTAGTACTGCTTTATTTGCAAGGATAGAGTACATGCTGAAGCGTCCGAAGACGTACATAGTTATGTCTCTATCTACTGCTGCAACTCTATTATAGTTTTCGACCAGGGAAACATGGTTTCCAGCCAAGCTTTAGGATCTCTTCTGCTCCAGATGGACTACATTTATTGTGAAACACAACAACTTGCCCCTTGTGAAGGTAGCCCATATAATGTGCAATACTAGCATCCCGACGTAGGGTGACTCTTTCATATCTTGCGCAGAAGTCATCAATAAACAACTCCTACACAAAAGCAACATCAGAATAGAAGTAACAAATAAGCACGAAAATAAGATAAATACCTCTTTCTTGTCACACTCGAGTACTGCTGGCTTTGTTATCGAGAAATAGGACCTCAACAACTCAGGTTCTGTGAACACGGAAGCAGTGCTTGGAAAGCTAGGAGCTTCAAATTGGATATCGTTCACTGCCTCATACCTTGCTTCAGCTTGTTGCGGGACTATATCAAATGTGTCCTTTGGAGGGATTGAAGATCCATCATAAGTCACAGCCTCCATAAGTCTTCCCAAGCCCACAAAGACATATATCTGTCCTAGTATCTCGTCCTCTCTCATCCCAGTCACGTGAGATACATCAGGCAGCAATAAGCAAGGTTTCCCACATATGTGGATGGGATATGCTTCCGATAGACCCCAACTAGACAATTTATGCTTGGGGACCTCTTCTTCCAATGGATCCTCATTCTCTTCATTCTCCAGTAGGAGCCTCTCTTCCTCAGGATCTATTTGCTCCTCCACTGGTGAGGAAGGCCGTTCTATCTAAGGGTCATGCACACTTGAAGAAGACTCTGCAACTTGATTTGTCCTACTGTAAATCATGTGTGTGCTTAATATAATCTCTAGGCTGTAAAAGCTTTCTTTGCCTTCTTGCATACATAGTTCTTTAGGTAGCCTTTTCAGAGACCTCCTAATCTGGTCTTGATCAGGCTTCAGAAACATCTTAACAAGCATGTATGCTCATGGAAGGCAATCCAGTAACAGGACATAGTTTCACGTCAGGTCTAGCTCTATTCGTGAAGCTATGAAGAATGCTCCCATATGCATTATGCCTTTTACACTGCCATAATGTCTATTGTCAAACAAAAGTTATTATATATATTAGTTGCATCTACCGGCTCTTGTCTCTTCTCCTCAAACTCTTCTGAGTGCTTCTGACGAAAATCTCGTTCTTTCTCAACTATTGTGTCGTACCATGTGCTAAACATCTCCCAGGCCTTATCTAATTTGCTCTTCGCCATTCCCGTTGACAGCGCCTCAAGTGGTGCCTTCGCACCATAGCCACAATGCAAAATTGTAGAGCTCATAAATTATGCAAGTGTTGTTTTCGCACCGTAGCCACGGTGCGAATTAATGTCGAACATATAATATCAAAGTGTCATTTTCGCACCGTGGCCACGGTGCGAAATTATGGAGTTCATAAATTATGCGACTGTTTTTTTGCACCATAGCCACGGCGCGAATCAGTCCATTATTTGTTGCGTAGTTCTAGGTGTTATTCGCTCTCGTAAATCAACCCACTACTAAGGCGCTTCTCTTGAAACTATCTTCGCACCGTGGCGACGCTGAGAAAGTCAAACTTTAATGGCATTCAAGATATTGAGCATGGTTTATGGTGGTGACACTTTCTTACAGGGTTGGAATGGAGAGCAATGCAAATTCCCAGGGTAAGATGGGCCACCCCATTTTGAGCTTCGACCCCTCTTTAATAAGGTCCAGAATTGATGCATCCTGGCCTGATCCTCAGGCGTATCCTCCAGAGGCTGAACAGGTTTTTAGTGCAGAGGAGTTCATATCAAACATTGTGCATGTTGGTACCGAGGCCCACAGAATTGCAGCTTCCTTTAGGATCTCGAGGAGGCAGTTGACAGGTTTTTATGCTGCTATTGATTCGGCGATTTCTAATGTTGCTTGGAAGCAACTTGGGGCTCCGATGTCTGAGTTGTACGCACTAAGATCACATATGAGCCTTGCTATAGGTCTGTTGACCCCGGAGATCCGTTAGCTTGATGTTGTCATCGAGCGGGCTGCATCTGGGGAACCTATGAACTAGAGCTGTATCTTCTTGATGTTGTGTGTAATCAGGTTATTGTGCAGTACCGTGTTAGTGGCATTTGTGCCAGGTGTACATTTACTGACTTGATGAATATGTAATGCTTGTTATTCTGATGCCTTGTCTTCCGCTTTGGACTAGTTTTCTTATTGTGCATTTGTGGCCATGGTTACTAAGGCTTGTAGAATTTTAGTGGGCTCCAGCCCCTAGGCATAAGGGTGATCCCCTCTCGTGAGATGCCGGGATGAGCATTGGCATTGCGCTGGGGTTCAATTCCTCAAGGTCATTGATGGTCTCCGTTTATTGTATTATAAGTATTGTCCTTCGTCATGGCAACCACTATGTATAGGGATCATCGGATGCATGCCACTGACCATTGCAACTTGGAGTGGCAGTCAGTGGCATGTGTCTGATCGTCCCTATGCATAGGCTTATTGTAATTGTGAGGAAACATAGCATGAACAGGTGAGCTGTGAGCATTGGACTTGAATTGGGGTTCGATTCCCAGGCTCATGTCACATTGGGACGCTGCTGTTATATTAGAGGTCTACAATTTGGTGTTGTATTGGTATGACATCCTATTGTAAACATACCGACGATCTTCAATCCGTCGGCCCCTGCCTCCGTCCCCTGCTTCCGTCGGCCCCTGCTGTCCCCTTCTAACCGGCGCCGCCAATATTTTTGGCGGATAATTGCCGGAAAAGCAAAAAAGGGACAAAATTTCAGGGTCCCTGTTTTTTCGTTGGCAAATTTTTGTGACCAGAAAATTTCGCCTGAAATTTTCAGCTGACGTGGCGGGGCCACGAGCGGCTGAGCTGAAAATTTCAGAGCGAAATTTTCAGCTCACAAAAATTTCGCCTTCCATAATCTTTGTATGATGCTGTTATATTAGAGGTCTACAATTTGCTGTTATTATCGCTTGTTATTCCTTATCGTTTGATTATACCCATTGATCTCTATAATATTCCCAAGTATATTCCTTCTGGTGCATTCTCCACCGTCTGCAGAATCCATGATGGGGTCAAATGACCTTTTCCACCTCAGCATATGATTCCTGAACCATTGCGTGCAAGTCAATATGTAAGTCAATATCTAAGCCAGAATACAGACGTCTCAGAGACAATAATTTGAAAGGAGAGATGTCTCACAGACAATACTTCAAAAGAGGAGTTGAAACCCCTATGCCACTGGGCAGCGCCATCAAACCAGCGAGCAATCATACCGAATTCTTCCAAGCAAGCGCCCAACAACTTGCATAGGCCGCATATTCTTAACGGAATCACGAGCGAAATGCCGGAAGCACTGGATGGTGCAAGCAGAGACGGATCAAAATTTGAATAAGGCAATTTCAATCCAATTAGATATAACAATAGGAGACTAGTGCTTTTCCCATCACAGATCCACAACACAAGGCACCATTGGACATCCAACAGATCTTAGAAATTACCCAATAGTTGGATGAATAGATACATTAAAAAATCTCGTTTGTAGAAGCGGGTCCATGCTTTATCTGCAAGATAATCACAAATTTCTCATCCTTTGTTACCTACTTGCCAATAGAAATGAGTTCTCGATGAAGCCTATCTTCAAGAAATTGAAATATGAATGGTTATTTCCTATCGATCAACTCATAATTACTCATTCATTGTGCCCAAACGAAACCAGAATTGGTATCAATCAGAATCGCCCTTTTGTTGAAAAGCCTAATAAATATTTCAGTACACAGCGACCACACCCAATTATGATATAGCGAGGTCTGCTGTTTCTACAAATAACTTGTTGTAAATAACAAAATTGCCATAGAAGACAACTGTTCAGTGGAGCCGTTAATCAGGAATGCTAATATATGAAAGCTCTGGAGGAGGCAGAACAAACACCTCTCTCAGGAAGAAGCTCAAGGCTACCAAAACAAGAAATGTCTGGTAAAATTCAAAAGCTGCTTCATTTCTGCAACAAAAGCCTTGCTAAAACTCAAAAGTCTCAGAAAGATGGCCAGAAACTTCGGTTCCAAACAGAAGCGATTGCTCAAATCTGGCTAGAAGCGAGTTCTCCGCTCCGCTGTATCGACTGCCTCCGCATGCCCGCCAGGTGTTCTAAACCCTAACTACGTGTTCTAAACCCTAACATCCTAACATAGAAAATACAGAAGAAAATGAACATGCTCCCAGACTCAAACTCCATATTCCAGCGTAGGATTTATACGTATAGGTATACGAATACAACTCCAAAACCACACTAAATCATAGGGTACACGATACTCCATCCACATTTTGGGAACCTTATTGGTATGACATCCTATTGTATACATACCATGCTAAGCAATGGTGCCTGGTCAATAGGTTAACACGGGTTGATTTGACCCCAAATTGAATTGGGAAGGGCGAATAGGATCTATGGAGAGAGAATATTCCATGAACTATGCCACAATAGGACCTACAAAAAATAATACACTCTACAATAATACACAAGCGATGCATCCAATTTTCATGAAATGATAGTCAAATTTGCATGAGTCTTGCCAAGCACAACAAGAGTACCTCTATGATACTTGTAAGGCTCTGTAGCATGGGTTTTCGACCCATAAATTCTCAGTGACAGAATTTTATAATCTAGGATTTTAGACTTAACTTTGTCAATTTTTACATCCAACGCCACCTTCTGTTTCAATCCGTTAGATCCAACCCATTTTTGTGGAGGCTTGTGTTCCCTACATTTGTTTTGTATGACAGGTAGACCATGTATGAGACTTTTATAAAAATAAACGTTGTCATGAAGAGAGGATGATTGAAGTGAGACATCGCTTTACCAGCACTTAAAAAACTTACACAATACCTCTGCTAAGTCCTGTACAATGGAATCAGACACTCCATGTTCTTCTATTATGCCTAACTAAGATGACAACCATGATTTATATTATTTCCTCATTTGCTCTCTGTAAAATCAGCTTCAATAACATCATCTCCATCAGATGATTTTGATGTGGCACTCGAAGCTGCAGCTCCAGGAGGTGGCGCGCCAGCTTCAGGCTGCCCATATAGGGATTGCCCAATTTGCATTACTTCTTGGTTTAGTGCTGAGATTGCATCCTTTATAGCCTGTGTGCTGTTTCTAGAAATGGCCTCCCTAAGCTCCTTTAGCTTGGCTTCAACTTTCTCCTTTACTGCTGCTGGAACCTTCTCACCAAGCTCCTTGATCTGCTTCTCAGTTTGATAAATCAATGAATCGGCCTGATTTCTTGTATCCACAGCTTCTCGCTTCTCCTTATCCTCTTTTGCATGTACCTCAGCTTCTTTAACCATTTTATCAACCTGCGACCATAGTATTACAAGCATGTTTAGATATTCTCAAATAGAAAAAGACCATACATGGAAGACATCGTTCTTACCTCAGAAGATGAAAGGGTACTTGCTCCAGTTATAGTAATATCTTGTTTCTTTCCTGTGCCTTTATCCGTAGCGCTCACAGACAGGATACCATTTGCATCTATGTCAAATCGAACCTCAACTTGAGGCACTCCCCTTGGGGCAGGGGGAATGCCATCAAGCCTGAAACTACCTAATGACTTGTTATCTCTGACAAACTCCCGCTCGCCCTGAAGGACATTAATCTCTACACTAGTTTGCCCATCAGAAGCAGTTGAAAATACTTCAGACTTTGAGGTAGGAAGTGTGGTATTCCTTGGAATAATTTTCGTCATGACTCCACCGAGTGTTTCTAACCCCAGTGAAAGTGGAGTAACATCTAACAATACCAGATCACTAACTTCCCCAGCCAACACTCCAGCCTGAATGCAGCACATGATAAGATGAATAAATACATAGATAGGCATTGTCACATGAATACTTGAGCTGGTGGAAGAACTCTAACCTGGACAGCTGCTCCAAGAGCAACCACTTCATCAGGGTTAACAGATACATTAGGTTCCTTTCCTGTCAACTTTCTCACAAGGGCTTGGACAGCAGGAATCCTAGTTGAACCTCCAACTAATACGACTTCATTGATCTTATCAAAGGAAAGCTTGGCATCATTCAGTGCAGTCTCCACCGGTCTTCTACATCTATAAAAGAAAGAGGGGCTTAGACATTGACAACCTAATTTCACTATAAACTACCTAACAAGCTCAGCCCCAGCATACCTGTCTAACAAGTCAGAACAGAGCTCCTCAAACTTGGCGCGAGTTAATGTTGTATCAATATGCTTCGGACCATCAGCAGTAGCTGTTATGAAAGGCAAACTACATACAAAAACCATCGTGAGATTCCAGAACATATGAAAATGACTCAATAAAGGATCAGGACAAATTACCTTATGCTTGTTTGTGTCACTGAGGACAATTCAATTTTGGCCTTCTCTGCTGTCTCGGTAAGCCTCTGTAATGCTTGTTTGTCCTTCAATAAATCAATCCCTTCATCTCGCTTGAAATTTGTAGCTAGCCAATCCACAATCCTCTGCATGCAAAGCAAGTTATATGATGCATGAGCCACATGAATAATTAGGATTCTAGTAAATCAAAAGGAAAACAGTGGAAAATACAAAAAGACCTTATCAAAGTCATCTCCACCCAAATGTGTGTCACCAGAAGTGGATAAGACTTCAAATACTCCATCCCCAACTTCCAGCACTGCATAAACCAGAAATGGTAACAGACGTTAGGTTAGCAGATACGCTCACAATATTCCAATCTAAAGAAACTCAAAAATAGTCAAGTGTGTGTTCAGAACTCAAATGATTAACACCCTCGGACTTACTACCTGAGACGTCGAAGGTGCCACCTCCAAGATCAAACACAAGTATGGTCTCACTGGCCTTCTTATCAAATCCGTAGGCAAGAGAAGCAGCTGTTGGTTCATTGATGATTCTCAGCACATCAAGACCAGCAATACGCCCAGCATCCTTGGTCGCTGTGCGCTGAGAGTCATTAAAATAAGCTGGAACAGTGATTACAGCTTTGTTTACTTTATCATTCAAGAACCTTGAGGCATCTTCAACCAATTTTCTCAAAACCTGTATAATAAAACAGTCATTAAATTGAGCATGCAAAGGCAACACAAAGTTTAAGAATAGATTCAACAAAACCTTGCAGGAATAGAAACAGTTAGACCATGACGGTGATAATGATAAGAAAGTAATATATAGACTAAATACCTGAGCTGAAAACAAAAACAAATTTCAAGAAGAGGAAAATTGAGGGAAAGGTAACAGTTCATTCACGGTGATGCTAATTATCAGAAACCTAACAAGTATTAAATACCTGAGCTGAAATCTCCTCAGGAGCAAACTGCTTTCCAATAGCAGGGCAGTCAAGTTTAACATTGCCATTCTCATCCTTCACAACTTTGTAAGACACCTGCTTGGACTCCTCACCCACCTCCGACATCTTTCTTCCTACAAACCTTTTCACAGAGAAAAAGGTGTTCTCAGGGTTAACCACTGCCTGTCGCTTGGCAATCTGCCCTACAAGCCGATCCCCATTTTTTGTATAAGCAACCACAGACGGAGTTGTCCTTTGGCCCTCTGCATTTGTTACTATAGTTGGCTTACCACCCTCCATAGCCGCAACTGCAGAATTAGTAGTACCTAAATCAATCCCTACAACTTTCTCACTGACTATCCGAACTGGACCTCTGGCATGCCATTCCCTGCTGGTTTTCCATGCTCTTCTCTTCGCCTTTGCACAAAACTTGCCATACTCATTAATTAAATCGGTCTTATTCGACAATTTGTTTCCGAAAAACACAGTTCTATGTGAATTCGAAGAACTGGAGGAACATTTAAAAGATACAAAATTTGGGCTGGAACCCAAAGCTTGGGTGGTTGCCATAGCCATGTCTCCGCACGAGAAACTCGATATCGATGGGGATCAAGAGTAAGAACCCTTTGTTGGAGGGCACTGAGTCACAGATGGGATATAGGCCGTGTTACATAGAATATTTCGAGAGAATGCATGTACAGACATTTTCGTCGATTCCGAAGCAGCGAAGTTTCTCGAGCTGTATAGAAAGTGTATCATGTATTCTTCTGTTTCCACTTGTCGCTCTCCAAATAATTGGCCAACATTTAGAACTGTTATGCTAGAACTTAAAATCGCAACCACACGACCAATCATGTGAAGGCTTTTGATGGAGGAAACAGCATTGGCTCGGGGGTTTCCTGAAATAAACCCCCTGGCGACGCCGCTAGCCAGGGGGTTTATTTCAGGAGCGGCGTCGTCGGGGGTTTATTTCAGGAAACCCCCGAGCTAATGCGGTTTCGCCACGTAAATGTCCACAAGGACAAAATTTTTGCTACGTGGGAAAAAAAGAAGGAAAAATTTTGGTTCTCTTCCGGCAGCGACGGAGTGAGCTTTTTTAAACTTGCTTGCTTGTGACAGATTCGGTTGCAATTCAAGCTTGCTTGCTTGTGACAAATTCGGTGGTTTCTTTTGTTTTGTGACAGATTTTGTGCGGAGCTATTGTGGCGGAGCTATGGCAGAGGAAGCCCTGTTTGTGAAACAATAGTATGGCGAAGCTATGGCATCTTGAAAACACGATTAATGGAGGTTTAAACACAGTCCGCCTTCCATAGCCAGAGCTTTGCAAAGCGGAACCTCCATAGCCGACCTCCATAGCCAGAGCTTTCCAAAGTGAAACCTCCATAGCCGACCTCCATAGCCAGAGCGGTACTGAAATCAGAAAACCTTTTAGAGGTTTCCTGGCGGAGCTCTGGCAGCGCCGCCTGAGCTCCGAGCAGGTTGTTTACTGTTTTGAACAAAAGCATAAAAAACCAGAAATTTCGTCCTTGTGGACGTTTACGAAGGGAAAACCTATGCCGAACATCCCAGAATGTTGCCTAAAGCAACATTTTTATAACGTGGAAACAATTTAGGTTGAATTCTGTGGGCACTAAAATCTTTGAAATGTTAGGTAAAATCTTGAGAAAATAGGTAAATCTTCATAATCGATAGGTAGGATGAGCACTGGGGCTGGATAGATCTCTGATCGATGAGGTAAAATCAGCGGGAGAAGAAACGGTATTTGCTGAGAATGCGGCACAGGAAGAAACCTAAAAAATTGTTAACATTCAGAGTTTGAAAGTTTGCCACATGGCGTGGCGTTATTGGACCTGCAGGTAGAATTCAACCTAAACTGTTTTTATGTGCAGAAAGAATATTGTATTCAGATATTTGCCACCCTTAGCCGTGGGGACTTTTCCAATGTGTCTTTTGACAGTATTTTCCAGACATGTGGTATTTTCTAGATATGTGATATCAAGATCACTTGTTACAAGTGTTGTAACATTCCGTCATTAGCATTTAAAGCAAATGGATGTAATGAACCAGCACTTAAAAAGCACATAAGTGTGTTGTCTAGCACCAAACCTACCTACCATAATTAGCTACGAGGTGATTAGTGGGTGGTGATTTGACAATAGATTATTGTTCTTAGTATGGTACCATGCATTGTACTTCAGATAATGATAGATAGCTGAATACAATCCATTTGTCTTTGTTTTGGTAGCTTGAACTCTCAGATACTTCTTGTGCATCATGTTCCCTTTCCTTGGCACTTGCATTCTTGACATGGTATCAAAGCTTTGACTTTGACATGGTAACAAAGCACTAGATGCTGCTAATATGGATTTAAGATCGATATTTGCAATGGAAAAGGATGCGTGCTACAACCAGATTATCTTCCTGGCAGTTCTGTGATCAAATCTTTGACAACAGGTTCCTAACAATGGAAGAGGAGAATGACTCTTATTCTCAATGCTGGAAGGGTTTGGTGAATTGTTAGTAATCAAGAACTTGCACCATATGCCAAGAACATTGTTGCTTCACATGCTTGGCAGCACTAAAAGGCTAAATAAAGTTTCAATGAATTCTCTATCGCATAAGGAACATCTTCCAGCAGTTGGAGAAGAGCATCATATTTCACAGCCCACGCAATTGTTTCTCTTCTTCATGTCACTTTGGGATTCATTTGATTCTTGTGAAGCAGTTTCATGCAATACAAAGATATTGGTCTCAATTAAAAAATCATCTCTATAAGATGGAGAGAAGCTATAGTGAAGACCTAGGAACATGTTAGGCATAGGCTACCTGGTCTACCGGGCTATCAACACTACTCATTGTTTAATGAGTGCACAGGCAAGTGGGGACATGGAGTATAATTGCCTGCTACTATAGAACAATCCTTGCCTGCCAGTCTTCCTACACAAGATGGATAGACACAATCGTTCCTCATGGTATGAATACAACATTGTAGTGGCCATCCCCTTCTTATGGCAGCATGCTTCTTCCAAATGCAGAATCTAACTTTTATTGTTGCCACTCAGATGGGATTCGTATGTTGATCTATATGATGACATATAACATCACAGACAATTGGGTCGGGTCATGTTATTTGGAGACTTTTATGCACGCATGGGTATAGAAATTTGACACCTTGGCAGAGGATATATTACAGCTCTACCATGCAGAGATTGTTTGGCGAGTGTCAGATGAAAAACCACACCCGTTCACGCGTATAGCAGAGAATTGCTTTAGATGTGCAACATCTTTGACTTGGTTATCTGCAATAGTTTAGCGCAATGGTCATCCTCTGCCAACTACACTTTGTAGAATGGAGAACCACTATGAGGGGCGGCTCGATTGTTGTGGATTATGTGCTCGTGCTAAGCAAGATATGCACCTGGTTACCTACCTTCATGTTGGAACAAACAGTAGGGATAAAAAAGTAGACTTAGATCACCAACCACTTTTTTTGCAGCTGGCATGGCAGACTGTTCGGATCCCTTATACTACAATTCCTCGCATGCCGCAGCTACACTTGGATTATGACCATGCAAAGGCTTATGTCCAGACGCTCACAGATGACCTGGGAGAAATTCTGCAGCTGATGTGTTTATGACTTTTGCCGAAAGGTGCTTTGGAAGAAGCTGCCCACATAGGACTTCAGGGGCAACAATCTTCCTCGTAATCAGTGGTTTGATGCTGAATGTACAGAAATGAAATGTTGGCTTCTATAGACCACCGATCCCGATTTACACCCACATGCGATCAGACAACATCGCACTTTTTCCAAGGGAAAGAAAGCCAAGTATATTGCAGAGCATCAAAGAGAAATATTATGTTTCATGGATCATCATTCCAGGACCTTCTGGCAAAGGGTACTAAGGCAGCCTTTGCAGCCTACGAGGAACATCACTTCTGACCAATGGGTACAATAATTGCAGTAGCTTTAGATCCTCAAGGGGTTCGAACAATAATACCCGCACAGATGGTCTAGCGGTAGTAATCACAGGGGCAGAGGTCAAACATGGCTTACAACTTTTTGCCAATGAAAAGGCAGCAGATTTAAACGGCATAGGCAAAGCCTCTTAAATGGGAGGGCCACCCATAGTGTCCATCAAAACTGCATAGTTCAATATGGCATTACAAGAAGGATTTTGTCCACAGTGGGCCACTAGCAGGATTGTTTCCATCTACAAGGTAGGTGACCCTCACTGTCCAACTAATTACCAAACAATCATAGTTAGTTCACTATTTTCAAAACTGTCAGCCAGCATTCTCGAGCAATAGTTGACGATATGGGCGGAGGAGGCAGAGGTCCATGCCCTCACATAGGTAGGATTCAGGCCCCCAAACTCAACCATTGATCATATTTTTAGACAATAAACCTTGGTTGAAGATGCAAGAATTGTTGGCACAACTTGAATTGCTGCTTTGTTGATTTTGCACCTTTGACACTGTGCCTAAAAAAAGGGTTGGAAAAGATTGAGACAGTTGAAGGCCTTTATGAATCTATAGACTGTGTGAGATATGCCCAAGCCAATTTGGGATCCGCTAGGGTTTCCCACTCTCTCTAACACTGGGTCTTTACATTAATCAATTGGAAGGTTGGCTTGCTAAACATGGGGCCGGGGGACTCAATTCATATACACCAATGACGTGGATCTCCTAGCTTACACTCCAGATGATATGCAGCACCATCTGGATGCCTTAAACACTTTTTGCTGGGCCACTGACATGCGCATTAACTTGGCCAAGACTAAGCTGATGCTCATCTCATCCTCACGTCAGCCAAGGTCTCCCTCATACACTTATCAGGGACAAAAGGTAGAGGTGACGTCCACCTACATGTATTTTGGGGGTGGAGTTTCGATCTACCACATACTGGAACACTTCTATCCAGTTGCAAGTAACAGCAGATTGGAAGGCATTGTATGCAATGCTAAGCAACATTCATAAAACAGAACTGTATGACTGGATAGCTAGATCATTAGGCAGCTTATATACGCCGATGATGTGGATCTCTTAGCTTACGTTGCAGATGATATGCAGTGCCATCTGGATACCTTAGACACTTTTTGCCGGGCCATTGACATGCGCATTAACTTGGCCGATGCTCATCTCATCCTTGTGTGCCAAGATCTCCCTTATATACTTAGAAAAGGTAAAGGTAACGTCCACCTACATGTATTTGGGGGTGGAGTTTGTTTACGGTCCAGATTCGAGAGAGTTTGGAGACAGTTCTCTGTGAGAACCCTTGTATCCTGCAAACTTCCTTAAGGAAGAAAGATTGTCACGCGGGTTTTGTAATACAAAAGAAGAAGAAGAAAACAAGACAACAACAGATAAGAATAACTATCTTTGATTCAAAGAGAGTACATGAAAGGCTCCATGAGGAAATGAGACAAAAAAAAACACTTGAACTTGTTTAAAGATTTAAGTCTAATTCTCAGGTATATATAGTACAATGATCTCTGCCCCAAAATAGCAAAGGCTCTAATCCTCCGTCACCTAATCTCGTGATTCCTGCCATGACTCGTGGAACCATTATTGCCATGAGTGGTAGTGAAAGTTGGCAGGCCGTGGAGCATTTAGGCCGTGGAATCTCATGGTCACTTCTTCTTGGTTGGCGTGACCTTAGCTCCTGATGTGGATGCCTGCCCTTTGCCTTTTGGCTTTCTGCTTTAGGAATAGTCTCTGCTTTGGGGCATGGGACTAACACTCCCCCCCACCAAAGAACACTCAGAGGAGAGAAAAGCAGGAAAAGTTTCTGGGGGAGGGAAGTTGTCAAGTCCCCCTGCATCATCTTGGCGACTGTGGGGCCGAACTTGATTGTGGTACCTAGCAACCAGGTTTTGGCATTGATGGAGAGCATCAGGCATGGTCTGTAAGAACGTGGTGAGCAGCAGCTGGCACAAACTGGCATTCCATCATGAGAAGAGTCTCAAGGCCAAAGGCACAGACACTGGCATTGGGGTTGCAATGAAAAATTGCTCGCTTCCTGTTCAAGGAGCTCGTGAGAATACAACAAAGGGCAGCACAAAAACTAGCTTGATGATGAACAGATGGGTCTTGAGAAGTAGCAGTCCAGGTCATCAACTGAGAAAGTCCTGCAACTAGTATTTGCGAGCGTTTTCTAGATCTTCTCATTTGGGATGTAAATCCAATTGTTGGTGGTGTCCAGACTGTCAGTATCCGTCCATGCATGTCATCGGACAAAGCGTGGATCCCATGTAAGATCAACAATGATGTGCCTGGGAGTCCACTCAGCATGGACTTCCAATGTCCTCGTCCAGAAAGAGGAGCGCCAGTCTGCGGTGAGGTATTCACGCCGTGGCGGGGCGCCAAGTGGGGCATAAGGACTGGGTTATGGAGGAGGATGCATCTGCTCATTCTGGGACTGAGCGCGGAATTTCATGACCAAGTCAGGATCCAACTATTTGCATAGCATGTCCCAATCTTATGGTGGCATCAGGGTCTCAAGAGGAGAGGGTTCCCAGTCCCAGAGAACAACCTTATTTTCCAGATATGTCTGGAGAGTATTGAGTGTGCCAACATGCTGGAGAAATAAATGTGTGTTGCCTGTGCCCTACTCGCGCTGTACGTGGTCTTGCGCACATTTAAGAGCCTCCTATGCCCAAGGGGTGAGATGGGAGTGAAGCTCAGGCATATATTCGTTCTGGAGCGTGGCCACTGGCGTGGGATCAGAAAGGTACAAGGTGCACTGTTCTTCAATGGTAAGTTCAGGTCAAAGATGGACAAAATCCTGTACCGTAAGAGCACCTTCAATTGAGCCTGAAGCACTGAGCCATTGGATAAGGAAGAGATGTCATTGTGCCTAAGGTATCCGAGAGGAGAGGATAATCCGTGCACGTGTGCTCAGTAAGAACAGAATATCGTTCCATATTGATGTGGGCATCCTCTATGGATTGTTCCGCCTTGTTGGAGCTGATGTTTGAGATCCTGGATTTGATTCGTCCTGTCGTCCACCAGGCGCTCGAGTTCCTTAAGCTTGATTGCTATGAGAAGAAGTGACACCCATAGAGGATAATTGGAGTTGGAGATCAGAGAGCTCTATATCATCGATGATCTTTTGTTTGACAGCTCTATATCATCGATGATCTTTTGTTTGACAGCATTATGCAGCTGGGTTTCCAAGGACTTGGCCTGGAGTTGAGCAGCCGTGACCAACCTTCCAGTTCTGTGATATGTATTTGTTTGTGCATGGTGACACCTTTCTATACTTGAAATTCCTCTTGAAAACTGTGCTAGAGTGCGAAGGTGTCCTGTAAGAGCTGATCTTTTGCTGTAAGCTGGTCTTGGAGTGTTTGAATCTGGATCTGTAAGAGAGCATGTATGGCCTCTAACTGAGCCAAAGCATTTTGAGATTATTGTAACTCTTCGCATATGGAAACGTTTTTCTTGCAAGTGCTCGTCAATTTGATGCTTTTGAGGGAAAAGGTCCTGGAGATCCTTTTTGAGAGCATCAGAGGAATCCAGATGATCCTTGATGCCATTCATCAGCTTATCTTGAGACTTCTATAATTGCAGGATGCATGTAGCAACCTGATGCTCATATTCATAGAGAGCTTGTCAGGAAGGCAGTGGAGGTGGGTGCAGAATGTCCTAGGAAATGGAAACCTGTGACTGTTGATGGGGGTCTGATAGAGTATTCTTTTCTGAATGGTGAGAAGAGAAGATAGGAATTGGAGACTTACTGCGTGGGGATGGACTGCGAACTTCTTCTTGAATGTTGACATTTTGTTGCTAAGAGTGCTCATCTAGAAGGTCACGTATGGCAGGGATTTTGGAGGGAACTCTACTGGAGACCCGTGACATAGAGGTGCTGCCATAAGTGAACATAGTGCTGGGAACAGGAAGAGCTTGATTTATGAGTGCTGAAAATGTGCACCCATAGTAGAATCAGAGCCAGAGCCTGGAGCTTTCCTGAGACGATCGAGTTCTTCAAACATGCGATGCATCAAAAGTTGGGGCCAGTCAATGACTTGGCTGAATGAATGGCAGCTATAGCTGTGTTGAAGAAATACTTGTTGATGTGAGTATTCTTGACGACATGTCCAAGGAATTTCCACCACAGGAATTTTACAAAGGACTCATGGCTCTTTGCAAAAGTTGTGAGCTTGGTGGAAATGGCAGAATACGAGTGATCAATGTAGGGGATGACATCAAAGTCTTGCAAATCGGACCACCCTAATAATCTTGGCGGGCTGACAAGGTGAAAAACCAGTCAGACCAACGCTGTAAGAGGGATGGGGTGTGTCATCAAGAGTTTGAAAGCTGTCATGAGTACTAACCAGGTTGGCGACAAACTACCTGAGTTGTCCAGGATTTGGGACCGAAAGTTCTTGATCAACAAAATAATCAAAGCCCACCCTAACCATGGCAGCCCGATTCTGACCTTGTAAGGGTGCCGAAAGTGGGGTTGTAGAAAAATTTACGGAGGCAAAAGCATTGATCTCCATTGGCGTGTTGGTGTGCAGAGTGCTGAATCATAAAGAGACAGCCATGTTTGTCGACGAAAAGGTTGAAGCGCCAAGGAAGACAATGACTTTGGAGAGCTTGAAAAGACTAGGATTGTGGCAGTTCACTAGACCTTTTAAATCGGATCTCAGAAACTTCCGAGCCATCATGATTGGGAGTGTCTTTTCCAAATCATTGGGCAGCACACTGGAGCAGAAGCTTAATACATGGGCTAAGGATAATGACAAAAGAGCGACCTGTCAAGCTGGCTTTAGAAAGCAATTTAATACATTGGACCATGCTTTGATGTTGAGAGTGTTCGTTGGGAAGGCCAAAGGTCCTAAGAAATTGTTATACCTTACCTTTATAGATTTTTTAAAAGCTTTTGATGGGCCTAGGTGACAAATTGGAGCACATTGGAGTGCCACTTCCCAATAGAGCTGCAGTTTCAAGATTGTACGAGGAAGTGATCGCAAAACTATGCATGGGTCTAGATGCTGCAGTGAAGAACACTATTGGAGTTCGTCAGGGTTGCCCTTTGTCACCCACTCTTTTCAAATTGTATATTGACAAGCTCGAGGAGTGGCTGAGAAACAGAGGAGTTGCAAGTACTCTTTTGGGTGATTTAGTGATTCAGCTTCTATGATATGCTGATGATGTTGGACTAATTTCCAATACACCTGAGGTTACAAATGCATCTGGATAATCTAGCCACATTCTATGAGTCGAAGAAGATGAATGTGAATTTATCTGTCTAAGACTATGGTGTTCGGTACTATTAGTAGATCCAAAGTTACAAGGGTGAGGCATTAGAAATGGTTAATTGCGACAAATATCTTGGACTGGAATTCACTACAAATTACAAGTGGAAAGAGTGTATAAAAAAGTGTAACGGACCCATGGGAGACCGCTCGAGTGGATCTTGGTGTCGCATTCCCGAGACACCGGCATAAATGGGTAGAAGCGACTACTCATAAACATCTAGACGATTTTGCCTAGTTGGTTAAGGGCATGTCGGTTAGGAACGTTACATTTAGTATCAGAGCAGTGCTCGAGTTCGAGTCCCCATGGAGGCAAGTATGACTCGAAATACCATTGGATGGTAGGTCATGACTTGATCTTGGACACCATGGGATGGTGTAGTCTATGGTTTGTGATGCTCGAGGAGGAGCATACACACTAACCCCAAATTTGGCTCTATGTGTAGTTTTTTGCTGTATTTTTTGTAGAAAAACAACACTTAAAGCCCACCTGTTGTTTTGTTCCGAAAATGCTAGAAACAACGTGTAGTTTTTGGCTAAAAAGTCTATGCATAGAAAATTGATAGCCTTTCGAAAAAAATTCAATGCGTTGTTTTTAGGTGTTGTTTTTTTTTGTTTTTACTAAGAAAATAACATGTGGTTTTACAGAATATCCGCATGTGGTAATAGTAGTTGTTTTTAAGTGTTGTTTTTACTAAAAAATCAACATGTGGTTTAACATAATATCCACGTGGATAGTAGTTGTTTTCAAGCGTTATTTTTACTAAATAATAACAGGTGGTTTAGCAAAATATCCACATGTAGAAAGGTGTAGTTTTTAAGTGTAGTTATTACAGGTATAAAACTTGTGTAGTTTTCTTAAGTGTAGTTTTTTAGGGTAAAAATTTGGTTTCTATATGTTGTTTTTAAGCAACCTAGCGTTGTTTCCTTCAAAAACATACATGCTTTTAAGCAATCTAACGTTGTTTCTTTAAATTGCTAACGTCGTTTTCTTAAAAAAGATATTTTTTTTTTCTTTTAATGCTACCATTGTTTCCTTGAAGCAACCAGACCTATTCTTTTTATCTTTGGGGATTGTATTCATTGCTACTTTAGCTCTTATCCAATAGTCCATACATTCATTTTCTAGTTGTTAAACAACTTCATATATTTTGAATGTTTCAAATTTTTTATTGTAAACAAAGGTATATTTTGAATATTTTAAATTCTTGATAGTAAAACAAAGGCATTGAGAAAAATAATATGATCAGTTTTGGTATTATTGAATGAAAGAAACAGATACACAGCAAGAAACATACTTTGAATTCTTGATAGTAAACAAAGGCATTAATAAGCCTTCCAAATTGAATCTGACTTAGAGAAATCTAAGCACTAAAAACAGAGCTTCTCAAAAATTGGCAACAGCTTTATTGGCAGTCCTGATAAGAAAAGGATGAACACAAATCAGTGAGAAGGAGAAAAGAAACAAACACAAATAAGTGAGAAGGAGAAAAGAAAGATCAAGGTTCATCTACAAGAAGCTGCATTACTTGCGTCTCACAGCCGCATAGTCCTTTGTCACAGTTAGAGAAGCTGCATGTTCATTTGTCCGCATTGTCTATGCAAAAAACAACGAAAACAATAAGAACTCATGCAAAATCATGTCAGAACCACAGTGCTTCGTGGACGAGCTTGCAACTATTTCATTTTGTCAGTCAGCTCCTTTATGTGATACTTCTGCATGTTCGATGTGGTTTTCTCCAAACTTGCTGCATAACATTATTTGTAGAAATCAGACTATGCAAATTGAGCTAGTAGCATACAATATTTCAAAATTGCTAAAGTGCAGCTGGAAGAGGACCACATTTCCAAATTCAAGTCTTGTTCAGTTGCATGGCAAAGGGACAATTTAGAACCTCGGCTATGGAATCAAAACATGGTGACTAATCTACAGCATATGATAAGGGCCAAAATCAACAGACATAAGAACCCTACCAGCCGAAGCCACCATCTTCAGTTGCTGCCGGTGGTGCTTGCAGATCCGGCCAGCCCCTGCCGCTAGAATATGGGCTTAAAAAACCTTAATGCCATTCCTCTAGCTTTTGTGAATTCCGCAACCAAAGAATCAAACCTCTCAATGGTCAGGCCAGAAGAAGACTTTCTTCTGTAATAAGGATGTTGGATTCGCCATCATATCCAAAAACATGCAAGGTCACTAAGGCCAGCCCTCGCCATAGCCAAAAGAAAATGAAGAGGTCACCAGCAAAGAAAATGAAGAGGTTGCCAGAGCTAGCGGAAGGGAAAGGAGGAAAAGAAAGAAGTCGCCATAGCCAGAAGGAAAGAAGGAAGAACTTCGTCGGAGGGAGAAGTTAGTGCACGACCAAGGCGGGAAAAGTGGGGACAAATAGGATGATTGTGACGTTCCAGCACAGTATACGGTCCCAGGACGTATACTGTACTACCTTGACACGCGTACACGCCACCTCGACTGACGTGTACGCCGACAGGTAGCCAAGCGGGCAGCCCCTAGGGGGCAACTTGCAAGGTATGTGCATTTATTAATGTGCACATTTTCCAATGTGCACATTTATCTAGGTGCACATTTTCCCATGTGGACACTTTATGCCACCTAGTCATTAAAGGCAAGTGGGCCACACCCAATTATCCCACATGCTTAAAAGGGATAATTGGAAACCCTAGCCCTAAACCCTTGTCTATTTAGGTAGGAGAAACCCTAACTTGCCATTTTCGTCCGTAGGGTTTTAGAGCTCTGTTTTGCTTGCTCCAGGAGTCAAAACCGCCTCCCAGACTCTGTCTGAGCGATTTGACTCATTAGTTTCCCCTTTTAGCTCCATCTTCTAGCAGCCCAGCAGGATGGTCGAGTTCAGAGCAGGAGGAGCGAGCCAAGGATCAGGTATTTAGTCAATTTAATAGCATAAACCATCCTCAAGTCTTTGTATCAGTAGGTTTAGCCTATTAAATTGCCCATAGCAGCCATTTAGATTCCCAGTTACCAAACTCTAACTAAAGAACCTAACTCTATGATATAGATTAGATCTAGTTCTTTAGTTCTTCTCTGATGTATATGGATGATGTATCTCTGTGAACTCATTGTATTGGGAAGGGGGGTAGAGACCCTAAAACTTAGTAGTTGATGCTCCTAGAGTAGCCTCTCTAGCACACTGTCGATTCGGCCTGTGTACAGGAACCACACCTGGTTGTAGGTGAAGGGGCCAGACTGGCTAAGAAGGAGGTTCGTGTTCTGACTCTTGAATGATCCCTCTGGTGTGTAAGGCCTACCGGGGATCATTGTGACTAGGTCTAATGGCTTGCCACTGAGCGCGGGTATGGCATGGGCTCGACACCCGTGGAGTGGTGTTCACTTTCCAGTGGGTTCAGTCGAATAAGGGCAGTGGCCCTCTAGTCACCTTGAGTCAGCATCAGTGATGACTTTATCATCCTCTAGCTGCTTCTAAACTATAGAAATGGTGGCGATTGTTTCCTATTTTTCCAACAATTTTATAGAAACGAATTTAGTAGAATTGGATGTTTTACCATAAAATTGAGGTTTTTACTGTAAAATGTCCATTAATTTGGCGAATTTACTATAATTGGGATGCAATATTATCAAATTTTGGCGATTTTATGAAGTTCTTTAGCGTACGCATCCTAGTAAACCATCGAATTCAGATTTTAAAAAATGGTAAAATATAGCAACTTTACGAAGTTTCACACCTTAAAGTCATCACTGGTCAGCATGGACACCTCTGGTGGGAGTGATCCCTACCTGCCCCATCGGAACTGGGGAGATGCAACCCAGGAGTAGCCCCTTTGGCTATGCATCCGGCGGGCTACAGTCAGGTCCCAACACTTTTCAACCTACTCTGCAAAGTGTGCACAGGAGGGGCAGATGGAGTGGACAACCCAATGCCATGTTCTTATGCCAGCCAAATCCATTGTCATGATTCTGTCTGCAATGAACTCTGGAGACCCAAGCTTGTCAGTCATCCCCTGGAGTCTGAGCCTTGGGTAGGAACTCCCCTTGTGCTGTGTTGATCTTTGTCTATGCAGATGTTGATGTGCTACCCTTTGAGGTGGGTATATGATGATTATGTTACTGACATGTATGTTTACGCTTCCGCAGCTAGGTAGGCCCTGAGGGAGACGGGGTAAAATGACCCCTTCATTCTTCCCACTGGAGACCCAGTACGGTCACAGTGATATGTGGAGGGCCATGTATCAGTATGGAGCTGGTATGGGGGATGAACTCCTGTTTGTATACGGTGCGGGCATCATATATGAGTAGGGGACGTCACAGTGGTATCAGAGCAATATTCTTGGAGACCAAGAGCAAAGCACTGACCATGCTCCCAGTAGTACTAACTTGATAGGATCCTCAAACCTCGAAAAATGGAAAAAAAATTTCTCATTTTTGTAGTATATGCTAAGCTAGTAACAGCTAAGTGAATTAGAATATAAAAAGACTAAAATTAGTGAGCCAAACTCTTCAAAAGTAGGATGGTCTCACACGTCGCGCCAGGACCAATAATGAAAAGTTCATTTTCGGGCTGGGCGCAACGTGTGAGACATTGAGACCAAAACACCTTGAAAAGTGATGAATTTTAGAAAAGCAACATGGTAATTCGAATTTTAAGCTAAAAACTAGCTAGATTAGTATGTTACATTATCAAAAACATGCTTAGAAAGTATAAAATTTAGCATCAAAATCTACCATGTCTCACACGTCGCGCCAGGAGCAAAAATGAAACTTTCATTATTGGTCTGGGCGCAATGTATGAGACCATGAGGTTGGAAATGCTTAAATTTAGCCATGTAGTAAGATAATAAGTGTTTTAGATGACCCAAACAGGGAGTTTGAAATTTGACCTAAAAATTGCCCATCTATAAATAGACCTAGGACCCCCCATTTCCACGTTCTTCCTTAGAAAAATCGCTCCCCCTTGCTAAGGCGATTTTTCGGCGCCGACCTTGGATTGACGAGCCGTCAAACATGGCCCGGACCAAGCAGACCGCTCGAGTTCCCCGACCGGGCGAATCGCCCAGCGCCCATGATCCCAGCCTGATACAGAGAATGCTTCAGGAGCGCCTTCTTAGACATGGCCAGCCTTCATCGAGCGAGGGAGCGGCTTCAGATGAACACCAAAGCGAAGGATCCCAGCAGGTCGATCAAGACGAGGTACACTCCAACGCGGGGACAGAGGTCCTCGACAATGAGGAACCAGACGTCATGCAGAAGATTCTTGAAGAAGTAGAGGAGGAGGAAAGGAAGAAGAAGCAGGAACAAGATCGAGCGGCCGAAGAGAAGGAAGAGCAGAGGCAGCCGACTCCTGAGCCAACCATCGAGGAGCAACTCGAAGCTTGGATTCGAGAGAAGGAGGCCGAGGAGCAAGAAGAGCAGAGAGAGCCAACACTCGAGCCAAGCGAGGAACAAGACCTCGCGGTGTGGATCAAGAAGTATGAAGCCAAAGAACGCCGTCGGGAGAAGAAGGCAGAAAAGAAGAGAAAGAGGGAAGACGAGGAGGCGAAAGCGGCCGACGAGCTGAAGAAAAAGAAGGGGAAGTTCGTGGTGGTGGGCAAAAGAAAACTCATGAAGGTCAAACGAATAAAGACCCCCAACCCCAAGGTCGTCATCACCGAACCATCAGCTGACCAGCCCCCGCCCTCCTCCGACGACTCTGAAGATGAAGACTTCATCCCCAACACCGAAGGGGGAAGCTGTTCTAAACCCCCAGCTGATGAGCAGGCAATACCCGACCCGGAGCAGCCCGAGCAGGTGCAGAAGCCCCCACCATACCCGACGTGGGACCGAAACAAAGCACCGCGGCCGGCTCGAGAGGCGTATGTGATAGACCCCGTCAAGGTCTATCAGAAGAAACTAAGGGAGCACAATGCCTTCATGGCAAAGTGGGAGGCGTACAACACATATTATCAGTAGAACAGAGTACGGGTCATCGAAGGTGGACATCCGACGAAGAGCCAGACCCTAAAGCCGCCACCCAAGAAGCCCAAGCCTCCTAGACCACTAGGCAAAAAGAGAACCGGCAGGAAGGAGAGTGAGAGGAAAGCCCTGAGGGAGATCAGGCATTTTCAGCGTAGCTTCGGGTTCTTGATCTCCCGTGCCCCGTTAACTCATCTAAAACTCATATGCTAGCTCTACTCATATATATAGTACAATGGCCTTTGGCGCAATATAGACACTCGGGATCGATTTGGTCGTGACTCACGGAAGGAGGCCCGATTTGCAGGATCTTTGCCCCAGTGCCTCTTGAAAAGCCTCCGAAATCCCGCTGACGCCGACGCCGGTGCGGTGACGGGCCGCCACTTGTATGAGCGGGCGCCTCTTATTGCGCGACGCAGCTTTGGATGCGTGGTCAACGCCGCTTGGTCTCTCGGCTGGGCCTTTGACGACCGACTTCGCGGCTCGATCGGTGGATCCTTGGACTTGACCTGGTCCGTCGTATGCATGAATAGTCCTGAGGACTAACACTCCCCCCCCACCAAACGACACTCAGTCTGAAGAAAAGGAGGAAGTGTTTCTGAGGGCGGGAACCCAGGAGTCTGAAAGTGATCCTCACGGGAATGAGGACGGGCACCATTATGGTAAGTGCCTATGAGATCCTGACGTTTTTGAAGAGCAGGAGGAGTGTTGAACCCAAGGGCAGGATCGGCATCAAGGAGGAAATGAGAGCGCACCACGTCTTCAAGGGCAGCATGGGCTTCAGAAGAAACAAACTGGCACTCCATGAGTAGGCAGGTCTGGAGACCGAAGGCACTGACGCTTGCATTCAGGTTGCAGTAAAAGATGGGATGCTGCCGATTTAAGGAGCTGACCAGGATGCATTTGAGAGCAAGCACGTAAAACCAGCCCGACGGTAATCAAGGGTCCGGGTGAGGTGGCAAAGATTTCGCAAGAAGGTGTCGAGGCCATGAATAGCATCAGCGGGTCGTTGCCAACCACGCTCATTGGCAATATAGATCCAAGTTTCGATAGTGTCCAAGGTGGCATTATCCTCCCAACCGGAAGGCGTCGACAAATCGGGATCCCCACGGGAGATCCGGCCGAGATCCGAGGCTGAGTCGATCGGGGCCGTGGCCATTCGGGACCTTGGTCCAAAAGGGGAGACGCCAATCAGAGGTGAGGAACCGAGGGCGTGGAGGGACACCCAGGGAAGCATATGGAGAGGGGGCCATGCCCGTGGGCGTGGGCGCCGAGCCCGCTCCCCTCAAGTCATGGACAAGGTCGGGATCAAGAGCTTTGCACCAATGGTCCCAAGCAGAAGCGGGGAGCTGAGAGTATACAGGAGGGCTATCCCAACCCGTGGGAACTGTCTTGCTATCCAGAAGAGCACGCAGATTGATTGTAACCCGCCAAGTGTCGCATATAGACTTGGGCAAAGGGAAGATCCTCGGGATGTCCAAGATTCTTCCAGATTCACTGCGCAGCGCCTCAGCTTGCCATAGAGGTAAATGATGAGCAAGCTCAGGCATGTACTCTTGATGAAGAGCGTGTGTCTTATCATGATCAGATAGGTAGGGGTTGCTATCCAAAAGCAACCATTGAACTGTTGAGTCACCCTGAAAGTTCTGATGTGGCCCATCTCAAATTTATCCCGTATCGCCGGATAGAAGTCATGGAAAATGCACGCCATCTACCGAACAACGCGGAAGGTGATCATATTGGATCTTCACAAAGGAATGAGGTCAAAGACTAAAAGGGCAATGAGTAAACCTTTGTCTTCAATGGAGAGGTCCGCCGATCCGCAGAAAATCCTCGCTGCAATGTGGACATCAACTGGACCATCAGCCGCATACCACTTCAGAAGAAAGAGGTGGCGGCGGGCAACCACATAATCGAGATAACTGGAAGGAATAGGGAAGTCAACAGATATGTTGAGGGCGATGGTAACGTAGCCTTCCTGTTTGGTCTGGGCCTCATCAGCAGACTGAATAGCTTGGTGTAGCTGTTGTTCAAGGTCACGGATCCGGTTCTCCTTTTCTAATGTATAGTGATCGATCACGCGGACCCGTTTCGAGAAGGCGTGGCATGTGAAGAAGATTGCCGGGGAACATTGAGTCGAAGCGTGGCAATCTCGGCGTCATCAATAATTTTCTGTTTTCGAGCCTCCGTAAAGGCGATCTTGGAGGCGTGAGCTTAGAGGTCGGGGCGTGGGAAAGGCTGGCTTCTAAAGAGGCAATTTGAGCGTCACGCGCTGTAAGGTCTTGGGCTTGAGTGTTGTAATGCCGAGAGAGCTCTGTATACAGCGTGTCCAGCTTGGCAATGTCCTTATCCTTGTCAACCAAGAGAGTCTCCCTGGCCTTGCAAGACCTGCTCCAACAATTCCTGAATGGTGGTTTGCAATTGAGCCTGCTGATCAGCAAGCAGACTATGCTGATCTTCGGCAGCCTTTAGATCCTCACGGGCCTGTAAAAGAGCCTCGTGCTTGGCTTGGAGCTGGTCTCCAGAGTGTGAACTTGCGTGGTAGCTGCGTGAAGGTCTCGGTGAACTGCGTCTGAGGCCTCCAGGGACGCTTGAACCCCATTCATGAGAGCATCCTGGGATTCTTGTAACTTTAGAGCAGCAGCTTGAACATCCTGCTGGTATTGATACAGAAGCTGGCGAGGATGTGGAGGCGGAGGGGCCTGCTGTTGCCGTGTTTGTGACGTTTGTGAGACATGATGAGAACTGGAGGGCCTCGTTTTTGTAGAGGAAGAGGAGACAGTGACATGCGTGGTGTTATGCTGGACATGACCAGAAGAAGAAGGGCAGGAAGTGCCAACTGGTTGATTTTGAGGAAGGGAATGAAATGACTGCTGAGTGGAAGCATGAGAAACAGAAGCTGATGGAGGAAGGTAACGACGGATGATGGCTTGAAGATGGCCACCCACTGAAACTTCAGTAACAGAGGAGGGGGTAGCCCGAATACGGTCTACTTCTTGAAGAAGGCGGTAGAACAACAGCTGGGGCCAATCCACGTGGTGGTTGGAGTGGATTGCTGTGATCACCAGATTATAGAACGGCTTATTGATGTGGGTGTTCTTGATAGAATACCCAAGTAACTTTTGCCACAAAAACTTAACAAAAGTGTCATGGGACTTGGCAATATTGGTCAGGCGATGCATGTTTGCTTGATAAGCAGGAGCGCCGAATTCAGTGACATCTATATCCTGTAAGGCAACCCAAGATAAACAAGGTGTTTGCAAAGGAATACGGAATACCTCAGAAATCAGGGGCGGGGTAAGCAAAATGGTGGTGCCATCGACCACAGTAGCGTATCCATTCGGGCTGTTGACGATGTGAGCAATGAACTGCTTCAATTGTTCTGGATTTGGGGCCGGGAGTTCCATTTGCGAGAATTCATAAAGCTTCTGGCGCTCCGCGACTTCACGATTTGGGCCAATGAGGGCTTCACGAAAAGTGGGCGTCAAGAAAGATACAGACTCGAAAAGAGCCGGATCCCTTGGAGCAGAAGCTTGAAGGGTAGGAAATTTGGGCGCAGCCATGGCGAAAAGCATCGGAGAGGAACCGGAAGGATGATCTTGAGAAGGCGGAGAGCGGAGAACAGAAGACGAAGGCGCAGATAGACGAAAAGGTTTTAGGGCGCGCAAGTGTAGGCGAAGGGGCATGATGAGGGCGAACCGGCAACCGTTGATGATGCCAGGTGGCGACAGATGCGAAGTAGGCGATTGAGAGGCAAAAGTTTGGCTAAGTCCCCAAACGGTAAAGGAAGAAGCAATGAACGGTGACGATGAGACGTAAGAGAATGATCGGATGTGACAGCTGGTGAAAGGACGCACATTTATGTTTGACGGGCGTGAAAAGAAGGAATGTCATTTAATGCTGGCAACTCGAAGTGAGATATCATTAAAACGAAAGTGTCAGAAGGTACCATGGCTAGATATGCGGCGGGAGAAAAGATTCCCCATTTAGAAACAGCCTTGCATTGCAAACACGTTGGCGAAATGTCTGATTGGTCCACGTCGACAGGAAGGTCCTCGGTTGGCTATATAAGACGAACAGTGGTGAACGCTGAGACACCCGATGGCGCTCAGTATGTCTGCGGCTGGACTGCACGATAAGTGCACTATGCCATCGAACTGCCTGGAGTGGGTTACGTGCAAGATGGACTGCTTGGACCTCTGGCGGTGCCACAACCGTGGCATTGCCATGGACGGGTGGTGTGCCGGGATGGCTGAGCATCCCGATCCCCATACCAACGGGATGGAGGTGATTCTGCACCTGCGCTGGGACCCTGAGCAGAATTACTACCACATTCTGCGTATCACCTCTGCTCCGAACCCGGAGTAGAGGAGGGTTGTCTCCTTAGGACTTAGTAGATAGGGCTCTGAGCCCATTTTTGTAAATAGGGCGCTGCCCATAGCGGAAATAGATGGGCTCTGCCCACATTTTGTAAAAATTTCACCTATATAATATAAATATGCCGCTTAGTCACTATCTGTTGTGTCTGTGTCTGGGACAACATCTGGTGGATGATTGTCACTTTCTGTTGTATGGAATTGTTTGAGGCGAAAGCCATTAACCAGTGTAGGTAATGGAGTTCCATCTAATTCAGCCAGCTTGAAAACACTGGGTTGCACCACTTGAACAATTTTATAAGGGCCAAGCCATCGAAACTTTAACTTGCCCGGAAAGTTTTTGTAACGAGAATCATAAAGAAGAACCAAATCTCCTTCTTTGAAGGTTTTTGTCTTAAGTCTTTTGTCATGCAATGATTTCTGCAACCGTTGTCCATGAAGAACACGAATATATTCATCCAACTGTTCCAATTGATAAACCCGTTCTTTGAGTGCAGCAGGCAGATTATGGGCTCTAGCCAGTTGAAAACGGAGAGTTGGAAGAATGTATTCAAAGGGCATTAGAGCTTCTTGACCATAAACCAATTTGAAAGGAGTGTGACCAGTAGCTATTTTGAAACAAGTATTGTAAGCCCAAAGAACAGTAGGAAGCTTGTTTTGCCAGTCAGTGCGAGAAGCGTCACAAATTTTCTTGAGAATGGTGAGCAGAGTTTTGTTGGTGCTTTCAGCCAAACCGTTCCCTTGAGGATAGTAAGGTGTGCTCTTGTGATGATGTATCAGTAGGTAATCCGTCAGCTCCTTTATGGTATGATTGATAAAATGGACACCTCGATCACTGACCAGCTCCGTGGGGCAGCCAAAACGCGTGATGATTTGCTGATAGATGACCTTGGCGGTGCTGGCCGCAGTGTTGTCTGGAAGTGCGCAAGCTTCCGCCCATTTGGTAGCGTAGTCAGTGAGAACCAGAATGTAACGGGCACAGGTGTGCCGCGCAGGCGGATCAATGAGTCCCACAAAATCCATCCCCCATTTGCTGAAAGGAAGTGGCGTGGCGACCAGCGTCAATGGAAGAGCGTCACGGGCCGTGGGCCTTCCCACACGCTGACAAGCATCACACGTGCGGGCGTGGGCGTGAGCGTCTTTGAAGAGCGTGGGCCAAAAATAACCTGCAAGAAGGATTTTGCGTGCCGTGGTGTCACCATGAAAATGACCACCACCGAGCCCTTCATGGGCTTCTCGGACAATATCGGGGACCTCATGAGGGAGAACACAGCGTCGAAGGACGGTATTCTTGCCTCTTTTGTAAAGATGGCCTGCAACCATGGTGTAGTCACGGACCTCGCGGAGAAATTGGTGTCGACGGGATTGACGCTTGACTGGAGAGAGCGTGGCGTCCTCTGGTGGAAGAGCGCCTGTGAGGAGATACTGCTGAAAGTTATGGAACCAATGTGGCGTTGCCGTGACCAGAAAGAGTTGAGCGTTAGGAAAGGCGTCTGACACTCCCGTGGAGGGATCATCTGTGTGGATGCGTGAAAGATAATCCGGGACAACATGAGATTTGCCTGCCTTGTGAACAATTTCAAAAGGTGCAAATTCTTGCAGAAGGAGAACCCAACGAGCAATGCGGCCCATGGGCGTAGATTTGTTGATCAAATAAAGGAGTGCTTGGTGGTCAACAAAGAATTTGATCTGACTGCCTAAAAGATAGTGACGGAAGCGTTGGACACAGAAAATTAAACCCAAGGCTTCACGCTCTGTGGCAGAGTAGTTGCGTTCAGCAGGATTGAGTTTTCTGCTGGCATATCGGTTGGGTTTGTCAGTGTGCGCATCATATTCTTGAGAAAGAACAGCTCCAATAGCGAACGCCGAGACATCTACATGGACGTGAAAGGGCTTGTCCCATTGAGGAGGAACAAGAACCGGGGCCTGAGTAAGTAAAAGCTTCAACTGTTGGAAAGCAACATCCGCCTGGGAATTCCAAGCCCAGGTGGATTCATCACCCGTGAGTTTATGAATGGGATCTGCAATGGCTGCAAGTCCAGGAATGAAGGTGGAGCAATAATTTACCTTACCCAGGAAAGAGCGTGTCTCCTTGATATTGGCTGGTGCTTGAGCCTTGAGCACACAACTGATTTTGGCAGGATCCGTGGTGATACCTGCTTTGCTGACAACGTGTCCTAACAGAACACCTGAAGTGACACAAAAGGTGCATTTCTCGGGACTGAGACTAATGCCAGACTTATCACATTTCTGAAAGACGAGTTCCAATTTATCCAAATGGTCAGCCATGGAACTGTAGGCAGAGAAGTCATCTTGAAAATTTTGCAAGAAGGGATTTTCCTTCATAAAATCATGAAAAACTGAGAGCATTATGCGTTGAAACGTTGATGGAGAGTTTGATAATGCAAAAGGAACCACCTTGTAGGCAAAAGTGCCCCATGGGGTGGTGAAAGTTGTCTTGAGTTGATCAGATTCTTTGATTGAGATCTGATTGTAGCCAGAAAAACCATCCATGAAGAAGTACATCTCATGTCCAGCGACCTCTTCCAGAACCTGGTCTGTGAAGGGAAGTGGAAAATGATCACGCTCCGTGGCCTGATTTAGTTTCCGGTAGTCCACGCAAACACGGATCTTTCCATTGTGTTTGAGTGCAATGACAATGGGGCTCACCCATTCAGAATGTTTGACCTCATAGATCAAACCTGCAACAAGGAGTTTGTCAATTTCTGCCTTGACGCGATCACGGTAATTGGGGTTGAGTCGGTACTGTCGTTGCTATACGGGACGTGCATCGGATTTGGTAGGAATGGTGAGTTCCCCCAAGGTTTTATTGATCCCCCGAAGGTCTCTGTAGCTCCAGGCGAAAATGTGTTTGAACTTTTTGAAGAGCGTGACGGCCCTGTGTCGATAGGGTGTCGGAAGATTGGCAGCAATGCGGAGCATGACAGGATGAGTGGCGCTCTAGGGGTTGCTGATTTTCATCAAGCAAAGGTTGCTTCATGACAGCGTGTACATCAACAGGATCAGGAGGAAGTTCGGCATCTGAAAAGTGATCAACACGTTGGATGCGATTGCAAGGAGCCAGGTAGGGGTCAAGCAAGGCAGCCACAGCCTGGTCCTGATCAAGAGTCATTTCTCCCCAAGGATCAGCATATTCGGGGTAGGATGACAGAGGCAGACTCGCAGGTGGAGCCTGAACTTGATAGATATTCTGGGCGTCCTCAGAATCGGTGTCGGAAAGAGAGGGTTCAGCATTGTCGACCGAAATGATCTTACCAGTTTCCAAGTCCATAGTGGCATTGAGGTGACCATCTGTGATGATTAACTAATCCGTGGCCCAGTAATGGATACTCTTGGCCTGACCGAGAAAAGGTCTGCCGACCAACATTTCATAATCACCTGGATCTTCGCCTGCCTTCCAAACACCAAATTCTAAGGGGAATCGGAGATCACCAATGTTGATGTGAAGAAGAGGTGTGACGCCTTGAGGTCGCGTGATATGGCCATTAGCCAATTTGATGTCATATGGGGCACGATAGAGTTGTGTGATGCCCATTTGTTTGCGGAGTTTATCCATGATGAGATTGACCGCGCTACCTCCGTCAATTTCAACATGATTGACTTGTTGATTGCCCACCGTGGCATGGACCGTGGGTGTAGAAGTAGCAACAGCCCCAACCAAAACGGTCGGGAGTGGTAACTGGTCCTTAAGAGCAGGACATAGTTTCAAAATTGTTGCCAAACTTAAGGGAATTTTGATTTTTGCCAGCTCCTCTTGGAGTTCCAGAGGCACATGAGAAAAAGGATCTGCTGGATCCACAGGTGCGGGAGTGCGTGGTAATGAAGCAGCAACTTCTTTGAGTAGGTCGACCTCGGCAGCAATATTCGGATATGTCTGAGAGCGTGGAGGTTGAGATGTGGAAGGTGCATCTTGTCTTTGCTGAGCTCTGGTGGTGGCATGAACATTAGCCAACGTACGGCCTTCAGCAGCTTGCATGAGGTTCAGAATGCTTTGGCGTACTTTAGGCATGACATAATGCATGAGTTTTTCCAAGTCAGGTGCAAAGTGAACCTTTTTGTCCTCTTCATGAGGGATTGTGTCAACTGCAAAGGCAGGTTGCGTGCCATTAGGAAGAATGGTTAAGGGACGTGACGCCCTGGTCTCGCGTGAAACCAAACCAACCCAATTTGACGGCTGGACTGGAGGATTAAGAGCCTGAAAAATTTCTTCCTGTGCTTGTTGATCCAGCAGAGGTTGATTGGCAGGAGCTGGTTGATAGCGTGATTGCTGAGGCGCGCGAGGTGGCTTCCGAAGGACGGGACGCGGGCCTTGTTTGCCATTAGCAATCCAAAGTTGGTAAGCCATGAGGCGGACCGAGGTGGTCTGATTGGTGCCAGGAAGCTGCACCTGAACTTGTGGAAGTTGAGGACATGTCGTGGTGGTATGACCCTATTCGTGACAGTGATAACACTGAGCTTTAGAAGGATCAAAAGGGGGGCGTGTGTTGGGTCCCCGTTGTTGCTCCGGTTGCTGATAGAGTTGATTGGGTTGAGCCTGCAGTGGTTGCGGCTGATATGGCGATTGTTGCTGAGGTGTTGTTTGCACTTGATAAACCAGTTTGTTGCGGAATGGTGTAGGATGAGTGCGTGTGCACTCTTCCGTGGCATGATTGCACATGTTGCATCATTTACAATGAGGTGGGCCATTGGTGGAGTTGCACTCATTTGCCAAGTGGCCTTGATATTTGCAGATATGGCACCAGATCTGACTGCGCTGCTGAGTGGCGTGTTGAGGTTGGACAGCAGTCTGTGGAACCATGACTGGTGGAATGAAAGGGAGCTCCTAAAGAGCCACGCCACGGGAGGAAACATTGACGGAGTGATTGACAAGGTTGATAGCCTGCTCCAAAGTCTTCGGGCGCAGGTATTCAGTCATGAGTCGGATAGCTGGAGGAAGTCCTTGGAGAAACCAAACCAAGATCTGGCTCTGGGTCGGGTACTCCTTGAGTTTGTTGAGCAGGATATGAAGTCGATCTGCAAAATCCCTGGCGGACTCCATGGGCTCTTGTTGAAGATCATTGAGTTGCTTGAGATGAAGTTGATCATCATCCGTGGTTCCATAGTGTGAAAGAAAAGCAGTTTTCATTTCTGACCAATCTTGTTTCCAGTGGCTTTTGTTGGACATAAGCCATTGGTGAGGAGAGCCACGCAGTGTGGTGGAAAAGATATGGAATTTCAGTTGAGGTTGTGCATGACCATTTAGGGCAGCCAGAGCCTCAAATTCTTCCATGTGGGCCTGAGCACTTTGGTCGAAAGGTTTGCCTTTCGTGTTGCCAAAGGTTGGATAAGTCAGCTTAAGGGTCTGAAAGGTAGAGGTGAAAGTGCTTGGCTGGACAGGAACGGGATAGGGATGATATTGAGGTGGAGTTGGAGGTGGCATAGTGCCTGAAAGCCCCTGATGAAGGGGTTGCTGAGGTGGAGGTACTGGAGGTGCCTGATCATTGGTTTTGAGGTCTGTAAGGTTGTAAACAGGAAGAGCGGTGGGAAATGTAGGGAAGGGAAATTCCTGGGGAGGAGCAAAAGAGACTTGTGGATATCCCTGTCCACCCGTAGGAGATTATGGTTGTGAAGGCAGAGGCGTATGGCCAGAAGAATGATGGATGTAGGCATGTTCGGGGGTCTGAAAGTAAGGTTGAGAAGGTTGAGCCTGATAGGGCTGCTGATAGTGATGAGGTGACTGAGGCTGTGAGCAATGTTTGCACGCTTGAGGCGGAGAACTGGGACGAGACATGACACGAGGGGTGGGTGGCGCCGACTGAGCCCTAGACCGAATGTGGCCTCCCTCAATGTCATAAGCAGATCCATACATGTCGCGAAACAGCTTCCTTCGGAGATAATGGCGCCCAAGCTTAGACGCCGGCTCGGGAAAGGGAGTTCTTCCGCGCGGAAGTTTTGGACGTACATGGCTGTAAGAAAGGAAAATCGAATCAGACCACGGCAGCCGGGCGACATGTTGTTTGGGGTCGGGGTTCGAACTCCCGCAAGAGACCCACTGTGAGGACCCTTGATCTAACAGAGAATCAGGGAGACTATGTCACGCGGGATTTGCAAGAAAACAAAGGAAAAGGAAAAGAAAACAAAAGAACAATGAGACAACAATGATAAGCTTCCTTGATATCAATGATGATGATACATGAGCTCTCGCAACCGAGAGAAGACTGAAATGAGACAAGACTCAAAACTCATCTAAAACTCATATGCTAGCTCTACTCATATATATAGTACAATGGCCTTTGGCCCAATATAGACACTCTGACTGATTTCGGTGCCGACTCCTGGAAGGAGGCCTGATTTGCAGGAATGCTGGCGGTGCCTCTTGAAAAGCACGGAATCCATTGTGGCCGACGCCGACGCTGAAGGTGACGGGCCGTCACTTGTCCGAGCGGGGCCTCTTGGTAGTGAATATTGTGCTTTGACTGCGTGGTCTGCTGCTTGGTCTTTTGCTGGGCCTTTGACGACTGACCCGTGCCTGACTGTGGATCCTTGGACTTGACCTGGTCCGTCGTATGCATGAATAGTCATGTACCAGGAGGCACAGGACTAACACAAGCCACTCTGCACGCAACCCCATGTTCTTATGCCAGCCAAATCCATTGTCATGATTCTGTCTGCAATGAACTCTGGAGACCCAAGCTTGTCAGTCATCCCCTGTAGTCTGAGCCTTGGGTAGGAACTCCCCTTGTGCTGTGCTGATCTTTGTCTATGCAGATGTTGATGTGCCATCCTTTGAGGTGGGTATATGATGATTATGTTACTGACATGTATGTTTACGCTTCCGCAGCTAAGTAGGCCCTGAGGGAGACGGGGTAAAATGACCCCTTCATTCTTCCAACTGGAACGGTCACAGTGATATGTGGAGGGCCCTATATCAGTATGGAGCTGGTATGGGGGATGAACTCCTGTTTGTATACGGTGCGGGCATCGTATATGAGTAGGGGACGTCACAATGATACTAGGAGGATCATAATCTGAACCGTTCATCTGCATCAAATCTGGTCCGTTCATTTTGACTTAAAAAAAAAAAAAAACCTATGCAACAAATTATTTTCAACTTGTTAAACCATTAAGGTTTGCATAGATGATTTGCAATATTTTTTTAAATGTTGGGTTTTTTTTTATATATTGGCTTTGTGGGCATGGTCTTTTTTATGAAGTTTCGCTGCACCTGAGCTTCTATTTGTGGTTATGGAACTGAGAATGCTTGAAGTCCTCTACTGGATCTGGCTGTATTGGTCGGGTGATCTATTCCTTTGGGTTTTGGGTAGGGTATGGAGGTGACGGCCAGATTTGCCATCTGCGAAAGGTGAGGTAGCCACGCAGAGTCTTGGCCTTGTTCGGCTTGGGGAAGGTGTCAACTGTGTGAGAGAGGGAGGGAGGGAGAGAGAGTGCATGTTGGAACTGAGGTCGCATGCTTGAGCCACCTTGGCATGTTGGAGTCTAGCTGGCATATTGGAGCCCTCGTGGCCCATTTGGGCCGCCTTGCCATGTTGGAGTCTGCATGGCATGCCTTGAGTCCATATGACATGTTAGAGCCCATGTGGCATGTTGGAGCCAACTATGTGGCATGGTAGATCCTAGGGGCAGAACATTTGAACCATAAAAAATAACACATAAAATCATTTAAACCATTGACAAATATTTCATTAGAAATGGCATTTCTAGAATGTTGGAGCCACCTTGGCATGTTGGAGCCTAGGTGGCATGTTGGAGCCGACATGGCATGTTTGAGCCACCTTGGCATGTTGGAGCCCAGGTAGCATGTTGGAGCCCACGTGGCATGGTTGAGCCTAGGTGGCATGTTGGAGCCTAGGTGGCGTGTTTGAGCCATCTTGGCATGTTTGAGCTACCTTAGCATGTTAGAGCCTAGGTGGCATATTGGAGCCCATGTGGCATGTTTGAGCCACCTTGGCATGTTTGAGCCTAGGTGGCATGTTGGAGCCCGCGTGGGATGTTTGAGCCACCTTGGCATATTTGAACCTAGGTGGCATGTTGGAGCCTAGGTGGCATGTTGGATAAGTGGCATGCCGAGATGGCATGTTTGAGCCCACGTGGCTTGTTTTGACCCATCTTGGCATCTTTGAGCCACCCTAGCATGTTTGAGCCTAGGTGGCATGTTGGAGCCCACATGGCATGTTTGAACCTAGGTGGCATGTGGGAGACCGTGTGACATGTTTAATCCACCTTGGCATGTTGGAGCCTAGGTGGCATGCTTGACCCACCTTTGCATGGCTTGTGGCCAGTTTAGCATGTTGAAGCCCACATGGCATGTTGGAGCCTAGGTGGCATGTTGGAGCCTAGGTGGCGTGCTTGAGTCACCTTGGCATGTTGGAGCCCACATGGCATGTCTGAGCAAACTTGGCATGTTGGAGCCTAGGTGGCATGTTGGAGCCTAGGTGGCGTGCTTGAGCCACCTTGGCATGTTGGAGCCCGCATGGCATGTTGGAGCCTATGTGGCATGTTGGAGCCCACGTGGCATGTTGGAGCCTAGGTGGCATGTTGGAGCCTAGGTGGCATGTTTGAGCCAACTTGGCACGTTTGAGCCACCTTGGCAGGTTTGAGTCTAGGTGGCATGTTGGAGCCCACGTGGCATGTTTGAGCCACCTTGGCATGTTTGAGCCTAGGTGGCATGTTGGTATCCAGGTGGCATGTTGGAGCCTAGGTGGCATGTTTGAGCTATCTTGGCATGTTGGAGCCTAGGTGGTGTGCTTGAGCGTGCTTGAGGTGTGCTTGTGCTTGACTTTGCGTGGCTTCCTCACCAGAGGGGAGAGGTCAGACCCCAGGAGACGGACCTCAGAAAGGTTGTCGCGGCAGCCTTTCTTGCCAATGCTCCTCCAGGAGGCAAATGCCAATGCCCCCCTCCAAGCCCCCCCTCTCTGGAGCTCAGTTTCCCTATCCGACTGTTGAGTCCGTCGTTCAAGTAACCTGCTTCTAGCAGGTTCAAAAAAATCAAAGACACATCTGGGAGAACTTATCAAACCGCGAAGCGTTTTGAGGTCGACCATGTAGAAACCCAAGTGTTTTGTCGTTCGGGTAATACAAAGAATAACAAAATTACCCTAGAGACTAAGTTACATGGTCGTTTTTGGCAACAAAAGAAACACGAACCCTCTACATGGCAGTATTTAGCAGCCACCTCTTAGGCCAATTGACTATGAACATGTTGGACATAAGCTACTTTGGCGCTTCTTAGAGAAGGGGTGGTCTTCTGCCCGTGAAACTTGGTCCCCAGGGGGGTAATGTCAATGTTTTGAGTCCATGGATCGGCAGAGACAATTCATAGTTCTGGAGTGGGAGAGTTGCTCGTCCATGGCCAGGGTTCTTCGGGAGAGGACCTTTAGGGTGAACTGCTTCCAGAAGGTTTTAAGGGTCCGTCTTCTGGTATAAACATCCTCCTTCCTTATGATTACATTATGCAAGGTCCTGGTCAAATCTGACTAGGATATGGCCTCCAAAACGTAAACCCTTTGTGTTGCTAGGTTATTGAAGGGTTTACATTATGGAGGTCGAGTTTTAGTCGGTTGCACTTGGGACATGGTCGAGAAGCTACAGTTGAAAATGGGAAGCAATAGGAACTGATGAAATGGGGTTTGGATTTATCCTCCTCTCAGTGTGGCAATTAGAAGCCAAGAGCGCCTTTTGCAATAACAAAATTGTTTGGGATCATTCGGGATGGCCAATAGATCCAAACTCTGTTATTTCAGTTGCCATGGCTCTGTATGCATGTTTAGAAAAGGTGCACTTAATTATCTAAGAAAACGACCGTGTTTTGGCCTCCGAAATGTAAACTCTGTGTGCTGCTAGGTTATTGTAGGGTTTACATTTAGGAGGCCAAAACGTGGTCATTTTCTTGGATAGCTAGATGTACCTTTTCTAAATATGCATGGGAGCCATGGCAACTGAAATAACCGAGTTTGGATCTATTGGCCACCCCGAATGATCCCAAACAATTTTGCTACTGCAAAAGGCGCTCTTGACTTCTAATTGTTACACTGGGAGGAGGATAAATCCAAAACCCATTCCGTCAATTCCTATTGCTTCGTGTTTTCAACTGCAGCTTCTTGACCATGTCCTAAGTGCAACCGACTAAAACTCGACCTCCATAACGTAAACCCTTCAATAACCTAGCAGCATATAGGGTTTATATTTCAGAGGTCTTCTCCTAGTCATATTGGACCCCGCCTCCTGGGGTCCGGACTCTCCCCTCTTGTGAGGGAGCCCTGCAAGGTCCTGGCCTCATTTCACTTGGGGAAGGATGCCAGCTCGGTTCCCCGCAATGAGCTGCCCCGACTGTTCTAATGCTAACCCTTTGATCTAGACCTTCTTCAAAAATTCTGAAAATTGGGTTGTGTGCTGGAGATGAATTAGGAATCCAACTGGCAAAAAATCAGAATTTATTTTCGTACAATGCATTAATTACAAATTTATGAATGTCTTGCCACTGCAAAAGCGCCCCTCGACTTCTAATTGCCACATCGGGAGGAGGACAGGCCCAAACACTGTTCCATCAGTTCCTCTTGCTCTGCATTCTCAACCGCAGCTTTTTGGCCACGTCCCAACTGCAACAGACCAAAACTCGGCCCCCAAAACGCAAACCCTTCTAGAACCTGCAACCCACAGGATTTACGTTTCGGAGGCCCTCTCCTTGTCAGATTCAGTTGGGACCTTGCGCAGTGTCTTGACGTGGAGTGAGGGTGTTGACGCCAGAGCATGGACCCTAAAATCCCCCCGGAAGCTGCTTGCCCCAAAAGTCCTCACCCCAAGGCCCTGGGGACGGACGGGCGACCCCCCCTTCTGTCAATGGACTCAAAACGTTGACATTGCCCTGGGGACCAAGTTCCGTGGAGAAAAGACCACCCGACCTCCAAGAAGCGCCAAAGTAGCTCATGTCCAGCACACTCGTAGTCAATTGGCCTAGGATGTGGATGCCGAATACTGTTGTGCAGGGCGTGAGTGTTTCTTTCTTTTGCAAAACCGACCTTGTAACTTGGTCCCTAAGGTAATCTCGCCATTCTGGATGACTTGGCGAAGTCGATTTGCTGAAGCCTCCCCGGTGCCCAAACGATAAAACACTCCTGTTTCTACAAGGTCGACCTCAGAACGCTCCGCGGTTTGACAAGTTCCCCGGGACCGATCTAGGAATATTTTGGGCCTTCCCGAAGAAGGGCCCTTGAACGGAGGATCCAACGGTCGGATAGGGGAACCGGGCTCCAGGAGGGTGGTCATTAGCGTACCGCCCACCGTGGGACCGCTGCCAGGAAGGGCTACCTCAGGAACTTTTTTGGATCCCGCCTCCTGGGGTCCGGACTCTCCCCTCTTGTGATGGAGCCCTGCAAGGTCCTGGCCTCGTTTGACTTGGGGAAGGGTGCCAGCTCGGTTGCCCCGCAACGGGCTGCCCCGACTGTTCTAATGCTAACCCTTTGATCTAGACCTTCTCCGAAAATTCCAAAAATTGGGCTGTGTGCTGGAGATGAATTAGCAATCTAGCTGGCAAAAAATCAGAATTTATTTTCGTACAATGTATTAATTACGAATTTATGAATGTCTTGCCACTGCAAAAGCGCCCCCCGACTTCTAATTGCCACATCGGGAGGAGGACAGGCCCAAACACCGTTTTGTCAGTTCCTCTTGCTCTGCGTTCTCAACCGCAGCTTCTCGGCCATGTCCCAACTGCAACAGACCAAAACTCGGCCCCCAAAACGCAAACCCTTCTAGAACCTGGCAACCCACAGGGTTTACGTTTCGGAGGCCTTCTCCTTGTCAGATTCGGCCGGGACCTTGCGCCGTGTCTCTTGACGTAGAGTGGGGGTGTTGACACTAGAGCAGGACCCTAAAATCCCCCCGGAAGCTGCTTGCCCCAAAAGTCCTCTCCCCAAGGCCTTGGGGACGGACGAGTGACCTCCCCTCTCCGGAACCATGATTTGGCTCTGCCAATGGACTCAGAACGTCGACATTGCCTTGGGGACCAAGTTCCGTGGCCAAAAGACCACCCGACCTCCAAGAAGCGCCAAAGTAGCTCATGTCCAGCACACTCGTAGTCAATTGGCCTAGGATGTGGATGCCGGATACTGTCGTGCAGGGCGTGAGTGTTTCTTTCTTTTGCAAAACCGACCTTGCAACTTGCTCCCTAGTGTAATTTCGCCATTCTGGACGATTTGGTGAAGTTGATTTGCCATTCCGGAGCCTCCCCGGTGCCCGAACGACAAAATACTCCGGTTTCTACAAGGTCGACCTCAGGACGCTCCGTGGTTTGACAAGTTCCCCCGGACCGATCTAGGAATCTTTTGGGCCTCCCCGAAGAAGGGCCCCTGAACGGAGGATCCAACGGTCGGATAGGGGAACCGGGCTCTAGGAGGGTAGTCATTAGCGTACCGCCCACCGTGGAAACGCTGCCAGGAAGGGCTGCCTCGGGAAATGGCAATGGTGTATGAAAAGGGAGAAAATGATGTATAAGAGATGATGTTTTGGGTGGAATGATGGTAGTAAAGCCTTGGGAAATAGCAAATCATGCCTTACGAAGTAACATCGTGGCAAAAGCTTGAATCATGCAAAGTACCATTGAATTTCGTGTGATCTTCTAAACTTTAACTTTGGGGTCTTCAACCTTTGACTTCAAGTGTTCAAGCTTAGGTGATCAAATGTCCTTCAAGAAATGCCTATATGATGTCAAACCAGTGTCCATCTTTGGTTCTTCATATCAATGTGCCTTCTACAAGTTGCCAAGTGATGGATGTCTTCAAGTTTCGTGCTCCACAAGCTCACATACACACATGTATGAAGTCAAATGCTAGTGAAGTGTGTCAAGCTTGCATACAACTCTTGTATATTGCCATTTTGTGGCAGTAATGACATGTGGACAACTTGGTCATACATGGATTCTTAGAAAACCATAAAAAACCATACATAAAAAAAACACTACCTTAAAAAACACCACCTTAAAAAAACCATCCTTTCAAAAAACTATACTGCCTGAGAAAACAACACATTCTTAAAAAAGAAACCACAGCTCTTTAAGAAACCACACATTCTTAAAAAAAAAAAACTACAGCTTCTTAAGAAAAACTACAACATATCTTTGAAAAACCACACCTCCATATAACTGGTTTTTTTCAAATCTTCAAAAAAACAATCCGTATTTTGTTTTTACTTTTGTTTTCTGTCGTGGACCAAATGTTGGGGTTGTAGTGATAGTTCTAGTGGGAGAGATTGTAACGGACCCATGAGAGACTGCTCGAGTAGATCTTGGTGTTGCGTTCTCGAGACACTGACATAAATGGGTAGAAGCGACTACTCATAAAAGTCTAGACGGTTTTGCCCAGTTGGTTAAGGGCATGTCAGTTAGGAACGTTACAAAAAGAGAGTAATATGAGGGAAAGTGGCCTTATATAGAATGCTTAGAAAGTGCCATAAGGCTGAACTAACGAGCTGGCAGCTAAAGAAGATGTTATTTAAGACTTTGGCAAACAGTGCTCTTATGTGGTGCTCCAATTTGGGGTGCATCACTTTCCTCAAGCATGTGGGAGTTATTGGAATCTGTGCTTAAAGCCTTTCGGAAAGAGGAGCTTGGTGTTAAAAAATAGATCCCATATCAGATTTTACTTGCAGAATCAGGACTCATTTTTTTGGAAGCTAAGGCGGTTTATCAGACCATCAATTTTGTCAATAGAATCAGTAAACAATCAGATCATAGGCTATCAAAAATGGCAATGCCAGACTCTTCTTCAAATGGGTGGTTTATGGATGTTAAAAACTGGATTGCTAAATGGAAATTGACGAGAACAATTGGCCTGATACAGAAGTAGGAGCTCTCTAAAGCAACTAGGAAACTTTGGGATAATGGAGGATCACGGATGATTTTATATAGAGAACATGACTCTCGATCACTTTATTAAAACAGTCGAAGCATATAGAACGTTGTTATTGAATATGAAAACTTGATGTAATCTTTTGCTACATGACCTTCAAGGTCCTAACGAGCATGAAAATAAATATTATATTACTAGTAAATTGCCCACCGTTGGTGGGCTTTACATGTGATTATTGTGATGTCTTGGAAGTGGACTTAAAGTGTGATTGATGCTTTAATATACAAAGATTTTACAATAATGTATAAAGGATGCATTGAGATGGTAAACAGGAATAAGAATGTTGTTTTTTATTATGCTCTAATATTCTGTGCTACTTTACTGCGGGTCCTCAAAGCTAGGCATTGCAATCCAATGCTTTACCGTTTTATGGTTGCACATGCAAGGAGGGAGCTAACATGCCGTACACCTGATCAATCAAGCCGACAGGAGATAAACTACAGAGCAATAAATGATTTTCCATATACTACAGAGGCAATAAATGATTTTCCATATGATATAGCCTTTTTAGCAAATTTTACAAACTCTTGACAACTTGTCACCTGCTCATTCAGATTTCTTGGAGATGCCATTACTCTGCCATCTGCTTTTGGAGTGGACCAAGCTTTACATGGTCCTTATTTCTTTCTTGAAGCAAATCAAATTGGCAACAATACCTTCGTGCAAATCAAATATTATGCTCTCTCTTCAATCAGATCAACAGACCATGCATTTGCCAACTGGTTTGTCAACTTGGCAACAGAGTTTCCAATCCATCAGCAAACTCCATAGCGTTTTCAATCCATCAGCAAACTCCATAGCAGAGGCTTCTTTCAAGATAAGAACCAGTTCCCTTTTTGTTTGATTTGAGAGATTTGGAATTTTTCCTTCACTTATTCTCGCCATGTCGGAAATCTGCAAAATGAAAACTTATCACTTGGTCTTGCAACAGTAGCATCATTCATATTTCTTTGGTGGAAGATCTCTCTAGGCACAAAGCGAAAAGCTCCCTAGCCGCCTTATGCACATCCTGACTGCCATATAACATGGTCGCTTCACCCTAAATTTGGATGCAACAGTGCCATCATATCTAAGCACCACCATATCTAAGCATCTGCATTGTGCAAGTTTGAAAGCGTGCAAAGCAAGATCGTCCATAAGGCCCCAAAACCACAATAATTTCACTTTTACTTTGTGGCACCTCGGGGCTATATCTCAGCTCACCTAAACTCGGGACATATATTTTCGCTATGAGCGTAAGCTAAAAATGATTTGTCACACACCGGTCAAAATTCCATCACATAGCAAAGCCGACATCTCTTGTAAACCGCTTTTAGACAATCTAATTCGGACTTATTTTTGCATAATCATTGTTGTATTGGAGACCTACTTGCGTAAATGATTCATCGTCGTAACTTCAGTGCTAATATTACCCTTTCATATGATATGTACCGCAAATATAGAATCACCGTAATTAACCCCAAATTCGATATCGTCTAGAAACACCGCCTTGTAGTCATTTGGATTTACAACAACATATAACATGATTCACTACAGCAGCAATATCTCAATTACACAAAGAGATATAATGCAAGAACAATACCATTCGGCAAAATTTTTAAAAGAAAAAGAAGGAGAACTCTACCAGACCGCATATCTCCCCGTGTTCTTTGTGAGAAAGAGCCTCTAGGGCATAGCTACCGAAGCAAAGCAAGCAAGTCCGAGATTAGGAGAACTCCCAAGCCCACTTTGGGTATACCTTGGCCAAGTAGTCGCATATGATGTCGATAAGATTTATGCCGTAATCAAATTCAACTTCAAACACACTTGTAAATTTTTGGTTATCCAGAAGAGTTGCATGTGGAGATGTGCTCGAAAAAGAAGGCTATAGCCGCTTTCTCAAAGGACCGTGATAAGGCATCTTCCTTATCCTCATCGGACATTGGCTGCAAAACCAAGTCCAATTTAGGTATGTATCCCGCCTCTTTCATTTGGATCCATAACTTCTTCAAAGATAGCATAAATTTTCGCACTTTGCGGGTGCCTTTTATCTCTAACTACAAACTCATGGACCCCTGTTGTTGATCTCGATCCATGCCTTTGCGTGTGTTTTTTTCCACGCACTGTTGAATGTCCGAGAAATTCTACATTGACAAAGATCATTCCACATGCAAGAATCTGAATATATCCCTGACATAAGAAGATATCCAGCAGCATCCTGAGGATCTAATTTAAGAACTTCGGTAAAGCATCTCCTGCCTAGGACCACATTGCCATATGTTTTACAGGCAGCTAATAAAGACTTCCAACCAATGCAGTCTGAATGCATAGTCTGGAGTAAAGTCTCTGCCTCATTCAAAAGCCCTGCACGACTGAAAAGATCAACTATGCAATTATACTGGCACATATTTAGCATCAAGCCATATTCTTTCATTGACTCGATGAAGTGCTGAGCGTCATCCCAAACCACCCTGCCATAGCTCCTCTGTTTCTCGCCGCTGCAGCATTGTAGACCTAAATCTGATTCTTTTGGATTTCTCTCACCCAATCATGCAACGATTTTTTCATGGACACATAGAAACTGACAAAATCTTCACACAAAAAGGACCAAACCATGCTAGATTTCTTCTGCTCGTCATGCAAAGATTGCAATTTTATTCTGTCTCCTTTCTTGCCGCCCACGAATAGAATAACAGATGAATGATCGTTCTAGAAACTAACGGAGTGAAGCGGGTGCCATAGCCACCCTCGCAAACGCTAAAAACCTAATGATGTGGCCTCATCCTCACCATCAGTTTGGTCGAATCTGGGCCGTTAAGATTAGGGCTGGGTCCAACACTTACGCAATAACATTATAATATAGGATATTATTATTATTGTATGAGGTAGCCACAAAGATCTAAGCCATTGAAAGTGACAGGTGGCGACATCTCCAAGAGATGAAGTCGAGCAAAATTCCACAAAAAAAAACACGAGAGGAAGAGATGATGGGACAACTATGTGAGGAGGAGGATTATAATTAATAATGGAAACTCGAGAACGGAGGATACTAATGGTAGACATTGTGTCGGTGCAATTATGGAAAGGGACGATAATTACAGGATGGTACAAAAAAATTCAAAAAGGATCTCGGGTGTGGAAGTGTCATGATGCAAAAGGATTGAACAGGTGGACTGACAGCTAGAATGCCATGATAGCATAGCGGCAAGCCGGTGGCCTATATGAGTGGTGGGATCGGAGAAGAAGCATCAACTGGAGAGCGTCATGGACGATTATGTGAACACCATGCCAAGCAACTATCTGGAGTGGGTGACCTGCAGGATGAACCACATGGATTTGTGGAAAACTGAAGAATCGCAGCATCCCTATAGATGCATGACTGGCAAGCATGGCTGAGATGCCCAACCCGGACTTGGATTACCTGGATATAGTGAACCACCTTCAGTGGCACCACAGGCTGGGCCACCACGTCCTTTGGGTGTGCTGTGGCCAATCCTGAGTAAGGATTGTTTAAATAGTAGGTAGAGCGAGTATGTAGAGGAGAAATCCTTATTTCTTATAATCCACTACTGTATTTTTTATAATATAACTATGGTTGCTCTAATTTTGTGTTTGTGTCTTCTGATTTTGTAGAAGTATTTGTCTTGTAAAACGGTTTAAGACGAAAACCATTAACAAGAGATGGAAGAAGGGTGCCATTCCTATGACGTATTTGAAGATAATCAACGAGCGCTTTAATGGTGTGATTGATAAAATAAACATCGCGGTCACGGATAAGTTCCATAGGACAACCGAAACGAGTAATGACGTGAGTGTAGAGAGTTTTGGCAGTGCTAGCCGCTGTATTGTTAGGAAATGGACAGGCCTCCACCCATTTGGTAGCATAATCTGTGAATACAAGAATGTAGCGTGCCCTACTGGTCATGGCGGGAGGATCCACAGGACCAATAAAATTCATACCCCATTTGCTAAATGGAAGGGCCGTGGCCATCGGGGTGAGAGGTGAGGCATCCCGGGCCTTGGATCGTTCTACACGTTGATAGACATCACATGAGCATGCATGAGCATAGGCATCCTTGAAGAGCGTGGGCCAGAAATATCCTACCAAGAGGATTTTGCATGTCATGTTGTCACCACTGAAATGTCCACTGCCTAAGCCCCGATGAGCTTGTTGGACAATGCATGGAATTTCGTTTGGGGGGACACATCTTCGTAGGATCATGTCTTTACCTTGTTTGTACAAGTGCTCGGATTGAGTTTTCGATTAGCAAAATGGGTGGGCTTATTCTTGTGAGGTTCATATTCTTACGAGAGAACGGCCCCAATGGCGAAAACAGAAACGTCCACATGAATATGGAAAGGCTTGTCCCATTGAGGAAGTACTAAAATTGGAGCCTAAGTGAGCAAAACTTTTAGCTATTGAAAGGCCATGTCCGCACGAGAATTCCACGCCCAATGGACCTCATCCCGTGTGAGTTTGTGAACGGGGTCCGCTTTCTCTGCAAGATTAGGGATGAAGGTAGCATAATAATTAACTTTCCCCAAAAAAGACCGAGTTTCTTTGATGTTTGCTGGAGGTTTGGCTTGTAGGACACAACTGATTTTGACAGGGTATGTGTTGATGCCTTGCTTGCGAATCACAGCAGGTGCACTTTTTAGGATTAAGGTTGATGCTTGACTCATCACATTTTTGGAAGACAAGCTCTAATTTTGAGAGATGCTCAGCTTCCATGCTGTAGAAGGAGAAGTCATCTTAAAAAACTTGAAGAAAGCCATTTTCTTTCATGAAGTCGTAGAAAATTGAGAGCATGATAACATTGAAAGGTGGAAGGAGAATTTGAAAGACGAAAAGGAACAACCTTGTAGGCAAAAGTATGCTACGACATGGTAAAGGTGGTTTTGAGCTGATTTTTAGCACGAGTAGAGATTTAATTATAGCCAGAAACGCCATCCATGAAGGAGTACATCTTATGGCCAGCAACTTCTTCCAATACTTGATCCATAAAGGGTAAGGGAAAATGATCCCGCTCTGTGGCCTAATTTAATTTTTGGTAATCTACGCAAACTCGAATTGTACCATTATATTTCAAAGCGATAACAATAGGGCTCACCCATTCTGAGTGTTTAACTTCATACATGAGGCTGGCATCAAGTAGTTTATTAATTTCAGCTTTGACACGGTCTCGGTAGTTTGGGTTGAGCGGGTACTGTCGTTGCTAGATCGAGCGAGAATCTGGTTTGGTGGGAATGGTGAGTTCCCAACAATTCTTTCTTAATGCTACGAAGGTCCTTATAACTCCAAGCAAAAATGTATTTGAATTTCTTGAAAAGTTTAAGAGTATGTTCTCGGAAGGAAGGAGAGAGACCGGCCGCCAGTCGAATGGGTTGATTGGTGCCCAAATCAACAATCTCCACCGCCCAGGTGGAGACTTCAGCATCAGTGTCTATATGAGCTAGAGTGGGGGGCAGAAAAGAAGGTTCTTTACTGGCCATGGTAAAAAATAAAGGAGTGGGGTGTGGATCTGTTTGAGATTCCAGCGGGGTTGCTGGTGTGGCTGACTTCACCGTCGCATTTTTCTCAGGAGATGGTATTGTGGTAACCTAATTACAAGGTGCTAAATAGGGATCCAAGAGAGTAGAAATAGCTTGATCTTGATCTAGAATCATATCACCCCATGGGTATGCATACTCGGGGTAGCAGAGAGCGGCAGGAGTTTGAACCTGATATGTGTTTTGAACATCCTCCAATGTGTTGGCCTGTTTCCAGATCTATGGTGGCAGTAAGATGACCATCAGTAATAACAAATTGATCATTGGCACAATAATGAATATTTTTTGTTTGACGAAGGAAGGGACGACCAACAAGCATTTCATAACCACCAGGGTCTTCTCTTGCACTCTAAACACCAAATTCCAAAGGAAACTTGAGATCATTTATATTGATAGTAAGCGTGGGCATGATGCCTTGTGGTCAGGTGATGTGACCATTAGCAAGTTTGATATCATAAGGTGCACGATATAATTGTGTGATGCCTAACCACTGCCAAAATTTGTCTGTAATGAGATTTACTGCACTGTCTCCATCAATTTGGACATGATTAATTTGCTGAGCACCTAATGTAGTATGCCGTAAGTGTCGAAGTTGCAACAACGCCAACCAGAACTGTGGGCAGGGGCAAGTGTTCGCGGAGAGCAGGACAGAGTTTGAAAATAGTGGACAAACTCAAAGGGACCTTCATTTTTACCAATTCTTCTTGAAGTTCAAGTGGAATGTTGTGGGAAATGCTGGGAGTTTCGACGAAGATCACGTCTGGAGGTAAAGAAGCAGCAACCTCTTTCAAAATTTCCACTTTTACAGCAATATTGGGATATATATCCTTGCGTGGAGGGGGCGTGGACTGAGAAGGTTCAGTCCCCTTGGCGTGAGAGCAAGTAGTAGCATAGACATTAGCCAAGGTGCGGCTTGCATAAGGCGAAGCGCTTTGGTAGAACTTAGGCATGACATTGGACATCAGATGATCAATGTTGGATGCAAAATTAATGAATTTGGTATGATTGTCTGTCGGAATCATGCCAACAGCATAGGCAGGCCGAGTATCTTGAGGTAGATAGGGACGAGTGTCTTGAGTTTGGCGGAAAACCAAACCCACCCCACTGGAGTGTTGAACCGGAGGATTCAAGGCTTGGTAAATTTCTTTCTGAGCTTGTTGATCCCGAGTGGCTTGCGAGGGAGCAGGTCCACGTTGTTGTTGTAGCTGAGGTGCACGTGGGGGTTTCTTGAGTACTGGTCGGGGGCCTTATTTACCATTTGCAATCCAGAGTTGATAAGCAGTAAGGCAGACGGAGGCCATTAGATTCGTGCCCGGGAGCTGGATTTGAACATGCAGAAGCCGAGGGCTCATCGTAGTGGTATGGCCCCATTCATGACAATGATAGCATTGGGCCTTAGCGGGGTCAAATGGTTGACGAGAAGATTGACCATGCTGGGGCTGTTGTTGTGGTGTAGCTTGTACCTAGAAAACTATTTTTTGTCGAAAGGGCGTGGGATTGACACGCGTGCATTCCTCCGTCTTATAATTGCACATATTGCAGCGTTTGCAGTGAGGAGAACCATTAGTGGAATTTCATTCGTTCGCAAGATGGCCCTAATATTTACAAAGGTGACAGTAGATGTGGCTGTGTTGACTAGGTTGGAGAGTTACTGAGTTGTGTTGCAGCGTCGTGGAAGGCATGAAAGATAAGTCTGTGAGGAGAACACTGCGAGAAGAAACATTGACAAGGTGATTGACAAGCTCAATTGCTTGAGTGAGAGACTTTGGATGCAAATATCTCGTCATAAGTCGAATTGCAGGAGGAAGGCCTTGGAGAAACCAGAAAAGAATTTAACTTTGCGTGGGTTATTCCTTGAGTTTGTCGACTAGAATCAGTAGCAGATCAGCAAAGTCCCTAGCAGATTCCGTAGCCTGTTGTTGCAGTTCATTCAATTGTTTCAGCAACTGTTGATCGTCATCCCAAGAGTCATAGTGAGCAAGAAACATTGCCTTCATGTCGTCCCAATTTTGCTTCCAGTGGCCTTTGTTGGCCATGAACCACTGATGGGGTGCCCCACGCAGCATGGTAGAAAAGATATAAAACTTAATTTATGGCTGAGAATGATCGTTAAGAATAGTGAGAGCTTCAAACTCCTCCATATGAGCTTGGGCACTTTGACCTATAATGGCTTTTCCCTTAGTATTGCCAAGATTGGGTACTGGAGCTTCAAATTTAAAAAAACTGACGAACTGCTGGTGGTATAACATAGACAGGATGTGGCATAGAAACATGAGGTGGCCAGGGAGCATGAGAAGTAGAAGGGCCACTTGTGACAGTAGGAGGCGGAACCATGGAAAACCCAGGAGGTACCATGGTGGGAGTTGTCTTACTGTCGAGGTTGGTTGGGTAGCCATCATGTTCAAGAGTAAGATCGTCATTGTTATAAACTTTCACAGAAGGTTGCAAAGTGGGTGAGGAGGTGAATTCATTGACATACGCGGGACCAAATGAAACTTGAGAATAGGCAATCCCATGTTAGGGTGAAGTTGGCAGAGAAGGTGCAGGAGTGGGCAGCGGTGGAATATCGATATAGGTGCTTTTCAGAGTATGAAAGTAGGGTGGAGTATGATGCACCGGGGTCTGATGAGGCGACTGAGGTTGAGAACAACGGTGACAACGATTGGCAATCCTGGACGTGAAGAGGCCCACGGAGTTGTTGGAGCAGAATGGGCTCGGGAGCGTGGACGACATCCTTCAATATCATAGTCCCCATAATAAGAATCACGAGCCACATCTCGTCGTTGCTGACGGGCAAGACGCGCAGCAGTTTGGCCGAGAAGTGAGAAAGACATTGTAGAAGAGAATAAAGTGAGGACCCGGCAATCGATGATAGTGTGCAGGGTCCAGATTCGAAAGAGTCTGGGGACAATTATCTGTGAGAACCCTTGTGTTCTGCAAACTACTCCTCAAGAAAGAATGATTGGCATGTGAATTTTGCAATACAAAAGAGGAAGAAGAAAACAAGACAACAAGAGATAAGAAATAACTATTTTTGATTCAAAGAGAGTATATGAAAGGCTCCATGAGGAGATGAGACAAAAAAAAAAAAAACACCTAAACTTGTCTAAAGATCTAAGTCTAATTCTCAGGTATATATAGTACAATGATCCATGCCCCAAAATAGCAAAGGCTCTGATCCTCGATCACCTAATCTCGTGATTCCTACCATGACTCACGAAACCATTATTGCCATGATGGGTGCAGTGAAAGTTGGCAGGCCATGGATCCTTTAGGTTGTGGAATCGCATGGTCGCTTCTTCTTGGTTGGCATGACCTTAGCTGCTGACATGGATGCCTGCCCTTTGCCATTTGGCTCTTTTCTGTATCTTGTGAATAGTCCCATGCTTTTGGGCAAGGGACTAACAGAGTTTTGATCTACCAAATACTAGAACACTTTTATCCAGTTGCAAGTGACAGCAGGTTGGGAGGCATTGTATACAATGCTGAACAACATTCATTAAATAGAATTGTATGACTCGGTGCACCTACATGTATTTGGGGGTGGAGTTGCGATCTACCACATACTGGAACACTTCTATCCAGTTGCATTCAAGTGATAGTAGGTTAGAAGGCACTGTATGCAATGCTAAACAACATTCATAAAATAGAACTGTGTGACTGGGTCCATTATGCGCACTTATTTAGGGTTTTGGTGGTGCCCATTCTGCTATAGGGCCGAAGTCTGGGGCCAGCAGTATCCTTTGCCACTTGAAATGACTTGGAATAGGTATAAAAAAAGTCTTTCTAGCTCACTCACTTGGAGTAAAACCCACAATCGGGCATAAGCATGCTATAAGTGTCCACTTTTGGAACCTACCAAAGTATCTACACTGGGCGATTCAGAAGTGGGTACTATTTTATTATTATTTCTATCAGAACTAATTTAACAGTTCAAAATCCCCGAGGATTCACATTTGTTGGGCGTAAGGAATATGTGAGTTCAACTATAGGGGGTTTTTTTACCATTTTACGTAGGCATACTTACCATTAGGGTTTTTTTCACTTGGGGTAAACTATATACTTTAAGGGTTAAATTAGCTTTCATAAGTCAATATACCAAGGGTGTTTTTGGCTACCCTTTGAACGCAGATGGCATATCCCCTTTGTTATAAGTGAATCCCCGGGTTCAAAATAAAAGTCAAAAGCATGTTAACGTTGAAGGTCAAGATAGAAACAATATTATTGGAGGTAAAAATTAATGAATCCGATTCAATACTAATTAGTTATTGAGGCATCATATAATTATCTAGTACCTAGTGTTGCATACTCTTTTAGGTAGATTTATAGTCCCTAAATAATACTTTTTAAGGTACAGTGTAATATGCTTATGCCCAATCCCATATCAAATTCTTCTATATGAGACATGTTTTTTGCCTCTTCAAAGGGCTGCACTCAATTGTCACATCATCTACTTTCATAAGGTAGCCAATATGGACAATGCCCATCTCCCCAACCTTACTTACACTATGACAATGGGTCCACAATGCCTCAAAGCCTCTTGGAAGGAAAAATGAGCTCAATGATTCTCTCGATAGAATGTGTAAGAGCACACAGGTACAAATAGAAGAAGATCACTATAACTTGAAGCAGTACCTTGATGCTTGCTTTCTCAGCAAGCTTTGCAATGCAAGTTCCCTTGAACAAGTCAAGATAACAAACTATCAGTGCCAGGTCAATTCCATGCTTGAACGAGATTCACAATGCTACCTATATACACATGTGCCCATGAAGAAGCACATACTCATCATTTCAATTCATACAGGTGCACATCGCCTCAGAATTGAGACATGCATATGGATTGGGGAGGTGTAGAGGACAAGATTTGTCAATGCAACCAACTGAAAGTCATTGAGAGTGAGCGCCACACTCTTCAGAACTGTCCATCAATCAACCATATCTGGGCAAGCTGAGTTGGTCCCACCTAACCAGCCACTGCATGTGACGTTGAGCACTTTTTAGTGCAGCAGTTACTGAGATCATATCTTTAGGAGGTAAACGGAGCACTCCCTGGCTTGCTGCATGATCTGGAAGAAGATTGGAACTTGGCATCCAAATTTGTTATTCTAAGAGCCTTGTTGAAGCGCATAAAGGTATGATGACATGCCTAGAATTTTTTGGGGAATGAATAATACCACATGGTTGCTGTTCTGAGGAGTTTCGTTTCTTCATTTTTATTAATGCACATAAAAAACTCATGTTTTTTGAAAAAAAGGTATTTTCAGAGGCATGTCTTAGCTTGCTATTCCATGTTATGTAATATGTTATGCACAATTGAAGCTTCTAATTATCATACTGAAAAAGTAACACAAGGTACAAATCCGCCAACTACCAGCTATCAGATAAATTATAGCTTCCATGCATCCTTAAATCTTAACTATGAAATTCCTCACTCAGATTTTTCCTTTATTCTCATCATTTCTTGTCATCTTTCAAGATATACAACTTTTTCATAGAAAGATAAAAAAACATTAATAAAAGGAGCGCTTAAAGACTGAATATTGCTACTTAGAATGACCACATGAACTCCGTTTGCATTCCTTATCAGAAACCTATTCTTGGACTCTTTGGAACACTATTAATGCAACCTCTTAACATCACAAACAATGAAGTACACTATTATCTTAGAAGTTCATCCACTTGATTTGGAAATGGAAATGCTTACAATATCAAATGGAAATATCTTAACAGATTCTAATGCAGCATAAATAGCAAGTCTTGAGATATTGTTGTATACATTGCCATCTTATGGCTTTACTGCAGACACTAAAGGATGCAAAGGTATAAACCAAGCAGGCATTATGCAATCAAATGTTACAAAAGTTAGCATAAACCAGACATTCATTGATTATGTAATCAAAAGTCATACCTAGCAAATATGTTAGACCATGTAGTGGTTGTAATGTATTAGCTGGTTACTTCTTATGTTCACCATATAGCTGGTAGTTTTACACTGCAACTACCAATAACAAATAGATGACAGTATAACTAAAGCAAAATCAAAATGTTTGCCTTTACAATTGTGCATAAAGAACATATCGCATTGACCTTCCAACAACCCTGCAACTCCTTAGTTTGAAACTTTCTTTAAGGCTACCTCAAGCATCTTTTCATAGTGGCAAGATAGAGCAATTTGTTTCCGTAGTGGCAAGACAAAATAATTCGGTCTAGGTAAGATCTCTTTAGGTCTATTTCTATAATACAAAAGAAGCTACCAGAGATCCAAAATGCATCCTAGCAGATAATTATGACATCTAACCTAGTTTCACGTCTTACAAAAAGTTGAAGTGCATGGGGAAGGGCAGTTAGGACTCTTCCATTGAAATCTATCTGCTGGTGTTTTGAGTCTTCAAACCCGATTTAAAGTTTCATCTCTGATTTAGTGCGCCCCCAACTTCATGATCTATTTTGGCTTTGATTTGGAGTCCATCAAGCAGCATCAAATTTGTCCATAAGAATCCAACATGGGTAACGCCAAAATGGTATAGAATTTTTTATATTGCCTTAATTGTATTTTAGCACCCATTTGCTATCAGATTTGTAGATCAAATAAACAGATAAAAGACCATGATATCTTCTATACGGAGAATTGTCAGGCTTAAAGGTTTTTAATTTTTAACATTGTTCGCAGTAATAGTCAGCATCTTTCTTAGCACTCTTTATTGCAAAAATTGTCTTTGGTATTAAAAGTTCGTCGCAAAATCTTCTCTCTTGATGGTCTATAACATTTTTAAAGCTTGCATCATAACTAATATTAAATGTTTCTTGATTTAGGCAGAGCTTATACCTTATTAGCTTGCACATCCTGTCCTGTTGGTAAGGGCAGCTCTGCCATATGGAATGCTGGTTTTAATGAGTTGTCTGATTGCTTATGATAGAGCTACATTGCTTACTTCCATGACTGATTTCAATTGCTTTACTTCAATATAATATCCATATTAGTGGCAGAATGAGATCTCATTTTGTCCTCATAAGAAAAATGCCACCTCATTTTGGGCCTCATTCCATGTCAGCATTTTATGGATCACATCACACCAATAAACTATACCTTTTATATCCATGAAACCTTATTTAAGACTTCTCAGTCAATTCATGGTCTCCCAACCTGTAATCCATCCAGAATTGCTACATAATCCACAATCAAACTATTAGCAATGACAAAAAGATCTCTATTTGAAATAAACACAGAATATGAGTTACACGAATAATACAGATTGGTCAAGCTCTAGTTCTCCAAAACCAGAGCTAGGTTAAGATACAATAACCAATCTATGGTAGTTCACCACCCAACCGGGTTGTTCGGTGCTAAGAATTGGCAGAATTATGGCAAGGTCTGACAATCAACTTCCACTGGTAGCTCCTCCCACGAGCTAGGAGTCCTCAATATAAAACATCAAGAGTTAGTCTCTAGGATAGTAACAGGTTATTGAACAAGAACAACAGAAGCTCTAACAGGTTATTGAACAAGAACAGCAGAAGCTCTAAGTAATGGCTTTCTTAGAGTCAGATTCAAGAGCGAATGAGTAGAGCAGTCTTCTTTGACTCCCTATCACTCTTCTGGCCACGGGATATGCCACCCCAATTTGGAAACTAGACTTTGAGCCGGTTCCGGCAAAGTAAAAATCTCCTCAATCGGAGCTCTAATTGCGGAGTTTTGTGTAACTCAAGTTCAGCTTCTATTTATGAGTCTCTGCTACGACTTTAGCTTTTGGGTTGCCCCTACAGGGACAAACCCTCGCTTATGTGGGTTTGTGACATATCCTAGGTATATGCTGGAATATATCCAGGATATACTGGTGATTGCTCCAAACCCATTGTTCCCTGTAAACTGGCGGACACCTACGTTCTGGATCGCGGATGTTCCAACCGGGTAACTGGGATGGCAGACCGAAGCTCGAATCTGATGAATAAGAACACATCGTGGTTCGAATACCCTGGCATTTGGACGTGTATTTGCCTTTGATTGCTCAATAAAAGCTTGAACAGAAGTTTGCAGCCATCTTCCAAAGTTCTGGTAGTAGCATTTGCTCAAGCATCTCAAAACTTGAACGCTGAGTATGTTGTTTGTATATGGTATTGGATTTTAATATGTCTGATTATGTTACTAGATTTGCATGCATGGCCTTTGATATCTTCAGTGAAACCACAATTGCACAAATGTGATAAGTGTCCTCGGCAATTTTGTTCTTCCTTAAATTATTATAAGCATAATTTATTGCATAGGCAGTCAATTAAAGCTGATAAGGTGAGATGTGCTCACTTGTATCTTTCTAATTTAACACACTTGGAGCTCATACATTGGCAACAAAATGTAGGATCTAAGCAAAGAGCGGTCTAAAATATTGGAATTTTGGAATAAGGTCAGTCTTTCTTGCCTTTAATATAAATTTGCTTTTCTGTATGTCTATTTTACCCTTTTTCAGATAATCTGATATTGACATCTTTTAGTTGTCCAAAGAAGATGCTGCAAAAACTATTTCCATTGACAATATTGAGGTATCTGCTTGAAGTGCTTAAGATGGTCTTAAGAGGGAATTTAGCTTGTATACAGATAGATAAGCATTTTGGTTCTCATACAGGCATTTGCTCTTGTCCAACATCCTAGGTTATCTGGCTTCCCTCAGTCATTTGTGAATGCAGGCACTTCTCGTTTTGTATATTATCTGGACTTTCAGATTTGGCTTAAAGTTTACATATTTGACAGTAATTTGCTCCTCTTGGTTATCATTGTTAGGATATCATGAAGCGTAAAAAATCATTTTCCATAGCTACAGTGGCTTAAGCTACTAGATGATGCAACGGAAGGTACATTCTTGTGTGGTGGAGGATCTTTCTCTGTTCTACACAAAGACAAAGATGTGGGATTTGAAAATAAAAATTTGGCTGCATCAATGGCCTTTGTTATTGAGCAGAAACTGGTAAGCATTCTGAGATCTATTGCATTTCAGTTGTTGAGACTGTACTTTATATAGGAGGTATATTGTATATGCAGGTTAAGAATAGAATAGAATAGATTAGATTTTTTATTGTCCACGGAGACCAATTGGCCTATGGGACCCAAACAAAAAGAGAACAGCTGTTAGGATTAAAAAAACCCCGGCCCCGAAGGGTTTTCGAGGGAAAAACCTTAGCAGTAATAAGTATGCTGGTACACTGTACAATTGTATAGGACAATTCAATTGTCCCGGAGGACACAGGTGAGTCCGTGCATCCATAACCTCCTGGAGGTATGACCCCAACAAGCCCACTGACGTCGTATTCAATAACTCATGCAACGGCTGGCCAGGCACTAGTAATCGAATATACCGCGCTCGGATAGGGGCAAACGCTGGGCAGATCTGGAGGGCATGACATTCATCTTCAATGGCACCCTGGTGACAACACTGGCAAAGCCTTTTCTCCCATGCTTCCCGAGCCCAACGTCCTATCTCAATGCGGAGACGATGTGCACCCGTGCGACTGGAAGCTATAAGTTTGCGCTCCTTCATGGGCAAATGGGTGTACAAGTACTAGTGTGGGCCTCTCGTGAGCCTAGGATTGACTTGCTGCTGATAGTGTGCCAGGTTAACGTGCGTCAGAACATCTGCATCCCAGGGCTTGTGAAGGAAAGTAGCATCTAGGTACAGCTTAAGTGCATTGTGATCCTTCTTTGTCCGTACCTGTATGCATCTGTTTGCCTGTACACCCCAGTGTGAGAACCACTGAGCTTGTCTGTCCTTCCAGCAGGCTTTGAGGCATTGAAGACCCATCGCTACGGCCAAAGCAAGGGTGGGCAAACATGTATCACCCATAGCGACCACCTTTTGGAAGTAAATAATATAGCGCTCCAATGCAGCCCGTTGAAGGGGTAAAAAACCTGTCTCCTGGAGTAGGATCTGGTATGGAACTGTGGACTTTACCCCAAGGGCTCGTGCCAACAAGGCTTTCTGCACCTGCTCGAGGTCATTCCAGGCGTTGAGGGATGTCACCGGACCCCACTCTTCTGCCCCATACAAGAGGACCGGCTCGATTAAGGCCCTAAATAAGTGTGACTGATGGCCCCAAACATACAACTCTGCCTTGTAGCTGTTGTTCTGCATGGCATATAGTGCTTTCCAACCCGCTGTGACCCGCTGATGGCAGCATCCCAGTGGGTGGTAGAAGAAAACTCGATCCCTAAGTATGTGTAGGTCAGAGCCACCTCTATATCTTGTCCCTCGTAAGTGAATGAGGGAAGCCTTGGCTAATGGGATGACGAAACTAGCAGCACCCTAGTTTTGGCCAAGTTAACTCGCATGCCATTGAATCGACAAAAAGTGTCAAGAGCATCCAAGTGACGTTGCATGTCCTCTGAAGTATAGGCCAGGAGGTTGACATCGTCAGCATATATGAGTTGCCGGATTGTGTGATGCATGAGATGGGCGCCCGCACCTCCGTGCTCAGAAAGCCAATCTTCCAGCTGGTCAATGTATGGGCCAAAGAGTGTGGAGGAGCCGTACTCCATGGAATAATTTAAGAGCTAAACTTAGCTATTTGGCGATTTTTTAGCGCACTTTCAAAAAAACTTGGCTAAAGTAAATGGAAAAAATTGGGAAAAAAAATAATAATTTTAGCTTAACTTTTTTCGGGACTGCATCAACCCTAGAGCTCTTTAGCCAAATGCCAGAAAATAAGAGAGTGAAATTTTATATTGTTTAGCCAAACCATAGAAACTTTTAGAATGAATTTCGGGCTAGTTTAGCTAACATCATTCTAAGTTTATATTAAATATATGACTAGTAGTTTAGTTTTTAGAATTATGAATTAATTTGAGTCCTAGACTTTGATAATTAGCATTATTTTTGAATGTTTTCACAAAGAAAATGACAAAAATAAGTGGAAACAATTGAAAAAAAGTATAGTAATTTAGCTTAATACTTTCTGTTGGCCAAACCATAGAAATTTTTGGGATGATGTTTGGGGTAGTTTAGCTAAACGCTAGAAAGTATGAGAGGAAAAATATCTAGAGTTTAGCTAAACCACAGAAAGTTTTGGGATTAATATCGAGCAAGTTTAGCTAAAGTCATTCTGGCTAATAAGAAATATGCGATTAGTAATTTATTCCCTGGTACTCTAATACTACTTATTACCGGCTGTCCTGATGATGTGAAACGGCCTGATCATGCCTCGTATAGCCTGTATATTGCATTCTGCAAGTCAAGGGGGGTCCCCAACTGCCGCAATCTGTCCCATAATTTGTCCCGAGGCACTGTGTCAAAAGCTTTTGCGAAATGCACGAAACAACAGTAGGCATTCTGTCGGCGATTCCTGCTATCCTCAATCAGGGTGCGTAGAGTGAAGATATGATCAATGGTGGAATGCTTAGGTCGAAAGCCTGCTTGTGTGAGAGCTCGCACATCCGCCTCCTCTGCCCATATTGTCAACGCTGCTCAAGGATGCCAGCCAATAGTTTTGCAAAGAGAGAACTAACCATAATAGTACGATAGTTGGCTGGGCATTGAGGGTCCCCTGCCTTGTATATGGGCACAACTCTACTAGTGGTCCACATCGGAAGGAAGCCTTCTTATAATGCTTTATTGAATAATGTCGTGAGGACAGGCACCAGTGGAGGCCCAGCCCATTTCAGAAGTTCTGCCTGCATGCCATCTAAATCTGCTGCCTTCCCATTAGTTAGGCATTGCAGGCCCCTGATGACATCCCCCTCTGTGATGACCAGAGCCATGCCCATCTGTGGAGGGACTGGTGCCCAGCCCCCGAGCGGGTCGTAAAGCTGTTGCAAGTACTATACCATTGCTCCGAGGTGATGTTCCCTATGGGTTGTATAGCTTGCTCAATACCTTTCTCTAGAATGTCTTGGGATGCCGATCAGTGTTGTCAGGTACGTTTAGTACGGTACGAGTATTATACGTACTTAACGTATTAATACCGTATGCATACCTCTCATTTAAAAAGTACTTTAAATACATTTTTTGGAATTATAAAATACTATTAAATACGTAAAATACGTACTTTATGTACAGTACGTTAAGTACTTCCTGTAATTTCTTATAACTATTATTTCTTGTATTGCAGTTGAAATAGTTGCAATAACAACTAGTATGAAGAACTTCAAGTTTTAAATAATGAACCAGAATATATTACTCTACAAAAGTAAGTATTTCTCAAAGTTTTCAATCCAAAATATATCTATTTAAGGGTGATATATTCTAATTTGCAATCTACACCCACAGACAAATAAATTTAAGTAATTGTTGCTCATTTGTTGCATCCGGAGCTATTAACTGCCGCTGACCTCTGTATTTCTTTCCTGGCATGAATGCAAGCTAATGAAGTATTGAGGAGAAGGTCTGCCTCCTGCCATGACAAAACAAGGAGAAAGTTCTCCATTCCGATTCTGCAGCTAGGGTAAGAAGAAAGAGGGGGGAAACGCAGAGGTTTTGGGTTTTTATTTGCAAGAAGATAGTTTTTTTAGCACGCCAATCTAACCAAGCTTACAACCTTTCTTGCAATTCTAGCCTATCCACGTCGCGCCTCCACGTCATCTTAATCTGAGTTGCCATATTGATTAGCCGTTAGATTCTCCTATTTCACCATCGACGATCCTCGAAATTATAAAAGGCAAAAAATTTGCATGCGTCTCTTGCCTTGCCGCACATCTCTTTCCACCTTTTCTTCTTCTTCGGACTCGGCCATAGCTTTTTAGGTTTTTTTTTTTTGGTATGGCGCGCATTAATCTGGCCCATTACAGACGACCGGTTCTTCTCTCTGGCCCGTTATAGATGGCGGGGTTCTCCTCTACGTTCTATGATTTTTTGGATTTAAAATGGGAGATGGCTTAGTTTCTCGGTTTCGGATTAGTAGCCAGTGCAAGGAAGCATAAACGGAAAGCAAAATGAGGAAGAGAACAAGCAAGCAAATTCTAGCAGCTGGATTTTCTTAGAATGGCCGGATTTAGGTAGAAGGTTGGAACAAATTCCACCATTTTGTTGTAGGTGACGATGTTGCTTTTTCTAATTGCTGAAACATCTCATTTTTTTTTTTATCAGGAGCCTCCATTATTCAGGATTTTGCAGCTCTATTAGCATCAACGATACGCTCTAATTATATGCCAACAAAATCAGAAATATGAATTTTGCTTCTTTTGCAGATGATTTTTCTACGATCTTGCATCTCTATTTATTTTTACAGGTCTAAGAACATGCTAAATAAAGCAGAGTACGAATCCATATTCAAGGCTTTGAAGTTAGTAGATCTCATTCCGTTTCTTGGTAATGCCATGAGATGCCATTTTCAGAGTCCCATGTTACATTTTCTGCTGCCCATGAGCTTTTGGAGTTTTCTGATACATTGCCAGCTTTTGGAGTTTTCTGATACATTCCTTCTGTCTTCAAGTTTCTGTTTTGATATGCAAAGCTCGTGGTAGTTGATACTTATATTTTTTTATCTCAATCTCAAATCGTATTTTAATTACTATAAACACACCAAAACTAAAAGTACAGAAAAGGAAATAACAAAAATATTTACATGTCAAAACAACTCTAACCCAAATAATAATGGCCTCACGTGCAATAAGAACAACAAGAAATATATAAGACAAACAACAAACCTATTCATTAAGTACAAACACTTTACAACACAACCAAAGACGGCTACAACAACCTCATATCCTGCCCTTTCAAAACTAAGAAATACTGGTACCTTAAACCCAGCCTTAATTTTCCTGCGCCTTTATATCTTTATTTTCCAAAATTTCCCTAATGTCTAAACTCTCCTAACGTGTTTTTTACTCCTATTCTATAATATATAATAATGTATTTTTCCTAATGTATAATTTAGTTCTATTGGTCTAATGTCATTTGGACTCCTTTTTTTTTAAAGTACGTATCATCGTACTGTATCTATCAATACGTTAAGCACGGTATTAATAAAAGAAGAGATCAATTTGACCTGTCAACTTATAGGTATAGTACGTATAGTACTGTGAGGAAGGTACGGGACGTATGTAAACATAACATATGGGTACGTAAATAACACTGATGCCGATCCAGGAGACCGGACATCTGTTGCTGGTGCTCTGCGAGGTATCTGGCTTTCTTGTTCTTGAGGAAGGAGGGGTATCGTCTGATGGCCTGTGGGCGGGAGGTGGGATCAGTGACTTGCCGGAGTTCGCAGTTTGAGCTCGTGACACTCATGCAGGGGAAGGTGGCAGCGCCCGAGGTTCTCCGCGAGTGGCCTCTTCCAAAGCATCTTTCAGCAACTGTTAGAAGCAGCTGAGTCAGCTGAACAGATTGCTGCTGAAGTGTGGGGAGTTGCAGTAGTCCCGCCAGATCATGCTCAAGCATCTGGGAATAGGTCCCTACACGGTCATAGTCCAAGCGCAGCTGGGGCACCTGGAGTGTTGAGGCAGTGGATGCACGGGGAGCCTGCCACTGTATATGCACGAACAGGGGCTGGTGGTCTGAGTCTGCTTCCTCGTCCCGAGTGTTTGTTCCAATAGAAAAATGGGTAACCAGGTGTAGATCATGTTCCTCGTCCAGCAGGTAATCCATCACACTGGAGCCACCCCCTCTGTAGAAGAGGAAGAGGTTGCTCAGTAGAAGTAAGTTGTCGTTTAATTGGTACATTAATGTGAAAAGTCAATCATTATTTGATGTGTCTAATTTTTTCTGTTTTGCAGGCAAGCAAAGCTTCTGAAAATGAAATGTTTGAAAAAGCTAAGACAGAAAGAGTTAAAAGGGCGAGAACTCATGGGCGATGACCAACTGGCTTTTCTAAACATGGAATTGGTAGATGAGGATGGGGCAAAGCAAGGGAAATTCGATGAAAGTAGTTCTATACTAATTACAGGATCTCGCACATCCTCTGTCATCTCTTCTGGTTACGAGTCAAATAATGTTGGCTCACTTGAGATGGACATGGTGACCAATGATAAAGGTGATGAGAATGGGTTTTAATTTTGTTCTGATAAGGAGGATCATCAGGATGTGAAAGATAGATCTAATTTGACATGCCACGTTTCTGGTAGTCCAGGTGTTGATAGTATTTCAAGCTGGATCAGAAGTCTAGAAATGTGGCCGGAGAAGCATCAAGGAGTGGGGCCCATGCGAGAAGGTATACAGAAATATTGGCGACAACAGCTGGAAAACGGTCAATATCTTCTATTGGCAGTCATGTTATGTGGGCACTGAAGGCAGATGCGAGACTTGTGCACAACTTGAATAATGCATCGGGGAGTGAAAATAAAGAGTTACCTAGTGATATATCAATAGTAGTAAAGCATGAAGTTGACAATGGCAGGAAGAAGCGAAATATGGCAATTGCTCAACCTATTGCGTCTGAGCAAGTTGTGACAGTTGTACAACATGATGATTCTCATAATGGGCTTAGTGTTTCTAATTCTAGGGATATGTAGAATGCATCACTTCTCGTTGGCTCTCTAAGCATACCACTTGGTAATTATGCAAGTGAAATGAGCGAAGTGACCATTGACACTACAAATGCGAGCAACAGCAGTAAGGAGTTCGGCCAAGTTACTTCCCTCAAATTTGATGGGGAATGTCACTTTGAAAGTACGAAAAGTATTTTGAGACTGGTTTTTCCTAATGAGGTTTAAACATGAAGAGAAGTCAAAACATTCTTCTAATACTACATTTCATGGGGATTCTGCTTCAAAGCTTGTTAAATTTGTTGAACCTTTTAATACCCGAGACTCTCCAGAAGGTGCACGTCAAAATACATGGCAAAATAGCTCAGCTAAGATGCCAACAACTGTAAAAGTATGGCGTGCAGTTGGAAAGGTTGAATGCCAAGATGTAGTCGTGGCTGAGGTTCACAATGACGATGTAATGATTTCCGCAAAGCCAGGATGGGAAGATAACAAACATACCTGTACAGAGGAGGTATGAGATAGAGGTGGTCAGGATGCTCTTAGAACAATAGAGAAAATGGAATTCCATTCTGATCTGTCTGGATATATTGGTAAAAATTATATAAGAAAAGAAGTAAATCATAATTTTGTTGAAAGGAAGGAAAGGAAAGGAAGGTATTTTTATCGTCCACGGAGACCAATCGGTCTATGGGACCCAATACAAAAGCGCAACAAGCGGATTACTATCCGGATTAAAAAACCCCCGCCCCGAAGGGTTTTCGAGGGAAAACCCATGGCAGCAATCAGCCTGCTGACAAACTGTTCCAATATACGAAATGCAAAAACACACAAATATATACACTCATGTATCGTACCCATAGTGCCTGATCAGCGAGCAGCCAGGTGGGGGCAAAGGTGGGCTCGCAGATCCAGTACCTCCTGAATGCACGACCCTAGGGCACGTACTGACGGTGTGTTCATCAGCAAATGTAGGGGCAAGTCCGGCCGTACTAAGGGAGCGATATCGCCCGGATCGATCCGAATCTGGGCAACTCACGGAAAGTGTGAGACTCATTCTCAATAGCACCCGTTTGACAGCACTGACAGAGCCTGTCCTGGCGGGGCTCCCCAATCCACCTGCCCGTCTCGATGTCGAGATGGTGGGCACCTGTGCGAATGGAGGCAATGAGTCTGCGCTTTTTTAGGGGCAACTGGGAACCCAGGTAGAGCTGCGGGCCCCGGGCCAATGCGGGGTTGATGTGCTCCTTGTAATGGGCCATTTTGATCTGCTCTAGAGCGTCGGGGTCCCAGAGCTTGCCAAGGAAGCAAGCGTCCAGGTATTCCCGCAAGCTGTCACGATCGGCCTCTGTGTCCACCTGCATGCATCTGTGCTCCTGCACATTCCATCTGGCGAACCACTGATCTCTCTTATCCCTCCAACTGGCCCTGAGCCGCTGCGGGCCCATTGCCACAACATAAGCCAGGTGCGGGAGCCGAGCATCACCCATATTAACCACTTTCTAAAAGTAGACGATGTGTCTATCAAGGGCTGGCCGTGACCGGCGCAAGAATCTAGTTTCGTGAGAATCGATAGGGACCTGGAAGTGTCCGTGCCAAAAATGCCTTACACGCGACCTCCTCCAAGTCATTCCGGGTTGCCAAAGAGACGATCGGGCCCCAAACCTCGACCCCGTACAGAAGGACATGCTCGACCGGTCTTGTGAAACAAATGTGTTGATGGCCCAATCATAGAGCTCTGCCGGTGACTTTGTTGTCACGCATTGCATAAAGCGCTTTCGGCCTTGGCTTTGTCACCCATAGCGGATGGGCGTCTCCCAACAGAGGCGAGGAGGGGAACTCCACCCCTAGGTACTTGTAGGTGGGCGTGACCTCCCGTTTGTCCTCGATATGTGAGTCTGGGAGGCGTGGGGTGGCGTGAAGAGGATATGAGAACCACCACGGTCTTGGCGGATTGACGGCGCATGTCTCAGCTTTGCGGGGAATGTGTCTAGGGCATCCGGATGAGACCGTGTATAGCTTTTGGGGTGTGGGCCAAAAGGTCAACATCGTCTGCATAAATGAGCTAGCGGATGACATGGTGCAAAAGTCGTATGCCACTCCCCATGCTTTCGAAGCCGGGGCTCTAAGCGGTCAATGTAGAGGCCAAAAGTGTTGGTGAGAGGGGGCAGCCCCTGCCGGACCCCGATACTATCGGGTGAATGCTTGGCCCGCCGGCACGCATCCCCGCCAAAACAACTCTCATACAGCTTTGTATATGGCATTACGCGCACGGCAGCGGCAGCCCCAATTGACGCAGATCTAGCCCCTACAGCTTTTCGAGGGGGACCGTATCGAAAGCCTTCGTGAAGTCCACAGCAAAGCAATACAAGTCCTGCCCGATGGTTTCGGCCGTCTTCAATCGATCGCCCGGTGTAAAGATATGGTCAATCGTTGAGTGGCGGGGGGTCTAAAGCCCCGCTTGTGTGAGGGCTCGCACATCTGCCGCCTCGCCCGGTGGGTCAACTCGCTACTCGAGAATGCCCGATAGCGGTTTGGCAAATCCGAAGCCCGACCATGATCGTCCAAGAATTGGCCGGGACGATTGTGGGTCGACCAGGTGTGAATGGGGACAACCACCTTTGTGGTCCATTGTTGGGGAAACCTTCTTGCAATGCTCTGCTGTTGAACGAGGGGGTAGTGAGGATCGGCACCCGGCCGCCCCGCCCATTTGAGTAACTCGGCTGCGATATCGCCGAGGTCGGTTTGCCTTCCCATTAGCCGGCCGTTCGTGGGCCCTCCACAACATCTTCCTCCGCAGAGAACCAATGGGGGCCATCCCGTGGGGGTATGGGCGACACGTCCCCGGTGGGTCATAGAGCTGCTTTGCAAAATCCGCCTCCGCTTTGCGGGATGTGATGTCCCCAGTGAGGCTGGGCTGGCCTTGAAGCACTCTGCGGCAAAAGGTTCGAGGATGAGTGTCCAGCAGGGCGAACATCTCCCCCGGTGCACGGCAAGGCGCGCCTTTGTCTCCTCTCGGATGGGCGCGATGCAGTGCGATGCTATTCGCAAGCGTGTACGGATCCGAATGTGACCGGAGTTGGCGCTTAAAACCACATCAAACCACCGATTCACGCGGAAAGGTTCGTTGTCGAAGGCCACGGGATGGGGAGGGGGAGGGGGGAGGGGGGGGTCTCCCAAAACACTTGTCCCCGCATCCCGTAATAGCTCGATCCAACCGGGTGCATCTGCCGCTCTAGTATGGAGGTCCGAGAATTGCTTTGGTGGCGTCCATGAGCATCTCGGCGTAGTCCTCTGCACGCTCATAATCCGGGCCGCGGCCCGAGGATGGCGAGGGGCGGCATAGTGGGGGTTCTGGCGGCTTGCAAGCCATGTCTGGGAGATGATTCAAGCGTCGACCTCCTCATCCCCGACCGTCGGTGCCCACAGGAAATGACCGATGAGATGCATATCTTACGCAACTACGAGCACATAGTCCACCACACTAGACCCTCCCCCGATTGCCACATGCGCAGATGCACTTGTGAGAAGCGGGTTACCGTGGATGTGTCATTGCAAATTATCAAGTCAAAAAAATACCACATAGCAGAGCAACAATGCGCCAAAGCGAAAGTGACTGGCTGTCATCCGATCCCTCGTGGCGGGTTGCCTCTCAAGGTAAAGCTGCGAGGACATCGTCGCGAGGGGTCAAGTCTCATGGGCTGCTCTACTCTGTCCGTGCATTGAAATCTCCAAGAAGGATGACCCTACCCAATTGCTTGTGCTACTGTATGTCATCATATAGATCGACATAAGGGTCCATTCTATCCGCATCGGAGTGGCTGCGATAGAAGGTGCTGTCTGCGTGAGGGAAATAACAGGCGGCCAGAAAAAGAGGGTTGCCACTGGTATTATGCACACGAACCCACAAGTACCGGTTGTGTCTGTCTGTCTTCTGGAGGGTAACCGAATGTGCCAAGGTTGTCCGGTAGTAGCAAGCAACCCCACCATGACCCCTCTGTCCTGTACAGGTATTGAAGACCGAGAAATGTTGGTAACCCGGCAGATCATGTAGCCTGTGCCCGGCATGCTCCCATATCTCCATGAGAAAGATGAGATCCATATCGGCTGCCACGGAGTTGAGACTTTCCCCCTTCTGCCAAGGGGGAAAGGTGGAAATCCGAATGAAACTCAAATTGCAGCAAGGGATTTGGCAAATTTCCTTTCCAACAGTGAGTATTGTCTTGCATTTTCTGGTTTGTAATTCTTTTTTAATTTGGTTCCATTCAATGCAATCTAAATATATTTTATTTCAAGATGGTATACTGTTGTTGAAACTCATGCAATGGCAAATTTAGCTACAATTTCAAGGCTAGATGGACCTATTGATAATTTGTTTCAGAAGATACATAAGAAAGAAATACCTATTGAACATCCAACTTCTGATACCAAAGGACATGGGAATTATAAGGATGCAAGAAGTTGGCCGGTTAACGAAGAGCAAACATTCGGATTTGTAGAAAATGTACCACCTGCTATTCCTATAGATGCTGCATTTCTTGCAGCATGTCACATCAGAGGAAGTTGTCAGAATAAGTGAGCAGTGGGAAAGCTTAAAGAATGATTGGCAATAGATCTGTTCTCCTTCGATCCATGTTTGTTGTAATTTTAAATGCCCCCTTCATTGACAGAAAGATTGAGACCACCATTTATCCTTGTTTAGAATACCAACCTTCAAAGATTATTATTACAAGCTTCTTCTTTTTAGTGGATGACAACCAATGATCTAATGTTATAATTAATTTTGCACTGTTAGTTTAATTCAACAAATGTTATCTAGATTTCCCTTACCCAATTCCCATACTCGAGATTTTTAATTTTTACATCTATATCTATATGTCAAGACTCAGCATAACGTATAACAAATTTAATTGAATCCTAGGCTTCAAACTAATGTTGTGGCAAATGAACATATTGGTGTAGCTACATGCGCAATGTTTTGGAGCTTTCATCCATCTAAATCAATTACATACCCTACAATATGATTAAATCCATCCCAAGCAACTATAAACCCTACAATATGGATCAAGCTTAATAACTAAAAAGATTCCAACAAAAAAAGCCCCTAATAGAACATGAAAATACATCTACTGGGTGGAGCAATCTTTAACCCCTCTGAAGGGACTAGGCCAACACAGGCATTGAATTTTCTTTTGGATTAGATGCACCATTTTGGTATGCATCTAGCCATTTTTCGCATTTAATCCTGGTTTAGGCCCAGATTTTTGTATGAATTTTCATATGAGTCAAGCAAGCAAGGTTAGAAACAGGGACAATTCCTTGCTTTGTTACACCACACGAAGTTCTTTTGTGGATATAGTTCATTTGAAGTCAAAGAATGATGGAAACACGATGAGGAAATCCAGATCTTCATAAAAATATTGGTGCAGCCATGGCTTCACTTATAGGCCCCCAGAAATAGCAAAGCGAGGATTGGCAGAAGCAAAGAAAGGAGTAGATGTTGTCATAGTTGATATAGCAGGATGCCTTCAGATCAATAGGTGAATAACATATTTATTCCAATAGGAATGAGGTAACAATGTTCATGTCTTATCATGGGCAGGTAGATAAAGGAATGATGGATGAACTGAAACAACTAAAGCATGTTGTGCACCCTACAGAGGTTCTTCTAGTGGTTGATGCAATGACAGGCCAGGAAGCAGCATGTTTCTTTCATGGCCTCTCTTTATCAGAAAATATCCTATCGAATAGTAGTATTTATTAGATGTAATGTATTGAAGATTAAAATGTGTTTGCCATATTCATTGATTAACATAAATATTGTCAATGCAACTTTGATGGCATCTTTCAACCTAGAGGTTGGCATAACAGGTGCAATTTTGACAAAGCTTGATGGTGACTAGAACTGAAGTTCTAGCCTGAATAGGCACACGTGTTTGACAAGGTCAAACACTTGTTTCTTTTAGGGCTCAAACCCATTGTCTTATTCAAGACTCTCAGGCCAGTGCGTTCCATGGCCAAACTAGTTTAACATCCGTGGAGGCTACAATGCCATTCAAGATTATAGAGGACGTAGTGTCAAGCTAGTTTCCAGATGAATTATAGTTTCTAGACGATGACGTAGTGGCGACACTCACAAACGAAGTTTTCACAGCAACAACAAGGTCGTGAAGACATGCAATGCTCGCAACAAAGTAGTGCCGAATAGTCTCTGCAACACGTGCGGAAATGACGACATGACGGAAGAGTTAACAATGTTTAGCGACATCGACACTGTTTAGAGAGAGAGAGAGAGAGAGAGAGAGAGAGAGAGAGAGAGAGAGAGAGAGAGAGAGAGAGAGAGAGAGAGAGAGAGAGAGAGAGAGAGAGAGAGAGAGAGAGAGAGAGAGAGAGAGAGAAATGAAATGAAATGTTTATTAGTCACGTCTGCAGACCACCAGGTCTATGAGACGTTCAATGGCTACATTCAAAATTATAAAAAAATTCATCCAATGCATCCTCAGACATGAATGCAGTGGACTCTCCATCCTCTTCTTCACTCATAGTATTAGCTTTATTTAGAACATTTAAAACATGTTCTCTCCTATCCAGAACCTCCCTTATAAATTTGCCTGTATCATGCCCAGGTAGATCAAAAAAATCTACTAAAGTGGATACATTAATGCCATACTTACCTCGTATATGTCTATAAGATGGGCAACCTATAAGCACATGATGTTCATCTTCAACCACCTGCAAATCACACATTTTACAGTGTCTAATTTCATGAGGGATATCATTCCATCGACCAATCTCCACCCCAAGCCGATGGGAGCTAAGCCGCATTCTGCTAATTCCATATCTAAGCTTGAGCGATACCCCTTCTGACAGGTACTTACCCTCTTGCATGCTAGGGTTAATATATTGCATATAAAATGCTTTTTTTACTTCTGGAACCCTCCACTGCTTACTAATAACATGATCATATACCCATGTTCTAATGTCAGAATGATTCTCACTTAGATCCTGTATACATTAACCCCCATTTTCCCATCCATGCTTCAATGTCAGCATACCATCCTTTATCTTTTGTTTCTTCTAGAGCTAACCGCGGAAAGCTATCATTAGCCATTTCAAACCGTACCTTATAAAGATACGTAAGCACTCTGCATAAAGCTTCCGCCTCTAAAGGCATCAATCCACATTCCACGAGCATCATGTCATACGGCGTTTGTGCTTTAACCCCCAATTCAAATCTTAGAAACTTTTTTTGAACTTTTTCTATTTTCTTCCATGTGTCAGCTGCTAGCCCTGGGCCCCATACTTCACATCCATACAATAGTACCGTTTGAACAAGCACTTTATAGAGCATTCTCTTTATGTCAAATTTCCATATCTCCGCCTTATTACTTCTGCGTTGCATACTATACAAGGCTTTCAATGCCGCATTCACCCTATGCTCTGCCGCTTCATTCCAACTGGGGCTCTTATCAACATCCACTCCCAGATACTTATATGTATTCACAATTTCTATTTGTTTCTCTTCATAATAAAAGTTGAGATGGTCCACTTTATTAGCACCAAAAACAATTATCTTGGTTTTGTTTAAATTCACCTGCATCCCCTTCTCAGCACAAAATTGTGATAAGGCTTTCAAATGGCGCTGCATTCCTATAATTGAACGCGATAGGATAACCACATCATCTGCATATAATAGTAACATTATCACATGCCCATACAGGGAAGTTCCATCCCCACCATGATTTTCTATCCAATCCTCTAACTGGTCAATAAACAATCCGAATAATGTAGGTGACAACGGACATCCTTGCTTGACTCCCAAGTTGCTTTCCACTACTTCTTTACAGGTCTCCAAGTATGGGAAAGACAATTGTACCAGAACCTTCTCGTATAGCATCTTAACAGTGTGTCTGATTTCTTCTGGTATTCCAATCGTATCCATTCTATACCACAGATTATTTCTATTGACTGTATCAAAGGCTTTAGCAAAATCCACAAAGAGCGCATATAATGGTTTTCTTTTACCTGTAACTGAATCTACCATGGCACGCAAAGTAACCAGGTGATCTATTGTAGATCTTTTGGGTCTAAATCCAGCTTGCCCTATGGCTCTAGCATTATGTTCTTCTGCCCACATACTAAGCTTATTGTTTAACATGGTGGCAAACAATTTAGCAAAGAGGATACTAACCATAATCATCCTATAATTACCTGGATCGTTAGCATCTCCTGCTTTATAGAGGGGAATAACCCTGTTCATTTGCCATGCTCGGGGGAATCCCTCATGTACTGCTGTATTAAATAGTTGCAATAGAGCATGATGTACTGATTCACCCGCCCATTTAAACATCTCTGCTACCCAGCCTAATATGTCTGCAGCCTTCCCATTTGCTAGTTTGCTAAGACCATGCTCAAGATCTTCTTCTGTGAACATAAGTTTATCTGCAGGTAGGTACTCAACATCTGTCGTGCCAATAACATTTGCGCAAAATACAGTTTGCGTACTTGGCATAATAATGCCGCTGCATCCAAAGAGCAATCTTGTGACATACTAGGTTTAAGTCTGTTCCAAAATTGTTTTGGGTTTATAAGCAACTCCTCTACCATGGCATGCTGTCTCTGATATATATATCTTTTCTTTTTAGCCTTGGTAAGATTCACATATTCTCTTTTAAGCCGTTCCCTTTCATGGCCTCTGGCCTTCTTAAATGCATCCCTCTTAATTTTACAATCAGCATCAAACCAGCCATTACAAGGAAGCCCTTTTAGTTTCCTGTGTGAGACAAAAGTCTCATGAGCAGCGTCAAGAACAAGCTTAGCAATTTCTTCTGTAAGCTTATCAGTGTCAAGGGGCCAAACCTTCCCAGCTGTCTTCGCTTCACATAGTTTTTCATACATATCAGCCTTATATTGTATCGCATACAGATTTTTAGCCTTTTGTGGTATGTAACCTTTTTTAGCGCACACTGTTCAATGCATATAGTAACTGTTACTGGTGCATGGTCTGTTATCTTTGATAATGATTCCCCAATGCTTATTGGGGAATCATGAGCATTATGTTCCCCAACCCACATACTAAGCTTATTGTTTAACATGGTGGCAAACAATTTAGCAAAGAGGCTACTAACCATAATCATCCTATAATTACCTGGATCGTTAGCATCTCCTGCTTTATAGAGGGGAATAACCCTGTTCATTTGCCATGCTCGGGGGAATCCCTCATGTACTGCTGTATTAAATAGCTGCAATAGAGCATGATGTACTGATTCACCCGCCCATTTAAACATCTCTGCTACCAAGCCTAATATGTCTGCAGCCTTCCCATTTGCTAGTTTGCTAAGACCATGCTCAAGATCTTCTTCTGTGAACATAAGTTTATCTGCAGGTAGGTACTCAACATCTGTCGTGCCAATAACATTTGGCGCAAAATACAGTTTGCGTACTTGGCATAATAATGCCGCTGCATCCAAAGAGCAATCTTGTGACATACTAGGTTTAAGTCTGTTCCAAAATTGTTTTGGGTTTATAAGCAACTCCTCTACCATGGCATGCTGTCTCTGATATATATATCTTTTCTTTTTAGCCTTGGTAAGATTCACATATTCTCTTTTAAGCCGTTCCCTTTCATGGCCTCTGGCCTTCTTAAATGCATCCCTCTTAATTTTACAATCAGCATCAAACCAGCCATTACAAGGAAGCCCTTTTAGTTTCCTGTGTGAGACAAAAGTCTCATGAGCAGCGTCAAGAACAAGCTTAGCAATTTCTTCCGTAAGCTTATCAGTGTCAAGGGGCCAAACCTTCCCAGCTGTCTTCGCTTCACATAGTTTTTCATACATATCAGCCTTATTGTATCGCATACAGATTTTTAGCCTTTTGTGGTATGTAACCTTTTTTAGCGCACACTGTTCAATGCATATAGTAACTGTTACTGGTGCATGGTCTGTTATCTTTGATAATGATTCCCCAATGCTTATTGGGGAATCATGAGCATTATGTTCCCCAACCCACATACTAAGCTTATTGTTTAACATGGTGGCAAACAATTTAGCAAAGAGGCTACTCTCTCTCTCTCTCTCTCTCTCTCTCTCTCTCTCTCTCTCTTAGCTGTCTTCGCTTCACATAGTTTTTCATACAGTGTATGTAACCTTATTGTATCGCATACAGATTTTTAGCCTTTTGTGGTATGTAACCTTTTTTAGCGCCTGCTTTGTTCAATGCATATAGTAGCATTCTTGGTGCATGGTGCGTTATCTTTGATAATGATTCCCCAATGCTTATTGGGGAATCATGCTTTGATATGGTTTTCAATTTTGTAACATGGTGACTCTCTCTCTCTCTCTCTCTCAACAATGCATATGGTAACATCTCAGCTGTAACATGGTGACTCTCTCTCTCTCTCTCTCTCTCTCTCTCTCTCTCTCTCTCTCTCTCTCTCTCTCTCTCTCTCTTATCAGCTGTCTTCGCTTCACATAGTTTTTCATACATATCAGCCTTATTGTATCGCATACAGATTTTTAGCCTTTTGTGGTATGTAACCTTTTTTAGCGCACACTGTTCAATGCATATAGTAACTGTTACTGGTGCATGGTCTGTTATCTTTGATAATGAGCAAACTAGCAAATGGGAAGGCTGCAGACATATTAGGCTTGGTAGCAGAGATGTTTAAATGGGCGGGTGAATCAGTACATCATGCTCTATTGCAGCTATTTAATACAGCAGCACATGAGGGATTCCCCCGAGCATGGCAAATGAACAGGGTTATTCCCCTCTATAAAGCAGGAGATGCTAACGATCCAGGTAATTATAGGATGATTATGGTTAGTAGCCTCTTTGCTAAATTGTTTGCCACCATGTTAAACAATAAGCTTAGTATGTGGGCAGAAGAACATAATGCTCATGATTCCCCAATAAGCATTGGGGAATCATTATCAAAGATAACAGACCATGCACCAGTAACAGTTACTATATGCATTGAACAGTGTGCGCTAAAAAAGGTTACATACTACAAAAGGCTAAAAATCTGTATGCGATACAATAAGGCTGATATGTATGAAAAACTATGTGAAGCGAAGATATAAGGGATAAGATAAGAGAGAGAGAGAGAGAGAGAGAGAGAGAGAGAGAGAGAGAGAGAGAGAGAGAGAGAGAGAGAGAGAGAGAGAGAGTCACCATGTTATGTTGAGATGTTACCATATGCATTGTTAAGAGAGAGAGAGAGAGAGTCACCATGTTACAGCTGAGTCACCATAATGCTCATGATTCCCCAATAAGCATTAGGGAATCATTATCAAAGATAACAGACCATGCACCTATATGCATTGAACCGTGTGCGCTAAAAAAGGTTACATACCACAAAAGGCTAAAAATCTGTATGCGATACAATAAGGCTGATATGTATGAAAAACTATAAGTGGACAAGACAGAGAGAGAGAGAGAGAGGAGAGAGAGAGAGAGAGAGAGAGAGAGAGAGAGAGAGAGAGAGAGAGAGAGAGAGAGAGAGAGAGAGAGAGAGAGAGAGAGAGAGAGAGAGAGAGAGAGAGAGAGAGAGAGAGAGAGAGAGAGAGAGAGAGAGAGAGAGAGAGAGAGAGAGAGAGAGAGAGATATGATATGATATGATATGATTTTATTTATGTCCATGAGACCATCAGGTCTAGAGGACCACTACAATCATTACACATACAAATCACCTCCACTAACCATCCAGTGTATCACAAAGAATACCACTAGATGTGCTCTCCTCCTCATCATATATTTCCAGTAAATGCTTATAGCTTTTGATAGACAATTCTCTCACCTGCATGACTTCAGTTAAATAACCTCCTATAATCTCAGTTGGTAATTCAAAAAATTCTCGTAGGGATAAACCCGATGTAATACCATACATCCCTCTCAAGTTTTGGTAAGCAGTACATTCTAATATAAGGTGCGCTTCATCTTCAATGTCATCTGTCCCACACACTTTACATGTTCGTCTATGTGAAAAGTTCCCCATCTTCCTACTTCCACCCCCAAATGGTGCGAACTAAGTCTCAACCTGCATATCAAGTGTCTTTTAAAATATGACAATCTTCCTGCAAGGTGTGTTGCCTCCATCATATCTAGATTAATGCAATCTCTATAAAAGATCATCTTGGTTCCAGGTCTTTCCCATAACTTCTGTTTCCCTTTATTAAAAATGTATTCTTCCAATTCCTTCTCTTCAACGGGTATTTCATCTAGTTCCATCCCCATTTTTCGAGCCCATTCTCCTATACTAGCATACCATCCCTTGATTGCTTTTGAATCATCGCCAAATGTGGCAACCTATCGTGATCCATTTTTTGTACCCGATTCAGATACTTTAGTGTTTGATGCAATGCTTCCAACTCTAAAGGCATCATTCCAGCTTCAGCTAGCATCATTGGAAGGGGAGTCTGCATCTTTACACCTAGTTCTGTAAGAAGAAATTTCTTTTGGACTTTCTCGATCCTTTTCCACAGTTCCAATGATAAGCCGGGTCCCCAAGTTTCACAACCATATAGTACCACTGACCGAACCAAAGATATATAAAGCATCTTTTTAAGTTTCCAATCCACAATTTCTGCTTTTCTGCATTTCCTTTGTAGCGCAAAAAGTGATTTTATTCCTGCATCTATTCTCTGTTCAACTGCAGTATTCCAACTGTAATTATGATCAACCACAAGACCCAAATATTTGTAATTTTTTGCTATCTCCACCTGCTCTCCGTTATAATGAAAATAATAGTCCCGTGATCTGGTGCCAAAAATCAAAATTTTTGTTTTACCCTAGTTTACCTTCATTTCAGTAGCGTCACAAAACCTGGCAAGCGCATCTAAGTTTTTCTGCATATCTGTTGCACTTCGAGAGAACATAACAATATCATCTGCATACAATAATAAGACAAGCACATACCCTGCAATGGTAGTTCCACTACCCCCATGTTCATGTAGCCACGCCTCCAACTGATCTATATATAAACCAAATAATGTAGGTGACAGCGGGCATCCCTGCTTCACACCAATATTACTAATTACCTCATCCGTGCATTGTTCATTCAGTGGAAAGGATAAGCGGATTAATACCTGCTCATATAGTACTGCAACTGCACTTCTAAGTTCTATTGGAACCCCAATATGCTGCATGTATTCCCACATATTTTTCCTTCTTAGCATATCAAATGCTTTTGCCAGATCCACAAAACAAGCAAAAAGAGGTTTTTTCGTTTTCTTTATTGAATCCATCACCACCCTTATTGTGACTAAATGGTCTGTGGTCGATCTTTTAGGCCTAAATCCCGCCTGTCCTTGAGCTCGCACCTCATTACTTTCAGCCCATCTACTAATATGCTTCTCAACTAATGTAGCAAATAGCTTGGAAAACAAGCTTCCAATCATTATCATTCTATAATTATTCGGATCTTTCAAATCCCCAGCCTTATGTATAGGTACAACTCTGTTAATTTGCCATGATGCCGGAAAACCAGTTTTCAAAGCTTTATTCATTATTTTCACCATTGCTTTCATCACAGACACGCCTGCCCATTTAATCATTTCTGCACATAAGCCAAAACTATCAGTTGCTTTCCCACAAGATAAACTCTGTAATCCTCCTTGAACATCCAATTCGGTAAACTCAAAACATGTCTGTCTTCGCTCCATGTTATCTTCCAGACCTTCTACATGATATAACTTGTTTATCTGCTGCATCAAAGCATTTAATTCCAATACATTTTCATGATTCTTTTTTACCTTTAATTTCGACCAAAACTTTTTTGGATTTTCCAATAGCTCACCAACTAATACTTCTTGTCTTTTTTGCAAATAACTTCTCTTCTTTCTTCTGACTAGCTTACGATACTCATCTCTTATCTTGCATTTGTCTGCGGATATGGCCATCTTAAATTCCAACCTCTTTGCTTTGCATTCTGCATCATACCATCTATTACATGGTAGCCCCTTAACCCTTCTTTGTGAAACAAAGCAATCATGCGCAGCATCAATAAGCATTGTGGTGAGTAACTTGTCCATATCATTTATATCCTCTGGCCACACTACATCTTTAAAACGCTGCTCGCAAAGGAGTTTATACTCATTCATTTTACCTGCATGCATATATATCCCAGCATGGTACCCAACATTGGGTGAAGCACACAGCCCTGTATCTTCTATTTGCATATGCATAACTACCGGGAAATGATCTGATATGGGCAGGCTATCATCCACAAAGAAATTTGATATATTGGGCAACATATGTATTCCAGCTAGAGCAAGATCCACTACACTGATACCATTCCCTAAGGATCCCTTTGATGTACATTTCCGTGAATTGGGAAATTTTTCAATTCCATTCAAGATAATCAAATCAAGACCACTACACATGTTCAAAAAATGCATACCTTGAGGCTGAACTTCGTGACAACCATCATCCGTTCTCCTAGATAATCCGCTTGCATACATCTCCTCTGCATCAAGTGCCTCCATCCAAATGGGATCACCTAAATTTGCTGCAACATAAGCCTGTCTATCTGCAATTCTACTATTAAAGTCTCCCATTATCACTATGTCTCCGCTTTTCATAAAATCTATTGCATCTTGCTCCAAAAAATGAAATGGATCATCCCTATCCATATTATCAGACGCATAGGTAGGGGATTCCCTGGGTGGATAATAACAGCCTGCTATATAAAGTGTCTTATCTACTCCCTTAGTTTGCAGCCAAATATAATGTTTATTTGAGTTCTTCTTAACAACTGAGAACATATGTTGTAGTTCGTTTCGGACGTAACATGCTATTCCACCATATCCTTTCCGCCTCCAACCTTTCTTATTCCAAACTGAATGCATTAATGTAAAATCCTTCATATCTGGAAGACCATGCTCCTTCCACTACAAAAATAACATCCCATGATTCGAGAATGTCATGTAGCAAAGCTATTTCATCAACTTTACCATTGACATTCCACGTGCAAAACCTGATGGTCCTGTGTCCCTATTCTGAGATAATTGCCTTCCCCTTCCTCCAAAAAGCTGCTTTGCCACTTTGCCTAGCCTCCTTCATTTTTTGCAATTCCTCTTTCCGCTGCAGAAACTGTGCCTGGGTGAGATCATCATTAATCCATATATTCTGGCCCTTCAGTAAAGCACGCTTTTGCATGACTTGCATTTTAGCTTCTTCATTAGCAAATCTAACCACAATATTACGGGTACCATAATCCTTCTTTCCTACCCGATATGCACTTACCACACCTCCTCTTGGCACTTGCAAGTGATGTGAAATAAACTCCTCCACATCCAATTTGGTATTTTCCTCTTCCTTTTCTGCCAATCCAGTGATCCGAACATTCAAGGCCCTCTTTTCTTGTTCTTGCTTCTCAATTAGCTCATTCATCCTTTATTATAAAGTTTTACTGTATGTCGTGCATAAAACCCTAACCCTAATCTGGACGGCTAACATCTTCTCCATCGCATCCCAAGGTCGAGATTATGGCACACTTAGGGTTTAGGGTAGGGAGGTTTTTTGAGATATCGGGCCATGGCTAGAATTCTACCTGTGCAGCCAATTCTCGCCTCAAAAGGGCCCATTTTTCTTATCTTAATCGATTCTTACTTGGTAATCTCCGATGTAACCTCTATTTTTTGGCTACACAGTTGCGCATTCAGTGGTTCAAGCAGAGGTTTTCAAATCGGCTTTGGCTGGTGCGCCGTTGCTCCTTCAGTGGTTCAATCAGAGGTTTTCAAGGCAGCTTTAGCTGGTACACGATTGCTGAAAGATTGTTTTTGCAGAAGCACATGGATGATCAAGGTCAGATTGTGTGATTATTATGCACGGCACTCCATATTTCTTGCCACTTGCTTCATTTCTCTAGGCATGGAAGGGATACCATTTTCTCCTAGAAGTCAAATGCCAAACTCTCATGAGGAGCGGGAGAGCTCTGTATACAAAATGTTGTCTGATTAAAGATTATAAACTGTACTACATCTGCATCTGATAGTCTCTGTTGGTGAAAACTGAAGTTTGTTATCCCCACATTCTTAAAACATTATCCAGCAGTTTATTGTAGGAACATGTGACCTTTCCTTCCAGGTCGATGGACATGGTGCTGTGTCGAAATCTTTAAGCTGAATTTGCTACATCGGTCGGTTTTGCTTCTGGATTTGCCATGTATTTGGTATGCTTTGGGTATGTTGCAGTTAGCGCGCACATGATAAGAACTTTCTCTATGCTTCATGCAGCAGAGGTACCATATGCTCTATTTTTTTCCATCTTTCATCCTTCTCTGTATGCAGTCGTGCTGGCCTGGTTGATGAGGCTTGCTATTTGTTTGTTTCTGCTAGAAGAGTTTATGCTCTGGCACTGATAGTGGAGCATTATAATTGCATGTTTGATGTGCTCTGCAGAGCAGAACAATTGGACAAAATAATTGATTTTATACACAATACGGTCCTCTTGCCTACTGGTGCATCATGGATTTCTTTTCTTGGTGCATGTGTAATGCTATGGTAATATGGAACAGGCAATCTGCTGCCAAATGTGTAGCTGAATCTGATCCGGCTGGACCATATTTACTGCTGTCAAATATCTGTGTACCTAATGATGAATAGGCCGGCCCCCCTCTCCCCCCAGGGACCTTTTTTTTTGCTTTTAACCTGCCCTTCCTCTTTTATCAGAGTTCAGAGAGTTCAGTAAGTGGATCCAGGGCCAATTTTGTCTCAATGTAAGCAGCATAGAATTCTTGGGCATGGAGCAAGAAGTTCAAAGCAAAGTAGCATACTTTTAAAGAAATATCCTTAAAGCTGCAATGGAAGTGGCGCTTAAAAAGGATGCATAAATTGATATTGCAGAATTATGGAGAACTGGCATTGTAATTATGGTAACAGAAAGCAGAAAGGTAAAGGTTAATTTTAAGTTCCAGCTAGAGAATAAATTCAGTTATGCCATTTAAGTAGATGTGTACATTGAGGACCAATTCTGTCCCAACATAAGCAGCAGAGAGCAGGGAGCAAGAAGTTCAAAAGAGGTAATTCTGGAGCTTTTGTTTTTGGGGCTGAAGGGATGGTGCCACAGGCATCTAAATGTTATCTTTTTTCCATCTATTATTGCGTATTAGTCTACTTCATTAATCGAAGTTGCTTTTCTATTCAGCTTAGTTGTTTTTGGTTCTGAACGACTTTTTCCATGCAACCTGTTCTTGAAGTGCACAAAGGGAAGCAATGTTGGGCATGATCCACAGATTGTATAGAAGTTCTGCAGGGAGGGCAAAGATGAAGTTAGAGCTTAAAGTATAGAAAGCAAGGAATCCTCATAGACCTATAGTACAAAAATGCAATAAGAAAGCAAAACCAAATACAAAAAGACCATCATAGGTCATCCGATTGTTCATAAGCAAAGGCAAATTCAATAGCTTAAATGGATAATTCTTTCTTTTATGATAAGACAATGGCAGACTCTAGACTCGGCTTTCAATCCCATCTCCTAAGAAAGCAAAAGGGGATTATATGCCACTCAATTTTACAAAACATGGATAGATAAATAGTAAAGACGCATTCAATGGCTAAAATCTTAAAGACATTCTATACAAATAACGACAAAAAAACAATTAGAATTTCTTATGAACAAGAGATATACACGTAACATCCTCTCTAAAATATTATGCCCATTGATATTTACAGACCCCAAATATTTACAGTTCCCCACAAGATGCACACCAACATTTACAGTTTCCAATATTTGCAATTTATATGTCTCCATATATTGCCCCTGGGCACCATAACTACTAAGAATAATAACATAAAATGCAAAAAGACATGTTTTAGCTGTTGATATATGCAATTATTCCTTCTGTGTTGAACGTAAACAACTGCCTATGCCCTATAGGCATTGACACATGCCCCTACAACAAAATCAAAAGTCAATATTGACACACAACCTATCCATACCTCAATATGCAATTGATATCCCCTATACGATCATACCTTATTTTCTTAAAATAACAAAATCTAAAAGAAAAGTGAACCAATGGTCGAAATTTACATGCTTTTCGCATTGCGGCCAAACATTTACAGGCTTCCAACCTATGCCCAGCAACGCTGGGCACCATTACTAGTTCTCGCATTAAGGTTATGAATAACCTCACCAAAGCTGTTCTGATCATTCATCTCAACATGATCTGTCGCAGGCTTCCTGACAGATTGCATCTCATTTTGTAATGCTAAGAAATTTGCATCCGATGTTGTTTTCATTTTCTCTAATTCTTGTTTCAGACTAGAATTCTCAGATTTAAGAGATTGAAGAGCATCAGTCATACCTTGGAGGAGCTTTAAATTCTGCGCTTCTCGTTTTGCAGCCTCTTTGCGGGATTTCTCCATCATATCCATCATTCTAAGCATAACATTGAGAATTTGACCCAATAACATCATCCCATTTCCAGCCATAGCAGTCTTCAGATCCAATCCAAAATCTTGCATACTTCCCATTAACTGACCTGCATTTTCCCCGCTGTCACTAGAATCCCCTTCCTCGCTTTCAGATTCCCCTGTTTCGTTGCTCTTTGTTTTGTTGTTCCTGGGAGCCCCAGACTTAGGGGCCCCCTTAGTACCTGTAGCATAAACAGCACCAGCAGCAGAATTTGCAGAGTCGTCAATGGTCAAGGACCCACTGTAGCATAAACAAAGACACCGGCCAGCCAGATTTTATAGAATCTTCAATGGCCAAAGTGCACCCAAAGATAATGATTTTCCAGCCAGACCCATATTTTCCAGCCCAGATGATTCCGGCCCTCTGAGACCCACCAGTAGCATAAACGGCACCGCCAGCCAGATTTTCTGAGAATCTTCAATGTCCGAAGCAGACCCAGCAGACGACTTTCCAGCAGACCTATATTTTCCAGCAGATGATTCCGTCCCTGCAGACCCTGCAGACCCATGTTTTCCAGCAGATGATTCCAGCCCTGCAGATCCGTGTCTTCCAGCAAACCCATTCTTTTCATCTGAGAGAGAGAGAGAGAGAGAGAGAGAGAGAGAGAGAGAGAGAGAGAGAGAGAGAGAGAGAGAGAGAGAGAGAGAGAGAGAGAGAGAGAGAGAGAGAGAGAGAGAAGAAAGAAAGAAGAAAGTGTATTAAATCTTTGGGAGGCCTAAAAGGCCTAAAAGACATCCCATAGTTAGATACAATCATAAAAGAGCAAATGAGTCTCAGAGTCCTCATCTTGCTCGTCACTCTCACTCAAAATATCTTCTTCTTCAAGAAGACTATTCAACCTTTTTAAACAAATCTCTCTAAGTTGTAAAAGATCCAAACAAATAGGCACCAATTTTCTCCCCTTTCATGGAGAAGAAAGTTTGAAGATCCTCAAAGAAGAATATCATGTTGAACCCAAGTGAGTAGTAAGCTTTCACACCTAAGTAGCGTGTGTTCTTCATCTTCTACTTGATCTTCACCACACACCTTACAATATCTTTCCGACCGAGGAATTATATGCCCCCATCTACCGTTTCCACACCCAAATGATGAGAACTAAAGGCGAATCCTACCAATTGCATGCCTCTTCTTTATAGAGATGTTATCTGCCAAATACTGAGCCACTTCCAGCCTAGGATTCATATTTTGTCTATAAAGAATCATCTTCGTCTTTGGTTGTGCCCACATCTTTCTTTGAAACTTATCAAAAACCCACTGCCTCAGATTCTTACCCTTTGAGATTGCCTCTTCCCAATGAATATCCCATCTTCCTAGCCAACTAGTAACATCCCGAAACCACCCTTTGTCTTTGCTGGCCAAAAAAGCCTTATGTGGAAGCCTAGTATCATCCATATGTATCACTTTATTCAGAAAGCGGATGCACCTTACCATGGCTTCTCCCTCCAATGGTAAGAGACCGCACTCCGCTAGCATCACTGGATATGACGTTTGAGCCTTAACTCCCAACTCGAGCCTGATAAACTTTTTCAAAATCTGCTCAAGATCATCCCATAAACCTTGTGTGATACTGGGCCCCCAGATCTCACTACCATACAATGCAATACTTAGCACCAAAGATTCAAACAATCTCTTCTTAAGTGTCCATGACCATAAATGTGCCCTCCTACATAGACTTTGCATGGCATAAAGAGCCTTATGGCTCCCATCCACTGTATGCGCAATGCAAGTATTCCACCTGTGATTTCTATGAAAAATCAGACCCAAATACTTATAAGAATCACAAGTGCTTACCAAATGATTTTTATATCTAAATGTGCTTTCCTGCTTGAGTGCCCCCACTGTCATAATGCTAGTTTTCTCCAAGTTCACTTGCATTTCGGTAGAGTCACAAAAATGAGCCAGCCCATCTAAATGGCTTTGCATACACTCCGAGGAGCGCGCAAAGATGACCACATCATCTGCATATATAAGCAACTGCACCACAAAGTCATGTAGCAAAATACCACCAGGGCTCTCCAACCCATCAATAAATAATCCGAACAAGGTGGGAGACATGGGACACCCTTGTTTCACACCAATGTTACTAGATATAAAATCCGGTGTTTGTAGAGATAGCGGAAAAGACAATTGTATCAGCACCTTTTCATACAGAACCTGAACCGCTTCTTTGAGTTGAATCGGCACCTTGATCTGATCCATTCTCTCCCATAGTTGTGATCTTGGCACTTTGTCAAAGGCCTTTTTAAAATCCACAAAAGCCACATATGCCGGTTTCTTCGTGCCTTTCACTATATCAAATATTGTTTTCGGAACTAACGGGTGGTCTAAGGTAGACCTTGCTGCCCGAAAACCAGCCTGTGATTCCGCCCTCTTACCATTAAACTCGGCCCATGTGCTGATTTTAGTTTCCAAAATAGATGCAAGGAGCTTTGGCATGAGACTACTAACCAAAATGGTTCTATAATTGCTTACATCATTGAGAGATCCTTCTTTGTGAACTGGTACGACTCTGTTAACTTGCCATTCTAAAGGAAATCCATGTTCCATCACCTTTGTAAAAAGATCAGCCAAAATAGGCCAAATCATCGGACCAGCCCACTTTAGGTGCTCGGCACAAAGCCCTTGAGTATCCTTTGCTTTTCCATTTGCCAATCGATTAATTCCATCGATACCTCTTTCGGCAGAACCACAAGGCCCGATCTTATGCCAAATCCCGTGTCTCGTATAGTGGGATGGTGATATAAATCATTGACATACTTCCATAAAGAGTCAGCGGAAAGTGGTAGATCGTTTCGACGGGCTTTTTTTAGCGTGATCCAAAAACTTTTCGGATCCGAAATATATTTCTGGCACAAATCCTCTTGTCTAGTCTGTATAAAATGTCTTTTCTTTTGCCTTGTTATTTTTTTATAATCCCTTCTGTATTGCTCCTTAACCGGTCCACAACTTCTTTTCCATAAAGCCTTAGCATTTCGACAATCCTGATCATACCAAGACTTGCAGGGAAGTCCTTTGCGAGCTCTGTTTGAAATAAAAACCTTCCTAGCTGCATTGGAAAGCAAATCACTAAACTGTTGGCAAGCTATGGCGGTATCTGCATCCCACCTCATTGACTGGATAGAAGACTCAATCTCTGATTGATATCCCATGCGCAAGCTTTTCGCATCGCGGTATTCCAGACAAGTTCCCTTGTCCAGCTACGGGTCTTCTTTTGTGTCATGCAGTGTGAGCACCAAAGGGCAATGATCCGATTCCAACTGTTCGCCAAGGATTTGAAAATTAGCTATCTTATGCAAAGTTTGGTCTGTCATAATGATGTAATCCACTGTACTCCTTGACCGGCAAGTATTGCTTCTAGTCTCTGGGAATCTGGTCAGACCATTACATATAAGCATATTGGTACTACAGCATAAAGTTAGCAATTGCCTTCCGGATTTTGTGATTATTTTATCAGCAGAATATCTATCCCAACCTTCTTTCGCCAGCTCCTCTCTATTCATTTGTTCTAACCAAAGAGGATCTTCTATATCTTTATAGACTGCAGCTTGTTTGTCACCTGTTCTACAATTAAAATCACCAGCTAAAATTACCTCACCTTTGCTTTGAAACTCCATTATATCCTGTTCTAGCGCAAAGAAAAGATCCTCCTGTGATGCATCAGTTTCCTTGTAGGCTTTCTTATGCCTTGGAGCATAGTAGCAAATAGCAAGATAATAGAAACAAGATGATCCACATACCTCAATCCACATAAACTGCCCGCTTTTATCAGATTTAACTCCTTTGACACGATCCCTATATTGCGTACGTGCATAACAGGCCAAACCGCCATTACCAATATCACTGTCTTTAAATCTCTTATTTTTGACAGAATAAATCAACTCAAAACCTGGTAAATCTGGTAAAGCATATAAATCATGTTCTTTGGTCTCAACAAAACAGATTACATCAATCCCATGAAGAATTTCTTGAATTGCTGCAACTTTATAAATCGTTAACCTATTAATATTCCAAATAACAATTTTAATACCTCCCGTGCATCCCTATTCTGTAACAATCGCCTTCCCTTTCAACCACATTAGGGTTTTTTTGAGATTAAAAAAGGGCCTTCAAAACATGCCAACTAAGCCAAATGAAGATAAATGAACTACCAATCAGAAATCAGAGCCTGACGGGTCCAGTCAGCAAAACTGTTATAACTAACTCACTGGATCACATTTTCTAGCATAACTATTGATAGAAAAGTCCAAATGAGCTCTCGTTTAGTGCAATAGATAGATCTCGTTGAGATCTTTCCAACCTTAGGTGCTTTGCACATATTTTAACCACTTATGATTGTCAAAACTCTAAAAAATATAGTTTTTACCATTTTTTACTATCCTACGGGGCTAAAAGATATGCAAAACCACCCAAGGTTGGAAAGATCTCAATGAGATCTATCTATTGCACCAAACAAGAGCTAATTTGGACTTTTCTATCAACACTTATGCTAGAAAATGTGATCCAGTGAGTTAGTTATAACTGTTTTGCTGACTGGATTACCAGTCCTGTTTTCTGATTGGTAGTTCATATAGCTTAGTCAGCAAATCTTAGAAGGCCCTTTTATGATCTCAAAAAATCCCTAATGTTTAACGGTCTGATTTTTCTGCTTTGCCTCCTTGAATTTTATGAGCTCTTGTTTCTTTTCCTGCATCTGTTCTTTTGTCAAGTCCTCGTTTACCCAAATGAATTTCCCTTTAAGAGTATGCCTTTGTTTCAGAATTTGGAATTTTGCCTCTCTATTAGGCAGCCGGAGTAAGATATTACGAGTGCCTGCATCTCTCTTCCCCAACCTAAAAGCATCTAAAATCTCAAACTTGGGTACGAGCATGTCTTCTTGCAGAAATTTCTCAACTGTTTCTTTCGTATTTTCATTGGCATGCTCCGGCAATCCTACTATTCTCAGATTTAGTGCTCTTTGCTTCCGTTCCTGGGATTCCACATACTCATCCTTCTTTCCTACCCGATATGCACTTACCACACCTCCTCTTGGCACTTGCAAGTGATGTGAAATAAACTCCTCCACATCCAATTTGGTATTTTCCTCTTCCTTTTCTGCCAATCCAGTGATCCGAACATTCAAGGCCCTCTTTTCTTGTTCTTGCTTCTCAATTAGCTCATTCATTCTCGCATTAAGGTTATGAATAACCTCACCAAAGCTGTTCTGATCATTCATCTCAACATGATCTGTTGCAGGCTTCCTGACAGATTGCATCTCATTTTGTAATGCTAAGAAATTTGCATCCGATGTTGTTTTCATTTTCTCTAATTCTTGTTTCAGACTAGAATTCTCAGATTTAAGAGATTGAAGAGCATCAGTCATACCTTGGAGGAGCTTTAAATTCTGCGCTTCTCGTTTTGCAGCCTCTTTGCGGGATTTCTCCATCATATCCATCATTCTAAGCATAACATTGAGAATTTGACCCAATAACATCATCCCATTTCCAGCCATAGCAGCGTTCAGATCCAATCCAAAATCTTGCATACTTCCCATTAGCCCGACACTGCATTTTCCCCCCATTTGTCACTAGAATCCCTTCCTCGCTTTCAGATTCCCCTGTTTCGTTGCTCTTTGTTTTGTTGTTCCTGGGAGCCCCAGACTTAGGGGCCCCCTTAGTACCTGTAGCATAAACAGCACCAGCAGCAGAATTTGCAGAGTCGTCAATGGCCGAAGCAGACCCACCTGTAGCATAAACAGCACCAGCAGCAGATTTTACAGAATCTTCAATGGCCAAAGCAGACCCAGCATACGATTTTCCAGCAGACCCATATTTTCCAGCAGATGATTCCGCCCCCGGACCACACAGTAGCATAAACAACACTGGCCCAGCCAGATTTTCTGAGAATCTTCAATGTCCGGGCGGACCAGTGAGACAACTTTCCAGAGACCTATATTTTCCAGCCAGATGATTCCGTCCCCTGCCGGACCCCGAGACCCATGTTTTCAGCCAGATGATTCCGGCCCTGCAGATCCGTGTCTTCCAGCAAACCCATTCTTTTCATCTGAGAGAGAGAGAGAGAGAGAGAGAGAGAGAGAGAGAGAGAGAGAGAGTGTATTAAATCTTTGGGAGGCCTAAAAGGCCTAAAAGACATCCCATAGTTAGATACAATCATAAAAGAGCAAATGAGTCTCAGAGTCCTCATCTTGCTCGTCACTCTCACTCAAAATATCTTCTTCTTCAAGAAGACTATTCAACCTTTTTAAACAAATCTCTCTAAGTTGTAAAAGATCCAGCAAATAGGCACCAATTTTCTCCCCTTTCATGGAGAAGAAAGTTTGAAGATCCTCAGCAAGAATATCATGTTGAACCCGAAGTGAGTAGTAAGCTTCACACCTAAGTAGCGTGTGTTCTTCATCTTCTACTTGATCTTCACCACACACCTTACAATATCTTTCCGACCGAGGAATTATATGCCCCCATCTACCCGTTTCCACACCCAAATGATGAGAACTAAGGCGAATCCTACCAATTGCATGCCTCTTCTTTATAGAGATGTTATCTGCCAAATACTGAGCCACTTCCAGCCTAGGATTCATATTTTGTCTATAAAGAATCATCTTCGTCTTTGGTTGTGCCCACATCTTTCTTTGAAACTTATCAAAAACCCACTGCCTCAGATTCTTACCCTTTGAGATTGCCTCTTCCCAATGAATATCCCATCTTCCTAGCCAACTAGTAACATCCCGAAACCACCCTTTGTCTTTGCTGGCCAAAAAAGCCTTATGTGGAAGCCTAGTATCATCCATATGTATCACTTTATTCAGAAAGCGGATGCACCTTACCATGGCTTCTCCCTCCAATGGTAAGAGACCGCACTCCGCTAGCATCACTGGATATGACGTTTGAGCCTTAACTCCCAACTCGAGCCTGATAAACTTTTTCAAAATCTGCTCAAGATCATCCCATAAACCTTGTGTGATACTGGGCCCCCAGATCTCACTACCATACAATGCAATACTTAGCACCAAAGATTCAAACAATCTCTTCTTAAGTGTCCATGACCATAAATGTGCCCTCCTACATAGACTTTGCATGGCATAAAGAGCCTTATGGCTCCTATCCACTCTATGCGCAATGCAAGTATTCCACCTGTGATTTCTATGAAAAATCAGCCCCAAATACTTAAGAATCGCAAGTGCTTACCAAATGATTTTTATATCTAAATGTGCTTTCCTGCTTGAGTGCCCCCACTGCCATAATGCTAGTTTTCTCCAAGTTCACTTGCATTTCGGTAGAGTCACAAAAATGAGCCAGCCCATCTAAATGGCTTTGCATACACTCCGAGGAGCGCGCAAAGATGACCACATCATCTGCATATATAAGCAACTGCACCACAAAGTCATGTAGCAAAATACCACCAGGGCTCTCCAACCCATCAATAAATAATCCGAACAAGGTGGGAGACATGGGACACCCTTGTTTCACACCAATGTTACTAGATATAAAATCCGGTGTTTGTAGAGATAGCGGAAAAGACAATTGTATCAGCACCTTTTCATATAGAACCTGAACCGCTTCTTTGAGTTGAATCGGCACCTTGATCTGATCCATTCTCTCCCATAGTTGTGATCTTGGCACTTTGTCAAAGGCCTTTTTAAAATCCACAAAAGCCACATATGCCGGTTTCTTCGTGCCTTTCACTATATCAAATATTGTTTTCAGAACTAACAGGTGGTCTAAGGTAGACCTTGCTGCCCGAAAACCAGCCTGTGATTCCGCCCTCTTACCATTAAACTCGGCCCATGTGCTGATTTTAGTTTCCAAAATAGATGCAAGGAGCTTTGGCATGAGACTACTAACCAAAATGGTTCTATAATTGCTAACATCATTGAGAGATCCTCCTTTGTGAACTGGTACGACTCTGTTAACTTGCCATTCTAAAGGAAATCCATGTTCCATCACCTTTGTAAAAAGATCAGCCAAAATAGGCCAAATCATCGGACCAGCCCACTTTAGGTGCTCGGCACAAAGCCCTTGAGTATCCTTTGCTTTTCCATTTGCCAATTGATTAATTCCATCTGATACCTCTTCTGCTGTAACCACAAGGCCCGATCTTATGCCAAATCCCGTGTCTCGTATAGTGGGATGGTGATATAAATCATTGACATACTTCCATAAAGAGTCAGCGGAAAGTGGTAGATCGTTTCGACGGGCTTTTTTTAGCGTGATCCAAAAACTTTTCGGATCCGAAATATATTTCTGGCACAAATCCTCTTGTCTAGTCTGTATAAAATGTCTTTTCTTTTGCCTTGTTATTTTTTTATAATCCCTTCTGTATTGCTCCTTAACCGGTCCACAACTTCTTTTCCATAAAGCCTTAGCATTTCGACAATCCTGATCATACCAAGACTTGCAGGGAAGTCCTTTGCGAGCTCTGTTTGAAATAAAAACCTTCCTAGCTGCATTGGAAAGCAAATCACTAAACTGTTGGCAAGCTATGGCGGTATCTGCATCCCACCTCATTGACTGGATAGAAGACTCAATCTCTGATTGATATCCCATGCGCAAGCTTTCTCGCATGCGGTATTCCAGACAAGTTCCCTTGTCCAGCTGCGGGTCTTCTTTTGTGTCATGCAGTGTGAGCACCAAAGGGCAATGATCCGATTCCAACTGTTCGCCAAGGATTTGAAAATTAGCTATCTTATGCAAAGTTTGGTCTGTCATAATGATGTAATCCACTGTACTCCTTGACCGGCAAGTATTGCTTCTAGTCTCTGGGAATCTGGTCAGACCATTACATATAAGCATATTGGTACTACAGCATAAAGTTAGCAATTGCCTTCCGGATTTTGTGATTATTTTATCAGCAGAATATCTATCCCAACCTTCTTTCGCCAGCTCCTCTCTATTCATTTGTTCTAACCAAAGAGGATCTTCTATATCTTTATAGACTGCAGCTTGTTTGTCACCTGTTCTACAATTAAAATCACCAGCTAAAATTACCTCACCTTTGCTTTGAAACTCCATTATATCCTGTTCTAGCGCAAAGAAAAGATCCTCCTGTGATGCATCAGTTTCCTTGTAGGCTTTCTTATGCCTTGGAGCATAGTAGCAAATAGCAAGATAATAGAAACAAGATGATCCACATACCTCAATCCACATAAACTGCCCGCTTTTATCAGATTTAACTCCTTTGACACGATCCCTATATTGCGTACGTGCATAACAGGCCAAACCGCCATTACCAATATCACTGTCTTTAAATCTCTTATTTTTGACAGAATAAATCAATTCAAAACCTGGTAAATCTGGTAAAGCATATAAATCATGTTCTTTGGTCTCAACAAAACAGATTACATCAATCCCATGAAGAATTTCTTGAATTGCTGCAACTTTATAAATCGTTAACCTATTAATATTCCAAATAACAATTTTAATACCTCCCGTGCATCCCTATTCTGTAACAATCGCCTTCCCTTTCAACCATTTAACGGTCTGATTTTTCTGCTTTGCCTCCTTGAATTTTATGAGCTCTTGTTTCTTTTCCTGCATCTGTTCTTTTGTCAAGTCCTCGTTTACCCAAATGAATTTCCCTTTAAGAGTATGCCTTTGTTTCAGAATTTGGAATTTTGCCTCTCTATTAGGCAGCCGGAGTAAGATATTACGAGTGCCTGCATCTCTCTTCCCCAACCTAAAAGCATCTAAAATCTCAAACTTGGGTACGAGCATGTCTTCTTGCAGAAATTTCTCAACTGTTTCTTTCGTATTTTCATTGGCATGCTCCGGCAATCCTACTATTCTCAGATTTTAGTGCTCTTTGCTTCCGTTCCTGGGATTCCACATACTCATCAAACAAGGCTCTCAAATTCCCAACCTCCTCCATTGCTGAGTCCAATGCATTTTCAGAACTGTTTTCCTTCAAAACCAGAATTTCTCCTTTTACCTCATTCAATTCGCACTGCAGTTGCATAAAATTTGAGCGAAGGGCTTCATTTTCACTTCGCAAGTACTTGATTTCTTCCAACAGTTTCGTTTCCCTAAGGGCTGATTCCTGCCTGAAAGAAATCAATTCATTCATAATAGCATAAAGAGACAGTTTCACCTCAGATTCATCCTCCGATTTTCCCTCCTTCCTGTTTTTCAGATCTGCTTCTGATAGGTCGGCCAGTTCTGTTACAGCCACGAATGATGCATTGGGTTCTGCTACAGCCACTATTTCTGCAGAATCTGCCTCGAAGTCAGTGTTTTTATTTTTGTTCTTGTTGTTTTCACCAGATACGTCCACCTTGCTGCCGGATTTGGGGCTTCCGTTTACATCTCCTTGAGCATTTACTGCCTTGCCAGGGCTGCTGTCATTCCCTTTTGCTTTCAGACGAGTTACACGAGTTGCCATGGAGTTACACGAGAGAGAGAGAGAGAGAGAGAGAGAGAGAGAGAGAGAGAGAGAGAGAGAGAGAGAGAGAGAGAGAGAGAGAGAGAGAGAGAGAGAGAGAGAGAGAGAGAGAGAGAGAGAGAGAGAGAGAGAGAGAGAGAGAGAGAGATGAAATGAAATGAAATATGTATTTACTACGTCTGCAGACCACCAGGTCTATGAGACGTTCAAAATCGTACAATCAACATTATAAAAAATATCCTCCAATGCATCCTCTGAGAGAAATGCATTAGATGTCTCCCACTTCTCTTCCTCTTTCTCTTTACTACCAATATCCTTGAGCACAGATTCCCTTTGCTCCAACATCTCAGTTATAAATTTTCCTACAATATTTCCTGACATATCAAAGAAAGTTACCAGATCACTACAGCTAATCCGGTGTTTACTACGAAGATCCTCATACCGTGGGCAGTGCAAAAGCGCATGCGCCTCATCTTCAATCTCCCCTGTGTCACACACTTTACATAACCTGAGCTCATAAGGGATATTACTCCATCTACCCACTTCCACACCTAGTCTGTGTGAACTGAGCCTCAATCGACTAATGACATGTCTGTACTTCAATGACAACCCTTCACCTAGATATCTTGGCTGCTGCAGTAAGGGATTGATGGACTGCTTATAATATGCTTTCTTCACCTCGGGGACACACCAAGATCGTACAACCACATGATCGTGTACCCAAGCTCTAATGTCACCACGTCGAGCAGGCAGGTCATTGCTATCCAATCCCCATTTCCTCATCCAAATCTTTATATCAGCATACCACCCTTTGTCTCTAGTTGCCTCCATAGCAACCCTAGGCAAGCACTCTTCAGGCATATCCAGATGCACCTTGCCTATATATTCAAGGGTCTTGCACAAGGCTTCTGCCTCGAGCGGCATCATACCACATTCCACCAACATCATATCATAAGGGGTTTGTGCCTTAACCCCTAATTCTGACCTGAAGAACTTTTTTTGAACCTTTTCGACCTTTTTCCAAGTATCTTCTGCCAATCCTGGTGCCCATACCTCACAGCCATACAACACTACTGATTGCACAAGTACTTTGAACAACATTCGTTTTAACTCGAAATTCCAGATGTCAGCATTCGCACTCCTGCGTTGCATACTATATAGAGCCTTTAGCCCACCATTCACCCTCTGCTCTACTGCCTGATTCCAACTGGGACTTTTATCAACTTGGACTCCCAAATACTTATATGAGTCTACTATGTCTACGCGTTCCCCTTTGTATAAAAACTCAAGATGTTCTACCTTAAGTGCTCCGAAAACAATCAGCTTAGTCTTAGCCAGATTCACCTTCATACCTTTGTGATCACAAAAAAGAGATAGAGAAATCAAATGTTTTTGCATACCTGCCACCGATCTGGATAATATAACAATGTCATCTGCATAAAGTAGCATAAGTAACACATACCCATTCATGACCATACCATCCCCTCCCGAATGAGTCATCCATTCCTCCAACTGGTCTACGAAAAGACCAAACAAAGTGGGGGACATAGGGCATCCCTGTTTAACCCCCATGTTACTAATCACCTCATCTGGACTGGTCTGGGAGTAGGGAAATGATAACTGAACCAAAACTTTTTCATAAAGTAATTTAACAGCATTTCTCAGTTCCAATGGCACCCCAAGCATCTCCAACCTCTCCCAAAGATTGCCCCTGTGTATTGTATCAAATGCTTTTGTAAAATCTACGAAAAGCGCATACAATGGTTTACGTGTTCCTGTTACCAAATCGATCAATGCCCGTAACGTGACTAAATGATCTGTTGTAGATTTCTTGGGCCTAAAACCTGCTTGCCCCTTTGCCCTGACATTGTTCTTTTCGGCCCATCCACTAATTTTACTATTAACCATAGTGGCAAAAAGCTTCGCAAAGAGATTACTAACCATTATCATTCTATAATTGTTTGGGTCGTTTTCAGCTCCCGCTTTATGGAGGGGAATAACCCTATTCATCTGCCACATATGGGGGAACCCCTCTCTCAAAACTGCATTCATCAATTTCCATAGTGCTTCCTGTGTTGTCATCCCTGCCCATTTAAACATTTCTGCCACTAACCCCATATTATCTGCGGCTTTCCCATTCGACAAAGCTTGTAGCCCCTCTTGTATATCATCGAATGTGAACTCCCATTCGCCCCCACTCAGGTATTGCACTGGTACATTATCTTCTATGCCTGGGACATGATATAGATTACCAATGTATTCCAATAGATCTTCCTTTCCCAACACAACAAAGTGTTTTAGATTTGGTTTGATCCTATTCCAGAACTTCTTGGGCTCTTTAAGCAATTCCTCCATCATTTTCAAATGCTTATTATATAAAAATTTCTTCTTTTTTGATTTCACCAACCTCATGTATTCTGCCTTGATCGCTCTCCTTTTATCCCCTTTGGCAGTTTTAAACTCATGTCTTTTCAGCTTGCATTCCGCATCAAACCATGTGTTGCATGGTAGCCCCTTCAATTTTCTATGGGATAAATAGCACTTCATTGCAGTTTCAAGTACCAATGTACTAAGCACTGTACTGATATCCTCTGCTCGATCTGGCCAGATCACCTTGGATGCCTGCCGCTCACACATGGAAGCAAATTTTTCAGCCTTATGGTAACTCATAACGAGCCTTGGACTGTCATTAACAACTGCTTTGTAGGGTTTAAATCTGTCAACGTTTAATGTAACAAAAATTGGCACGTGGTCAGATTCTGGTCTTTCATCCCCAACATCAAAACTCACCATCTGTTCCATAAACTGCGGTCTTGCTATCACCAGATCTACCACACTTGCCCCTCTACATGTGACCTTTCCTGAATTGGGATATTTGTCCACGCCATTGTACACTATCAGGTCAAAACCTGTACACATACTCAGAAGATGGTTACCTTGAGGAGTAGGCCATCTTATTTTATCTTCTGACACTCTATTCCACCCACATTGCACAAGCTCCTGAGCATCAATCATATCTAACCACACTGGTTCCCCTTCTGCACTAGCTACTGCTGCTTGTTTGCTTCCAATACGACCATTAAAATCTCCCAACAGAAGTGTCTCTCCTTGAGGTAGCAGTTTAAGAACATCTTGTTCTAGGTGGAAAAAGGGATCATCTCGGTCCAGCATCTCGCCATTATACATTGGAGATTCACGTGGTGGAAAATAGCAGCCTGCTATAAAGACCTTCCCTGTCTGACCCTCCATCTCAACCCATATATGCTGCTTAGACCCAAGTCCCTCTACTAGCTTTACCAAATTTCTTATTTCAGGCCTTATATAACACGCAATGCCCCCGTGCCCCTTTAGTCTCCAATGCTTATAATTCCACACTGAATGTAATAGTTCAAACCCTGCAATGTGTACTTCTCCGCGCTCTTCATTCTCACATGTCTCTAAGAAAAACACCAAATCTACCTGTTCTAGAATGTCTCCCATCATGTTTATCTTTGTCGAATTTAAGCTATTGATGTTCCAACATAGAATCCTGGTGGTGTCGCATCCCTATGCCTGTTCGACTACAACCTTCCCACGGCGCCAAAATGCTTTTTGCCCGCTTTGCTTAGCTTCCTTGAATAATTGCATCTGCTCCTTGTGTTCTCGCAGTTGAATCTTGGTTAAATCATCGTTTACCCATATTTTTTTCCCCTTCAATGAAGACTTTTTCTTTAGAACAGTAATCTTTTCATCCCTGGAGCGGAACTTTACAATGATGTGCCTGTCTTTGCCCATGGGTTTTCCAACCCGGAATGCCTCCACAATCCCCGCATCTAAAATTTGAAGTTCTTCCCTGCAGAAGGACACTATCATTTCCTTTGTATTCTCTCCGGCTTCTTCGGGCATCCCCACAAATCTAAGATTCAAGGCTTTTTCTTTTCTTTCCTGCTCTTCCATGTATGATGCAAGCTGATTTTGTATTTCTGCTATGTCACAGTTGTTATCTACTCCACTACTCCGTTCAGTTTGACCAAATAACTCCTGTTTAAACATCTCAATTTCTACTTCCATGTCCTTCTTGATCTGTTTAATTTCAGAAACTGATATATCACTCACCTTATTTGCTGCTCCTTCAACATCGGATTCATCATTGTTTCCCTGTGTGAATTCAGCCCGGAGTTGCCCCTTGAAATCAACAAGCTCTGCTCTCATTTGTTGTTTAAATGCCTCCAGCTCCATCTTCATTTGGTTTAGGAACGACTGCTTAAGATCACGCACAATGGAATCCACCGCAAATTTTAGTGCATCCTGTATTGTCTCTTGCATAGCATCTAGTAGCTCCTGCTTCAGATTGCACATCATCATTGCTTGATATGTGGCTATGGAACTGCCCATCGATGGACCCATCCCCTTCCCTTCTTGTAGACCTGTGACAGGAAGCAACCCTGCATTCATGTTTGCGGTGACTGCTCCCCCATCAAATTCCGCTGCAGCAGCCTGTTTCAGGGCCCGAGACCCTTCCATTTCAGCATCCTGTCCATTCACGCTTCCACTCTGAGCCTGACCCAGAACTAATCTGCCCTTTCTTTTCCCTGCCTCCTTAATCCCATCATTTGTTATGTCTGATTCCTCTGACCCGGGCTTTGGATCAGAACCGGCCAGCATGGAAAGCAGGTGAGGTCCCGATTCCTCAGACCCGAGCTTTGGGTCAGAACCAGTCAGCAGGTGAGATCCCGGGAGAGACCCATCCATACCCTGTAGCACCGAATCAACCCCATCTGATTTTTTTAATAATTTCTTGTCGCAATCATTTGAAGCCCCAACCTTGGTGGTCCCTTTTCACGCATGATGATTCGCGGCACTGGACCCTCCGATCGGGGAAGAAGATCCATCGCTGCCATTTTTCCTTGCCCTAGTTTTGTGCGCCATGAGAGAGAGAGAGAGAGAGAGAGAGAGAGAGAGAGAGAGAGAGAGAGAGAGAGAGAGAGAGAGAGAGAGAGAGAGAGAGAGAGAGCCAATAAGAGATCTTCAGCGAGTTCTCTCATTTCTATGTTGATAAAACATGTATTTCCATTCTTTGCTCTATTAGACTTGTCCGTATGCTTCTGCAATACTTGCACCATGTCGAACACCAAAGATTTCTTCAGCCCATTTCCCATAAAGTCATGGTATCAAGTATTCTATTGCCTAGAAGTAGCAATTTGAATTGATTGTCAAAACATGACTTTGAACTAGGATTTAAGCCATTCACCCTCTAGCCATGGAGGGCAATTCTCCGTGCGCAGCACCTTGTTTATATAGCAAGCCTTTTTAGCATCATAAATAAATATAGACCATAGGTTGCCTTTATTGCATTGCCTTGCCAATAATCTGCCAAACTTAAACACACATGCTAGTCCGCCAAGACTAACATCCAAGACCACTCCCCTGAGCTACTATATCCTTATCAAGCATGCCTCATTTATTCTAACCACCACACCTCAATAACCATAACAACCATTAAATTATATATATGCAATAAATGCATCTACCTTACAATTTAAAATATGTTGTAGATGCATATATCAACTTCCTAATTTATATCCATGCATAATATCCACTTCATTTTTGACCTACATGCCCAAAAATTGAATATTCTCGTGCCAGTTCGTCTTATATTTTCTCTGGCTTAAACACAATTTTACCTTCGAATTTCAAGATGGCGCCAAAGAATTTGAGTTTTCTTTCTTAACAAATTTGAAAATCCGAAAGAGAGCCATGCTTTGAATTACCTAATTCTTAGAATTGAAGATGGCACCAACAAATTCGTTTTTGTTTCATTCTTTTTTGCATTTGCAATTTCAATAGAAATCAATATTTTGGATTTCATAATTTTTAACCTTAATGCTTTTTCTCATTTCACCATGACTAAGATTCTTGTGTATCTACTATCAAAGGACAATGCACAATTTTGGTGTAGAAAAGGAGGTGGACTGAAACCATGTTAAGGCTGATGGATGCAAAGCATGCAGATATATGGGCTAGAGGAAGCATATATCCAAGAGATCCAATTACTGGTCAGTTTTTTGATTTTTTATTCTGTGGTCTAGTAAAATTTGCATGTAAAGGGAAATTGGATCTTTTAGGATACTATGAGATAAGATAAGATAAGATGAGAGCATGACAAGATATATTAATCGGCTATATAATACATTGCATGAAGTCAACAAAATTACCAGGGGCAAGGAGCAAAAACTGAGCACATTGGAAGAAGAGAAGTATCATTTGGTATCTAACGTAGTGAAACTTGAAAAGAAATTATTGGATTTGCACCAAGATGGAACTTTAAAAAATTTCATAGTCAATCAAACTAATCGAGAATTAAAAGATTGAATGAGCAAATACAAGGTAGCTTAGTGCAAAGTAAAAGTATTGGAGAAACGGTTGCAGCAACTTAAGAGCACATCTCTGGGTTTTTGAGAGAGAAAGAGAAAGCCAATTGAGGCACTTAATCCTACACGTGCAGCAAGAAGAAGGATCTATGCTGCAAAGAGAGTACTCAAGACAAAAAAGGAGAAAAATATTAGAGGCAACATAGGTAATCTTGTGAAAAGCAACTAACATTTCTTTGCAGAAGGGTGTCATGGAAATGGTTGTGAAAGAAATTCATAAACTGAATGTAGATGAGATACAAGGTAGTTGTGACACATTAGGAACCAGCAAACAAGGTTATAGATCTTTGTTCAAAGTTGTTCATGATGGCCTTAGATCCTTGGAAAGCAATTTTGCGTCCCCATATTGTGGAGTGCATCAGAAGAAGATGAAACATGACAATTGAAGACATTCAAGGTGGAATGCATTCTATCGAATCAGGTTGCCTGCTTATTGGAAAGGGAAAAAGGAGTAATGCTTGTGAAGTCGTGGGCTTGAATCGATGAATAACATTTGGTTGGATATGGAGCTTCTGTTAAAAAATTATGGTTATCTTCTACCAATGATGTCAATACTTTTTCAGTGATGTGGAGTTAAAACTGTTGCAATTTCTGCCATAGTAGTTTTTATTTGAATCAAAGTCCTCGTTGTATGACAGTTAAGAAAAAGAAGAAACAGACCACTTTTCTTTCCAGTCTATGTGAGCTACTTAAACTTATGTGGGGGATTCTTATATCTCATTTCTGTTCTCTTAGCCAATCCCTTCCTACAGTAATATATCATGGTAACTTGTATTAAATTGATATTACTATTACTTCAATATATCGAAGTCATAGAGCCTTACCTTTGTAGATGTACAAAATATACAATAGAAGCTATTATAATCTCAGCTCTATGATAAGTCATTTGCTCTATTCTATAATGATAATTCATCTGCTCATTACCGCAAAGTTAACAAATAATTGATTTGAGAATAGAATAGAATAGATTTTTTAACGTCCACAAAGACCAATAGGTCATGCGGCCCATGAAATCCAAGAAGAGATGTATGTGTTGTAAATTTTATGAGTTGCACTCGCTATAAACTTAGAATTTCCTCGTCCAACCACTTAGAAATTGGCTACAACAATGAACAAATGACCCGCAATATTAGCATTTAGTATCGTTTCAATCACAAACTTGCCTCTGCCCAACTAGCATTTACATCTAACGTTTTCTTTATATTTCTTAGTCAAAGGCAATCTTTTGTGTATCAGGTTTATGAGGATGATGTGCATGGCGTGTTAGAAGTATGCATTAAGATTGATGAATGGAACTCACCAGCAAGACCAAATATGAAAGGGTGTCAATGGTACTAATGAATTATGCTTTTTGTCCAAATCATGTAACAACTGGATGTCTTCCTAAACAAAAGCGAGATCCGGAATGGTTCTCGGTGCAGTATGAAGACCACACATGGTGTCTGTGTATGGTTCAAGTACAGGAGGATTATAAGGTTCTAAAATGGGTGTTTGATCAAACAGAATTACCACGATTGATTGATCTATATGAAGCAGGAGAACTATTATATGTGAATGGCCATGGCTCATGTAGAGTCAAATTCCAATTGGCATCAGATCTGAAAACTGAGAAGGCTATGTACAATATTGCATCCACAGTAGATTAGACCCACATCAATTGCCTTTATTGTATGTCCGTTTTGAAGGAAAAGCAGAGAGGTAGAAGTTGTAGTGCTTTAACATGATCAAGAGTTACCTCCCAATAGAAATGAAAAGGATCTAACATTTGATGCATGCCAATTCCACTAGAGAGAGTTCACGTTTGCAACTTACATGCAATGGTCCGAATCATAGAAAAGATGATTCATCATAGTTGTATCTTTGTTTGGAATAAAAAAGGTGTCAAGCAAAGAAAGGAAAGAATAGAAAAAATGGAGAAGGTATTGTCAGAGGCTAGATTGCATGGTGGTTATGTAAAAAAAGATTTAAAGAAGTCCATAAAGAGCTCTGTGCCTGCCAAAGTGTCATTGAGTGGTGACAAAGGAGGCATTTCTTGCAAAGGAAAGATCCAAAGCAAAAAGGGGTATTTGAGTTTGGAAAGAAGAAGGTGCAGGAAGAAAAAGATAGAACTGATAGAATGCATTCCACTATCAAGAAGTTTGAAGCATGGAATGCGTTTTCTGATCTCAATGTCCTATTACAGAAACACTTTCTTACTTTAAAGGATGTGGAGTCTTTCAAAGATCTGGTTACAAGATTTACAACTGCATACATAGCAGCACGGGGAGAAACTAAGGTCACCTATTATATACATATATTGCATGTGCGTGGTCTGCGGTTCGCTAAGACAAATGGCAGCCTTGCTATCTGGAATACTCAGGCTATGGAGAAATCTCACAAACAAGCTAAAATGGCCTTTCACCGTGGGACTCAAAGAGGTGGGAGCATGTCTTTATCTAGCCCCTTATGCCAAATGATCCAATGGTTCTATAGAAGGTTGATTGCTAGAGATGAAAGAAACATGAGACGACGGGCAAATCCAACTGTAGATAAAGCTTTAAAAGAATTATCCAAAAAGAGGAAGAAGGAGGCATGGATGAGATCTATGGCTGCCACAACATAAAAAAAAAAACGGAGATCAAAGAGCCATCGTATACATGCAAGTTTGTGCACTTGGGATCACTATTCACTAAGAAAAGTAAGACTTAAGAAGGGTGGCTCAGAAAATAATATATTTGTTCTTAATGAAAAAAATAATTGTTGGATGGATCCCTCTAAAATGCTTCTTCCTAACAGAAACGACCTAACATTGCTATATTGGATGAGATGGAACTGATCAAAGGTGAAAAGTATAAGAGGGTCTCTTTGACATTAATGAACAAGGCATTGTCAAATTTTCATAATGAGGAATGCAAGTTCTCTGTTTAGTCAGAGGACCATATTTGGTGGATACGGATCTTTCAAGTGCCTGAAGAAAATCATGGTGTTCTTCAGTGGGTCTTCCAAAAGACACCTATTCCTACTATCATTGCTGCAAATGGAGTTTAAGAGAAGCTTGATGTTCCTGGCTATGGAGATTACAAGGTTGAATGGCATTTGTCTGCTGATCTGAAGACCATTAAGTGCATGTATAACATAAAACATGGTTCTCATAAAACTACCCATGCGTGCCCTTACTGTTTGTATGCTAGGGTAGATGATAAGGGGAAGGTGTGACGTTCCAGCACAGTATACGGTCCCAGGACGTATACTGTACTGCCTCGTCACTCGTACACGCCACCTCGACTGACGTGTACGCCGACGTGTAGCCAGGCGGGTAGCCCCTAGGGGGCAACTTGCAAGGTATGTGCATTTATTAATGTGCACATTTACCAATGTGCACATTTATTAAGGTGCACACCTTTCCATGTGGATACCTTTATGCCACCTAGCCATTAAAGGCAAGTGGGCCATTCCCAATTATCCCACATGCTTAAAGGGATAATTGGAAACCCTAGCCCTAACCCCTTATCTATTTAGGTAGGAAGAAACCCTAACTTGCCATTTTCATCCATAGGGTTTTAGAGCTCGGTTTTGCCTGCCCCAGGAGTCAAAACCGCCTCCCAGACTCTGTCTAAGCGAATTGCACCATTAGTTTTCCTTGTTGGTTCCATCTTCAAGCAGCTCAGCAGGATGATCGAACTCAGGGCAGGAGGAGCGAGCCAAGGATCAGGTATTTGGTCAATCTAATAGCCTAAACCGTCTTCCAGTCATTGTATCAGTAGGTTTAGCCTATTAAATTGCCCATAGCAGCCACTTAGATCCCCAGATACCAGACTCTAACTAAAGAACCTAACTCCATGATATAGATTAGATCTAGTTCTTTAGTTCTTATGCACACTCACCCCGGTTTTTGGTCCACTGTTGAAAACATCAGTTTTGGTAGGTCTACATGTCCTGTTTTCAAAGAATCCTACATGTGGATTTGTGGAGGTATGGTTTTGTTTGATAATGGTGTTCTTTTTTCAGTGGACTAAAACATCCACTGTTGTTTTGTAGTTTCTTCTATTGTCACATGTCATTTTATAATACAATCCACTGTAGGAAAGAATACTTGAATTTTTACATGTCTAATAATTCTATTGTCACATGTCTTTATAGATGTAGGAAAGAATATTTGATTCTCTACATGTCCTATACTTCCATTCACATGTCTTTATAGTAGTAGGACATGGTACTTTATTTGCTAAGGCATTGTAGGAAAGAATACATAAATTACGACATGTGTAATACTTCTATTGTCACATGTCTTTATAGAAGTAGGAAAGAATACTTGATTCTCTACATGTCGTATGCTTCCATGTCACATGTCTTTATAGTAGTAGGACAGAGTACTTTATTTGCTAAGGCATTGTAGGAAAGAATACATGAATTACGACATGTGTAATACTTCTATTGTCACATGTCTTTATAGAAGTAGGAAAGAATACTTGATTCTCTACATGTCCTATCCTTCCATATCACGGGTCTTTATAGTGGTAGGACAGAGTACTTGATTTGCTACATGTGATGCATGTGCACGATCACATGTCCTTATACTAGTATTCCATGCAAGACAAGTTACTTCAACTACTTCAATTACTTAACGCCTATTTTTGCATAACAAAACCATCAAGAATTTGATTTGTATTCCTTGACGGGGTGCAGGACCGCTGCAACAAATCCCGATGCATTAATGTCATAGGACCACGCAAAATCCTAACAATATCCTAACGTCATCAAGTCCATGTCCATGTCATTCATATCTTGCCTTGGTCATTCATGCGTTGGAGCCTACGTGGCATGTTGAAGCCTTGGTGGCATGTTGGAGCGTAGGTGGCATGTTGGAGCCTAGGTGTCATGTTAGAGCTCACGTGGCATGTTGGAGCCTAGGTGGCATGTTGCAGCCTACGTGGCATGTTGGAGCTGATGGTGGCATATTTGAGCCACGTTGGCATGCTTGAGCCTAGGTAGCACGTTGGAGCCAACTTGGCATGTTGGAGCCTATGTGGCATGTTGGAGCCGGTGGCATGTTGGAGCCTGGGTGGCATGCTAGGTGGCATGTTGGAGCCCACGTGGCATGTTGGAGCGTAGGTGGCACGTTGGAGCCTAGGTGGCATGCTAGAGCTCACGAGGCATGTTGGAGCCTAGTTGGCATGTTGGAGCCTACGTGGCATGTTGAAGCCTTGGTAGCCTAGGTGGCATATTTGAGCCACCTTGGCGTGCTTGAGCGTAGGTGACACGTTGGAGCCAACTTAGCATGTTGGAGCCTAGGTGGCATGTTGGAGCCTAGGTGGCATGCTAGGTGGCATGTTGGAGCTCACGTGGCATGTTGGAGCCTAGGTGGCATGTTGGAGCCTAGGTGGCATGTTGGAGCCTAGGTGGCATGTTTCACCCACCTTGGCACGCTTTGAGCCTAGGTGGCATGTTGGAGACTAGGTGGCATGTTGGAGCCTAGGTGGCACGTTGGAGCCTAGGTGGCATGCTAGAGCTCACGAAGCATGTTGGAGCCTAGTTGGCATGTTGGAGCCTCACGTGGCATGTTGAAGCCCGTGTGGCATGTTGGAGCCTAGGTGGCATATTTGAGCCACCTTGGCATGCTTGAGCCTAGGTGGCACGTTGGAGCCAACTTGGCATGTTGGAGCTCACGCGGGCAAGTTGGAGCTCACGTGGCATGTTGGAGCCTGTGGTGGCATGTTATAGCCTAGGTGGCGGACCCAGGAGTGAGACATCACAAAGGTTACCGAGGCGGGCTTTCCGCCAGTGCTCATCGGGAGGGCAAATGCCAATGCCTCCCTTCCGGGAACCCGATTTCCCTATCCGGATCGTTGAATTCTCCATTCGGGTAACTTGCTTCGGCGGGCTCAAAAATTCAAGATCTGCCCCGGAGAACATATCAAACCCTTAAAGTGTCCTACAATCGACCGCGGTAGAAACCCAAGTGTTTTGTCGTTCGGGCAAGTACAAAGGCTCGGAATGGAGATCCGACTTCGCCATATCGTCCAAATGGGGGGAAATTACCCTAGGGACCAAGTTACGTGGTCATTTTTTGCAAAGAAAAGAAACACTAACCCTCCACATGGTTGTATTTTGCACCCTCCGCTAAGGCCAATTCACTACGAACGATTGGACATGAGCTACTTTGGCGCTAGGGGCGAGGGGTGGTCTACGCCCACCTAAACTTGGTCTCCGTGGTAATGTCGATGTTTCGAGTCCGTTGGCGTAGTCATATCACGCCCGGTGGGAGAGTTGCCCGTCCGCGGGCCAAGGACCCTCCCAGAGAGGACCTTTGGGACGAACTTCTTTCGAAGATTTTAGGGTTCTCTCTTCTTCAAGGCCAACGCCCTCCCACTACCTCATGACATTGTGCAAGATCCTGGTCCAATCTGGCTAGGGTATGGCTCCAAAACGTAAACCCTGTGCGTTGCTAGGTTATTGTAGGGTTTACGTTATGGAGGTCGAGTTTTATTCAGTTGCACTTGAGACATGGTCGATAAGCTGCAGTTGAAAACAAGAAGCAATAGAAACTGTCAAAATGGGGTTTGGATTTACCGAGGCAGGCTTTCCTACCAGTGCTCCTCCGGGAGGGCAAATGCCAATGCCTCCCTTCCCGGAACCCGGTTTCCCTATCCGACCGTTGAATTCTCCGTTCAAGTAACTTGCTTCGAGCAGGGTCAAGAAAATTCAAGATCTGTCCGGGAGAACATATCCCTCCGCAAAGTGTCCTGTAGTCGACCATGTAGAAACCCAAGTGTTTTGTCGTTCGGGCAGTACAAAGGCTCCGGAATAGAGATTTGACTTCGCCATGTCATTCGAAACAACGAAATTACCCTAGGGACCAAGTTACACGGTCATTTTTTGCAGCAAAAGAAACACGAACCCTCTACATGGCAGTATTCTGCACCCTCCGCTAAGGCCAATTCACTACGAACGTGTTGGACATGAGCTACTTTGGCGGTTTCGGGAGCAGGGGTGCTCTTCTGCCCACGAAACTTGGTCTCCATGGTAATGTCGATGTTTCGAGTCCGTTGGCAGAGTCAGATCACAGTTCCGGGGTGGGAGAGTTGCCCTCCGTGGCCAAGGACCCTCCAGAGAGGACCTTTGGGACGAACTTCTTCTGGAAGGTTTTAGGGCTCGCCTTCCAAGCGCCAATGCCCTCCCACTACCTCATGACATTGTGCAAGATCCACGGTCCAATCGGCTGGGGTATGGCCTCCAAAACGCAAACCCGCGGCCTTGTCGAGGGTTATTGTAGGGTTTACGTTATGGAGGCCAAAACGTGGTCAGTTGCACTTGGGACCTGGTGTACCTTTTTCAAAGATGCATGCGGAGCCATGGCAACTGAAATAACAGACTTTGGATCTATTGGCGATCCCGAATCATTTAAAAAAAATTTGCTACTACAAAATGTGTTCTTGACTTCTAATTGCGACACTGGGAGGAGGATAAATCCAAACCCCATTTCGTCAGTTTCTATTGCTTCTTATTTTCAACTGCAGCTTCTCGACCATGTCTCAAGTGCAACTGAATAAAACTCGACCTCCATAACGTAAACCCTACAGTAACCTAGCAACGCATAGGGTTCACGTTTTGGAGGCCAAAACGTGGTCGACTTCTTTGATAACGTGGTGGACCATTTCTAAACATGCATGGGGAGCCATGAGAACTGAAATAATAGAGTTTCGATCTATTGGCCAACCCGAGTGATCCCAAACAATTTTGCTACTGCATAAGGCGCTCTAGACTTTTAATTGCAAAACTAGGAGGAGATTGAATCCAAACCCCATTTTGTCAGTTTCTATTGCTTCTTGTTTTCAACTGCAGCTTCTCGACCATGTCTCAAGTGCAACTGAATAAAACTCGACCTCCATAACGTAAACCCTACAATAACCTGGCAAGGCACAGGGTTTGCGTTTTGGAGGCCATACCCTAGCCAGATTGGACCAGGATCTTGCACAACGTCATGAGGTAGTGGGAGGGCGTTGACGCCAGAAGACGGAGCCCTAAAACCTTCCAGAAGAAGTTTGTCCCAAAGGTCCTCTCTGGAGGGTCCTTGGCCACGGACGGGCAACTCTCCCACCCCGGAACTGTGATCTGACTCTGCCAACGGACTCGAAACATCGACATTACCATGGAGACCAAGTTTCGTGGGCAGAAGACCACCCCTGCTCCCGGAAGCACCAAAGTAGCTCATGTCCAACACGTTCGTAGTGAATTGGCCTTAGCGGAGGGTGCAAAATACTGCCATGTAGAGGGTTCGTGTTTCTTTTGCTGCAAAAAATGACCGCGTAACTTGGTCCCTAGGGTAATTTTGCTGTTTCGGACGATATGGTGAAGTCAAATCTCCATTCCGGAGCCTTTGTACTGCCCGAACGACAAAACACTTGGGTTTCTACACGGTCGACTGCAGGACACTTTGCGGTTTGATAGGGAAACCAGGTTCCGGGAAGGGAGGCATTGGCATTTGCCCTCCCGGATGAGCACTGGTAGGAAAGCCTGTCTGGCCACCTAGGCTATAACATGCCACCTGGGCTCCAACATGCCACGTGAGCTCCAACATGCCACCTGGGCTCACACATGCCACCTAGTCTCCAACATGCCACATAGTCTCCAATATGCCACCTAGCCTTAAACATTCCAAGGTGGCTCAAACATGCCACGTGGGCTCCAACATGCCACCTAGGCTCCAGCATGCCAAGGTGGCTCAAACATGCCAAGATGGCTCCAATATGCCACCTGGGTTCCAACATGCCATCGAACATGCCAAGGTGGCTCAAACATGCCACGCGGGCCCCAACACTCCACCTAGGCTCAAACATCCCAAGCCACCTAGGCTCCAACATGCCACATAGTCTCCAACGTGCCACCTAGGCTCCAACATGCCACCTAGGCCCAAACATGCTAAGGTGGCTCAAACATGCCACGTGGACTCCAACATGCCACCTAGGCTCCAACATGTCAAGGTGGCTCAAACATCCCAAGATTGCTCAAACACGCCACCTAGGCTCCAACATGCCACCTAGGCTCAGACATGCCAAGGTGGCTCAAACATGCCACGTAGGCTCCAACATGCCACCTAGGCTAAAACATGCCAAGGTGGCTCAAATATGCCACCTAGGTTCCAACATGCTCAAACATGCATGTGGGCTCCAACATGCCACCTAGGCTAAAACATGCCAAGGTGGCTGAAACATGCCACCTAGTCTGAACATGCCACACAGTCTCGAACATGCCACCTAGGCTCCAACATGCCACATAGTCTCCAACGTGCCGCCTAGGCCCAAATATGCCAAGGTGTCTCAAACATGCCACGTTGGCTCCAACATGCCACCTAGGCTCCAACGTGCCAAGGTGGCCCAAACATGCCACATGGGTTCCAACATGCCAAGCTAGTTGGCTCAAACATTCCAAGGTGGCATGTTGAAGGTCGATGTAGAGCCCACGTGGCATGTTGAAGGTCGACGTGCATGCCAACGTGGAGACAAACGTGCCCGAGAGTGTGCATAGGGTCATCATCATGTCCACATCACCCATATCTTGCCATGTCACCAGCCACATCAACCCATGGAAAACCAGAGTTGCACATTTTTATTTTATTTTTGGCCTAGTCAAAAGTTGGCATTGCTTACTTTGCATGACATGTCACCAATGATCATGCGCATGTCAACAAAAGGTAACAAAAAATTGTTCTAAGTTCTTAAACTTTCCTTTGTTTTGTCCTTGCCAAATCCCTATACAAAAATCCTAAAAAGTTGTCCTATTTCTTATGTTGTCCATTTCTTGCAAAAATGCCTCATATCTTGACATGTTGCCCAAACGTTGTCATATCACCCCATAAAAGTCATGACTATGCAAGCGAAAGGGGTGGACTTCAGCTTGGAAATTGATGGTTTCTAAGATTGCAATATGAACATTAGATCCATAAGGGATTTTTGTGACCTTGGTACGATTTACATATGCCAAACTAGAGATGTCAAGCTATAAACCAGTGTAGTCATATGTAGTTAAAGGATTTCTAGGAAAATCACTTGTATAGACCCCAGAAACGTTGTAGAGTATGACTGAAGAATGGCTGTAGTGGTGACTGGAAGGTTACATTATTAATGGAACTTGCAAAGCTGGTTTCTGCTGGTCCTTGGCATGCGCTTGTGTTACTTGCCGTGCAGGGTTGGAGTCCGCGTGGCATTTTTGAGCCTAGTTGGTCTTGCTTACTCTCGACATGACATGTCAACGGTTGAAGTGCCACATCATCATATTCCATGCCAACATTTGCAGATTGTGGGATGCTTACTATCCGAGATCCCAGATTTGACTATAAAATAGTGAACCCTTGTGGAGTGATGGATCCCAATAAAGTTTTCGGCATACCAAGTGCTAGAAATTTGGCGGGTTATATAGATCATTATACCTATATTTACAAAATTTTGTGGAATATTAGTGAGCCAATGGGAGCAAGCGACTGCCACCGAAAACATAGTGGTCAACTGAAGTTACCTCACCTATCCCTTTTTATGTTTGTCAAAAAAAAAACACATAATTTATATGCCTCAGGCCATTGCATGGCAAAATGCTCCGATGGTGCCACCACAAAGGGCTCACGGTCCTCTGCCTCAACTGGAAGCACCGCCTCACCATTATCCCCTGCAATGGCCCTCCTCAAAAAAATTATGTGTACATTTAGGACCCATATAACAAATTAATAATTTGATAAATGTGAAAACCATTCAATGGCCGAGATGGGCCGAGATGAATGGCCTGGATTTTGATCCAGGTCGTATCATCCTATTGGTTGGGGCCAGCTTGTGTTTCTTTCCCGCCTGGCCCCTTTCTTTGTGCTACGGCTATGGCGATCGGCAGCTATGCGTTTCCCATGTTATTCTTTCTTTAGCTATGGCGACGATAAAGCTCAGCGGCGAATCCGGCAGCATTCCTTGATTCCCCAAACCAAAGCTCCCTTGGTGTTTGTACTTTTCCTCATCTCCTCCTTTAGATCTGATCGATCGATTCCTTCTGACCCTGCACAGAAAAAACCTATCAATTTGTCAAAAATGAAGCAGCTCAGCCCGACCTTGCATCTATTTGCTCTGAAATCTGTCACTGCAGAAGACGAAGCTTCGCCAAAAGGCAGAAATGGGTGGTCGGCAAAGCTTGCTAGGAGCTTTATTGTCTCGAGCATGGCATCCAGGTAAATATAAGATTGCTTTATATTATTTTTGAGCTTTGTCGTAGTGCTTACTGGCTTTTTGATCGCAGGCTCACTTCTTACTTCTTGCTTCTTGCTTCTTGCTTTTTCATGCACTGGTTTTATATGGGCGATATTGGACAGTTCGATTCTGATGGCTGCTTGGAAATCATAGACAGTTCGATTCTGATGGCTGCTTGGAAATCATAGACAGCTCAAGTCACAGTCTACATAGCCCAGGTATCCAGCTCAAAATCACATTTGTTTGGCATCTCCAGATGCCGCTTCAAAATTTGTTATTTCATATCACTAACCATCACTACTCTAACCTCCTTCTGTTCGTCATTATCAGGTAAGCTTTTTTTTCAGATTTCGTGATTCGCCTTTGCCTTTTGCATGTTGTGCCTTTCTCATCACTATCAATTTCAACCTGGAGCAGTAGGAGATGGCCATTGCCCCTCAGCTCCTGATAAATCCTTATCTATTTTATCTATGCATCTGCTATGCCAGATTCCTGAAACTCCTGTTCTGGCCTCAATATTGACCTCATATTGATGTGATTCTTCCAGATATTTCTAAGCAAACACTGATGGATGAGGTAAAATACCCTCTCTAAATTTCGGATTATAGTTTTACTTCTCATTTTGTGTTTCAAATTATTTACAGGGACAATTGAAGCTGTGAAATTAAGTAAGCAACGAAATCTATTTTTTTCCCTTTTCTTTATCACGTGCATTTCTCATTCTTCCTTTTTAAATTGGATTTTCAGGGCTCTTGGAACCCAAAAAACAAAGAAGCCGGTGGTTGCATTACCCTAAGCCCATTACCACAACTGTGCTACAGTAACCTCGCGAATACGGTGGCTACATTGTTTTCAACTTTAACCATTGAAATCACATTAATTTAATGTGTTGAACCTTAAACATTAAGTTTACTTGTTTTACTTCATGCTTTGAACCTTATACAAGAAATTTAATTGTTTGAGTCTTAACGATTACTTTAATGTTTTGAATGTAATCATTCAATATTAAATGTTTTAATCTAATGTTGGTATTTGGATTGCCGTATGGACTTGTTTGGGTTCGATTCCCAAAGGCTTTCTTATTTTAAATTAAATTTGGAAGGCATGTTTTTTTTGTTTAAATGTATGCCACGTGTCAGTATATGATTGGTTAAAATAATAGTTTTTTTATTTTAAAAATATGCCACATGTCGATATTTAATTGGTCAAAATACGCATTAGAAACAACACTTAGATTTTTCTATGTGTTATAATCATGCTTTTCTATATGTCCTTACTTTAGAAAAACAATAGTTAGGAGCATTAAAAGCAATAGCTGGATTTAAGTAACACATGTGGTATTTCGTTAAATAACATGTACATTCTTATAAAACCATCTTACTTTGATGTTGTAATTTTATTTTTCACATGTAGTAATATCTAAACCTGAAGCAAAACAATTCGTACAAGTAGATAAAAAAAACACACACATAAAAAAGGGTCTTTTAACACTTTTCCACGAGTACTAATATTTAAACCTACACGTGTTATTTGGAAGACAAACAACACGTCACTCCTTAAAAAACAACAGTCAAGGAAAAAACCACACGTCGAAAAAGTTCGGTAAAAACAACACTGAAAAAAAGGACACGTTGACAAAAAAAAACAAAAAAGTGCCAGAAAAACCACAGTGGAATTTTTTGGCCAAAAAACCACTGTCTCTTTGTGCAAATCCGGATAAACGGGCCACGTGGACTTTTGGGGCCATTTTGGTGTTGTTTTTGGCATAAAACAACACTTCCGTACAAGAAAAAAAAACAACTGTGGACCAAAATTCGGGGTCAGTGTGATGTGATGTATATGGATGATGTATCTCTGTGAACTCATTGTATTGGGAAGGGGGGTAGAGACCTCAAGCTTGGTAGTAGATGCTCCTAGATTAGCCTCTCTAGCACACTGTAGATGCGGCCTATGCACAAGAGCCATACCTGGTCGTGGGTGAAGGGGGCCAGACTGGATTATAAAGAGGTTCGTGTTCTGACTCTTGAACGATCCCTCTGGTGTGTAAAGTTTGCCAAGGATCATTGTAGACTAGGCCTAATGGCTTGCCACTGCGTGAGGGCAAGGCATGGGCTCAACACCCGTGGGGTGATGCGTCACTCTCCAGTGGGTTCAAGTCGAACAAGGGCAGTGGCCCTCTAGTCACCTTGAGTCAACACGTAAATCTCTGGAGGGAGAGATCCCTACCTGCCCCATCGGAACTGGGGAGATGCAACCCAGGAATAGCCCCTTTGGCTATGCATCCGGCGGGCTACAGTCAGGTCCCAACACTTTTCAGCCTACTCTGCAAAGTGTGCACAGGAGGGGCGGATGGAGTGGACAACCCTAAGCCATGCTCTTATGCCAGCCAAATCCATTGCCATGAATTCTGTCTGCAATGAACTCTGGAGACCCAAGCCGTCAGTCACCCCTTCGAGTCTGAGCCTTGGGTAAGTTTTCCCATATGTATTGTGCTGATCTTTGTCTATGCAGACGTTGATGTACCACCCTTCGAGGTGGATATGTGATGTTATTGTATACTGACATGTATGTTTACGCTTCCGCAGCTAGGTAGGCCCTGAGGGAGACGGGGTAAATGACCCCTTCACTCTTCCCACTGGAACTCATTACGGTTGCAGTGTTATGTGGAGGGCCCTGTATCAGCATGGAGCTGGTATGGGGGATGAACTCCTGTTCGTATACGGTGAGTGCACCGTATATGAGTAGGGGACGTCACAATGGTATCAGAGCAATGTTCTTGGAGACCAAGAGCAAAGCACTGACCATGCTCCCAGTAGGGAAATTTGTTTTCTCATTTTTGTAGTATATGCTAAGCTAGTAACAAGTTAAGTGAATGAGAACATAAAAAGACTAAAATTAGTGAGCCAAAACCTTCAAAAGTAGGATGGTCTCATACGTCGCGCCAGGACAGATAATGAAAATCTCGTTTTCGGGCTGGGTGCAACGTGTGAGACATTGAGCCCAAAACACCTTAAAAAGTCATGAATTTCAGAAAAATAACTTGGTAATTCGAATTTTAAGCTAGGAATTAGCTAGAATTAGTATGTTACATTCCTAAAAACATGCTTAGAAAGTATAAAATTTAGCATCAGAATCCACCATGTCTCGCACGTCGCGCCAGGACCAAAAATGAAACTTTCATTTTCAGTCTGGGCGCAATGTGTAAGACCATGAGGTTAGAAATCCTTAAATTTAGGTGTTTTAGGTGTTTTAGGTGTTTTAGGTGACCCAAAAGAGTAGTTTGAAAATTGACCTAAAATGGCCCGTCTATAAATAGACCTAGGACCCCCATTTCCACGTTCTTCCTTAGAAAATCGCTCCCCCTTGCCAAGGCGATTTTTCGGCGCCGACATCGGATCGACGAACCGTCAAATATGGCCCGGACGAAACAGACCGCTAGAGTCCCTCCAGGTGTTACTCCTCCCAGCGCCCTACTTCAAGAGATGCTTCGACAGCACGTCGCTCAGCAAAGAGGCCAATCTTCAACAAGCGAGGGAGAGTTGTCCGAGGAGCACCCCAGCAACAACAATGACCAAGAAGAGGGCGAGACAGAAGTGGAAGAGGATGCACACTCCGACGCGGGAACAGAGGTCCTAGACGAAGAGCAGCCGGACGTCATGCAGAAGATCCTTGAAGAAGTGGAGGAGGAGGAAAGGAAGAAGAAGGAAGAACAAGATCGGGCCGAGAAGGAAAGGAAGAAGAAGGAAGAACAAGATCGGGCCGAGGAGCGAGAGGAACAGAGGGAGCCGAGACTCGAGCCAGCTGAGGAGGAAGAACTGGCGCCGTGGATAAAGAAGCATGAAGCCAAAGAGCGCCATCAAGAAAAGAAGAGAAAGAAGGAAGAGGAGGAGCCGAACGCAGCTGAGGAGCTGAAGAAGAGGAAGGCGAAGGTCGTGAAGGTGGGCAAAAGGAAACTCGTGAATGTTAAGCGGGTAAAGGGTTTCGTCATCAACGAACCATCAGCTGACCAGCCCCCGCCCTCCTCCGATGATTCCGACGAAGACTACGTCCCCAACACCGAGGGTGCAAGCTCTTCAAAACCCCCAACTGTTGAGCAGGTAGTACCCGATCAGGAGCAGCCCGAGCAGGCGCAGAAGGCCCCACCATACCCGACGTGGGATAAGGCCAAAGCACCGCGGCCACAGCAAGAGGCGTACGTGATAGACCCCGTCAAGGTCTATCAAAAGAAGCTGAGGGAGCACAACGCCTTTATGGTGAAGTGGGAGGCGTACAACGTGTATTATCAGGAGCACAGAGTGAGAACTATCGAAGGCGGACACCTGACGAAGAGCCAAACTCTGAAGCCGCCACCACAGAAGCCCAAGCCTCCTAGACCACCAGGGAAGAAGAGGACCGGTAGGAAGGAGACTGAGAGGAGAGCCCTCAAGGAGATCAGGCATTTTCAGCGTAGCTACGGGTTTTTGATCCCCCGTGCACCGTTCGTCCGCCTAGTCCGAGAGGTCATCCACGAGTACAACACGGATATGAGGGTGACCGACGAGATGTTGCTGGCCCTGCAAGAGGCAACGGAGCAAAAACTGGTGCAGCATTTTGAGGATTCGACAGCCTGCACAGTTCAGGCGAAGAGGGTGACACTCATGAGGCAAGACATGCATCTTGCTAGCCACATCAAGGGAGAGCGCCCTTAAAATTTTATAAATAATAGAAAATTTTTGTTAATATAAAAACTTTTTGACAAAGTAACATGTCAGATCTTGTTTAATTGAGTTGAGTTAGTAAGTTTTAGCTTTTGTTTTAGTTAAAATGGACACTTTGAGCAAATTTGAGACGATGTCTCACACGTCGCGCCAGGACAGAAAATGAACTTTTCATTTTCGGGCTGGGCGTAACGTGTGAGACCATGCCCCAAAAATGCCCAAAACTGCTCCAAATTGACCAAATAAGGGTCAATTCTGCCTAACTCGACGATTCCAGTGGAATTAGACCCTTACATCACCCAAATTGGACAAGTTTAACCCAATTAGAGTCAATGTCTCACACGTCGCGCCAGGACAGAAAATGAAAAGTTCATTATCGGTCTGGGCACAACGTGTGAGACCTCTCAGCATTTTCTCCACTATGCCATATCCAAATGACCTCCAGTTTGTTGCAATAGGTTCATTAGCTGATCTTAACATGCTCAAACCCCAAAAGTAGTCTTCAAATTCTCATTTGGACCTCCTAATAGGTCAGAATTTCCCAAACCCAATACATTTCTAAGTCATCCAAAAATTAGGGTTTTTCACTTTTCTATAAATAGGCCCCCATTTCTCACCTAGCATCCTACAAGTTTGCTCTTGACCGTTTAGGCGAATTTCCAGCTCCCTGAGGCGCTTTTGCATCCGTTTGTTAGTCTCATCTTCCTTAGATCCATGGCAACTGCTGACTTTAGGCGATGGTACAACGCCAGTGCCCATGCTGCCGAGGCGGATGTCAACGACATCGAAAGAGATAGATGTCCAAGCCACTCTGCACGCAACCCCGGCATATAGGCAAGTCTTAGCCGAGTTCCAAGCTAGGGTAGGACCCTCCCTAGTGCAGCTACCCCCTTGCACAGGCTATTTTGTTCCCCGCCCATCTCTTCAAGCAGCCTTGGGTGATGTCCCGAACATCGCCAAGTACTTGACCAACAAGGCACAGAGGCTGCCAGATTACATGGTCCTGACAGTTGGCAGGACCAAGTATTTCTCCTTTCCCACCGTGCTGAAAACCCAATGGGGGGAACCTCTATTCCTCCCATGGAGGTAGACCCCATAGCAGCCTCAGCAGCAGAACAGATGCTTTTGCAGTACCAGCAAGAGCAGGAAGGAAGGTCAGAAGAAGAGGAATCGGACGAGGAAGAGTACACGGAGCTCGACCCAGAGGAAGAATGGCGGCAAGCAGAAGAGGAGCTAACCAACTTCGAGCGGAGCCGGCAGACCCTCAGAGTCGCTCCCCCACTTGGGCTAGGCATCACAAGCCTAGCCCCCATCATCATCGACAGTGAGGAGTATCTGCTCCTCAGCGACATTCAGAATCTCCCCGAATGCAGGGACAGGGAGCTCCGGCTTGATGAGTTGCTGCACCAACTACGGCAGCAACCAGATTTGGACGACTTCATCGTCCGGGGAGCCTCAGACTTCCCGAGCCTCAGAATTCTCGGGCTCTTCTAAGATCTTCTTCAACCTGAGCAAAGTGTTGTGCGGCGCTCCGGCGAAGAAGTTCAGCATGGTACCGGTCGGGTCTCTGGGCCATGTCAATCTGGATGGTTATTAAATAATCTATGCTAATATCTGGGATTTCCCCCCATATGAAGTTGCGGGAGTCCTCATCCCATCGGTATGGGGGAATCTCGATGGCCCGGCCATCTATGACGGCGACCCCACCCCGAGGTACCTGTACTCCCTGCCCCGAGCCGCCGTATCGGCTCGTTCTATCTCTTGGCGGTCATCCTCTCTGGCCAAGTTTCGGATGCGATCGGCCTCCCCCCTTATGTCCTCCTCCTCTGTGTGCCCTTCACATTCGGGAGGGTAGAACTTAATCAGCATCATGACCAAGTCAGGTTGCTCGGCCATGGTGTAAGGGAGCTGGCGAAGGTTCAACCGGATCAAAAATGGCTCCGAGAAGTGGTAAATAGGATAGGGAATCCTATCATTGTTCTCAAACCTGTTTACTAGTTCGTCCAGGAGTATGTCGATCAAAGCAGGGTCGGTAGCCATATTCCGAGCAATCAAGGCATAAATCTGGGCGATGGTAACGTTGGTAGGATCCGAAGCACTCTTGGTGTTGGCCATAGCTGTGGCGCGAAGGTATAAGATGGCAGGCAGTGAGGCGCTGGCGGCAAGGGAGACGGCAATGGGGGCGCTAAGGTTAGCGGAGCACTAAGGCGGAAAAGCAAGGTCAGATCAGGCGGCGATGGCGGGCGTCGGTTCCGGCGGTCGAAGGCGCTGAAGGCTAGGCGAACAAAACGACAAAAAGAAATTTTAACGGTCAGTTAACTTTTGAAATTTTAAAATTTTTCTTTTTAACTTCTAAATTTTATTATCATAAAATACTTTATACGGGGAAAATACGCGACACCTACGGTCGGGCGCCGGCTGCATTATACGCGCTCCCGCCTCGACTAGGAGTCGTCGAAAAGCAAGCGATGCCGGAGTTGACTTTTCGGGGCCGCGTTGACTCCCATCTGTACGGTCGGGCGCCGGCTGCATTTTCGGCTCTCCCACCGTGACTGCAAGACGATGGAAAGCAAGCGGCGCCCGAGTTAGTTTTTTGGGCTTGCCCTTGACCATTTTCCTGCCGGAGACGACTGTCCTAGGGTAATTTGAGTACGATCGATCCAATGGAACCACTTTCTCCATCATTTGAGTTACCCACTGACATTTACAACTCTTCCAACCTTGGGCCCTCCAGTCGCCCTATCTTCTTTAAAGCTACAATTTCTTAATTTAACCTAACACCGAACCAAACATCAAAGAGGACTAACAACACATTAACATAGCCTCCTCCTAACTACCGTACTACGAGTTAGTGTTTGGCCAGTGCTATGATTTCGAGCAACCGAAATCACGGCTCTGATACCACTGTGACGCTCCCTGAATATATACGACACCGGCCGTACACATATGGGGACTTTCCCCTCCCATGGCAACCAACGTGCCATGAGCAGGGCCCTCCGTCTGTTCCGGGCCATCTATGAAATGATGCCCGAAAGAAGGACACGAAGGGGTCATTCGGCCCACGCCTTCAATGGGGCTCCTACGTCGCGGAAGCATGAATACAAGGTTAGCATACAACATAAATCACATATAAATAACCACCACGAGGGGTGGCACATCCAAGTACCAACGGCAAAGAATATGCATCTAATTTAGGAAAACACCCAAAAAACCCAGGTTCTACCCCGGCTCAGACTCTAGTGAGGAGCGACTGACGGCTGGGTCTCAGGAGATCAGCAGACCGAGTCTTGGCATGGCGTTGGCTGGCATAGAACATCGGCTAGGGTTGTCCACTCCATCCGCCCCTCCTGTGCACACTTTGCAGATGGGTCGATTCACGCTATGGCTTCGCTATAGCCTTCCAGAGACGCAGACTCAAGGTATCACCCTTTGGGCCTACTCCAGGATCATGACACCTGGTCCGATGAGGCAGGTCGGGGAAGCGTCCCCTTCCAGGATCACAGTGGTTCCATGGGTGAGCTAGAGAACACGTGCCGCGTCAGCGACCCCCGCATCCGTACCCAACTTACTCACCCTAAATCTACTCAAAGTGCATGGTGCCCCATACGGGTCACACCACTGCACCCAGGGAGTGTCAGACCCATACCCGGCCCTCTACGTGACCGGCTATCAGGCCTAACCCACTGTAGGAGTCTCAGGAGCCTTTTATGCTCGTGCAAGACCCCACCCCCTACTTCACCACTGTGTCCCTTGTCTGGTTCTAAGCCAGACCATAGCGTCTATGACCCGGTGGGCTCTTGTACACAGGCCGCAATTAGTAGGGTGTTAAAGGAACTACTAGGAGCATTCTATACTCAAGTTCAGAGGCCTCTATCCCCCTCTTAACCCCTGTTTACTGGAACTACTGAACTAACTCATAGAGACATCGACCATTCCATAACAGAGCATCATTCATAATTGAAAAGTATTCCTAGTTACCAAAGAAGGGTTAATCTCAACCAACTAGTCAGAGAAGAACACCAAAGTATTATTCTACAATTTGCAAGTTAAGCTACCACTAACCAGTGTTTCGGCTGGACCCGTTGTCAAGGGGTGCTTCCATAGTGCTGTACTGGGGTGGCAGCGACACTAGAGGGTGTCTTGGCGATTGGGGAATGTTCAGCAACTGTTCCTTGAGCGCTTAGCTGCTCCCTGGTGCTGGCTGGGTCGATAATGGGGGCAGGATGGGGGTGGCGCTGCCTTTGGTGGCTCAGTTTAGCAACCCCCATGCTGACCACTCAGGTTATGCCAAGTGGCGCTTTCCCACCATTAGGTGACTTAATAGCAAGTATTTAGATAATTATCCTTTATAATTAATTTAACATAGCTAATTAAATCCCTCGTGGCCAACCCCCTGGCGTGTCTATACTGGTGATGTGTCAATATATTTATACGTAGACCGTATAAATACTTGGAACGTCATATTCTCCCCTCCTTAGAATTAATGCTGTCCTCAGCATTTGGGGTTAGTTACAAATATGGAAGAAATAGATTATGAAATATATATATATATATGCAAAACTTTAAAGTTTGAAAAACAGTTCAAGCACCGAGGTGCATTTCACATGATTATCATAATCCAAAAAGTTCAAGGACCGAAGTCCAATACCACATCAGTGGAGAACAAACAAAACATGTAGACAAAATAAAACTGAAGAGTTCGGGTCATCAGTAACCCTCTAGCATGGGCAGGGCATGCACTGCTTACTGGCCTGCACATGTCAGAATATCAGTACATATGATGAAATTGTGGTTGAAGGGACTACCCCCTTATAATAATTACAAGAAAATCCTATCTATCAGGGAAGCTATCATGTCTAGGGTTTGCAGTTCCTTGCAGCATAGGAAATGGTCAATTTCCCATTGTAGCCGAAAGGAACGCAGCCTATCAACTATATGGCCTGCAACAAGTTGTGGTCAGGTCAACATTGACAGTACACCACGTTCTAGAGAATACAAGGTGATCTCATCATCGGTAACTTGTTATTATTTACGATGCATCTACCCCTCTAAGGCGCTACTCCCGGCAATCAAGCTTCTAAGCTTACCGCCGGCTGCGGGGTTGATAGCATCGTTGATGTTGCGGCCTTCAGATTCGCGCATGAAGTCCGGATAATGCTTGTCAAGGTCTATCTTCATCACCCACGTAGCATCCTCAACTGGTAAGTGTTTCCACTTAACCAAGTATTGCAACATTTGAGTCCTTCTGGTTTGTTTGTAAGCTCGATCAAGAAGAGTTTCAGGCACTATTTCGAGTTGCTCTTCTGTCATTTCTAGGAGGATTGGGGTATCCAAAACCTCCTCTGGATCAGGAGTGTGTTGTTTCAGAAGACTCACGTGAAAGACCGTGTGGATCTTCAAGCGGGGCGGCAATTCCAAGCGATATGCCTGCTCTCCAACGCGCTCAATAATGTTGAACGGTCCAGCCCATCTGGGGGCCAACTTTTTGCAGTTGCCAATCTTAAGCTTGGCTTGCTTCACTTTAATCTTAAGCCAAACTGATTCGCCCACCTGAAAGACGCGTGGGGTTTTGTGCTTATCGGCTACACTCTTCTGACGACTGCGCGCAGCTAATAAGTAGCCACGAACTTCTTTGACTAGAGCTTGCATCTCCAGGAGGAGTTTTTGGGAAACCTCCACCTTAGAAACGGGGTTATGCCATGTGTCTGGAGTAAGACATTGGTAACCATAGTTTATCATGAAGGGAGACATTCTGGAAGACTCCCATTTCATGCTGTTATAGGCAAACTCGACTAGATAAATATAGTCAGCCCATTGTGATTGCTTACTCCACACATAACTTCTTAGCATATCCTCGATAATGCGATTGGTACGTTCTGTCTGACCATCTGTTTGAGGATGATATGCTGTACTCATAGCAAGCTTGGTCTGAATGGTGGCAAAGAAATCTTTCCAGAATGCACAATTACTCGTGGCATTCCGTGTAATCTGAAGATTTCCTTGGCAAATAGCAAGGCAGTATCAAAGGTTGTATCCGTGGTACGACATGGCAAGAAATGAGCCATTTTCGACAATTTGTCGACCACAATTCCATCAAGGCATCATATCCTCGGAGGGTTCTTGGAAGGCCCACAATGAAATCCATGATTATCACTTCCCATTTGGCGTTGGGCACATCTAGAGGTTGTAACTCACCTGGGATCCTTAACTGTTCAGCTTTAGTTTGCTGGCATACCTGACACTGCCTAATGTATCTGGCAATGTCCTTTTTCATAGAAGGCCAGAAATAGCTGGAGCGAATCTTAAAGTAGGTTTTCATAAAACCTGCGTGTCCAGCTATAGGGCTATTGTGTGTGTCATGAAGAATGAGCTTACGTACTCCTGAAGTCTCAGGTACACACAACTTATCCTTGTAATATAATAAGTTGCCCTCTTTCTTATATACACGAAAGGCTTCGCGCTCCCTATCCGTGCGAGCTTCCTTAGCCAAACTATCCCAAATGTCACGGAACTCCGGATCTGTGACCAAGGTCTGCTCTATCTGTTTCCCAAACTCACTGGTGAGTGTAGAAATGGCATTACAATGGGTTCGGGTCACCAAGGGATGGCGTGACAATGCATCTGCAACCACATTGTGCTTGCCAGGCTTATACATAATCTCAAAATCATATTCCTCCAGAAATTCCATCCATCTTCTTTGATGGAGGTTGAGATTTGGCTGGGTGGATAAATAACGGAGACTTTGGTGATCCGTATCCAACTGGAATCTTCTACCAAGGAGGTAGTGTCTCCATATTCGCAAGGCACGAACAACGGCTAACAATTCTTGATCATGGGTAGGATACCGCTGCTCTGTTTCGTTCATTTTCTTTGAGTCATAGGCAATAACTCTCCCCTCCTGCATGAGGACTCCACCGGTGGCAATTTTACTGGCATCCGTCGCCACTAGCTTGTCCTGCTCAGGATCGGGCAATGTGAGAACTGGTGCTGATGTTAAGGCATCCTTGAGCTGGTGGAAACTCCCCTGAACTTTTGTCTTCCAGTGCTCCATCCAATCTTTCACCTTCTCGTGCTTTGTGAGATTTGTAAGAGGAGCTGCAATCTTCGCAAAATCCTTTACAAATTTCCGATAATATCCTGCTAATCCCAAGAAACTGCGGACTTCGGAAACATTCCCTGGAATAGGCCATTCTCTTACGGCTTCTATCTTTGCCGGGTCTGTAGCAATTCCCTCTGCCGAAATGATATGGCCCAAATAATCGACCTTTGGAGTGGCAAACTTGCACTTAGAGAACTTGGCATAGAGCTGATGACGCCTTAGCTTTTGTAGGGTCAATCTAAGATGTTTCTCATGCTCCTCCAGGGTCTTACTATAGATGAGAATGTCATCAAAGAAAATAACAACAAAGTCATCCAAGTATTGTCGAAAGACATCATTCATTAGTCGCATGAAAGTTGCTGGGGCATTAGTTAATCCAAAAGGCATAACTGTAAACTCATAATGCCCATACCTAGTGCGGAAAGCGGATTTATGGATGTCCTCCTCTTTAATCCTTATCTGATGGTATCCGGAGCGTAGATCAATCTTTGAGAAATACTTAGCCCCTTGCAACTGATCCATTAGGTCATCTGCTCTAGGCAAAGCATAGCGATTCTTGATGGTATGCTTGTTGAGTTGCCGATAGTCAATACACATCCTCAGCGAGCCGTCCTTTTTCTTAACGAAGAGAATAGGAGCGCCAAAAGGCGAAACACTAGGTCGGATGAACCCTAGGTTTAGTAACTCCTGAAGTTGCTTCTTAAGTTCTGCCAATTCTGGAGGACTCATACGGTACGGGGCCTTGCTGGGAGGCTTGGTACCCGGCTCTAAAGCTATTTCACATTCCACCCCTCTAAAAGGAGGGAGCTTCTGAATCTCATCTGGGAAAAGGTCACCAAATTCCCGGAGAAGATGAGCAATCCCCTCTGGCAAGGTATCGATTACTTGCTCTGTTTAGCATCTGACTCTATGGACGCAAGGCTAATGATGCAAAGGAGCTTCTCCTTGCGTATAGCTTTATCTAACTGCCTGATGGAGATAGACTGCATGATAGGGTTGAATGGTTCACCTTTGATAGTGACGCGGGCTCCATTAGCTGCGTTGAAGGTAACTTCCCTCTTCTCGCATTCTATGTTGGCTTTTGCAGATGCCAAGAATTCCATACCAACAATGAGGTCGTATTTGCCAATATCCATCAACTCGGCACCCAAAGCAACTGGTGCGCCTGGAAACTGCATCTTAAGGTTGATGCGACGGCCATGAGTATGCCTGACCTTACCACTGGCTAGAGTGACAGGCCTCAGTCGGGACCTTAATGTTTCAAGCTGTAAGACCTGGGCCATCCTAGGAGAAGCGAAATTATGTGTACTTCCCGTATCCATAAGAATTATGAAAGGCTTACTGTCTACTTGACCTATGGTGGAAATGACAGTAGGCTGACTTTCCGCATTGCCGGTTTCTATAGCTGCAAGGATATGAGACGCACCGTGAATGTACTCGGGAGCCTCCTCTTCGACAGGTAAGGTCGACTCTAGATCGTCCCAATCGAGGTCGGCCATGGCCAGCTGGGCAGTCTGCGTAACATAAGGACAATTGTGCATAAAGTGCCCGGGCCGCATACACCTGTAGCATGCCTTATCCCGGTGGAGCTGTTCTCGGGCCTCCTTAGGAATAGACTGTAAGAGGTTCCGTACTTCCTTACCGACATTGCTCTGTTTATCCGCCGTGGTGAAGGTAACTTTCTTTTCCTGGCGGCCATAGGAATTCTGCTGAGAGGGGCCCAGACTTGGCGACCGGGGTTTGTACGGTGTGGACGGCCGTAGCTGCGAATAAGGAGCAGGACGCTGATACTGGTTTCTTGGTGTGTCCTCCTCGAGGCTCAATGCTTTAGCCTCCGCCTCTGCCACTGATTTTGGGTCTATGGCCTTAACCATTCGTTTGATTGACACTGCCCTCTTTTCATTCATACCTGGTACATACAGTCTCAAGCGCATAAACTCATCCGTATAAAGCCTGAACCGACATACCCTTCTGCTCTAACCTGTAAAAGGTTTGAATTTGCTGGCATTTGTGCACACGGGGCACATAATGCGACTTGAATGCTTTGGCAAACTTTCTGAAGTTGCATCTGCTCCTGTCTAGATGCTTGGCCCTGGCATAGCCCTTCCACCAAATACGGGCAGCCCCTGTAAGGTTGGTGGTGGCAACCTTTCCTGTATCCTTCTCCGTCATGCCATAGGACTTCCCAAACTCCTTCATTTCGTCCAACCAGGACTCTGCATTCAGTCCGCCTCTGGATTTCCCATCAAACTGGGCCAATTTCCTATTCTTCCATATACTAGTTATGGTTGTATCAACCGTCTTACGGTATTCCTTATCCCGGCGCTTTGCATGGTCACCAGCTGATACCGATGAACCAGAAGACACCGAAGTGGTTGAGCGTGAGGAAGTGGCACTATCCTTAGAGGAACTTCGATGACGCTATGGAGCCTCCTCGGTGCAGGTACAGGACTGGCTCCAGGGGAGATGGCTGTTGTGCAGGTGGACTCGGTGGTAGCGGAGGTAACTCCGGTCCATCTTCCTGGGTTTGCTGCAGTGGGTTGGCATGCAATACATAGGCCTGTAACTCGCCTAGCTGCCTTTTCATTAACATCAGTTCTTGTTCGGGTGTTAGTCTACTAGCATTTGAAGGCGTCTGCCAGGCAGTATTGCAGCCGCCGTCTCTACCGAGTATAAAAATTGTAAGCAGAATTGCAGTAACATAAAATCTCATTAGGATATCATTTCCGATAGTGACAAGAAATATTTATTACAGGTAAGAGAAACTGTCATGCCATTTTATTTAAGCTGGGTACAAAAGAAGTTGATAGCCACATAAGTTAATACATAAACAAACATTATACACTGGAAATTTTAAAGTTCCACTCGCACACATCATAACAAAAAGAGACATAACTGGAGAGACCCGACCTAGGGGTTCGCAAAGGGATAGAGTATCGAGTAGCGAACACTCTCACGCACAGCCCTAATGAGCTTGTAGCGTGCCCAGGCCTGGACAATGACTGGTTGGTATTCCCACGTGGGGCTAACAATGAGGAGGTTGAAAAGCCTCCTTAAAGCATAAGAGTTGCCACAGGTGGTCGTTAGCGTCCTCGAAGGCTTCGTGCCTGGTCATGCTCCAGTAGTCCCATGTGCGGCACAGAGTTTTCTTCAGGTCCTCAAAAGCTCTGTCCCTGAGGATATTGACTATCTCCATCCCTTTTGCTGGATCATAGGGTTCTCCTGGTGGCGGGGGTTCTATCTCGTAACCTTCATCCCATTCTAGATATTCTCCATATCTTTGGCCATAGTCCTGTTCGGGCGGCCCTGGATCCTCCCTCCTGATCAGATCTGTAATCCTCTCTTCATATTCCAGAAGTGTCTCTTCTGCAAGACAATGGCAATGAATATAGAGTGTTGCATAATTTTATTTTACTCTAACTCCAATAACTAGAAGAACTCATCATGGAAAAGAATTGTATTCCTCGATACCGTAATCACAGTCGATCAGAAAAAGGGTATATCATATTATAGAATGGCTAAAGAATTTGCCAAACCAAAATTTTACAATCATACGCAATACAAAAATGCATAGTACAATTATTTAAGAATTAGGTCCTCCCTCTTCATTTGTAGACCTAGGAGGTGGTGGTGGCGGTCGGTGTCGCAGCAGAGTCACCCTGGGGTCTACTGTGGCAGCCGCAATAGATGCAACCTCTGGTGGATAGGCAACAGCCAATGGGGCTGCCGTAAGGAGCTTCATGCTCATCCAGGGTGCAATATCTTGGCCCAAGGCCGTCAGGGCAAGATCCCGTCGCACGAGTACATAAGTAAACGTACGATAGGGGAGCTTCTTGTGCCCGGCCAATGTGGAGAGAGCACGAAGAGTCCACCATGAAGCTTCAGCCTCCGGCCCTAAATCTCGGGCTATAAAAAGAACTTGCCCCTGTCGAATGGCTGATAGAAAGAAGCGGGTAAGGTGGTTGCCCAATACCTTCCCTTGCGGGGTCTCTGATGTGGCCACCTCCTTATCTAAATCCATAGGGACCTCTTCTTCCTTAAGTTCCTGCTGCTCTTCCTTCAAATGAGCAGGATTGTGGTACAAATCCTCTCCCTCATCATCTGAACCGGAGGGAATCTCAACCATATTGATATTTGGGACATGAGGCGTCCTGTGAGGGCTGAGAGGCAGGCTCCTGCATCACCAGCTCCCGAAGACGTAGTAGAGTTTCAGCCGGCTCTATGGTCTCTTGGCGGAACTGGAGCAGCTGCTGCACCTCCGGAGGTAGCTCAATAGAAGTGAAGTCGATGAAATCATCCATACAATACTCCGCAAGCTCATAAAGCACATGGTCTTTACGCTTGCACCTAAATCCAGCCACCATGTGATAAGTCCAGATAATATCATCCAAGAGAAGATATTCTTGCCCTTGGTGATAAATAACTGGAAGGGCATCTAGCCCTGACAAGCATGTAGCTTGCTCGCGGTGTGGTGGCATCTCCTCGGCCAATTGCTTCCAACGGGTGAAATCGCCCATACCTATATGCTCATCATCTCCCTCCTCAGAAGATTCAGGGAGTTTGCCTTTCTCTACAGGCAAGGTTTCATCCTCAACGTATTGGTCCATGAGGATGGCTAGGGCGAAGGCAACCTCAAGATATTGCCGCCCCTGGTGCTGCACAACGGGCAGGTGTTTGCCCCATCTGAGCTTTCCCTTGAGTACATCATAGGCATGGGTGTCGCCCCCTAACATCTCCCGGACTACCTCCCTCTCGAGATACAGTTGGGGAGGATCCCCAAGAGGGATACACAAAGGAAGCATCTCCTCGATATAGAAGTCTAGGAATCCGGCATAATCCGGGTGCCGGTGCATGTTGGTGATGAGGTCTAAGCGCTGGCATAGCAGGGGCCGCAACAGGTCAAAATGGACTTGCGGATCCCAGTGTTCTCCGTCTTGATACCATGCGAGAAGGTCAGCGGCTGCCATGGCGCTAGAAGGGAGGAGAGAGGAAGAGAAACAAATTGAAATGAACTTTAAAAGTTCTTTTAACTCCTTTTATTTATGCTGACGTCAGCAATTTTTTCATATTTAATACAAGGTAAATAGGTTTTTAATACAAAGTAAAAAGTTTTTATTAAATACCAAAAAAAAATATTTACAATGCGGAGCCCAGCAAAATATGCTAAGGATGCTCCCCCCGAATCCTGCGGGCGAGGGCTAAATCCTTAGGCATTATGGTTACCCTCTTTGCGTGGATCGCGCAAAGATTGGCGTCACCAAAAAGTGCCACCAGGTAAGCCTTCGCAGCCTCTTGAAGTGCCAAAATGGCAAAGGTCTAGAAGCGGAGGTCGGTCTTAAACTCCTGGGCAATCTCCTGGACCAACCTCTGGAAGGGGAGCTTCCGTATCAGAAGTTGGGTTGACTTCTGAAACTTGCGGATCTCCCGCAAGGCCACGGTACCGGGTCTAAATTGGTGAGGCTTCCTTTGTGGAGCAGGGTTTGGAGGCGGCCCCCTTGAGGCAGGCACGGTCTTGGCCCCACCAGCTGGTCGGGACGCGTCCACCCGCTGCTGCCTCTGGCTGGAACTTGCGTTCTTCCCAAAAGCCCCGACAGTCTTTAATTTTTCCTTGTATTGACTGCCGGACTTCCGGGCTACGGCTTTCCTCCGGTGCTTCACAGTTATATGCTCTGTCGGGATTGGGTTCTGCCCACTCCCAGATGCTCTTGCACCCTGCTGGTCCGGCTGCTCCTGTCGGGCCTTCTCCGCTCTCTCCCGTTCTATCCTATCCTGCTCTTCCCGGAATTCCCGGGCTCTTCTAAGATCTTCTTCAACCTGAGCAAAGTGTTGTGCGGCACTCCGGCGAAGAAGTTCAGCATGGTACCGGTCGGGTCTCTGGGCCATGTCAATCTGGATGGTTATTAAATAATCTATGCTAATATCTGGGATTTCCCCCCATATGAAGTTGCAAGAGTCCTCATCCCATCGGTATGGGGGAATCTCGATGGCCCGGCCATCTATGACGGCGACCCCATCCCCGAGGTACCTGTACTCCCTGCCCCGAGCCGCCGTATCGGCTCGTTCTATCTCTTGGCGGTCATCCTCTCTGGCCAAGTTTCGGATGCGATCGGCCTCCCCCCTTATGTCCTCCTACTCTGTGTGCCCTTCACATTCGGGAGGGTAGAACTTAATCAGCATCATGACCAAGTCAGGTTGCTCGGCCATAGTGTAAGGGAGCTGGCGAAGGTTCAACCGGATCAAAAATGGCTCCGAGAAGTGGTAAATAGGATAGGGAATCCTATCATTGTTCTCAAACCTGTTTACTAGTTCGTCCAGGAGTATGTCGATCAAAGCAGGGTCGGTAGCCATATTCCGAGCAATCAAGGCATAAATCTGGACGATGGTAAGGTTGGTAGGATCCGGAGCACTCTTGGTGTTGGCCATAGCTGTGGAGCGAAGGTATAAGACGACAGGCAGTGAGGCGCTGGCGGCAAGGGAGACGACAATGGGGGCGCTAAGGTTAGCGGAGCACTAAGGCGGAAAAGCAAGGTCAGATCGGGCGGCGATGGCGGGCGTCGGTTCCGGCGGTCGAAGGCGCTGAAGGCTAGGCAAACAAAACGACAAAAAGAAATTTTAACGGCCAGTTAACTTTTGAAATTTTAAAATTTTTCTTTTTAACTTCTAAATTTTATTATCATAAAATACTTTATACGGCGGAAATACGCGACACCTACGGTCGGGCGCCGGCTGCATTATACGCGCTCCCGCCTCGACTAGGAGTCGTCGAAAAGCAAGCGGCGCCCGAGTTGACTTTTCGGGGCCGCGTTGACTCCCATCTGTACGGTCGGGCGCCGGCTGCATTTTCGGCTCTCCCACCGTGACTGCAAGACGATGGAAGCGGCGACCGAGTTAGTTTTTTGGGCTTGCCCTTGACCATTTTCCTGCCGGAGACGACTGTCCTAGGGTAATTTGAGTACGCCCGATCCAATGGAACCACTTTCTCCGTCATTTGAGCTACCCACTGACATTTACAACTCTTCCAACCTTGGGCCCTCCAGTCGCCCTATCTTCTTTAAAGCTACAATTTCTTAATTTAACCTAACACCGAACCAAACATCAAAGAGGACTAACAACACATTAACTTAGCCTCCTCCTAACTACCGTACTACGAGTTAGTGTTTGGCCAGTGCTATGATTTCGAGCAACCGAAATCACGGCTCTGATACCACTGTGACGCTCCCTGAATATATATGACACCGGCCGTACACATACGGGGACTTTCCCCTCCCATGGCAACCAACGTGCCATGAGCAGGGCCCTCTGTCTGTTCCGGGCCATCTATGAAATGATGCCCAAAAGAAGGACACGAAGGGGTCATTCGGCCCACGCCTTCAATGGGGCTCCTACGTCGCGGAAGCATGAATACAAGGTTAGCATACAACATAAATCACATATAAATAACCACCACGAGGGGTGGCACATCCATCCAAGTACCAACGGCAAAGAATATGCATCTAAACTAGGAAAACACCCAAAAAACCCAGGTTCTACCCCAGCTCAGACTCTAGTGAGGAGCGACTGACGGCGGGGTCTCAGGAGATCAGCAGACCGAGTCTTGGCATGGCGTTGGCTGGCATAGAACATTGTCCACTCCATCCGCCCCTCGATTCACGCTATGGCTTCGCTATAGCCTTCCGGAGACGCAGACTCAAGGTATCACCCTTTGAGCCTACTCCAGGATCATGACACCTGGTCCGATGAGGCAGGTCGGGGAAGCGTCCCCTTCCAGGATCACAATGGTTCCATGGATGAGCTAGAGAACACGTGCCGCGTCGTATTCCCAGATCCGCACCCAACTTACTCACCCTAAATCTACTCAAAGTGCATGGTGCCCCATACGGGTCACACCAGCGCACCTGTGGAGTGTCGGACCCATACCCGCCCCACGTGGACAGGCCATCAGGCCTAGCCCATGTAGGAGTCTCGGGAGCCTTTTATGCTCGTGCAAGACCCCACCCCTACTTCCACCTTGTGTGTCCCTTGTCCGGTTCTAAGCCGGACCATAGCGTCTATGACCCGGTGGGCTCTTGTACACAGGCCGCAATTAGTAGGGTGTTAAAGGAACTACTAGGAGCATTCTATACTCAAGTTCAGAGGCCTCTACCCCCCTCTTAACCCTTGTTTACTGGAACTACTGAACTAACTCATAGAGACATCGACCATTCCATAACAGAGCATCATTCATAATTGAAAAGTATTCCTAGTTACCAAAGAAGGGTTAATCTCAACCAACTAGTCAGAGAAGAACACCAAAGTATTATTCTACAATTTGCAAGTTAAGCTACCACTAACCAGTGTTTCGGCTGGACCCGTTGTCAAGGGGTGCTTCCATAGTGCTGTACTGGGGTGGCAGCGACACTAGAGGGTGTCTTGGCGATTGGGGAATGTTCAGCAACTGTTCCTTGAGCGCTTAGCTGCTCCCTGGTGCTGGCTGGGTCGATAATGGGGGCAGGATGGGGTGGCGCTGCCTTTGGTGGCTCAGTTTAGCAACCCCCATGCTGATCACTCAGGTTATGCCAAGTGGCGCTTTCCCACCATTAGGTGACTTAATAGCAAGTATTTAGATAATTATCCTTTATAATTAATTTAACATAGCTAATTAAATCCCTCGTGGCCAACCCCCTAGGTTATCATACCCCAGGGTGGCGTGTCTATACTGGTGACGTGTCAATATATTTATACGTAGACCGTATAAATACTTGGAACGTCACATCGACTATGTTGTCTTAGTCAAGAGAGCGATGGCACTCGACCTCTTCGACTTCGTCGTGCCCTACCGACGCAGGGAAGATTGGCAGTAACGACGGCCTACACCTCCGACCGCAGGGTAGAGGAATTGGTGACAGCTTTGCAGGGCGGGTCATCAACCAACGTCCTCAGGAACTTGGGACGCTCGGTAGGAACGGCCCAAGTTAAGAAGTTCCTTGAGGATAACCCATCCTACCGGCGATTTCAAGAATAATTAGACTCTTGATCCCGGAGGCTTTGTATTAGGATGTTATATAATATAAATATAATTTCTTTTGCACTTTAAATGTTTTGTTGATGTATTTTGTTCCGCAACTATACCAACAACACATATAATGCAAGAGAACAAATGAAACTAACCGTGCAGCCATGACCTACTTGTGTCTGCAGCTAGAGGCACAGGCTCAAGGGAACGACAACGCCGAGACCATAGGGAAGAACAGACCCCGCCCAGGCCACCCCCGGCAAGGAACCTGTATGAGGCATTTGGACCCATGACCCCAGAGGCGGAAATGTCACAGATGTGGACGGACCTTGAGCAGATAAAGGCTTTCCTGGCCGCACAAGCAGGAGTTGATTTGGAGGGCAACGCTCAGTTGCCACAAGCATCAGCTCGGAAAGCAGGAAAGGACAAGAGGAGGAGCAAGAGAAGGAGGTCCCCCAGCACGGAATCCTCCGACTCAAGCTCGGACTCAAACTCTGACTCCGAGGAAGAGGCTGAACCAGTGCAGGACCGAAGGGACGACAGACACAAGGAGACGAAAACCTCCGACTACCAGAAGAAGGTAGACTCTGCATTGGGAAACGTTTGGAAGGCCAGGAAGCTCGAGTAATTCTCAGGCGAGAACAGGTCAGGCATGGAGGCAGAGGCTTGGCTCGATGAGATGAGTGAGTATGGTAACGCCTATGGTATGAAGGACAAGGACAAAGGCAGGGTGGCAACAGCCAACCTGAAAGGAGCAGCACGCATTTGGTGGAAGGATTATGCCAAGGCCCATGGGTTAAGCAGGGATGCTTGCAGGTTCAGAAAGTTTGCTAAAGCTTTTAAGCGCCATTACGTCCCAAGAGAGCACAAGTCCAACATGATGCAGCAGTTCTACAGGTTGCAGCAAGGCAACAAATCAGTCCAAAAATATACAGAGGAATTCATGAGACTAAGGTTTTATGTGCCAAAGTTGAGTGAAAAACATGCAGTGGAGAGCTATATTGAGGGGCTGAATGATGAGATCTGCAAGCTTGTAAGAGCAACAAACCCTAAGATAGTATCAGAAGCAGAGTCCAAGGCAATAAGCTTGCAAGGGACGGGGCCTCAGAATAGCGGGCAGAGGCAGCAGTATTACCAAGACAAAGGCAAGGCAGCAGGGAACTAGAGCGGCAAGCCCAGGTCCAGCTAGAGCCCCATATGGTAGCAATCAGGGGAAGCAGCAGGAGAAGAAGCAGGTGTCCTTCAAGGACAAGCAGGAGGGGTCAAACTACTCCAAAGCAGTGTGGTCCTTTTTGCAGGCAATGCCCAAGGAAAAGAGGCAGGAGTGCATAGAAAAGCAGCTTTGCTTCAGGTGTTTCCAGCCAGGCCATAGGACAACGAACCGCCCCTACGTCATGAGCGCAGCACTAGCGGAGTTGGGAGGATGGGACACTCCGTCTGACAACGACGGCGAGGCAGCCCGCGACTATATTCAGGGTGAGTGTCATATCTTTGCCGCAATAGATACAGAACAAGCAGAGAACCAGTATAAGGTAATTTCCACAGTAGAGAAGGCCAAGGCCAAGTCTTTCATAGTCCTGATAGACTCGGGAAGTAGCCATAACTTTGCATCCCCAAGAATGGTCGAGATGTTGAAAGCCATTGAAGTCCAAGCCAAGACCCGTGGTGTTAGCAAACGGGGGAGTAAGGCATACAGCAGGCAAAAGGATAAACTTCGACATTGATTTGCCGGGAATCAACATTCAGATGGGGGCAGAGGTAATGAATATTGGAAAGTATGACTTAATCGTTGGAATGGAGTATCTTGGTCCAGCAGGAGCCCTCATTGATTGTGGAAAGCGGAAGGTGACCCTCACAGCACCCAATGGCAAGATCATAGAGATCACAGGTAAAGAAGTTGTTCCCATTATGCAGTGCATGTCTAGTAAGCAGATGTTCAGGTGCATAACGAGTGAGCAGGTAGCATATATCTTCAAGCTTGAGATCCAAGAGCCCGAATCAGAAGAAGGTAAGGAAGATAAGGGGCCCAGCAAGTTGCCCAAGCAAGTAGCTAAGTTGATCACGGAGTTCTACGATCTCTTTCCAGGTGAGATCAAGCAGCTCCCTCCTTATAGGGGAGTCGAGTGTGAAATAGCACTCGAACCAGGAATGAAGCCGACAAGCAAAGCCCCATACAGAATGACCACGCAGGAGCTGACGGAGCTAAAGAAGCAATTGCAGGAGTTGCTCGACCTAGGCTTCATTAGACCTAGCGTCTCGTCGTTTGGAGCACCCATTCTTTTTGTAAAGAAGAAGGATGGCAGCTTGAGATTGTGCATAGATTACAGGCAGTTGAACAAGCACACCATCAAGAATAAGCATGCGCTCCCCAGATCGGACGACTTGATGGATCAGCTCCAAGGGGCAAAGGTCTTCTCCAAAATCGACCTAAGGTCGGGCTATCATCAGATCAGAATAAAGGAAGAAGACGTCCATAAAACGGCTTTCAGGACCAGGTATGGGCACTATGAGTTCACGGTAATGCCTTTCGGCTTATCGAACGCCCTAGCAACATTCATGAGGCTCATGAACGACATCTTCAGGGAGTTCTTGGACACCTTTGTGATAGTATTCTTTGATGACATTTTGGTGTATAGCAGATCCCTGGAGGAACACGTGCAACACCTAAGGAGAGTGCCTGAGAAATTAAGGAGGCACCAGTTGTACGCTAAGTTGTCGAAGTGCCACTTCGCAACGGAGAGGGTGGAGTACCTGGGTCATGTGATCTCAGCGGAAGGGATTTCAACGGATCTTGCCAAGATTGAAGCCGTCATTCAGTGGCCGGCACCGAAGAATGTGCATGAGGTCAGAAGTTTCCTCGGCCTAGCAGGGTACTACAGGAAGTTTGTGAAGAACTTTGCTAAGATAGCGGCCCCGCTAACAAACTTGACGAGGGCGGAAAAGGTGAAAGATTGGGCAGACCATTGGCACAAGAAAGCCCAAGCAGGGTTTGAATTGTTGAAGGAAGCTTTGACAACCGCCCCCGTCTTAACCCTGCCAGACCCAGAGAAAGACAAGTTGGTGGCGACAGACGCAAATAAGATAGCCACAGGTGCAGTGCTCATGCAGGAAGAGCGTGTGGTAGCGTATGATTCCAGGAAGATGAACGATGCCGAAACGCGCTACCCGACGCACGATCAAGAATTGCTTGCAGTTGTCAGGGCATTAAGAATCTGGAGGCAATATCTTTTAGGAAGGAAGTTCCAATTGGATACAGACCATCAGAGCCTCCAGTATGTATTCACGCAACCACACCTCAACCTGAGGCAGAGAAGGTGGATGGAGTTCCTCGAAGAGTATGACTTTGATATAGTCTACAAGCCGGGGAAGCTCAACGTGGTAGCGGATGCGCTTTCAAGGCATCCCCTGACAACTAGAGTGCATTGCAATGCAATTTCGACGCTCTCCAGCGACTTCGGGAAGAAGATTGAAGAATCCTTGCCAACGGATGTGGACTTCAAGGAAGTATGGGCAAGCTTATGCAGAGAAGCAAGAACAGATAAGGAGAGAGAAACCTTCAAAAATTTTAAGAAGGAAGGCAATCTCTTGTACCATAAGAACAATGTGCATGCCGGAATCATCAGGTGTAAGGAAGTTGATTCTCCACGACACCCACAACAGTCCAATAGCTGGCCATGCAGGATTTATGAAGACATATTTCAAAGTGCGCAGCAGCTACTATTGGCCAGGAATGAAGAAGCAGGTGGCTCGCTACATCAAAGAGTGTCAGCTATGTCAGCAGACGAAAGCAGAGCAGCTTCGAATCCCAGGAGCTTTGGAACCATTAGCGGTGCCGAACGCTAAGTGGGAGGTCATCAGCATGGACTTCATAACAGGGCTCCCAAGGACAGTATGAGGGAAGGATGCCTTGATGGTAGCAGGCTCCATGGCATGCCGAGGGAGATCATCTCCGACAGAGACCCGAAGTTCATGAGTGCCTTTTGGCAGGACCTCTTTGCGACAATTCAGACGAAGCTATCCATGAGCACGGCCTATCATCCTCAGACGGATGGGCAAACGGAGCGGACCAACAGAATTTTGGAGGATATGCTACGAAACTATGTCTCGAACGAGCAAGGTATGTGGGAAGAATTTATTCACTTGGTGGAGTTTGCATATAATAGCACCAAGCAGGAATCATCCCAAATGTCGCCGTTTATGATCAACTACGGCTACCAATGCCTAACTCCAGACACTTGGCACAATCCCGTGTCAAAAGTAGAGGTTTCGCATCAGATGTTGGCCGACATGCAGCAGCTGGTGGAAGAAGTTCGAGGATATCTTCTGGCAGCAAGGAGTCGACAAAAGAGCATCGCCGACAAGCATCAAACAGTCAGAGAGTTCCAAGTTGGCGATGATGTCTGGCTCAAGATCAAGGTGAAGCAGGCGAAGCTCCGCATCAGAAATTGTAAGAAGCTTGCTCCAAGGTGGGCTGGACCTTTCAAGATAGTCCAGAGAGTAGGTAATCAATCCTACAAGTTAGACTTGCCAGCACACCTAAAGATTCATAAAGTCTTCCACGTGAGCTTAATGAAGAAGCATACTCCAAATTCAGACGAAGTCTTGGACACTCCAACGTTGTTGGAAATGACGGAGGAGCAGCTGAAAATAGTTCCAGAATTGATTCTTGATAAAGCCTTCAAGAAAACAAGGAGATCAGAGTTTCTCTAATATTTGGTTAAGTGGAAACACTTGCCGGTGGAAGACGCGACGTGGGTACTCAAGAAGGATCTATTAAAGCAGTACCCACAGTTTATGGAGCAATGGGACGGCAAGGTTATCTCCGAAGAAATTGGCTCAGGCATGTCGATTTGTGTAGATTAATTCTATGTGTAGTTAAGATTAATCTGTGCATGCAACCTATGCTAGGTATGGGTTGCATGTGTTGTTACCGATGATGGGACCACTACGGTGATCTCTAGAGCATGGTGTAATGTCAATGTAGGCATGACCGCGTTTCCGCTTGGACGAGTGGAAGGTAGATTAGAAAGTCTACTTCTGTCCCACGGAAGTAGACGACCTCGAGAGAAAGGAGGTCATTGAGGAATGCATTGATAGGAAAGGCACCTCTAGTCCCATATATGCATTGATAGGAGGAATCTGTCCTTCACGCCCCATATACGAGAAGGACCCTATCCTCCACGCTGGGCAACTAAAGGTGTAGGCATGAGCGGCATATAGGCATGATAGGGCGCTGTCTCCACGGCCACGATGGAAGAAGCATCCTCTTCCTACGCCGGGAGATTAGCCATGCATTCATGTAGATAGGTGGGGTGGTCACCATATAACCAAATTTTTTAATAATAATTAAAATGATACTAACATAGTGTCGACCTGCAGGCCAATAGAGCGCTCCGGAGGGCAAGGAGGTCGAGCTACGAAGACTTGCAACACAAATTTTGTTGGAATGTGTTGCAAGGAATGAAGAGTACCTCGAACGTTAATTATATATATGAAATATTAAAATTTTGATAAACTAAATTGTCGTGATAAGTAAATTATTGAGTAACTTGTTTTAATGATGTTATGAATTGATAAGTTAATTCATAAGATAATGGCGTAATAATGATTTAAAAATATTACCTTAAGGTAATCTTAATAAATGTGTAAGTATTATAGTAGTATATTGTATGCATCAGGTTGATTGCAGGTTAGGAAGATTCCAAGGTGGGGAGACCCATGATGCTGCAGACAGCATCATTTCAAGGTGGGGAGAATGTGACGTTCCAACACAGTATACGGTCCCAGGACATACACTGTACTGCCTTGTCACGCGTACACGACACCTCGACTGACGTGTACGCCGACGTGTAGCCAGGCGGGTAGCCCCTAGGGGGCAACTTGCAAGGTATGTGCATTTATTAATGTGCACATTTACCAATGTGCACATTTATTAAGGTGCACACCTTTCCATGTGGATACCTTTATGCCACCTAGCCATTAAAGGCAAGTGGGCCATTCCCAACTATCCCACATGCTTAAAGGGATAATTGGAAACCCTAGCCCTAACCCCTTGTCTATTTAGGTAGGAAGAAACCCTAACTTGCCATTTTCGTCCATAGGATTTTAGAGCTCGGTTTTGCCTGCCCCAGGAGCCAAAACCGCCTCCCAGACTCTGTCTAAGCGAATTGCACCATTAGTTTTCCTTGTTGGTTCCATCTTCAAGCAGCTCAGCAGGATGGTCGAACTCAGGGCACGAGGAGCGAGCCAAGGACCAGGTATTTGGTCAATCTAATAGCCTAAACCGTCTTCCAGTCATTGTATCAGTAGGTTTAGCCTATTAAATTGCCCATAGCAGCCACTTAGATCCCCAGATACCAGACTCTAACTAAAGAACCTAACTCTATAATATAGATTAGATCTAGTTCTTTAGTTCTTCTGTGATGTATATGGATGATGTATCTCTGTGAACTCATTGTATTGGGAAGGGGAGTAGAGACCTCAAGCTTGGTAGTAGATGCTGCTAGATTAGCCTCTCTAGCACACTGTAGATGCGGCCTATGCACAAGAGCCACACCTGGTCGTGGGTGAAGGGGGCCAGACTGGCTTATAAAGAGGTTCGTATTCTGACTCTTGAACGATCCCTCTGGTGTGTAAAGTCTGCCAAGGATCATTGTAGACTAGGCCTAATAGCTTGCCACTGCGTGAGGGCAAGGCATGGGCTCGACACCAGTGGGGTGATGCGTCACTCTCCAGTGGGTTCAAGTCGAACAAGGGCAGTGGCCCTCTAGTCACCTTGAGTCAGCACGTAAATCTCTGGAGGGAGAGATCCCTACCTGCCCCATCGGAACTGGGGAGATGCAACCCAGGAATAGCCCCTTTGGCTATGCATCCGGCAGGCTACAGTCAGGTCCCAACACTTTTCAGCCTACTCTGCAAAGTGTGCACAGGAGGGGCCGATGGAGTGGACAACCCTAAGCCATGCTCTTATGCCAGCCAAATCCATTGCCATGAATTCTGTCTGCAATGAACTCTGGAGACCCAACCCGTCAGTCACCCCTTCGAGTCTGAGCCTTGGGTAGGTCTTCCCATATGTATTGTGCTGATCTTTGTCTATGCAGACGTTGATGTACCACCCTTCGAGGTGGATATGTGATGTTATTGTATACTGACATGTATGTTTACGCTTCCGCAGCTAGGTAGGCCCTGAGGGAGACGGGGTAAATGACCCCTTCACTCTTCCCACTAGAACTCATTACGGTTGCAGTGTTATATGGAGGGCCCTGTATCAGCATGGAGCTGGTATGGGGGATGAACTCATGTTCGTATATGGTGAGTGCACCGTATATGAGTAGGGGACGTCACAGAAGGGAATGAATACTCTCGAATGTGATCAAGATGCTGAACCAATGCGTGAAAAGGAAGACAAGACTTTGATTCTTGTCCTTTCAATTCTTGTAAAAAGAGTATATGTACGCGTTCTCCATGCCTTTTTAGGATAGTGGGTAAGATGGTGTACATGAGCATCACTTTGCTTGAAATAAGTCTCTGCAATCAGCTAGAGAAAAGTGTATGAAAGATGCTGAGAACATACTTTCTGATCTTGGTCTTCATGGTAGTGAGTATAAAATCTTGCAAGATCCTAGGAAGGGTGGCAAGGTTCCTTGTAAGCCATCTCTGTGTGGGGTGAAAGCGAAATATTTTCTGCCTTCTTGTACAAATTTATGTAAGAATGGATTCTTGCCAACTGGAAAGTGGGAGGGGTACAAGTACTTGCTGGTAGCAGAAGATGGACGTACTTCACATATGGGAGGGCAAAATGGAAGAATATTAAAGCATGGCAGAATGTGGGCATTTTGATGACTTTGATGGCAGAGAAGGAAATGGGAATTCAAAACAGTAGTAACTAAATTCACGAAGTTGTTTATACAAGCATGGAGAGAATGCAATGTTACAAATTTCATTCACATACTTCATGCCCTGTGGTTTGCCAAAGAGTACGAGAAATTAGGAATATGGAATATGCAAGGAATGGAGAAGTCACATAAACAAGCTAAGAATGATTCTTTTAGGTCACGCAACATCGAAGTTCGTGTGGTAATTCATCGCAATTGATGTGCCAATGTTTCTGCAGAAGGATTATCTGCAAGCTAGAGAAAAAAGATAAGGCTAAACAAAACACGATGTTGGCTAAAATACGCAGTGGAGATCCACAAGGATCAGATAAGGTAGAAGATATACTTTTGGGGTTTTGAATGTATGAAAAAAATCATATCAATAGTAGAACCATGTTGAGCATGATGTACAACTATAATGCATGTAATATACTATATTGGTAGCATGGGTACATCTACAAAAGTACAAATTGCAGAGCTAGGGCATAGTACAATATAAGAGATCTATAAAACTAATGGGCTATTTCATTCCATAGGATCTCTTTGTAGACAACATTTGGAGTGAACCTCCTACTGTTCTTGAGCAATGCTCCTACTGTTCTTGCAATGTTCTTGTAATGTTCTCAGAGCACCATCTGTGCATGACTTGGCATTATACATACTTGAGGTTCTAGATAAACGACTGCAATTACTGAGCCCTCAGTAGTCATTATCTCCGCTTGTCTAGTATCATCATTACTGCAAAGGTTTTTCCCTTGAAAATCTTTCGAGGCAGGGGTTTTTTAATCCTAGTAGTAATGATTGTACTAGCCAATTGTATGGGTCCCATGACCTATTGGTCTCCGTGGACTTAAAAAAAACTAGTCTATTCTATTCTATTCCTTGTCTTGAGGTGTCTTCAATGTATGCCTTCACTCTTATTGTGTGGTACACCTTGAGAATGCGACGTTCAGTTGGTCGTGGGCGAAGACGGGAGTTGGTATTGCCCTCCTTAAGAGTTAGGCAGCATTTGCAATTATTTATCTTTTTGTACATATGGCCTCCTCAAGGGCTTTCTTTGGTGGAAGGTTTCTTCAAGAAGTTTCTTCCATTTGCATGTAGAGGCTTTGCCCCCAATGATGTTTTTTAATACGTTGGCTTCCTTCTGTGGAAAGGGCTTTGTTTGTTGAATGGCTTCTTCAAGAATTTTGTTTCCTTTGCATGTAAGAGTTTTGTCCCCAGTGACATCTGACTATGAGAAATCGGTTGTTCTTTGTGTCTATCAATGCTCTTGACGTATTTTAGTTCTTCGTGGTTTCAATCGGTTCCAGAGGTATAATTTTAATTGATTTCCAATGGTTAAATACCGTATTGACTAGCTTCACTCGTATATGTTTACATACATATGTACGGTGAGGAGCGCTCCCCTATATAGGGGTCTAAGGTGTAAATTCCTCATTCCCTGATTTTGGATATCCACAATAATATTCTTAGATCCAACGGTCCAAAATGACCCATAATCACCCACAATTCATGCTACGTAAAAATAACTTGAGATGCATTATGCCCTCTCCGCCAATGCCGCCTTTTCACGTGGCACAAATTCATCTCCAGGAACAATAAGAGCAGTTTTGTTGATTTCTGTTCTGTCTCGTTCAATTTGTTTACCTCACATTTTATTTTTTTCACCTACCATTCACCGTCGCTTACTTGACATTCTAGCCTACAGAATGCATCTCAAGTTCGTATACAAGAACGGCCATCTACCTTGCATTCCGGCATGGAAGCAATGCCGACGCGTAAAAATAGGTTAGGTTCAATTCTGTGGCAGTAAATTTGTGCAGAATGCTGGATAAATTGATCGGAATGCAGGGTAAATTGCTGGAATGCAGGGTAAATCTTCTTCGATGCTGTTTGCTGCCGCTAAGAAACGCAGCCGCCACATTCAGGGTTTGAATGTTCGCCACGTGGCAGTCGCAGATTGGAGAACAAAGCAGAATTGAACCTAACCTGTTTTTACGTTGCAGGAATGTTTTTTTTGCAAACATTCCTGGTGTGTCAAATGCCTGCACGCTCCGCACATCGACATTTTCCACACCAGGAATGTTTGCAAGAAAAACATTCCTATATACAGACGATCTCCATATGCACGCAATAATAGAGCCTTTTTGTTTTGTTTTGTTTACCAAAAAACAAAAGATTGCTCTCTTTTTTTACCATAAAAAATCTATTATATTCTTATTGTTTAGGACCTTCCCAAACCTTCGTAACCTATTCTATTGTGTGAATTTGAAAATTCACACTATGGTTTATAAATAGCAAAAAAAAAATTGCTGCTAAAAATAGAGATTACTTAGCCTAGGCTAGATCAAGCAAAAAAATGTGCAGATTGTGGTTAAAAAGATTGTCGAGCCAAAGTTTAAAAAATGAAATAAGAAACACCTAACAGACGGTCAAGAAGGAGCAACGTGGGGATGTGGGGACTAGAAGGTTCTCGAGAACAGTAGGGGCTCACGTTATCTACAAAAGCGGTGAAGGAGATTGTGCCACGCCATTAATGGACTCTTTTTCCTTTCCTTAGAAAATACCAAAACGAATAGGCCTACATAAAATATAAACCCCCTGTTAAAACCACAGGAACTTGTTCTTCTTCTTTTAGGTTATTTTCGCCGGAGAAGATAAGCCACTCCCTTCCCAAACATCGGCCATGGCAGCAGCTTCCCAAATTCATTTTTCTCTTGGAGCTGGCGCCTGTAAGCCTAAGCAGAACGGCCTCTCTTCCAATTTTTTATATGGCAGCAATACCCAAAACAGAGTTTCCTTTATGACCGGATCCTTTGGTAGCCTTCGCGCCAGAAAATATGGTCACAGAAGGTCTTCCAATGCTTCCAGAGGCCCCGTCAAGGTTGTCAATGAAAAAGTTGTGGGTATTGATCTGGGCACTACTAATTCTGCCGTGGCAGCTATGGAGGGGGGAAAACCCACTATTGTTACTAATGCTGAGGGCCAAAGGACTACCCCTTCTGTGGTTGCTTATACAAAAAATGGGGACCGCCTTGTTGGGCAAATTGCTAAAAGACAAGCTGTTGTTAACCCAGAAAATACATTTTTTTCCGTTAAAAGGTTCATTGGCAGGAAGATGAATGAAGTGGGCGAGGAGTCTAAGCAGGTTTCTTACAAAGTTGTTAGGGATGATAATGGAAATGTGAAGCTTGACTGCCCTGCAATTGGCAAGCAATTTGCTGCAGAGGAAATTTCTGCACAGGTAAGTTGTATCGACATGCTTTTAAGGTATTGTCTAAGGTTTTGTAGAGTTTGATGATTAAATGCTTTATATACAGGTCTTGAGGAAACTTGTGGATGATGCTTCAAGATTTCTGAATGATAAAGTTAACAAGGCCGTCATTACTGTGCCAGCTTATTTCAATGACTCTCAGCGTACTGCAACAAAGGATGCAGGCCGAATCGCAGGTCTTGATGTACTGAGGATTATCAACGAGCCAACTGCAGCCTCTCTTGCTTATGGCTTTGAGAGGAAATCTAGTGAGACTATCTTGGTCTTTGACTTGGGAGGTGGCACCTTTGATGTATCTGGTTGGTATTTGATGCCTTTTGTGCTCCCTCATCTCGTTTTTTATGTCTACATTTGTCTAGAAGTTTCAAATTTATTGGAATATTTATAATCTAGAAATGACTTCAGACCGCTGTTAGTTTTATTGCTGCTGGGAGCAAATAGTACAGTCAGTCTTATTATTGTTTCACCAATGGACAATCTCTAAATTATGCACACTAGTAATATAGTTCCTAAAGATAATCGACTTGGAACCTAACTTCAATTTCGAAAATTATGCAGTTTTGGAAGTGGGCGATGGTGTTTTTGAGGTTCTATCAACTTCAGGAGATACTCATTTGGGAGGGGACGATTTTGACAAGGTATGATTATCAATTGGCGCGGCTTTTGTCACTGCTGCTTTAACGCAAGCAGAGCTTGATTATTCACTGCAACTTTTCTTTTCATTGTGATTACAGAGAATTGTGGACTGGTTGGCTGGGAATTTCAAGCGGGACGAAGGTATTGACTTGTTGAAGGATAAACAAGCATTGCAAAGACTTACAGAAACAGCAGAGAAGGCCAAAATTGAACTATCATCTCTTACGCAGACAAGTATCAGGTCATTATCTTACTGTTCTTCTGAAGTTGCATGAAAAGCATATAGATTTACTGGCTTATGTTAATTGGTTACAGTCTGCCCTTTATTATATATTTGCTGACTTAAGTTAACTGGTTGCAGCTTGCCCTTTATAACAGCTACCGCTGATGGTCCGAAACATATAGATTGCACGCTCACACGTGCAAAGTTTGAGGAACTCTGTTCAGACCTGTTAGACCGGTGAGTTTTGGACTTCCTGTAATGTAGGTCTTCTTATTTGTCAATATATATTCTGACTTCGTCATGTCACAATATTATAGTTCTCGTACTCCAGTTCAAAATGCTTTAAAGGATGCGAAACTGAGCTTTAATGATATCAATGAAGTGATTTTGGTTGGTGGTTCAACAAGAATCCCTGCTGTTGTTGAGCTTGTAAGAAAGTTGACAGGTAAAGAGCCTAATGTGACGGTTAATCCCGATGAGGTAGTTGCACTTGGAGCTGCTGTTCAGGTTGGTGATCTCTTCAAAAGTTAAGGCTGTGGCTTGATTTTCAGTAGTAACATGTTGGATTGTTCTGGCATATAGGCTGGTGTATTAGCAGGTGAGGTGAGCGACTTGGTTCTCTTGGATGTAACTCCACTTTCACTTGGATTAGAAACACTTGGAGGTGTGATGACTAAAATTATTCCCAGAAACACCACACTTCCAACTTCCAAGTCAGAAGTATTCTCCACCGCAGCTGATAACCAGACAAGTGTTGAGATTAATGTACTTCAAGGAGAGCGTGAATTTGTTAGAGATAACAAGTCTCTTGGAAGTTTCAGGCTTGATGGGATACCACCAGCTCCCAGGGGAGTTCCACAAATTGAAGTTAGGTTTGACATTGATGCAAATGGCATTCTGTCTGTAAGTGCTACAGACAAAGGGACTGGCAAGAAACAGGACATTACTATTACAGGTGCAAGTACACTTCCAAAGGATGAGGTAAGGCATCAACACATGTTCTCATTTACTCCTTTCTCGTTCACTCCATTTTAATAAGATCATACTCATTGTCCTTTTACATCTTATAGGTGGATAGGATGGTTAATGACGCTGAGAAGTTCAGCAAAGAAGATAAGGAAAAAAGAGAAGCAATTGACACAAGAAACCAGGCTGATTCTATGGTATATCAAGCTGAAAAACAGCTGAAGGAGTTTGGTGATAAAGTTCCTGCTCCTGTTAAGGAAAAGGTTGAAGCCAAAATTAAAGAAGTAAAGGAAGCTCTTGCTGGGGAGTCTGTGCAAGCAATCAAATCTACCATGGAAGCTCTTAACCAGGAGCTAATGCAAATTGGACAATCAATGTATGGTCAAGGTGCACCAGGTGCAGGTCCTTCTCCACCAGGATCAGATTCTGCAGCCTCTGGAGCTCCAAAACCACCTGGTGCTGATGATGTGATTGATGCTGATTTTACCGATAGTAGCTAAACAAGCAGGCATTGTTAAAGGGATCTAAGCTCTTACAACTTCTTTGGGGAGGGTGGTAGAGGAGAGGGGGCTTCTTGTTATTGACATTTTTGCTCTCAAGCTGCTGCCGGATTGCTATGTGTATTAAGAGCATGGAAGCGGCTTTTGTAATGAGTAATTTATAAAGGTGAGAGGCAGCACTTTGAACGGACTTGTCTTATTATATCAGAGGGAATAATGAACATATATTTTTGCAATATGAGCAATGCTCTTTTCAGGTGCTCTTGGAATTTCTTTTCATGGCCTGGGTGCTCCTTTGCTAGCACTATTCATAGGCTATGTCTCTGTAAAATTTGACAAAGAAGTCAGTCTATAACTCCCTGGACTTCAATGTAGTTACTGCAATAAATTGTTTATGCTCATTGTCCATTACCTCATGCAATCGTCTAGAAATGAGTTGTATGATATTTTTCATTGTACACGAAAGTTGCATTGATCCCACCATATTCTTCCCGAAGATGTCAAATGAAGGTTGAATATCATAGTCATGTATAAAAAGGTAAAAAAAAATGCTCTTTTTGTGACATGAAATATGTATAAAATTCCGAAAATACCACACCATCGGGCTAACAGGTTAGATTATACTCCAAAGAAAACGAACCCACTTTGCAAATGCTTGCCTCTACAATTTGCAAGATATAAACACTCTATCACCGTCACTTTGAAACACCGAGCATCGCTTTGAAACACCGTGCATTTTATTAGAGGATCATAAAGCAACATATTTGCAAATGCTTGCCTCTACAATCAAATATCTAGCAAATTTTTGGAATTTTATACATATTTCGAAAATTTTATAATTCCAAAAAAGTATAAAATTCCAAAAAAAAAGTATATAAATTCATCTTTTTTCCTATAATTTTTAGGAAAACTTTTAAAAATACCCCTGTATTTCTAGTTTTTGTTAAAATGCCCTTATTTTTTATACCTCTGTAGCTCCTTTCTTACGACAGAGTTATGGCCTTGTATACAAACTAGGCTAGATATGGAAAACACAAATGGGCAAGTAGGGCGACAATGGATAGCCACCGTGCTGCCATAGCCAAACTTCACACCAGGTTTGACCTTCCAATCTTTCTCTGTTGCCGTAGCCAAGCTCTTTAACACGAGATTTGCCCTTCCAGTCATTCTCTGCTTGGCTTCCACTGCATTTCTCTCTATGCTTAGCACAAGATCAATTCGAATTTTTCTGCTCATCTCAGACATTGAATAATCCTATTTTAGACTACACTTTGCTCTACAAAGAAGCATTGAGCTCTTCCCGAATGAGAATTGCTTGATCTCGCAGATACAATATAGGTCTTGGGTTGTCTAGTTGACTAGAGCTCACTAGGACTGTAAAGCCACAAAAGGATTGTAACTATTGATGGGTTGTTACGCCTCTATGCAAAAGCCATCGGAATTGATGCAAAAATCCTGCAATACGACCCAAAACACAATCCTTACCAATCAACAATATCCTGTTTTGTTCAGCATCTCTATGCAGAGGCTGGTGCTGCTAAAGAGAAATTGTGATGGAAAAGCAAGACCGATCTCACTGAAAGCTTGAATAGTTGGTTTGAAAAATATGTTGAGATCGAAAGGGACAAAAGATATATAAAATTTGAGCTTGATGATGAGAAACGTAAGCTGTGCTATGACAGAAAACAGAATAGAGTAAGATTAGAAATATAAAAAATATCGAGTTATTTAGACGAATAATCGAAATTTTATAATATTCCCTAATTTTTATATGATTTTGGTGGCCGTATCTTGTATCTTCTGGGCTAGAGTGCGTGTACGTTCACATTGACTTTGGTAGCACTTTTTATTTTGGTGGCACTTTTTAATCGTTACACGCATGAATTTTCGATATATCACAAATCAAAGATATTTTGCTTCTACATTTATGTAGTTCTAACACATATATTTCATACTCCTCATGCAAGGCTCGAGGGCCTTAAACTTAGTGTTTTTGCAGAAGGGGCCTCCAGAATTTTTATGTAGACGCATCCAGAAGCGGCTGGTTCTCCTCCTCGAGGATCTGTATCTAGCATAACAATTTCATATTTCGCTTGCGCCAGCATATTCATCCGTATGCCCTTCCATTTTTGAAACATTCTCTAATATTGGGCAACCAATCCCATTTGCCTCATTTGCTATGGAGTTAACTGTGTTGCTTTGTCTGCAATATAGAAAATTTGATTTGTGGTATATTCATAGTTACCAAATACGACCGTATTTATCATATAATATGGAAAATATGGATTTTCAAAACGTCCATTTAAAAAACGAAATACGGGTGAGATAAAGATAAGCTAACAAAAATGCTATATTCTTTTTTTAAGAAATACACTGTAGGCGCCGTATTTTAATACGTTTTTTTTTTCCAACAAAACTACTTGACCTAGTCGGATGAAGATTTTAGATCGAAGTTACAGAAGGGAGGCACCGATATAAAGACTACAGAGACCGAACTATAGAACTACAGAGACGGAACTACAAAACTTCGAGCTGTAGCAAAGTCACCAAACAAGAGGAAAAACAATATCTTTTCATTCCATTTGCCAAATTGGAACTTCAACTGATTGAACATCCACACAACGGTTACCACTAGGAGTAGGGCCATTGGCATAGCTCCAAAGAACAGAAAGAGAATTGGCAAAGTATTAAAATATGTTCCCCAACAAATCAATCTGAATTCTTTAGCCAGTGGGACTATTTTTAGTTACAAGGCAAAAGACAAGCTTTGCTTTTGGTGGGAGAACGGATTGCTAGGATGACAAGGAAATAGCCACATGTTTCTAAAGGCATCATTGTAGCATAAGTGGTGTGTTCTTGTTCAGAGCTGTAGTTGAGCCACATCTGATTCTGTGGTAAAATGCTTGCTTATTGATATACATGAAATCTGATAGGATTATTGACAACCCAACATTTGCAATCAACAATATATATAGAGAAATCATGTCAAATGCATAATGTGCAAAATGCGCAACATAAAACATTCAATCAAGCTGAATTTTAATTCTATATGTTATTATATTTAGGATTTTTGTGATGTATCAGGCTTACACCATCATGCTTCTTTTGATTGAAAATTTTTCTATTAACTGAAATATATGCAAGTTTGTTTACTTTTAAAAGGCATTGCTCTTGTGATGACAAAGAAGAGGAAGATAGGAGAAGTTGCAAAGGGGCCAAGGCCAACAGATTGGTGGAAAGAAGTGCGTGTGGTTGAGAGAGAAGCAGGGTAAATTTTAACGGCCCTAAATGTTTTTCCATTCAAATAAAGATTGGCTAAACCTATGAAAAACAAAAGTTCTTAGATTTTTTTCTTGGCGAAATTTGATAAAATAAAGCCCTTTACTTATCTTCCCACTTTGCTAAAATGTAAAATTTATATGACATGAAATTATGATGTTGGCGAATTTTTCTTGGTCCCCAGCTAAAGTGCAATTATTTAACTTCAAACTTTGAGCACTGATTAGTACATGAATGACATTGGTTCAATATGCTTCTTTTACAAAATGATAACAAGGTTGTTGAAAGTACAATTCATAAGGAACAAACAATATTGTTTGAAGGAACATGCATGTTTAAGTTGGGGTCAAATGCATCCAAATGGTGAATCTGATGATGAAGCACTTTAGGATCAACAATTGCAAGAAGAGATCACTACTATTTAAAGCTTAAAATGCGCATCATATAACATTCTTCATAGCATTTAACCTAAACAACTTATAGATACAAATTCAAAATATGATTGAGGTAGCTAATGACAATTCCTAAATGAAAGAGGTCCGTGAATAGAATTGGCATGGCTATTTAAATTGATCAGGGTTCTCCTAATCAACTTTAGAGAAGGCGATTCAGTACATCATGCAGTAAACAATCCCGGCTAAACTCTAAGCATTCAGAATTTACCCCCTTTTGGAGTGGCTAAATTATATCTTTTCTAAAAAATTTGCCTTTATAAACTTTAGCCATGAAATTTGACAAAAGGTCTAAAAAATCGCCATTTGGCGAATTTTAGCCACTCTTTATTACCCTGGAGAGAAGAACACATGAAGCAACAAGTCGAGGATTTGTCCATATTGCAATGAGAGCCGCACATCAGCCGTGCATAGAATAGAATAGAATAGTTTTTTTAACGTCCACGGAGACAAAAATCAGGGGAAAAAAAAATCAGAGTAAGGGGACATTTATTGGCAGAGAGAGAGAAAGAATGATTGAATTTATTGGAAGCGAGATGAATTGCAAGTGCTAGCAAGATAATTGGATGCTATATTGTCAAAAAGAAAGCAAAGAGTAGTTGCCTCATGAGAAGCTGCTTCATATGGTATTGCTTCTAATTCTAATACCAATGTTTAAGCTGATAACATAGAATTTGATGGTGCGGATGTTGAAAGAAGCAATGGAAAGATCCTAAATTTCTACACACTAGGGCCAAGCGCTCAATAGGATGCTTAAGAATGCGGATAAAAGAAGCAAAATAAGAGAATAATATGCTATAGATGCTTTAAAATCATTATATTTTTGCTACATGTATGGTTGCATTCTCTGTTTAAAGAAAATATCTCTTTAGTATGAACATCATGTTTTCCAAAAGCTTGTGCTAAAAATACACCATTGCCCATGGCATTGGGGCAATTAGTAGTGCCTAGTAGCACCTTGTTTTCATCATTCATTTTGTCAATTTTAAGTCATCCCTTCAACATCGCCCCTCGCATTTTTGCCCGGAAGGGCAAATATCTCTCAATAAACAATGTTTGAAAGTGATTGTGCAGATGTTGTTTGAGTTTTGTTGCTTCCAAAAGTACTGAACCATTCGATATGCGCAATGAAGACATGGCTGATGTCATGCGATGCTGCTTAGCTACTCGAAAGGAAAAGCATGTATAATGTCTACATTCATGAAACCACTGCAGCCTGCCGTAGTCTTTGCTTATTGATTTTATCCTCTTCAAAAGCTTGAATCTGTGTCAGAATAATTCGATCATGAACCCCTGGGAGGAAAAGGTAGTTCCCAACCAATCAGTCTCCATTTCCACATGTTGAAATCCCAACAAGAAGCCAGGGATGTCCTGGCCCAAGATGAGCACCTTGCTCCACAAAGAAGTCTACGATGAAGCTCTTTGATGGAGTCCATTCTGATGAAGTCCTACCACACAATCATGGTCCAGTGACCAAAACAATCAGCCTCAATGAAAAGGTGGCAATGACGAAAGCCATGCTATCACCACCCCTACACTAGCAGGCTATTACAATAAGAACAATTAAGTGCCGATCGATTGTTTCTGCATTGAAACATCTCCCTTGTGATACCTATGTTGTTGGAGGCACACATTCAGTCTAGGTAAGTAGAAGGAAATTCAGCTCCTCTTGAGCCATTTGTTTTATGTTATGCCTTTAGCCTTTGAAATATAATAACAAGTCTATTCAGATGTTACAAGTGTTATTCTAGTCCATATGTGTGAGGATATAAATAAATCACAGGAATTACTTATGCCTATCTATCAATATTTAGGCTAGGTTATTGTTATTTATAAAGCTTGCCAAAAATTTGAATTTGATCCAAATCTCTTTGTAACTTATCAAAATCTATCGACTAGCAGCAGGGCAGCTTGGGGCAAGGGATGGATTGGAGTGGGAAGATAGAGTGAAGAAATGGAAGGGTAGATGAATATAGAAGATTTTAGTATCATTAAGAAACTAAATAAACCATCAATAATAACAAATGTTTGCAGTGAGGCACCCAAAATTTGTAATATTATAAATTTCCACTGGTAATAGGTCCACTAAGTATATATGTTAACTAGCTTTACATAAAGCTAATGGCAACACTTAGGGAAAACAACAACAATAAAGTTGCTAGTGCAAAAAAGAGTTGCCTTTATCAATGTTGCATGAGAAAGGAGAAAAGCTTGATCAAACCAATGTCTTTCTCGCACTTGTAGTAGTAGGAAATTTTACTAGTGCATATGTATTTTCTTTTAGCCCAATGTGATCGTATACATTAGTATATTTAAAAGCTGATATTTTGGCTCTCACAAAATACATTTTTATACAAGAGAACCCAAAAAAAGATCAACATGAAATCGATTTGCCAAGTTCTGCTTGTTGTTTTCTGACTGTAACAGTCTGTTTTACCAAATCTTGATATTCGAGGCTACTTTGTATTTCCCTCTGCAAAAAGAAGATTTGATCCTTGTATGCAAACATATAAGAATGAAAATCAAGCATCAAAACACCAAAAGAGCTCATATCTTTTGATCTGCAAAAAATCCAGGAATATTGACTTTATTTTGACCCAGTCAAGAATGCATTTTTGAATGATCTGTGCTATTCTTTTTGCATCTGACTTTTGGCCTAGCATCCTGCAAGTTTCAAGTGGTTGTAGCAATTGGAATCATCATCAGATCTCTCTTTGTTTGTAAATAGCATCATTCTTGCTGAGTCAGTCTTTTTCTTGATTTGGGAAAGCATTTTCAAACTTGTATTCAGGCATTCTCCTTCAGATTTTTTCTCACAAAGTGCCAGAGGTTATAAACCATTGAGGTTGAAGATTTTGCCAAATATACCTTCAACATTTTGGAGGTTCTACCGAGATCTCACCTGGATCTTGTGGAACTCATGGCTCCTAGGAGAAGTAATGAGGCTGCTGAGAAAGCACACACTGAACCTCAAGAAAATACAGGTGCATGTGGCACAGTTTGGATGAACCAGTCAAGGCACTGTAGGTATGCAATATTTTGAGCTTAATATGCCTATTCCTCCTCCTATCTTTGACCCGAGCGTCAATGCTAACAATTTCTTAAAGACCTTTGAGGAATACTACTTAGATTATGGTTACAAAAAGGGAAGCAAGTTCTAAGAGTTCAAAAGGTGCTTCAAGAATGATGAAGTAAGGGCTTGACTTGAATATGTGATCAGCACAGTTGTGAACACTTGGGAAGAAATTGAGAAACAATTCTTGGAGAGGTTTGGTAAGCTTATTGAACCTCATGATTTGGTCTTTGAATTGCAATCTTTCAGCATAAAGCTGGGAGAAACTATTCATCACTATGTTGAGAGATTCCATATGTATTTAATTAAGTGCCAAAACAACCATGTACCAACTCACACTCTTCACTTGATGGCATGTTTTATAAGAGATCTCAGCAGCAGGACTAGAGTCTAAAGAAAAATGTATAAGCTCCAGAAGCAGGAAGGCTTTGACACCATACACAAGGCTTTCACTAAAGCTATTGAGATTGCCAATGTTCCTTCTTATCTTTCTGATGATATGCACATGATTAATGATCCTTTCTTTCCAGATTATGAGCCAAAATACATGGGACCTGGTCCAATGCCAGTGTATGCTATCCAAAAGAAAAAAAAGAAGCCAAAAGTGGAGGATTCAACCAGTCCTGTAGTTGAAGTATCTGAGGCATTGTTGGAGGTCACAAAACAACTTCAAGAAATGAAAACTTCGAGGCCTGAGAGGAAGACTTATCCACCTTGTACACATTGCCAAAGAGAGAGTCACTCTTCTGATTATTGTTGGTACAGACCATGCACAAAATGTGGAAAAAGGGATCATTTTGTAAGGAGTTCCCAATCTGTGCCTTTTGTAAGGCAATTGGACATTAAGGTGTAGTGTCAAAGAGTATTTTGCTAGACAGGAAGCAGGCAAAGCTACTGCAAGTGCTGCCAATCGATTTGCCCCTGAGCCAAGTCCTTCTGCCTCAGTTAGATTTGCTACTGACCCAGTTGTGTCAATCAGGTTTATGCAGGAATTAAAGGAGCAAGAAGAGATCATGGCTGTGCATACTAGAGCCATGCAAGGTGCCAGATGTGAAGAAAATATCCATGACAAGTTTGAAACAAAGATTCCTTGTGAAAAGGCAAAAAAAGACAATCAGGTTGTGCCTATCTCTCCCCATCAAAAATATGTTAAGAAAGATAATTAGCCTGATGAATTTGATTCTGTAATGCAAAAGTAAGTGTAGATCTGCTCACATTGCTGAGAATTGAACCTTCTTATAGAGAAAAGATACTAAATATGACCAAAGAAGAACAAGTCAATCTATCACATGAAGAACAAGTAGCTCTTACAGGTCACATTGGTGAACAAATGCTTGTGCAAAATGAATATGACCCAGGTGCTTTCACATGTGCAGCTAAGATAGGCAAGAGAACTCTAACTAAAGTGCTTCTTAATGAGGGATCTCCTTTAAATGTAATGCCTCATTATGTAATGAGAATGTGTGGTCCGAAAATTGACAGGAAGGTACCTATAGTGTTAAAATCTTTCTCAAATTCAAAAATAAATTCTATAGGCATACTAAGCAACGTTCTGATAAATGTTGAAGGAATTGTGGTTGCTGCTAACTTTGTGGTGGTGGCCTTTGAAGGAATGGATGACAAGACAGATATATATATATGACCTGCTATTAGAGAGGAGATGGTTGTCCACAGTTGATGCCAGATCAATTTGGTCAAAAGGAGAATGTACAATATCAGATGGCAAGAGAACAGTAACCCTCCTAAATAAGTTAGGTGAGTTTGAATCTATCAGTTTTATTGAAGAAGATTTGTTAATGCCAAATCTTTTTGGTGAATATGAGATGTCCATTGCTGTCTCAAATGCAAAATCAGCACTAACAGCAAAGGATGATGCAGCTGCACAAGAAAGTTTTGCCTTCTTATGGTTCGATGGAAGAGTTTCTAAGAAACTAAATATTGCTTCTTCTGCTGCCATTTTGAAGGACAAAAACAACAGGCTCTTGGCCAAGGTTGGCCGGATTCATCCAAATACTACGTAAAACATGAATGAATATAAGGCAATTATTGCAGGGCTTCAGGAAGCTAAATGTCGAGCCCCGCTGGCAACCCGAGGAAAAGGTAGCGCTGTGAAAGAGACTCACCAAGAAAACTAGAACGGAAGATCAAACTTTATTGCACTTGCTTTTTGTTCGAAAAACCCCAACCGTGGTTCACATATTTATACCCCAACTACCCCTTCGCTACATCATCGCCACGTCATCGCCACGTCATCGCACCCCTTGGATTTCGTATGCCACCTAGGCGGATCGCCAACATGGCGCCTACTGCATCATTCACCCTGCCACGCCATCAATTCTTGCTACTGGTCACGCCACGTCACCCTTATTGCCACCTTGATCTCTCATATGCCAACTCATCTTTGCCACGTCATCACGCAAAAAAGATGTGATTTTGTGGTTCTTCAATCCTTTGGCACCTATCCACTAAGAGGCTATGATCTTGCCCAACTCGGCTACCCATCATGTTTTGAAGTATTTAGACTTTCTTTCTTTAAGGGCTTTGCTTTTTCCTTAATTTTTATTATCTCTCTTACTCTGTTTCGCATTATGCAGCAGAAGATCGGCCCTATCCCGGAAATCCAATTTTATGGAGATGCTTCAATTCCGGCCTGCTTCAGATTCTTCTGCAATATTTTAACTTGTTGATGCCGGATCGTTAGCCCTTGGTAGCCTTCGATTTATCTGTACAAGCCGACAAATCCCTGGCAGTTCTTGATTCGCCTAATCGGCCTGACACAAGCCTCAATTTCCAGAATCGAAACCCTGGCTCCAATCTTTTGTACCATTTTTACTTGTAGCTGCCGAATCTCCAGCCCTTGGCGGATTTAGACCCTATTTCGGCCTGCTGTTCTAAAGACAAGTTCTGCAAAGGCTGATTCAAGCCATATCCGGCCGTTTCTTATAAAGATCTACAGATTTTTTCTGATGACAGGGTTCTGTGGCCCGATTTACTCCAAATGTTTCTTTCTTGCAAGCTAAGGCGAATCCTGAGCATAAAGCGTCCTCATCAACCTGGAGAAACCATGGCTTTTCGCACAATCGTTCCGGCCAAGAGCTCCGTCCGTTCACAGTTCAACCCCAAATTCGACCTTGCCCCTTGCCATGATTTTTTTCCTTGCCATTCCTTTCTCCTTAGGGTCTTTTTACTTTCCAATGGTTTTTCTTCTTCACCCTTGTGAATCTTCTTCTTTCTTCCATGGTATGTCCATGGTTCTTTTCTTTGCCTTTTCATGACTGTGCTTGCAATACTTCCTATAGGGCCATGGTTGATCTTCCCCATATTTTTTGACTTCATCATTTCTTTCTTTGTATATCTTTTTTCTTGATTCTCGATTCCTCTTTCTCCCATAGGCTCTCTGGTTTTCTCTGGTTCTTCCAAGGGTGTTTCCCTTATCTCTCTCGTGACTCGACCTCTTTATTCCAAGGCCTTTATTCTCGTCACTTCCATCTTTCCTCCATAGGTATTTTTCGTCTATGGGGTTCTTCTCATGACAACCCGGTTGCCATGTTCCTTCACGACAATTCTGCCATGTCCTTTCTTCCCATGTTTTCTCATGGGTATTCTTTCATGTAGCACATCTCTTGCACTACTTTTCCTCTTTCCACATTTGTTTAGCTTTCTTCGCTAAGCTAGCATAATTCCCCGAGCTATATTCTTATTAATCTGCTTTTTGCAGATTTTCGCCTCGATTTGGCAGACGACACTAAACATATTGGCATAACTAACATTGTCATCTTTGGTGATTCTCAATTGGTTTTCAGGCAAATTTCAGGTGAATATCAAGCCAAACAAGAGGAAATGGAAATATTAGAGACAAAACCATGGAGGAACTTGCAGGATTCAAGAGTTGGGAATTGCAACATGTGACAAGAGACCTGAATGCTGAAGCAGATGCCCTTTGCAAAAATATTCTACTTAAACATTTATCTGAGGGAGCAATCAGAGAAGAAGAACTGGAAGAGGAAGACTTAAAGCAATTCCATCCCATCCTGGTGATCAAAGCAAGCAAAGAAAATCAGGTAGGGGAGGTAAAGATAGAAAAAAATGGCCAAGAAAGAATTTTGTATGTTGGAGATCTTTTCAAAAAGGAAGATGAAGGTAAAGACACTCAAATCTTTCAGGAGTGGAAGGATATTTTTGCTTGGGACTATAAAGAGCTAGTAGGTGTCGACAGGAAGGTTTGTGAATTTGAAATAAGAATTAAAGAAAATGAAAAACCTGTAGTGCAGAAGTTAAGAAGGATAAATGTTGCTTTACTTGACCTGATAAAAGAAGAGCTTTTTAAAATGAAGGATGCAGGTGTCATAGCAGAAATAGTGAATCCTGATTGGTTGTCCTATATTGTGCCAGTTGAAAAAAAGAACAAAACAATAAGGATTTGCATTGATTATAGAGACCTGAATAAGGCCACTGTAAAAGACCTTTTCTGGAGCAAGTTTTACATGTTGTTGCTGGAAAAGAAATCTACTCGTTCTTGGATGGTTTTTCAGGATTCAATCAAATTAGCATCAAGGAGGAAGATCAGCCTAAGACAACATCTATTACACCCTGGAGCACCTTTGCTATAAAAAGGATGCCTTTTGGCCTAATGAATGCTTCAGCAACATTTTAGAGAGCAATGGATTACATGTTCAAAGAAATGCCATCACATTTGTTCAGAGTTTTTCTAGATGATCTTTGCTTGGGAACTTGTATGAATGATCACTTGAATTATCTTATTAAACCTTTTACTAAGTGCAGGAAAGGGGGAGTAAGCCTACATCCCAAGAAGTGCATGTTTCTACGCTCCAAAGGAGATCTGCTGGGGCATGAGATATCAAGAGGAGATATTCAAGTTGCTGAAAGCAAAGTGCAGGCTCTGAAAAGGCTTACACCACCCAAAACCATCAAGCAGGTGAAAAGCTTTTTAGGAATGACAAGTTTCTTCAGGATGTATGTGCCATATTGTTCTCATACAGTCAGCCCAATCACAGATCTGGCAAAGATAGGAAAGTTCACAAAGCAAGAAAATAAGCATATTCTTGTAAATTGGAATGACTCTTGTCAAGAGGCTTTTGACAGGCTAATTCAAGCAATCTACGAATCTACCTTGGTAAAACCTCATGATCCCTCAAAACCATTTCAAGCTTACATAAGCATCACAAAAAGAGCCATAAGGGTAGCTTTACTGCAAGAAAGCATGATTATCACATTTGCAAGCAAGATTTGGTCAGATACAGAACTCAGGTACTCTAGACTCAAGAAAAGTGCAGCTACTCTCATATTTCTGATAGATAGACACGACTACATTTTTCAAAATAGGAAAATTCAAGTCATGATGAGGCAAGATCCTATGTCCCTGCTGTTTGCTAAAAATCCACACAAAGTCAAGATATACAAATGGGCTTGCAAAGTCCAGACTTACAACTTGAGTGTGAAAGTGATCAAAACAATTGATGATCCCAGTGCTTATCTTCCTTATGCACTCTTCGAACATGAGGACCAAGAAGGTTTGGAAGAATGTAAAGACAATGTTAATGCTAACTTGGTTGTTACTTACATGAAAGAAGCAGATTGGCAGGAAGAAATAAAAAAGTACCTGGAATTTGGAGAGCTGCCTCAAGAACTAAATGCCAGCCAGCAAAGAAGATTCAAGGAAAAATGCAGCAAATTTAGACTTATAAATGACATTTTGTGCAGGGTTGACAAGGAGGGAGTACTAATGAGGTGTGTGGACAAAGGAGAGGCAGATTTGGTTATGGAGGCTTGTCATGATGGAGTATGCGGAGGACATTATGCAGCTGACACAACAGCTAAGAAAATATAAGGTCTGGATACTTCTGGCCTACTCTTTACAAGGACTGTTATGAGAAAATTAGGAGTTGTCACAAGTGCCAAATATTTGGCAAAAGAATTCTGCAACCTGTACCTCTCACAGCCATAACTTAACCTGGACCATTCCAAGTTTGGGGGTTGGATTTCATCGGCCCTATAGATCCTCCCTCTTCTGCTTTAACCACAGCAAGATTTTTACATGAAAATATATGTGCCAGGTTTGGCATTCCATTCAAATTGATATCTGATAGAGGCAGTCAATTTATTAATGAAGTTATTGGAGCTTTGCTAACCACACTCAAGGTGAAGCATGTGAAAAGGCCCTCCTATTATCCTCAAGGGAATGATCAGGCAGAATCCACCAACAAAGTTCTCAAGTCAATTCTGCAGAAGACCATAGATATTTATAAAAGAGATTGGTATGTCAAATTACATGATGCATTGTGGGCCTACAGGACTACTGTTAAAACAGCTACCAGGCAAACACCTTTCAGCTTGGTGTATGGGATAGAATCAGTTGTTCTAGTGGAGTTTGAATTACCATCTTTGAGACTGGCATACAAGATTAACTTAGAAATGGAAGAGGCACTCAAAGATAGATTTGCCAGGTTGTTGCAGTTAGAGATAGATTTGAAGCTGAGAATGCCATTCTATTGAAGAAGGCAAAGGGTATAGCAACATTCAAGGCTGCTCATAAACTTCAAGGCACTAATGGCGAATTGGTTCTGAAATGGAATAAGGCCAAAGAGAAAATAGTTAGCAAGTTTGAGAATTTGTGGGAAGGACCATTTGAAGTCATTGGCACAGTAGGGAAAGATTCCTATTGGTTAAGATCACTAACTGATGGCAATGAACTGCTCAACCCTGTCAACATTCTACATCTCAAGAGGTATTGGCAACAACATGTTGCCTCGATTTTATTTGAGTAAGCATGTCTTAGAGTTAGTTATTAGTTTGTTGTAGGTTTGTACTTGTTGAAGTAGATTAGTCTCTTTTTAGAAGCTTGAATAGATTAAGGAGTGAGCAATCTAAAAGTTAGCTTATTCTAGTCAAGACAGATTGGTTCCAAGTAAAAAAGACTAAGCAATTCTTCAAGTGTCTGCAGAAGAGGAGGATCAAAGATCATCTAAGAGCAGAATGCAAGTTGTTGAGCTTAACTAGTAAATGTTTCCATGCAGGAGCATCTGATATGCATTTTGTCATACATCACTTCTACTTGTCTTCAACACCATGCATTGTTCACATTTGCCCTCACTATCCATTTCATTAAGTTGCTGACATTCCTGCCATAACAGCAACTCAAGTTCTATTCTAACATTCACTTGTCATGCAGGTTCACCAGTCATTCCACCACCATTCTTCATTAGTTGACCAATACCATGAACATTTGACTCCTACTCCACACAAAGTTCCCATGTTTCCTATCACCTTCCCATCTAACGCAACTATCTGAAGACAAAGGAGAATTTCTTTAGCTCCAAGGGGCTAGCAGACCAGCCTGCTTCCTTTTTTTAGCATGATGCTGCCATGATATGGCAGCATAGAAGAGCATTGCAACAACAACATGTTGAATTGAGCATTTGAGTATGAAGCTGCAGATCTGATGACTTTGATCTCTGAAGATCACAAGAAGACACTAGCTTGAAGACCAAGGTGAAGACATTCATGAAAGATCACACAAACATGGAAGAGAAGGAGATTCAAGCAAAGCAATTTGAAGTTTGGAGGACCCCATGAGTTGGCTTGGTATGTGGTTTTACTTCGAGTTCTTGGCATGACTATTTCACATGATCCATTTCTAAAGCTCTTCACCTCCTCTCATATGCCAAACATTCCACTTGCCTCAAATTCCATACATTACCTTCATATCCCATAGCAAATTTGGCAAAAAACCTTTTTTCTAGTCAAAACATATCATTCATACTTCATTCACACTTCACACATCCATCATGTCACCACCATCTTGAAAAAGGAAAAATTCCTATTCAATTTGGCCTCTCCCATGATCTAGGGAATCAAGAAAGGTCAAACAATCAACTTATTGCACTAGTGCCAAATTGATCTATGTCACCACTCAAAAGTTGCCAAATCACCATCCACATTTGTCAAGACCAAAGTTAACAAGACCATTTTTTCCTAGTCAAAAGTATACCATTCATCCAATTTAGCCATTTCTAGAGTCCAAAAATATATTCTCTCTTTAAATAACAAAGTTAGAGTGAGAAAGTACACTTTGACATGACATTCCTAAGAAAAGGAAAAAAGTTGGCCTAAAAATCTCTAAATCCAAGCACCATTGTGCATACATGTCAAAGGTTCCATTATATCACACCCACATCATCATCATGTCATATCCATGTCACAAAAAGTTTGATTAGGAGAAATTTTGTTTGATAATTTTTTTGCCACATCACCACCCTCACATTTCCATGTCATTCTTTCTTGCCAAGTCATCACCTTTGTTGCTAAATCACCCATCCCTAGCCATTCTTGCTCTAAAAACAAAAACCTTTCTAACAGATAATCGAACTGTGAAGATGTTAGGTAGTTTAGAGCATTGCACAGACCTTTCTAACACATAATGCATCCTCCCTTGCAGGAAAGGTGCAGTCTACACCCTGCATTCTCGACTCGCGAGTCGAGAATCCCTTACCCAGCCAGCACTCCAGGAACTACTCTCCCTATTCTCGCCTCGCGAGTCGAGAATTTCTCACTGATCAGTAAGCATAGGCTCTTACTCTGAATTCTCGCCTCGCGAGTCGAGAATGCCTCACTCAACAAACACTCCTATTCTTGACTCGCGAGTTGAGAATGCCTCATCCACCCAACAGGTGTCTCTATCCAGCCAGAGCCACTCTCCTTCGAACTATCTTCCTTGAATATTTGCGAAGGAGAGGGGCTCGGACTGGGTGGAGGCCTCTACGACTAACCACAGGGGAATGCATTTGAACTGCATCCCTAAGGAAGGCTGGGGGGCTTTCTCGCCTCGCAAGTCAAGAAGGCCCTTGAGTCTTACACACAGCAATGCAGACTCCTAGTGCATTCTCTAGTGTCGAGTTCCAGATGCCTCTAGCCAGTCTAAGCCACTCTCCTTTGAACCATCTTCATCGAATATTGCGAAGGGGAAGGGCTCAGACTAGGTGGAATCCTCTGCAACTAACCACAGGGGAATGCATTCCAACCAAAACTACCAAAACATGGAGCTGTTCACGAGTTACTCCGATTGGTTGCTCCCTTGCTCAACATCTCTCAACCTAGAGAGTGTCTCGACGCTGAAATATGCTCAACAAGGAAACAACCAATCGAGCGAGCTTTCGAACAGTTCCACATTCTAAACAAGTCTAACATGCCTAAAGGATCTCTGAAACAAGCATCCTAATAAAATAGTGATAAGCACTCACCTCTTCTCGCAAGTATTCTTTGGGCCATTGTATCACAGACCTCGCAGCCTCTCCGAGAATTTTTGCTTATTCTGTCGGCCTCATCAACAAGGCATCTACATCAAAAACTTGTGTTAAAGCGATTCTTATGTATCCCTTCTCCATGGCACTACAGTGAAGAGTGCCCGTGTCCTCTAGCTCATCTCTCGCTGCTACCTTGGCCCCACGTACGTCAATCAAATCATCTAGGTTCAACAGAACACTCAGTTAGACAGAGATACAGATTAAACTGCTGTTAGGAGCTTACAGTGTCATGGCGCCATGTTGAGAAGTCGTTTGGAATCTCTCTCGGCCTCCGGCTACTAAGACCCGATAAAATTATGCGCCCGCTAAACTCTTCTATGCCCGATACACTTAGTTCCTTGAAATAAAAGTTCAAATTAGTGTTTGGGCGGGCTAAAGATGGTCGTGCTATACCCTTAGCCCGCTTTTTTCCCTTGAATGATTGTATGTCCTTAATTTCAAATTTAAGAACACACCGGAACCTGTTTTTTACGTGCAGTCCAAAATCACAAAGTCCCAGAATAAACTAAGTTTAAAAGGGAATTCGAGCAGCAAGAGACATCGCCAGCATCAAGACATGATGACTCCAACAAAGAAGCGGGGCGCCAGATCGGAGCCGGGTTCTAGTGGAACGAAGAAACGAAAGACCACGCCTCCCAGTAAGCTCTCAATTTTGATTCGATTCGTTTACTTGTTCTGACGATATTTTAGCCTTGTAGCATTTACGACAGAGACACTTGTCATCACTGGTAGGACTCCATTCTTCGTCCTTGAAGAATTGGAGATAGAGCTGCTGGAAACCCCTGCGGATTGTTGGTAGTATGTCGAAGTAATATCTTGTGGGAAAGAAAAAGATCTGTTTTTCTGGCAAAGGGATAAAAGAAGTTCCAGCGACAAGTATAAGAAGGTCGGTATGGTCCTATCAGTTGCTGCCCCAGATCCAAGACATGTTACTTTGTATGTGGAAGACGTGTTGAATTGAAAATTTTACCACACCAGGAAATTGTCAGTCTCCAATTATTCTTTTACATCGATGAGCAAGGCCAAGGGGATTGACAAAAGGCCGGCGCCTCTAAATTGCCAGAACTTGGGCTGCAAGGATTTGGAAGGGACGAAGGAGGCTGGAACGCTCACTTCAAGGGAGCTCGGAATGGAGATTTTCAGGGTGAGGGAAAAGCTCTTTAACACAGGGATGTTCACATCTAACGTGCTTAAAACTTTAAAGCACTCAAATAGTTATGAAGGATGTTGTTGAGAGGGAGAAAATTCCAGAGAAGAGTGCAAGCGGAAAAACTAAAAGCACTCCAGAGGATTCTGATGCGGAAGATGACTAAATGGTAGGCTCCCAGTTCTTGGATCCAGATGACCAAATAAAGAAGTCGCAGAGGGGGGCCCAAAAGATGGAGCGCCTGGCTCAGTTTTATCCACTGGGGATTGGCCACAAGTTGCTATTGGACATAAGACGATTGAAGGTTTGCACTGGTGATGCGGTCCTCTTCAACCACAGGGATTTGAATCCAGCTCACATGCTAGAGATTCTGAACCTCATGGTGCGTCATAGTGTTGCGGATCCAACGCCTGCGGATGTTATACCATTCAGCAGAGCTACAGGTGAATTGTTCAGGTGGAGCACTGAAGAAGACCTGAAGGACAAAGATGTGAGGTTCTGGGTTGTGGATGGTCAGCATCCTGTGAGGATAGCACAAGTATTGCAGACAAAAAAGGAGGTCCCATAGAGAATTAAGGATTGGTATTCCAAACGGGAGTGCAGAGTTCTCTCAGCGGATACACCACCCACCGAGCTTGCCAGCATTAGTCACTGTCAGAATACAATAGCAGCAAGTGCCAGCTACATAAGGTATTTTACTCAGCCTGCACCAGGCCGATTCTCAACTCGTGAGTCGAGAAAGCCCCCCACCCACTATTTTTTGTCTTCCTCTGAGTCGAGAATACCCAGAATTAATTTACTGCTACGCAGAGGCCTCCTTGCAATTGGGGATTTTCTCGACTCGCGAGTCGAGAAAGCCCCCGCACCCTCTGCTTTTGTTTTCCTCTGGGTATTCTCGATTCGCGAGTCGAGAATACCGAGAATTTTTAATTTACTGCTATGCAGAGGCCTCCTTGCAGTTGGGGACTTTCTCGATTCGCGAGTCCAGAAAGCCCCCGCACCCTCTGTTTTTGTCTTCCTCTGAGTATTCTCGACTCGCATCCAGAATTTTAAATTTACTGCTATGCAGGGGCTTCCTTGTAATTGGGGACTTTCTCGACTCGCGAGTCGAGAAAGCCCCAAACTCTGTATGTTCTCTTCCCATGGATTATTAAAATAACTGTTGACATAGTTCTATTTATTCATTGTAGCCCATATTTTGACCAGATCATACACGCTTGGCAACAGTGGAAGGCATTGGGTTGTCCTCAGCGGCCTAAAGGAAACGGGGCTCCCTCAGACAAGTGGAAGACCTTTGAGAAACTGTGCAGATATGTTCTTCCGGAAGGCCAAAAAGATGATGAAGATGAGAAAAAGAAGAGAACACCAAGAATGGGCAGGGAATTCCTATCTGACCAATATGACCTCATTCTGTGCAGTGAGGCAGGCTGGGTAAAATGGACTGAGATCTAGGCTCTCTGACACGGAGCAAGTTCAAGAACAACAATGGAGAATTGCCAACAAGGCCATACCCAAAGTTGTTCGACAAGCAGTTCATGAAAAGGATACAAGGCCTCACGGATAAAGAAACGCTTGACCTACAGGGCAAAATCCTGGATGGGACAATCCTGGTAAGGAAGACTAGGAGTTCAAAAATCAGGATGCAAAGGATTATGCCACAGTCCTGAAGAGACGACGTGCATTGGAAGAAGGCATCACAGAATTCTGCAATGTTGCATCCAATGCATGCCATGATTTTGATTACTATAAGGAGAAGACCACGCTTGATGAGGATGACATGAACCGGCTATGCCAACCCTGCATCAACACGAAGCTATGCCAACCCTGCATCAACACGAAGCTTAAACGAAACATCAAAACTGCCCCCCTTTCTTGAACGTGCTATGGCACTTCTGAAGCAGAAGCTTGGATTCGGGGTGGTGCCATTTAAGACGGACGATAGCTCCCCTCCCTTCTTGGTAACCTTGGGTCACAAGGGATTCGGTGGTATGGAACTAGCGGTTGGGCTTGTGGCACTATTCGACATGAATATGATTGAAGACCCCACCCTATTTTATGAAAAAGCTGACATTGAGCAGTGGTATAAGATATGTCTAGATATGACCGAGCTAGATACTTTTAGTTTTCTTATCTTCTGCATGTCGGGCAATCCGCCTACAAGTGCTATCATAACTTGGACAATACAATCATTGCAAAGAGTTATTGACCAGAAGAGCATGAAACGGATAAGTGGTTATCTTACAATCTCGTTCTGGTGTTGGCAGAATCTCTGTTTTCCATTCTTGTGGCCGATGTGATTAGGAATTATCCGAACCTCAAGCAGGTTGATCCAGAGAGCAGCGCAGTCCTGAGAGCTATGGACGTGAAATATTATGGTGATTGGGGATCAAGATCAGTGACCTCTGATTTCAGATAGTAAAATTCTGTGAAGTTTTGAAAGAAATGTGAACAATAGTACTATATTCTGTAATGAAAATACTTGTACATTGACTTTCTAGGGCCTTTCTCGACTCGGGAGCCAAGAAAGGCACTGCTTGTCCCAATGATGAGACCATTTGTATGCATGGAAAAAATTAGTGGCTAAACTTAGCTAAATGGCGAAATTTTGACCTTGTTTGAAAAAACATTGGCTAAACTATGGCCCTTTTTGGGCTAAAAAAAATAAAATTTTAGCCAAGTCTATTTCACGCCCCACCTCCATTTCGTCCAACTTTAGCTAATCGCAAGAAAGTGTAAGTGCCAAAATTTGGAAAGTTTAGCCAAAACTTAGAAGCTTTTACATCAAATTTTAGTGTACTTTAGCCAAATTATCCTATAGCCTTTATATTTATTATGGTCAGTTAATATTTCAGTCTTAAATTAGTGCAAAATAGTCAAAAGATAGAAGATTTTTTCTTTTTTAAATAACAGTTTAGCCAAACGTAAGAAAGTATAGGTGGCAAAATTTAGAAAGTTTAGCTAAACATTAGAAGCTTTCACCTCAAATTTTGGCATACTTTAGCCAAGTCTATTTCACCACTTTGAATATAAAAGTTCCTTAATTTTTTCCCTGTTCTTTGTGTGATTGGATGCAACTATATGGAATGAATGCTCTCCAATCTATTTTAAATTCTGCATCCTTTTCTTCATTATGACTAATTTATGGCACCATAATTGTTAATCATGGACTCTCTTTGTTCTAGGTGGCTCGACACATAGCACAGATCCCGCTCAGGCTACACTCTTACCAGGGCTTTGGGATAAGCTTGCTCGTGATTGCAGACGCTATCGGACCTCAAAGGATGAGGAAGAGAGGAAGAACATTTCGCAACTCCAGAAAGCTCAAAGGGTCTTGCAAGCATTGCATGACATCCACGGAGGTTGGGGAACAAGCATATTTGACCCGACGATTGAGGAAAAGATGCGAGAGGAAAGTGGAGAAATAGGTTAAACAGGCCAGCGGGTGGCTCACGAGGCACCTCCTCGTGAGGCATTTCACATTCTTCAGGTTGCTCCCAAAGCTTATAGACGGCAAGAAGAAGCCCCGCACATTCTTCCTGTAAGGTGGAACACCTGCCATGATGATGTAACTGTAGTGATAGCAAGACCGCCATGGTCTCTGCGTCCGATGTAAAATATGTGTTGTAACTATCTAATTTATTAATAAAGATTCTTTTTCAACTACAACTTTGTTTTCAATGTGTAATGAAATTCCTTTGTTTGAGTTGTATTCTTAGTATTCTCGACTTGTGATTCGAGAAAACAGGGGGAAAGATATAGGATGGTTGGACCCAACCGAACACAAAAATACTCAAATTCTGGGTAGTTATAGAGTCCGAAAACTTTTCCCTTGTCCTTTTCGTGTAAAATAACAAGGTTCCAAAAAAAAGTGGGAATGGCATTGGAACCATACTTCTTATTTAACTTCCAATGGTTTGTAATGCAAGAAAAGTATTCGCATACTCTCAAATCCTACAATAATTGCAGCCTATGAGGTTGTGTTTAGCATGTTGCTAACATCCTAAGTCCTGTTGGAGCACCATTTTACGCAAACCTTTCTCAAATGCTGTAGATCTCGATGGATTGCTCTCTTTGGTCAAAGAGTTATATAACAATCCTGCAGTGGATTGTATGCCTCCTGTGGCTGACGTTGAGGAATATGCGCAATGGAAAATTAGCAAACCTTGAAGGGCTTCAGATGGAATTGTTAAAGTGGACTGGAGATAGAGCTTTGAAGGCCATCACAGATCTATTGAATAGATCGGTGAGAGAGGATCTCCCGAGGGCTTGGAAGGAGAATTTGGTCTTCCCGATTTATAAACCAAGAGACAAGAATGATGTGCATAATTACAGGACCATTCTCATTGGAAATGTGTTCACAAAATTGCTTGCTTCATTGCTGGAGAAGAGGCTTAGTCTTTGGGCAGATGATAATGATAAAAGATCCAAATTCCAGGCTGGTACTTTAGATCATGCTCTAGCACTCAGGATATTATATGAAAAGGCCAAAGAACCCAGAAAGGCTTTGTACCTTGCTTTTATTGATTTCACGAAAGCCTTTAACACTGTTCCTAGAAAGAGCCTTGCTTATCATATGGAGCGATTGGGTGTTCCACAATCTATCAGATATGCTGTGTCTAAATTGTATTCTGAGGTTATGTGAAGCTTTCAAGAAACTTGGATACAGAAGTACAAAATACGATTGGAGTTCGACAAGGATGCCCCTTGTCACCTACTCTCTTTGGGCTCTTTATTGATGAATTAGATTCTTGGTTACGCGAAAGAAGCTTAGCAGGCACAAAAATTGGTGATTTTCTGATTCAATTGCTCTTATATGCTGATGATGTGATCTTATTAGCAGACAAGGAAGTGGGATTGCAATCACATTTAGATAGCTTAGCCTCGTTTTGTGCAGCCAAAGGTATGAAGGTTAATTTGCCCAAATCTACAATCATGATAGTTGGCACTATAATGAAACCTATTTTCACTTACTTAGGCACCAGCATTGAAACTGTAAGTACTTTTAAGTATTTAGGTTTGGATTTCTCTTCCAAATATTCTTGGAAAGAGTGCACTAAGAGAAGAACTTCTGGTGGGAAGGCGACTTTGTATTCAATGCTATCTAGATGTTATAAAGCAGGGCTACAGGATTGGGGCTTAAAAAAGATTCTGTTTAAGACGCTTGTACAAAATGTAGTGCTCTATGGTGCTCCAATTTGGGGGCCTGGACTTTCTATAAAACAATGGAGGCAGGTAGAAAACATTTTGAAGCTTTCTTAAGAGAGGAGTTAGGTTTAAAGAAGCAAACACCTTATGCTATCATGCTGGGAGAAACAGGTTTGATTCCTTTGGAAGTAGAAGCACTCTATCAATCCATATGCTTTGTTAATAGAGTGTTACAGCAGCCCGATCACAGGCTTTCTAGGCAAGCAATGCTCTCTTCCACACAGTCTGGATGGTATAAGAATTTGAAAGATTGGGCTAAACATTGGGGTATTAATGAGCAGAATTGGCCAGAAACAGATTTAGGAGCACGGGAACTAATACAGAGTCTAGCAATTGAGAGGATATGGGCTGATCTAGGTTCTAGGCTGAATTTTTATAGGTCAAATATTAATCCCATGTTGATATATGCAGAACAGGACTACCTTAACTCCATGATTCCACCTCATGTAAAGAAGACAATAGCAAGATTCAGATGTAGTTCGCATCAACTACGCATTGAGACCGAGAGATGGAGTGGCACTCCCAGGGAAGAAAGGTTGTGTCTTGTTTGTACTCAACAACAGGTTGGGGACGAAAGGCACACCCTTCTGCAATGTCCAGCATATCTTGATATTCTGGAAAAATTCAACATTCATGTAGATAATTTACATTCATTGTTTGATATGAACTCTTATGAAATTAGTATTTATATTCGAACAGTAGAATCACAACGTGATCTACTCATGAGACTTTGACAGTTGTAATTAGGCTCTATGGCCTTTAAGGTCCTAAAGAGCTAGATTAATTCAATTCAATTCAATTTAGCAGGCAAGAATAATTGCAGCCTATGAGCTTATGAGTTTGCATGTTGCTACAATTTCCTTGGGCTAAGAGACATTTATCTTGCAGTAACCATAGCATTCCAAGACACCACATTGCGGTTAATCAAGGTGTCAAAGAGTTTACATGCCTACATAGGTTACCGCATTTGGCATACATATCAAGTAAAGTGTTCACGATAACAAATGTCTGATTATTCACCAATTTGAATAATCTGTCCATGGGTAAATTTCCAAGCAAGCGTGCTTTTGACATTGCAAGCCTTCAGTACAACAACTATGTTTGTTACTCTTTTACACCAGATAGTTGCATTCCATGATATAACTCAAGGGCCCTTTCCTCTAGCCCAGTATTTTCTTTTACTCAGTGCTTACTCAGAGCAAATACGGAAGAACAAGATCTGATAAAGGAACATAAATCTACAGACAGCTTATCTGTAAAACTATTTGATGGGTCCTTACTCTATTCTGGTAGTCTGGAAACTCTTGGCTTGCAGTTGCTCTCCTGTAGAACTGCTCAAGATACAAACCCACCTTCACGAATCCCATTTAACTGCTTCTGCCTTAGCTATGAGGAACTAAGACATGCACTACTCATACAAACTTCCATTGAACTGGGAAGGAAAATGGCAGATTGTATGAAGGGAGTTGGTCTCAGGACATCCGAAATGGAAAAAAATGATCTATGCTCCTCCGAAAAGGACATGGTGAAGAAAGGTAGAAGCTCAAAACATTGGCAAGAAGCTTCATTATAGTCAGGAACTTCAATAGGAATTTCAATGATGGGAGTTGCAAGGTTGCTTTTGCCATAGCCATATTCAGATACCCACAGTCAGGTCTCAAAGGCAATTTCCAGAGTTTCTAAATTTCCACAAATGCTAAAATTCAAAGATCCAACGTCTGGAAACAAATTTAGATGAGGTGGCAGGCCATGTGGATAGGCTGGAATTGCAAAAAATTGGTGTATAGGGAGTTGGCAAGCTTGCTAAAAAGGTCGAAAAGGTTGTCCGCTTAGAGTAAATGAACATTAAGACTATCTAATGTTTAAAATCACACAGACATACATAAGAACTTTGGAATAAGTTTGCATAAAATCCTATTTATGTCCAACCATGTTGAATCTATATTGAGGCACATCTTATTACCTCGTATGAAAACATTGTAAATAGAGTTTAATATTCTCCTCTCAAGCCAACAATAATATTCATAGTCATTTGAGAATGAAACGTCCTGAATTGAAGGGGAGTAATTGTTATGGTTTTGGTCATATAGCCCAACTATTCTATTCCTATGGAGGACTGGAAGAGCAGAGGAAGAGTTGGAAGAAGTGGTAAAAGTGCTAGAATAGAATAGAACTAATTTTTTCTCGTCCACGAGAACCGAAAAGGCCTATGGGACCCAAACAAAGAACATAGCAGACCTATTACTATTCAAAAAAAAAAAAAAAAAAACCTAGCCCGAAGCAAAGAGAAAAACCTTAGCAGTAAATAGTAGCCAATGAGGGAAAGAAGTGGTAGTTTTGGAGGCAAATGAAGGGGTGACAGACATACAAATATGAATAATAGATAGATAGTATTTTAACGTCACGCCCATGTGACCACACACCACACTACATTGCTTGGTTGGGCCCTGGAAGAGTTGGAAGAAGTGGTAAAAGTGCTAGAATAGAATAGAACTAATTTTTTCTCGTCCACGAGAACCGAAAAGGCCTATGGGACCCAAACAAAGAACATAGCAGACCTATTACTATTCAAAAAAAAAAAAAAAAAAAAAAAAAAAAACCTAGCCCGAAGCAAAGAGAAAAACCTTAGCAGTAAATAGTAGCCAATGAGGGAAAGAAGTGGTAGTTTTGGAGGCAAATGAAGGGGTGACAGACATGCAAATATGAATAATAGATAGATAGTATTTTAACGTCACGCCCATGTGACCACACACCACACTACATTGCTTGGTTGGGCCCTGCCCCCAACCACTTTACATTGCGTCTGTGGGTTTTGACACCCAATAGTTCAGAGTGCGATTCTGGGCGGTCTCGAACTCGAGACCTATAGTTGCTAGACCTAGTGTGTTACCACTAGACTAAACGCCCAAACTACAAAGATAAATGAAGAAGAGAACACCAGAAGACGAGGTGCATAACAAGTCTATGCATAACATACTTAATAAATACCTTGCTCACACATTTCTTTTTTAGGCTGCATGTGTGTATCTTTTTTATATTCCCATCTTATTGCTTGCCGGGTAAAAGTCTTAATGTTAAAAAATTCATCAACCAAAGTTTCATGTTGGTTAAGACATAGAAAATCATTTGACCACAAAACATCCCTTGTGCCAACATTCACCAAGCTTTATCACAAAAAGTAAATGAGCCCATGACCCAATGCATTACTTTCTAGGAATTCTAAGTGCACGAGATGGTGAAATACATTGTATATCTCAATGCATGTGCATTGTCACATATCAAAGCGAAAGCTATTATTTGAGCAACTACGTCTTTATCGACCGGTCAAGGCATTTGACTTCGGTTATGGCTATATTATTATTATGGTCACTATACTATTTAGGAATAATCTTTGTTATTGGTCACATTGCCACGAAACAGAGGGAATTGACCAAATGTTCCATTCGAAATTTATGGAGGGTGAATTTTTGTTGGATAGCCAAGTGACAAAACAACAGTGCATGTGCCTGATTATTTGATACAAATACCAATGCAGGACTAAGAAAGTAAGAGACAAAATGAATGAATGCTATAATAGATTATAGATAGACTCGTGGAACTAGTCCACACTACCAAAGTATGACCTTATAAGCTTTTAGTTAGTCTTGGTAAACAACGTATCAATTTGTAAGAGAGATTTTTACTACCAATCCACAGTTATCGGTTATACAAGTTATAATACTTATTATGGTTTGATGAATATTAGTTGTCAATTGAACTTTAAACTTGCCGCCCTAGCTCAGTCGGTAGAGCGCAAGGCTCTTAACCTTGTGGTCGGGGGTTCGAGCCCCCCGGGCGGCGGTTTTCTCTCGCATATATTTTAATATTTTTCTGTTTTTTCCGTAAAATCAGTTCAGAAGAGCCCCTTTCTTTATTTCTTTGTAAAATAAGTTCAGAAATTTTAGTATGACTTTGTTTTCTTTGTAAGATCAGTTCAGTTTCTACGACTTCGTTGCATAAGCTGAAGAGGACGGCTATAAACTCCATCAGTTATCACCGCTCCTTATACTCGGTAACGTGTTGACCTGCTTGTTTGTCTTTTTTGCTTCTTTGTTTAATTCAAAATGAGCGCATCAAAAATGTCCAACAGTTCCATGACGTTTTTCATGTCTGTGTCCTGACCTGATCACATGTCCTGAAATTATTGTCTTAGACTAGTGTGGTCCCCTTATTATGGTGGACTGATCTCTCTAGCTAGCTTCTTGCGATCGGGCTAGCTACTAGGAAACCAACTACAGACCTGTTATGCCAGATGTGTCCGAGGAACATTCGAAAGCTACTGCATAAAACCATCAGACCAAGAATTCAGAGGAACATTCCAAAACCTCAATCAGAGACTTGGAATAAAATTTAGACCAAGTGATTTATTAGACCAAGATTTGAACAAAGTATAACATTTATCTAGTTATATGCTTAGATTGCAAAACCTTAGTAATGGTTATTTTAAGTTACTGAAATCTACGTAGTTAATGAAGAAGAGGATCATAGATTAGTGGGTATTCATTCTTATAACAACTCATAAGATGGCTTCCATTTAGTGTGTCTATTTTCAACTAATTATTTCGTCGAATGTAAATTAGATGGAATTCACCAAGGATCTAAATACAAAGTTTTAGACTTATACATGGTGGCATGACCATGTCAAAGAGTCTTGAACTGAATGCTTATATTTCAGCCAGAATCAATGACCGAATGCTCTTCTTTGCTTTGCCTTTCCGTAAGGGCTTGTAAGCAATGGAGGCACTCGTTTTTTCTATATATATGTATAATCAGACAAAAATGCTAGAAATCATAATCCTAATATCTGGATTTTTCTTCCATCATATTCATATGTTGTACAAATCATATAGATGTAAACTCACTTGTTTAAGATCAATACATAGCCTATTCAAGGTCAATGTATTGAACCAAACAATGTAAGACAAGATATCAAACAATTTGTTGTATATACGGTATATCTTCTACGCCTGCAATACTTGGCAGTGTACAATATGACTTTTCAGCCTGCTGCGTCCAGCAATGTTCGACAAGAGGTTGGTCATAAATGTCTTGAAATGTCCTTTGCCAGCTATAGTTTCCCATGAAGGATTATCTGCATTAGCCACATCAACAAGTGTGATGCTCATGTTGTTCCGGACAATGCATAATTTCCCACAGAGAGGTAGTAAAGCTGCTGCTTCAAGTGCTCGAGAGTTTCCCAAATGCAGTTTACTGTCCACTGATTTGTTCCATGAATCTGTTATGTGATCATAAACTCTAAGCTTGCAACCATCACGACAATCAAGTGCATGAAGCTGACCGTTTAAGGAAGCGCTTGGGTTCCGCCAGCCATTAACCATCCCATCAATTATAGGAGACCATTGATTCATAGCAGGAACATACACTTCACTCATAACCTGACGGTGGGATCCTAGACCCTTGAGGAACCATCTTCCATCATAGACAACTCCAATAAAAGGGACCATTGGTGTACTCATGCCAGCTATGAATGACCACTTATTCTTGTTTGGATCAAAAACTTCTGCTGATCTCAATGATCCCTGAACACCTTCACATTCTCCACCTGCAACATACAGGCAATTATTGATAACACAACATCCAAAAAAGTGTCGCCTGCGAAGCATCTCAGGAGCTCGATGCCATTTGTTTGTTCTGGCACTGTAATAGACAACTTTTCTCATAGATCCTTTCATTGGATCTTTTCCACCAAACAAGTATAGATGACATCCACTGAGAACTGCACATCCAAAGCCAAGTGCCTCAGAATACTCTGAAGGAACCGGTGGAAGTGGTTGCCACACTTGGTAAATGGGATCAAATGCATGCCATGATATACGTCCATCCCGATCCCGCTTTATAACATATACCCATTCTTCTGCCAAGCCTAATTTTTTTCTGAGGGAGTAGTAATAATTTCCACTCAACAATCTGTTCCATCTTTTACAAACCACTCTCATTTTTCCATGATAAATTCTTGGGACTCTGATTAAACAGGCAATGGCCAAGTCATCTGGAAGACCAGGAAGTAGCTCTGAAAGTATCTTGTTCCTTTCACCCTTTGATGATCTGCTTCTTGGAACAACGGTTGAAGATCTAATACTTGGTCGCAAACAATGCTTGGTTCCTAATCTTCTTGCACCCGTCACTGTAAGTCCTGGATCTACTCCACAGTAACAGGCCACAGCCTCAACCTGCACAGGGAGACATGAAAGAAATCTATCATTATTGACATTGTATTTCTTATTTGGACATCAATTTATAATTTCGATGTTTGCCAAAAGACACCATTGCCCTCTAACCATTCTAACTAAATAATTACTCTACACAATACATGCTAGCGGCCTTTATGTGTTTGTCATTCCAAGTTTCACATTTTGAAACAGTAAGAACAAAAAGCAGCATTTATGTGTTCATACTAAGTTTCACATTTTGAGATAGGTAAGAGCAAAAAATATTGCAGCTTTATGATTTAGCTTGAGTTCCAGGTTTGATCTAAGAATAAAATGCTGTAAAATAAGAGCAAGTTTGCATAACTATTAAGGGTGGAAGAAAATGTGTCTGGATTTGGTTCGAATAATAAAGAAAAGAAAGCAGAAAGGAGAGGCACTAACCTGAGCAGGATGGATTCTTCGGTTCATACTTGAGGTATCTGAGGTATTTGTGCCGTCTGGCGTACTGACGACCTTCATTACGGCAGGGCTTTTGCCAAGAACAATATTTCTGTAATTGACGTTTGCTTGTAGAAAGCTCAAATATATATATGCAAACCGGCGAGCTAGTTAAGGCGTATAGGAGTTTGGCTCTGTCCAGGCCCTTCGTTGTTCTGCGCCTTCATAGAAGAATGAATAGTTTCAGGAAAATGAGCTAATTTGCTTCATGAAAATAGAATGTAAAATTTTGCCCTGGAAACTGACCCAATTTTTACAATCTTGAGAAAAATATCCACATGTGGTTTACACTCCTCCAAACACTTTGCTGCAAATCTGCCCAAAAAAGAGCTACGCAAGACCTTCTCCAGTCCTTTCCAGGAATCATCAACAGTAGTGCCTTGCTATGCTTGCTATGCAATCAATCATGATTTTCGGGCTTCACTGACTCAGATTTGATCGCCCAATTGAAGAAAACGATGCCGGAAAGGCTATCTCATACCTTGGCCAATTTATAATAGGCAAAACTGGGGGGCTATGGGCCGGATTCAACAGGAAAATCGCGGTATGATCCAGCTTTAGGGACCAAAATTTCAAGGAAGATGCGGGGATATGTGGAAAGATAAGAATGTAGAAGCCTTAACTTTGTCGCAAGTCTCAGAAAAAAGCAAAGAGAGGCCTGTAAAAATTGGACGGATAATGGTGTACAGCTCTTAGTTCTTTCTGATCTTTACTCAGAAGGGCGCCTTTAGAGCTTGAGATTGATGGGGTTTTTTGGCAGATCAAAGGCAAATGCAGCCTGCCGCTGCAGCTTCTTTGGGATTTAAAAAATGGGCGATTTGATCTGGGTTTCACAGGATTTGCACAGGCGCGCATGTTCTAGCTCTGCCCATGCCTGCTTTCTTTCTCGTGCTTAAGAATTAGACCCCTTTCACATCCTTCCGGAGGGGTCGAATTTTTATTGCTTATCAAAGGCTGCTAAATCCGAAGCAAATAGCTGTAGCAGATGCATCACTGTTCACGACATCATTATTTGTCCAATGCCAACTCTTTTTTGAACAATTTTTTATCTAGCTGGGACCAAGAGGGCCAATCCGGTGACCGGCCTTTTTTAACCCTTTTTCTCACTGGCAGCGCCGTACTTGCTCCAAAGGCCTATTTCAACCATAGCCCACTTATTCTTTTCTCTTTATTCTTTGTTTTTGCTTCTACATCTGCTACTTAGCACATAATCGCGCCGGATTATAGCAGTTTAAGCTTCCTACACTGGGATTCAATGCAAAATGCACACTATTTTCGTGAGCTCTAACTGTAGAGCGAGCATTCCTGCAGCAATTTGCTTGAGAGGAATCTGCAAATTAATGGGTACATCCTATTAGAGTAAAAACAAATAAAGGAGCGGCATAAATCCATTATTCACAGGTTCTGGACCTCCATATTCACGAAATACTCCTCCAGAAATGGCATTGTGGGTTGAATGGCAAGCTCCAAGCGCCATTAAGAGGCCTATTGCTTCAGGTTTGAGCTTTTACTAGAAATTAAACCCAAGATGAATTAACCGATACGAAAGATTCAGAAATCGGCTCAGCTCAGTACAGAAAAACGGATTTGGGATCAAGGACGGCCAGTATGAAACATAAAACAGAGCGGATTGGAGGCGGAAAAGGGCAGGATTAAGGAAACAGAGGCCATAGCAACTGCCCACTTCTAAAACCGGAATCGAAAGGGCAGAGCCGGCCGATTTACAAGCTGTTTGATCCCCGTGTTTATGTCCAGAAGTATTTATTGGGCATTGCTTGTTTCCATGCTGCCCTGTCACCGCCCACCTGCCCGTTTGCTGCTATCTTTTTCTTCCTTCAACTAACTCTCTGCAAATTTCTTTGGGCTCATTAACTGTTTTTTTTTTCCCCCTTTGCTTTTGCCCCCTTTTCTCGCCGGATTCGACCTTTTACTCTGTTACCGGATCCATCTTTGAATTCAATTGTGAATCTGATAAGTCCGAGCAGGGATTTTTTTGGGTTTGGCTTTGGACCAAGAATAGGGACGATATTGAAGCCCTAATCAACCTGCTGCGCTATAGGTTTGATCCCCGGCGAATTTTACGTGGCTAAGTTGTAGCATTACAGGTATGCATATAAATACAAGAAATTTATCGATGCATATAAATACAAGAAATTTATCCGCGGCAGCCCTACTTGTGCATTGCTTTGAAGGAAAGGTGCCACTCCACCGCCAGTTTCGCCGCAAAAAAAAAAAAAAAAAAACACCAAATGACTCTTTTCGCAACCGTGTATCCCCTACATGACCACATGCATGATTATGTTAGCTAATTATAGGTATAGGTAGATGTTTACATGATAGGGACGAATTTATTTTATTTTAATGTTGCAGGGCCTTCATTCACAATCGTAGGTACTGAACGAAATACTACATTTTTGTATGACCCACATGATTGTATCTTAATCTTCATTGCCGAGCATAGATGAATGACTGTAGCATTGCAGACCAAACTGCAAGTTTTTTTATGTTGTTGGATTCATTTGTACGTACTCTTCAAGTTTATGTTGATTCTATAATAAGTCAAAATTGAATTGCTTATTTCCACTGAGTCTCTCATAGTCTTTGAAGTATTGTTTGAACGAATACCTACAAAATAGCATCTCTTATTACTGGTTCTTGTTTAAAGCAGCTCACCACAATTAATAATTTTGCATCGCTTTTTGGCTCATCTGAACGATCAGTCCAGCTGACTTTCAATCTTCTGAACTACGTCTATACCATCAATAACAGGACCAAAGACCACATGCTCGTTACCCAGCCATTGAGAGCAGAAAAAGTACAATGAATGCAATGTATAAGTTCCAAGTCAATATAAATGATAACAACTTTGATAGGGATTTCACGAGAATGACATCAGATTAGTATATATAGGAAACAGGATGGAGTAGGAGCCAAAACATAATGTACAGTCGTCGTTGCCGTTTAAAGTCTGACTAAAATTAAGTTCAAACTTGAATCTGGCTGCTGTAAGGAATCAACAGTTAATGCATACGCTTTGTTGCCATTTGAAGTCCAACTAAGTCCAACCTTGAACCTGGCTGTTGTTAGCGAACAGAGCTTCATTTTCTATAAGGCCTACATAAGCAGATAAAAAATACCTTTGTTGTTGAACGTGGACACCGAGCAGAGCATTACACCTGTGCATGTTCCTGCTCCACGTTCTCTCAACAATGTGGAATGTTGCATTCGTTTTGTTCTGCATTCTGTTCATTGCAACATTCTTGATGTTGTTGGCATTATCAATTAATAAGAGATTTACCAGGCCCCTGAATCAATGGCATCTATGGTAGCTACATGGAAATCATTATTTCATATGATGTTTACCTGCAGCACTTATCAAGTATCCCAATCCCTGGTTCTTTCCACATATTCTTTTAGAACCGCAATGGACTTTTCATCCGCTGCCAGAATATGAAGGCGTTGTGTGCTCGACAGATTAACCAGAGCAGATTAAAAGCAGTTTTACTTAAGCACTTTTAACTTAAAAAAAAATCCATACTGTTTTACTCAACTGAAGGAACACTAATGGGGTGCCCCATACCAATGTAGTTGCCTCGTTGTGGCATATAAGAAAGACAAACTTGCTAAGATTGGTTTAGAAAAGATCGAGGTAATTATTGCTGCACCATTTTATCAGATATAATCATTAGTGATCTATGGTAGTTTAACAGTGACAGGACTGAGCAGATCTATGGAGACTAGAACTTGCTGGAACGGTGTCCATGGTTGATTCAACGAGAGAAGTTATTGGCATAAACTTGGTAATCTATAGTAATTTAACGGTGACAGGACTGGGCGGATCTATGGAGACCAAAACTTACTGGAAAGGTGTATATGGTTAATCCGAAGTGGCATTCTTGGGAATCAGCAGAAACACAAGTCTGAATGGCATTCAAGTTCGAAATTGTATGGCCTAAGTTTAGGCTACATGAGTTGTAGGCTACATCTTTTATCAGCAAAAAGGATGAGGAAATTGAACTTAAAAAAGGCAGAATCAGCCATCAAATAATACATAAAGAGAGTATCAAAAGAGAATCAGATAGATGCATACCTTTCCCAATCGAAATGTGACCTCTCTTCTGCTACAGCAAGCTAAAAAATTTAGAGAAAGGCTTTGTCGACGGAAAAAACTCTGAGATCTGCTTCTGAAATATTGCCTCTGATTGCATGTCTCTGATTGCAACCTATTTATACATCACAGGCCATGGCAGCGAGCGAGTTTTTGCTCACGAATTCTGCCACGTTTGCCGCTGCAGCTTAGAATTCTGCCATCTGCCGCTACCCAGCTAATCCTCCATCTCGAATCCAACGACATTTGGACGCCATCTGCTGCTGAGAGACTCCGCGATTCGCGATCCGACCACGCTTGGCTATATGTCGACGACCTGCCCTAAAAGGAACGACGCAAATTTGTTTTTAATCCTATGGACGGACGAGATGAATGCCTCGATGACAAAGAATATTCTGAAGAATCGTCCCATTAATATTTATATATGTTCAGAATAGGATACCTTTTATTTGCATTTCATTTGGATAATATAGTTGCACAATCCTAAGATGAGTTCCTAGGAGTTGAGGTCTTTAAGGCCAGATTCCACTTAACAACGCTCTATTAGCATTCAAGTTGAGATCTTCCACCCTAAATTCCACCGCCACTATTCCACTCCTATTCCGTCAATTCTTCAGCAATACGCACGCAGCTACAACATGGAAAGGGGGTCGCAATTTGTTGCTGAAAGTGAATCTTATGTTGCCACGTGGCATACCCCTACAATCCGGAATGGAAAAGGGGCGGCCAATTCTGTGGACCTAAATTTTGACAGCCTACAACCGGTTACTGAACAAAATAATACACAGTTTTAACTTAGTTTTACACTGCAGAAGTTTTTCTTAATCTTTTAGAAACGCACAAGTTTTACTCAACAAGCTTTGCTGAACAAGTTTTTACAACTTCCAGCAGAAACATTATAGCTTCTCACAGCATAAACATCCAGCATCGTTTGAAAAAAAAGCTTTTGCTGGTGCAATAACATCTGGCCAAGCATTCACTCTGTTGCAGAAAAAAGAAGAGTAGTTGGGCCTCTCTTATGGTTCTTCCCATGAAGCAAGCTCATGCTCCTGCGGCTCTGTGGCTTTGGGTCAAAGTACAAGTCCTTCTGGAAGGATATTTTTTCAAAAGTCTCCATACAGAGGATACAAAGGAAATGAAGAGGATATGTCAAGATGAGTGGTCGGCAGAGGATTTTTATCAGCTGGAACTCTTATTACAGCCAAGTCTACCGGGAACTAAAGCCATTCAACCGGCATGCAAGAGAAATTAGATTCGAAAGCATAAAAAGAAGAAGCATCACTCTGAAAGCATAAGAAATCGTTATACCTTCCTTTCCTCAAGAACAGAGGATCTGGCGCAGATTCGGCCAGAAAATCTCCATAAAGAAACAAAAACATTAAATAATAAGGTGAGCGCCACAGCTGCTCGTGCCAGGGGATGCAAATAGGTCAGAGCCATAGCCATCGAGCCACGGGCATCGTCCAGCGCCATCGCCAAACCTCTGCCAAGAAGAAAAAACTACAGAAAGAAAAATTGCTCCCCCTTACAGCTGCTCGCGCCAGGGGATGCAAATAGGTCATGCCATCGAGCCACAAGGCGTCGTCCAGCACCATTGCCAAAACTCTGCTAAGAAGAAAAAACTACAGAAAGAAAAATTGCTCCCCCTTTCCATGTTGTGGGGGCATGCTCATTGGTCGCACATTCCAGTGTGGCCGGTGACCCGCTCCCGGCTCCGCCGGTCGTGGGGCCCCAACGGATCAATCATTGAATCACTGCATCCCTATATGCATATTCTCCATTTTCGATAGCACTCAGAAACGCGGAGAGGGAAGATTGGGGCAAAGAAACAGAAACAAAGATTGGAGCAAAGAAACAGAAACAGGGATGATGAAAAAGCTTAATTTTTCTTTAAGGATCTGCTTACCTCTAGCGACAGCCAACGAAGGAGCTTCTGCAGTACTCGTGTGCAGTACTCGTGTCAACAATGTACCTTTCTATCAAAAAGGTGATGGTGGAGCACATTCTATTTGGGTGCAGACCACAGCTTCATACTCATGTTCCTTAATATGCCATCCAAAGTATCTAACCTGCAGAAAGATGAGGATTACACGCATGATGAATCGAACATTTTAATGGAAATGCAACTCATTGCAACATGCATAGATGAGGAAGGAATAAGGTGCAGAAACAAAATATTCCATAGCCAACATCTACAACCCATTTGCATCTTGTACACATAAGAGCTACACATGATTGAAGGATTGGATCTATATTAATAGCTAAAATTAGCAAATCGATCTAGAATCAAGCAATGTGATCACCAACAGCTGGGGCACAAATCTGGCTTGTTCAGCCATGGCTAAGCTCTGGAAGAACCAAGCCTCTCTCATTCATCTCCTCTTTCCTGTTCTGTTGCATGAATCCAAAAGCGACCCCAAATTCTGCCATGCTTACACTTGGAAAGCCAGATAAAATCAATTTATGGCCATTCAACACAATCTGGCTGTGAACCATCAAAATTTATGTTTCAAAATCAAGCATAAGCTCAACCTCAAGTACATGGAAACTCAAGCTTATTAGGATCAAGCAAACCTCTGATTAGGAAATACATTACCTCCTGCAGCAGTCTGCATAGGTTAGGCAGGCCACCTAGCTCATCTGGGCATCCTCTGATATGCAAGCAGTTGTCCAACAAATGTTCACGTCTTGGTTTGATGGTCTTTGCAAACTTATACTCTGGCAGGGTATCCTTAGTTGAGAGAAAATAATAGTCGCAAATTAAAACATTGAGAAATGTTCTTGCTTTACATAAACATTCTTATCTACAACTATAGCCATTACCAAAAACCCTTCTCTATAAACATGGCCATTGCTCTCATCTTCCTACTTTGCAAAGGACTGGTTTATTGCACATCCGCTCTTTTCCAATCACCCAAACTTTGCCCCAAGTGTGCCTCATTGCCAGTTCACAACATTTATAGATAAACCAATTTTATGTGGAGATTTTATCGGCTATATGTACCCAATTTTTTTAAAGAAAAGTATATGCAATGAGCTTTTAAGCCATGCATTTTAATTGAGTTTTCAAGGCTCTTCGGCTACATTCTTAAAAGGTCTATTCTTGTCTACATTCTTGAAAGGCCCCCACTATTGGAACACCCCACCACCTAATACTTTATTGCATGTTAACATGTCAAAACTACAATAAATACATATATTATTCAATACGCGTGTAAGCAGCAACAACTTTGAAGAATTCAATAGGTGACCATTTCAACGCAATACAATGAAGGGAGACAGCCTCAGGAGCCACAGTTTAGTAAGCATAGATAAAATTGGCAAAGCATGAAGCGACTACTCGGCAAGTTAAAAAGGCAATTATAGTGTGGCTTGGGTTATGGAAGAGCAAATATGTTCGCTTCACTAAAGGGCGTGCAAATTCTTTCACAATCTTCCTGCGGCAGAGCAGACACAATGCAGAAATCTGTTTAAACAATTAGACAAAAATGGCGATGACCGGATCACCAAGCTTGAGCTTTGGAGCGCCTTGATGCCGGAGGTGAGAGAGCAGATTATGTCCTATTTTGACATCCTAGATGGGGACAAAAATGGGGTATTGGATTTTGGGGAATGTGTTACTCTCTACTTTGTTCTTAAAACTGGAGCCTTTTGCATAAGATGTGGGTATATTTTGTTTAATGATACAGTTTGTATTCATTGCCATGTTCCTGTTAGCCAGCCCCCAATCCCAGCTATGGTGCCTCAACATCATGATCTATCTTCTCGCGAAATTGGCCGGCCTCCAGACCCCATCCATTTCTACCCCCAACCTTATCCTTCATATTCCCATCCACAATACTACATGGCACCTATAATATATCCTCCTCCTCCTCCTCCACAATATTACATCCCCACCTACAACATATCCTCCCCTTCCACAATATTACGTCCCACCTATAATATATCCTCCTGCCCCTCTGCATCATGCCTCATCTTGGTCTAGTAACTTCAGTTCTAACTTTTTCTCTAGCCTTCTATCAGGAGCAATCACCGGTACTAATTGCAGTATCATGTAGCTTGCATCATCTCTCCAGTCACAACTATTATGTAAGCAAGCTTTTGGTTTCTGTTTCGTCTTCCATCAAATTTAATGACAATCCCATTTCTATTTCACGTTTGTTTTAACAAAGCAATTCTCTTCTTGTTCTTATGCTTATGGTATTGATAAAACCTAACATTTCCGTACAACAACTATTGTTCATAACAACGAGGGCCTACGTCACATTACTATTTACAATATACAGGATTATAATTTCTTAATCGATGTTTAGCTTGAAGATTCTAAAACTAAATGCATACATATGGTTTATAATTTGGCTCTCAATACTTTAAGTAGCTTCAATTTTGGAACCCTACGTTTGCCAAATAATAAGAAGGAATGGCTAGATAATTAGTAGAATTAGTTAGCCCAAACCTTTGAACCTTTCTCACATTCGAGGTTAGCCATGTATTGTACCACCTATTTTAGTTTAACCTGATAGATAGATAGATAGATAGATAGATAGATAGATAGATAGATAGATAGATAGATAGATAGATAGATAGATAGATAGATAGATAGATAGATAGATAGATAGTATTTTAACGTCACGCCACTAGGCAGAGAAATTTAGAAAAGCTAAAGAAATTGCCTTGCCTTCATTTATTATGTTTTGCCTTCTTTCCTCACACATACTAACATCTTTCTTCCTTATTAACTTCCCCTCTCATTGTGTCTGTTTGTTCTTCGTAGTATCAAGTCCAACATATCTTCTGGCATTGACACATTTGCAAGGTAAAAATGTCTGATAATATCTACAACTCACCCATGTGAAGAGCTTCTTTATGTTGGATGAGATAATAATGGTCTTTTATCTTAGTCATTTTCATTAAGTTGGGCCTCTATTGGCTTGTTTTGATTTTCTTAGTTTATAGATGATTCCTTGCAGATAGCTGCCTATTTGCTAGAGGTTTCCAGTTTGAGAGCTCCACCTTCTTTTACGATAATTGGATGGATGAGAAAGAGAAGAAGATTTTCTCTCCTCAAAATATTTATAAAATTTACAATGAATCTTGGCCTTACACTTAAGATCAATCTTGTCCCTTGAAAATTCTCACGTGATCTTTTTTTTGGGTTGCCCCTAAGGGGGCAAACCCTTGTTTACGTGGGTTTTTGGCATATCTTAAGTATATACTAAAATATACCTAGAATATGCTGGTGACTGCTCAAAACCCACTGTAAACTGGCGGTCACCTGGCGGTCACCTTCGTTGTGGATGGGATAAACTGGCGGTCACCTTCGTTGTGGATGGCGGATGCTCCAACCAGGTAATTGGCAGGGCCCTGGGCTTACGGGTCCGATAGATGCGGTGGGTGCAGCTGATCCCGTTTAATAGATCCTTGTTTAATTCCTCAATATCTATGTGAAGCAGGTTGGGCAGATGGTGGTTATACAATAGCTTGTACGCAACCGAGAAGAATTGATGTTCAGACAGTTTCAGCTAGAGTAAGTAGCAGAAGAAATGAATGTCAGAATAGGGGCTGAAGTTGGTTATTCAATACGTTTTGAAGAAGTTGTGACTCCAGGTTTAACCAAAATTAAATATTTGACTGATGGTGTCTTACTGAGGGAGATGATGGAGGATCCCTTATTGTCCAAGTATAGTGTCATTATGGTAGATGAAGCTCATGAGAGAAGCAAAGCAACAGATATGGTTTTAGGTTTGCTGAAAAAGATTCAAAGGAAGAGACCAGAGTTGCGCCTTATCATTGCTTCGGCAACAATGCAAGCCAAGTCAATTGCATTTTTTTTGACATGAGCCGGAGAAAGCCACGATCGGAGAATTGAGTGAGCTGCCGGACCCTAGACCCGTAATAGTTTCAAAGAGAAGGTCGGACATTTAGTGTTGAGTGAGATACAAGATGTTAAAGAACACGTGATCGACTACATTAGATCAGCAGTTTCTACACAATTTCAATCCACAAAGCGAGCCTTCGTGAGATGTTTTGGTTTTATGACAGTCAAGAAGATGTTGATCTTGTCGTTCAATTGATTAACGAAGAAGGTAGTAAGTTAGGGCTACTTGCCCTACCGCTTTATGCCGGGTTACCACGTTCGATCGGGAACTTGTCTTCAATCCGGCACCAAGAGGGAAAAGGAAAGTCATTGTATGCACAAACATAGCGTAAAACATCGTAATAAATGAGAGGGAATAGCTTATGTTGTTGACGGTGGTTTCGAAGCGGCGTTTTTATAACCCTTCCACCGATGTAGAAGCGGTGGTGATAGCCTATCTCAAGAGCATCGGCACAATAAAGAACTGGGAGAGCTGGAAGAACACGCCCCGGAAAATGATTTAGGCTCTACACAGAGGAAACTTATGTCAAGGACATGGAGCCCGAAAGTATTCGAGATCACGAGATCGAGAACTTGCTTCCAATGTGTTACAACTAGAAGCTTTAGGGATAGATAACATAATGACTTTTAAGCGGCTTTCTCCCCCTCCAGCCAGAGACAATGATGAAATCTTTGGAACATCTTTATGCCCTTGAGTCCCTCGACTTAGATGCTAAATTGACATCTCCACTAGGTCATCAAATTGCGAAATTCCACTTGACCCAAAAGTTTCCAAGATGCTATTGTCTTCGGGACCACTTGGTTGCTCATCCGAGGTAGTCATTATTGCAGCAATGATGTCCGTCCAATCAATCACGGATATCAAGCTATTTGGAAGGCAAAGGGAGCTTGATGAGGCAAGGAGCCATTTTTCTGCATCTGAAGGTGATCTCATCAGCTACCTTAATGTGTATGAAGCCTTTATTTCTTCTAACAAATCATCACAATGGTGCATTAGAACTGCATTAATTATCAGTCCATGGGGAAAGTTCTAGATGTAAGAGCCCAGCTAGCAAAGTTTTTACAATGTCTTGGCATGAACATGAGATCATGTGACAAAGATATTGAAAGAGTCAGGAAAGCTGTAGCTTCAGCGCTCTTTATAAATGCTAGCCAACTGCAGGCAGATGGGAAATCCTACAAAGTTGTTCGTGGTGGGAATCAGGAGTTACTCATTCATCCATCATCAGTTTTATTTAGAGCAACTCTAAAATGGCTTGTGTTTCAGTCTGTTATTTTTACAGGTCACTGTTACTACATGAAAGATGTCTCTACAATTGATCGTTCATGGCTAACTGAGGTTGCACCTCATTTCTTCAATCGGCGAGGACCGAGAAATGAGTGAACAATGGCAACACTTCTGACCATCAAGCATTTCATAATGCAAGCAAGTTAAAAATTGCATACTTGCAGTGCATTTACATGCAACTTCAATGTTGACTTGAGCCAAGCTTTGTTTGCTCCATCCCAAAGTAATAAGAAAGGCTACCATGTCCATTCTACTAACATATTTTAAGTTGATGGAGAATCCCTCAAGAATGTCAAACCTGCTCAAGAGCATCAGCACAACAAAGAGCTGGGAGAGCTGGAAGAATACGTCCTGGAAAATGATTTAGGCTCTACACAGAGGAAACTTATGTCAAGGACATGGAGGCTGAAAGTATTTCAGAGATGCAGAGATCAGAACTTGCTTTCAATGTGTTACAACTAAAAGCTTTAGGGATAGATAACATAATGACTTTTAACTGGCTTGCTCCTCCAACAGCAGAGACAATGATGAAACCTTTGGAACATCTTTATGCCCTTGGAGTCCTCGACTTAGATGCTAAATTGACATCTCCGCTAGGTCATCAAATTGCAGAAATTCCACTTGACCCAAAAGTTTCCAAGATGCTATTGTCTTCAGGACCACTTGGTTGCTCATCTGAGGTAGTCATTATTGCAGCAATGATGTCTGTCCAATCAATCTGGATATCGTATTTGGAAGGCAAAGGGAGCTTGATGAGGCAAGGAGCCGTTTTTCTGCATCTGAAGGTGATCTCATCAGCTACCTTAATGTGTATGAAGCCTTTATTTCTTCTAACAAATCATCACAATGGTGTCATCAGAACTGCATTAATTATCAGTCCATGAAGAAAGTTCTAGATGTAAGAGCCCAGCTAGCAAAGGTTTTACAACGTCTTGGCATGAACATGAGATCATGTGACAAAGATATTGAAAGAGTCAGGAAAGCTGTAGCTTCAGCGTTCTTTATGAATGCTAGCCAACTGCAGGCAGATGGGAAATCCTGGGTAAAAGCACGCTGTGGTGTATCAAAAACGTGCATTTTGACGCCACATTTTGGCACCACCTTTGTGGTAGAATCGGGTGGTGCATACCGAAGCGGAGATTGCGGGAGTGCGAATTAATGAGCGTCGGTTATTTTGAATTTTATGCCACGTCATTGTCCACCTTTTTGAATTAGGAAAGAATCACCTTTTTCTCTGTTTTTTTGCCGCTTCTTGCCGATTGAACCATCACCTCTTCTCTGTTTTTTTTCCGCTTCTTGCCGATTGAACCATCACCTCTTCTCTGTGTTTTTGCCGCTTCTTGCCGATTGAACCCTAATGGAGTCAGAATTGAACGCCACTGGTTACACGATGAAATCTCTCCTCAAACAAGAGATTGTGCCCCACGAAGATCTAAAGAAGCTTTGGGGTGACAGAGTTCCAAATAAATCGGCTACTGTATTTTTCCCCAAATGTTTTGTTCAAACCGAAAAATTAAGGCATATGTTTTCTTGTACAGGGTTGAAGAATCGAGCAATGAACAATACAAAGAGTTCATGCAAATTTACAAATGAATTACGAGGGGAAGCCACATACATGGGGTGGAATGGCTCCTGGAACCTGGGCAGTGGCTTATTATCTGCATATAAAGGGGGAGGCTGTTAATTGGAAGAGCTTCTCGGATTATTATAAAACTCCCGATGAGAAAGCAGAGGCCAGTTCTTCTAGACCCAAGAGATAGCATAGGCAAATCCAACCTGACGAGGAGGAAAATAGTAAAAGTGATGGGGATGATGAAGATGATAGGAAAAAAACCAAATCAGGTTCCTCTAGACCACACATTCAATCTGAACTCACAATCAAAACAGAAAAGCAGAGCAATGTTCTGAGACCAAAACATGCCATTGCAGGTATGTTCAATTATTAGTTGTGTTACAACAGAAAAAAATCTCAAACTTGATCTAGATTGTTTCTATCAACACAGAAAAGGTAACATCAAATCCACTTCAAGAATCAGGTATGTCTACTACCATTTTGCATCATGTTGGCTGTATTGTCATGTTGTGTCTCTATGATGCCATCTGTGGGGCATTTCGTGCAATGGATGCCAGAATGATAGATGAGGTATGTGTGGTGGTGGTGAGTTGTTGGCATCCACCATGTCCCACACCACACCCCACGATCTCCCACCACTACACTCTACCATCTCCCACCGCCACACTCCCACACCACACACCACCACCACACCACCACCACCACCACCACACTCCTCCACCACCACCACACTCCTCCACCACCACCACACCACACCACCAGACTCCACCATGTCCCACACCACAATCCACCACCACCACACTCCACCACAACCACACCACACCCCACCACCACCACACCAGGGGAATTTTATTTGGAGGGTTTTTTTTGAGATGGCTTGGAGGGTTCCATGGGAGAATATTCTTTGGAATATTCTATTGTGGCATGTCGCACCACTCGCTATGTACTACCAGGCTCTGTTCTTCTAATAGCCCATTCCCCTGGCAGCAAATCATACTTCTGTACAAGGTATGTAGCATCATCAAAGATTATATTCCGCTTTGCTGAAGCATCTACCCTAACTCTAGACCGAGTATGGGCCGTCTTTTCTGGACGATGGCTACCGGAACCCACATCCTTGTTATACTCCGTGCTATCTCTGGTCCTTTTTGGCACAGTCTGATTGTTTCCTCCTGAACCTGCATGAATGGGCCTTAAACCACTATGTAAAACTGCCGAGTTGACTGCGTTGCCCGAATTGCATTCCAATTAGCCTGAGCTTCGTCTGCCATGAATCCTTTGAACTGAGCAGGTGGTGAGTTCTTTAGTATCATAACTTTGTTTAGCTTTGTCCAGAACTTTATCTGAGCTTCCATATCCTCCGTTTTCATGTCACATGTTGCTATTGTAAGAAGGCAACGCATACTGTACATTTCAGAAATTACAGTAAGTAAATAAATACTTTGAAATGGCAAGTGAAAAACATGATAGATAAAAATATCACCTTGGGTCATACACATGACATGCTAAAGTAGTCCACCCAACAGTGCATTTTACGTGGTCAAAATGTACCCAAGAGTTTTCTAAATCTCCTCCTGGACGCATTCGATTGACGAGTTCCAAAACAATTTCTTAAGTTTGCTAGATCCAAAACTATCAACAAGTGTTTGAAACGTGGAAACAATGTTTATAGTACTCTCACGAATATGCTGGATCGGACTGTCAACAATTATTGGTGCATGAGGAGTGCTGACCTCAAGAATAATAGGCGTGCCTTCGACTGTGACAAAGTTCCCATTACAGGCTAGGGCCACATACACACTCTGCCCCTCTTGATTCACAACTTCGTCAAGAAGAATTGTCATTCCTCTACCACTCTTAGATTGCACAACACACAATTTTTCATTACGAAATTGAAAACTCTCACACAACCATTTCCTAGACAGTTGACATTCTCCATTCACAAAAGAGCATACCATTCTCAATGTTTTACCAGGTGATGAGATTATCACGTCATTTGCAGTGAAAGAAAGAATCTCACAGTCGTTTGCAGCCATTGCAACAACAAATAACTTCGTGCTACACAGACAACTCTTCCGCAGGAAACTAGACTACTAAAACTAGAATAGCTAATTTGACGACGTTGAACAATCAATTGAGGTCCTCAAAATAATTAATTACTGTCACGAATATTCATAATTAATGAATTGCACGCCAACAATTTCGTATGCTAATTACAAAATGCAATAATTTCAGCCGGTTTAAAACGTTTAAATACTTTAGGGCGTGTGAAAATGTAGGCGTTAAAAAATAATGTATAAGAGAAGCAAGAATTTGAATAATGGCTTTGCAATCTCTTTTGCTTTTGAAAAAATAAATTTTTGTTATTTGTGAAACCTGTATGGGAATTAATGCTTTTTTAACCTCTATTGTTTTTTTAAAGTTAATTTTCGAAAAAAACCTCGAAACATACCTCTGTACCTCGAAAAATATCTCTGTACCTCTGTTTTTTCAAAATACCTCTCCGAAAATCATCTGTTCTTGGAAATTTGTCTGCCCATTGTAGAACCGGTGCGGCGGCGCACTCCATCTAGCAAGGTAGGCTCGATTTGAATAAGCTGCATGATTTCCATGATTTCCACGATGTTTTCCATGATTTTTTCCAGCTGCATTGTAATCTTAACCCTTGCTACTGCTTCAATCCGACCCAGTGCGGCGGCGCACTCCATTCAGTAAGGTAATATCTGTTTTGGAAAAACACATGTCTGTGATTTGTGAGGGCAAATTTCTGAGAGATTTACCATGACTATTTTCAGTTGTATTCATATCTAAATCCTTGCTCCAGCTTCAATCCGACCCAGTGCGGCGGCGCACATCCTCCAGAAAGGTAAGAATGGTTGGATTTTTTTTTGTTTTAATGCACCACGCGGCGGCGCACCACCTCTGGGATGGTAGGCAAACTGCAGATCTTTAGTCTGTTGTAACGCTCAGATTATAAGAGCTCAGATTATAAGAGCTCAGATGTTAATTTATCTGACCCAGCCCAGACCATAGTATTCCATAGTATTCCATGTTTTTTAACTGAAATTTATTACTTGAATCGGTTGAAATGTGAATACTGAAGATAATATGTTTATCTGTCGCTGTTTCAAAACAAGTGGGACAATTTGCTGCTCAGAATCTGATGGCAGAAGACAAATTTTGAAGTCATGGCAACAGACTGTTGACCTAGTGCGGCGGCGCACCTCTTAGATTAAGGTAAGCTATCTGATTCACATCTTGATATCTACGTTATCAAATTCTGTTTATGTAAGCTGCTCAAGCCTTTCATACCTCTGGATTTAATAATCAGCTTATACGATGCCTTATTATATGCCTAGTGCCATGTCTGTATTATGGTTGCCATGTCTTATTATATGGTTGCCATGTCTGTGTAAGCCAAAGAACTGATCAATAGTTTGGTGCAGTTCACTCTTGAACTTCACAAAGGGATATGGTTAAGTCCAAGGCTTAGCCATTTTCTTAAGGTGCGGTTATGTACTATGTCCAATTTTATTGTCCACATATTTAGCCAAGGTTGGGTTAGCACAGGGGCATTCCATCTCCCCATATCCAGCAAAGACATAACAGGCTTTTCAGATTCGCAGTGAATGTCCAGCCAAATGTGGTGTTCTCACATATCTCAATAGTAAGAAGTCTGGTGTAAATGCCATATCAGTGCTATATGTGTATATGTCCTTTCTGGTCAATGCAGCTCATAGCAGTGAAGGCAAAATGTCCTGCCTCTTCTAGATGAAATACAGAAAGAATAAAAAAACTGTCCCTAACAAGACATACCGGCAAAGGATGAGGGGCATGTCACTTTTGCACCCATTTTTTGTAACAGCAAGCTCGTTGGTCAGAAAATGAACAAGCTACTCCGAGCCGTTGTGACTGTTCTTCACTGTCACTTGATCAATACCAGTATTGCAGTGGTTGTTATGTATATCAAATCTTGAACTGGATAGCATTTTAATGAGATGGAGCAGGTAAGACAATGAAATGTGCTTATGTGAAATTTGCAAAGTTAGAGGGTCATGCAAGGGTTTTAATGGATTTCCAAGCCAGAGCATAGTGTAATGGAATTCAATGATGCCCATTACGCGTAATGTTTCCTGCCACTGGAATGTTTTGAAGTTAATCTATGTGAAGTATAGCCAGATAAGGTCACAGTTTTCAGTGTCTTGAAAGTATGTGCCTATTAACAGGAGTAACTTATTAAGGAGAGATTGAAGCAAAGACAATGTGCTTCCCCCATTTTGATTGATTCTGAGCAGTGTACTACTCCATTATCAAGTTGTAATTAGGTGTTCTTTGTAGTCTACTGTATTGCCAGCAACCATTATGAAGGCTTCATTCATATACCAGTTATTACGATTCCTTTACCTAGGATACTTTGAGAGATGACCCAAATTGTGATGAATAATAAGTGCATGATGCACAGTTGCATATGATCATTACCACGCTCATCTTTGTGCTATATTCTTGGGAATTATGTTAATAGCTCATTTCGAAAAAGGGCATGAACGTGACAGCAAATCTTGGAAGGTTACTTCGGAACCACACCTCTAATTCTCCATCTAGGTTGCCATATCATATTCACAAGATACTTTCAAGGATCAACTATGCAACTTGTATTTACGGCATGTCATTGTTGGAAGACAACAACATAGATGGTCTATATACAGTACTGGAGCAAGCCTAATGTGTAGGAGATATAAAAAATACAGTTAGATTGAACAACTATGTTGAATTTATGTACACCATGCCATGTATGGCTTACAATATGCGTTATATCCAAGAAAAGAAAGGCGAAACAAAACAAAATATGGACAAATTTGTAGCCCATAAAAACCACGAGTTGTTCACAAAAAATTCGTCTATATAATCCACTTCAATATTGCGCATGGTATGAAGACACCCATGTTGGTTCTTCTTACATATGCAAAAATAAGTGCAGAAAGAATAACACAATGTGCTTACTTATTTTTGCACTTTGCTAAAATACTCATCCATAGAAGACATAACATAACCCGACTATACTACATGAAATACCTTAGTTTGCCCGGTTGAATTATTCTTATACACATCTTTCTGGATTGACCATTCCAAAAACTCCTTTGCCATCCTAGCGGATCCAAATCAATGGCTATTAAAACGCGATTTTGTATCCTTGATCCAACATTAGTTGGGAATTTCACAAATGGCTGCCTATGCCTACTTTCAGGGCAATACACAGATCTTATTTCATCATCAAAACTGACAGAACCTTCTTCTCTTCCTTCGCCGCCAACTTGCTGCAATGATCATCTGAATTAACAAAATACTACAAGACAATAAGAACTAACGTGGGAGATATGTGAGTAAGATATCTCTAGTAAGATAAAAAGGTTCATTGCATTCATTTTATATTTATTGATCACTTTAGGTGTTGTGTAGAATAGGGACATGGTCTGTTATGGTTCACACTAGAAACAAAACTCCCATCCCATTTGTTCCTCTAGCGTACACACCACCAAAGCGAAGGCGACAGAAGCATTCATATTCACTAGAGGTATCCTAAGAAGAAGCAAAATCTATAGCCCTTGACAAAGCGTTAACTGAATCAACAATGACCAAAGATATCGAAAGTCCAATGTCAGAGAAAGACAAACCAAGTGATGGCTTCCGTTGTTTACTTCAAACAATTTGCTTTACAATGCTCGCTTTTTCTATGCCTATACTGTGGATATGATAATAACAGTATGAACACTAAGGCAATTATATTTATTATAATAGTAAGGGCAGTATGATGTATGGACACATAACAATCATTGACATTAACAACCAACACATAACTACCATTGACATTAATTAACACAACCATTGGGTCCAACACATTTAAATTAAAATCCCCCTTAAACCCCCTTTGGTTTGGGTGCATATTCACACGGGGGGTGACGTAGGGCAGCGAGAGCCCTCATAATTGTATTTTGCACATACGAAAACAACATCATATAGTATTCCGCTTGAAATCTTATAGTATTTTGTGAATCTTGTTATACAGTATAGCAAATTTTGTACTTGCATACCCCACAAACGAGGAACTTTACGTACGGTATAGATTAAGGAATAAGGGGTGAATATGCCTATCCAACAGCTCTCGTTGCCCGGAGTCACCCCCCGTGTGAATATGCACCCAAACCAAAGGGGGTTTAAGGGGGATTTTAATTTAAATGTGTTGGACTCAATGGTTGTGTTAATTAATGTCAATGGTAGTTATGTGTTGGTTGTTAATGTCAATGATTGTTATGTGTTGGGGGATTTAATTTTTACATGTTGGATGTTAATGGTTTGTGTTGCAAAAAAAATTTGTTTGCCCCTTCGGGGCCTTAGAGACGTCCCCCCCGTGTGACAAAAATTTTAGAATTCAAACCAGAAAAAAACTAGAATTCATTTGAGGCTTTCATCACCTGCAGCTTTTGAATTTGATGACAATAAAACAAATAGAACACGATAGAACATAAGTAAAAGTTACCATAAAAATAGAGCAGATTGATCCCATTATTCTGAAAGTCATAAAATTTGCAACACAAAAAAAAACCCCTATTATTATGCTACATATTGTTACTTCCGCTACAACTATTTCTCTTTCACAATGACACCATTGTTTATCAATCCATATGATTTTGAATGCTCCATCTCTAGCTTAAAGGTAATGCATGATTCACCTTATGGTTCTACACATGCACACACATGCACACATGGACATGCACTTGCACTTGCACATGCACAATACACATGCACACACATGCACATGCATGTGCACATGCACATGCATACACATGTGTAGTGTTCATGCACAAACACATGCAGAGAAAGACAACAACCCCGGATTGTTTCCAACCAACGAAAATCAACGGCCCATAAAAGGTGCACTCTAGAAATACTATTTAGTACACCTCAACGAATACAACAACGAAATCATAGAAAAACCATGTGAAAAAGCGTATAAAAATCTAAAAGTAACCCCCTGTTATTATGCTACATATGGACATAACATAGTAAAGAGTATGGTGTATTTAGTATAATGGTATGGATAATATACTACTTTGGTGTAGTTATATTTATTATAATATGTAGTCTATAAGTGCATCTTCTATACCTCAGAACCATTGACAAAATTAAAAAAAAAAAGAAGACACAATCTAATAAACCCTCTAAACCCTTCCCAGAAAAACCCTCCAAAAATTCGCACTCCCACACCACACCCCACCACCACACCCCATCACCACACTCCACCATGTCCCACACCACACTCCACCACCACACACCCCACCACCACCACCACCAAACCCCACCACCACACCCCACCACCCACACACACCACCACCACCACCACCCCCACCACCACCACACACATCACCACCACCACCACAGCGTGTTGTGTGGTGTGTACTGTGCAGCGTATGTTGTGTGGTGTGTGGTATGTGGTGGTGTGTAGAGACTACCTTGTGTTGTGTGGTGTGTGATTGTGGTTTTCCATCAGTACGTGGCTTACTATGTTAGGAGGCTGACATATACGTAGTGTTTTATTTTTTGCGGGACTATGGCGGACTTGTGAAGGAATGGTTGGCTGCAACATCAGCTAGGTTTGATAGATGCAAGCAACGATTGCAAGCACACGAGGATAGGAAAAATGATATCAAAAGAAAGATTGAGTTGATGGAGCATAAAACATCGAAATTAGAGCTGATTTGGCACGGATGGCAATCAATCATGACAAACAAATCCGAAAAGCAGAGGGTGTTGGGTTGTGTTTAACTAAAGGATGAAGAGCTAAATGGTACAAAGTGTTGCCGGGCTGAAACAATTAAATAAGGAATTAATGTAAACCGAAATTGAGCTAAAGGCATGTGAAGACTTATCACTTGGAGCCGCCTACCTCGAATGCAAAGATTTGAGATTTTTTTTTAGCGTAGTGGTCATGACACTCCTTTAGATCCTGCACTTCCAATGCTTCCTGAGGCAGAAGAAGAGGGTGATGAAGGTTGTCCATTTTGTGGACGTTGTCTGAAATGGGAGGGTAAAATGTTGCCAGTTGTGATAGCAGAATGCAGTCACCAGTATCACATTCCATGTCTATCACACCATTTGAGGTAAATATTATCATCTCTAACCTTCGTCTAAAGACTCTATTGATTTTGAATTTGTTTTGCAGACACTCTAGAACCTGCTGCAGCCCCAGTTGTGCCCACATTATGACTGAGACATGGCTCTTGGCTTTTGGTGTTCGAGTGGTACCACAAGAACCAATAGACACAAGTAAGTTCAAAGAGGGGTGAAAGCAAGGTTTGGGAAGTCTCAATGCTTGTACTCAGGTTTACTAACCCTGGCTTAGTCTCTTTCATTTGTCCTGTTTGATGTATCTAATTTGCCCCCCTAGGATGAGGTCGCTCACTCATTTTAGGTGGCGAATTAGATACATCAAGCAGGAAACTCGAAAAGGAAGTAAGCCCGACATAAAACAAGATAGCAATCTGTGGGTTAATTGGATGTTAGTAATTGCTGAGTACAGGCATCGAGACTTCCCAATCTTTCTTTGACCTCCTCTTTGGCCAATGTAGCTTAGTTTACATGCTAAGTTCCATTGTCCAAAGAGGGGTGAAAGCAAGGTTTGGGAAGTCTCGATGCTTGTACTCAGGTCTCTTTCATCCTGGCTTAGTCTCTTCCATCCTGGCTAGCTTAGTCTCTTTTGCTTGTCCTGTTTATTGTATCTAAAGTGCCCCCTGGGATGAGATCGCTCGCTCATTTTAGGGGGCACTTTAGATATATATAAACAGGAACATCGAAAAGAGAGTAAAAAGCCTGGTGCGTGACCCTCTTGAATGGTTGTCAACTCACCAGGCTTGATATTGTTCGCTGCAAACAATATAGATTCGCTGCAAACAAGTGCCTTAACTAATGTTTACTGATGTTGTCACAGGTCTACTGACTTAGTGTTTGCAGAATTGCAGAAATTTGAGACCAAGGATATCCAACAGTTATCCACGCCTCGATCAGTTATGAGACTGCAAGATACCTCCCGGTTGTACCTAGAATTCACCCCATTTGATACTCCTAAGTCAATCCCAGCTGCTGACGGCGTGGAGACTCCAAAACGAAATTTGGATAGTCAACTGAATGCAGTCGTATCAAGTAAGTACCGATGCCACATACATGATTTATTTTTTTGTATTTTTCTGTGGTCTTCCTCATTTCAATTATGTTGCAGAGATAAATGCTACTGCAACTGGAAGCCATGGCGAAGAGATTCCTAGTGCATCTGATTCAGGGGGGAAAATTAATTCCCTTGAGATTCATTCTGTACGGGGTCCTTCACCAGAAAAAAGTTTTGGTGCTGAATATGAGCCAAATGCGGATGCAGGTGATGAAGTTGACAAAGAAACCCCGGATCCTGGACAAGATGCAGACTGCTCAACGAGTCCAATACAACCTCAACCAAGAAAAACCAAGAGGTTAACTGAAATTCTCCTTGTTCTGGATTTTAATGGGGTTTTAGGCAAGTTTTATGACTTGAAAGAGAGGATCCCTGCATCGGCCGAGCCAGAAGTGACCATCCATAAATTGAACCATCAAAAGTTTGCAGTTTCCAGGCCTGGATTACAGGAGTTCTTAGAATCAGCATGGCTAAGAGTAATGTTGAATTGTTGATGAGAAAGTTGCTGCAGGAATATAAGGGCAGATTTGTTTTTATTTGGAATCAGGATGACTGCACCAACACAAAATTAAAGGTGGTTAATAAGCCATTTTTCCTTAAGGATCTGTCCAAAGTGTACCATAAATTTTGGAGATACCAGGTGACAAACACATTGTTGATAGATGACAGCAGATATAAGGGTTACGCCAACCCGGTAGAACACAATGATATGTCCAAATAGTTTTGCTCGGTTGGATTCCAATTTCCTTTTGGAGCAACTCAAACCATGGTATTTGGAGGACTTTCGGCTGCGAGAAAAGTGTGCCGGCTTATGTGAAGGAACATCAAATATGGAACATGTGGGATTCTGAAGAGTCGCGCAACTGCATGAAAATGCTCGACAAGTATTTTCATAAATGAATCTTGTAAAACTCTTTGAAAGTCAATAAAAGTAAAAAAATTTCTATGATATGTGTTGTACTTTTTCAATTTAAAATATTTGAATGGATTGTGAGCAAATGTTTCGTGTGTGTTTAGAACTAGAGATGATAGAGCCGGCAGCCCCCCCGACTATCTAAAGCCAAATACACATCCGAAGTGGTCTTTGAGTGGAACTGAAACGTCGTGATTAGCTCCACCAGACATCAAAATTTTGGAAGCCGATCTGTGAGTGGTTCAATGATCAATTGATCTTCCTCTTCTCAAGGTGATACTTTCATCTGATTTGTGATCATCAAGATTGTGCCAGATGATATGCATATGTTTTTAGATACATGGAATACTACTTGATTCTCCAAGGAATGAGCCATCCCTTTCATTTCTTTGACCCTCTTTTTCACTCGACATTGTCCAAGGACACAAATAGTTACAAAACAATAAGGAAACATGTGAATCTGAATAAGTGGATAAGTGCCAGTACATGTTTTTGCCTGCTTGTGATGGACATCACTGGACTTTTTCGATGATGGTAAACGCGCGTGTCTCGCCTGAGATATAAACCGGGGATATATCACTTTGATAGCTTCGGGCTTGCATGGCGTATGCACATATTGAGAGGTTAGTGCTTGCTCATTGCATTTTGCTGTTGTGGCACAATGACAACAAACTTTGAGTGCAGGTTCCTGGAATTGCTTGGACACAATAATTTCAGCTTTACAACCTCAGATGTTGTGAAAATTTCCAGAACGCCTCTTCAAACCGATGGTCATTCATGTGGCCCTGCCGTATGTTCGTTTATGCACAAATCTGTGAGGGGGTACTTAAAAGGAGTGAATATATTGTTGCCTGATCTAGTAAGTCAACTTAAATGCAGCAGACAAACCAAACTCTGTTATTGACAAAGTGTGGTCAACTGCAGGTTGTGGACATTTCAGACCAGGATCTAGTTGATGTTAGAGTGTTCATGCTTGAAGTTTTAAGATTAGAAGCAACAAAAGCTGGAACTGAGAGGAACATATGTATTGGGAAGTATGTAGGTGCATGAGTCACCTCGTACTTAAATCACTGTATATCTTTCTTATGTACATAATTGTTATTGTAACCTCAATTCATTTCAATGAAAATTCGTATTCAATTCATCTCACAAACAAAGGAATCAAGTGTTTCAGAAGAATTCAAATCTTCAAAAGAAATCAAGACAAACTCATTTTCACAGCAACGATCTCCATTCTAGGTAGATATCCAGTAGAATGGCCAGTCTCAAAATGCAAAGCTTTTCATATTGTCAGATCATGGGCATTATGGGTCATATGGAAAAGGCGCAATTCGTTCACTCTAGGCAAAGAAGCATATACTACAGCCACACAAATACTGCACACGCTCATAGAGAAGCTTAGAAAGTTCAAGTGTGTGGTCGAAGATGATGTTTCCCTTGTTTGGGAGACCTTCATCAAACTACCACCTTAAGAAGAAGGCATCTACATGCAGTCAAAAAGGGCTTTGTAGCTATCCCCTCTTCAAACTTGTTCAGGAGGGTGTCTATCTGCTATAAGGCTGTGTAATAGTTTACCTATAAATGGAAAATTCTTTATCCTTCAAAAAAAAAAAAAACTCATTTTCACAGCTGAAGCAGTTCTGAAAACTACAGAATGGTTTTACATTTCATCATCATCAGAAAGAACTTCAGGTAAATTCTATAAAATTTTCTCATCTAAAGGATCCAGCCTATATACAGTCCTGTTTTGACGTTTAGTTGGTGGCATGTGAAGTCTGATTGCACAGATCTGTGTTGTGAATACTATGCCTAAGACGTCTTTACTGCAAAGATCATAGCTGACGGTTGATCTTGCGCCCTTCTTGTAATACATACCTTCTATGACACTATCACCGGCAAGATACCATGTTCCATTGAGTTGGAAGTCTTTCTCCACTATCCATTTTAGTTTTGTGCACATCAGAATCCAAAATTTAGAACCCTCATCATTCCCTTTCGGAGCAACGACAACAAAATTATCACCAACTCTAAGTGCCTCTGCTAACATCGTGTGATTGAGGAGAACAAGGACTCTTTGGATTTTTACGGTCCTCAATGTCAAAGATGCACATTGGAGGATGGTACAATAACTTGAAGTTTCCAATCATCAACGTAGTGCTTGTTCACAATAACCGTCCCACATGCCATCCAAGCAAGGCTGCGAAGCATTAAAGTTCCCTCGCAGTGCAACCTGCAATGGAGATTTAGGATTGAATGCATGTACACAATGGATCTGCCTAGTGTCCAAAATCCTTTCTGCACCCCATGCTTTCTTTCTATCTATATCCTCCACCTTGACTTCCCAAAAGAACCTTTTTATATTCTTCCTCTTACTGGTTTCAGATGTGTTCATCCACTCGGATGTTCCACAAGTAAACATCTCTTCGGCAACTTCTACCACTTCATGAGCATTACCCAATTTTATGCTGCTGTATTTTAATTACAGTTGTCTTAACCATCTCTTCAACTCAGCAGCTTTGCCATCGTGTTCACCTTTCCCGTGGTTAGAACCAAAAAAATTCCACATCATATAGACATAAGAGTCGTTTGTGTACCTAGCCACAAAGTAAAATGGTCTAGAAGCCTTGAATTGAGATGCTGCACCATCTGAAAACACATAATGTCTCTTTGGAACCCTTCCTTTCTGCTCCAGATATTTGTGGTGCTTCATGAAGTAGTGTTGCACGAACAAAGTATCGTGTTCCCTATCATCTGATACATAGTAATGTGTTTCCTTGATAATCTCATCTGCCACTGAGTCATACTGATATGTTATTTGAACCAAAATGGTAATCTGGTTATTGACCCAGCGCATCGACTGCACCTCCTCTTGTTCCTTGAATGTATAGTTCTCTGCAAAATCCACTACCGAGAGACATGCATCTGCTGGGAGATTCTCCAGAAGCTCCTTAAACTGTTTTGCCTGCCATTGGTACCTGAAATTATACAGTGGAAAGATTTTTAGACGCTCTTTCAGTTTATCCAGAAGCTCCTTGGGTTCTGTCTCATTGTACTGATGAGTCAGTCTCCTACCAGAACTCGAGACCTTGTCTTTTTCATAGTCAATGTACTCCCATTTCACTTTCCTACTACCACTTCCTTCCATGGGACAGGTCTGAAACTTCTTGATTTTCCACAGCTCACAATTTCCAAGGATGCACGCCTTCTTGTGAAACTCATCTAATTCACTCTTTGGACACAATATAGATCTCCACAAGATTCCTGTACTTGCAATTTTATGCTGGTGTGCCCTGCATTGACCAAGTTCATGTGATCTACAAACATCGCAGGTGCAAGTGCAATTCTTCGGATGTCTGGTTCTCATCCCATTGAGTCCATCCACTAGCATTTGCATCCTCACGTGCTGAATGCAACAGCAACTATTGAAGTCCTTCACTTTCACAACAAACCAGGGTTTTAGCTTCTCAAAAGCTCGAAGACGAATCTTAATTTCTGGATGTTGGTCCAGAAACCTCTTGAACAATAGCATCTGCATGAAATGAACACTAAACTGTTAGGATGTGTATACCACACCAAACCATGCACCATACCATGCCCCACACTCATCATATTCACTTAAGCGAGCACCTTAGTGCTGTGTACATTACCACACACCACACCACACCCCACCACACACCACACCATTCACCACACACCATACACCAAATGGTGGAGTGTGGTGGTGGTGGAGTGTGGTGGTGGGGGGGTGGTGGTGGTGGGGGGTGGTGGAGTGGTGTGTGGTGGTGGGGGGTGGTGGTGGAGTGTGGGGCGTGGTGGGGGGGGTGGTGGTGGTGGTGGTGGTGGTGGAGTGGTGTGTGGTGTGGTGGTGGGGGGTGGTGGTGTGTGTAGTGGTGTGTGGTGCTATGATGGTGTGGTGGAGTGTGGTGGTGGGGTGTGGTGGTCGTGGTGGTGTGTGGTGGTGATGGGAGTGGTGGGGGGGTGTAGTGGTGGTGGTGTGGTGTGGTGTGGTGTGGTGTGGTGTGGTGGTGTGTGGTGTGGTGTGGTGTTGTGGATTGTGGTGTGGTGTGGTGGTGGTGGAGTGTGGTGGTGGTGGTGTGGTGGTGGTGGTGGAGGGGTGTGGCGTGGGATGTGGTGGGATGTGTGTGCATGTGGTGGTGGTAATGTGGTGGTCTAAAAAATGTGGTGGTAGTCTATGGTGGTGGGATAGATGGGGTGTGGTGGGGTGAGGAAGGAGAATAAATAAAATTGAATCCACACATATCATACATTAACATGCACACACCCACACCACACCACACCACACCACACCACACCACACCACACCACACCACACCACACCACACCACACCACATTACATTATCACGACACCACACATCACATCACATCACTTTTTATCCTATTTCGCCCGACATAAAAATCTGCCTAGCCTTTGCTCTCATAAACACTTCTTGAAATTGTGACACCCCGATAATAATTACATTCCTCTTCTAATCATTAGAAAAGGGTCCGGGTCCTAAATCCTCGTTCCTACGCCTCGATTTTTGGCGTTTCATTCCCAATTAAGCCAATTCGAACAAGTTCATTCGGCAACATGGTAGGATCCATGTTCAGAGATCACTACGACTATTGTAGGGTGACCGAGGAGGGCATTCGGCACATGTTAAACAGGGCTCGCGATCAATCTCTGAAGGTGGATATGCCTGAATCCACCTTCTTTGCTGATTTCGAATCCAACCTAAAGGCATACAACAAACTGGATGCTGGGCCTTCAATGGCTATGCTTGGAGTCAGATTGACAGGAAGAGAGCTCTTAGACAAGGTCCATCAGCTTATGTTACATGTCGCCGCAAAGGGCATTTGGTATATTTGTTTCTCGTCACTTGTCCTCTCGACTCGCAGCAGCGGCCGGGTTTTATTTGGCGAACTGCGCGACTTACCACCGGGGGCTGCAGGAAGCACTGGCAAACCTCATCCTATTAAATTCTGGGATGACTGCAGAAAGCTTAAATGCTTTAGTGCAGAAAACAATAATTTTGGATGCACCAGTTCTCGAGCCAGTCATACCAGCATTTCATGTTGCTTAGGAAATCATGCATGTAATATATCATACTTTCCAACAGAGCTGTGCTTGAATCTAACAAAAAATTGTCTTTATTCAACAAAAATTTGTATCTCAGGATCAGTTAGTTATAGCTCAAATATTTTTAGACTGTACACACACCCAGTAAAGGAGTACTCAATTCTGTCATGTTCTAATAATATTCCAAACATTAAATATTGCATTTCAGACTAGAGTCAACTAACACAATTCACATGTCGCATACAAGACACCACAATCATCGTACAAACACAACCACCACATGCACCACCACACTAAGCACCATAACTAAGAAAACATGAATAACAGAAATAAACTAACATGTGATTCCTCCAGATAGTGGGCAGCATGTTCTTCTCTTACATTTCTCTCCAATCTTCTAGTCCTAACATCCTTTGTGTTAGGAGACACTCTGGTGTTCTCAATCCAAAATTTTTGAATCTTTTCTATATGTTCATCTGAAATTGCATCGAATCTTTTAGCCCTCTTGTAAGAAACTCATTTCCCACCATTGTAATCGATCTCTTCCCTCTTTTTTTCTTTGCCTTTTTGCGGGTTTCTTGGGTGAACACCTAATACCTTTCCAAGATCTCGGTTGGCTGATTTTGTCACTTGTTTCAGAATGCGGCGTGGTCTGCATATTGCAAAGGCAGACTATTTTTTGGTCGCTAGGCGGTCATTGCTGGTAGAGAGTTTGATACCGTCGCATGGAGTCCCGTGAGGCTCCTTATAATGATGCTCTTGGCTTCCAAATCCTTTAATTCTTCACCTATGAATTTTTCCAATGTTTTATCCCTCAAAAATCAAGTAAAATTTCTTTCTTCGTGCTATCCTCCATTCTTTTGGTCCGTTTTATGGAAAGACGTTAGCAAATTAAGGACAATACTGGCGTTCTTCGCTTGCACTTCTTGATGAACCGGATCCTTCTGCCAATTCTGCAAGCTCCAATTTTTCTTCTCTTCGTCTTTTCCTCTGGCGTCTTTTCTTCAACATTTCTTGTTCCTTCGTTCTTCTTCGCTTTCTCCTGTCTGAAATGCCAGTTTGTGTACAGATTACCTCATTGACATCCATAATTCCACAATGGATTGGAGCTCGCAGCAGGGAGGGAGCCAAAGAGCAGGACGTAGGCAAAGAACAGGAAGGGGCCAAAGAATAGGAATTTGAATTTGAATTTTAGTTTTTGAAATTAGAATTTCCCCCACAGCTGAGCGGGACTCTATTCTTAAATACCGGCAGCTGAGCGGTGCCATAATTATACTTTCATACCACAAAAGTGGGGGACAGGGGGGACAGCCGAATTGGAACACCATAGCGTGCTTTTACCCTCCTACAAAGTTGTTCATGGTGGGAATCAGGAGTTACTCATTCACCCATCATCAGTTTTATTTAGAGCAACTCCAAAATGGCTTGTGTTTCAGTCTGTTATTTTTACAGGTCACTGTTACTACATGAAAGATGTCTCTACAATTGATCGTTCATGGCTAACTGAGGTTGCACCTCATTTCTTCAATCGGCGAGGACCGAGAAATGAGTGAGCAATGGCAACATTTGGCAATCTGACCATCAAGCATTTCATAATGTAAGCAAGTTAAAAATTGCATACTTGTAGTGCATTTACATGCAACTTCAATGTTGACTTGAGCCAAGCTTTGTTTGCTCCATCCCAAAGCAATAAGAAAGGTACCATGTCCATTCTACTAACATATTTTAAGTCGATGGAGATCCCTCAAGAATGTCAAACCTGGCAGGGATTGCAGAGTGACTGGGATCTGATTCAGTAAAGTTTGGTGGTCTTATTGTCCTGTACAGGAAGAACTTGCATTTGGCTACATTAACTCTGTTGAAATGCTTGTTAAGTATATCAGTTTAATCTATAGGACATGTTCTTCTGTGATCTAATGCCTATGTGAGATGCTTCGTGTCTCCCCTGTGTCTTCCATTCTATGCAACCAAATTACTAAAATGCCTTTATACGGTTGTGACCTTCAGATCCAGCAAGCAAGCTTGACTCAAAACATTGTGACAATGCAAAATAAAGAAATGAAATAAATTACTGGCTTACGGATTTTGATCATCTATCTAGCGAGGAGGTTGAGAAGCAATTACCAATCTATGTGCCCTTCCTTGGTTTCTAAATCTGCTATTCAAATTGCCTGCTAATAATTGAATCTCAACCCTGCAACAGGTAAATTGAGGGCTGGATGCTTACTATACAATGAAACATTAATGAGTTTCCAACTTTGGCTAGGAGACTCCTATTTAATATCTCTAGAAGTTGGCATGTTTTTGAAGAGAAAAAGTTCGAGAAATATACGAGTGTTATTATTTATGTAGTATCGGCTAACATCGATACGAGTGTTATTATTTATGTAGTATCGGCTAACATCGATCGCAGGGCCTCGAGAATGGATATCTCCTATTAGTAAGAACTCAAGTTGTTGTCTTCTTGGGTTTGTTGTGTTATTCTTGTCTTCGGTTGTGTTCAATGGTCTTCTGTCAGTGTTTCTTCCGTAATGCTCTGGTCCTTCCTTGCTATTTTTCTCCAATTTTATGCTCATTCCCTGCATGAAGTAGGCAGACTATTTATTATTACAAGAAATTTATCGCGGCGGCCAAGGCCGCCGCGAACATTTCTCTTTCCCAACTCCCCTACATTTGGAGAGGCAAGTTATTCATGGATGGCCAAGCAAACATTTCCCTATATTGACTTACTTATAGATTTGAATTATGGGTAGTAATAATCAGTTTAAGAATATACAGGATTTAAACCTACAATATTGCCTTGCCAAATGTTTTTGTTCAAAATATGAAAAATTCCACTTTTGAATGGTTGACGCGGCTCGCCGGGCCCGCACCCCGCGTAATGGCCAGGGACATTACCCCTACTATAAAATGTCTACCTCAATTGTGGTCATTAAAAAGAAGAAAGTTACACCACCATTGATGTAACCCAAAGGTTGGCGAATATCGGGGTTGAATATCGATCACTGTTGGCGTATATGAGGTTTGGATATCGACCACAGTCTGTTACTCGGCTATGGCGATGCCGTTCTCTCGTATGACGCATCGACTATTCTAAAGCTCTATAATATGAACACGTTGTGGCATTTTCTGCTACCATCTTGTACCCTTTTCAGAAAATTTTGGCTGATTCTACTTGATCCTACCTAAATCAAAGGTCTTGATGCCCTTTGCATATTATATAACAATACAACCATGGAATGTCACCCATCGCAGAACTAGAAAATTTAAACCGAGTTGTCTTTCTCTTACGGGGATACAAAGGCCTGCAACTCAAAATCCATCTATAGTTAGAAGCAGGAAGGAGCAATTTCTTACTGACAACTTAAACTATCCATCTAGAATATCACTTACTTCCAATTTCTCAATAACTTAACCTATCCATCTAGAATATCACTTACTTCCATGGTCAGTACCTTGATATGTTTAGCAAGTTCTATACCAGATTTATATTTTACCAATGCAAATTTTGCACAAAAGAAGGAGTCTTAACTAAGCAAAAAGTTAAAAAAGGAGTCGTCCTAAGAAAAAAGTTGAAGAAAATTAACCTGGAAGATGGTGGCATGGCCAGGATCAGAAAGATGAGCAATAAGGTTGTCAATGGGGCCAGTGCCAGTGTAGATGGACTGGAACGAGGCACCCAGAACAGCCAACATAGCCAATCTGCCATTCTTAATCTCCTTGGTTCTGAGCTCCTTAATCTCCTCTGGAGATCCAGAGAGAGCCCCATCCAAAAGGGTCAAACCAGAAACCACCAGGGTAGCCAACATCTGTACATGTAAGCTTGTTGTTTGGGAAAATAGGATCTGTATTAACAGAGCCTGGTTTGATAATGTCAGCCCATCTTCTTCTTTCAGCCCAGGCAAACAGAATTATCTCTATTATAAACAGAGTTGTGGAATCTGCGAAATATTCTTGCTCCCCTGCGGTGAACCATGATGGGATGTTCATGATTCCTAGCTTGGTCAGAGCCTCAGGAATGAAAATTCCTGCAGCCCCTAACATTGCCCATCTGCAATGCACTATCTCTGAATGGACTAGCCATTCAGACTCTCTGGAGAGGAAGCTGCATTCAAAATTGGGGGAAATGTCATTATTCCTGTTTATGTCAAAATTCTCTTTTATTATACTTAGATCAGTTGCTAAGGGACTTACCCAGCCCAAGAGGATCAAATCCAAAATCTGCTGGTAAACTGCATCATTCAACAAAATCCATTTAGAATTCTTCAAAGTTCAAACAAAAGCTAGGTTCTCTTTTGCTGATTATACAGTTTGCATAACTTGATGAACTCCGATCGATAGGCCAATTTAATTATTACCTGCCGTCAAGCCATTCTGGTGGGGTGCTTCCGGGGAACCAGAGGGGCCTCTCTGTGGTAGAAGCTGCTGTAATAGCAAAAGAGCCCTTTGATTGAGCTTGAGGTGGAGCTTTATTGACCCGAATACCTCTTCCCGCAAGAAATGGACTCTTGGCGGATCCTACATCGCCATATCTCTTCTGAGAGCTGCATAGACACAAAAATTTACGCCAATTTATATCCAAGAAAGGGGCCAAGAAACCTGCAAACGGAGATGAGTCTGTATATACAGAAATTTATAACTCCTCAACCAATTCTGATCAATCGACATATACAGTGCATTCAACCAATCTTGATCAATCGATCAAAAGGATACAGATAATGCATTCAATTAAGGAAAAAGGAACTAGTAAATGGAGCCGGATCCGGCGATAAGTACCTGGAAGAAGAAGCGGGAGCAACTGCGGCTGCTAAACCAGATGATGCACAAACTGCGGCTGCCATAACTTGCTCTCCTTACCGGATTAGCAAGGCAACCCCCTGAGCTATGCACAAACCATAAAGCACCATAGCTGTGTGGTTAAACTGCACCACACAGTGTGCCGCTGTTGTATGAAGTGATAGCTGCCCAATCCGTGTGGCTTCTATTATTCTGCTTGATCCGACGCCATAGCTAGAGCTCAACTGGGCCTTTTCTTGCCCACCACATATCTAAGCTCCAGACCAGCCATCCCCAGTTCGTAGCCGAAGCAGCTGTCGCCGTTGAAGCTCTTCTTCTGATCTAAATTCCAGGTGTCATTTTGTTGTCATTTTAGATTGCGGCTCAGGAACGCGAACAAAAATTTTAAACTGCATTACATAAGAAGGAAAATTTTAAGCAATTTTTTAAAATAGCTTTGTATTTTGCCCCCCTTTTTTTTCCTTTTCCCCAAATGCCCTACAACTAGTGAGCTTCTAATGTGCTAGAGCCCATCCTCGATAATCAGGCAAAATGGCATCCTTCAGCCGTGGAGAGACCCTGCAATCGCGCCCGATCGCCGTTAAAGAAGAGCATCCGCGTGCGTTTCCGGATCACCATCTGTCGTCCACCGGGCGATACGGATCAGCTCGGGTGCTGAGAAGCACCAACGATCCTCCTAGGCTCTCACCCCGAGCCCCCACATGGTAGCGCAGCCCTCCATGGTATCTGGAACTCGTGTTCGGAACTAGGACCAGAGTGATTGATCCTAACAACCTAATAACATGCTCCCAATTGATTGAAACCCCGCCAATCCATTCATGATCGATCAAACTCAACCTTTGGAGTTAGAAATTGCTGCTACGACAAGTTAACTCTTGAATTAGACAAAGCTGTTATTGAAGTGGAAGACTTGAAAATTCATGGAAATTGTTCTATAGATTGCATTTTCCATTTGATTGAAGACTCAAAACACACAATTGCATTTTCAAATAAATGTAATGCATTAATTGAAATATGCTTAGGACTCTAGGATACATACTAGAACGAAAATTTAGGTCTTTTCCACTACATCCTTTCCTTACAATCTTAATTGAAAATTTTTGTCTCAAAAAACCCTCATGATCGCTCATATATATGAAGTAGAAGAGGTGGGCGATGATAAGCCTCAATCCAGTACCTCTATGTATGATTGACGAATGACCAAAAAATGATGACAGGTATCAAGACTAGGAAGAACAGGGTTAGCTAAAGGAATGGACGGTTATAGACACCACCACTGACTGTGCTGGACTGGCATCTGGGAAGGTGGAATAGGACAAGGCCTTCTCTTTCGATTCGAGGCTAAAATAACATTCTTAGTTTGGACAGTGGGACTCGAAGAAGCAAGCCCCGGCTAACTCCGTGCCAGCATCGATGGTAAGACGGAGGGGGAGAGTGTTATTCGGAATGACTAGGCGTAAAGGGCACGTAGGCGATGAATCAGGTTGGGAGCGAAAGCTGCCAGCACAGAGGCATGGACCCGAAACCCAAGGTCTTGGCTGTGGCAAATTGCCAAAGATATTCACGGAATATCCACTTCCCATTTTTTGAAGAAATAAAAGAGGGTCTATTCCTAAGGTTTGGCGATCAAACAAAAACGGCATCAAGGCACCAAGAATCGTGCATGTGTGCAGCGGCGCCCACAACAACGTCGGCAATCCGTCTATAAACAATAGTTAGTGAGAAAATTTCAAGGATGCCACATTTTCTTTTTCTTATCCACAACTCTCCGTCCTTGTGCTCCGACAGCTCTTCCTCGAGATAAGGGATTATTAGTTGCACCCCTTCAATTGAAGGCAAGCAAATAAAAAATCATTTATGAAGATATGGTTTGCCAGATTAGATGTGCGAGGGAGAAATTGGTCGAGAGATTTTTCTGCTGTGCCATAACTGCCAGCTATAGGTCGCCTTCGATGCCCTGAACTCAGATCTTGCAGAGTTGGATTTTTATTGAGCTTGGTTCTATGGGGTACGTGTGGGTGCTTCCCCTTTTATTTGTTTGTTTTATCCTTGTTCTATAGTGCAAACATGTGTGCTGTGGTCTTAGACTAATTAGGTTTGACAACAAGCCGGATTTGATCATTCTAGCTTATAGCTTTTAGGATTGCAGACAACAGGTAATACTTAGCATTCTTAGTTCTTAGATCATATTCAACAAATAAATGCATGTGCAAGGATGGTTTCCTCGGCCTAGACAAAGAGGCGTCTCTGGTTGTGCATCTGGATTATGAGGAAATCATGCATAAATTGCAGTAAGCATGCTGGATTCTGGCCTCCAGAATCTTTCTAGCAATTTTTGATATCCCCCTTTTTCCATTCTCCGGAGTTCTCCTTTCAAAAATGTTTAGCTTATTCTTGCTGATACAGGAATTGAAGCCGCCTTCATGGCCGCTATGGTTATCCCTGCCTTTGTTGCTACTTGGCCATATGCAGCCACACTTGTTGGAATGCTTGCAGATACTCCCATTTCTCAAGCTTTTCTTACAGGAAAATGCTTTCTTGCAGCATGTTACAACTACTTATTGTTCTTGAGTAGTTACATGATTATATGATTTCTCTTGAACCATGTAATGGCTTACTTAATAGTATCTAGCTGCTATTTAGGTATATGACAAAGTTGCATAACTTCATTGCTCAGATGCATGGGAAAACCAATTTAAAATCATCAAGGTGCAACCAACGCGATATACGACTGTGGTTCTTCTTGGAATACTATCACACTATGGTTCGTAGCAGTTATATTTGGTTCTGAATATATTTGGATCTTAATAGATATGTGTGTAATTGGTATTCCATCTTCCACCATGGCTTATTCTAGTTTCATTGCTCGTTCTCAACAAAGACTTCGCCTTTATTCTGTTTCCTTAATCCTTCCAGGTTGACGACTGACTTTGGATTGGGTCCATGACCACAAATAAGTGCCAAAATCTTTTTCACAAGGATGCCTATGGATTAGGTGAATTTACACAAATCTATAATTTGTGTAAATCTCAAAGAGGAGAAGGAAAACATGTTGCAACACAAGATAAAATACAAAAAGTTACTTTTATTGCATCCACCTACCATGAAAAGCCCAATGTGTTCTACCAATGCCACAAGAGAAACAACAGGATACGATATGAAGTATATAAAAAAGTAGATGATGTGCATTAGACAACTTTCTAATATGAAATATATGAAAAATAAGATAGTCATGCATTAAACAACTTTCTCTAGCATGATTTTGATCAAGGGACCTTTTAGAAAACAATGATTGACATTATAGAAAACAAGTAACTTTTTGGCATATGTTATCTATGGGTTTGCGACACAGTCTAAATAAATAAGCTCCACAAAACGAGCCATAATGAGGAGACAAAAAAAAAGAAAAAAGAAAAAAAAGAAAAAAGATTGAACTTCTTTTTGCATGTCAGAACCACTTTAGCAGAAGGAACTAGAATTTAGCCATCCATTACATTCCTATTATGAAAAAAAAAAAGACAACTCATGATTGCCAACTTTAGAATCACCCACAAACCTATGATAAAATGAACAAATTTGTATGGATGCAATTCATTACTTATTGAATGTAGTTGCATTCTCAACTATGGACGTTCAAACTAGGTTCAATCTTTAAATGTTTCAAATTGACAAAAAATCGGCAATAGCAGTTGGACATCTCTACCTGCTATCTCCGAAACCTATGTTATATACACTTAGAAAGGTGGTGTTTTGATCGATTTGTTGAAGCAGATCATCATGTTGTAGGATATATGCTGCATGTGGAGACAGCCTGATAGAAACATATTTGCTCTTTTCACTACGTATCTTCAACACCCGATAACTTTTGCACCAAGTATCATATACACGAGTGCCTTTGCATTGGACCGAAACAAAGAAATATTCTTGACGGTCTTGACCACCGCAATAAATTTCTTGTAGATTTAAATAAATTGTGAAAACATGACTTTACATTTTGATTTAAACCACTTTGCCCTCATGAAAATGGAGGGCAACCCTCCGTGCGTAGCACCTTGTTTTTTTTACTTTTGTCTTCCTCTTCTAAAAAAACCTTTGTCTTTGTCTTTGACAATAAACACAATTGGATCTAAATCCTCCAATTTTAACAATAACTACAAATTCATAAGGGCCTTATATATCCCCCTTCCCAACCATTGCCATATGTTCTTTATGATTGTTAGTTGCATGCCAAAAGTTCGATCAACAACAACCCCCATATTTACGAGCCCACAACTTGTCCATAACATGGAGCTAATGGGTCATGGTTTTAAGACAATTGTTGTTGTAGTCATGCTGCTCATGTAGAGGGCATATGTTTATTTGCTAAGTCAGGCGAAAAGTGCCTTTACGTCTCCTGGACATGATGGGAGCTGTAAATTTGTGTGACGGGGTATACTCTCACATAATCTTCAAGCAGAGGCTATTTTGCCCAATTATGGACGTTGATTATATGTTACAAGAAATTTATCGCGGCGGCCAAGGCCGCCGCGAACATTTCTTTAGTTCCAACCTGTGTAGTTGGACCCACTGTTGTGCTTGCTTAGAAAAAAGGAAGCCAACTTCGCCAATGACCACATTCATTGTTTATACAAAGAAAGTTAGAAGCAAATAACAATATATCAAACTAGGGATCGAATAGGTGCCAAGTTTATGGTTTGGCCAGAGAGTTCCATTTGAGCCCTTAATCAAAGGGTTTAGTGCCTCATAAAAGAGGGGCTTGTTAGAAGAAGGGGACGATTTTGGAGACAACACACTAGAGAAAATTTTTACTTATCAGCGTTTGTTAATGCCTGTTGAACAATAAAACGAATCAAAAGACACAAACATTTTCTAAGGATTATGAACAATAGGAATGAATCTATGTACAATTGCAAATGAATCTCGAGGATTATGAACAATAAAATTGAATCTTTGTACAACTGCAAATGAATCTTTTTACAATAGCAAACCTCCAAAATTACTCTGGAAAAACATGGATTATCTGTTCTTGAATACGCACTATAAACCGCATGTGATATCTTCTCAACCTTTGTTTCTTGATCTATGTAGAGCTCGAAGCAATCTTTCAACAGATTTAATGCATCCTGAAGCTCTCCAATATAGGGATTTTTTGTGTTAATTGGCAGCTTTGATTTTGGATTCTGCAGAAGAGACCAGAGTAGTGTTTTATCTTCGTTATCTCTGATAATATTCCTTTTTCCAATTAATGCCTTGAGACGATGAGATATGGATCTGCATTTAAGACTGCAGAACCTATCTGCAGACTTAGAGCAGGAAGTATGAAGTTTAAGCATCATGATGCAGTTGCCAATAAAACCCTACAAAAGAGTAACAAAAGCATACTCCACCATGATTGTATATTTACAAATTGACTTTGAACTTTGGTCCGTTTATAGGAAGTGGACATTTCCACCAATGTTGTCAAATGAATTTATCCAAACAACATGAATGTAAGGTTTTTCATTGCAATTTCTACATGTTACGAACCACTAGCAAGTTTTTCCAAATTGACATATTATTTGCAACCAAAACTGCGTCCATGTGACCCGATTGCTGTAATATAAACATGGCAGTACGTCAGATCAACTGTCAGTAAATGCTAGGCCACAGACAAAATATCATACCTATAGCCCCATTCATTGTCATGCCACACCACGAAATCAACTTAACGAATCTCTTACTAAGTGATATGCCTGCTTTTGCATCAAAGATGCTTGACCTGAAACACATAAATAGAATTTTAATTGCAACAAATATCTCTACCAAACTACAGATAAACAAATCTGGCATCACCAACAAAATCGGTTGATACATCATCTTCAGTGTAACCCAAAATGCCCTTCAAGGATCCCTCAGAAGCACCCCTGATTAAACTATAAACTTCTACATCGGGTAGAAGGATCTTCCTTCTTTTCCACAAGTATCATAACTAAGTAACCAGCACACCACCAAGCAATAAACTTCCATGGCACCCAGCATAAGCAACCCAAGAGACTCAATATTGAGCCCACATATTATGGGTCACTCAAGTATCCAAAAGGGAATTTCTCGACCCAAGGGACATTTCTCCCAAAACGAACCCCATAATAGACTCCATCCTCGCCCAAAAGCTGATAAACCCTTCTTTGAAATACTATATCTAAAAAACTCAATTGTCTGCATAATACTATACCAACAACTATTGTCAAGCAAGCAAACTGCAAGGATACTTCCCTCTACTTGGACAACACACTGATTAAATGGAGGGGGGGCATGGGCTCTCTGGTCATTATACACACTGAAATGTGCGTTTCTCAGGCATTGCAAGGTTCAGTTTAACGAAGCATCTTCAGGTGGCACAAGGCTACATATATTAGGATTGAAAGGCAACCTATCTATAAATTTCAAATATTCGAATTGAGAACCCAGAGAAAGAACCACAATATCTTGCCGGATTCACAAGTGGGCATGTTTAAGAAATGAGATCAGTCCATACTGGCAAGATTTTAAGGACGATTGAAACACGGGCCATTTTGTGTGAGGGATCCACTCGAGCCACACCATTTGACCCAAAGAACCGGCCATGTCCACAGAACCCAATAGTATCCAAAGGGAAGTAAGAGCCACTATCACCAAATTTTGCCGCTACCATGCTTCAATGATCGTAACGAGGTTAAGGTTTACCAATGCAATAGTGATGAACAAATTTTGGGAACGAAATTTAGTTAAAGACAACAATAAAGGACCCATTAACAAAGCCGTTGTTTTTCCTTCCTCTTGCTCAATCTTTTGCACCGATTTGCTCGTTTTCGCTTCGGATAATGATCTTTTCTCCTTTGCTCCCCGAGATGCGAGTTACGTGTTGGCACCGATTTAAGAGCTCGTGCAAGAGCTTCATAAATTTGGCTTCTTATTTCTCCATTTCTAAATCTACTCACAAAGCTTAACCCCTTGCAATATATTTGCACACCAACTAACTTAACTTAAGCGCATTTCCATCAAAGAACTCATATCGCATCGATCGTGTATCTACCATGCTAAGCGATTTTGCACCAGTCGAAAACTCCCTTAGCTAAAGTTACCATGGCTTATAAAGCAGAGCACAAAACCGTGCATCTCGCGGACCCAAGGGAGCCATCGTTGGAGGAAATGAAGAGCATCCGACCGCTCATTTTTTTTCTTCTTCATTCTAATAGACACCTCTATTTCAAGATTTTGGAACAAAACCGGGCTATGGCGGTGGATCCAAACCGCCAATGGGAGAAAGCAAATCGTGCCTCCATGCTTTGTCAGATCGACTTTTCTCTAGCCCAATCTTCCCTGTCACAAGTTTCTAAGCTAGAACCCTACTTATTCCTTACTGAAACCAACGACCTAAGAGAGGAATGTCTGTAAATCGTGGAGAATGCCATGTTCTTGGATCGCGCTATGATGGCGGAGAAGCTATGGCGACAACCAAAAGGGGAAATTGCTGCTAAACGAGTCTTCGTTTTCACGCTCACCATGTTTTCCGGTGAAGACAGAGGAACGAAATCCACATCAAAAAATCCCTGTACCCAGGAAAAAGAACCTGAAAATATGGATAGGTGTCGTTTGAATAAGAAAGCACAAAAGAATCGAATATTCGGAGAAATAATTATATATGTCTTTGATAATGGCCTCCTCTTCAAAATTGCAACAATTTTCCTGGAATCGCTACTTGCTTTTGCTCCACAAAGCTAAATAACCTTTACCCTAAACCATTACGTTAGGAAATGTGACAGGGCATGCAATTTTGCCTGGCTAGGACCTTAACACATTGCCAAGCCCTTAGGGTCCATTCATATGTAGCAGTCAACAGGAAGCGCCATATGAAGCTGTCGACAGCTTTGGGCCTTCTTCCTTCTTTCTAGCAAGAGCAGTTCAAAATTTCTGGTTGTGATGAAGAACTCTGAGCCACGTGTTGAGATCGAACGGATTCCTACAATAAGAATCCATTCAACCGAGGGCAGGAGCCGACTGAAACAATCCTTGTCAACTGAACTCCATTGCTATCATTCTGCTGCATGTGACTCTTCAGTTTTCCATGATTGACAGGGAAGAATCGCTATCAATGGCTACATGTGACCAGACCCTTACCACGCGAAATCGCTTGCCTTGGCAACATTGGGAGATACTAAACATACCTTTGCTTAGACCGTATGATACAGTCATTGCAATACAGTCTATCATACCCGTATATGGATACATCCCGTGTTCACGACAAATACATCGAAGAATGGAGGAAGATCCTGAGCATGGCGCTGGAGGTGGAGATGTTGCTCCGGTGAATATTTGGCCTCCGTTGTCTACATGTTTATTTCCTGCAGCCGCACCATCGTTGTTTCCAGCTGGGGAGGTGAGCGTTTAGGTTTTGTTAATTGGGCAATGTGTCTGAATTGATCAGTATCAGGGACATTGTTGATTTATTACATTTTCTCTTTACAATCAGATACAGGCCTCAACTTCTCTTAATTCGTCACAACCGTCATGGTTGTCAAATCCCAGCTTTTCTGAGACAATTCTAGCTATAACAAAACCTCCTTTGCCTCCAAAAACATCACCTCACCAAGAAGGTAGCTTGATTGATGAAAACGAAAAGAGTTTCCACTCTGTCTCGTCTGTGTCTGAGGAGTCCCCGGAAGAAGAATATAAAAAGCGGTCCAGTGAGCATGGAAAGAAGAAGAAACGGAGAAAGCGGCATGAAAAGAGAGAAAGACATAGGAAAAAGAAGAAGAAGGAGGAGGAGGACGAGGAGCTTAATGATAGCAAGGAACTGGGCATATTGGAAGGGTCACAGGTCAATAGAAAGGCATCCAAAGGCATTTGGATTGATGATGATTTGAAGACAAAAGAGTACTACTTCGATACTCGAGGAGATGCAGATAACGTGGCATTTGGATCCCTTTACAAGTAAAATCTCTTAGTTCATTTGATGTTTATTGTTTCCTTCATTTTGAGTTCTTTATCTCATTACAATATGCACATGGTAATTGCTTGGACCTAATTACAAATTAATGAAATCAGAGATAGTTTTAAATATACTCCAATGTTGGTATCAGAATTAGTTGGTATAGATGTCTGCCATTCATGCCATTCTAACGTTGGGATTGTGTGATGGCATTTTATATGGCCAAACGTAGATAGAAGAAAAGAAAAGTGGAAAAGAGTAAAAAATGAATTTATTAAGGCTGAGATCTGGTCATGGAGGCTCGTCTTTATTTATGCATGTTCTTTCTAGTCTCTGAAGGAATGTTTGGTTTTAGAATGGACGTGCCTCGTTATTATCTTCACCATGTGAAGGATGGAGTTCAGGCAGGAAAGATATGGAGGCAGATCACATTTCTGGACCCAGAAGTTGATAGCATAGCCCAAGATGAAGAAATAAAGTCAAGTGGACGTTACTGGTCTGCTAAGATTTCTTCACTTGGAAGTCGTCGGGACATCAAGCGACTCAAGATTGCCACAAAAAGAGATGCTCAGAAGCTTGCACTTGGGGATTTTGTTCCTTTGCAAGATGTGACAAATAAAGTAAGCAGCTCCCAGCTAGTAGAGGAGAGCTGGGAAGATTATGTGGTTCGTCGGACAAAAGAGTTTAATCAACTTACGCGTGAACAGCCCAACAATGAAGTCACATGGATAGCATTCGCTAATTTTCAGGTAAGGTTTACTTTTATTGGATGCTGCAGTTGGTTATCATGCATGTTCTATTTATATTTGCTAAGTTACTCAAACACTCGAATTCTAAAATGAAAAGAATGGTAGCAGGTTTTAAGACCATATTTGGACTTTTAGGCTTTTCCTATCCATACAACTAAAAGTTTGTAGTGAAACTCATCTTCCAGAGTCCCATATTCTTTTGCTAATTAAAGTTCAAAAATTTCCATGTTAGAGGTTTGATTATGTTATATTAAAAGAGAGAAGCTTGCTAATCATTTTGACTATGCAGGATGAGATAATGAAAGGAACCACCAAAAAAGTCCTTGTTCAGCATATAGTGGACAAGAAAATTGCAGTTCTTGAAAAGGCCCGTGAGTTTCTTCCCGACAGTGAGGATATAGTTATCTTGTACTTAGAAACATGTCGGAAGAGAGACACATTGTCTGTTTTATTGCCGAAGTGGGAAAAGGCACTCAGTGACCATCCTGATAGTTACCGACTCTGGCAAGAATATCTAAAATTTCAGCGATCAAGCTTCTCATCCTTTTCAGTTTCATCTTTACGCAAGGTATATTTGCGCGGCATACAGTGCTTGATTGGTGCGTGCTATTATCTATATAGAGAGGTATCAATCTTTCTCCTTTGCTTATGTTTGAAATTCGGATATAGCATCCATGATAATAATGTATGTTTGTTTTAACTCTGTTTGAACTTATCTGTAGGAAGCCCAAAAACTGAAGGAGGGCACCTGGAGTTCAAGAGTAGAAGATGCAGAGAAGGCTGTGATTTCACTCTTTATCGATTTGTGCCGATTTGAATGGCAGACTGGTCATCATGAGTTGGCAATTGGTTTGCTTCAGGCAGAATTTGAGTATGCCATACTTTGTCCACCAATCCAGTTAAACGAAACAAATAAGCAAAGATTGTTTGAAGCCTTTTGGGATAGTGGGGCATCTAGAATAGGCGAGGAGGGTGCTTTAGGCTGGGCGACCTGGTTAGAGAAGGAAGAAGAACAACTACAGAAGTTGAATGCAATGAAGACAGACCTGATTAAACAAGAAGAGAATAAGCCTGGTGGATGGACAGGATGGGACGAACCCAAGAAGGAAGCCAAAACTGAGGTGGAGATGGGGGATGCGTTTTTTGAGGATAAGCTTGATATTTTGGGAAGTGGTGATATGTCGGAAGATGAAGTTGATGAAGTGGAAGATGATGCAGCATTGTTGGAGAAGCTGGGTTTAAGTCTTGATCATGGTGAAGATGTTGAAATAAAGGATACACAGATTTGGAAAAAGTGGTCAGAGAAGGAGCTTCAACGGGAGGTTGAGCAGTGGCTTCCTCTACGACAAAATGTTGATATTTTAAGGTATATATTGTTCTAAAATCTAGTCAGTCTCGTCGAACATGATGTTAACTGCAGTGTTTTGGCAACTTCCTGTTCTTGGATAATTTTTGTTAATTGAATGCACAATCTTGATCTATGTCTATGGTGATTTAGCATTTGCTATAGGCATGGGCTCGCTTTGTTTGATTGGAAACTGCTTTATCCCTTCAGTTTTGACCTCGAGGAATGGATGTTAAAGTTGATTCGTTTATCTGTTCATGTTCATATTTCATAATCTGATTAGAATTTTACCTTGTTTTCTCATGTTTGGGGATGAAGAGCAGCAGGTTCTCAGGCCAGTTTGCTCGAGACAGATGAAGATGATGACAAGCTCCAAAGAATGGTTCTTTTTGATGATATAAGAGATTTTATATTCTCCATACGCACAGATCAAGCGAAGTTTGAGCTGGTTGGTCAATTTGTTGATTTCTTCAGTGGTCCGCTTTCTCAGTGGTAGGTAAACCTTATAACTGTTTGTGGCACTTCAATCTCCTGGTTAGAAGAAAGACCATATATCTTATGACAATAAGCTGTTTTCCCTAGTACAGGTCATCTTCAAACAGTAGGAGTTATAGGGAAAGGGTAGAGTCAGCGGAAGCATTATCGAATCAGCTTTTGGCTGACATTTCTTGTGCGTCTCATTACGATGAAGCCAGGGGAATGTGTAGAGAGGAACCACTTAGGTCGCTCGTGGGTACATTTGAGTGGGTCCACAATGGAAAAGGACGTGCAGGCTTTGCTTCCAATAGTCTATTGCTATTGAGATCTTTCTTCCCTAGCAATTTGGAATTGCAACAGACACTACTTACATTGGAAGGTATGAAGGCCGCTGATGAAAATCGTGAGAAGGTAGCTGCTTCTCGATCACTTGCTAAGAAGCTGCTCAAGACTTCTCGTCAGGCAAGCTTTTCTATTTACTTATCGCTTTTTATTATCACAAGAGCTAGTCATGACATACCTGTGGTTTTCTGTTGAACAATGGGTCACGAGTTTGGGGTGCACTTTTTACCAGGATCTCATTATGTGGGCTGCATATGCATGCATTGAGGCATCAGCTGGGAATTTTGACATTGCAAGGAAAATTTTCGATAATGCACTAACTTCTCTTAATGCACTTCCGTCGGTAAGGGCTCCATTTATGCTGTTTCACAAAGTTGCCTAGTGAATTTCCAAATAAATAAAGCAGACTTATCTATTTTCTGTTAGGGTTCACAAGAGGATGCCTCTGTTCTTTTCCTACAATATGCAGAAGTAGAACTCGGATATAATGTCACACAGGATGGTTGTGGGAAGTCGCAGATTGCAAGAGTGCAATATATATTGCATTTCTTGGGGACTGGAGATATATACGTACCAGCTTCCAATATGTCATGCACATTAACCAGCACGCAATTGTTGAGGGCTCATCGGGGCTTTCACGAGCAACTTAAGAATCTTCAGAAAATCTGTCGCGCTGGAGAATTGAATGGCAGAGGTTTTGCACTGGTTATCTGTGCTGCAATGTTTGAAGAATTAAGTACAGGCTGGGAGGCAGCTGCTTCCATATTTGAGAACGTTATCACAATGAGTCTTCCTGGTATCCACCAAGCAACTTCTAACCTTATATTCATCATATTCTTTATGGAGCTATAGATATTGAACTAGACTGATATGAGAATAATGCTACTGCAGGTAGACGGCAAAAAAACGTATTCTTTGAGCTGTTGCTTGTCCGGTATATATCCATGCTGGAAAAACACAAGCTTGCTGTAAAGCCCTCGAATCTGCGGAAGATTATATTACAAGCCATTGCACAGTACCCGTTCAGTTCCCGCTTAATGTGTGCATACGTCAAAAGCATTACTGGCCCATCCTTAACAAATGCACTTCGACGTTTTTTTGATAATGCGAGCCAAAAGTATATTTCTCCTAACTTGCTGAGTTTGCTTGATTAGTATTGGCTTTAAGCGCTATAGTGTGGAAATGATTATATGCAAATGTAATATATTCTCAATACAATTTAAACCTTCATTTCAGGAATCCGTCTACCGATCTATGGGTATTTTCTCTATCATGTGAGCTTTGGAGACCAGGGGCGGAATCTCGTATTCACAGTCTTTTTGAGCATGCCTTAGGAGCAGCACAAACTCAACAGAGTGTTCTCCTATGGCGATGCTATTTAGCTTATGAACTAGAGATAACACGTGATAAAGATGCAGCTCGACGGGTATTCTTCCGTGCTATTCATGCGTGCCCCTGGTAATGTCTTTTAGTAGTATTAAAATTTCTTTAGTTAGGACTAGTGGGCTATCAATAATTAGTACTATTGTATCTGAAAGTCTTAGTTTGTTATCGCAGGGCTAAGTCATTGTGGCTAGATGGATTTCAGAAGATGAGCTCCATATTGACTGCAAAGGAACAGTCTGAACTTTTGGAGGTTATGCGTGAAAAGGAATTATACATCAGGACTGATGTATATGAAATCCTATTAGAGGAGGCAGATAATTTACCCCTGGCACATTAAAATCCCAGGCTTGTATGATGTTGTACAGTACAAAAAGAACACTTCTATGCCTTTGGGTTTTTGCCCTGTTAGTTAAGATAAATATATCATCTTCTCACACTGTTGGGGGTCTTATTTGGCCCAAATTGTGCTCACACGTTACTCGGTGCTGTATTTAGTCAAGGTTCCATTTTTGTGACATGACTAATTTCAAAAATAAGATAACTTTTTTATGTCCAGAGAGACCATCTCGGGCCATGGGACAGTAGAAAAGCAAGGGGCCGAAGCCCAAATGATCTTGGGACACTAAGCAAGGGTCCTCTCAACTCTCAGGATCCAATTAAAATTCATTCGTTCCTTCGTTTGGAGGGTATTTAGGCAATTTTTCCTCGCAGGAATTTTCAACAAGGGTAGTTTAGTAAATATAGAGTAGTTTAGCAAATATGATAAACATTTTGTGGCTCATTTGATTCAAAAGTTACCTTCTTGAACATTATCTAAACATATGTAATTGAGTTTCTAAATTTTTTTTTTTTTTTTTTTTTTTTTTCGCGTTCCCCGTCGCAATCTAAACTAGGCTCTCGATACCATGCGTGCGGCCAGATTAAGAAGAAAATTTGCCCTATTCTTGCTATACTGCGGCAATGGTGGATCCGCAGATTGTGGCCATCTGTTTGGAGGCTGGCTCTTAGTTAGCTCCAGCTGGTTCTACCACTGTCATCATCGAAATTTCTAGATGTTTTTTGCTGGAAGCGGCTACGCCACATGTTCTAGAATCGAGAATTTTTGTTGGAAACGACTTTGTTTTTCATTGTTGGTCTTCCTGGATAGATGAATTGCCTCAATGAAACATGACATGGTAACGAATGGGATGGATCCAATGGTTTGATTCTATTATTTCGGTTGTTAATTTATTTTGGTTGATTGAATACTAGTTGTTTATAACCTGTTGGAATACCAGTTGTTCATAACAAGTTGAATCACAAGGAGACACATTATCAAGATCATCGCCATAGTTAAGCTCTGGCCCATTCCATAATGCCAATACTCGTCCGTGCTTACTACAAATATTGCTTAATGGCAAGAATTTTATTCCGACTGTAAGCCGTTTTCATAACCTCCATTCTTTCATTTGTCTGCGGTGAACCATCTTAAATTCTAAAATCATTCAAACAATAGCAAAATCAGATCATTGTCTGAATCATCATTAACTCAGTTTCAATGCAAATCCAACCAATAAATTTCATGTAACATATATGCATGCTAGAACGTTAAGGAGAGGTTTTTTAAATTACTAGCAGAGTATGCAAATATGCAATTAGAAGTGTTCCTTCTTTAGAGACCATGAAAGACGACATATTCATAAGAGAGGTATTACAGCTCAGAAGTCTACTATTGGACTTGAGTTCCTAACCTAGATCTAGGTGTGAGAATTCTATAATGTGAAATTGAGAACAACCCATTATGGATACCGAATCCAAATATATTGGACCTGTAATTGTAGATCCCTTTGGACTGCCCTAGAGTGTAATGATCATAAGAGGATGCAATTTAATGTTTGGAATTTCTCAATAGACAAATACAAAACTCATAACCGCCTTCAGTACTCCCAACAGATTGGTCTCGTTGCAATCTAAATATAACTTGAACATGATAGCTGAAAACAACAGACTAACTCTGGGGAAAAAACGTAAATGTTCTCAATGCTCCTCCTTCAAAAGGCAGAGAATCAAATCCAAACATAGGTCCTTCTAACACGAAAATGAATTACATGATCGATGACATACAACAGCACAAGCGAATGGGCAGAGTTATGCTCCTTGGAGACTACAATGCGCGGACAAGGGTGGTACAGCCCTAGCGGATGACGTGCTGCAGTTGCGTCCCGCAGAGGCAGTTTGCACACGGCGCTCAGATGACAGTCAGGTCACTCGCTTTGGCAGACAATTGCTCCTGATGTGCGGTATCTTTGACCTGCTCATATGCAATGGCCTACCACAATGGCCCTCTTCCCACGGCTACACTTGCAGACAGGACAATCATGGCGGCGGAACTAGTGTCGTGGATTATGTCATAGTGGCTCGCAGGATGTACACCTTGTCAGCTATTTTTCCGCCGCACGGGACGGTCGGGACGCAGGAGGCCGACTCGATCACCTCCCACTCTATGTGAGGCTGGCACGGCCAGCCGCTATGGCCCCTCGAGTAGCAGTAGCTTGCCCACCTCGGATTGGCGCTTTGGATTATGAGCGGCGGAGGTTACGCCGACATGCTCGCAGAAGCCCTCCCGGCACAGCGCAAGCCCCCACACTGGAGCAACAAACCGACCACCTGGTTGAGCTCCTCAGGCAGGGCGACAGATGCTTTGGCGGACCTCCCCACGCCCGAGATCGAGACCGCAATCTTCCCCGCAGCACAGATGGTTTGATGTCGAAAGTGTAAGGAACGCAAATGCGCACTGCCTCTCATCGTGGATCGGGACCAGCCGAAGCTCGGGCCACCCAGCCATTACCGTGCCTTCCTCAAGGAAACAAAGGCAAGGTACCGGCAAGGCACCGTGGGAGAAATGTTCGGCCTACCGGACGCCCACCGTGAGCTTTCGGCGCGGGGTACTGGGCAGCCAGCACGACTGCGAGGAACATCACGGGCAAGGGGAGCGGTGGGACCGCAATAGCTTTATGATCCCCCGAACACCGGATGATGTTCCCCGCAGCATGGCTCCACCACCCGGTGATCACGTAAGAATATGTCGAAGAGGGCTGCGGCCTACCGGCTAATGGGAAGGCGGCAGACTTGGATGGCTCGCAGCGGAGTTGCTCAAGTGGGCGGGGATGACCCCCATGGTGCCCGGCCCCGACCGCACCGCTCAACAGTATGCCGCAAGAGGTTTTCGGTCATGGATCATGGATCACGCGTGGTTGTTCCGATCTACAAGGCGGGGACCCCACCGCCCCACCAATTTACCGAACCATCATGGTCATTTCGGTATTTGCCAAGCCGTGGCGGGCATTCTCAACATCGGTAACCGGATGGGCAGAGGTGGAAGTCGGGGCACTTACCCAGGCGGGCTTTCGACCCGACATTCGACCATTGATCACATCTTCACACTCGGGACCACGGTGAGGGGCCAGCAGGAACCGCCGGGAGGACCTCTGACGGGCTGTTTTGTGGATTTTGCAAAGGCTTAAAACCACGGTCCCGGAAGGGAAAAGTTGTGGGCGAGATTGCACCATTTGAGGCTCCCTATGGATCTGCAGAACGCAGTGTACAGACTGTACGAGAGCTGCACGGGCCGCATGCAACCGGAAGGACAGCCATTTGCCAGTAGCATTGGAGTTAGGCAAGGTTGTCCTCTCTCACCTACACTCTTTGGACTTTACATTGACCAGTTGGAAGCCTGGCTAGCTGCCAATGGGGAGAACGATATACAGCTCTTGCACCAGGTCATCCTGCAGCTCATCTATGCAGATGATGTGGACCTCTTGGCCCATACACCAGAGGGAATGCAGGCACTCCTAGATGCCCTGGACACATTCTGCCAGGCGACGGACATGCGGGTCAACCTGGCCAAGACGAAGGTGGTCCTCATATCCTCCTCATGTCATCCTGCACCTCCGGCGCTCACTTACCAGGGGCAGATGGTAGAGGTCACACCCAGCTACAAGTACCTAGGGGTGGAATTCCCGTCCTTAATGTATTGGGATGCATCCATTCGCCTTCGGGTGACCGCAGGTTGGAAGGCGCTGTACGCAATGCAAAACAATAGTCACAGGGCAGAGCTGTATGACTGGGGCCACCAGTCGCATTTGTTCCGGGCACTGGTCGAGCCAGTTCTTTTGTATGGGGTCGAGGTGTGGGGCCCAGTGGTGTCTTTGGCGACTTGGAACGACTTAGAGCAGGTACAGAAGGCGTCAAGCCCTCAGTTCCATATCAGATCTTGTTGCAGAAGACAGGATTCATGCCCCTGCAGCATGCGGCCCTTGATAGGCACATTGTCTATTTCCAGAAGATGGCCAACATGGGCGACACTCGGCTCCCGCACTTGGCTTACACTGTGGCGATGAGCCCGCAACGACTCAGGGCTTGTTGGAAGGACAAGAGAGCCCAGTGGCTGGCGCGCTGGAACGTAGACGCACATAGGTGCGTCCAGGTGCACACAGACGCTGGCCAGGATAGGCTGAGGGGGTACTTGGACTCTTGTTTTCTGGGGAAGCTCTGGGACCAACATGCTCTGGAACAGGTAAAGGTGGCACACTACAAACAGCACATAAACCCCACCCTGGTTCGAGGCCCACAGCTCTACCTGCGTTCTCGTTGCCCATGAAGAAGCGCAGGATTATCGCGTCCATTCGAACAGGGGCCTACCATCTTCGGCTTGAGATGGGTCGGTGGGTTGGAGAGCCACGCCAGGACAGGCTTTGTCAGTGTTGCTTGCTGGGGGTTGTTGAGGGGCCTAAATATCTCGGGCTAGAGGATTATGATCCCAAAGATGACTTGCTTTGCCATCAATTTGCACTTATAGTTCCAGAGCGCAAATAGATATACCCTGTGTGGATGGGTTACGCCATCTCAGATGTTTGCAAAGAAGTGGGTGACCTCAATGTGAACAAAGTTCGTGTGGAGTGGTGGTGCCCAGTGCACCAATTAAATGGAGTGGCAGAGGAAGAAAGGTATAGAGACTGTTGGACAAAGAAATGGAAGGGAAACCCTATTGAAGGGGATGATTGGGTTGAGTTAGATACTATTTTGTTTTCATGGACCCCAAAGGTCATCCCAAACAAGACTGCTAGGGTTACAATACCTGTGGAAGTGAGGAAGAAAGCTATGATATCACTAGGCATCACTTCTGAGAAGTAATTAGCATTATGTCACTCAACATATATATGTAAAATATTTTCAATTTTTAATGTAATCATGTTGTGCTGTTATAAAAAAAAAGCCACATTCTCGATGCAAATTTACTAACCTGAGAAAAAGTTGCAGTGCTAAAATGGTCCAAAATCCTGACATAAATCCAATTTAAATGAATGATGATTATTTGCTTATTGGCATACTAGTAATGGTGCCCAGCGTTGCTGGGCATAAGTTGGGAACCTATGTGGACGGAAACATATTCAGCCCAGTCTTCTTTCCATATAATAGAAACCAAGCCCAGTGCTGTTAAGCTGTAAAAGGTTTTTGTGCATTTAATACCCTTCCCTTTGCTTTTTGCTCTATTCTATGTTTCCCCTTTTCCTCATTATCCTACACACTTTTTTTCCTTTTTCCCTTTGTTCTTATTTTTCCTGCACGTTATCTTTTTCCCTTCCCTTTCCCCTCCCCCCCCTCCTTTTTTAGCCCCCTTCACCATCCCCTTCCCTTCCCCTTTTTCCCTTTCCCTTTTTCTTTCTCTGATAGGCTTTTTCTCTTCCCTCTTCATCGTTTTCCCGCCATTCCCATTTTTTCCTTTTTTTTTCCTTTCCTTTTTTCCTTTTCCTATGCCTTTTTTTCTTCTTTTTTCCCCACCTTTTCATGTGTCCCTCTTCTTCCTTTCCCACCCTCTTCCTTTATCCTGTGCTCTTTTTCCGTTCTCTTTTCCCATTTCCCTCTCCTCTTTTCCTGGTGCCTTTTTCCCCCCTTTTCCGCTTCCCTTTTTTTTTTCCTTTCCCTTCCCTTTCGCTTTTCTCCGTGCCTTTTTTCCCTTTTCCTTTCCTCCTTCCTTTTCATTTTCGCTTTCCCTTTCCTTTTTCATATACCTCTTTCCATTTGCATTTCTCCACCTTTTTTATGTGCCCCTTTTCCTTTTTTCTCCATCTTCCTTCGCCTTTTTCCTCTTCCCCTTTCCCCTTTTCTCCCTTTTTTTTCCTTTCTCATGCTCTTTTTCCCTTCATGTTTTCCCTTTCCTCATCCTTTATTCTTCCCCTTTTTCTCGTCCTTTTTTCCCCTTCCTCTATTCCTCTTTTTTCATCCCTTGCTCTCCACCTCTTTCCCCCTCCCTTTTCCTCCTTTTCCCACCCTTCCCCTCTTTCCTTTTTCTCGGTGCCTTTTTATCTTCCTTTTCCCCCTCCCTTTTTCTTTTCCCTTTTCCCTGTCCTTTTTTCTATGCTATTTTCCCTTTTCCTTCTCCTCTTTCCTCACCTTTTCTCTCTAACCTTTTCCCTTTCTTTTTTCGATGCCCTATTTTGCTTCCCTTTTTCTCTTTCTTTACCCTTTCCCTTTTTTTACATGCCCTTTCCGCCTTCCCATTTGCCCTTTTTCTCGTGCCCTTTTTCTAGGTTCCCATTTCCCCTTTCCATCTCCCTTTTTCTTTTTTCATTTCCCTTTCCCTTTTTCCATGCACTTTGTTCGTCCCCTTCTTCCACCCTTTTCTTGTTCAGCTTTTTCCCCACCCTTTCCCTATTTCTCTTTTCTCGATGCCTTTTTATATGCTTTTATCCCCTCTATTTTTCTTTTCCCCTTTCCCTTTCCCTTTCCCTTTCCCTTTCCCTTTCCCTTTTCCTTTTTTCATGCCATTTTCCCCTTCTCCTCTCCTCTTTCTTCACCTTTTCTCTCTAACGTTTGGTCTAGTGGTAACACACTAGTTCCTTAGCAATGTGGTCTCGAGTTCGAGACCGCCCAGAATCGCACTCGGTACTGGGGGGTCAAATCCTAACACACGCAATGTAAGGTGGTTGGGGGCAGGGCCCAACCGAGCAATGTAGTGTGGTGTGTGGTCACATGTCCAGTTGGATGCTGCCTAGTGGCGTGACGTTAAAATACTATCTATCTAACCTTTTTCCTTTCTTTTTTCGATACTATCTTTTCGCTTTCCTTTTCCTCTTTTCTTCACTATTTTCCTCCTTTTTTTCCCATGCCTTTGCCCCCTTTTCTTTTGCCTTTTTCCTCGTGCCTTTTTTCCAGGTTCCCTTTTCCCCATTCAATCTCTCTTTTCCGTTTTTCCTTTCCTTCCCCTTTTCCCATATGTTTTGTTCATCCCCTTTTTCCCACCCTTTTCCCTTACCCTCTTCTCCTTTTCCCACCCTTCCCTTTTTTTCTTTCCTTTCTCCCTCTCTGTTTCTATTCTTGTTTTCATTTTTTTCATGCCATTTTTTCCTTTTTTTCCCCCTTTCTTTGCCTTTTTTCCATGCCCTTTTTCCCTTCCCTTTTCCCTTTTACCCGTGCCTTACCTCCCCTTTCCTTTTCCTTTCTTCTTAAGAAATCAAATCATGACTAATCACGATAGTGGAAAGTCGTGCGATAAATCTCAGCCTTCATTTTCAATCAGATGATCTCAGCCATTTAAATTAGGGCTTGATCCATTCAATACGATATAACATTATAATATAATAAGATAAGATATAACATTATTATAATATAAGATAGCTACACCTACTCGTCCACAAAATGGTCTGTAGCCATCAGGGTGGATATCACTAGTGAGGAATTGTGAACATTCCAGAAAGGAAACTATTCTATTAGATGGATTAACCCATGTAAGTCATCGCCTCAAGTGACAAAATGTTTCTCCTCTTGCAAGTAGCTCATTATAATTCATGGAATGTTTCAGCAAGCGCATGAATACATGAAGCAACCGTGAAACCAAACTTTACAAATTGATGTAATATAGAATTTAAGAAGACCAATATCCACCATATGGATGTTGATTAAGGTGCGTGGGCCAGAAGAAACATATAAAGTAAGGGTCTACAAGCATTCCACATGTACATGCCTGGATGTTATGGTAAGAACTGAAATGGGTGTATATTCCATGCTACCATCTGATTTACGTATTTGCAAGACCATCAACCATGAGCTTATTTTCTTCTTGGACACCATCCAACTTGCATTGATAGAGAATGTCTAGCAAAGAGTCCTTACTTGATAATGCATGGGAGAATATTTCACGCATGCTATTTCTTGTTTCATACCGTTTTGTAATAGTTGTTGGTGTGGTTGGTGCACTACAATATATTATGATTGTATACTTTGAATGTGCTCACTTTATGATTGCATTTTTCTCTATATTAAAAAATAAACTAATGTAGTTTACATCCTACCACATCAAAGTATTCTTAAGAATATTCTTCTAAGAAACCCTCTAAGCCCTCTTCAAAAAGACCCTCCAAATAAAATTCCCCAAAACAAGGTAGGTTTAATGATCAACGGTAATGAGAGGAGGACCACAAATGTAGATTAGTTTATTGATTTATTGAGGGATGTCAATCTATTCACCATCACATACATAGCTATATCATATTCTAGATATCACATGGAAACCAATCCACTACCTAGCCCCGATACCATATGCTAGGAGCTGTTTCGCATGTGATTATTTAGTATATATGGAAGGTATAAGATCTCCACCATATAACCAATTGGTCATACTTGAACCCGGCCCTTGGGAATGGATGTTAAGGTCCTCATTACTAGACTGATATTGGCCATGCATTTATGATAAGGACTATCCTCTACATCTTTATATTTACAAGAAATTTATCGTAGCGGCCTTGTGGCTGCCGCGGACATTTCTCTTCTCCAACCCGCGGCAAAAGAAGTTTTGTGCTAAGTCGAATAGATCTCAATTCTGGACATCCTTGAGATGCAAAAGAACATGCAGGAGTGGAACTTGCGCTATTGCCATCTGTTTTGCGCCAATAGGATAGATAGGTGCTATAACCAACTACCATGGGATTCCCATTATTTTCTGCCTCCTCTCTTCTTTTTATCGATGGCTTGACCACTAGGCTATTACCGTGATGGATGTTCTTTTCATTTATTTATTTTTATTTTTGCACCGATGACAGTCAACGGGTTTTGGGCATTGGATAACCATTACCAATAGCTTGACCACTAGGTTGTTATCGCGATGGATGTTCTATTCATTTATTTCATTTTATTTTTTTGCATCCAATGATAGTCAGCGGGTTTTGAGCTTTGGATGGAGGTTGCCCATTACCAATAGCTGCTTGACCACTAGACTGGCATCGCGATATTATTTATTATTATATTCTTTTGTTACTTTTCTTTTCAACTCTTCAAAGAAATTTATCGCGGCGACTTTGGGCCAGAATGGTGCAAAGGAGACCCAAATTTGACTGGCAATGGGTGTTAAAGAAATCTTATATTCAGCTAGAAAACCAAGTGTCTAGCTCCATTCAGTCGAGTCATGCCCTAGATGTCATCTCTGAAGTTCTTCCAAGATTCCCTTACATTTTGTAAATTCTCTTCATATTCTATTAGATTCCTTCAAAATCCCTAACATTCCAAAAGATATAGAAATATTCTTCTAGATTCAGTCGAGTCATGCCCTAGACGTCATCTCTAAAATTCTTCCAAGATTCCCTCTACCAAAATAACTCAATGTCCAAATAAGACTACTTTAACTAATGTACCCAGTGAGCTAATGTGATTATTTTTTTATCCTGAATCTATATTTTTTTTATAACAACCCACTCAATTGTTTTAGGGATATATGGTCTATGGTTTCAGAAATTGTTATTTTTACATCCATATCAAATCCCCTTGGAACCCCCTGTTATTTTGCTACATATTTGCTTACAGAAAACACCTCACACTATAGCAAATGCCCAAAACCTTGATTTCCTCAGTTATATCTTTGACCATGACATTTAATGAGAAGCTTGGCAAGACTTGAAGCAAGCAGTGTGAAACATGGTGGACATTAAAAGTACTCCAACAGCTACTGCAAGGTCTGTGCCAGACCTTTTGTAACTGGGTACCTTATGCAAAAGTACCATTTAATTGCGTATTGCCACATCATCAGATATTTTATCTGCGTCAAAGTTATTGTTTTTTATATTATTTCAGTTGAAGCAACTAACAAATGCAAATTTTCTGTTAAAACAACTAGAGTCTAGTAACCAGCAGGTTTCTCTCTCTCTGAACATAGTAGTTTTCCTTTTTATTTATACTTGACGGATTACCTCTGCAATTTATTTGATGTTTTTTTTTTTTGAAGAATATAAGAATATATTAAACCACTAGAATGCGATCAAGTACAATGATAAGTGTGGTGCTAAGAAATGAAGTGCCCATCATGATCCACAATCTGTAGGAATGTCGACCAAATTTCCCGCTTAACTGTGCCAGACAAGCTTGAGACTTGGTACGCCTGCCACAACTTATGCCTCAAGATCGGAACCAACCAAAAAGGGCTAAGCACTGCATTCTGAAAGACCTTCGCTCTCCGTCTTTTCCAAATCAGCCACAAAAGCCAAGCTCTGCATAAATGAAACGCCTGCCGCTTGGCCACTGCCCACCTGCTAGGAAGGACTCCCAAGAGAATCTTCTGACTGCATAATGACGTCCCAAAGAGGGCTCTCACCCAGGACCAAGCTGCCCCTACCTCTGTGCATAGGACAAAGCAATGCTCAATGGTCTCACGTCGCCTCCCACATAAAGGGCATGTTTCTGCTACCTGAGGCTTAAAGGGTGAAAGCATGCTACGGTGTACCACTTTTGGAACCCTCAAAAGTACCTACACTGGGTACTTTTAAAACTGGTACTTTCTACTTTTTCTTTTCATTAAAATCAATCCAAAAATTTTGAGTTGAAGGTCAATAACATATCAATCTATAGTATTAGAGGATGACAATACTATTAGAGACTAAAATGGATGAATAAACTCTCAAACTTATTGTTTATTGAGACATTAATGCAAGTTTCCAGTACCCAGTGTTGGGTACTTTTCTGGGTAGTTTCGCACTCCCTAAAAAGAACTTTAGATGGTACACCCTAGCATGCTTTCACCCTAAACCTGTGGACTCGGACATTCACCCTGAGGCTACGGTGCAAGATCTGCCACAAAAGGGTACGGATTTTAGGAGGAGGCAATGTATTCCACGCCCACTTCCACATGGCGGGCCACTTACTCCCTGGAAGCTTAAGTGACCACTTATCCGAAGGCGGCAACGTGTCCTGAAGCGCTAGGAGCCCATAAGCCGATGCTACAAACTGAGATGCATCAAGTCCACTATGCGACTTCCAAACGCGATTGACTTGAGAAGACAACTGCAATGGAATAGCATTGGCAATTCTGGCCCAAGTCCGTATGTCCCACCGCCGCAGGCCAAATCTCTCCCTAAAAAACTCCCATGGCGCCAGATGACCCTCCCAATACCAGTCACGGATGGATGTTACCCCTGCAGCAATCCATCGGCGCTGAGTACCTGGGTGTAAGGAAGAGGCCAAGGGAGATGCAGAGTCCAAGGGTACCCAGAGAAAGGGCGATGAGGCTACCATACATCTGCTAGGGTCCAATGAAAAGAGAACCTTGACCACCTTCCAGGCCTTCAGGAGACCCTTAAGAAAAGGCGAAGCATGAGGGAATGGCCGCAAATCCTCAAACAGAGCCCACGGCAACTGAGCCGGAATAGCTGGCTTCCTAAACACAATAGAGTGACGGCGGATCTGCGTGCAACAGAGAGCCAAACACGGGACTGTTGCTCTGCCAGATGAATTTCGACACCAGAACCTTCGTGTGCAACGACACATCAAGCATACCCAAACCCCCTGCCTGTCTGGGACGCACACACTTCCACCATGCGACCTTCACTGTAGCCCCCTCCTCATTCCCTCCCCAAACAAAATTGCGAATGGTGTCATCCAACTCCTTAACCACACTTTCTGGCGCAAGTATGCAGGAGGCTGCGTAAACATGAGTGCTACAGAGCACTGACTTGGCTACCAGAATCCTACCAGCCATGGTGAGTTTACTTCCCCTCCACCAATTCAAATGCTGCTTAAGATTCTGTAATGTCTCCGCCCAAATTGCCCTAGCATTAATGTCCAAGCCAAATGGTATGCCTAACAGTTTGGCAGCTGTGTGTGGCGGTGTTAGAACCCAGGGAAACTAACTCAACCACGCAGGAGGAGGTTCCTTTAGTACCCACATGGCCGAGCACTTCGACCAGTTAAGCAAGCATCCCGAAGCTAAAGAAAAGGCATCCAAAATATTCTTGGCTGCCTGGAGATTGGATTCGTCTGCATGAAGAAAGAGGAATGTGTCATCTGCAAATTGACTGCAAACCTGCTGCGACCCATCATCCATGTGGAGACCTTGCACCACATTGTCAGCAATTGCCACCTGAAAAAGCTGCGAGAGAGCTTCTTGATGTTCCAGACCATTCTAACAATTTGTTGTAGCACAAGGCCTTCTCAAGGATTGCCGAAGTCTCAAGCATTCAGAGATGGAAACTAGCCTTTAACAGAGACTACCTGGTCTTCAAACTAGCAGAAAAGGGAATAGTTTGTACTATAGACACAATGAATGATGGCCAAGGTTCAGGTATCTTACTTATTTTACCCAAAGCATAATTCTCCTATGTAGTTTGATCACGTGTACTCACAACAGCTGCTGCAAGGTCTGTGTCAGGCCTTCTGTATGTGACATGCATGAAAACGTCCAGGGTGTGCAGAAGAACTTCCCTGTTTGGTTGCAACAAAGGCAGAGCTTCATGGCTGTGTCAATGATGTGAAGCGTATGCACCAAGGCCTGGTAGAAAAGTTTGGGTCTTCAGAAGAGGATATTACTATGCTTTTGGATACCGATCCTGAAACCCCAAAGCCCACAGGAGCGAATGTTCACAAGGCTTTGGCTAATCTAGTTCTTTGGACCCAAAGCCTTTCTACAAATCAGATCTGTGATAATAAATTGTTAGATTCAATTCAAATATCAGAGATCTAAGTAATTTGCATTGCAAAAACCAACTGACATATTCCTTCTATGCTGGGTTGACCAAAAGCCTAGCTAGATCTGCAACAAATCTTAACTAATCCAACGAAACCTCTTCAGCAATAAACTAGCACTGTTCTTCTGCACAACATTTAAATGCACCATAGCCAGAGCCTTCGAAGATCTGCTGGTTTTCTCTGCCGGCTTTTGCTGAAGCAGCTTCAATCTGCCGATTTTTGCTAAGTCCTTTGCTTCCTCACGCCTATTGTTTTTAACTAGAATAGCCTACCTGAGATTAGAATCCTCAGAAAGATATAGCTATGGCAGACGACCATCGGATTTTGTCCACGGTAGACCCACTTGCCCACTGGAACAGGGCAGAACAGTGTGGTAGACCCACCTGCCCACTGGAACAGGGCCGCCTCTTTTTCATTTTTCTTCTTTTTTTTTAAAAAGTCACTATTTTTTTCCTCCCCAAAATACGTGGCAAATTTAGGAGCAAGCATCAACTCCAAATATGCCTAAACCATCTTGCCCTTGAGATTTATCAAACCATATATAATCATACATCCAATTTTTATTTTTTATTTTTTTCATAGCTAATTTTTTTGGGTTTTGCCTCAAGCGTGGCTGACACGTGTGAATATTTTGGGTGTCAGTTTCTTTGGTTGCAAGCGAGCCCTGAACTATGACCAGAATAAATAATGACGTGACACGCAAACTTAGATTAAGGACAGAACTTGGAGATGCGGACCTAGACCCTTGCAAGGCCGGTCTTGGGTAGCAGCATCAGAGGAGAGCTCGGCAACTGCTAGGACAAGAAGGAAAATAGAGCAGACAACAAGGGGATGTAACGGGCCCATGGTAGTCGCTCGAGTGTTCGATCCTTGAATGTGCCTGTGGGGTGTTCCCGAGACACCGGCATAAATGGGTAGAAGCGACTACTCATAAACGTCTAGACGGTTTTTGCCCAGTTGGTTAAGGGCATGTCGGTTAGGAACGTTACAGTTGGTATCAGAGCAGGTCTCGAGTTCGAGTCTCCATGGGTGCCCATATGCATGGGTAATTTGTAAAGACTTGGTAATCATTGTGACACCGTATGACATAGACATGGTATACTGTAACGGGCCCATGGTAGACCGCTCGAGTATTCGATCCTTGAATGTGCCTATGGGGCATTCCTGAGACACGCCGCAGCATAAATGGCTAGAAGCGACTACTCATAAACGTCTAGACGGTTTTGCCCAGTTGATTACGGGCATGTCGGTTAGGAACGTTACAGGGGAAAGGGCAGAGACGACGAAGCGAGGCAGAAAATTCGGGTAAGTGCTTCCATCACGTTTTGGCATCAGAATAGTAGAATTCCCTTCGACCTGGCAATAACGGTGTGCTCTGACATCCAGCTATGATGCCTGCTTCTAATAACAGACTTATTTTGTAGCATTTACTCTTTAGGATCGGCAGCTCCTAAACAGATGCAATAAGATTTGACATTAACGCTCAAGAAACAGAGCTTTTTCAAGAGCTCTGTAGGGTTCTTACAAAAAAGAAAAGTTAAAAGATGCACCTAATGTATCACCGACGAAATAAGAAATGGACTCCGTCCATATGGTGTAGTTGACATGGCTGAAGGAAGGAAGGGTCCAACCGGCAGATCCACTAACGACGATTTCTTTGGCAGAGGAACTCGGGCTAATGGCAGTCGCGGCAGAAAAAAGAAAACAAGGGCGAAGAGCTGCCATTCAAAACCTCTTCCCTGGGCGCATGCCATAGCCACAAAACTCCAAGCTCTGTCGAAATCTGGAGCTCGACGAAGTAACGCAGCAAGAATTAAGAAATATAGAAAGGGGCAAACGTGTCTGGTTAAGCTTAAATGTCTCGCTTTGTTTCTTGTTACGGTTAAACGGTATCGAACGACTTTGGGAGGTCTGATTCACACTGGTCCCTAAGTATCTAAATCCGCTATCGCCACCGGCATGGTGATACCGGGGCCGCCACACAACCAGCCCCCTTCCTCCTCCACATAATAAACTTTGGTTTTTTCATATGGTATCATGAATGCCAGTATTTCATCCCTCGTACACACAGCTCATCCACAAGAATCCATCAATAAAAAATGCTTCATAGATGCTTCCCAACAATCCACAGAAAAGAGCCTTTGATCCCCCATGGTGCCACCCCATATGTTTTGTCCTCAACATGGTGTCCTCTATGTTGAAAATGATGGGTTGTTTAGCTCTTCCTCGGTCTCCTGTTGCACTATTTTTTGACCTTCTCCATTACTACAACACCGGGTTGAATGCATAATAATGCCCTGCCTTTCCATGTGTGTATAATATTCCATTTTGTACTTAAACATTGAAATTACTATTGTTGCAGGAAATAAAAATTATGCAGGAAATAAACGATGCAGAGGACATATGTTATATGATCAATAAGCTTCTTCCACCAATACAGGAACTCAAAAGGAATTGGGAAGGTATCTTTAACTCTGGGCCTCTTTCACACCATTTAGGACAATACGAATTCCCCATGATCAATTTGAAAAAGAGAAATGTTCGTAGCGGCCTTGGCCGCCGCGATAAATTTCTTGTATATGTTAAGATAACATCTTAGAAGCTTGAAACTTACTACTTCTTCCTCTTAACATCTTGCAATTTTTGTTTAATGTTTGTAATTTCACTTGTGATTTAACAAATTCAATGTAGTTTAATGTTTGTAATTTAACAACCTTAACCTCTTCTTGTCGACAATGATCAAATTGCAAAAAACATATACGAAATATTAATCACCATGATGTTTTTTGGACTTAAACGTGTTGCTATTTCAAGTGATGATGTTGACCCATTGGTTAAAAAAATATAATTTAGCTGAAATAGCACATATAAAGTTATAATCACCATGATTGTTTGGGCTTAACTGCTTAAGGGCCATTTCAAATGGTTAATATGTGGTCAAATTTTTTGGGGAGTGCTCCAACAATGCAACCTTGTTTGTTGAAGAGGAAAAGGAATAAACTTCTATGTCATGCCATATAGATAGCATCCAATTGGATATATGATGCACACACCACACCAACATGGCTTTGTTGGTCTTGCCCTCAATCATCTTATATTGATTACGACCCTGGAGGGTCTTGAACTCGAGATATATTTCTTTAGGATGTGTGTGTTACCAGTAGAGAAGTCAGGATTAAACCATTTACACTATTAGTGTGTGTTTTAGCTTGATTGAAGAAATTACAACATTTAATTCATACGTTAAAAAAGGTATCTGCTTGTGTCCTTCTCATCAAGGCACTCAAGAATACAAGAATATATTGTTATGAGGATCTTGTTGAATACTGTATGAAAGATTTTGGGAAGGTATAGTTTAAATTGCATCTTCATAACGTCATTAGAAAGCAGGTTGCTTTATGGTGCTACTAATATGAAACTTACTGTAGTTTTAGACATTAAAAACTTGTTCTCTAGAGCCGAGCACTGGAAACAGATGGGCTTGTGTACACAGTTTTAAGGATGTTGAGATTTGGAAAGTTTGTACCTAATGCATGCACGTGAATGACACAAGGATTAAGGTAGCTTGGAGGATGACACTTAATCCTTTCTTAGCTATAACGTTTGACATGCAAGGTATAATCTATGGTATCCCAAGTGGGTATTAGACAACAAAAAGAACGAGAAGAACAAGACAATGATATTGAACAAAGACTTTAATCAAGGTTGTTGATGAAGCCTGGGAGAGATGCTGAGAATGATGAGAATGATGATGGCTTCATAGAAAGGGCAGAGCTGGGTTTTAGGCTAGAGGATGATAGGCCTAGTGAATTTTGGGATGTTTAGACACCAAAATTCACACTATTTAAAAGGAGTAAGGTTTTGTAAAGGTTATGTGATGTACAATAACATATGATATGTCTTGTTTTTCTTGCATGTTTTTGCTTTGTTTGTGGATAAGAAAATGGGAGGAGACTCGCAAGAAAATGGACATTGATGGTGCAACTAGTGTTGGCGTTGCAAGTGAGATGATAAACAAAAGCATGCTCAAGTAGCATGTGCATGTAGCCTACAAGCTTGTCGTTAATGTGGTGACTATGAACACCGTAGCACAAATAATTGTTGCATGTGTTCTTATCTGCGTCTCCAGCTGCAAAGACTTCTTAGTGAGCTAGAACTATTGATGATATTGGTGTGTGCGGTAGGATACTCATGAGAGAAGTTAGGCTGCTTGAACACTTGTCAATGATGTACCATGGACAAATGCATTATAACAACTAGGATTCTTAGGTGGTTTCAATTTTTGTTTATGCAAATGAATTTATGTTTCTTATGTATGCGTGATGTACGTATTATTGGATTGAGCATTCTGTCAATATCATGCTACATATATGTACATGTTTGTTGGCATCCACATTAATGTACATATATATTATTCAATAAGCACATCATGATGTGCACAACATGATGTACCTTGGTATAGCATCAGGCCTTCCAAACCTAGTATATATACTGGGTCAAGCTAATGGATGTTGCCACTCTTGTGGTAGGAGCCTTGGTATAGTATCAGCCTTCAACCTGGTATTATACTGGGACATGCAATTGGATACTGCCACTCTTGTGGTAGAAGGATCAACTCCTGATGCCTAGTTTATACTTTTTTTGCATTTGCGTACATAAAGTTTTGCAGTCCATGCTAGGTTCTAGCCACATAGCATTTGGTTATAGAATGTTTGTAGCACACATTACTTTCCAATGAAGTTTAAAAAGTTTGCTCCAACCCATATTACTTTGTAATACATTGTGTTTGTACCTTCTTGGCATTGCAAGGGAGCTATTTTTGGAACTCCCAGTAAATTGTCGGGCATCATCATGTTTAAACTAGCTAAATCTCAAAAATTTCGTCTTAAATCTCAAAATTTGTTAAGTCCATCAAAGATGCAATGTATTTTTGAAAGTGCTTTAATATGCCACTAGAGCGGATATACCACGGATATGCCCATAGTTTAAACATGATCATGCCCGACACTTAGGTCCAGATTCCACTGAGCCAGAAATTCTTACTTGGACGAATTGCAGAAGTACACAATAGCATTGTTTTTGAGTTTCGAGAGTCCATTACAGCCCGACAGTTCTTGATGTGGCAACAACTATCACAGATTTTACTCCCGGGCAAGATCCCTTGGGAGTTTGATGGTATTTTGACTGGATGTATGGGGGCATGCTCCTTGGGAGCACATTTGGTTTGGACCATCGGATAATGATGCTTGCTACTGGACAGGGGACTCATCCAGAATCTGGATAACCACTCTGTTTCTCAGTTTATATGATTGGCCCGGTATTTATACAGAAAAAATATGCCCTTTAAACTCTAATACCTGAGGCATGCATATAATAACACGTTACAAAAGTTCTACAATGATTATAAAGCATATAGAATTGTACAGTAGAGAGAATCTATTATCATTTAGGTATTCGAATTCATTTACAAGAGATAAATTGGACATGCTTTGCTAGGTTTTCACGGTTGTGTTTTGATGTATATCCTTCTATAATCGTGAGTAAATTATCAAGTTCTACGCTGGATTTTGCAGCAAAAGCATTGGGTGATGCTACTGTTTCTATCAAAGATGTGACCCCTGACTTCTCTTTAGTTGGAGAACTTGCCGTGATTGAAGTAAACTTAGCCCCATTCCTCTTAATTGGCAGCATAATAAGGTATGTGCATTTGCAGGAACAAACAGTGAAGCATTGGGTGATGCTACTGTTTCTATCAAAGATATGGTTTACATTTAGAAGGTAGGTTATGGCAGCATCTGCATTTGTAAAACTTTTAGCATATAGTATTTGTATGGTTTGGGCATGTATTTTATGGCAACCTTTACAGCGCATTTGTGAGACAACGAGTTTATGCCTGTAGGTTTATACAAAGAGGGAGATCCAATACAAGGTACTGAGTTCAAGTTCCCTGACACAAATACAGCAGCAACAAAGCATCAGCGTCTTTCAACATGATGGTTGGTTACAAATGTAAGGTATGTATGCTATAATACTTTGCCGCATTACGATGGTACAGTTGAATAGCAATCTTGACGTCATGATAGTATCATATGTCCTGCACATATATGTTCACCACTCTGCTTACTTGGTCCTTATGATAGCTTGCATGCTTGGAAGTCTATGTTCTGTGGCATTGTCAGTGAGGACCCTCAGGTTTTATAGAAGTCTTGCCATCAAATCTGTAATGTGTGGGTCCACACTTTGGGAAGAACAAATAAGAGAGAATATCTCTGACAAAGATGAGGATTTTTGAAGTCATGAATCTTAATCTGCCTGAATGTACTCGATTAGATTCCCTTTTTTTTTTGGCTTTTAGTTCATGTTAAATTTTGTTCTATTGGAGATTATTGTCTCGGACGAACATAAAACCATTTCTTCCTGTTCATCATTCATTTACTTGCATCTTGTCTATTTTATTCTGGCCAGCACAATTGTCAAGTTGCAAGAGTAGCTTCTTGGGTAGTCGGGGCCCCGGTATTGGGTTCACATGAATTGAAGGTGCTGGCCCATTCATCCTTCCTATGGTCAAATCCTCTAGTTTCATGGGACCAGTGTCATGCAATGCCTTGAAGAGATGTTGCAATGGCTTACAAGAATGAACATCTCCATTAAAACCATGTTCCAAATCGCGCAATGCTTTTGCAATGCTACCAACATGGAAGTTTGGACCATCACCCCACAATTCTAATGTAAAATGACCGTGATGCACTGTTCCCTGGCCATAAGTTATGAATCCAGCTAGTGATATTTGCAATGAAAAAGACCTTGCAACAGACTTTCATATAGCCCTAAACTGGGGCAAACATGTTTTTTGATGATCCATCTTGTCATGAATGACACATAGAAAATTCTCTGGTTCCATTGTAGACAAGCATCTCCACATCCAGTATGTGAATCATGTGACATGACATTTGCTCCATCGTGTGAATTCATTGAAAACACAGTTCTTGTGTTTCTCTAGGCGCATTAGAGAAACACAAATTCTATGATCTAATGTGAGGCCAAGAAGACAAATTAAATGGCGGTCATTTTTAAAATAGACGGTTAGTACAGGCCAATGATTGAAAAGTAGTTGGGGAAAGGGATATTCGCAGGCGGCGGGATAAAAGATTTTAAATTTTGAATTGCAGGCGGGATGGGATTAATTTTCTTGTTTTCCTAAACAAGGACAAGGGTAGTACACGCTTTCAATGGGGGGCGTCTATTCATTAATTGTTTGTACGACCCGTGTAATAATCACATTTTCTAATTTCAATGTAATTTAAATCTCATTTTTTCATTCCTAATTTCTTCCAGAAGTTTTGCTTCGAATGCCTTCCGAAACCGACGCAATCTTCTTGAGCGATCTCTCAAGCGATCCAAATTTTTGTAACGTTACCTGCATTCCGAGCTATCCTACTTCATTTCCGGCCTGTTTACAACAATTCCGACTCGATTTGAGCTTCTCGAGCTTCTGGAGATTCACCCGACCTTCTCGAGCTACAATAGAGTTCAATTTCAGTTTCTAGAGCTTCAAGCACTTCGATATGGCAACTAAAGGTCAGTATGTTCGAGTTCTTAATGGAGGAGGAACTCTGTGACTCTATTTTTATTAGGTTTTAGAAACCTTATGCTTGTGTGCTTAACTTTATTAATAGATTTAGAAACTCTGAGACTCTTTGATTAACTCTGTTACTCTGCAACCTAGATTTGATTAGATTAATGTTATCCTGCATCTCTGCTACTTGGCTTGTATTTGTGTGCAACTTATTCTTTGTTTGATTATGTGTTTAGGGTTTTCTGCTTAGTCTTAAGTGAATCTGCAATACTTGTGATTATAATTCCTAGTATCTTAATCTTCAATTGTAATCATCAGAGACAAGGAAGCTCTCTTTGATGTGTTCCTATGATGAAGCCTTCTGTGGAGTGCTGTCAGTCTATGGATGTCTCGCGCTTAGCGCGAGAAGTTCAGATTCTATCGCTCTTAGTAAGCGTAAGAGTAGGGTTGTTGAGGTCATAGTTGAGGTCAACCCTTCGGGAGGACGGAAAGAGAGATGGAATGTGAATTCTTGCACTACACGCGAGGTCACATTCCTTCTATCTTACCATCCTGGATCCTTCGACTCGCGCTATGCGCGAATCCTAAAACATTCCTCTCAGAATTTATAGACTTATCGCGCCATGCGCGAGATGTTGGTCAAGTTGCTTAACACATAAATACTTTAGCAATATCTAACTTGATTATTTATTTTACAGCTTCCAAGAGAGCACTAGTTAAATCATCTTCTGCACCATCAAAGAAACTCAGAAAGGACCCCAAGGTAGTACAAGAAGAGGCAGAGGAGATAGATCGAACTCTTGGCATAAAGCTAATTGATGACGACAGAGTCATAATATGCGAGCTAAGTCAGGACTTGCCAGAGACAGTATTTGTTGAGGGGTCTGAATGGTATGTTACTGTGAGCAAGGCGGGCTCAAAGTATGACGTGGTCTTGCATTCAAGGGAGAACAAAGACGCGGCCTTCAAAAAAGTAGGGTTGATCCTTTCATGCGAGGAGCTTGATGACCACATCTGTGCTTCATAATAGAGATGACCGTATAGAAAAATCTCAGCATTTCCAAATACAATATAGGTATAGATGGATTCAGGCCAGATAAGATAGCAGACGGTGTTACAAAATATGGCTGGCCCATTGAAGGCTCATACCATACAGTTCGTTCTGTATGTGAAGGAGTATCTGCAGACCGACGAAGTTTGCAGAAGAAACCATCTTCAAGCTTCTACATATCTGGTTTTGGTGGTAATGGCGATGCACTTGAATCAGAAACTTTCCCCTTAGTACCTTTGCCAAAGCCAATGAAGGAAACGGATATTGAAAAGAAATCAAAGGTTGATGCTGTAGACAAGCTTATGAAATTCAAGCAATGGTATCCACTTGGTTTGGATGTCACAAAAAGGATAGCTATTGACAAGCTGATAAGATCTCCTAGAGCATCTCTCATATCTAGGATCTTTGATCCAAACATGCCCTGAGGATACAAAAGTCCATGGTTGAATATCCCACCACAGTACCAAATCCAGCTGTGGGACTCAGTCAATGACAAGCCATACCCATGATAGGCATGGGATGACCTAAAGAAGAGCGACACGGTGTGCTACATTGTCATTGACGGGCAGCACTCAGTTGAGGCAGCGAAGGCGCTTATGGAGAAAATGAATAAGATAGGTGCCAAGGAGTACAGGAAGCACTTCAGTTACAGGCAATGTCGAATCCTTAGTCATTACACGCCTCAACTTGCACTGACTACAATAAGTGCAGACTTGAACACAACCGCAAGGGTGGTACAATACAACTCGTAAGTGCCTTTGTTTCTTATTAACCTTAGTCGCGCTACGCACGAGACTGCAGACCAATGCAGACCCAACATTGGTCTGCAGTCTCGCGCGTAGCGCGATTAAGTTTTTTACTTTCTCTATTCGGAATGCTCGCGCTACGCGCGAAATGGAGATCTATATGATACTAATGGTTTTATATTCTTATCTCAGACCATATCCCATGCAATTGAGGCAAGCTAGAAATCAATGGATTGAGCTTGGCCGTCCAATTTCAAAGAGAAAGAAGCAGGGGGAGAAGAAAGACAACTCTTACGACGAAATGATTAAGATGATCAGCAAGGTCATCATACAAAAGAAGAAGGATGTTGCAGAGGAGGAAGAGGAAACTGGCACCAAGAAGAAGAAGTCCAAGGAAGGCCCATCAGATTCCTACCACATAGTGTTCAGTCCTGATCATGTGTGGGACAAATGGAATGAGGTGTGGAACAAGTGGACAGCAGGAGAGCTTGTAGGAAAAGCAGGGAAACCTGAGAAAGGATCCCTTGAAGATTTTACAGTTACATACTTGAGGAGTGCATAGGGGTTAAGGGAAGAAGAAATTCTCAAGGTGCTCCAGTCTGTTATAGATGGACAAGTCTTTGTGAAGAAGGTCTAAAAAATCAAAGAGGTACCATCCTGTCCAGAGGCCTGCAAGTCCATGAAAGATCTCCGTGTCATGAGGGAGGCCATCTCAAAGGAGCTCTTTGAGATGTCTGGAATACAAAACCTATCTGAGCAAAGTATCTTGGACATGATGAAAATAACAGATGAAGACCTGCTCAGGTAGTCGAAGTATTCGCCTGGATTTATTCAAGCATATAAATCTAGGAACAAGGAAAAACCAGCCCATCTGCCATCAAAGGTCCGTGTGGAGCTGAGGTGCAGAGTCAGTGGGGACTTGGACATTTCTGAGACTATATCAGAAACCTACATGGTGAAGTCCTGTCATGGTTCTCTGGTTGTTGCCACCTGGACTATTCCAAATACAGCTTCATTGTTTGTGGTGGACTGTCGGACATACCCTCAGGATATCGACTACTACATCTCTATGCTCTCAAATTGTCTCAAGCAGACCACCCAAGAGTACATCACACTTGTGTTCCTGTCTGAACCTGCAGAGGAATATCCAAAGATCTTGCAGGCCACCACTCAGATAGAGGCCAATATGAGTGTGCGCCACGGGGTGCTGGTAGATGGGACGCCTGCTAAGAACAATTATGTCACTCATGGCATAACAATGATCACTTACATGATCATAAATAATGTAGAGGACGCGGTTTACGATGCACACAAGGATGGTCGCCAAAAGCTTCCTGAGCCGGTACTCAGATTTACAGAGAAGAAGAGCTTGGATAATTACCTCTGGACCGATGAGCTTACTCCTAACCTGACCACTGAGGAATGTGAGAAGGAATTAGAGTACAAACAGGTTGGCTTGAAGGGAGGTGCAGTGAACAAGTACAGACTAAGCTCGACTTGGCTTTCTACCTCGTGGATACATTTGTGTCCAAGGGAGGCTTAGCCTGTGACTACTTTTCCAATGGTAGGGTTGGGCGTGAAGCTCTAGCCAATGGCAGAAAAGTTCAAAGCTAAGTGGCCACTGAGCAGCAGAAAGAGTTTCTGGAGCTGTATTATCCTGATGTGGAGAAGCATCATCTGACATATCAAGGGAAGCAAGCACAGAGGCAGAATCGACAAGGTCAAAACGATGCAAAGAGGGAGAGAAAGAAGGAGGCAGAGCAAGAGTCTGAAGAGGAGGATGTAGAGGATGGCACTTCAGAAAACATTGTCTCTCATGAGGAGTTCGCTTCAGATGAAAGTGAAACTGAATCACGAAGTCCACCACCAAAGTCGCCACCAATCATAGATCTACAGACTCAGGAGAAGTTGGCAACGGCCTTATCAGAAGAGGAGAAAATTCTTGAGGTAAATCCACAGGAACCAGATATGCAGAATACTTTTGTTCTTCTTGAACAAACTGACCCTAGTCCTATCAGAGCTGAAGAAGAAGATCGGACATCCAGGATGGGAGAAAAGGCGACTTCACCCACAAAAGAGTAAGTCATATGGATCTTTTTTATATGGATCATTTATTTAGCATGTCTCGCGCGTAGTGCGATTGTATCAACTCTTTTAATTTGGGATTATCCGGTATGATGAAAAATATTTTTGGAATATTTTTATGTTATTTTTCTAAGGTTTTTGAGAGTTTAGTTACCGGAATAAATTTTTGGCTTTCCAAAAATCGAAGAAATTCCCTTCGCATGATTTTGCACTTTGGGGTTCTGGTCTTTCTTTTTTTGCTCTCCTTATTCGATGTAGCTGGGAGAATGCCACGATTGATGGATGCATGGATGCTACGTTCTGTTTATTTGTTGCTTCTTCCTATTCTGGCCTTTTGGAGCTCTGGATTGGTCCTTTAATCAGACCCTTTTTTTTAACGGGTTAGCCCTTGCCTTCGGAGATGATCCTCTTGAGGTCGACGGCTTTGTCGTCTTTGAGGTTTTCCTTTGAATGTTTTAAGGTGCATAGTCGTTTAACCAGTGTTTGCCTGTGTGCATGAAATTGCTAAGTGATGGTAACGCTGGAAATTTTTATTTACCAGGAAGTTCCGTTCCAAGTTTTGTAGCCATCTTATAGTTACTTGCCAGTTGGCCGCAACTCCACTTTGGTCGCATCATTCATGTCGTGGATACCCCAGGTTCTTTTGTTGTTATTTGCATCTTTCTTTTGGCAGGAAGAAATCCTTGGAATGAGCATCATTTTATATTCTAAATAGGTATGTTCTGTGAACCCATGCATCCAGAGTCCTCTTTTTATCGTGAGCATAGATGTTATAGTTTAGGAAGAAGCAACATAGTTTATCTTGCAACTACGACCATAGTTTGGGGATGATTTCAGAGTTGTTTATTTCATGTAAATGCTTTATTTCATGTGCTGGCTTGGGTAAATGCAATGTGATGAATTTCTATATGGAATGTAATGTTATGGGCAGTGACACTGCACTTGGGCAAGCAAAATGTCTTGATTTATTCGGTTTTAAAATTTTTGTTTTTATGTCTCCAGGCCAATTCCCAGGTTTCTCTAGCCACTGGCTGGATAGTAGAGTATTTGAGGAGTGAACTGACAACAATTTTGGGGGAGGTCAGTATACGATACTTCTAGGAAAGTTTACGCTGCTCCAACATTTATTCAATGCCAATTTACGCTCCAGATGCTTCCATGGGAGTCAACTCCAGGTGATATTGCACAACAAGTACTGTTCTGGTTAATATTAAGCCATGTGATTGTCATTGTGAAGTTATGAACACTCATGCAACATCAATGACTAAAATTCTAGCATGCATTGATTTGCAGATCTTTCTAAACCAGCAAAAGCCAGAGGAGCAGGGTATCAAATTACAGAATTAATTACTCACAAATCTACCAAGAAGGATTGCTTAGGCGCAGAAGTGGTTGCTGATGAAGTGCTTGCTGCTATACGTGGAATCTCACGAGCACCATGGTTTGTTATCTAATCTTCAAGTTTAGCCATCCATTTCTTGAAATGAAAGACAATGAGAGAACATCTAGAAGCTAGGCTATTATATTTTGGCATTACAAGCCATTACCCCAGTAGCTTAGGTGTTTATTGGGTGAGCCAGATACAGATAAACCTATCTTGATAGAGTTATGTTCAACCATTTGTGTTAGCATAGCTTTAGACTACTCTAAGTTTCCTTTAACCTTAGAATACCAATAAATAATGTTGGACCATTTTCATGCGAGGCTGAAGTGCAGCAAAACTGCTTTTTTATTTTCAAGTTTAAAACCATTTTTATTTGTTCTTTGTTATCCGTATCTATTTTCTGCTTGAGAGTCCAGCGGAAGAGGTTGTTGCTCATCAATAAGGTGTACCAAATTTGATCTACAATATTTATTCTCACCAGATTATCAGATTTACTCTTTTTTTATCAGATTATGCTTTGGAAACAGATTTCATCATTTGAGTTGGTGGTAATCCTTTGTTGCTATGCATTTAGATACGAGTGTTGCTATGCATTTAGGTACGGGTGCTTTGGTTTGGTTGGAGTTGGTGGTAATTCTTTGTCGCTATGCATTTAGATACAAATGCTCTGGCTTTGTTGAAAATATAATGTTAAGACCTTTGTTGTCTGAACGTATAATTTTTGTCTAAGCATGAAGGCACTAATGTCCACGGTTCTTTTCAAAATATAAGCTTTTGGTTACTTTCTGTGCAGATCCATTTAAAGTACTTGATTCAACAAAAACAGTCAATTGTCAATGCATGTGTAAAAAGCACAATGGCATTGGAGCCCAACATTATCCAATACCTAAAATCTGGTATGTCAGACTATCTGATTGCTTCCTAGAATGTTCAAGAAGTTCTGATTGTATGATGACAATAAGCTGCACTTTATATTTAAAGGTATGGTCTGCCATTTGCATGCTTTCCTCTTTACACATGCTTTTTTTTTTTTACGTTTTCTTTATGCATGCTTTTGTATAGGTGTTTGCTAACATGCTATAATTTAGTTCTACAAATTGTGCCTTTGCTTACAACTAAGTCATGTCACAGGACAGTCTCCACTAATACACAAGTGTATTTTTTACAAGTTGAGTGGATGTTTTGACAACAGTGGTCTCTTTACAGAATGGCATCTACAGGAACAGGGGAGTAATATGATTATTTCCTTCTTCCGTCATAATAGAGATGCAGGGAGGAAAAGGCAACCCATGCCAACTCTACTTTTTGATTAACAATGTTCGATCCATAGATGGAATGTGTCTATGCCCCTTGCGAGTCCAATTGGTATTTGCTTTCATATTCAAGTAAGATATGTGACTACTCCCTGCTTAGTCTTGATTAAGTTTTTGGACAATTTTTGGCAGCTGATTTTTTTTCTTATTTCATGTAGGTCCATAAATACATATAAGTACATGCTGGAATTGGAATTGTACTGTTTATTCATAAAAGCTGTCATTGATCCATTGCTATAAGCTTTATCTAAGAATGAGGAGCAGCCATTACAGATGAAAGAGGTGTGGTTGCAATATGAGCTACTGGGACAGTCCTGAATCAAAACACACTAACCCCAAAATTTGCTCAATGTGTAGTTTTTTGCTGTTGTTTCTGCAAAAAAACAATATTTAAAGACCACCCATAGTATTGTTCCGAAAATGCTAGAAACAACGTGTAGTTTTTGTATCAAAAGTCTATGCATAGAAATTTGATAGTCCTGTTAATAAAATTCAATGCGTTGTTTTTGGGTGTTGTTTTTACTAAAAATAACATATGGTTTAACAGAATATCCACATGTGGTTTTTTTAAGTAGTAGTTGTTTTTAAGTATTGTTTTTACTAAAAATACATATGGCTTAACAGAATATCGACGTGGATAGTAGTTGTTTTAACTAAATTATATGTGGTTTAAGGAAATATCAACATGTGGGTTTTTAAAATAGTTGTTTTTAAATATGGTGCTTTTCAAATAAAGACACATAGTTTTAAAGAACTACATGTTGTTTTCGTGTATACTACCAAATAAAAAAGCATTATTTTAGCTAATTAAATATTGTCACGCGGCATTTTTTTAAAATTAAAAAAAAAATGTTTTTTTGCATAACCTTTTGGGAGTCGAACCCAAACAATCCCATAAGGCATTATTAAATTGCAATCCACATTAGATTAAAACATTATGTTTAAAATATTACATCAATGGTCAAGGTTTAAAACAATTAAATAGTTGTTAAGGTTCACAACATTTCGTGTCTATTTCTTTCCATCTGATTCTCAAACCAAATCAGTTAAAACAGTATTCCTTCCCAAATTTATAGAAATGTCTACAATTTTTCCTTTATCAGATTTTGTATTAAAGATCAGATAGACCAAATATGCTTCTAGAGCTGTGAAAGCACATCCGCTTCCTTGAATGCTCCATCAGGACCTATTCCTTCCATCTGACTGCACTATCCTTTCCGGATCTGTGCAAGCCCTAACCTGTCATACAGCCGAATCTTAGTTCTCCAAGAAAACTTTGGCAAAACAGGAAATCAAAAATAAGGTTACCTGACAAGAGCTCTTGGCAATCATTTTGCTCTTGGCTAAACACACGGACAAGAAGTCCTTCCTGCATACAAAAATATAAGTCTGAAAAAGAATAACAAGGGGATAAATATCAGAGGTAATAGAGATTCTTATCTGACATTGCCAACTGTTATGCGCAATAACTTCATTTTTTGCAAGCCTGGTTATGCTTGCTCGAAAGAAGCCAAAGCCAAACTTGGCTATGAACAAAGTACATAGCAGGATTTTCGCTGGTTCCAGCTAATAAAAATCCCCTGGCAGAGCAAATAAAATTAAAACACACAGACTAGGCATAAACACACTTCTGAAATCTACAAACATCTCTGAAATATGCTTCGTAGTGCTTTTTTCATAGTACCTTTGTATCAGAGTAAAACGGCCTGCAACAGAACCTCCAGCTTCCTGCTTTTTTGCCTCGAGCTACACAATAACTCCTCATACCTGTTCAAGAAGCAGCTTTAGGCCCATTAAATTGGGCGCCACACTTCTGATATGAATTATAGCGGCCGATGAGGTCGTGAAGAAAGCTGCCATTCGCCATAGCTGGAGGATTCAAGCCATTCGGCTTAGCTGGAGCCATTCGCCATTTTGAGCTGTTTGAACCGCATGTTTGAGCCGCCATTCGCCATAGCTGGAGTCGTTCGCCATAGCTGGGCGCAATAGTGGAATAGGCTCCATAGCTGGGCGCAATAGTGGAATAGCTGGGCGGCATAGCTCGAGCGGAACAGTCCCGTTAAGGCGGGAATAGTTCCCATGGTGGGTTAAGGCGGGAATAGTCCCGTTAAGGCGGTTAGGCGATGGAGGCAGGAAACGTCTCGTTAATTTGAACGACCAATAAAATGATAGGACCTGGATCAAAATCCAGGCCGTCCATTTTGGCATTAATCTCGGCCATTGAATACATGGGTTTCTTATGGTGTATTATGATTTATTGCTTGTATTATGGTTTATGGGCCGTTAGATGACGGCACCTTCTACAGAATATGTTGGCTAGGAAGATCCAAGCCACCGAATGGGGTCAGTATGGGGTCAAATTGACCCCAATTAATAGGAGCGCCCTTTGCACGGAACCATGGCTTGAAGCAAAATATAGAAGATTAATTGAAACTGTATCAACGACAATCATTGCAGCCTTCAATGGTGCAAATTCGACCGCCGCCATAGCTGTGACACTGCTCAACAGTTACAAAACTATAATTCTGATGGGTCTGGGCACAGCTAATAGAGCTAGAAACAGGGGAATCAGAAATGGAACTTAGGCTACAAGGTGAAGCAGAACTATATTTGTTCCTAGCAATGGTGTTACACCGCAGCTACGATGCTAGTCATTAATCACTTCCAACCATTTCAGCTTGCGGAGGAGCAAAGGGGAGCTTTTGGATTCATCAAATCCCTCGTCAAGGAAATTGAAGGCACCCTTTGCATCGATCCCAGCCTCAGAGAAGATGCGCAGGCATTTTGGCAATATAAAAACCAGACTGCAAAAAATTGCCCAGTCTTTTCCCCTTCCTCTCACTTCAAACGCATTCGACAAATTTCCCAAAGGCCTTCTCCCACTCCGATTTACCCAAACACCAATCCTTGCAATGGATGGACTCCACAAATAGCCGAAGATTTGAAGAAGCTACTGCAAATTTGAAAGAAGGACCTGCCCCTCCCCTTCATCGCCATGCCGCCACCTTCAGGATCCGGAATTGAAAAGCCGTTGGCTGCCCAACATGTGCCCAGGGCACACGCGCGATGCTGTCCACATGATGCTATCCACAATCTGACCTTAAGGAACAAAAAAATACGTCTTCTTCCCCAAAAGCAATCGCCCGGCGTCGACTTCATTACTAATTTAGATAACGAATCTGGTGAAAGACACCTTCACAATTCTAGAGTTATAAATATACGGTTCTTCATCGGGACCACATTATTATTAGATAGTATTGACATCAACTAAGGTCCAGATTCCACTACGCCATCCGTTCTACAGGGACGAATCGGGGAGCCACGAGTGTCCAATTAACACCATTGTTGGGATTCAGTCGCAGTCTGAAGTTCCCGATGTGGAGCGACATATCACAAAAGTTACAGCAGGGGGATCTTGCCAAGGTGACATTGGCAAATTTTGGGTGACATGACACCTAGGCTCCAACATGCCAAGGTGGCAAAAACATGCCACCTAGGCTCAAATATGCCACCTAGGCTCAAATATGCCACCTAGGCTCCAACATGCTAAGGTGGCTCAACCATGCCACGTGGGCTCCAACATGCCGATCTGGCTCAAACACGCCACCTAGGCCTCAACGTGCCAAGGTGGCTCAAACATGCCACCTAGGGTCCAATATGCCAAGGTGTCTCAAACATGCCACCTGGGCTCAAATATGCCACCTAGGCTCCAGCATGCCAAGGTGGCTCAACCATGCCACGTGGGCTCCAACATGTCAATATGGCTCAAACACGCCACTTAGGCTCCAACATGCCAACGTGGCTCAAACATGCCACCTAGGCTCCAACATGCCAAGGTGTCTCAAACATGCACCTGGACCCACATGGCATGTTTGAGCCACCTTGGCATGTTTGAGCCACCTCGACATATTGGACCCTAGGTGGCATGTTGGAGCCCGCATGGCATGTTTGAACCACCTTGTCATATTTGAACCACCTTGGCATGTTTAAGCCTAGGTGGCATGTTGGAGCCTATGTGGCACGTTTGAACCACCTTGGCATGTTTAAGCCTAGGTGGCATGTTGGAGCCTATGTGGCACGTTTGAGCCGCCTTGGCATGTTTGAGCCTAGGTGGCATGTTGGAGCCTAGGTGACATGTTTGAGCCACCTTGGCATGTTGGAGCCTAGGTGGCATGTTTGAGCCTAGGTGGCACGTTGGAGCCTAGATGGCATGTTTGAGCCACCTTGGCATGTTTGAGCCTAGGTGGCATGTTTGAGCCTAGGTGGCATGCTTGAGCCCACGTGGCATGTTTGAGCCAGCTTGGCATGCTTGAGCCTAGGTGGCATGTTGGAGCCAAGGTGGCATGTCGGAGTCTTTGTGGCATGTTTGAGCCACCTTGGCATGTTGGAGCCTAGGTGGCCTTGGAGCCCACGTGGCATGTTTGAGCCACCTTGGCATGTTTGACCCACCTTGGCATGTTTAAGTCTAGGTGGCATGTTGGAGCCTAGATGGCATTTTTGAGCCACCTTGGCATGTTGGAGCCTAGGTGGTATGTTTGAGCCACCTTGGTGTGTTGGAGCCTAGGTGGCATGTTGGAGCCCACGTGGCATGTTTGAGCCACCTTGGCATGTTGGAACCTAGGTGGCATGTTGGAGCCAGCTTGGCATGTTTGAGCCACCTTGGCATGTTTGAGTTCTAGGTGGCATGTTGGACCCGTGTGGCATGTAGGAGCCACCTCGGCATGTTTGAACCACCTTGGCATTTTTGAGCCTAGGTGGCATGTTGGAGCCTAGGTGGCACATTTGAGCCACCTTGGCATGTTGGAGCCTAGGTGGCATGTTGGAGCCCACGTGGCATGTTTGAGCCAAGGGGTCATGTTGGAGCCTAGGTTGCATGTTTGAGCCTAGGTGGCATGGTGGAGCCTAGGTGGCACATTTGAGCCACCTTGGCACGTTGGAGCCTAGGTGGCATGTTGTGAGCCACCTTGGCTTGTTGGAGCCTAGGTGGCATGTTGGAGCCTTTGTGGCATGTTTGAGCCACCTTGGCATGTTGGAGCCGAGGTGGCATGTTGGAGCCACCTTGGCATGTTGGAGCCTCGGTGGTATGCTGGAGCCTAGGTGGCATGTTTGCGCCACTTTGGCATATTGGAGCCTAGGTGGCATGTTGGAAACCGCGCGGCAAGTTTGAGCCACCTTGGCATATTTGAGCCACCTTGGCAAATTGGAGCTACCTTGACATATTGGAGCCTAGGTGGCATGTTTGAGCCACCTTGGCATGTTGGAGACTAGGCGACATGTTGGAGCCCACGTGCCATGTTGGAGCCACCTTGGCATGTTGGAGCCTAGGTGGCATTGGAGCCCACGTGGCATCTTTGAGCCACCTTGGCATGTTTAAGCCTAGGTGGCATGTTGGAGCCTAGATGGCATGTTTGAGCCACCTTGGCATGTTGGAGCCTAGGTGGCACATTTGAGCCACCTTGGCATGTTGGAGCCTAGGTGGCATGTTGTGAGTCACCTTAACATTTGTAGCCTAGGTGGCATGTTTGAGCCTTAGGTGGCATGTTGGAGCCCAAGTGGCATGTTTGAGCCACCTTGGCATGCTTGAGCCTAGGTGGCATGTTGGAGCCAACCTTGGCATTTTGGAGCCAAGGTGGCATGTCGGAGCCTTTGTGGCATGTTTGAGCCACCTTGGCATGTTGGAGCCTAGGTGGCATGTTTGAGCCTAGGTGGCATGTTGGAGCCCAAGTGGCATGTTTGAGCCACCTTGGCATGCTTGAGCCTAGGTGGCATGTTGGAGCCAACCTTGGCATGTTGGAGCCAAGGTGGCATGTCGGAGCCTTTGTGGCATGTTTGAGCCACCTTGGCATGTTGGGGGCCACGTGGCATGTTGGAGCCACCTTGGCATGCTGGAGCCTAGGTGGCATGTTTGCGCCACTTTGGCATGTTGGAGCCTAGGTGGCATGTTGGAAACCCACGGCAAGTTTGATCCACCTTGGCATGTTTGAGCCACCTTGGCATTTTGGAGCCACCTTGACATATTGGAGCCTAGGTGGCATGTTTGAGCCACCTTGAAATGTTGGAGCCTAGGTGACATGTTGGAGCCCATGTGCCACCTTTGAGCCACCTTGGCATGTTGGAGCCTAGGTGGCATTGGAGCCCACGTGGCATGTTTTAGCCACCTTGGCATGGTTAAGCCTAGGTGGCATGTTGGAGCCTCGATGGCATGTTTGAGCCACCTTGGCATGTTGGAGCCTAGGTGGCATGTTTGAGCCACCTTGGTGTGTTGGAGCCTAGGTGGCATGTTGGAGCCTGCATGGCATGTTTGAGCCACCTTGGCATGTTTGAGTCTAGGTGGCATATTGGAGCCGAGGTGGCATGTTGGAGCCCGGGTGGCATGTTTGAGCCACTTTGGCATATTTGAACCACCTTGGCATGTTTAATTAAGCCTAGGTGGCTTGTTGGAGCCTATATGGCACGTTTGAGCCACCTTGGCATGTTGGAGCCTAGGTGGCATGTTGGAGCCCACGTGGCATGTTTGAGCCACCGTGGCATGTTAGAGCCTAGGTGGCATGTTGGGGCCCACGTGGCATATTTGTGCCACCTTGGCATGTTAGAGCCCACGTGCCATGTTAGATTGAGTGTGGCATATTTGAGGCCTTCAAGAAATGCCTATATGATGCCAAACCAGTGTCTATCTTTGGTTCTTCGTATCATTGTGTCTTCTACAAGTTGCCAAGTGATGGATGTCTTCAAGTTTCACGCTCTACAAGCTCGCACACACACACATGTATGAAGTCAAATGCTAGTGAGTGTGTCAAGCATGCATGATCAATTTTCACGCTCTACAAGCTCACACAACACATGTATGAAGTCAAATGCTAGTGAAGTGTGCCAAACATATATAACTCTTGTATGCTGCCATTTTGTGGCAGTAAGGCATGTGGACAACTTGATCGTACATGAATTATTAGAAAACCTTAAAAAACCACACCTCAAAAAAACACTACCTTAAAAAACAACACCTGAAAAGAAAACATCCCTTCAAAAAACCATACCGCCTGAGAAAACAACACATCCTTAAAAAAGAGACTACACCTCCTTTAGAAACCACCCATTCTTTAAAAAAAAAACTACGTATCCTTCAGAAAAACTACAGCATATCCTTGGAAAACCACACCCCCATATAACTACGTGTACGTTTTTTTCAAATCTTCAAAAAGACAACGCGTATTTTGTTTTTACTGTTGTTTTCAGCCGTGGACCAAATGTTGGGGTTGTAGTGAAATAGTTCATCTCTTCTTCCTGAGTATGATTATGTTCTCCACACGATGAAGAATATTAAAAGAAAAGGTTTGTGTATACGCTTAGCAAGAACAACTTTGCATAGAGGATAGTATTTTTTCCCTTATCATGTGCCTCTGCTAGCATTACAGTGTTCATGCTTCTGTATCAACTGAAATTCATCTTCAGTACTATGCATCTTTCCATCTATGACATTTAGCTTCCTCTTAGTCATCTTGCAAAAATGCACGGAACTTAGATGCTTTACTTGGGCACTTAACGGCCCTTTCTACAGTTGATTTGGTGAGTTGGATAATGGCCACAAGTTAGAGATGTCAACAAGATATGTTTGGTGATGTGCCTGGCTTTGAGGTAAAATCTTTAGAAAGATGAGGGCTTGCATACACTTTGGTAGTAATTATCCCTCAAATTGTATGCCTTGCTACTCTTGATCTCAACAATCTGTCATTGTCCCTGTTAATGCCAGATATAGTACAAGAGATGTTAATGCCAGATATAATACAAGAGATGTTAATGCCAGGTACAATACAAGAGATGTTGGTGCACGAATGTGCCACTGTCCATGTTAATGCATGATGGTATGATCTTGCAAAAGTGCATAGATCCATGGACCCATTAGTTCCAGCAAGGAACATATGATTGTGAGAAAGAAATATCCGTCACTTCATTTGTAATCATGCTAAATCCACATCATACAAGTCTGTATTGCAGTGTCTTATTGTCAGGCGCGCTCGTGAAAATATATTGATGTCATGCGTGGCGGTGGAAAGTCTTAGCTATCTAAAGATGTAACTAATTTACCACTTTCTCTGGAGCTATAGTGACAATCACAAATATAACTCTTCAAAAGTCGCATGACTTTTGAGTTCTGGCATAAAGATTGGCTTGGGCACTTAACTGCGCCTTCTACATTTGATTTGGTGGGGTATTCAACGAGTTGGATAAGGACCAGCATGAGGTAAAATGTCCAAGAAGAAGATGAGAGCTTGCATACAGGCTTTATACAAATGAGCAATCACACCTATTGTGTAGAGGATTACACTTCGGTATTACGTATCTCTCAAATTGTATGCCACATAGAATACAAGAGATGTGTGCTTGATACTCTTGATCTCAACAATCCGCCATTGTCCCTGTTAATGCCAGATAGAATACAAGAGATGTTGCTGCACAAATGTGCCACTGTCCATCATAATGCCAGATGGCATGATACACGATTTCATTTCTATTTGGAGCACGGAGTCATACCTTAGTGTCCTCAAGAGATGTTGCTGCACAAATGTGCCGCTGTCCATCATAATGCCAGATGGTATGATACACAATTTCATTTCTATTTGGAGCACGGAGTCATACCTTAGTGTCCTTAGCAGTTGTTTTGTCAATATTGTAATATGTGAGTGTCCACATTAGTGGTCCTGCTCTCAAAAAGCTGATTTGCATAAACGTTTGGTGCTTTAGATTGTCCTGATTAATGTGTACAGATAAAAAATGTCATTGTTTTGCATCATTTTTTTTTTCAGATAAGAGTAGGTTGGAGAATTGGACATGGTATATTGGCTGAACTCGCAAGTAATTCTCCATGGTATATTGGCTGGACTCGCAACTAGCTCTACATAAGTTGTCACCAAATGGGTCACCAAAAGCTTTTCTTCGATTAGCACTTTATTGGTTTTTGCCATCCGGCACAATGTTGAGCTACTTACAACATCTTTTAATATGTACATTACCAAGTTTTATGTACGAAAAGGTAGTATAAAATTTTATAAAAGTTCATTCGTAAGAGACATTATATGGAACAATGCGAACTATTTTCCAAACTAAATAATAATTCTCACAAATGAACATGTTGTTTATCACGTTCTTCCCTTTGTGCAACATGCAAGCACATATGTAGATATCACCAAGGACATAAGTGGTTTCCTCAACACCCTAGGTTTGTTGCACAAACTACAAAAGAGAATATTGCATCTTAACTATTTGTATATATACATCCATCTTTATAGCATCCTCAACTGGCGGTGACTTTATCTACGTCCGATTTGGGTTATCCCCGAAAAAATTGAAACTTAATATAGTTTCAATATGGAAACTATATTTAGTTTCCAGGAAACTATGTTCAGTTTCTCTTGAACTCTTTCTATCCTTGACTTTTTCGTTGAATTTGCTGTCTTTTTCGTTGAATTTGCAATGATTTCAGTGGCAATGATTTCTGTTTGTGTATCTTTTCCATTTAATGCACCAATTTTTTCATCCGGCAAAGATTTGAAGCTAAATTTTGAGGGCAAAGATTTGGAGCAAGATTTTGAGCGCATGCCGCTCTCGCCTTGATCTTGGTATGTTGATCTTGTTCTTGTTGATTGTAGATTTGATTTTTTTTTTTTTTTTTTTTTTTTTTTATATTCAAACACCTGTTCTAGTGTCGGTTTTCATTCCCTATTCTCATCTCACAAAATCTGTTTTCATCTGGCTGTTCTATTCTGCATCCTTCGACCAAACTGAAAAATTTGCCCCAAAAAATTGCTCTTCCTTTGCTACAAAAGGGAGAAAAACAGATAGGAAGATAAAATGGCTAAGATGGTGCCTGGCTGGAGTCCTAATTAGAGGACACCGGGAGCATGGTAGAAGCTAAGGGGAGAGGAGAGCCGGGTTTTGCAGAGAAAAAGGAAGAGCAAAAAGGATTTTGCAGAGAAAAGGGAAGGATATGGCCTGTCGGAGCTCCGTCTGTTAAGTGAGTAGGATTTTAGGGCATTTTGTTCTCTCGATTTTGGCCTCGATTTGGGCCATCTGCATGGCATTGAAGCTTTGGAAGTGATGAGAAATCGAAGCCGCCCTCCAGCTAGTCCTACTTGTTTTTGCAAGCGTTGTTCTGGTTGATCATTTGGACACATCGATCCAGCCATTCAAACCTGATTTTTTACAGCTCATTTCTGATGCTACTTTCGTTTTGCTTTGTCAAGCAGGATACGGATTAACCCAGCTGCATTTGAGATGCGTCCAGGTGTTGACAGAAGAAGAAAAATAAACACTGGAACGCATACTCTGTCACATAATTTAACCAAACTGTTTGCAAATACATGAGTTTGCAGTTCCCATATCAAGCTAACAGGCATAGCGGATAAGAAGTGACAGGGCTAACATGTAGGTGCCTCAATTCCAGGATTCACAAGGCAATCCAGGCCATCACGAAGGAGAATTATTAGAACCAAAATTCAATCCAAAATTTGAGCCCATATAGATGGTGAGACAGGCGGCTCATGAAACCGAGTCTTATGTTGATTACTCCTGTACTACAAGACCTATTTCGTTTGGCATCCCGCCCTCTTTGCCTCCAAATAGAGCCAGGATAATCAGGAGGATTATAAGAGCTATGCAGCCAAATGGCAAAATAATTTAGAAGGGGATGAACCCTCCTGCACTTACAAATTTGCCGAAACTATGGCGAAATACACAGAGCTTATTCAAATTAGAAACTTTGGAAACCTAATGTAATATCAAGGAAAACTTAATGTAGTTTCTTTGGAAACCTAATGTAGTTTAAGTTTCTTTGGAAACCTAATGCAGTTTCAAATTCAAAATATTGGGTACTCCTCACGCTAAAAAGACACCATTAATGCATTTGGGAACACAAACTTCCATAAGATCTTACATATGTGCATATAATCTTGAAAATGTGCCACAAGATCTTACACACGTGCCTTTCATTTTAAAAAGCGGAAACCTTATAGAGTTTTTCCAAAAGTAACTACGTATAGTTTCTATAAAGGAAACCTTACAAGGTTTTCACTAGAGGAAACCTAACATAGTATCCATGGAAACTTAATACAGTTTCAATGGAAACTTGATGTAGTTTCTTGGAAACTACATACATCAAGTTTCCGTTGAAACTACATTTAAGTTTCAACGAGAAACCCTATGAGGTTTCCGAAGAACTCCAACCTTTCCTAGTTGCAAGCATGCTTTGTCTTTGTCGAGCTGTCAATTGTGACCTAAACTTTTTTTTGGCCCCTTTCAATCTGGTGCTGCCATATCTGTAGAAACAGAATTCGAGTATATACTGGACGCGCCAAACCATGCTGTTGGTGGCCTCTGTTTTTACCAACAACAGAACATCTCATGCCAGCAATCGACATTAACAAACTGATCGGTCTGTTCCTAGGATCCACCATTTCTTGTTCAGGCAATAAACTGGGCGGCCTGTTTCTAGAATCCACCTCTTCTTCTTCTTCAGGAACAACAAGAAGAATCCAAAGGTGGGTTTACTGTTTCTATTCTTCTATTCTTCTATATATCTCTGTACTGCATCGCAAATAGCTTACTTAGGTCCTAGGAATTTATTGGTGGTTCCATCCAAGCCTCCAAAGCAGCAGATGTTTGATGTCTCGAGATTGCTCATTCCTTGTTCACAGGTTTCCCTCACAGTGGAAAAATGGACGTGTTCTTCTACCAAAGGCCCCCATTCCTATTTCTTTACATTAGCTCTGTATTCTTAAGCACCAGCTGCATGTTCCAGTCTCGTGTCCTGTAATTATTTTACTACACAATTTAAACAATGTTTACATTTGAGTAACCTGTTTTGTTTCTTCTACATCTTCCATAGAGAACCTGCAGCATGCGCTTGTAATTCAAGTGCAAAAATTAATTCCTGAGAGCATAATTCTTAACTGCTCCTTTTTTATTCCTTTTTATTCCTGTAGTCTTCATCGCCTTTGATGCCATATACTACCTTCTTTCTTATGTAACATGTTTATTCTACCTTCTTTCTAATGTAACATGTTGTTTATGAACCATCTGCAGGAAACTACAAGTTTAGATTTTGGCAAAATAGGTCGGTAGGTGGGGATTAGGTCGGAAAAAAATCCCCACGTAGGTTGGCCCAACTATGTTTGCAAGTGAGAACATAAAAATAGATTTTAGAATATATGATGATAGTGGTAGAAAGACATCATATGGTTATCGTTCAGAGACCACAAGAGTAAAACTTGGTTGGGTTCGAGACAAAGGCGAAGTAGATGAAGCACTGACCGAGGCTGACTCATTGCTATTTATGTACACAAGGGATTGCATTTGAGGCAGGGGCTCATTTCCTTTGAGGATATTGCAGCATCTTCTCATGCTAGGCCTGTGGTGGGGATCTTCTTGGCAACATAATAGCCCCAGTAACAAAATTGTTCTCATCTCTCCTCTATCAAAAGAAATCTCCAACTTTGGATCTGCAGCATCCAACAATTTGCCCTCTTCATGCTTTAGCCATATCCACTCCAACAAGAACTTGCCTTGAACTGTATCTAGCACCTTCCTTCCAGATCCAACCTCCAGAATCAATATCCCGAAACTGTAAACATCAGATTTGTCACTTGCTTTACCAGTGTATACCAGCTCTGGAGCTATGTATCCAAATGTACCTGCCGTCGTCATGGTTTCTTCTGTTTTATCATAATCCAAGAGTTTGGCCAGTCCAAAGTCACCCAAATGTGCTCTAAAATTGCTGTCGAGAAGAACATTGGATGCTTTCACATCCCTGTGCACGATCTTTTGCTCCCATCCTGTGTGGAGGTAGGCAAGCCCTTCTGCAACTCCCAACACTATGTCATAGCGCTGTTGCCATGAAAGAAAGTTGGAGGTGCTAAATAGGTACTTATCTAAGCTGCCATTGGGCATGTAATCATAAACCAAGAGCAGTTTTTCCTTTGTATGGCACCAGCCTGTGAGGCTCAAAAGGTTACGATGCCTCAGATGACTTATTACAGAGAGCTCTGCAACTAATTGCAGCTCTTGTGCAGTTGTTTCTTGAAAGAGCACTTTCACAGCTACTATATTACCATCTGGCAAAACTCCTTTATAAACTTTACCAAATCCTCCCTTCCCAAGCATCTCTTCTGTGCTGAAATTCTTGGTGGCTGCCTTCAGTTGTGAATATGTGAATTTGGTGATAGGCAGCCGAATTTTTTCATTTGAACCCTCCATTTTCCTCCTTTTGTAGCATATACATCCTGCAGCCAGCAATGAAATGCAAATGAGTGCAGCAAAAAGAGCAGCTAGCACTGGCATAAGTATGTTATTTTTCTTCTTTACATTTCCCATAACAGGTGGTGAAGGTCCAAAAGAGCTTGGGCCAGTAACAGGTGGTGGAGCTCCAAAAGAGCTTGGGCCAGTTGCAGTTGAGATGATACTAAAATTCCAGGAATACAACCTGTGCAATTCATCGGAATTAGCTCCTGTTGCAGCAGAAAATCCTACATACATGGCATCCTGAATCACTTTGCCGAGGTCAATTTCCAAGCTGAGTATTATAGTCTCTGGTTTTGTGGTATTCCTTGATAATCTGACTTGGAGTAAATTGCTTGCTGCCATGTAGTCTATCCATGCCGTCAGGGTAAGGTTTTTACTTAACTTCAAGTCGTCTGGTGGAACCACAGTTGCTATAGATGTTAAGTTATTCACATCTATTCCGATATGTGCGTCAGCTGGGTCCTGAAACTCTGCATTTCGAAAGGTATCAAATTCTACTGCAAGCAAATGGTTGCGTGAGTCCCCATTTAAGGATGAATTAAGAAGCCCGAGAAAACCTCCGCTGCTATTTGCAAGTGGCCCTGTATTACTAGGGGACATAATGAAGGCCATTCCATCTGCTGGGTAATAGCTTGTAGTATATTGCACAATTTGAAACGTGAAGGAAGTGCTAAAGGAAAGAAGTTGGCTGGAGTTGGTTGAATCGAACAGGTGCACTGGATCAGTGTAGTATAGACGGGAAGTGCTGAACTGACCATTAACTGTGAGCTCGATATGATCAGGATACTGAGTTGCATCCCCTTTATAAGTGAGCAAATTTTGATGTTGAGAATCGAGGGTGAGAGAGAAGTTTTTTGAACGGGCAAGCATTGGAAAGAGGAGGATGAGCAAAATGCTAAGAGTGCTGGTCTGTGTAAAAGGGTGAGCCTTTTTACATGACGGTGATGGCGCCATCTTTGCATGTAAACCCAGCCTAAGCCTTAGAGGCATAATGGGCTAATTCTCTGCTGCTTCAATTCTGCAACTACTAGGCTACTAATTACTAAAGTAATATAGAATAGATTTTCTAACCTCCGCTAATATCATTATTGGGTCAGTGTGTAATCTGCCGTTGCCACGCTGCATTCGTTAAAATCCTGGAGTGATAATTGGCTTGGCACAGCAGATTCTTGGTTGCCTGTTTAACCCGGTGAAGATTGCACAAACAGCCTTGGACCTTTGAGCGTGACACTGAATAGGCTGCCGGAGTTTGAAAGGAAGCTGTGTCCGATTATTTTAGAAGCTGCGTTCAGAAGCAATTACTTCAGGGAATGAAGGAAAAGCTGAGTCCAATCTGTGCTTCATGGTTAGCCATAGAACAAAAAACTTCCCCAATTATGATATTGACTAAGCCGTGACTGCCAACAGAACAAACTATGATACTATTAAGGGTCAGGGATTCTTGTTTGCTAATGGGCTGCTCCCGCTGCCGTCAGCCATGCCGTCAGCCACGGGACAAACAAGGAATAGACTTTCTAAGCTCATATAGAATAGAATGGACAAACAAGGAATAGACTTTCTAACCTCATATAGAATAGAATAACTACGTATATTTTCCATGATGCTAAAACCTGTGGCTAATACTCAAGGCTTGGGTGATAATACCTCATATAGAATCGAATAGAATAAATAACTTCGTTTGACAAATGAAAACATATTTTCCATATGTTAAAACCTTTTTTTTTTGTGGCTAATGCACAAGGCTTGGGAGATAATAAGATGGGCCAAGGCTACGTTACCATGACCATAATCGGGCTTTGAAGGTGTTAAAGGTGTTAAATTGCTTTGAATCGGGCTTTGACAAATGTGCCTTGTGTTAAAGGTGTTGACTGCAGCTTTCAAAAATCCTCTTGTCACTTTTGAAGTCAATTGCACTTTTGAAGTCAACTAGCGATAACTCTGCCATGTGTTAAAGGTACAAGAAATTTATCGCGGCGGCCAAGGCCGCCGCGAACATTTCTCTAGTTCTAAACCTGTGCAGTAGGAAATCATTATTACTGTCTAGGTTTAATGAATTTGTCAACTAGATTTGCATGGTATTCGCAGACACACGGCACATGATTATGCCACATGCAGTCAAATTCGATACATTATTCTTTGCACTTCATATAAAAGTTTTCCCCATTCTATATTTATTCCAATTGATATGCCTTCGCAAGTTTCATTTTTTTGTGAAGGACAATAAGAAAAACAATATGTTAAGATCTCTTATGCATGATATCTGCATGACATGTTCCATGCTATCAAGGTTTTGCTTTTAGATTCATGAGTCATAAGAATTGATAACAACAAAAAGTTAAAGCATGGAGGAACATGTGCTAATGTATGTTCTCATTCTTGATGCCCAAGTAGAGGTGAGTAAAATAAAATTGAAAAGAATGTGTCCCCCCCTTCATAATCAATAAACTTAACTGCTTGGAACGAACTGACCTTAAAAATATAGACAACAAAAAATCTCTTTGGTGAGGCATCGGATCGAGTAAAATTCCATTGGACTGGTGCTTTTCTTTTGTGATGCTTTTGTTCCATTGTAAAGATATATGCTTCCCTCTTTTTGTGGACTATAGTTCATATGTGATGCAGTGATGCAAGATCCTTATAGGCTATTCATAGGCTTGTTTAATATGTTAAAAACAGAGAAAAAAGAGCTGAACCCATAGTCTGGAAGGACCATACCTCCCAATCCGCCTGCATCATGCACTGTCATGCTTTTCTCTGCATCGGAGATGCAATCCATTTGACAGAATACAATTTCCCCCGCACTATATCAGGATTTAAAAATCCGGGCAAGCAGCGGGATGATGGATTGAGAAGGGGGGATTTTTGGCGGGAACCCAGAGCAACTACGGCAGGGAAGGATCGATCCATGGTGCTAGCTTCGACAGTAGCTATCCATAGAGCATCATTTCCGACGCTGAGAAGGGAGGGGCCATCATTTCTGATGAAAACCACGACGCAGCAAAGAACCACGAAAAGAAAAGAAAAAAGAATAAACGAAGCATCGGTCGGTCTGCCTGCGGCAGAACCCAGAAATATTAGCATACGGATTTAGATGACCCAAAAGCTTGAAAGGTAGACTGAGACATGCCACATAATATAAGGCTCTGCCGAAGTTGAAGAATAGGCTTGACCTTATCCGCCAAGTAAGAGTTTATCGTAGCCTAAACTGTGTCAAAAGGCAAGAAATCTGGTCTGCAAGCAACCTGGGCCTTGTCTTCGGTCCATTGCTTGGTTCTCATCCGTTGCCTCAGCAGCTTAAATATTCAGCCGCCGATTTGCTTCCTCAGTCCGGAGGCTCCAATCCAATTGCGCCCTATTAATCTTTCTTGATTCATAGATTCGTACCAGTTTGAAGCACCCTAGCAGCGATCTGCAGCGTTTAAAATTCTTTTGAAGTGTTTTGATTCTTGGGTTCTTGTTCTTCCTCTGTTGAATTGAAGCGTTCTTGGATCCGATTCTTAGAAAACGATTGAATTTCTGACTTGGGTTTGGACTGATCCGACATGGATGTTCTTAGCCCTTGGGATTCTCGGTTACATTCGAGACTACAAAATGGGTTTGCGAAATCAGGGCTAGATCTTTCTGTTACTCCGGCGCCCATGGATATACAGAACAGGGTAATGGAAGAATGTGTCTAAGCAACAACAGAATAGACAGGCCTGCTCCAAATTAGAAGAGCTCCAAAGTTGACGCCGGTCGCCCTAGCTTGCGCAGCGGATCCACGAAGATCTTCTGCAATTCCGGAAGGAACAGGGTGTAGAACATGGCCCTTTTTTTCTATGCGACGTGTCAAAAAAAATTCCATAGAAGTGTTGCGCACTAAAAATGCTAACGTGTCGTGATCATAGAGTCGTCCCCTAATAATTATATATGTTAAGATAAGTTGGAAGGGTACGGCCCACCAGTGACGAAATTTGTGTTAAAGGGACAAGAATTTGTAACTTCGCCGCTATTGTGTGCTTTAAAAAGCCATATGGAAAAATACTGTTGAGAATAAAAAGAAGATAGCATATATCATGTATATCTTATATCATGTATATAATGAGGCACATCTTTCAATTGTTTAGTGTATACGAGGAGGCACATCTTTCACCTGTCCATTCAGTAACTTCTAATATAATATGCTATTAGATCCCAATAAGTAGGGCTCGAAAATAATAATATGTCTAACCAGTTGCTGCTTGGTATTTGAGGCTAAGGCCCTTTTTCCACACTAGTCGCAAAATATGACCATATATGACACTATTTGTGACTCCAGGGCTAAAAATGATAATACTTGCTTTTCCACTGCATGGTAGTCATAAAATATGACACCACGAAAATACTAGTGGAAAATATATGTATTCAAATAAGACTAGGTGTCTTATCTTACGGCGGCGGAAATCCCCTGGAATAAAATAAGACCCCATTTACAATCCAAACCTATTCTGAGCCTCTTAGGCCCTTTTTCCACATAGCCACAAAATATGGCTAATATGTTGTGACTCCAGGGCTAAAAATGAGATACACAAATTTCAGGGCTAAAAATGAGACACACAAATTTAAACTTACTTTTCCACTGCGTGGTAGTAAAAAAATATGATACCACTAAAATACTAGTGGAAAAGCATGAAAAATAGTTATATATTTGAATAAGACATGTGTCTTATAAAACGGCGGGGGAAATCCCCCAAGAATAAAATAAGACTTAATCCGAACCTAAATAAGTTATGTCTTATTTTTGTAGTGGAAAAGTGATCTACTTTTAAGACAATAGGTGGTTAAACATCATTGAATAAATTAATGTGACTTTTAGAGGTAAGACTACCGTGGAAAAAGGGCCTTATTTTCATTGTGGAAAAGTAATTTTCTTTTAGGACAATAGGTGGCCAAACATCATTTGATAAAATATGTGACTTCTAGAAATAAGACTACCGTGGAAAAAGGGTATAATAATAATTAAGATTAAATAGTTTCAAAATTGTATCTGTAGGTCAAGCTATCATCTCAATAATAGGCAAGGCTGATGCACCCCACACATCCATCGTACAGCTTCGTTAGAGTGAAAAATTAGTAATTTCGGAACGACAATTGCATGCCTGTATAAACTTCATATATCGGGTTTGGCTGGGCAAGCTGAGACCGATCAAACAGTAGCCTATGAACTGCAAAAAGGAAACACTCAACAAAGCAAATCATTTGAGCACATTTTTTAGCTCAATATAAGCATTCTGGGATTTGAAAATAGCTTTTTCCTAGCAATTATGCATCATATATATATCATAATATGCTCGTTCTGGGACAACATCATATGATATAGAAATAGACAATTCAAGAATGAATAGTTTAACAGTATGATTCCTTCATCAAGCATAGATAGGTGTTGCAAGATGTACCGAAATAATCTGCTTGTATCGTCAGTTCTTTTCAATACTGTCAGATTTTGAGTTTGCTATTGGCTCCACAAAATCCTAGCTTGCATTTACATTTGGCAGATGCATGGCCTCCAGTGTATTATAAAACAGGGATAGCAAAGTGATAAGCACAAAACTCTAGATATTGCTTACCCGAGTAACCTATCCAAGCATACCACATGGTGTAATCGATCAAACTTGGAAACATAAAATAGTGAAAGGTCTACATGGCTCTGCAAAACATAACATGCTTAGCCATTAAACCCGCAAAGGAACAACCAAAGAAACCATTATATATCTAGTTGTGGTCGTGAGTGTATGGGGGGTTTCTTATTTTCTTGCCTATTTGCACAAAGATCTGGTCTGCATAGAGATAGATTGTATTCCACCAATCTTGGCTTAATCAATTGAGAGCCTAGGAAATATTTTAATTGATGCAAAGACAAACTCGAAATCCGAAATAAAATTGTCCTGCTGCATGTTTCCCTTGGGACAGTTACATTGCATTTCAACCATCAACTCCTGGTGATGTGTGTCAAGTTGAATTTAGGGGCACCAAGATATCTACCAGTTTCAGAATCACACCTCTGACACATGCCATAAAGGACCTTATAAACAGCATTAATGCCCCATAACTTAGCAAATTGCAATTGATCAAACCTAGCAAATTGCAATTCATCGAAATGACAATATTGCATGCCTCATAAAATGTAGCAATTCAATGGCCTCAGCATCTGTGCGTACTTAACATATATAGTTTCTACAAGGTTTGAAATGTGGTAGATAAATCTTTACATTGCCTAATGTTAAAATTAAAATTGATCTTTCTACACTTCAAAGTCAAAATGTGCTATAAAACGATAGCAAACATTTCTATACCACGAAGGCACAAGAAGATAGAATGCAACCACAATGCCCGAGTGCCAAATCCTAACCAATTTAATGATCAGCAAGATAAAATAGCTTCAACTAGTATCTATTCTTTTTTGAAGCTTTGCATCTGGTCATGGTTCTAAGGAAGCTTATCAATTTACTTTATATACCACTCACAAAAGCTGCAGAAACTATTGCTCGATAAGAAGCAATTTTAGACCATGATAATGTATTTTAGTTATTTAGAACACGTCCAGCCTTATTTCAACTGAGATGTTGCTTGTTTTCGTATCATGAAGTTTTCTAAATCTACAATTCCACAGTCCACTGAACCGTTTCTAGGTGTCAAAACCCACCGCTAATTTTTTATCTTCTGTGTAGCATACATGTATTTTGGCTCGTCTCCTAGAAATTTTTATCATAAACTGAAGAACTCTAAATGAGCAAAAATTGCTTACGCAATGACATAACAGATTGATGTACCTCTATGTTCTCATCTCCCCCATCATAATCCTGCATGGAAGTGCCTTGTCTGTCAGGATTGCCACTAAAGCTATAGTACTTGGTGTTGATAAAAAAGCTATAGTACTTTACCAAGGAGATAAGGCACCGCCGTCAGACGAACGAGCGAGACGCATGCACGTACGCAGCACGCAGCACGCATGCAGGCATGCAGGGCATGGATGAGATGGATGGATGGATGGATGGATGGATGGATGGATGGATGGATGGATGGATGGATGGATGGATGGATAGATAGATAGATAGATAGAAAATTTTCAAACAATAAGCTGTATAGATTGAGAAGAATATTAATACGATTAAAAAGGCTAGCGAGATACATAGTTGAATTGCCAATCATTAGTTAAAGGAAAAATGGGGGAAACATTATCCTTCTAAAATACTTACTTCTAGGCCAAAAAATGAAAGAAAACAATGTTAAAGTTATGAAATAATAATCACACAAGCAAGCACACCAAGTAAACATAGAGATGAATTTAGAACTCATGATCTTCCATATGATTTAGGATCAAATATATAGTAGATACAATAAGGCGATTCCAAGATTCATGCCTCAAAAGACTGGAGCGCAAGAGCATCTTGGCCATAATGTGCATATCCAGCGGGGCGGGAATAATGTGCCTCGAAGTTAGCGCTATCTAATCGCAACATCCCAATTAATTTTCCGCAGCCAGAGGGACCTTCCATGAAGCCGCTCCCCCAACACTAATGCTACAACTAGACAATGCATCCAGTCAAAACAAGAATAGGTATGTATCCTTGTATCTTTCGTACCTAGTATATCTTGGCGTATGTGAGGAGATAGAGTTAGGTTTCATGATGCGGGGTCATACACATGAGGGTATTGACACTTTGTTTGGGAACTTCTCCTCGACTCTGACGAAAGCTGAGGAGCTAACCATGCCCAAATTGCTATATGGACTCCACACATGCAACTTGAATGCACCTGTGTCTTGTATTGTTGACAAAGTGCTAGACTGGAAGGGGTTCATAGAAGGGTGCATCCCTGATGGGGATGATAGATTGACTGGTCACACTATCCCCTTCACTTTCAAATTTGCTATGAATGGTGAGTGGTTGTCATGTACTACAAAATCCATCCATGTTTCTTGGATTGATTGCCTACTACTGGAAGGAGAAGGCAGAAGGTCCATGATGCCGGTCGAAAACCCCAAGTTGTTCACATCGATGACTTCAATGAAAGCCCTTGGCCAGCTATGAAATGCTATCCACAAATATATCCTGCATTGGATTGCAATTTCAACAAGCAAGAAGGGCACTCCAGAGATAGCTAACTATTCAACACAATCTATGGCCACGATCGAATATTGAATGGGCCTTTTACAGAAGCTAGGAAAGATCGCATGCACTGAAGGTAGTTATGAGAACTTTTGGCCATGCACTAGCAAGAACAAGCTCAACTACTTGATATGATGGTAGTAATGAATAAGCATCACTCCTCCCTATGTTGGTCCTCTGAAGAACAAACCCAAACCAGAATTCAATCTGTTCAAAGATTTGAAGAAGGGTATGTTTATTATGGCGCACCCTAATGATGTGTTGTGCCCCACTTGGGTAGGGTACACTACTGAAGAGCCCCAAATGGATGATAAGAAGGAGAATTTCGAGACTATCTAGGTGATTTGGTGGGAATCTGTCCTTTGAGGGACCAAGTGTACCCAACCAATTATGTTAATTATTGGAAGAAAATATGGAGGCCAACAACTACTACTGACCGCATTGAGCTAGAGACTATCGACTATGCTTGGGCTCCATCAAAAAGGAAGAAGCTCCCCAAGACTGTCAAGATTCTCGTGTTTGTCGATGAAGCATACACAACACTCACCAGGGATGTCAGCTAGTGTATGAAAAATGTCATTGAAGCAGGAATCTAAAAAATGATCCGTAAAGTCAGGTATTGTCCAAAAATAATGAAATTGTGCTTTTTGCAAGCGGTGTTATATTATTATTGCACACGTTCCTTATTACTTAAGCTGTAAACACTTTGTCCATGTGCCCAAGTGAGCAACAGGCAAGAATTACCTCAATAGATACCAATCCATCTCTCTCCATTTCAAATGGAAAACTGATCCAATCAGAGTAAGAAAGAACCTTGTTTTTCCTTGGAACAGCCCAGTCCATCCTAAGATCAAAGCTTTCATGTGGCAGCTTTGGCACAAAGCTTTAGCCACTAATAAGAAGAGATGGAGGTTGGGTATGTCTAATACTAATATTTGTGTCAGATGTTGCAGGATGGGAAGATGAGAACCATCTCTTTAGAACCTGCTTGTGGGATGAATGGATTCTACTAGAATTGGCCAAGATGGAATTTCAAATACCCAACTTAGATACTATGACAACCACTAACTTCTCTCTTCCCAAGAACGCCTCGGACTGGAGAATTTATGGTCTTCTGTAGAGGATCTGGAAAGGGAGAAATTATCTCATATTCAAGGAGGAAATCATTTGGCCACAAACTATCATTGAGCAAACCAAATATGATATTAAGTGGATTATAGAAATTTTCGGAAACCAGAATTAATACTCTAATGTGTCTCTGGGTGATTACAGGTAACACCCTGATCATGTTCAAGAAACTGAAGTGGAGGATAATGAATCTCCATTCAAATGCCCTCTGGCACACTCAGTTCGGGATCGAGGTTCCTATTGTGCATGAAGATAGATGTCACTGTAACTACGCATGTAACACAAACTATGATGCAAAAAGGCAGAGTCGATTTAATCCAGGAAAAGCCCACATGTGCAATTGCCATTTTTGTCTTTTCATACTTGCTACTAAAGGATGGGCAGGAAAGGTCACTCTACACAGGAGTCCAAGAAATGCAGATTCTCTGAGTGATATGAGATCATCCAATTCTTAGCTTGATTTAGCTTTTCTTAAGCTTTAAATATGCTGTATTTTGTTTAAAAAACCTACCCTACCAAAATGGTTTTCCTTTTGTAAACATATGTATTACATATGTCTATATGTACTTTTCATGTATAATCAATAGATACACAAGCCTTTAATTAAAAAAATAAAAAATAAAATAAAAATCTAGAAATAATAATCACATAAGCAAGCACACTAAGTAAACACATAAATGAACTTAGAACTTGTGATCTTCTGTTTGATTCATGATCAAATATATAGCAGATACATTAAGGCAATTCCAAGATTCATGCCGCAGATTTAATTCTTGGGTGAGCTTCATCTCCAGAGACAGGCAGGCAGGCAGGCAGGTAGGCAGACATACATTTTCAAACAATAAGATAGATAGACCGAGAAGAATATTCATACTATTCAAAGAAAAATATTAGTACACATATACAATTAAAAGACTAGCGAGATATGCATTTGAATTGCCAATCATTAGGTAAGGAAAAATGGGGGGGCTAAAATATTTTCTTCTAGGCCAAAAAATAAAAGAAACCAATGTTAAAGTCATGAAATAATAATCACACAAGCAAGTGTGCCAAGTAAACGCAGAGATGAACTTAGAACTTGTGATCTCCTGTTTGATTCATGATCAAATATATAGCAGATACAATAAGGCGATTCCAAGATTCACGCCTCAGATTTAGATAATAGTAGATCTGTGAGGTATGTGATAAAGCATTGGAAAGTGAGGCCAATTGCATAACAATTTCCATGAAGGAATCCCCCTTTTGTGTGTTGGCTAACCCTATGGATTTGGGATGTAACAGTGTTAATGAATAAATTAATATGGATTAAGAAACTGATGTTGGTCAAGGGTTAGGCAAGACAATAATAGAAGAACGTGCCTCCCAATTGAACCTCCACATTGAAAGGCGGAACACACTTACCCTCTGTACGTTAGCATCTTGATAATCCTGCATAAGTAATGAGTTTAGTATGTATTGTGCCCCGTATATGTTTGAGGAGATTGTTTTAATATAGCAACATGATGTCCATCAATCAATGCAAAGTGTTTAGCCCTTCCAGATTCGAGACATAAAGAGGCAAATAATTCAGTTGGAAGTTCTTTGCCATCGGTGGTGATTGCTCCAGGGGGTTCTTGAAGAAAGGGATTTTCCTCCCTTGAGGGAGTGGAAGTTAATGGGAATTTGCATCAAACAGGTACAAATTTCAGTCCTAATATAGTTCCTCATCCCTAGGCAAATAATAGTGCTTGGAAGTCATCTGATTTTGTTACAAAAGTTTCATATCAAAGATTTAGTAATTGGCTTTATAAAGATATATCTAGTGCACCTAGAAAGGCAAGGGTAGCAATTGCTTTACAGGTGTTGTCTGAAGGGAGTAAGGATGAGTTGCCGCGATCCTGGACACATTGAAAGCTCGATAGTCTCAGCTTCAACAACAATTGCCTCCAGATGACATATTTTACCAGTCTAATTGTCAGAATGTAGTTCAAGCTTCTGGTATTCCTGTGGTTGAGGTGGACCATCAACCTCATATTAAGTGTGCTGAGAACCTATCCTCATGTGCAGTCCTTGGATATTTTACTGGTTGCTATTTGGATTTTTCACGGTTCCGTATTTGATTATCTTGGCTTTTGAGACGCCTTCAACTTCCTCCTTTTCAGTCCATCAAGTTGTTGGAGAAAAACTTTGTTCTTATTATGTTTGAAAGTAGTGACGCAGTGGTGTTTGAAAGTAGTGATGTAGTGGACTCTTTGGTATCAATCCTCCTGATCTAATGGCCCATCAATTTCTAGTTGCAATTGCAACTAGTTTGGGGTTCATATCTCACATTCCATCATGAACGGTCCGAGGATTTGTGTTTCAATGTCAGTGGACTCGGCTTTACCAGATTGTATTATGGTGAAAAGTGGGCTTGGTATAAGACATTGGACCCTAAGCTTTTGAACGGTCCAGAATTAGCCTGTCTGTTTCCTGTCAAGGAGGCTTTTGCTAGCTTTCGTCGAGGCACTCGTGCGTCTCAGGTATCTGTTCAACCTTCTTCTCAGGTTCAAGCTCCTGTTATTTCTTCTTCTATTCATGATCAACCTTTACCAGTTATGTTGCGTTCCTCGTCCATGGAAGGTGCTCTAATTCCAGTTCCGATGGTGCCATCCTTAGTGCCATCAGTTGTACCTGCAGCTCATTCTTCTCTCCATGTTAATGCTTCTTCCTCTCATGTTTCTGATGGTCCTAATCTTCTGTGCGCAAAAGAGTCATGGCAGCAGGTCAATTGGAAGAAGGCGGCAAGAAAGAAGTCTGTTATGTCATCTCACGAGGCTATCCCGACTCGTTCTATTCAATGGCATGATAATTTGATGTCTGTTGATGATCATCTCGATGTGGCAGAACATGTTGATTGTGATGAGGCCATTAAACGCCTCAAGGTGGCACAGGGAGTTTGAGTATATACTGTGTATGGGTAGTTTTGCTTAGTGGACTATTTCACCCTCTAGGTTTTGAGTCCCATGTCACAGGTTCCTTGTATGTATCTTGATTTTTCTTGATAATAGCTTGTCGTCCTTCAAAAAAAAAAAAAAAAAAAAAAAAAAGAGATTCGAGGCATAAAAAGAAATCGAAGACAAAAATGAAATTCAAAGACAAAAGGACACAAAAGAAAATAGATGAATAGACAAGACACACATATTTCATAATAAATTAATTAATTAGATAGAATTCCCTCACATATATTTCAACAAAATATACATAAGTTATTGGGAACTGTTTTTGCAATTCCATTTCCAATTTTAAATTCCTGAAATGAGATAGGTATACAATGGTTTGGGTTGAGGATGATATATGCAGTGGGGAGGAGGGTAGGAATATGCTGGATATGGTGAAAAATATAGATGGTAAGGATCATATTACGGGTTTGAAAAGAACACCTACTGCATGATGTATGGTTGAATAAAATATACTTCCAATTTCTACAAAAGTTTTAGTCCTAAGAAAGAGTAGAATAGAATAGAATAGAATAGAATAGAATAGAAGAGAGTAACACATTCCCAAAAATCTAAGCTCTGATTTTTGTCCTTATCTAGGATGCCAAAGTACCCCATGACCTCGTTTCAGAGGCCTAGTCTCAAGACCCTGTAGAGTTCAGAAGGGCTGATATAGCGATCGCCATTCTGGTCCTTTCTTCTACACAAATCGATGCCTTGGTTCGTTTTTACCTCTGGAAGAGTGTGGAAAGGCCCTACTGTGAAGAGAGATTATTTCTTTGCTATTTGCCATAACAAAGAGGCTACCTTCAATTTCACAGGTTTCTTCTGCTCAAACAATAACTTGTGTATCAGTGCTCGCTCTGTACAACTCTGCACAACTAAAATAGCCAAGACTTCTGCATAATGCTTTTGTGTTGTCGTGTTGACATGGTCAAGATGTTGAACCAACATGTTTTAGAATTTCAAGTTTTTACCAGAAGATTGTGTAGATAAGAAGAGAAAGCAATTAACTTGGCCGAAAAGTACACCTAGGCTTTTTTACGCTTGCATAATTATCTTACCATGACCCAACATCCCAATTTGAAGCAGGAATGAACTTTTTGTGCCTGTTGACTTGCTAATTTTTTTGTCTGAACAAATGCATATTAGAATACAGAAATATAACCTCCTGCCTGTGCACAGCCTTGTTAAAGCAAACTGGAATTCTGCGCATTGATATTTTATTCACCTATATTCTCTTGAAACCTTTGAAGAGCGAAATTGCTCAAGGTTCAGCGGTATGAGAATAATAAAAATGTGTCTTGAATTCCCAGTGTTATGTTTGTAAATAGAAGTTTTGTGTGGCTCATTTTCTGTTGCTGTCTTTTTGGCATCATTATTTCAGCGTCATTATTTCAATGTACCATACACTCACTTTCAAACTAGGCAGCATAATGATCAATATAATTTCTACAAGAACACTCTCCATCCTTAAAATGATGAATGAAAGATGCTGATTTTACAATAATTTGCCGGGACACCATCTTTGATATCCGTTTTACAATCTCATGACAATCAGAACACATTTTAAGACTTTTTTCTACCATAATAACTTTCTCAAAAGGCATAGAAAGAAGGCCAAAGGCTATTGCTAACCGTTCAGAATGTCCACACAACAAATCTTCCCCTTCATGATTTGACACCTTCATTGGGATCAAACTACCTTTGGAAGGATATCCCTTGTTTTTAAATTGCTGGATTAACTTCTTGAGCATGAAGTAGACCTCGTTAATTCTTGGGTGAGCTTCATCTCCAGCAACAAATTCATGCATTTCACCATTGACCTCAATCCATGTGCTGCCTAGTGCCTTCTGCTTGTCTACATTTTTTCTCAGCTTGTGTAACTTATCATTCTCCCTCGTGTGTAGACTTGCATAAATATTTGACATGAGGATATATGCCGGAGCATAAGAGGGATCTAAGAAAACAATCTCATTGAAGCACCTTTGGCCTAACTCCACATTAGAGTGCATTCTACAGGCATCAAGCAGTGTCGACCATAGGTACACATCAAGTTTTACTGTAGTCTTAAGCACATCTTCTACTTCATTAAAACATCCTGCGTGCCCCAAGAGATCCATCATGCACGTCACATGAGATATATTTGGTCTTAATTCATGGTATTCCTGCATACCTCTGTATACTCTAAGGCCTTCATCAACCAAGCCGGCACGGCAAAAACCTGTTAAGAGGGCCAGAAATACAACATCATTTGGCAAGACACCAGAATTCTGCATAAGATCAAAGCATTTCACAGCCACCTTAATCTCCCCAAGCTGAGAATACCCTGCAATCATTGCACCCCATATCACCACATTTTTACTTGGTAGCGTGTTGAAGATCTTACGTGCTTTCCTCAAGTTCCCACATTTAGCATACATGTCTACAAGTGCACTCTCCAAAACATAATCTCTTTTAAGTTTACTTCTAATAATCTGCTCGTGGACGCGCTTACCTTGATCTATTGCCCCTGTGCTTGAACAAGCTTTTAAGATGTTAGAGAATGTAAATGCATCAGGTTTTATTCCCTGCTTTTGCATACGTTCAAAGCACTGGAGCGCAAGAGCACCTCGGCCATAATGTGCATATCCAGCAATCATGGTACTCCATGTTATTACATTCCTGTTTCTCAATTTATCAAACACTTCAAACGCATCATCCAAGCTACCACATTTCACATACATATCTACGAGTGCATTTCCCACCACAACATCTGTTTGAAACCCATTCTTTTCCACTTGCAAATGGATACGCTTGCCCTCATCTATGGCACCTAAGCTACCACATGCTTTCAAAATGGTAGAAATTATGAACTCGTTTGGTTTAAAACCCTTTTGCTGCATCTTCTCATACAGTTTAAGTGCAGTCTTGCCCTTCCCAAGCTTGGAATGAGCATCAATAATTGCATTCCATGTATACAGAGTTGGGTTAGAAACTTTTCTAAATGCTTGTCTTGCATCAGCTAAACTACCACAAGAAGCAAAAAGACGAATGAGGGGATCAATCAAGACAGAGACAGAGTCTAACCCATTTTGGGATATTAGAGATTGCACTCGCCTACCTGTTTCTAAGTCTCTTTGTCTGATGCATTCGTAGACCATACGATAAGCAAATTCTCTGGAAATAGGCATCGCGTTCTTCTCTGCCCTTTTAAGCACATCATTCAACCATCCAGCCATGGAAACCCGGAATGGCTTCCTAGGGTCCTTTCTTATACGAGACTCAAAACTAAGTTTTCTATTACGGCCACATTTGCACATTCAAGATGCTAAAACCACGCTTTGGGGTAGATGGGCTTGCTTTGCTGTGCTCTTTTTGGGTTGCCCTTAAGGGGCAAACCCTAGTTCATGTGGGTTTGTGGCATAGGTATATATCGTTATATGCCCAGAATATGCCAAAAACTGTTCCAAACCCAGTATCCTCTGTAAACTATCGGCCGCCCCTGTTGTTGGGCAGCCGCACTGGAAACCATCTAACAGGACGTTCATTTTGCAATGCTATTCTTTCTATGGATGGGAGTAAACTAGTATCGCATTTTTTGATGTGGTATTGTGCATGTTTAGTGGTTCTTATAAGAATCTATTTTGTTCATACGCAATAGGTGATCGACTCCCCATCAGTGATACCTACATCTCTGGTAGCGTACCCAAGCGATTGGATGCTCGCGAGATCTACACTCTATTAAAAAAGTTATGTACACCACCAGTTAAGCGTGTATAATGTTGTTCAATGGGAACTGTCTAGTTTCCAGAAATGTACTTAGAACTCCAAGGAAAGTCAAAGTTCTAGTTTTTTCCTAATGATGTGTTCATGGCAACATGTAAACAGCTTATGTTGAACAAGGCATGCCTTTACCTTTGGATGGCAAATACGTTCTCAATGAAGAAATGAGGTTCTTCATTATATTAATTACATTATAAATGAATGTCATTTCTTTAACTAAATTATTATGCAGGGATGGTGGAGCACAGGATTCAGCTATGCGGGTAAAAGCACGTTGTGGTGTTCCAATTCGGCTGTCCCCCCTGTCCCCCCAAAATGTGGCGTTGCATCCACCACTTTTGTGGTATGAAAGTATAATTATGGCACCACTCAGCTGCCGGTATTTAAGAATAGAGTCCCAATTTGTGGGGGAAATTCTAATTTCAAAAACTAAAATTCAAATTCAAATTCCTATTCTTTGGCCCCTTCCTGTTCTTTGCCTGCGTCCTGTTCTTTGGCTCCCTCCCTGCTGCAAGCTCCAATCCATTGTGGATATGGATGTCAATGAGGTAATATGTACACAAACCGGCATTTCAGACAGGAGAAAACGAAGAAGAACCAAGGAACAAGAAATGTTGAAGAAAAGACGCCAGAGGAAAAGAAGAAGAGAAGAAAAATTGGAGCTTGCAGAATTGGCAGAAGGATCCGGTTCATCAAGAAGTGCAAGCAGTAAACGCCGTATTGTCCTTAGTTTGCTAACGTCTTTCCATAAACAGACCAAAAGAATGGAGGATAGCACGAAGAAAGAAATGTTACTTGATTTTTTGAGGGATAAAACATTGGAAAAATTCATAGGTGAAGAATTAAAGGATTTGGAAGCCAAGAGCATCGTTATAAGGAGCCTCTGGGACTCCATGCAGACTGTCAAACTCTCTACCAGCAATGACTGCCTAGCGACCAAGAATAGTCATTTTGCAACAGCGTGCAGATTCTGAAACAAGTGACAAAATCAGCCAGCGAGATCTTGGAAAGGTATTAGGTGTTCACCCAAGAAACCTGCAAAAGGCAAAGAAAAAGAGGGAAGAGATCGATTACAATGGTGGGAAATGGGTTTCTTACAAGAGGGCTAAAAGATTCGATGCAATTTCAGATGAACATATATAAAAGATTCAAAAATTTTGGATTGAGAACACCTGTGAGTGTCTCCTAACACAAAGGATGTTAGAACTAGAAGATTGAGAGAAATGTAAGAGAAGAACATGCTGCCCACTATCTGGAGGAATCACAGGTTAGTTTATTTCTGTTAATCATGTTTTCTTAGTTATGGTGCTTAGTATGGTGGTGCATGTGGTGGTTATTGTGTTGTACAGTGATTGTGGTATACTGTATGCAGCATGTGAATTGTGTGTAGTTGACTCTAGTCTGAAATGCAATATTTAATGTTTGGAATATTATTAGAACATGACAATTGAGTACTCCTTTCTTTGGGTGTGTGTACAGTCTAAAAATATTTGAGCTATAACTAACTGATCCTGAGATACAAATTTTTGTTGAATAAAGACAATCAGATTCAAGCACAACTCTGTTGGAAAGTATGATATATTAAAAAAAGGATCTTACAAAATTTGGCTTTACAAAATTTGTCTGTACCCGAGAACTAAATTTACATGCATGATTTCCTAAGCAACAGGAAATGCTGGTATGACTGGCTCGAGAACTGGTGCATCCAAACTTATTGTTTTTACGCACTAAAGCATCTAAGCTTTTCTGCAGTCATCCCAATTTAACGGGATGAGGTTTGCCGATGCTTCCGCATCCCCGGTGGTAAGTACGCATTACGCCAATAAAATCGGCCAATTCTTGAGAGTCGAGCGGACAAGTGACAGAGAACAAATATACCAACTGCCCTTGCAGCAGCATGTAACATAAGCTCATGAACTCTGTCTAAGAGCTCTCTTCCTGTCAATCTGACTCCAAGCATAGCCATTGAAGGCCCAAAGATCACATTTGTATGCCTTTAGGTTGGATTCGAAATCAGCAAAGAAGGTGGATTTAGGCATATCCACCTTCAGAGATTGATCACGAGCCCTGTTTAACATGTGCCGAATGCCCTCCTCGCTCATCCTACAATAGCCGTAGTGATCTCTGAACATCCCTCCTACCATGTTGCCGGAATGAACTTCTTCGATTTGGCTTAATTGGGAATGAAACGCCAAAAATCGGGGCGTAGGGAACAGGATTTAGGACCCGGATCCTTTTTAATGATTAGAAGAGGAATGTAATTATTATCAGGGTGTACGAATTTCAGAAGTGTTTATGAGAGCAGGCTAGGCAGATTTTTTATGTCAGACGAAATAGGATAAAAGTGATGTGATGTGATGTGTGGTGTCGTGATGGTGTGGTGTGGTGTGGTGTGGTGTGGGTTGCGTTATGTCCATGGTGTCATGTGGGTGTGTGCATGTTAATGTATGATCTGGAGAATCTCCCCCCTCACCCCACCACACCCCATCTATCCCACCACCATAGACTACCACCACATTACCACCACATGCACACACATCCCACCACATCCCACGCCACACCCCTCCACCACCACCACCACACTCCACCACCACCACATCACACCACAATCCACAACACCACACCACACCACACCACCACCACTACACCCCCACCACACTCCACCACCACCACACTCCACCACACACCACCACGACCACCACACCCCACCACCACACTCCACCACACCACATCATAGCACCACACACCACTACACACACCACCACCACCACCACCCCCACCACCACACCACATACCACTCCACCACCACCACCCCCACCACCACCACACACCACTCCACCACACCACCACCACCCCCACCACCACACCCCACCACCACCACACACCACTCCACCCCCCCACCACCACAATCCACCACCACCACTACCACCACCCCCCACCACCACACTCCACCACCACTCCACACTCCACCATTTGGTGTATGGTGTGTGGTGAATGGTATGGTGTGTGGTGGGATGAGGTGTGGTGTGTGGTAATGTACACAGCACTAAGGTGCTCGTTCTGGTGAATATGATGAGTGTGGGGCATGGTATAGTGCATGGTTTGGTGTGGTATACACATCCTAACAGTTTAGTGTTCATTTCATGCAGATGCTATTGTTCAAGAGGTTTCTGGACCAACATCCAGAAATTAAGATTCGTCTTCGAGCTTTTGAGAAGCTAAAACCCTGGTTTGTTGTGAAATTGAAGGACTTCAATAGTTGCTATTGCATTCAGCATGTGAGGATGCAAATGCTAGTGGATGGACTCAATGGGATGAGAACCAAACATCCGAAGAATTGCACTTGCACCTGCGATGTTTGTAGATCACATGAACTTGGTCAATGCAGGGCACACCAGCATAAAATTGCAAGTACAGGAAGCTTGTGGAGATTTATATTGTGTCCAAAGAGTGAATGATGAGTTTCACAAGAAGGCGTGTGGAATCAAGAAGTTTCAGACCTGTCCCATGGAAGGAAGTGGCAGTAGGAAAGTGAAATGGGAGTACATTGACTATGAAAAAGACAACGTCTCGAGTTCTGGTAGGAGACTGACTCATCAGTACAATGAGACAGAACCCAAGGAGCTTCTGGATAAACTGAAAGAGCGTCTAAAAATCTTTCCACTGCATAATTTCAGGTACCAATGGCGGGCAAAAGCGGTTTAAGGAGCTTCGGAGAATCTCCCGCCAGATGCATGTCTCGGTAGTGGATTTTGCAGAGAACTATACATTCAAGGAACAAGAGGAGGTGCAGTCGATGCGCTGGGTCAATAACCAGATTACCATTTTGGTTCAAATAACATATCAGTATGACTCAGTGGCAGATGAGATTATCAAGGAAACACATTACTATGTATCAGATGATAGGGAACATGATACTTTGTTCGTGCAACACTGCTTCATGAAGCACCACAAATATCTGGAGCAGAAAGGAAGGGTTCCAAAGAGACATTATGTGTTTTCAGATGGTGCAGCATTTAATTCAAGGCTTCTAGACCATTTTACTTTGTGGCTAGGTACACAAACAGCGATCGATGTCTATATGATGTGGAATTTTTTTTGGTTCTAACCACGGGAAAGGTGAACACGATGGCAAAGTCATTGAGTTGAAGAGATGGTTAAGACAACTGCAATTAAAATACAGCAGCATAAAATTGGGTAATGCTCATGAAGTGGTAGAAGTTGCCGAAGAGATGTTTACTTGTGGAACATCCGAGTGGATGAACACATCTGAAACCAGTAAGAGGAAGAATATAAAAAGGTTCTTTTGGGAAGTCAAGGTGGAGGATATAGATAGAAAGAAAGCATGGGGTGCGAGAAAGGATTTTGGACACTAGGCAGATCCATTGTGTACATGCATTCAATCCTCGAATCTCCATTGCGGTAACTGCGAGGGAACTTTCATGCTTCTGCGCCTCTTTGCTTGGATGGCATGTGGGACGGTTGTGTGAACAAGCACTACGTTGATGATTGGAAACTTCAAGTTATTGTACCATCCTCCAATGTGCATGCCGACATTGAGGACCGTAAATCCAAAGCCAGGTCCTTGTTCTCCTCCAATCCCACGATGTTAGCGAGAGGCACTTAGAGTTGGTGATAATTTTCTTTGTTGTTGCTCGAAGGGAATGATGAGGGTTCTCAATTTTGGATTACGATATGCACAAAACCAAAATGGATAGTGGAGAAAGACTTCCAACTCAATGGAACATGGTACCTCGCCGGTGATAGTGTTATAGAAGGTATGTATTACAAGAAGGGCAAGATCAACCGTCGGCTATGATCTTTGCAAAAAAGACGCCTTTAGGCATAGTATTCACAACACGCAGATCGTGCAGGTAATCAGCAAATGCCACCAACTAAACGTCAAAAACAGATCAGTATATAGGTTGGATCCTTTAGATGAGGAGAAAATTTTTTGTGAATTTACCCCAAGTAATGTAAAACTATTCTGTAGTTTTCAGAACTCATGTGAAGTTTTGTGCTTCAGCTGTGAAAATGAGTTTGTCTTGATTTCTTTTGAAGATTTGAATTCTTCTGAAACACTTGATTCCTTTGTTTGTGAGATGAATTGAATATGAATTTTCATTGAAATGAATCGAGGTTACAATAACAATTATGTACATAAGAAAGATATCTGATGATTTAAGTAACGAGGTGACTCATGCACCTATATACTTCCCAATACATATGTTCCTCTCGGCCCAGCTTTTGTTGCTTCTAATCTTAAAACTTCAAGCATGAACACTCTAACATCAACTAGATCCTGGTCTGAAATGTCCACAACCTGCAGTTAACCACACTTTGTCAATAACAGAGTTTGGTTTGTCTACTGCATTTAAGTTGACTTACTAGATCAGGCAACAATATATTCACTCCTTTTAAGTACCCCCTCACAAATTTGTGCATAAACGAACATATGGCAGGGCCACATGAATAACCATCGGTTTGAAGAGGCGTTCTGGAAATTTTCACAACATCTGAGGTTGTAAAGCTGAAATTATTGTGTCCAAGCAATTCCAGAAACTTGCACTCAAAGTTTGTTGTCATTGTGCCACAACAGCAAAATGCAATGAGCAAGCACTAACCTCTCAATATGTCTGCTTCTGCCATGCAAGCCCGAGCTATCAAAGTGATATATCCCTGGTTTATATCTCTGTGCGAGACACGCGTGGCTTACAATCAGAAAACAGGTCCAGTGATGTCCATCACAAGCAGGCAAAAACATGTACTGGCACTTATCCAGATTCACATGTTTCCTTATTGTTTTGTAACTATTTGTGTCCTTGGACAATGTCGAGTGAAAAAGAGGATCAAAGAAATGAAAGGGATGGCTTATTCCTTGGAGAATCAAGTAGTATTCCATGTAACTGCAAACATATGCATATCATCTGGCACAATCCTGATGATCACAAATCAGATGAAAGTATCACCTTGAGAAGAGGAGGATCAATTGATCATTGAACCACTGCGTATCAGCTTAGAAAATTTTGATGTCGGTGGAGCTAATCACGACAGTTTCAGTTCCACTCAGCACCACTTCCAGATGTGTATTTGGCTTTAGATAGTCAGGGACTGCCGAAGCTCTATCATCTCTAGTTCTAAACACACACGAGAACATTTGCTCACAATCCATTCAAATATTTTAAATTGAAAAAGTACAACACATATCATAGAAATTCTTTTACTTATATTGACTTTCAAAGAGTTTTACAAGATTCATTTATGAAAATACTTGTCGAGCATTTTCATGCGATTCTTGCCGACTCTTCGTAATCCCACATGTTCCACATTTGATGTTCCTTCACATAAGCGGGCACACTTTTCTCGCAGACTAGAAGTCCCTCCGACCATGGTTTGAGTTGCTCCAAAAGGAAATTGGAATCCAACCACGCCGGGAGCAAAACTATTTGGACATATCATTGTGTTCTTTGGTTGGCGTAACCCTTATATCTTTGTCATCTATCAACAATGTGTTTGTCACCTGGTATCTCCAAAATTTCTGGTACACTTTGGACAGATCCTTAAGGAAAATTGGCTTATTAACCACTTTTAATTTTGTGTTGGTGCAGTCATCCTGATTCCAAATAAAAAGAAATTGTCCTTATATTCCCGCAGCAACTTTCGTCAACAAGTCAACATTACTCTTAGCCATTTGGACCACAATGCAATCTCAAATTTTGAAAAACACCATTCTAAGAACTCCTGAAATCCGGGCCCGAAACTGCGAACTTTTGATGGTTCAATTTCTCGGATGGTCACTCGCTCTACCGATGCGGGGATCCTCTCTTTCAAGTCATAAAACTTGCCTAAAACCCCATTAAAATCCGAACAAGGAGAATTTCGGTTAACCTCTTGGTTTTTGTTGGTTGAGGTTGTATTGGACTCGTTGAGCGATCTGCATCTTGTCCGGGATCGGGGTTTCTTTGTCAACTTCATCACCGCATCCGCATTTGGCTCATATTCAAAGACCAAAACTTTTTTTCGGTGAAGGACCCCGTCTGAGAATGAATCTCAAGGGAATTAATTTTCCCCTAAATCAGATGCACTAGGAATCTCTTCGTCATGGCTTCGGTTCGCGGTAGCATTTATCTACGCAACATAATTGAAATGAGGAAGACCACAGAAAAATACAAAAAAATAAATCATTTGTGGCATCGGTACTTACTTGATACGACTGCATTCAGTTGACTATCCAAATTTCGTTTTGGAGTCTCCATGCCGTCAGCAGCTGCGATTGACTTAGGAGTATCAAATGGGGTGAATTCTAGGTACAACCGGGAGGTATCTTGTAGTCTCATAACTGATCGAGGCGTGGATAACTGTTGGATATCCTTGGTCTCAAATTTCTGCAATTCTGCAAACACTAAGTCAGTAGACCTGTGACAACATCAGTAAACATTAGTTAAGGCACTTGTTTGCAGCGAATCTATATTGTTTGCAGCGAACAATATCAAGCCTGATGAGTTGACAACCATTCAAGAGGGTCACGCACCAGGCTTTTTACTCTCTTTTCGATGTTCCTGTTTATATATATCTAAAGTGCCCCTAAAATGAGCGAGCGATCTCATCCCAGGGGGCACTTTAGATACAATAAACAGGACAAGCAAAAGAGACTAAGCCAGCCAGGATGGAAGAGACTAAGCCAGGATGAAAGAGACCTGAGTACAAGCATCGAGACTTCCCAAACCTTGCTTTCACCCCTCTTTGGACTTACTTGTGTCTATTGGTTCTTGTGGTACCACTCGAACACCAAAAGCCAAAAGCCATGTCTCGATCATAATGTGGCCTGGCTGGGGCTGCAGCAGGTTCTAGAGTAATGCGCAAAACAAATTCAAAATCAATAGAGTCTTTAGACGAGGGTTAGAGATGATAATATTTACCTCAAATGGTGTGATAGACATGGAATGTGATACTGGTGACTGCATTCTGCTATCACAACTGGCAACATTTTACCCTCCCATTTCAGACAACGTCCACAAAATGGACAACCTTCATCACCCTCTTCTTCTGCCTCAGGAAGCATTGGAAGTGCAAGATCTAAAGGAGTGTCATGACCACTACGCTCAGAAAAAATCTCAAATCTTTGCATTCGAGGTAGCGACTCCGGTGATAGAAGTCTTCACATGCCTTTAGCTCAATTTCAGGTTTCGTTAATTCCTTATTTAATTGTTTCAGCCCCGGGCAACACTTTGTACCATTTAGCTCTTCATCCTTTAGTTAAACACAACCCGAACACCCCCTCGGCCTTTGGATTTCGGTTCTTTGTCATGATTGATTGCCATCTGTGCAAATCAGCTCTAATTTCTGATGTTTTATGCTCCATCAACTCAATCTTTCTTTTGATATCATTTTTCCTATCCTCGTTTGCTTGCAATCGTTGCTTGCATCTATCAAACCTAGCTGATGTTGCAGCCAACCATTCCTTCACAAGTCTGCCATAGTCTGCAAAACAAAACACTACGTATATGTCAGCCTCCTAACATAGTAAGCCACGTACTGATGGAAAACCACAATCACACACCACACAACACAAGGTAGTCTCTACACACCACCACATACCACACACCACACAACATACGCCAGACAAGACACACCACACAACATTGGTGGTGGTGGTGGTGGTGTCTGTGGTGGTGGTGGTGGGGGTGGTGGTGGTGGTGTGTGTGTGGTGGTGGTGGTGGTGGTGTGTGTGTGTGGTGGTGGTGGTGGTGTGGTGGTGGTGGTGGTGGGGTGTGTGGTGGTGGTGGAGTGTGGTGTGGGACATGGTGGAGTGTGGTGATGGGGTGTGGTGTGGTGGTGGAGTGTGGGGTGTGGTGGTGGGGTGGTGGTGTGGTTGTGGTGGAGTGTGGTGGTGGTGGATTGTGGTGTGGGACATGGTGGAGTCGGTGGTGGGTGGTGTGGTGGTGGTGGAGTGTGGTGGTGGTGGTGGAGTGTGGTGGTGGTAGAGGAGTGTGGTGGTGGTGGTGGAATGTGGTGGTGGTGGTGGTGTGTGTGGTGGTGGTGGTTGTGGAGTGTGGTGGGGGAGTGTGGTGGTGGTGTGAGGTGTGGGAGTGTGGCGGTGGGAGATGGTAGAGTGTAGTGGTGGGAGATCGTGGGGTGTGGTGTGGGACATGGTGGATGCCAACAACTCACCACCACCACCACATACCTCATCTATCATTTCGCATCCATTGCGAAATGCCCCATAGATGGCATCATAGAGACACAACATGACAATACTGACCAACATGATGCAAAATGATAGTAGACATACGATTCTTGAAGTGGATTTGATGTTACCTTTTACGTGTTGATAGAAACTATCTAGATCAAGCTTGAGATTTTTTTACGTTGTAACACAACTAATAATTGAACATACACCGCAATGGCATGTTTTGGTCTCGAGAACATTGCTCGCTTTTGTTTTGATTGTGAGTTCAGATTGAATGTGTGGTGTAGAGGAACCCGATTTGGTTATTTCCCTATCATCTTCATCATCCCCTGTCACTTTTACTATTTTCCTCCTCGTCGGGTTGGATTTGCCTATGCTTTCTCTTGGGTCTAGAAGAACCGGCCTCGGCTTTTCTCATCGGGAGTTTTATAATAATCCAGAAGCTCTTCCAATTAACGACCTCCCCTTTATATGCGGATAATAAGCCATCGCCTGGGTTCGGGAGCCATTCCACCCCATGTATGTGGCTTCCCCTGTAATTCTTTTGTAAATTTGCATGAACTCTTTGTATTGTTCATTGCTCAGATTCTTCAACCTGTACAAGAAAACATATGCCTTAATTTTTCAGTTTGAACAAAACATTTGGGGGAAAATACCTGTAGCCAGATTTATTTGGAACTCTGTCACCCCAAAGCTTCTTTAGATCTTCGTGGGGCACAATCTCTTGTTTGAGGAGAGATTTCATCGTGTAACCAGTGGCGTTCAATTCCGACTCCATTAGGGTTCAATCGGCAAGAAGCGGCAAAAAAACAGAGGAAGAGGTGATTCTTTCTTAATTCAAAAAGGTGGACAATGACGTGGCATAAAATTCACAATAACCGACGCTCATTAATTCGCACTCCAGCAATCTCCGCTTCGGTATGCACCACCTGATTCTACCACAAAGGTGGTGCCAAAATGTGGCGTCAAAATGCACGTTTTTGATACACCACAGCGTGCTTTTACCCATGCTTTATGGATTGGGTGCTTGATGGGATCCCTAATTTTTATCATACCCATGCCTTCAAATATGTGGAAATTTGCAATGCGAGTAAAAGGGGACCTCTTTCCCAAGGTAATGGTAATTTCCTAAGGAAATTACTTCATAAATTTCCATTGTCATGGATAATATTTAGAAACTGCATTTTGAGTGGCAAATCCTCTTTTTGTTACTCCAATGGAGACCAGGATGTGCGTAACGAGATTGAATCCTTTTGTCTTTTTCTTCTGAGAGTGCATTTTTTTCAACGAAGTTTTTTTCCTTAGAGCTGCCAGAAAATTATGCGGGTTGTTGTTGGCACATGAAGATGGCATGATTTTAAGTTCGTAGATGTTGCTATCTCCACCTATGACCTTTAAATTGGACATAACACTATATTAGAGAAATGTCCAAACATGCGTGATAGAAAGTTCTATGTCAGTCTCACATGATTTTTCCTGTAATAAAATGTCGTTGAGTTTTTCAAAAAAGGAAATTTTATTTATTCAGTTCGTCCTACAAGATATTTTATTGTAGAATTTAATAGTAAACATTTTTAGAACTTATCTTGATTAGTATATCCTTGACAAGACAACAACCATGCACTTGAAACGTCATTGTTTCCATCTTCGTCTCCATAACTGACCAGGAAGAAAGATGCTAGGTAATCATGATTTGAAAATTTGAAAGATGTCATTAAATTCAAACTCTCTCGCCAAATCTCACTAAAAAGACATGCATGGATTCAAAAATATTGTTTCAATGTGCAACTTGTTTATTTGCAGGGCCTGCTGAAGCATTGCTCATAGCAGTATTTGGAAAAGATACTACAACGTTGGGCCTTTTGGTAGAGGATGACAAGGACCAAATAAATGTCTTGGCACCAACAATGACGGGCTCTTAAAGGGTCCTTGCTTTTGAAAAATTGATCCATGCCAATCTGCCTATGATATTTCACTTTTGTTCAATGTACAGATTTTTCTATCAGGATTGTGCTTTACCCCTGGACATAGAGGAAAGCTATGACATTACCCTAATCTTTGCAATTGTTGGCATCATAACACTGGGATAGGTGTTCAATGTCTTAGATCGACTATTACAGAAGACGAATGAATGGCTTGAAGTGGCTTTTTACTTCAGAGTAGGGACGAACATATAAGCTTGGTTGCAGAAGCAAGTTATCTGTTGCTTTAGCTCCATGCATTTAATTTCCTCCAAACAAAGCGAAATCTGGCAATCAAACAGAGTCAAATCCGACAATGGCATCTGTCACAGAGGCAAGTTATCTGTTGATTTGGCTTTCATGCCTTCGTTTCTCATGTCCATTATACTCTTGGGTAATGGTATTGTTGCTTTTGGGGATCTGCTTTCTTTTGCATATGTGTGACATAATTTATATTTGTGGCTACTTTCGTAGGTTTTTGGTGCTCTTGTGATTGTGAAGCTTGTTTGTGTATGTAGCAGTGTAAGTTTGCTAATGCATTAAAGCCTCTTTATGATTTTAAAGTAATATTAAGTGAAACAAAAATCATACGCAACCAGCATCCCAATGCATTAGATTTTTTGGTTCCTGGCAGTGCAATTGATTTGGGTGGCATTAATAATATCTAGAAGCTTTGGTGATCATAGTTGGATCTATTTTTCCCTCTACTCACATCAATAAGAAAATATTATATATAATTGTATACCATTGTGGCACTACCAAGGGATTTAAACTGATGTTGCTTGCGATTGAGTAGAGACTGCCAATCATTTCTTCCAACATGATTATCTCTCTCTATCTTTTAAATGCTTGCTTGCATAATCGCACCAGCTAACAGAACAAATGCCAGAGATTATAACTGCCAACCATAGATCTCGTGCTCAAAAGAATAAAAATATGGGTTGCAAATGAAGCTCGAGAAGGAACTTAAAGATATTCATCTTATGACTTTATTGCACCAGTATCTGCTCTGCGCTTATAAATCTTTCTATTAATGATAATTTTTACCAGTGCTAGATTGCCTGTCAGCAATTCCACCCTGAGCTATGTCTGTGGCTTAGTCAATTACCTACAATTTTAAGGTTAAGCTTGCTGGAAATAATTGATAAAATACTACGATTGGATTTGGAGTCACATTGGATTTGCATAATTCGTATCATGGGATACATCATGTAACTTTTGGATGCTTACATTGTTTTTGTCTTCAACTTAACCTTAACAACGACTGGCCTTTTGTAACAAACCATTCACTTGCTTTTGTCGTAACTTTAATATCTATAAACTGGTCAATCTGCCATGTAACAGTTTTAATATATGTATATTGTCAGGATGCATGTTGTTATCAATTACTATGGTTGTTTGGCTATATTATGTTTAAGTAACTCTTTGCTGCTTGACGTTTTTACATGTGGAGATGCTGGTTTAAAGAGATACACTTTATTTAGTAAAATTGCAGACAATTTCCTCGAGATCTCAATGCCCTTCATTCAGCTTTAACAAGTACTTAAGCTTTCGCTTGGTTCTGTAATGCATTTCTATGTAACAGACATAGAGTTGGCTTCATGATGCCCGACCACACGTGCGAGGATAGTGATGGATTGTTTGGCAATTTGTCATCGTCACTGATGAATGTTGAGGTAAGCCCTCAATCGCAGTGAGGTACCTAAAATATTGCCTCCAAAGGAGTCATAAAGGACTTGGGCCAGCTATCAATAGATAAAATGAGCAACCCCGATTATGCCAATTATTAGCACAATTTACTTCCACGATCAAGTACTGGATGCAGCTTTTGCTGAGCTAGAGAAGGGATGTTACGAGAACTTTTGACCACAAACTAGGTAGTTACCAACTAACTATCCTGAGGCAGTTGCGGTAAGTGGAACCACTTGTGAGCATCACTCCCTCCTATGTTGGTCTGTGAAAAGATAGACCTATACCCGAATTTAATCCGTTCAAGGATATACAGAAGTGCATGTTTGTTCTAGCCTCGAACGATGTCATGTGCCCTACTTGGGTGAGGTATACTACTGAAGAGCCTCAGATGGATAATAAGGAGAATTTTGAGACCATTCAAGTGAGTTGGTGGAAGTTAATCCCCTTGAAAAGCCAAGTATACCCTTTTAATTATATTAACTATTGGAAGGAGGAGTGGAGGCCGACAACAACTAGTGACTGTCATATTGACATAGAATTTATTGCTTGGGCTGCCTAAAATAAAAAGAATCTTCCTAATACCGTCAAGATTCTAGTGCTTGTAGTTGAAACATATTCGGTACTAGTTGGGGATGGCAACTTATTGGATAGAATGGTCGATAAATTCAGGTTTTTGTCCCATAACTGCATTAATTCAGAAAAAGGTCCTCAAATTCAAATTTTGTTCATAAATAGTGAAGCAATACCATTTATGATGTGCTTTTCACACGGGGTTCAAATCCATAGGTCTATTATATTTGATTGCAGGTTAGGTGGAGATCTTTTGCACTTCCAAAGCCTTTTAATAGAGTTGTATCTCTTCTATTGGTATGGAATTCCCTGACTTCTAGCGTTAGCTTGTGGCTTGGCCTTTCCTTTCATTTAGAATCACTAATTAATGTGCAGTTAAAATTAGAGGTCTTGTGTTCCTACAAATCTTGCTTGAATGTGCAGTTAAAATTAGAGGTCTTGTGTTTCTACAAATCTTGCTTGCTCCTACATCATGCTTCCTAATTTTTCTATTGCAGCTTCTGCCTTCGACTTTATGTCATTCAAATTTATGCTTAGAGTTAAATAATAAGGATAGTAAAAGGCACAAAATATTGCTTCCAGGAACAAAATAGTTGTTTTCTTCTTGTTCACAATTCACTCACCACCTTCAGGTTCAGACAAGATGATATGTTTAGAATGGGATGCTTGGACAATGGCAACCCCTTGCTTTTTCAAGATCACAAAAGAAACGACCCCTTGCTTTTTGAAGACCACAAAAGAAACTTGCTATTTCAAGTGAAACTGTCTAATGCTAAATCAAACTTGTATTCTTATTAGCCTCAAAGGTTGCCAATCCCTAAATTATAGAGCCCCCCTAAAAGTTTGACCCATCAAATGCTTAGATGTAGGGCCCCTAAATGTTGACCCATCAAACGCTTAGATGTAGGGACGGGATGCAGATGGATGGCATATGTGTGAAATATGCTCTAATCTAAATACATTTAAAGCGATGATGTGATTGTCGTGGTCATTTTATGTATTCCTTGTATATAGTAGAAGGAAGGTGTGACGCACCTAGGGGGTTGATGGACAAGTTAACGTTTTGAGTCTTAACCATAGGGTAGGAATAATAAATTATAGAAAAGAATAGCAATGGTTGGGAAACAAGTTGAATACGGTATTTATAACATGGTACCGTAGACATTTAAAGGAAATAGAGGGAATATCCGAATTGAAATAGCAGAGATAAGAATAGGGAAGATAATTTGGACTTGAAATAGGAAGATATTTCCTAATCTTAGAAAATGGACTAGTATAAAAAGGAAAGCAAGCTTTTTAGAATGGATTCGAGTTTGCTTTAAGAAGCGTGGACGTGGAGCCTTTGTGTTGGGTTAACTGAAGCCAAAATTCATGGAAATCTGTGATGGCTTGGGCCGTCATTGTTTATTTGTTTGTTTTAGTTGTGGAATGATGCTAGCTTTGCTTCTGATTCTCATCTAACCATCTTGCTATCTACGCAAGAATCGTGTCTAGTATCGGCTACAATGTTTAGAACTCCAGTGTCTATTGCTGAGCCCAGCCTAAAAAAAATGTCTTGTATTTTTCTGTGCTTCCAAATTGCTGCCAAAACCAGCAAGTCAGCAGAACCTATTCTTCTGTGCAGGCTCTAACCAGAAGTTAATCACGATTCAAAACCATCAGACGGCATGTGTTTTATGAAAACCGGCATGTTCCGATCCTTCTTTGCTTGTTTCGACCTTGTTTGCAATTCTGGCCCTATTCTGCGCAATGCAAGCCTCTGTTATGCTCTTTTAATTCCTTTCGATGTTGTTCTTAACTAATTTTCCTCTAATTGATCTATAAGAATATCACAGTCTAGTTGGTTAAGGGTTAAAGCCATTATTCTAGAGACCCAAGTTTGAATCCGTCTGAGAACTCAACTTTTGCCTAACCTTTCATTTTAACCTTTATGATGTTATATTGCTCCTCACACATATACCGAGTTAGTCCATATAGGGTTCTTTGCTTGTTAATAATAGTTGTCGAAGTGTTTTCTTTTATTATATTTTTATTGTTTTGATATGAGTTAAGCGGACTGGTAATAAGATGTGGCTTAACTGCTTGAACGAACCCACCCCTTCGTCGTTGCCGGAGGGCTGGAGTGGATGCGCAACGTGCATACCAGGTGATTGGTATGTGAACGTATATTCGTGTCGCGAATAATATACGTGTGAGCCCGGGCGAGGGATTGATCATCCCTGGATAATATTAACTGATGAAAATTGTGCTGTGATGTTGTGCTTCTTTCTAGATTATTTGGACCTAAGTGACGGTTGCCTACTTAGTCCTTCCCTGGACTAACCCCCACCACTTCTTTCTTATTTCTTACAGATTAATTTGGTAGCTACGTAACTGTCGAGCAAGGGGAGCACGAGTTGTCATGCATAGATTCCTATGTAGTTTGAGTTGTAACCTAAGTATATGAATTACAAATCCTTGTTACTGAATTTTTATAAAGAAATATATTAATTATTTGAGTTCCATAATTCTCTCTTGTTTGATTTCAAGTGTAACGCTTTAGGAGCGTTTCAGAAGGCATGAATCGCATACAAAGATGAATCATAAAAGCAAGAGATCCCACTCACCAAACTCTACATTGAATTACACCAACTACATTGAATTATACAAATGTTTTTAGTGCAAGTAAAGGACCACGATCCTCGCCACATGGCATCATCTGCCATTCCTTTCTCCTTTTTCCCTCCTTCCTCGAGATCGAATGGAGGGTTAGCAGACGGAAAGAGCGCAGAAAATCCGGCTGCGCAGGAAGTTCGGCGTGCACCTTCAATGAACGTTTCAGGTTTTGATGCTGCCAGACCTCCTTTGATGCTCCCTTTGGTGCAGGAAGTAAAAACATGGCTTACATCAGTCTTCGAAGCAGCAGAGAAGGAAAGGATATGCCAGAGTTTGAATACATTCCCAGTCCGTGGCTCACCCTCACAGCTTGGCCATCACATCCCAGAACCGAACTCAAATGGCTGGTACCGTGGCTTCTGATATGCGGCAGCAGAATTTTGCCTTCAAGGTATGTGGATTTTGCAAATGTAGGTTTTAAAAAGACTTCTGCCATTACCTTGAAAGCTATTTTTTTAGTTTCTAGAACAAATGTATTGACACAACCTTTATAGCTGCCAGAGTTCGTGGTCTTATCTTAAAACGGAATTACAACAGCTCAAACCCTTGCCAGTATTGCTCATCTTTTGAATCTTAAGGATACTGAAACTGGAAGGTACTATATTTGTTGTTTTAAACCACAGCTTGAAAAGTTCTCTTTTTGTAAATTTGTAGAAAGAGTAAAATTGGGCTAAAGTGTCAAGCGGATGCTAAGTCACAATGCCGAGAAATGGTCAGTTTACCAAAAAATGGGATCATGTTTAGTGCCACTTCATTGAGTTTTCTTTCTAACATTATATTCCTTCGTATTTTTTATTTTTAGCATATTTTATTTTAGAGGTTTACATTAACACTAGAATGGTCAGGTGATGGATACCTTTGCACTGCCCCTTTATGCAGATCCAACCTGTGCTGCATATTACAAAGGTTTTTGCAGGGTTGCTATGGACCAATATGACAATCAAATGCAAAGGTATTCTAACTTTTGGTTCTTATTTCTGTCCAGTTGGTTGATAATTTCAGAGTTACTGTTGTTGTATAGGCATCAAATTTAAAATATGTGAAGTTGTATATTCTTCTATGTGCATGTTCTAGGTGCATGTGCTAGCTACCCATGACAGAATGTCAACCTTTGTTTTCTTGAATAGTCAGGAAATTTCAATTGTGTTGGCAGATGCTCCAGACTTCATCAACAAATACAGATGGTTCAGACTTCATTCAGAAATACCACTCTACATTAAGAAATACCACTCTGGGTGACATGGTACAGATAGAGGTACATCAAGAACCATGTCCATGATATTCTTGCTATCATTAATCAACTTATATAATTATATTTTTGCATTCTGCCATTAGCACTGAACTCTGATCATCTTTATTTTTTAGATGCTGCAGGATAAAATTGATTTTCAAATGCTAAACTCAGAATCATGTTCCAACAGATGCTGAGTAGAACCCGGGTATTCACTCCATGGTGCTCAGGTGCTGATTGCAGCCTTTTGTTGCTCAGGTGGGCTTTTCTGCAACTTCTCTGTTGCTTGAGCAATCTAATAAAGAACAGGAATAATGGTACTCTTGGTATTCCATTTCATTTTTCTCTTGGCTTTGTCATGTTTACAGGAATAGACTTAGGAACAGAGCTGCATATGATGTCATTCCGTTACCGCTTAAATGATTATTGCATTTGATCATGTTGAGATTTATTCTATCTCTCTGTCTCCTCCTCAGTTGATTGGAAAACCAATATAACCTACTTGGAATCTCTTTTTTTGAGAAGTCATGTTTTTTAATTCTTTGAATTGAGAAAAGTCAAATGGCAATGGCATGCTGCTTTTGTTTATGCTTTTGTTTACAGGTACACTCTTTACACACTCTCTGTAGTGCTTGATTTTATTGATTGTAGATAAGTTAGGAAGGTTTATTGCTTTGAGCATTACTATAAACAAGGTAGGAAGGTTCATTTCGAGTTTCAAGTAGTAGCTTGCAAGATTTTGTAATAGCGATTAGTTCCAGCTAGAGAATTAAGTTTAGCTTTGCCATTTAACCATACCTATTTTAACCATTTCTGTTTTTTGCTTTAAATCTTTTCTTCCTCTTTTACCAGAGTTAAGGAAACAAGGACACTTCCCGTAAGTGGATCCCAGGCCAATTATGTCTCAATGTAAGCAAGGTAAATTTGGAGCTACATATGTTATTATCCTATTTTCTCGGCTAAAGGGATGGTGCCAGAGATAACTAAATGTCATCCTTTTAAACAATTACCCTTAAAGCTGCAAGATAATTTACACTTTTAGAAGATGCATAAGTTGATAGTGCAGAATTATGAAAACTAGCTTTGCTGCCTCTCTCTAAGTAATCAAGTAATACTTTATAGGATTTGTGAGAATGCAGAAGAATAAGTTCCAGCTAGAGAATAAGTTCAGGTGTACCATTTAAGTAGATATGTACATTGAGGACCAATCCTTTCCCAACATAAGCAACACAAAGTTTGAGTACAAAGCAAGAAGTTTAAAAAGAGGTAATTTTGAAGCTTTTGTTTGGGTTTGAAGAGATGGTGCCAGAGCAATTAAATGTTATTCTTTTTCCATCTATTGTATGTGTATAGTCTAATAGTCTACATCATTAATGCAAGTTGGTTTCTTATTCGGGTTAGTTGTTTTTGGTTCTGTTGTTTTTGGTTTTCAACAACTTACCTTCCATGCAACCTCTTCGCTGCAACCTGTTCTTGAAGTGCAAAAAGGAATGCAATGTTGGACATGGTCCACGGATTGCAATTCTGCAGGGAGGGCAAAGAAGAAATTACAGCTTAATTATAGAAATCAAGGAATCATCATACAAATTACAAACACTTACAAATTACAAACATAGACCTGTAGTATGAAATTGCAATAAGAAAGCAAAAGCAAAGAGAAAAGGAGCATCATCAGCCGCTTGATTGTTCATAAGCAAGGAAAAATTCAATGGCTTAAATGGACAACAAAACCCTTTATTTATGATAGAGCAATTGAATTGAATGCCAAACTTGGCTTTCAATCCCATCTCATTCCATCTAACGATTAGGATCTATAGTGTGATAACAGAAAGAGGATCATATGCCACTCAATTGTACACAACACAAAGACACATTCAATGGCTAAGATATTCTATAAAGGTAGCATCACAATTGAATAACATTCTAAGATATTTCCATTGAAGACATTCAATATAGATAGCATCACAAATAAACAAGTTCTAAGACATTCTATATAGATAGCGCCAACTTTGTCCCTTCCTCGGATATTATAAATTGGAATGCCCACCAATATTTACAAACCCCCAATATTTACAGATCGTACATGTTCCCAACATTTACAGGTTCCCACATGATGCCCAGCAACGCACAAAACTGAAGAGTTCGCTCATAGAGCTACATAGTATGTGTGCACTTTGCCAATATTCCAAAATAGTGCTCCTAAGCAATCACTAAAGTAGGCTTGATTCATCATTTGTTAAATGACTAATACTAAAGTAGGCTTGATTCATCATTTGTTAAATTACTAATACGAGGTTTGGAAGTAGTAATGCTGGCATTTTACGGAAAATGGAAATCAACTGCAGATTGTAAGTTAAAAAGAAATAATAACTCTTTTATGGACATTACAACAATATTAAAATTGGTTTATCTATATGCTAAATGTATTTCTAATTTCTACATGTTTCTAAACATTCAACCTATGCAGACAACATCTATCACATGCTTCCAATTTCGATCTCTGAATCCTGAATGACAAAGGCCACCTTATTATTTAAGTTTTCCACCTTGCTGTTTACCATATTATAAGGAATTATCCAATTATTGCTGAGATCTCACATTGAAAGGTATTCTTATTGAAAAATATTACTCTTATGTTCAAATGCTATGCACAGAAGATATTAAGACATTTGATCAAAGGAAATAATACAAAACAAAGAAAGCATCCTCCTCCTCCTCTCACATCTAAACTCTTTAGACTATTCAGAAGAGAAATGGAAAAGATCAAAACCAATTGCAAATGAGTATATAGAAGAATCAACAATAACATGCCTAATACCACCAAGAAGCAATTCCACTTAAATGTTATAGGCACCCCAACATTTGCAAGTTCCAAATTATGCCCAGCAAGGCTGGAGACCATAACTAGTTTATAAGAAATTGATGGCTCAAGGACGAGATCTAAGGGAACGATATATCTAACTTCAAATGTGGAGTCAATAATGGTAAACTTCCACTTGTGAACATGAATAGGCTCCAAAGATGAATTGCAAAAGCATGGGATCGATCTCACTTACCCAATTGTACAATTCCAACTACGTCAACCCACTTATTCTTCTTTTCCCTTCCACATCAAAGCCCAACTGGAAGGCTTTTTGCGAAGCCGCCGATAATCTTGCAGCTTCTTCCATCAAAGCTGCCTCCCATGGTAAGCCCTCGTTTATCCTTGATCCTGGTGAGGAAAAGAAATCACTGTCCCCAAACAAACAAGACCGAAAATTGAAATGTGCTGAACCAGCCCATGAAATCTTGTCCATTGATTGCTGCATCTGATTGTATAATTTCTGCAGCTCATCATCCGACACGTGGACAACAACCGGGTACCTAGACGGGTTGCAAAGGCTGAGATCCTTGCAAAGCTTATAGAGGGACTCAAAATGTGATGCTTGGAAAGCAAATTTTTTATAAATATTGAAAACTTTGGTCTTGTCATGGCGATTCAGGGCCTGGAATCTCCGAAGCAGAATTTGCATCCCCTCTTGCAGTGTACAAATAAAACTGGAAGCTCTCGGTCAGAATATGAATCAAAGCAGATTTCACAAGATAATTCTGCCTTGCGCCTCTACCAGGCCTACATGCTAGTACCCTTTCCAGCAGATGTAACATGAAGGGTATATTCTGCAGCAGAATGCCCGCCATGTTTCTTGCATGTATCGCTAATTCTTCAGGCAACTTACCTCCCTTAAACTGCCCTATCTTTTGCTCCAGTGCCTCAAATCTATCAATCTGATCATGAAGTGTCTCAAACCTCTCATAGAGGTCATATTCAAGGAATCTGAATCTGCCATAGACTCTATCTGCAGTGCCTGCTGAAGAATATTGGAAAGAATCTAGGCGCTCATCAATGTACAAGGCATAAGAAATGAGAAAATCAGTTAAATCTTGAGAATTAGAGCAAATATTATCTCTAAAGTTGGACATGCATAATAAGAAACGGTGACTGAGGAGCAAAAATTAATTGGCCATGCACACTAACCCCAAAATCTGCTCTACGTGTAGTTTTTTACTGTCTTTTTTGCAAAAAAACAACACTTAAAAGCCACCCATAGTAATGTTCCGAAAATGCTAGAAACAACACGTAGTTTTTTAGTGTACTTTTTTAAACACAAAAAACGTGTGGTTTTCATGCGTGGTTTTTAGACAAAAACAACCCGTAATTTTTATGTGTTGTTTTCATGTGGTTTTTAAGGAAAACAACTTGTAAATTTTATGTATAGTTTTTGCTCAAAAATAAAAACTACGCATGGTTTTTAGATGTGATATTCGCTTAAAAACAATGCATGGTATTGTTTATAGTGCAATCATGTATTGTTTTTTGTAAAATAACACATGTTTTTCTCTAGTGTAGTTTTGAACAATGTGTGGATTTAAACAAAACAACAAATATAATAAGAAACTTTAACGGGGATGTTTTCAGTTGTCATGAGGAAAGAGAATTACACTGCAATCATAACAAATAAATTATTGCATTGTCTAACGAGTATACATTTCCCATTTCAATTTTTTAGTATACAATCACATATTGTTCATTTCAAAAGTATCATCTTATTTACAAATAATAGATTCCAGACTTTACAAGCTCAAAATGAGCAATCTATTATGAAATATATATGTAGCAAAGAACAATATAAGGTAATCATCAATATAATGTGATCTACAATTTACAATTAGCTTTATGCCTTAAAAACAAGGGGCGTCCATATCTGCAATGACAGAAACAAGCATATAAGTGAATATTTGGAAGCAAAAGAAGATTTTGAAACCTACAAGAATATTTCTGTGTTCTCTGTTTGCAACATAAACATGAATGTTCTCTGCTGTCCTCAAAATTTGAAGAACCAACAATAGATGCAAATTGCAAATAGAGAAGAACACCAGCTATACCTGAAACACAGTAGTCTTGAAGCAGCTAGTGAGACCCTTCATTGTTGGCATTGTTGGAGAGGAGGCAGAGACATCTCAGTCCCATTACTGATAGCACATCAAATACCTTTACAATGTGGCTGCGTATTGGAATTACAATCTTGAATGCCATCAAATCGGACACTAGGAGTGTAGAAGAAAACCCTTCAAAACATGTATACAGCAAATACCTTTTTTGCATCCCTCTTTCTCATCAGAAATCATTGCAAGTGCTCTCTGGCATTTGCCCTTGCTTCAAAAGCAATAACCAACTGATCGAATCCCACACACATATGTGAGTTTCAAGCTAAGAAGGATTCCAAAAAAGAAAGAAAAAATAGAGCATGGAGATACCATAAGGCTGTCAATCTGGAGCCCAATCTTCTTCCTGTATCCAAAGGTAATCCCTTGAGCTCTGCCATGGCCGTTGTTTGCTGCCAGAGCTTGTCATTAGACGCAGCTTCGCCTCTTAATCCATATTTGCCTCCATGCTCCTTATTCCGGTGCCTCCATACTCCCTATTTGCCTTCGAATCTGACAAAAGAAAACAGGGAAGGTTTAGATCCTTCAAATCTGATAACAGAAAACAATAAAAAGCAAAGACAATGGAATCGCTGGACCTCCAAGTGCGGGAGTGCTCGGGATATGCTGGAATGGCCGGAGTTGGATCCGCCAGGGGGCCGGAGTAGGAGGCCGCTGGAGTCGACATGCACAGTATGCTGAGAATAGGGTTTCGAATGCAGAGTATGCCTGAATGGGGTTCCAACAGGAACATAATACATACACGCATTTGAAATTATCCCGCCCATTGGGTGGGAGGGCGGGATGATTAATTTGAAATTGCACATTCTATTATTATTTTTTTTGTTCATTGGATCCTGGCATATTCTCAAAAACATGCCAGATCTAGGGTGGGGAAAATTACACCTCAGACCCGCATATTGATGCTCCCCATTTGCGAGTAATATGCATAAAAATACGTGCAAAAGATAAATGCATGGCCCTAGAACATTACAAGTAGAGGAAATTCCACGAGGGAATTTCTTGAGGCGGCGCCCAAGCAGTGAAGCTGCAGTGCCACCGAGTCTAGCAGGCCACCGAGGGAATATTCTCGGGGGAATATTTGGAGGCAATGGACTTTCCCTTACGTAATGCACAGTTGAGCGAATTACACTCCGACACGTAGTAAGTGTAAAAATCCTATTCCTTACTCCGTTTCGGCAGGAAGCACAGTTCCCGCATTTTGCAGAGATTCAAGTCAGAGAGTCGCATTTCGCATAGGTTCGAGATGGTTTATGCTTAGAAGGTTGTTAACTACATAACCCATAGCCATCACCGCAATCAGAGAACAAAATGCTTTATTTTTACGACCTTTGAAAGTTGTGGCTATGGTGGCTTTATCTTCAACATAGATCCCCATAAGCCCCTTCCCATCCTCTTCTTTGTCAGATTTTTATCTTCAACAGGCGGTTCCACCAAGTTCAATTTCTATGGGCATGTATCGATCTCCTTCCACTCTTCCTAATTCTTGCACAAGTTAATCGATAGATATGGCCATCGGACAAAAGAGCGACAAGTGTGCATTCATTATGGTTAGTATTAAATTAGGTTAAGTGAGCTCACGGTCATGATCTCCCACAAACCTCCGGACCTCCTCCTTTGGTTCCACCAGTAGTCGACCTAAAGCTTTGCATGGCGTCCACTAATTATTTGAAGGATAATATAGGACGTGTACATTAGCAAAACAATGGAAGAAGGATTTGGCAACGATGTTGGCACCGTGAAGCAGTCTTTCTCTCCACTTGTAAGGCAAGCCCCCAAGCTTCTTGGCGCATGAGAATCGGAGTAGAAGATGTTCACATTTTTGTTGGTAGGTTTCATTGCCTTGACAAGTAGGGTAACATAATCCTGCATGATATAGTGGAACGCAGAACTCACAAATTTGCATCATCTCAGGAGCAAGCACAACCTTGGGCTGGATCTCATGCATGCCGAATATCCTGTGCTATGGAGTGCAGCCTGTTTGAGCAGTTTGGCTTGTTTTCTATCCACAAAAATGATAGAGTGCACATGGCTTCCTCCAATACAGGTCTCTCTAACTGAGCTGGAGAAACAAACCGAAATTCCCATCGTCAAAATGAGAAATTGATAGAATAGAAATGAGATCGCAAATCTAGAGATATAGTAGAAGAGGAACGTAAATTAAAAAACAAACAAGAGAGAAACAGCAGAAAGACTCCAAGAATCCATTATACAAAAACCCATGACTGTTGGTTCAAAAAGTAAAGATTCGCTTCAAGTTGACATGGAATATGATGATGTGGCACTCCAACTAGGTGACATGTCATGCCAAGTAAGGAAGGCCAACCAAGAATGAAGTACAACCTTGGTCTTTCATGGGGTGATGTGGCAATGTTTGGCATCATGGCAAGATATGGATGATGTGGACATGATGACTAAGGATTTTTACAAGAAATATGACAACTTTTAATGTTTCATGACGGAATTGCTAAGGGAATATTGGGGCACTAAGAAAAACCTACTTATTCCACTCAAAAACGACCATTTCAAAAAATTGGCCTAGTCATTTTCTATTTAAAGTGCATAAAAATACTTGGTCATCATGTGACATGCCATATCATCCAAAGAAATGCTATGCCACCATGTTGAAATATGTTTTTTTTTTTTTTTTTTTAAGTTGCAAAATTGTCTATGCACGTTCTTTTCCACCTCGTCACTCATCTTTATCACCTCACAATGCTCATGCCATGTCATCTCCCATAATTTTTGCATATAGTCACTTTCTCAAAAAGAAAAAAGGAAAAAATGGTTTGCTCTTTTTTTATGCCACCTCGTCATTTCTAGTGTCATATCATTGCCATGTCACCTTGTGTGTGCCATTGCATGTTGGAGCGCATGTGGCATGTTTGAGCCACCTTGGCATGTTGGAGCCGAGGTGGCATGTTTGAGCCACCTTGGCATGTTTGATCCTAGGTGGCATGTTGGAGCCTAGTGGCATGTTTGAGCATGCTAGAGCCACCTTGGCATGTTGGAGCCCGCGTGGCATATTTGAGCCACCTTGGCATGTTTGGGCCACCTTGGCATGTTTGGTCCTAGGGGGCATGTTGGAGCCTAGGTGGCATATTGGAGCGCGTGTGGCATGTTTGAGCCATGTTGGAGCCGAGGTGGCATGTTTGAGCCACCTTGGCATGTTGGAGCGTAGGTGGCATGTTGGAGCCCTGTGTGGCATGCTTGAGCCACCTTGGCATGTTGGAGCCTAGGTGGGGACGTTGGAGCCCTGCATGGCATGCTTGAACCAACTTGGCATGTTTGAGCCACCTTCCATGTTTGATCCTAGGTGGCATGTTTGAGCCATCTTGGCATGTTTGTGCCACCTTGGCATGTTTGATCCTAGGTGGCATGTTGGAGCCTAGGTGGCATCTTGGAGCGCACATGGCATGTTTGAGCCACCTTGGCATGTTTAAGCCTAGGTGGCATGTTGGAGCCCTTGGAGCCACCGCGGCATGTTGGAGCCTAGGTGGCATGTTTGAGCCACCTTGGGATGATGGAGCCTAGTTGGCATGTTGGAGCCCACGTGGCATGTTTTTGCCACCTTGGCATGTTGGAGCCTGCGCGGCATGTTTGAGCCACCTTGGCATGTTGGAGGCAAAGGGCATCTTGGAGCTCGTGATGGCATTTTGAGCCATCTTGGCATGTTGGAGCCTAGGTGCCACGTTTGAGCCACCTTGGCATGTTTGAGCCTAAGTGGCATGTTGGAGCATGCGTGGCATGTTTGAGCCAACTTAGCATGTTTGAGCCACCTTGGCATGTTTGATAGGTGGCATTTTAGAGCCCGCGTGGCATGTTTGAGCCACCTTGGCATGTTTGAGCGTAGGTGGCATGTTTGAGCAACCTTGGCATGTTGACTTTGGCTAACTTTGATCTCGACAAATGGCAATGACATATGATAGGAGAGAAAATGATGTATAAAGAGATGATTTTTTTTGGTGGAATAGTAGTAAAGCCTTGGGAAATAGCAAATCATACCTTAAGAACTAACATCATGGCTCATGCAAAGTACCATTGAAATTCGAGTGATCTTTCAAACTTTAACTTTGGGGTCTTCAACCTTTGACTTCAAGTGTTCAAGATGCTTGTGATCAAATATTCTTCAAGAAATGCCTATATGATGCCAAACCAGTGTCCATCTTTTGGTTCTTCACTACAAGTTGCCAAGTGATGGATGTCTTCAAGTTTCACGCTCTACAAACTCTCACACACACATGTATGAAGTCAAATTCTAGTGAAGTGTGTCAAGCATGCATATAGCTCTTGTATGTTGCCATTTTGTGGCAGTAATGGCATGTGGACAACTTGATCATACATGGATTCTTAGAAAACCATAAAAAACCACACCTCAAGAAAATAATACCTTAAAAAACAACACCCTACAAAAAACATCCCTTCAAAAAACCATACAGCCTGAGAAAACTATACATCCTTAAAAAAGAAACTATGCCTGCTTAAGAAACCACACATTCTTAAAAAAAAAAACCATGGCTCCTTAAGAAAAACTACAGCATATCCTTGAAAAACCACACGTCCGTATAACTACATGTAGGTTTTTTTCAAACCTTCAAAAAAACAACCCGTATTGTGTTTTTACTGTTGTTTTCAGCTGTGGACCAAATGTTGGGGTTGTAGTGATGGCCATATTGCCCGAGAATTTTATTCCCATTAACGCCCGAGGGCCAGGGCGTTATCTTCCTTAACACCCTGCTCCGAGGGTGTTATGAGCCTTCGTGATAATGCCCTAGGGCATTATGAGTCGTTGTGATAACGCCCTAGGGGATTATGACTGTTTTAGCCATAAAAACCCAAGGAGCAGGGTGTTAAGGACTAATATGAGGACCTTGAGGGCCACATTATAGTTTCCGGTGTGTGAGATGCGGTCGACGAGAGCTCGAGCGCATGCAGCAGAAGAAGATTGAGATACAGAGATCGAGCAGCATATTTGATCTACATGTTTCTGATCCAAGACAGCTTCTTGGTGGCTGGTTGCTTTTAAAACTAGCACTGCAACCGCTGCAGCACTTGAATTGGATAGCTTGGCCAAGCATATCCTAGCCTTGTCTTTCATTGCCCCCATTGTCCTCTTCATTAAGTTACGACAGTGCATGCATATCTTCCCTCTTCTTTATTGCTTGTGTAGTTCAACTGCAGCTTCTGCATGCGTAACAAGCTGGCCATGTTCTTTCCCCTTCTTTTCTATAAAGTAGCCCCACTCCACATTTTTTGTGCCTACAATATATAGGCATATGGGAATTATAAATGGCTGATATCCTTCCATCTCTAGATGCACTCGCACGAAATTTGCCTAAGAGATTCTCTCTCACGGCCTTTTAAATTGTTTCTAATGCTTGGATTTTGCCCATATTAATAACGATGTAATTTGAGATGTTATGGGATTTATGGACTGCAGTCGTTAGATTTAAGAAATACTCCTAAACTTTATTGGATTTCAAAAAGACTCCCTTATAGCTGAAAGACTGATAGTACGACAATCCCTTTGTATCTTTCTTTAGTGGGCATGTTTACTGATATGTGATAGTCTATCCACCTCTCACTAAATTTTGATTTGGCATTTCCTTCATATTGGAACTAAAGAAAAAGTTATTTTGTTGTCTAGAAAAACTATAGATAGTTTTTTGACGCCAAGAACAATTATAGCTAGCAATAGGGCAAGCTTAGGGAATGTGTGAGGAGGTGAAGGATAGGAAAAGGTTGAAGGGTAAATGTGGAGAAGGAAACAAGATAGGAGTAGAGGGAAGTTGGTGGCAAGTTATACACATAGGTGCATGTGTGTGTTAGACATCTAACCTATATGCGTATAGGAACAAAAGTACAAGAGCAGAAAGGTTATAGGGTAGTATATAATATAAGGGAAACAACATCTAGTATACAAGAATTTCATTATACTTGCAATTCTGTTGTGGAAGATGTGCCGACGCGCATCAACACGGAGGCACATTTGACACAGCAGAATTGCAAGTAGAAGGAAATTATTGAAATGTGAAGGAGCAATTTTCCGATTTTGCAAGGTAAAAGTTGAAGACTGCAGGATAACAAGATTCGAAGGTAAAACTACCAGAGAGAACATCGAGAAAATGCAGAGCAAGAAATTAGTTGCATTCATGTTTAGAACATTGTTCAGGTGTCATCATCTGGTCGGCTTTGAGGGCAGAATTGCTCCTACCTAGACTTTACGTGTCTTTGAATGAAACATCATGTAATGAAGGCAGAAAGGTTATCTGTCACAAGCTTTGGCAAATGTTCAATGAATTGAAGGATTGTTGTTAACAATGGGGTTAACTTGGATCCAACTTATTTTGAGTTGTATGTGTAGTTTGACTTGGATGTTTGATGTTAACAATGGGGCTAACTTGGTACAAGACTTAATCCTCTCTAAATAATAAATTGTAGTGACTTTTTTAATGATGGAAGGGCATCTACTAAACTTGATTGCGATGTCATGGTATGTTCTGAAATGACTGTGTAGCTTCATAACTTCTGCAGCCCAGACTGGAAGGCCAGAAGGTTCTTGATACTCATATCGGGGCATGGTAATAGTTAGTTATGCTTGACCAGCTGCTGCATGTGTTGTTGAACATGACCTCCGTGAGCTTGTTGGGATCATATATACCTTCAGGAGGTTATGGATACTCACACTCAAATGTGTCCTCTAGAGCAGTATTGAATTGTCTCATATGATTGTACAGTCTATCAGCATACTTATTACTGCTAAGGTTTTTCCCCTCGAAAACCCTTCAGGCAGGGGTTTTTTAATCTTAACAGTAATACGCGTGATGCTCTCTCTGTTTGGGTCCCATAGGCCAATTGGTCATGGTGGACGATAAAAATATATTTTATTCTATTCTATTCTATATTTTATTCTATTCTATATTTTCACACACTGTCATAAAGAAAAACCCTGAAGTCTCCTGCAAATGAGCGAGGAAGAAACTAGAACGAAGGCTGTTAAAATAAGAGAGCTTATTTTCCAGCGTCTTTTTAATTTTCTTAGTTTTAAATGATGGTCTCAATTAACTTTTGCTGATGTGGTAGTCAATGTGTGTTGGAAGAAAATGGTTCTTTCAAGTTATATGAGATCAGAGAAACTAGCACATAATGAAGGTTGCACAGATACAGACATAGCTCTATGGGGTACATGGAAAATACAGGTTGAAGATCAACTAGAGCATGCATAACCTATGGTTTATATAACATAGGTTATTTCTAAATGGGTGAATTATGAAACCATTGAAGTTAAGTATTATTATAGGGTTCATATCGGTGGAGGGAATATCGATTCAAATATAGTAATACAGAGGAAGAGTCAAGCACCGAGCCCCTATTGCTATGGAGACTGCAAAGCGGCCGGATCTGCACCATGCGGTGAGGTCTGGCCCTATAAATAAAGATGTAGATTGAAGATATGTGAGGCTGGTGAAGACACGAATGTGTATGATATTGTATGCTTGTGTTCTCGGAGAATAAGTTACAATAGTGAAAATAAAGGCCCAATGAACAGTGTTTTATTCAATGGTAGAAGTGCCATGGTATGATTTATATGATTTCATAATTACATTCAATTGGTACACCATTGCTTATTTCAAGTCTAGTCAGTCATAAGCATTATTCAAATTAGTTGTTTAACCTTTGAATCTACTTCAATTGGTATCAGAGCTAACAACTATGACTACTAGACTGGGTGCATCTTTACTAAGTGCAGTAGAAGTGTTCAAAGGCACAAGAGGTTTTCAAGTATGGAAGGAAAAGATCAAGGAGATCTTGGAAGTGGAAGGGCTTTGGCCCTATGTTGGAGAAGATGCTGGCAGTAATGAGGTCAGTGGTACAGCAGCTACAATCACCTCTACAATAGATGAAGGCTCCAGCTCTGGAGAAGTTGAGGTAACCAGCTCAAACATAAATGCCAAATTAATAGAGGCTAAGAGTATTGTGACAGTCAAGTTGAGCCCTAGTATTTTGTTGAAAGTGAGAGGAATGAATCCGAGAGCAATTGGAAATACCTTATCAAAACTTATGAAAATAAGACCTCACCCCAGTTGGATGTGCTTGATAGAGAACTTAGAAATTTGAAATTTCATGAAAAGGATGATATAACATAATTTTTCCAAAGATTTGACAACTTGATAGCAGATCTAGAAGCAGCAGGGGTTATAATAACTAATGAACACCAAGTAATGTCAATTGCACAAGCCTTTTCTGATTATGATCAGCTATCCACCTTGGTCAGAAATATTGCTAAGTCAAGGGAAGATGCAGAATTAATGGTCAAAACAGAATTGGAACAAAAGAAATTATTAGGGGAATATGATGGACCTTGTATGTTGGAAAGGGAAAAGGCAGATTTGAGAAAAGTAAATTGGGACCATGTTTTCATTGCAATAACTATGGCCACTTGAAATATAATTGTCCTAAGCTCACAAAGGACAATAGGTGTTTTAATTGTGATGGGCTGGGGCATCAGGCAGCAAACTGCTCTAGTCCTAAAGACTTTGCTAAAGGAAGAGGAAGAGGAGAGACAAGGGGAAATGTAAGAGGAAGGTACAATAATAGAAACATTGTTGACATGAGGATATATGCCGGAGCATAAGAGGGATCTAAGAAAACAATGTCATTGAAGCACCTTTGGCCTAGTTCCACATTAGAGTGCATTCTGCAGGCATCAAGCAGTGTCGACCATAGGTACACATCAAGTTTTACTGTAGTCTTAAGCACATCTTCTACTTCATTAAAACATCCTGCATGCCCCAAGAGATCCATCATGCATGTCACATGAGATATATTTGGTCTTAATTCATGGTATTCCTGCATACCTCTATATACTCTAAGGCCTTCATCAACCAAGCCGGCTCGGCAAAAACCTGTTAAGAGGGCCAGAAATACAACATCATTTGGCAAGACACCAGAACTCTGCATAAGATCAAAGCATTTCACAGCCACCTTAATCTCCCCAAGCTGAGAATACCCTGCAATCATTGCACCCCATATCACCACATTTTTACTTGATAGCGTGTTGAAGATCTTACGTGCTTTCCTCAAGTTCCCACATTTAGCATACATGTCTACAAGTGCATTCTCCAAAACATAATATCTTTTAAGCTTACTTCTAATAATCTGCTCGTGGACGCGCTTACCTTGATCTATTGCTCCTGTGCTTGAACAAGCTTTTAAGATGTTAGAGAATGTAAATGCATCAGGTTTTATTCCATGCTTTTGCATACGTTCAAAGCAATGGAGCGCAAAAGCACCTTGGCCATAATGTGCATATCCAGTAATCATGGTACTCCATGTTATTACATTCCTGTTTCTCAATTTATCAAACACTTCAAACGCATCATCCAAGCTACCACATTTCACATACATATCTACGAGTGCATTTCCCACCACAACATCTGTTTGAAACCCATTCTTTTCCACTTGCAATGGATACGCTTGCCCTCATCTATGGCACCTAAGCTACCACATGCTTTCAAAATGGTAGAAATTATGAACTCATTTGGTTTAAAACCCTTTTGCTACATCTTCTCATACAGTTTAAGTGCAGTCTTGCCCTTCCCAAGCTTGGAATGAGCATCAATAATTGCATTCCATGTATACAGAGTTGGGTTAGAAACTTTTCTAAATGCTTGTCTTGCATCAGCTAAACTACCACAAGAAGCAAAAAGACGAATGAGGGATCAATCAAGACAGAAACAGAGTCCAACCCATTTTGGGATATTAGAGATTGCACTCGCCTACCTGTTTCTAAGTCTCTTTGTCTGATGCATTCGTAGACCATACGATAAGCAAATTCTCTGGAAATAGGCATCGCGTTCTTCTCTGCCCTTTTAAGCACATCATTCAACCATCCAGCCATGGAAACTCAGAATGGCTTCTTCGGGGTCCTTTCTTATACGAAACTCAAAACCAAGTTTTCTATTAGGGCCACATTTGCACATTAAAGATGCTAAAACTACGCCTTGGGGTTTTAAATCCCTGAGACGGGCTTGCTTTGCTGTGCTCTTTTTGGGTTGCCCCAAGGGGGCAAACCCTAATTCACGTGGGTTTGTGGTATATTCCAGGTATATGTCATTATATGCCGAGAATATGCCAAAAACTGTTCCCAACCTAGTATCCTCTGTAAACTATCGGCCGCCCCTGTTGTTGGGCAGCCGCTCTAGAAACCATCTAACTGGATGTTCATGGTGCAATGCTATTCTTTCTATGGAAGGGAGTAAACTAGAAGCTCAAGTAATTATCGCATTTTTTGATGTGGTATTGTGCATGTTTAGTGGTTCTTATAAGAATCTATTTTGTTCATACGCACCAGGTGATCGACTTCCCATCACAAGATACCTACATCTCTGGTAGAGTACCCAAGCGATTGGATGCTCGCAAGATCTACACTCTGTTAGAAAGGTTATGCACACCACCAGTTAAGCGTGTATAATGAATGCTGTTCAATGGGAATTGTCTAGTTTCTAGAAATGTACTTAGAACTCCAAGGAAAGTCAAAATTCTGGTTTTTTCCTAATGCTGTGTTCATGGCAACATGCAAACAGCCTATGTTGAACAAGGCATGTCGTTACCTTTGGATGGCAAATAGGTACTCAATGAAGAAATGAGGTTCTTCTCTTATTCTTGGTAGCCTTTTAATATTTGGTTATTGTATTTGGTGATGGGGCCTAGTCCCCGGGTTTTAGATGGGTTGTTGCCCTTGCATGTGCCGTCCCATAACCCGTTGGGTTCCCGTGGACGTAAAAATTCTTATCTTATCTTATAAATAGATGTCATTTCTTTAACTACATTATTATGCAGGGATGGTGGAGTACATGATTCGGCTATGCTTTATGGATTGGGTGCTTGATGGGATCCCTAATTTTTCCGTGCCTTCAAATATGTGGAAATTTGCAATGCGAGTAAAAGGGGACCTCTTTCTTAAGGTAATGGTAATTTCGTAAGGAAATTACTTCATAAATTTCCATTGTCATGGATAATATTTAGAAACTGCATTTGTGAGTGGCAAATCCTCTTTTTGTTACTCCAATGGAGGCCAGGATGTGTGTAATGAGATTGAATCCTTTCGTCTTTTTCTTCTGAGAGTGAATTTTTTTCAATGAAGTCTTTTTCCTTAGAACTGCTAGAGAATTATGCGGGTTGTTGTTGGCACATGAAGATGGCATGATTTTAAGTTCGTAGATGTTGCTATCTCCACCTATGACCTTTAAGTTGGACAGATCACTATATTAGAGGAATGTCCAAACATGCGTGATAGAAAGTTCTATGTCACATGGTTTTTTCTGTATTAAAACGTCGTTGAGTTTTTATTGAAGGAAATTTTATTTATTCACTTCGTGCTACAAGACATTGTTTTGTAGAATTTAATAGTAAACATTTTCAGAACTTATCTTGATTAGTATGTCCTTGACAGGACAACAGCCTTGCACTTGAAACATCATTATTTCCATCTTCAGCTCCATAATTGACCAGGAAGAAAGATCATAGGTAATCATGATTTGAAAATTTGAAAGATGTCATTAAATTCAAACTCTCTCGCCAAATCTCACTAAAAAGACATGCATGGGTTCAAAAACAATTTCGTTTCAATGGGCAACTTGTTTATTTGCAGGGCCTGCTGAAGCATTGCTCATAGCAGTATTTGAAAAGGATACTACAAGGTTGGGGCTTTTGATAGAGGATAACAAGGACCAAATAAATGTCTAACAATGACAGACTCTTAAATGGTCCTTGCTTTTGAAAAATTGATCCATGCCAATCTGCCTATGGTATTTCACGTTTGTTCAATGTACAAATTTTTCTATCAGGATTGTATTTTACACTTGGACATAGAGGAAAGCTATAAGAATAGCTTATAAATTTAAAAGATATACGCTTCCTTCTAATGTATTATCTATTGCACTTGGTCTTTTTTTGGTTGTGATCACCAGAATATCCTAATCTTTGCAATTGTTGGCATCATAACCCTGGAATAGATGTTCAATGTCTTAGATCGACTGCTACAAAAACCAAATGAATGGCTTGCAATGGCTTTTTACTTCAGTATAAGCTTGGCTGCAGAGGCAAGTTATTTGTTGCTTTAGCTTCCATGCCTTTAGTCTCCTGCAAACAAAGTGAAATCCGGTAATCAAACAGAGTCAAATTCGACAATGGCATCTGTCACAGAGGCAAGTTATCTGTCGATTTGGCTTTCATAATTGTTTAAGAATCCTTGCCACCTTTTCCTCTTTCTATTCAATCGATCAAGCTACCAGCACTTTGTTTTTCGATTTCATCAAGCAATATTTTTCTTGTGATGGCACTCAATTCCGGCGAGGTTATTCTTAATTTTCCTTTTTTGATCTCACTCCTACTAATTTTGTGCCCATAAAGTTTTGAATTTCTTGTGCATGCAGGATCTGTTGATGGCTAGAATGGAATATGAATTCCATGTTAACTGAGCTCTACAAAGGGAAGAGGCCCAAAGAAATTAAGCCAAAAGATGTTACAGAGGCTGATTTTCTTCGAGTTTGGAAGATGCCATTGAGGAAAGGGAAGATTAATCTAATATAAAGTTAAAAAATACTTATTTTTTTGAAAAAAACATATTTTACATATTTTTAGTTCCCGGCCGGAAAAACAAATTTCACAGACACGAAAACTCGTTTTCGGCGTGTCGCGAAAGTTTTTTCGCAAGATCTGTAAACAAGAAAAACCGCAGACGAAAAAAAAAAAAAAAGCGCTCGTTCAGCGTGTCGCGGTTTTCAAATTTCAAATTCGTAAAATAAATAAATAAATATTTTTTTTTTGCTACCCGCTTTATATTGTTTCGTGTACGTGAAAAAAAGTTACGCGTATGCGGTTTATAGGATTTCGCGTACGCAAAATTCAAATTTCAAATTCGTACGTCGGAAAAAAAAAAAAAACATTCACAGACGCGATTTTCTTTTTTGGCGTCTGACGCGAAAAAATCTTTTATGCGACGCTGAATTAGATGTTTTCACAGACGCCGAAAATCTCCCGATGCCGGAAGCTTTTTTTTGCCGTATTTTTTACGTTTTATACGTCAAATATATGCCGCATCATACAATTCATACGTATTCCGTATAAAATGTACAATGTATTGAACCTATCCTTGGTGTGCATAAAGTGTAGAAAGCTATTGAAGTTATTTCTTATTTGCATTGTTGTGAAATTTGAAATTGAATCAAGGGACAACTCTGCTGCTTTCTTGAAGTTACATGTGGCCATAGAAAATAGACCCTCATAAAGTTTCAACCGGTTGTTCCTCTCCCAAGCACCTCCATAAAATAAGATGAAAGTCCATAAAGAAAGAAAACAGTCTCAGCGTATGAAATACCAAGTCCATCTTTTGACGTACTGCTACAGTTTTCGCTTTTGTAAGCTTTAGTTGCTTCAATGATTTTTCCTTCTCCATATACAAAGGAGATTATCCTAAACTGCATTATATGCATGACTTAAGCAGAGCTTCCTTGAAAAAGCTTCAGAACATTAGGGATTGGACTGGTATTAAATATCACAAACGAGATTGATAGATGAGATTTTTATCGCCGCCATTGCTTTGGCGCTTTGGCGCATCTTTCTCCAGCTATGGCTATGGTTCGAGGTATGGCTATGGTCGATTGGATCCGAAGCCACTACATATTTTTGCCGGAGCATTTCCGCCCAAGCATTTTACTTCCCAAGCATTTCAAGTTTCTTTATGGCTGGATCTGCAGCTCTGTAATGCATCCGCCTTCCTTCATTCTTTCTACAACTTTTTCAAATCCAATTGCCTGTTCATTCTTTTTTGTTCTTTTATCTCCTCTAGTCTTTCTCATCTTTAAAGTCAATGACGCCTCTGTCTTTCCGCAAGGTGTAGAATGCTCAAAACTTGACAAATATCCGAGCTGTTTTTGCCCAGATTCCTGGATGGGGCAAAGCGGAGGCCTTGCGGGAGCTCCATTTGAGAAATCGAGAGCAATATAATCTACATTCCCTTGAATACATTTGTTGGATGAGTTACCAATGAACATTTGAAAAGCGGACATTTTTGACATGAGGGTCTTACTTAATCAATCGGATTCGTATTGGGCCGGAATCATTTGATCCATGCAATTCATAGTTCCATGATGCAAAGCAAACAGGGAGATAAAGTACTTGAACAATGTGCCTCAAATGGGTATTGCCGGAGTTGTTCCCCTGCCTTTGCTCAACGGTTTCTTCAGCTGTACATTTTTCAGCCATAGCAAATTTGTTCCCCTGGCTACTTTTTCTTTCTACAATTAGGGCTTCGAAGTAGCTAGGGCAGTGGCTACTGCCGCACCTGTTTCTTGCAAAACAAAGATCTAGAGATTCTTTTTTTTTCCGTTTATTTTCTATGCACAGAGACAGATCTAAGAAGTTTTTGCATGATAAGTCGGTCAAGCCTCCATTTTATGCTTCATACTAGCCCTTGTTGATCCCAAATCCGTTTTTCTGTCCTGAGCTGGGCCGATTTTTGAATCTGTATCTGGTTAATTTATCTTGTATTTAATTTTTGGTAAAAGCTCAAAACCCTGAAGCAATAGGTCTCTTAATGGTGCTTGGAGCTTGCCATTCAACCCTTGGGGGTTCATATTCCATATTGACAGTGCAGGCAAATTACATCATTACCTTGAATCCTTCTCTAGTTTCATGTCTTTTTTGCTTGGATAATGCATTGGAATAAAGTAAATGACATGGATCAGGAAACTGAATATATTTGACATGGATCTATCATATTCTTAATATACCAATTTTGTATCAATCTGTGGTTATCAATTTTTTTTATGAGTATTGTATTTAAAATACGTATTGTTTCTGTAACTTGACAAAAAAAGGCCTTGGATGTTTTCTTTCATTTTTTTTGCAAAAACAACATTTGAAACTACTACTACTTTGTGTTTATTTTCTAATAACTACATATTGTATCGTGTAAAACAACATTTGAAAACAACTATAACTTAGAAAACAAGAGCTACTTCAAAAAAAAAAATATAACGTAGCTACATATGATATTGAGGAAAACAACATTTGCAAAAAACAATTATTTATAAATGCTACATGTGGATTTCTATAGAAGTACCTACTTTTCTCTAAAGAAACAATGGCAACTTTTAAAAACAAGTAGAGAAAAACAAACTTTTTCGGGGTGTTGAAAATTGGTTTAAAAACCATTGAACAATATGTGTTTATTTGGAGATATCATTACATGGTTTATGCTAACAATGGGTTTTTTTTTTCCCTTCTCCTGTATGTGGTTATTTATTTTGTCTTTTATTTATATGTTGTAATTCTGTTTTCCACATGTAGTTATATGTAAACCCACTGTCCTATTTTTGAGATAAACAACCCGTGTAACCACATAAAACCACAGTCATTAAAAAAACTACATGTTGAAAATTACCATCTAAAAATAATTCCAAAAATAAAGGACACGTTGGCAAAAAAAAAAAAAAAAGGCTGCCAAAAAACTGCAATGGTATTTTTTTGCCAAAAAAATAACTGTGTCTTCTAGCAAATTCGAATAAAATGACACGTGGACTTTTGGTACCATTTTGGCATTGTTTTTTACATAAACAACACTTCCACCAAGCAACTTAAAAACACCGTGGACTAAAAATTAGGGTCAATGTGATATAGGGTCTTTAAAATAGCATACAACAACAAATTCCCATATATGGGGTCTTCAAAGTAGCAAGAAAAAACCAAGTCTCCTATATGTGGTCTTCAAAATAAAACATAACCATTATCCAAATCCCCTCCTTGGGGTCTTCAAAGTAGTGACAACAACCAAGTCCCTTAAATACAGACGAGACATTTCCTGATGTGGGATCTTTGTCAAGAAAAAAACAACTCTATAGCACAAATCCCCAAAATGAGGTCTTCAAGCACAACAATAACATGACATAAGAAAGAAAATCCCTTGCACGACATCTTGCAGCAATGGAGCCCTTTATCTACTTATTTAAATTGTGGTTTTCCGGCAGTGTTAACGCCGGCGCTTACGCTTTTTCCGGCGATGTTACGCCGGTTTCTTCATTTTCCGGGCAAAATTTTTTCTTCCTTCATTTTCTCCTCTGAGTTAATTTTCGATGGCAGTGTGATGGCAGTGTGGAGGCGTTATTCTCGATGGCAGATGAGAAGATCGTGGGCGGCAATCTCCTCCGCCATCCATGATTAGGTTTTTAGGGTTTAAATCCATCATGCTGCGTCCCGAATCTGCCCCAAACAATCTCTCATTTTTTCTTGCTCCTATCCTGCTACAAAAAAAATCGGCTCGGCCAGATAAAGCTTCGATTCCTGCACTCCAGGTCGGTCCCAGAGCTGTTCTCAGATTAAGGTTTCTTCTCAAAATTTAAGGGTTTCTTTGGTGGATGTTCTTTGGGCAAAGATTGAATCTATTTCATTTTTTTCGTTGTTGCAGACAAGCCACGATTCTTTGAAAGGTCTAGGGCTTCTGGAGCTTCGACATTGCTGGCTTCTTGATCTTCGACTTTGCTTACCAGATCGACTGCCAGTTTCCTTACCAGGTCGGCTTCCCCTTTCCGTTGCCCGTTCCTTTATTTTCTTAAACAAAACAAAGATCTGAGGGCAAAACAAAGATGCCCAAGTCCGTTTTCTTTATATCCCCCTTACTTTTCATTGGTTTTTCCTGCCTGCTCTAAAAACGTAGAGGGCCTGGAGTTGGGGGTTTCCCTGGAACACTTATTCTACAGATTTCTTTCTCTTAACCCTTTGTCTTGGTTCTGTTTACTTCCAGTATACACTCTTAGGTTCATGGTGGCCATAGACTGTCTCTTAGATGTTTTTTCAGCCAATGGAATGGTATGCTAGATGCTAGATGTTCTCAATCCACATGGCTACTAATGTCTGACACATCTTTCTACTTCGTCACATGATAGAGCAGTTCTGGCAACAGATCAATACCCATTCGGCTGCCAGGGCTCTGTGTCTTCCTCCCCACAAGTTTTTGATCCCATTGGTATGCTAAATGCAAACTCCTGAAGATGCCATTCTCTTGCAGCCTGCATTCCCAAAGATTGGCATCATGATCTTCTGAGCAGGAACATTTGTTTGATGATTTGTTTTGTAAATTAGATACATTTACAGCAGGAAGTTGCTCTGATAAGGAATTGTTAGACAGCCTCAAGGTGAGCATTTGGTGAGCAAAAGCAGCTTCTACTGCATCAACGTTTGTCTCTGGGTGCAGACCAACCACCACAAAGTGCTCAAATATACAGGTTGGTTCTTTATTAGTTTTCTTTTCCTGCAATAAAAAGTTGATTTTAACTATATGATGACATGCTACCCCATATTATATGCTTTTGTATTCGTAAAATATGCTCTTTAAATAAGGTGTTTGAATACATTGTGGTATATTTATGTAGGCAATCTGGAGTTTGGACTGTCATCATTCAGGATACAAAGCCTGTAAACATCTCACTTAGCATGCAAGGACCCTATTGTTCAGCAATATATGCATCTAAATGCACATTGTCCTGTAAACCATAATCCATGCTTACCAAATTCTTTAGCTGAATCCATGTTTAAAGGGTTAACATTGCAATTGCAATCTTCCCTTTGAAATGAATGTACTTCGTAGTTTAGATATACACCAGGGTTTAATATTTGTGATTCTCCCTAATTTCCATTAAGTTAAGTTATTTCTTTTTTTTTTCTTACCAGAGTCTCGCCCGTTGCCCTAGATCAGTGTGTGATCTTTTAGAAGGTATGTCATTCCAAATATTCTCTTACTTCCATTGGTTATAGGCTGCATGAAGTTTTGTAGTCCGACAAGCTGGAATAGAGCAGAAACAAGAATTAAGCATTAAAGCAGCCATTAAATTTATGCAACATGATTGAGCTGGCAGCAGAGGTTTTTACGTACTATATCATCAATATCATCATCCTGTAGGAGCAAAATGTTTGATTATGTGGAGCTGTAGGTGCTTAGTAGAAGGCTCCTAAGCTAATTTCTTTAATTGCTTCCTTGCAGATGTTAGAGCCCAGATGGGCACATACATGAACTTCAACTGGCTGGAACTTGAGGTAAAATGATTTCTGCAGCTATGTCATCTTTTTTGTCTGTAGCCCATTTTATCGTAAAGCAAGAAAAGCAGCCTAAAGAGGCCTAGGATTCTTAATCTGTCACGGGTTTTTGAAACATCTCTGTTTTAGATTTCTGTGTGCAACTAGATGAACCTATATTTTGGAAGGAAAGCAGAGTTTCTGAAAGAACATTCTGATAGAGAGGATTGTTGTATAGAGATGGCTTTTGAGGTTTTTGCCGTTTCAAAAATTTTGTTTATTGTGTTTCATTCAGTATTGGAGAATTTTGTGGGGAGTTTCATGAGTCTAATCATAACACAAATGCACAATAGAGCTAGATGCACAATGGAGCTGCAGTTGTGGATCTTCAAATCCACTGCCAGAATGAAGACCATGCCATTGACACAGCAGTTGGTATCTTTTATTTGTGCATCCCATTCCAACAGTATTTGTCTGGACTTATGATTGCACTTTGAGATATTTCTACGTCTTGAGATATTTCTACTTTTATTGTGCACCAGGTCAAATCCCGTAAACCCTGTTAATCTGACTGGCATCTTCCAGATTCATTCATCATATTGAGGATAAAATATGTTGGTCCAGAACCTATATTATCTTTGGATTTGAGATTTGATTCTTTTGAGAAGTTGTTGGGAATTTTGGAAAGCATCTAAATAGTTTGATTTGGATTAGCTACATCTTCAACAATCTGCCTTGCTTTCTTCAATCCCTAGATGTATTTATTTTTTCTACTATCCTATTTGTTCCATTCTACGTAGACTTCTATAGGGTATAATGTTTTGCTGCTGAGGTCTAGGGAGATATAATTGCTGATGTGATTGCTTCTGCTTTTTTAGAGAAATTGCAACGGTGTGGAGAAGAAGATATAATGTTTTGCAGAACATGGGCTGCATATTTGCAGAAACGTTATCTGGGATTTGCACCTTGAATCATGTGTTACTGCAACTACTGGAACTGCAACTACTGGAACGAATCCATGTTTCAGCAGGATAAATTATTACCTGTCAACCTAATTTTGTCAGTTGGAAATTCTAACCCAAAGCTACCCACAGCACGATTGTGATCTGAACTGTTATAGTGGACTGGTGTTTCAGCTATTAGTTACTACTAAATGTAATAAGCATCAAGTCTGCAGCTTGATACTATAAGTCCTCATGCATAAATATGTTGATAAACATCATCAAAGTCTAATATGTTTGCTTCAAAGACCTGAGTCCATATCTTGCTTTTCTTTTCATCTGTACAGATTTGATATGGGATGTTTTTTTTCGTTTAGCTCTATTCTTGCAAGAAAATTTGAGGAATGGTTGGATAAAAAGGGTTAACTGATATATTTGATTTCCTCCAATGTGGCAATTCTTACACGCATGTCATAGGTGGCATATGTCTATTCCAAAGCCCACTTTTATGATTACCATTTTGTTGTTGTATCAATTAGTGGCTACCATATGCATGAACTAATGGAAGTTTAGCCCAGTCGTATAGGATTTAATGCCAATCATCATAATGCCAATCATCATGCCAATCATCTTGAGAAGATCGCTTATCCAAATTTCAATAGCCTTCCACATTCCTTATAAAGCACCATTTTCTTTATTGAAATCTATAAATACATTGATGATGTTGTTCTTAGACAATTTTAGTAACAAAGATAATTCTTGCCAATATCAATACGTGATGTTGTCGAAGTTGCACATATGAACGTTAAAAGGCCAAGTAAAAACACATGCCAGGACGTTAGCCCGGCAACGCCGGGCACCCGTTTACTAGTATGTCTTCTATAAAGTTTGAGAAGTAGCAACTAAAATAAATCATAAGCAGGATCTAAACCTCCTATATGGGACCTTCAAAATAGCGAACAACACCAAATTTCCATAATGTGGGGTCTTCAAAGTAGCAAACTAAAATCAAGTCTCCTAGATATGATCTTCAAAACAAGATATAAGCATCAATCAAATCCCCTTCATGGATCTTCAAAGTAGTAAGAAACAACAAGGTCCCCTATATGGGGTCTTCAAAATAGCGAAAAATAACACATTCCCATAATACGAGGTCCTCAAAGTGGCAAGCAAAAATCAAGTCTCCAGTATATGGTCTTCAAAATAAGATATAAGCATCATTCAAATACCCTTTATGGATCTTCAAAGTAGCAAGCAAAAACTGGTCCCCTATATGGGGTCTTTAGAATAAAATATAGGCATCTTTTAAATCCCCTAAATGGGGTCTTCAAAGTAGCGAGCAACAACCATGACCCCCAAACTAAGCATCATCTAAATTTCTTATACGGGGTCTTCAAAGTGGCGACAAGCAGCAACCATAATAAGGAACAACAAATCCCGATGTGGGATCCTCATCAAGAAAAACAACTCTATAGCACAAATCTCCAAGGTGAGGTCTTCAACCACAACAATATATGGCATAAGAAAACAAAATTCCGTGCAGGATGTCTTCAAAGAAGCGAGCAGCAACCGAGCCCTCTATATGATGTCTTCTATAAAGTGTGAGAAGTAGCAACCAAAATAAATCATAAGGACGATCTAAACCTCCTATGTGAGGTCTTCAAAATCAACAAATAATTTCCGTAACAAGCAAAACCAAGTCTCCTAGATATGGTCTTCAAATTTCCATAATACGGGGTCCTCAAAGTGCCATGCAAAAACGAAGTGTCTATTATATGGTCTTCAAAAATAAGATATAAGCATCATTCAAATGGGGTCTTTAGAATAAAATATAGGCATCTTTTAAATCCCCTAAATGGGGTCTTCAAAATAGCGAGAAACAATCATGACCCCCAAACTAAGCAGCATCTAAATTTCCTATATGGGGTCTTCAAAGTGGCGATGAGCAGCAACCATGTCCCCTATATGGGGTTCAAAATAAAGCATAAGCAACATCCAAATCCCCCATATGGGGTCTTCAAGATAAAACATGAGCAGCATCTAAATCCCCTATATGGGGTCTTCAAAATAAAGCAGAACCCAAATCCCCAGTATTGAATCGTCAAATTGGCAAATGACAACCAATTCCTCTATATTGACTCTTCAGATAAAACAAAAGCAGGAACCAGATCCTCTGTAGCAGCAACCAGATATCCAATGCATATGTAACAAATCTTTTTTTTTTCTCTCTTTTTTTCTGATGTCTATTTTTTCTCCAATTTTCATGCATTAAAAAGAAGAAATCCTATATGTAGTCTTCGAAGTAGTAAGCGCAACTAACTCCTCTATATAGCATCTTCTACAAAAAGCAATAAGGAACAACAAATCCCGATGTGGGATCTTCATCAAGATAAACAACTCTATAGCACAAATTCCCAAGGTGAGGTCTTCAACCACAACAATAACATGGCATGAGAAAACAAATTCCCTGCAGGACGTCTTCAAAGAAGCGAGCAGCAACCGAGCCCTCTATATGATGTCTTATATAAAGTGTGAGAAGTAGCAATTAAAATAAATCATAGTGAGGATCTAAACCTCCTATTTGGTGTCTTCAAAATGAACAAATAATTTCCGTAATACGGGGTCTTCAAAGTAACAAGCAAATCCAAGTCTCCTAGATATGGTCTTCAAAATAAGATATTAAGCATCAATCAAATCCCCTTTTTATGGATCTTCGAAGTAGTAAGTAACAATCAGATCCCCTATTTGGGGTCTTCAAACTAGCGAACAAAAACAAATTCCAATAATACGGGGTCCTCAAAATAGCAAGCAAAAACCAAGTCTCCTATATATGGTCTTCAAAATAAGATATACGCATCATTCAAATACCCTTTATGGATCTTCAAAATAGCAATAAAAAACTGGTCCCCTATATGGGGTCTTTAGAATGAAACAAAAGCATCTTTTAAATCCCCTAAATCGGGCCTTCAAAGTAGCGACCAACAACCATGACCCCTAAACAAAGCACCATCCAAATTTCCTATTTGAGGTCTTCAAAGTGACGAGGTGGGCAGCAACCATGTCCTCTATATGGGGTCTTCAAAATAAAGCACAAACAACATCCAAATCTCCCATATGGAGCTTCAAGATAAAACATAGCAGCATCTAAATCCCCTACATGGGGCCTTCGAAATAACACATAAGCAGAACCTAAATCTCCAATATCGAATCGGTCAAATCGGCAAATGACAACCAATTCCTCTATATTGGGTCTTCAAATAAAACATAAGCAGCAACAAGATCCGCTATACGGGGTTCTCGTAAAGATATCCAATGCATATGTAACAAATCTTTTTTCCTCTTTTTTTGATGTCATTTGTTTTCTCCAACTTTCATGCATTGAAAAAAAGAAACCAAAAATGTAGTCTTCAAAGTAGTAAGCGCAACTAACTCCTCTATATGACGTCTTCTACAAAGAGTGACAAGGAATAATAGATCACATATATGGATCTGAAGATTTCATAAACAAGATCTAAATCCCTTATATAGGGCCGTTAAAATAGCGAATGATACGAGGTCTTCAAAGTAGTGAGGAATAACCAAGTCACCTATATGTGGTCTTCAGAATAAAATATAAGCATCATCCAAATCCCTCCTATATGGGGTCTTTCAAGTAGCACGCAACAACCAAGTCCCCTATATGGGGTCTTCAAAATGAAACATAAGCATCATCCAAATCTCCTACATGGTGGCTTCAAAACAGTGGGAAACAATGTCCTTTTATGGAGTCTTCAAAAACATAAGCAACTCCAAATCCTCTACATGGGGTCTTCAAAATGAAACATAAGTAGCATCCAAATCCCCTATATAGGATCTTCAAATTGGCAAACAACAAAAAATTCCCCGAAATGGAGTCTTCAAACAAAACAAAAGCAGCAACCAGATCCTCTATATTGGGTTGTTGTAGAAAGTCATAGTGCATACATAATAAGTTCCCTTTTTTTCAACCTTCTTTCCACCTACTTTAGACAGGGTGTTGACCATAAAGGGAGCAACAACACCCTTTTTTTGGGGGGGGGGGGGGAGAAGCTAGGAAAAATAAGCAAATTTTTAGGTTTTGATGGGTTGATGGCAAGAGCACAACCCAGTGAGGTGGCAAAATAGAATAGAATAGAATAGAATAGAATAGAATAGAATAGAATAGAGTGGCGAGAGTAGTAGAATGAGGTGGCAAAAACTCTTAATTAGCCAAAAGTTAGGAATGACACGACACCTTTTTGGGCGGCTGATGTTATCATTTGACTGATGTGGCATGATATGTGGATCCAAACTTAAGATACAAATGTACACAAATCATGACAACATGACAAATGATTTAAAAACCTTATGGAAAGATTGCGATTGGTTTTTTTGGAATAGAATAGAATAGAATATGATTTTATCGTCCACGGAGACCAACTGGCCTATGGGACCCAAGTACAAAGAAGGAGCAGCAGGCGTATTACTACCAGGATTAAAAAACCCCCGCCCCGAAGGGTTTTCGTGGGAAAAACCTTGGAAGGTGAGAAATAAAAGGATGGTTCAAATTGATCAAAAGGCAAGGAATGAACAAGAAGATATGCCAATGGAAAAAAGTGGAAACGAGCAAATCTCCTATAGCCAAGGATTCTCCAACAATGTGCAATTGTATGTTGAAGACGTTTTAGCAAATTGTTTATGAAAATTGATCCTTGTGTCTACTATTGTACCTCCAGTTTAAAGTGTGTAGAACATGGGACTTCTAGGAATGTTGAAAATGTTGCCTGGCTACAAGGTACTTGATGGTAATTCCCGAAGCAAAAATATGTCGTAGCAACAAGCTTATCTATATTCCACTCTAATAAGCGAGAAAATTATTGAAATCTTTATTTTTAACTTTAGAAAGCACACATTGAAATCATAAAACCACATAATTGAGCTATAAGCACATCAAACGTATTCTTATTAAGTGTAAGACATAGCATTAATAGGTCCGAAATTCAAATCCTTGTGAATGTACACTTCATATTTTGATTCAGTTGAATTGTCATGCATGTGGTCCTCCCTAAGATTGCAATATGTGCTCTTCTCAAGTTTTAAGCTTACGTTGAGACTGCAGTACGGCAGCAATCATGGCAAGGGGGCTAAGGAGTTCTGGGTGCGGGGTAGATTAAGGTTACATTGTGACTAGAGTCTGGTAGCAAGCAGGCCTGAGAGCTGGGCACACTTGGCGTATTTGAGCTCCATTAGAGAGACAGGGGGCGGAGCGTGTTAGGCAAGCAGTTGTAATAAGAGTCTAGTAGCAAGCGTATCAAGCAGGCTGGAGAGCTGGGCACACCCGATGTATCTGAGCAACTTCAGGGGGGGCAACGGGCCGAGTGCGTCGGGCAGGCTGGCGAGCTGGGCGCAGCCGGAGAGGTGGAGCGACGTCAAGGCGGGTAGCGGGCCGAGCATGTCGGACAGGCTGGCGAGCTGGGTGTAGCCGGAGAGGTGGAGCTGTGGCGCAGCTTTGAGAGGTCGAAGCCGTGATCTGGGCGCGCCAGGCCGAGCCGTGGTCGGGCAGCCGGGCGTACTGATACCGAGAGGTCGAGCCGCCTCCAGGCGTACGGGCCGAAGCGCGGTTTCGCAGCTTTATAGCCGGGCGCAATGAGAGGTCGAAGCCACTCCGTGGCGGTACGCCGAAGCGTCGCGTATTTGGGCGCAATGGAGGTCGAAAGCCACCTGTATGCGGTGCAGTGGGCCGAGCGGTTTGCGTCGGGTTACCGGTGTACCGGAGAGGCCGAGCGCCGTCAGGAGGTACGGGCCGAAGGCACGGGCAGTCGCCAGGGCCGGGCGCACGTGGAAGAGGTCGTGAACACCGCCTGTATGCGTACGCTGCTGTTGGGCAAGCCGCTAGCCGGGCGCAATGAGGTCGAGCCGCTTCGTAAGGGCTGGCCGAAGCGTGCGTGTCAAGGCGAAGCTGGCGCAATGATAGGAACTGTGGCGTACGCTGCTGCAGATGGCTTAGCCATGGAGCAAATGAGAGGTGCGCCCTTCGGCGCGGGGCCGGGTCGAGCGCGGTTCGCAGCCGGGCGTCAAGAATCGAGAGGCAAGTGAGTCCGTAGGGCGTTGTGTCGGAATCAGGTTGGCGAAATGGAGCGACCGGAGAGGTCGAGCTAATCCGGCAGCTGGCCGAAATTGCCGGCGGCCGGAGAGCCGAGCAATGAGGGGAGACCCGATCCAGCGGCAGCTGGGTTAAGGTACGGGCCGAAGGCGTCGGGCGAGTCGCAAGTTAATGGTATTGAAGAGCTGCATGGGGCAAATGGGCCGAAGCGACGGGCAGTCGGCAAATTGGTGCAATGGAGAGGTAGAGCCTCCCGTATGCAGGCCGAAGGGGTCGGGCAGGCCGGGCGAAAGCCGGGCCACCGGAGAGGTCGAGTGAGCCAGTATGGGCAATGGGCCGAAGGCACGGGCAAAGCTTATGAAGCCAGCGCACCTAAGAGGCTAAGTCTTTTTAAAGATGTCAAGGGCTTATAAAAAGCAGGAAGCGTATTCAAGGAAGGAAAATATTGAAGTTGAAGGTTTTCTAAATGGACTAAATCACCAAAAGAATTTGGAAGCACATCTAATTGGTAATCGCTTCCATTGATTTCCAAAAAACGCAAGTTCCTAAAGCATTTAAATGAAGAGGAAAGGAGTTGGTGATGTACCTGTGTTGAGTCTGTTCCATATTTAAGGACTTGAATAGACAAGACTTGTAGGTGTGGAAAGCACTGTCCCAAATGTAAAAGATAGATTAATTATTTTTATTTATAAAAAATATACCATTTTCTTGTAAGAGACAACAATTCGAACCTGGAGAAGACTCAAGTCGATACTCTGAAATAATTCGAGTGCCTTGAGATTATGCCCTTTATGTTGTGAAGTGCTGCGTGCATCACAATAAGCGACTATACCATGGCATCTTAGATAAAGCAGATTCTTGTGCAATGATGGAAATTCCAAATCTCGGTACTTAATGTCTATTGCACGCACTCCTTGTGTTCCTTCTTTTGAAACTTGCATCTGCATTCAAATAAAGAAGTTGGTTACAAAGGCAAAACAAGTATAAAGATTTTTATAATGGGATAAGCACTTGCCTCTGCTGTAGTAGCCAGATATTTCCATTTGCTTCTCTTTGCACGCTTCTCTGCAACGGTACGAAACAGGTCATGGCATTCTAAAAGTAAAAGCTCCTTATAATGATGTTTCTTGGAATAAATGATTGACTCCTCCAAGAGAACCTTCAGAATATCTTCTTGTTCAATATATAGAGCACATCTAGCCATTTCGAGTGGTTGTCCACGCCAAAAGAGCGCGGCATCAATGAATGCATCTTGCACCTTCTGGTTTTGAGCATCAATGCTAGGTTCTAACGATCGTGGAACTTCGTCATCGTCGTCAGCTTCTGATGGGGATGATGTAGCTGTTAAGATCCGTTGCTTAACTTGTGTCCACTCTGCTTCCTTGCGCCTTTCTAGCCTTTTAAAGAGGGAACCATATGTTTTGATTGCCAATGGAAGCCCATCACATAATGGGACTATTTCATTTATCAAATTCCACTCATCATTCTTATTTTCAATTTCTGCACACTTCATGAACAATTGTTCTGCTTCTTCTGTGCCCAACAAGTTAGGCTGAAAGAGTTGAAATGCATGCGCATTGTTTGGACAACAAATGTCACGAAACTCCTTGGCTACTTCTTGGGAACGCGTGGAGATCATTAAACAGCTCGATTGTGGAAGATGAACATGCAGGTGTTGTGGCAACAACTGTTTCAAATGTCTTACTCTCCACACATTATCTATTGACAGGCATAAAGATGAGCCCCTTTGCTTTAAACCTTTTAAGCAATCCTCCAATCTATTGCGGCCTTGCTCAGTGTTTATGAACGTCTCGGTTTTATCTTCCAATCCTTTCAAGATCTCTGTTTGAATTTTCATTAAATCGGCAGGGTCCTTGCCCACCTCTATAAACACCTTGGCTTGCTTGTCTCTCTTTGGAAAATCTTGGTGTAAGGCCATTAACAATGTAGTCTTTCCGATGCCTCCCATTCCACACAGAGCAAGGACTCGTGATTATCCGGCTCATCCGCAATTCGAGTAATTCTTCTTTGTTATTAAGCTTGATAGAAGAATCTCCAAGTGGGGCTGGGCTGGGCTTAGGGGTCAGGTTCAAAAGGACTGATTGCTGTTCCACAAGAACTAATTGTTGTTCCACAAGAACTGATTGCTTTTCCAAAAGAAGTGTTTGACAGTGCAAGGAAAGCTTGAGGGTCATGTCTTTCAATCTGGTGGCAAGGCCATCAAGCGTCTGTGCCTCACACTTGGCACAGACCAAACCACACATGCACTTTGCCCAACTCTGTTTCCTGAACCACAAACATTTTCACTCTTATTGTTTGAAGAATGCTAAACTTGAATCTCTCTTTTCTACAAAGGACATTAACATGGGTTTATTTCTCTATTCTATTTTGGCACGGGTCTGTTTGTTACAAACCACAAACGAATAAATAGAAACCACAAAGAAAATAAATATGTAAGTACGTACCTGGGTTCCTGCTTCCGAAATTCAAAAGCCTCTGCACAGAGCAATGCCAGACAATTTTCTTTCAAGTATTCATCGCCCCCGCCTGCATTTTCGATCGTTTCCATGGATTTTTGTAAGAAACTTGCATAATCTATTACTTCCTTGGCCTTCTCATCGATTTCCGTATAAGCTTGAGCAGTTTCTACAATTATGCGAAGAGCTTGAAAGCAAATACCGACTAACGGTGCCTGGCCAGCAACTTCACAAATACTTTTTGTCACGTCCATGAGAAATGGGACATTATCATTGAATTTTTGTATTCCCTTCTGCAAAAAACAGTTTTAGAAATTCAAGTGAAAGAAATGCTGAGCACAAAAAATGTGGGAGATCCGGTAATACCTTGCCCAGTTTCTTGGCATCCAGTTCCTTCAAAACATTGCCAAGTTTCTTGGGATCCAGTTTTTTGAACATTTCTTGAAGATTGATCGAAGAATAGATCTGGGAAGTGTTGGAATCCATTACGAATAGAGACAACTTATGCGAGAATCGCAACTTACAGAGACAACGATAGAATGGTAGTGATGAGCAAAAGCAGCCCAAACTTCTTAAATAGAAAGCTGTAATGCAACATCGTGCAATTGCGACAAAATTGCGAGAATAAAGAAATAGAAGTCTTCACATGGCTTGAGTTAAGAATTTGAACGATGATTAAAAACTAAAGGACTTCACGGGTAGTCTTCGTTTTGCAACCCCCCCTCTGACGTGGCATTACATCAGCCCTTGATTTGCAGATTGTATGGTCTGGATCCGTGCCACGTCAGGTGGGGGGTCTGTAAAACGAAGGTGTACCGACTTCACATTGAACAAGTCTTACTTACGGCCATACAAAGCATCGTGGCTATACAACACAACATCGTGGCTCGTGGCATCGTGGCTCGTGGACAACAGAACATCGTGGCTATACAACAAAACATTGTGGCATCGTGGCTTGTGGATGTAGCAAAGCAAATCGACAGAATAAAGAAACAGGACGAGCATTGGAGAAATGCAATCCTGAGCTCTTGTCAACGGAAAATGGGACAAAATTACAGAAAGGATGCTTTCGTCCGTCAACGGATGAATTAGTTCTCTTGCACATGCAATATGCATTAATTTCCTTTTTTAGTGTCGTGGATCCAGCCCTAATTTGGACGGCTGAGATCCACGACATCCAACCACGCCCTAAAATCGTGACGGCCGAGATCCAGCTCTAGATAGAAACGATCAGACCCTGAAATATTACACACGAAAACTTCTGAGCCCTATCTCTGAGCAATGAGTTCCGAAAGGCTCTTCCAGGTGAGGAGATTTAGATCGTGTTAGAAAACGCATGTAGCAAAACGGTTGATTAGCCGATGTGATTATAGTTCTAGCTGCTTATCTTAGTGGGGAGGAGCTTCCCCTAAAACCCTCCATCGATTCTTTAGGTTCTTCAGGATTCATACCAGTTTGCAGCTTCAGAAAGAGGAGCTCGAGGTTATCTTTAGGACGACTCCCTTGAGGCTTCTTTTTTATTTCCCTTTTTTCAACCCCTTCTCTGATGATGTATATCTTCTTAATGCAGGAGAGCAACATGTGTTAGCAGCAACATCAACAACATCATCAGCATCAATAAGATATTTGTAGGCTATTCGTGCACTGTCATCAGCATCAATAAGATATTTGTAGGCTATTCGTGCACTGTTCGTGGTAGAGTTAGAGTTGCACTAACGTGGTAAGGATTCTGGTATATTAAGAGTTGGACGGTCCAGATACGTCTTTCTCCTTTGAAATTTAGGGTTCATCACCGTATGTAATGCAGCTCGATTGATCCAGCGAAACCATTTTCTTAGTTTGATGATGTCTTATTATAGTCGCAGAAGCATCTGCAGCACCGGAGTGTTTTGCAAAATAAAAGCACGAGGAGTGTCAAATCCATAGTAAGCAAGGGGCTTTTGTTTCGGTAGCCACAACGGCAACCAATCATTATTTCTGAGTTGGCTTTTTCAGTTCAAACCCGACTTCTTTCCTAGCTTTCGCCCATGGCAGATCAGCGCATGCCCAAGTCTGAGTATGCAAGAGCTTTGTGAGCTCGCAATTATTTATGCGATGGTTTTGGCACTCGACTATGTTAAATCTAAATTTGCATTTAGGGATATTTCATCCCTAATAGGAAGCCATGGTTTTGGTTATGGTTCTTGCAGTTAACTTTTTGTCAGGCTTGGCTATGGCTTGCAAACCCTAGAGGAGCTTTGCCACCCAGCATGGCCGTTTTGGTAGAAACGTCTGGTGAGCAAATTTCTTCTGTGACATGAGATTTAGCTTTAATCCCTGGATATTACAAACTTTGTTTAAGATTATACTCTGGAACCGTGTATGACGAAGAGGTGCTGACATGGAAGGATCTGTTGCAAAAGTTGTTAAAACAAAACAGCTTCTTGAAGTTGATGGCTTTGTAGCTTCATATGTCCAGGTATATTATAGAATCGAATGTGCTAAGAGATGTTATCTGTTGCTCCATTATATGTTATAGTATTCTTTCTATTGGGGTTTCAATCTATTGTTGCAGATCCTTGGATCAATTCCTGTTCTGTGGAGCAGATTGTTGACCTGGTCTTCGTTTATCAATCTTGCTTCTCAATTTATTTTGGTAAACCTTTAGAAGAGTAGTGCTGGAAAATAAAACAACAGAGGCCTTTGGCAATAAACGCAAAAAAGCAGTAGCTTTGAGCGGGGCCTTTGGTAATAAACATTGATAGAAGAAGCATAAGGAAACATTGTTGACATGAGGATATATGCCGGAGCATAAGAGGGATCTTAGAAAACAATCTCATTGAAGCACCTTTGGCCTAGTTCCACATTAGAGTGCATTCTGCAGGCATCAAGCAGTGTCGACCATAGGTACACATCAAGTTTTACTGTAGTCTTAAGCACATCTTCTACTTCATTAAAACATCCTGCATGCCCCAAGAGATCCATCATGCACGTCACATGAGATATATTTGGTCTTAATTCATGGTATTCCTGCATACCTCTGTATACTCTAAGGCCTTCATCAACCAAGCCGGCCAGAAATACATCATTTGGCAAGACACCAGAACTCTGCATAAGATCAAAGCATTTCACAGCTACCTTAATCTCCCCAAGCTGAGAATACCCTGCAATCATTGCACCCCATATCACCACATTTTTACTTGACAGCGTGTTGAAGATCTTACGTGCTTTCCTCAAGTTCCCACATTTAGCATACATGTCTACAAGTGCACTCTCCAAAACATCTCTTTTAAGGTTACTTCTAATAATCTGCTCGTGGACGCGCTTACCTTGCACTCTCCAAAACATAATCTCTTTTAAGCTTACTTCTAATAATCTGCTCATGGACGCGCTTACCTTGATCTATTGCTCTTGTGTTTGAACAAGCTTTTAAGATGTTAGAGAATGTAAATGCATCAGGTTTTATTTACCTTGATCTATTGCTCCTGTTCTTGAACAAGCTTTTAAGATGTTACAGAATGTAAATGCATCAGGTTTTATTCCCTGCTTTTGCATACGTTCAAAGCACTGGAGCGCAAAAGCACCTTGGCCATATCCAGCAATCATGGTACTCCATGTTATTACATTCCTGTTTCTCAATTTATCAAACACTTCAAACGCATCATCCAAGCTACCACATTTCACATACATATCTACGAGTGCATTTCCCACCACAACATCTGTTTGAAACCCATTCTTTTCTACTTGCAAATGGATACGCTTGCCCTCATCTATGGCACCTAAGCTACCACATGCTTTCAAAATGGTAGAAATTATGAACTCATTTGGTTTAAAACCCTTTTGCTGCATCTTCTCATACAGTTTAAGTGCAGTCTTGCCCTTCCCAAGCTTGGAATGAGCATCAATAATTGCATTCCATGTATACAGAGTTGGGTTAGAAACTTTTCTAAATGCTTGTCTTGCATCAGCTAAACTACCACAAGAAGCAAAAAGACGAATGAGGGGATCAATCAAGACAGAAACAGAGTCCAACCCATTTTGGGATATTAGAGATTGCACTCGCCTACCTGTTTCTAAGTCTCTTTGTCACCATACGATAAGCAAATTCGATAAGCAAATTCTCTGGAAATAGACATCGCGTTCTTCTCTGCCCTTTTAAGCACATCATTCAACCATCCAGCCATGGAATAAAAGGACATCATTGAACCATCCAGCCATGGAAACCCGGAATGGCTTCTCCGGGTCCTTTCTTATACGAAACTCAAAACCAAGTTTTCTATTAGGGCCACATTTGCACATTAAAGATGCTAAAACCACGCCTTGGGGTTTTAAATCCCTGAGACGGGCTTGCTTTGCTGTGCTCTTTTTGGGTTGCCCCAAGGGGGCAAACCCTAATTCACGTGGGTTTGTGGTATATTCCAAGTATATGTCATTATATGTCGAGAATATGCCAAAAACTGTTCCAAACCTAGTATCCTCTGTAAACTATCGGCCGCCCCTGTTGTTGGGCAGCCGCTCTGGAAACCATCCAACTGGATGTTCATGGTGCAATGCTATTCTTTCTATGGAAGGGAGTAAACTAGAAGCTCAAGTAATTATCGCATTTTTTGATGTGGTATTGTGCATGTTTAGTGGTTCTTATAAGAATCTATTTTGTTCATACGCACCAGATGATCGACTTCCCATCACAAGATACCTACATCTCTGGTAGAGTACCCAAGCGATTGGATGCTCGCAAGATCTACACTCTGTTAAAAAAGTTATGCACACCACCAATTAAGCGTGTATAATGAATGCTGTTCAATGGGAATTGTCTAGTTTCTAGAAACGTACTTAGAACTCCAAGGAAAGTCAAAATTCTGGTTTTTTCCTAATGCTGTGTTCATGGCAACATGCAAACAGCCTATGTTGAACAAGGCATGCCGTTACCTTTGGATGGCAAATAGGTACTCAATAATGAAGAAATGAGGTTCTTCATTATATTAATTACCTTATAAATAGATGTCATTTCTTTAACTACATTATTATGCAGGGATGGTGGAGTACAGGATTCGGCTATGCTTTATGGATTGGGTGCTTGATGGGATCCCTAATTTTTTCGTGCCTTCAAATATGTGGAAATTTGCAATGCGAGTAAAATGGGACCTCTTTCTTAAGGTAATGGTAATTTCCTAAGGAAATTACTTCATAAATTTCCATTGTCATGGATAATATTTAGAAACTGCATTTGTGAGTGGCAAATCCTCTTTTTATTACTCCAATGGAGGCCAGGATGTGTGTAACGAGATTGAATCCTTTCGTCTTTTTCTTCTGAGAGTGCATTTTTTTCAATGAAGTCTTTTTCCTTAGAACTGCTAGAGAATTATGCGGGTTGTTGTTGGCACATGAAGATGGCATGATTTTAAGTTCGTAGATGTTGCTATCTCCACCTATGACCTTTAAGTTGGACAGATCACTATATTAGAGAAATGCCCAAACATGCGTGATGGAAAGTTCTATGTCACATGGTTTTTCCTATATTAAAATTTCGTTGAGTTTTTATTGAAGGAAAATTTATTTATTCACTTCGTGCTACAAGACATTGTTTTGTAGAATTTAATAGTAAACATTTTCAGAACTTATCTTAATTAGTATGTCCTTGACAGGACAACAGCCATGCACTCGAAACATCATTATTTCCATCTTCAGCTCCATAATTGACCAGGAAGAAAGATCATGCTAGGTAATCATGATTTGAAAATTTGAAAGATGTCATTAAATTCAAACTCTCTCGCCAAATCTCACTAAAAAGACATGCATGGGTTCAAAAACAATTTCGTTTCAATGGGCAACTTGTTTATTTGCAGGGCCTGGGCAACTTGTTTATTTGCAGGGCCTGCCGAAGCATTGCTCATAGCAGTATTTGAAAAAGATACTACAAGGTTGGGGCTTTTGGTAGAGGATAACAAGGACCAAATAAATGTCTAACAATGACAGACTCTTAAATGGTCCTTGCTTTTGAAAAATTGATCCATGCCAATCTGCCTATGGTATTTCACGTTTGTTCAATGTATAAATTTTTCTATCAGGATTGTATTTTACACTTGGACATAGAGGAAAGCTATAAGAATAGCCAACCACTGCATGTGCTTATAAATTTAAAAGATATACGCTTCCTTCTAATGTATTATCTATTGCACTTAGTCTTTTTTTGGTTGTGATCACCAGAATATCCTAATCTTTGCAATTGTTGGCATCATAACCCTGGAATAGATGTTCAATGTCTTAGATCGACTGCTACAAAAACCAAATGAATGGCTTGCAGTGGCTTTTTACTTCAGTATAAGCTTGGCTGCAGAGGCAAGTTATTTGTTGCTTTAGCTTCCATGCCTTTAGTTTACTGCAAACAAAGTGAAATCCGGCAATCAAACAGAGTCAAATTCGACAATGGCATCTGTCACAGAGGCAAGTTATCTGTTGATTTGGCTTTCATGCCTTCGTTTCTCGTGTCCATTATACTCCTGGGTAATGGTATTGTTGCTTTTGGGGATCTGCTTTCTTTTGCATATGTATGACATAATTTATATTTGTGGCTAGTTTTGTAGGTTTTTGGTGCTCTTGTGATCGTAAACCTTATTTCTGCATGTATCAGTGTAAGTTTGCTAATGCATTAAAACCTCTATCATTTTAAAGTAATATTAAGTGAGACAAAAATCATTCGCAACCAGATCCCAATGCAATAGATTTTTCGGTTCCTGGCAGTGCAATTGATTTGGATGGCATCATTATGGTGAAGGATACACTCCTGATAAATTTTCATCAATTTTTGAGCGCGAGTTCTCTTCGAGATATCCCCTATTTTTACATAATTGTTTAAGAATCCTTGCCACCTTTTCCTCTTTCCATTCAATCGATCAAGCTACCAGCACTTTGTTTTTCGAATTCATCAAGCAATATTTTTCTTGTGATGGCACTCAATTCCGGCGAGGTTATTCTTAATTTTCCTTTTGTGATCTCACTCCTACTAATTCTGTGCCCATAAAGTTTTGAATTTTTTGTGCATGCAGGATCTGCTGATGGCTAGAATGGAATATGAATTCCATGTTAACTGAGCTCTACAAAGGGAAGAGGCCCAAAGAAATTAAGCCAAAAGATGTTACAGAGGCTGATTTTCTTCGAGTTTGGAAGATGCCATTGAGGAAATGGAAGATTAATCTAAAACTTATTCGGCCTACCTATGAAACTCAACTGCACGACCTTCTCGAACGGATTTACCAAAAATCCAAGCCCACTAACAATGAAGTTAGAGTGACTTTGCAAGAGCTTTTGCCTGGGCCAACTCCCCTCGAGCAGTGCAAATTCTGAAGAATATGCTATTAATTGGGCATCATTTGATGCTGATGCTTTCAAGACTTCTGAGTGACAACTTGAAGTTAAACAAGAGGGTAATAGTTATAGCAACAACATCAATGCTATATTGAATCAACTTAGGAAGCTTGCTGCCATGAAAACTGAAAAAGAAGACGGAAGAAGAAGACTATTCAAGAAAAGAAGGTGCACTTACTCAAGCTGAGACTACCATCTCTGCAAGAGGAGCAGATATCTGAAACAATTAAAGATAGAGAGGCTTTAGAAAGTGATTTTTCAGAAGAACAAGGAGCTATTCAAAAGCTGAAATTACAGGAAGAAATGTGGCATGATATGTTGGCCAGCACTATAAAAAAGTAGATAAGAATGGATTAAAGATCTTGAAGGTTGACATCTGCGAGCTGAAGTGTGAAGTTGAGGGTATTGAAAAGCATATGAAAAATTTTCATGCCAAATGCAAACATGTTGCTTTTCTGCAAAGTGAGTCAAACAAAAATCGGATGCGCCTAGGTATGGGTTCTTATGACATGCCTTTCTTGGATAATAAGGATGCATGTGAAGCATGTGGCCTTTCGTTCTATAGAGACTATGAATTGCATGTCAAATTAATATGTGGTCACAAATACCATGTTTTTTGCTTTTCTGCTGTTTTAGGATTGTATGCATTGCACTGTACTTATATAACATGAAGAGGTACCAGGCAGCAGCTTGCAAGAGCTAGTATTCAAGGAATACCATCCTGTTGAAAGTGAATAGGAAAGTGACAATGATAGTGACAAGGATAGTAGCAAGGAAGACAAGAAAAACAAGGTGCTGAGGAGCAAGAAAAGAGGTAAGGAAGAAGATGACAGTACCACTTCTCTATACACAAAGCTTGCTGCTACTGACTTCATTCCAGAGAAAGGAGAAGACCAAATCTGTAAAGAGCTCAAATTTTGACTATAATTTTAATCTGCTTTAGAAGTGTTCATCTAATCTAACTTGTAGAAATATTATGCAGGTTTTATTGATGTGGACAAGTTAAGTCCAATGAAATTTGCTCATGTCAGCCCTCCCAAAAGCACAAGGAGATCCCCAAGGTTAAATGAGCACTTGCTAAAGAAGATAGGTGATTCCTCAACTCCTGAAGAAAAGAAAACTAGTAAAACATGTAACAACGTTCAAGTTGTGAGTAGATTTTTCTTGAGAGGCGCATAGCTAAGCTAGCTAACCTTGGATGAAAGGATATTTTGTGAAGAATTAATTGGATACTTATGGAGACTAGAGTGAAATACCATGGCTGAAAATAAATGCAGGATGAGCTTTCACGATAAAGGTCCATGAGGGACTCTGCCATGATGAGAAAATTGTTTCCATGGTTAATGATCCATGAGTATCTAAGCAGCAGCAACAGCTTGTGGTAAGAAGACACTAGGTGTTATGACCTTCATCATAATTGGTGCTCTTGTATATAGTCCCCATGATATTGCAATATCATTGAATCAAGAGTTGCAAAGCATGGCACAAGATTGAATGTCTTGAATAGCCAAAGATGAAGTAGCAGGGCTGTTGTTCTAAAGTTTTAAAAGATGATTTGCATGCTTGGGCTGGGAACTCTGTTGATGTGATGTTAATACCCATATGTATATGTGTAGGGATTAGGACTATCACTTCAGAAGCACATGTTGATATCTTAGAAATTATTTTAGTATAACATCCACGGGTTGTTACGGACTTATTGAGGACAAGCAGCAAACAAACCTAAAGGATGATCTAATGTGGACACGGGGGATGATTTATCCTACCTAACAACGATCTGAGGAAGTTTGGATTGGTCAAAAGTTAAGAACCATAATGTAAGTTAGACAAGGCGAGAAATTTATCTAAGGTAGCAACATTATCTAATTGGGGGTCAAATAGCATGCTAAAAGGCATGATTATGTGAACATTTAAGTTTATGTCATAGAGGATCTATTATACAAGATATATGTTGCAAAAGACTTGTGTTGATAAGGTTGCATACGTGCTAGTATGGGATGGTGCCTAGACAGTGTAGTTCAATAGCCAAACACATCAGATACTGATCTACGATTATTGATGGTATGAAGCAACAGAAGATGAGAGTTCCAATCGCTCACTAAAGAAACTGAGGAACTCTCAAGGCACTTGTTGGAAAAGTGGCCCAAAGTAATTCGTATTATGGAGTTACCTTGAGGTTACGAGGGTCAGAATAGCTAACAAGTGACCTGAATTGGATATTAAACAAGATTGAAGATGATATATGCTCCAGATATGGGTAGCATATATTCTGGATTTACCCAGGATCGGACGAAGATGATGTCGTAAATGCCTTCTGGGAAGGTGAATTGTTAATTCATACAATGATTTAGTCATGTGATCAAGGTTGGATCTTGAAGCTCCTTGTCAAGAAATTGACATTCCCCATGCTATTACCTAAAGAGTGCTTATGGGACCGTTATGGCTTATGAGCTAAACGGGATCATAGTACACAAGCATTCCGTATAAGCCACCAAGTGATTCTAGACACTTGCTACCGAAAGCTACAATCGAGGATTGTGGAAGTACCTAGTTCAGTGGCAAAAGGAACCAATCGATCTCAGATGCAACCTGTAGATCAAAGGAGTAGGACTAGCTAATATCTTCTGCTGAGAAGAAGATCTTCGAATCAAAGATCCTAAAAGATATGTTACAGGACTAAGGCCAACACGAGGTGGAGGCAGACATCAATTCTAGTCGGCAAGGAATAGAACTGGTTTAGTTAGAAAGTAACTGGCGGTGGATAAAACGAAAGTATCTATGGACAACTAGTTAAGTAGTTGTGAAGAGAGAGCACATTGACTTAAGTGTCAGTCCAAAACTTCAATTCTACGACAAACAGAGTTTAAAATGAAACGCACTTATTTAAGAAGTGCATTTGAAAGATTCCTTTATAAAAATCAAGAACTTGAAAAAAACACACAAAATAGGGAACAAAATAGATTGTTGAGCAATTAGCATTCGGGACACCCCAAAAAAAGCAACATTTTTAAAGCCTTTTCATTTTTAAAAGAGGGAAAAAAAATGCTTGTTTTTGAGGAGTGAGACATTAATTTTGATAACTCAGTATATATTTATTGTTAAAAACAGAGGGAAATATAGTTTGTCTTTTTGCAAGCTTAATATAAGTACTAAGAAAGTCAGTCATTGGAAAGATAAAGAGTGTGAAATCATAGAGCAAGAAAGAGTTATTTCAATCAAGCATTGTTGAAGAGACAAAGCTTTCAGTTTAAAAATCCTCATCAAAATATATTATAATTATATAGTTTACAATGGTAGTAGTTGAGAACTCTGTCTGTATAAATTTATACGAGAGGTGGGAGAGGTGGCTCTTCCCAGTCCACAGGACTCTCGTACCCTTTGGGATCTGGCTCTTGCGAGCTTACAACAGCAGAGACGCCTCCTTCTGATTCCAAAGCTATTGGCACAAAGCGGTTTCTCCGGCTCGGGCACCACGGGGCTCCAAGTCAACAAACTCCACCTCCTCATCTTTTCTTCCTGTAAGTGGAGGCCTGATTTTTGTGTAAGTGCCCTTAACATCGCTGGCACCGTTCTTTGCTCCTAGTTCCTCGTTTTCATCAGGAAAGGATTCGCAAGAGCTTATCCTGGTCCTGATGAAACTTACTTTATTTGGGTCTATGTCGACGGAGACGACATTGCGCCCCTGCTTAAGGGCGCAAACTGCCGTGGTGCCCGATCCGAAAAGGCATCTAGGATCCGGTCTCCGTGCCGAAAACCATTGTATCAAATTATTAATAAGCTTGGCGTGGTTTTCGATAATGGGACACCACGCCTTTGTCATTTGTGGGTCTCTCAATTTCGCAAAACAAATTGGGAACCGAAATGCATTGCGGGGAGGAGTCTTCTCATTCTCTGCGTGTTAAAATGAACCATGTTTTTTTTTGGCGTCCGTATTTGTAAAACCTATATGAAAAATGCTCGAAACAACTCACTAAGCGCGACCACACCACCATGACCCTTGACGTTTGTTTTAAGCCCGCCAAGCAAAGCAAAGAATTACAAATTAGTAGAAAGAAAACAAGGAAAACAAGTTAGCCGAGTAGTGTAGCGGTATAAACTTATACCATTAGTTGCCTTTGTCAGATAAATTTATACCACGGCGTGAAGCCAGATAAATTTATACGACATTGCCTTTGTCAGATAAATTTATACCACAGTTGTTCCAGCCTTTAAAAACGGATGTGGTATAAATTTAAACCGTGGAGTTACTGTAAAAAATAAGCGTTAAATATAATGCTTACCAAACGCTAGATTTTGGGCGGGCGTTATGCACCGCTCCCATAGGTTTAAGCAACCGACATCGCCCCGCAGGTCGGAATGAAAAATGATGACCCTCCAGTTTTCAGATGTCGTGACTTCTTTTAGGCCATCCAAGAAAGAACGGACTTGCAAGTGAGTAAAAGCCTCCTCGTCAAAAGTGCTATCCTTGATTTTGAAGCCGTAAGGAATATCTGCAATGCATAATGTAAAGTTCTGTTTGTCTAAAAGAGTCCCCAGGCTCGTGCAGTCACCCTGAACAACCCTGTACTGGACGTCCTGACCAAATGTAGTAAATCTCTCGTAAGTAGTGTCAAAACTGGTGGTGGCGACCTCTTTACCCTGTTCAATTGCCTTAAGCCTATGCCTCTCCTCCTTGGCCCTACGAACCAGGTTTAAAAATCCAGTTGGTAGCCCCTTCTTCTTGTTCTGTTAAAATAATGTGAGATAAAGGCACAAACACAGAACATATTTTCTGCAAAACCTACCCCATTGAAGTTAACAGCGTGCTCTCTGATAATACTGTCTGCGGTGCAACTTGGGTACAAAAGCCTGCACTCCTCCCATTCCTCTAGGTTGAGCTGCTTCATTAGTTTGGCCTGGCAGGTGACAATATCTTTCTGACTGCAGAGGGAAAAGTATTGTAAGACAAAAAAAGATAGAAAAGAACACGGCATAGCAAGTGAGGCTTACGTCTTAGCTTCCTTAGCCATCCCGTCTAATGTAAATTCTTTGGCAACTACTTTTTCCAGCAGGCGAACAAATATTTCTTTGCTTTTGAGACCCTGTAACTGCGTCCAGGGTACAATGCTCATATTTTTCTGTTTTGATTCACCTCCTTTTTTTGGTTTCTTTCCTGCGGCGCTAGCTTGTTCTTTTAGCTCACCATCCTCGAACATACAAAAAATTCTCTCTTGAAGATCCCACACCTGTAAATGGTCAAACGAAGTTCAGTGTTGATTGGCGTAAGAGAAAGGACACTGCGACTAAGAACGGTATAAATTTATACCCTGCCCGCTCGCGGTCTAAATTTATACCCTGCCCGGTCGCGGTATAAATTTATACCGCGACAGGTCACGGTATAAATTTATACCGCGTCCGGGCTCGGTATAAATTTATACCCCGACCGGGCCCGGTATAAATTTATACCGCGTCCGGGAACGGTATAAATTTATACCGCGACAGGGCACAGTATAAATTTATACCGAGCCCAGGCACGGTATAAATTTATACCGCGACCGGGCACGGTATAAATTTATACCGTCACCAGGCTATTACACACTTCTTCTAACAACGCTAAACACACTACAGAAGATTGAATTAAAGCTTTTACTTACTTGACCATCTCGGAAAGCGAGCTGAAAGTAGTTATCGTACTGTTTGACAGCTATAATGGGCTTCTTATCCGAATCATAACTTAGGCAGCACTCTGTCACACAGGCTTCTCGAAGCTCTTGAAGCTTGTTCTTTTGTTTTTTGAAGTCGTCTCCATGCACTTGTTTGAAATCCACGTACTCTCGGTGCATGAAGCGAATCTTGTCTATTAGGCTCATTTTCAGTCTAAAGTCATTGTCGAGATTGTGACTCACGGCAATGACTTTTGCCTCTTCGTCTGTTACGCCAATGTAAATATGCGCTTCCACGCTTTTCCACACTTCGTTACGGCTTTCTTCCTTTGAGAGTTCTTTTCTTGCCTTGTAACTGTGTGTGCCTCCTAGTACATAATAGGTGTAATCTTCGAAGTCTGCTTTTTTGTAATATTTCAATTGGTTGCACTGACTTCTATCAACCATCACAACTAGTGGCGACACATGCGCATGAGAATTTCTTCTCATTCTTTGCTTAAGGATAGCCACATGTGCCGCGTACAACTTTCGGACCTGAAGCACTCTGACCCCATCTTCATTCTTAGGCGGCCTTTTTATAGTGCTCAATGTTAAAGAAATAGTCTGTTTGAGCAGTTTAGTTTCATTAACCCGCTTGAGAATAGCACTTGACTTATCTGCGGGCTTCACAACGATATCTGCTCCAGGAGCCTTCTGAAGAGCTTCTGCTGACTCCTCTATAAGGGCTTTGTTTTTCTAGATTTTTTCTTGGTGGGAGGCTGTGTATCTACTACAAGGGAATGTTTCCTGCCCTTTTCCTTTGTTACCACTGGTTCCTCCTCTTCCTCTTCCTCTTCTTCTACTACTTCCTCGTCCTTCTCTTCTTCTTCGTTATTACCTGGGTACCATAGACCCTTGACCAACACCTTTTCATCACACAGCACTACTGACATCAAAATTTCTACTATGTCCTGTAATGCAGGGTTAAGTTAAGAGAATGACGGTATAAATTTATACGGAAAGCAACTAAGAAACACTTACAAAGCCGTTCTTGTAATTGTCCGCAATGTAATCATACACGTCTTTGGGCTTGCACATGCTTATTCTAAGCATTCTACTATTCAGAACATAGTAGACCTCCCCCTTGTCATGATTGCACTTCATCAAAACTTCATCATCGCTCTCTGTAGTAACAAGGCTTATAATTTCGCCAGCAGGGTAATACTCATCAGACTTGTACTTGCCCTTCCCTGATTGATGGCACAAGTAAAGGTACGCCTCAGTGGGTTTGCTCTCTCTTGCTCCCCTGTGGACGTACCAAGTCTGTTCTTTTAGTTCATAAGTCTGTGGCTCTGGTGGTGCAGCCTTTGATGATTGGCTTCCGTGTACAAACCTTATCTTAGGTCTGGAAAAAGCGTAAAAAAAACCATTTTTATACAAGAAACAGAACCTTTTGCGACTTTTTGAAACACAAAAACAGTAAAAAAAGAGGCTGAAAGGGCATAAAATCCACACTAAATTAACACTTTATTTGTGTCATTTAAGCTTAAAACACAACAATATTACCAAAATATTAAGGTTCGGGACCATTCGTTAAGCACTAGACATCAAGATTCCGAAATGGTTCTGGAACGGTATAAATTTATATAGCTCGAGCACGAGCGGTATAAATTTATACCGTTCCAGAACACAGTCGGTATAAATTTATACCGCAAGTGTTCTGGAGCGGTATAAATTTATACCGCTCGTCTTCGAAGCCGTATAAATTTATACCGCTCCGTAACACTTGGCGTATAAAATTTATACCGACCGTTGTTCGAACGACCGTGCTTTCGAAGCCGTATAAATTTATACCGTTCCAGAACCCAGTCGGTCTAAATTTATACCGCTCGTGCTCGAGCCGTATAAATTTATACCACTCCAGAACCATATCGGTATAAATTTATACCGTGGGCGCTTACACTCTAATAGATTAAAACAAAAGAGAAACTAAAACAGTACGGATAGTAGACTTACGTGGCCATGGACGTATGGATTCGCTTATAGCTGTTCGGAGAAGCAATTTGGAGGGGGTATATAAGGCGCAGCTCGAGCGCCTTGGACTCCTAGCAGCGTATGTAGAAAATAGGATGGCGGCTAGGGCTTAAGTACCTGCTCGCTGGTTTAGCCAGATAGCTTCTCCATAAAGTTTTCAATACAACTGTCTGTGAGTTTTCGTATAAATTTATACCGTTTCTTTTCTATGTTGCCCTCCTCCGTATAAATTTATACCATCTCTGTATAAATTTATACAGTCTGCCGCTTCAAGTTTGCCTATACCATCCCTGTGTAAACTTTTACCGTCTGCTCTTCTGTCGTATAAATTTATACAGTGTGACGCTAACTTTCTGAGTATGGCTCGAGAAAAAAGAACTGCAGAGCCTCCAACTCCCTCGTTCGCGGGCTTCCTCCCCGCAATGACATTCACACCCCCTCAACCCGACACCGGAAGTAGCCTCGAAAATTTCGCCTCCGATATTCAAACCCCCGGCTCTGTTGAGTTTACTCCAAAGACGACCACCTCGGCTTCCACCACCAGTTCAATTTACTCCACCACAACCTGCTCCTGAACGTCGTTTGCCCCCACCAATGCGTTTTACCCCACCACAGACTAGAGAGGTTAGACTACCTCCTCCACTTCATTTTAGTACGTCGCCCATAGTCCACCGTAGGCTAAATCCCCGGAGGCAAATCACGCCAACTCCATCCATTTCGCTAAATGGTACTACAACAAGTGGGGAGGCAATGACACGCAACTCCTGTGTTCTACGACACTTCAGGGGCTGGTCAACTACGTCACCAACCTCGATTACTTTTTCCCAGAGAGAGGGAAAGCACCTCCCCCCAGGACTTGCCCACATCAAATCTCTCAGCATCTACAAGTACACCTCATGTTGATCTTTCAGACGAAGAAACACCTCATGTTGATATCTCAGACGAGGACCTACCAAAGCCACAAGACTCCATGTTCGAATTCAAAGCCCCTGCAAGTAAGAATCTTAAGCGTAACTTACACAAGAAAGCATGTACAACCATTAGAAGAAAGAAACTCATGGACGAGGCTCACTTGCGGGCAACACATACAAAGCACTGTTGTTCTCAACGTTGCTTGCTTAAGATTGGACTAAAGGAGTTGAGGTTGATTCGTGATAGTTACAGTTCAATGACTCTGCTAGACCAAAGGGGCTACTTAGCCTTCAATATTAGGCCAGATGATGGTGAGAAGTTTACTTACACAGCTGGTGGCCACACCGTCTGTCAAACGGCCTTCAAATTGATTCATGCTTTAGGCAGCAGACGACTTGACGCCCTGAAGAAAAGGCTTGACAAGAATCCAGGCATCAATGACTACTGCCATTCAGGAGGCATAACCAGAATTCATGCCCTTCAATGTGTTTCCTGGATGGAAGGTTTCTTTAAGGAGTCTTGTGAGAAACTCCCTAACAGCCCTATGTACCACTTGAGTGACAATTTCACGAAACAAGAAGTCTATGATAATTATAAGGAGATGTGTGTTGAGGCTGGAGAACGCTTTGTCTGCTACTCTTACTTTAGTCCACCGTAGGCTAAATCCCCGGAGGCAAATCATGCCAACTCCATCCATTTCGCTAAATGGTACTACAACAAGTGGGAGCAGTCAGCGACACGCAACTCCTGTGTTCTACGACACTTCAGGGGCTGGTCAACTACGTCACCAACCTCGATTACTTTTTCCCAGAGAGAGGGAAAGCACCTCCCCCCAGGACTTGCCCACATCAAACCTCTCAGCATCTACAAGTACACCTCATGTTGATCTTTCAGACGAAGAAACACCTCATGTTGATATCTCAGACGAGGACCTACCAAAGCCACAAGACTCCATGTTCGAATTCAAAGCCCCTGCAAGTAAGAATCTTAAGCGTAACTTACACAAGAAAGCATGTACAACCATTAGAAGAAAGAAACTCATGGACGAGGCTCACTTGCGGGCAACACATACAAAAGCTAATCGTTGTTCTCAACGTTGTTTTTGCTTAAGATTGGACTAAAGGAGTTGAGGTTGATTCGTGATAGTTACAGATTCAATGACTCGCTAGACCAAAGGGGCTACTTAGCCTTCAATATTAGGCCGGATGATGGTGAGAAGTTTACTTACACACTGGTGGTGGCCACACCGTCTGTCAAACGGCCTTCAAATTGATTCATGCTTTAGGCAGCAGACGACTTGACCGCCTGAAGAAAAGGCTTGACAAGAATCCAGGCATCAATGACTACTGCCATTCAGGAGGCATAACCAGAATTCATGCCCTTCAATGTGTTTCCTGGATGGAAGGTTTCTTTAAGGAGTCTTGTGAGAAACTCCCTAACAGCCCTATGTACCACTTGAGTGACAATTTCACGAAACAAGAAGTCTATGATAATTATAAGGAGATGTGTGTTGAGGCTGGAGAACGCTTTGTCTGCTACTCTTACTTTAGTCCACCGTAGGCTAAATCCCCGGAGGCAAATCATGCCAACTCCATCCATTTCGCTAAATGGTACTACAACAAGTGGGAGCAGTCAGCGACACGCAACTCCTGTGTTCTACGACACTTCAGGGGCTGGTCAACTACGTCACCAACCTCGATTACTTTTTCCCAGAGAGAGGGAAAGCACCTCCCCCCAGGACTTGCCCACATCAAACCTCTCAGCATCTACAAGTACACCTCATGTTGATCTTTCAGACGAAGAAACACCTCATGTTGATATCTCAGACGAGGACCTACCAAAGCCACAAGACTCCATGTTCGAATTCAAAGCCTCTGCAAGTAAGAATCTTAAGCGTAACTTACACAAGAAAGCATGTACAACCGTTAGAAGAAAGAAACTCATGGACGAGGCTCACTTGCGGGCAACACATACAAAGCACTGTTGTTCTCAACGTTGTTTGCTTAAGATTGGACTAAAGGAGTTGAGGTTGATTCATGATAGTTACAGTTCAATGACTCTGCTAGACCAAAGGGGCTACTTAGCCTTCAATATTAGGCCAGATGATGGTGAGAAGTTTACTTACACAGCTGGTGGCCACACCGTCTGTCAAACGGCCTTCAAATTGATTCATGCTTTAGGCAGCAGACGACTTGACCGCAAGAAAAGGCTTGACAAGAATCCAAGCATCAATGACTACTGCCATTCAGGAGGCATAACCAGAATTCATGCCCTTCAATGTGTTTCCTGGATGGAAGGTTTCTTTAAGGAGTCTTGTGAGAAACTCCCTAACAGCCCTATGTACCACTTGAGTGACAATTTCACGAAACAAGAAGTCTATGATAATTATAAGGAGATGTGTGTTGAGGCTGGAGAACGCTTTGTCTGCTACTCTTACTTTATTGGCTCGGAAAAAGAGTTTTCTCCCGTGTCCATTCCTAGAAAGCATAGGATGTCTGTTTGTGCTACATGCTCTGAATTAAAAGCTCAGAGACAAAATGCAAGGACACTTCACACTAAAAGTAAGCTTCCAGAACGTGTTCTTGCCTAGTTCTACTTAAAAGTAGGTTCTTTCCTAAACATATTTTCATTTTAGATGCATTGAAGGAGAAACTGAACAAGCATAGAGAACAACAATCTTTGGAAAGGAGAAAATTGACAAAACATAGGAAGAAAGCACTGGAACAACCACTCAACTACATATCAGTTGTCATTGATGGAATGGACCAGAAGAAGACCACCCTACCACATTTTGTCAATGTGCCTAAGGATGCTACTGAAGAAGATTTCATACATCTGCATGTTGTTGGTGCTATGGTATTTAATGGAAAACTATCTTGCAAGGCATTTTTGAATTATCCAAATATTCATGCTGATCCAAATCTCACTATCACAATATTGAATAAGCTTCTTTCCAATCTAGAACATATACCACCGGTTCTGTATCTTCAGCTAGACAACACGACAAGGGAAAATAAGAATCAGGCGTTGTTTGCTTACTGTGCTATGCTAGTAGAGAAACAAATCTTCAAGAAGGTGAAGATTGGTTTCGCTTGTTGGTCATACACGATCAAATTGATCGGATGTTCAAGAGGGTTCTCTAAACGTCTTGCTTTCGAAAAAAAAAGCTCTCGACCTACCAGCAATGATTGAGGTTATCCAAGATTCCTACAATCCTCGCCCGGACATCGAAGTTATTGGAAGAAACTTATGATTTCAAAGAATGGATTTTTCGGAGAGATCAACTGGTCACCGGTGCTATTGAGCCCTTGAGAAACATTACATTTCAAGCATCGGATCAAAATTTCACTTGTAGATGGCAAGGCCATCTTACAAGGAAAGAAATATGCCACATCCTTGCAAAGTGGCAGCCCAGGTGTGTATTCAATTCATTCGCACCATCCCCAATACTACTTCCATGCTCTCTCGCAGAGCAAATGCCTCTAAAAGCTTGAAAGAAATCACAAAGAGTAAAAAGGAGGGAAGAGCATTTGACTCAAACAAATCATTGGATTTTATTGAGACAAGTATTCAGTCGTGCTCTAACCACTTTGGGGAGGAGATGCTTTATGGTGGCCTCAGTTTTTTTCTCGGCAACGTGACATGTTGCAAGCTTCATTACAAGGTCGAAGACCGGTTACATTCAACTGGCCATCTAGGCAAACTCTCCCCGTGCAAGTTGAGAATCAAGAGGAACATGTAGAGATATTGGCTAGCTCGGATGAAGATGACAGAGAGTCATGTACACCGGCCCTGACGCACACGGCACAACAAGTTGCTTTCGAGTATCCGGTTGACCGTGAGATTGAGAAAGGAATGCTCATAGCTGTCCCGGTGATAATGATGAATCCGGGAAGCCGCTCGGCTAGCTAAAGTACTTGGAGGTAACAAGAGAGGATGGAATTCCCACTCAATTAAAAGTGCATCGATGAGAACAAATGCCGGTGCTTTTCGGTGGGAGTTATACTTTGGAGATGGTAAAAACAGAGTGGGAAAGAGAGCAAAGTCCAAAGCAAGCAATCTTTGTCATAGATCTAGCTGAAGTAAAGGTTCTTGCATATGACTTTGTTCGACCGCTACTAATAAGTTACGATGGTCACTCAAACTTTAATAAGGTCGGCATGTGGATTAGACAAACAACCTAGAAAGGTGGCCAAAAAGATGATGATGAGGACTCACCAGACAAAGTGAGGAAGAAGATCGTTCGAGTACATCCGTTTTTGAGAGTGAAGCCGAGGATGAAGGCTCAAGTGATCAGGGATTAAATGAGTCGGAGGATGAGATGCATCCTGATCTTGCTGCAAAATGTAAGCTTGTCCGATGACTCGAACATGTAAAGAACGAGAAAGTGCGGTGATGATTATGCGTCAAAATGTCCTATATTTTTTGACAATTTTGTTCATAATTTTTGTACAATTTTCACAACCATGAATATATCACTTCTTTGTCACTCTACTACCCTTGCTATTTTTTTTATTGCCCCTTTTTTGCTACACTTTATAAAAGTAATTATTTTTTGTTCTAGTTTAGGAGGATGAAAATTGCTATTTAAAATTTTTGCATGAAAGTTATGTTCAATCAACCCCTCAAAAATGGTACCTAAATTACTTAAATTGTCACACCTGTCACAAAAAAATCTTAAAAATGGACTTTTTTAAGGGAATTTTAGGGAATCTTTCAAAGATTCCTTTTGAAGTGCGTTTGCAGCAAATAAGTGCGTTTCATTTTAAACTTTGTTGACATCCTTTTTACCACAGCCATTTGCAACTTGCGAAAAAAGGAAATGTTCCATGTTCATTGACACCGACAATAACAACAACTAGATTGATGTGTATAGCTTGATCATATGGTTGTACCTATATGAGTAACCAAAAACTTGCCCTATCTCTTGGCATTAAAGAATATGCAACCTAGCTCCTTCGATTGATGCCACTTTGATATTTTCGTAGAATTCTTGTGTTCCTCTTACTGTACCCCCTTGGTAGGGTGACATCTAGTTCTAAATTGGATGGTCGGCCAATTTAACCCTATTCTTCTTTGGAAAGGACGATAAACTAGCCCATCAATGGAGGGACTGCAATTCCCAACCGCCCAATTTGGGGACTATTCAATTAGCCGACTCATATATAATAGTTTGAGGGCATAACTTTTTTGTGGCAAAAACATATGCGTCGTTAAATGATGCATTTCTAACGCCCTTTGTATGCAGATGTTGAACATTTATCAGGACGAGCATATTGTAGACATGGGATTCCTTGAAAGTTTGAGTCTTTGCCATTTCAGAGGATGGTTAGTATTCGTGTCGAGGAGGTGCTTTTCTCGAAAATACCTCATCCACGACTGACCGTAGATGGCAATAATCTTGAAAAGGCCAAAGGGTCCGTCAACATCTGGCCCAGGAGACTCCAAAACCCAAGGAATACGGATACACTATCAATGTCAAATAAGAGGCGTGTGGGAGATGAGCATGTAACAAAACAAGTGGAGGGCAAAGGTGTTGCATGCCCGCATGGAGATGAGGATGGCACTATACCTTTGGGAGCTGGGACAGGTGGGATGCCTTTGATGAGATACATGCTTATTGAGGAACTCTGTGAGATATGGCATTCGTCTCCTCGTGGGTAAGGATTTCACCTCCCTCACTGATCCCGAAGATGTTGTGCGCGACCAATATTTGGGCATGAGGTGTATGGGCGCCACCGTAACAAATAGCTTTCCACACTCCCAGTGGATGTGAAGTTGCGTTGCATGGGGTGCCTATACCATCCAAATCCTGGCATACTTGTGAGATGGAATAGTAAATATATTGTTGTAGGCGGGCTCAAAGTGTCCAAACTATTGCCTCCAAAGGAGTCACAAAGGACTTGGGCCAGCTATGCATCAATAGATAAAATGAGCAACCCAGATTATGCCAATTATTTAGCACAATTTACTTCCACGGCCAAGTACTGGATGCAGCTTTTTCTGAGCTAGAGAAGGTTACAAGCGTTGAAGGACATCACAAGAACTTCTGACCATAAACTAGGTAGTTACCATCTAACTATCCTGAGGCAGTTGCGGTAGTGGAACCACTTGTGAGCATCACTCCCTCCTATGTTGGTCTGTGAAAAGATAGAACTATACCCGAAGTTAATCTGTTCAAAGACATACAGAAGTGCATGTTTGTTCTAGCACACTCGAACGATGTCTTATGCCATACTTGAGTGAGGTATACTACTGAAGGGCCTTATATAGGTAATAAGAAGGTGAATTTTGAGACCATTCAAGTGATTTGGTGGAAGTCAATCCCCGTGAAAAGCCAAGTATAGCCTTCTAATTATAACTATTGGAAGGAGAAGTGGAGACCGACAACAACTAGTGACTGTAATATTGACATAGAGTTTATCGACTTTGCTTGGGCTCTGTCAAATAAAAAGAATCTTCCTAATACCGTCAAGATTCTAGTGTTGGTATTTGAAACATACTCGGTACTAGTTGGGAGTGGCAACTTATTGGATCGAATGGTCGATAAATTCAGGTTTTGTCTCGTAACTGCATAAATTCATAAAAAGGTCCACAAATTCAAATTTTGTCCATAAATAATGAAACAATACCATTTTTTATGTGTTTTGCACATGGGGTTCAAATCCATAGGTCTATTATATTTGATTGTAGGTTAGGTGGAGATTTTCTGCACTTCCAAAGCCTTTTAATAGAGTTGTGTCTTTTCTATTGGTATGGAATTCCCTAGAATTTGTTTCATTTAAAATCACTAATTATTTTGCAGTTAAAATTAGAGGTCTTGTGTTTCTACAAATCTTGCTTGCTTCTACATCATGCTTCCTAGTTTTGCTATTGCAACTTTTGCCTTCGACTTTATGTCATTCAGATTTATGCTTAGAGGTAAATAATAAGGATAGTAAAAGGCAACCCCTCGCTTTTTGAAGACCACAAAAGAAAGTTGCTATTTCGAGTGAAAATGTCTAATGCTAAATTAGACTTGTATCCTTATTAGTAAGGTTATCAATCCCTAAATTATAGAGGGTCAAAGGTTGCCAATCCCTAAATTATAGAGCCCCCTAAACATTTGCCGGGATGCAAGGCATCTATGTGGAATATGATCTAATCTAAATAGAATTAAAGCGATGATGTGATTGCCATGGACATTTTATGTATTCCTCGTATAAAGTAGAAGGCATGAATCGTCTACAAAGATGAATCACAAAAGCATGAGATCTCACTCACTAAACTCTATATTGAATTACACCAACCCACTTAAATCTAACTCAAAATTTTTCTACAAACTAATATTTATAAGAAGTAGGATCCTGACACCTTTGATAGAATTTGATGGCTCAAGGATGAGATCTAAGGGAATGATATATCTAACTTCAAATTCAAATGTGGAGTCAATAATGGTAAACTTCCACTTGAAAACATGAATAAGCTCCGAAGACGAATTGCAAAAGCATGAGATCGATCTCACTTACCCAATTGTACAATTCCAACTACGTCAACCCACTTAGTCTTCTTTTCCCTTCCACATCAAAGCCCAACTCGAAGGCTTTTTGTGAAGCCGCAGATAATCTTGCAGCTTCTTCTATCAAAGCTGCCTCCCATGGTAAGCCCTCGTTTATCCTTGATCCTGGTGAGGAAAAGAAATCACTGTCCCCAAACAAACAAGACCGAAAATTGGAATGTGTTGAACCAGCCCATGAAATCTTGTCCATTGATTGCTGCATGCGATGGTATAATTTCTGCAGCTCATCATCCGACACGTGGACAACAACCGGGTATCTAGACGGGTTGCAAAGGCTGAGATCCTTGCAAAGCTCATAGAAGGACTCAATATGCGATGCCTGGGAAGCGAATTTTTTATAAATATTGAAAACTTTGGTCTTGTCATGGCGATTCAGGGCCTGGAATCTCCGAAGCAGAATTTGCATCCCTCTTGCAGTGTACACATAAAACTGAAAGCTCTCAGTCAGAATATGAACCAAAGCAGATTTAACAAGATAATTCTGCCTTGCGCCTCTACCAGGCCTGCATGCAAGTACCCTTTCCAGCAGATGTAACATGAAGGGCATATTCTGCAGCAGAATTCCCGCCATGTTTCTTGCATGTATCGCTAATTCTTCAGGCAACCTACCTCCCTTAAACTGCCCTATCTTTTGCTCCAGTGCCTCAAATCTATCAATCTGATCATGAAGTGTCTCAAACCTCTCATAGAGGTCATATTCAAGGAATCTGAATCTGCCATAGACTCTATCTGCAGTGCCTGCTGAAGAATATTGGAAAGAATCTAGGCGCTCATCAATGTACAAGGCATAAGAAATGAGAAAATCAGTTAAATCTTGAGAATTAGAGCAAATATTATCTCTGAAGTTGGACATGCATAATAAGAAACGGTGACTGAGGAGCAAAAATTCATCTTCAAAGCTAGAAACTGCTACCTGGAGCAAATTATGGACTAATATGAGGACCTTGAGGGCCACATTATGATGAAAATCTAGACAAAGCATATAAAGGAAGAGAGACACAGAGAACGAAGGAGAGACAAGCGATGATCCCAGAACAACACACACTATCAATTGTATTGAATCACACTATATATATATACATTGGGTTGCATGCATGCACACGCATGCGCATGCATTGAGAACATGCACGACACAGACAATGACACACTTGCATGCATTGGAGGACAACGTAGCATCTCCAACACCCCCCCTGCAACGTTGGTCTCTCAATGAAAGAAACCAAAATATATGTGATTCAAATACTCAGAAGGTGACCAAGGATGCACATGCATCCCCCCTTGCAGCCTTGGTCATGTGCCCGGGTTAAAAAACCTTTTGTGGGAAGCAAAAGGAAAAACCGTGGCACCCTTCAAAAAAGTATCTATCAAGTAGAAGACGAAGGGAGGATCCGCAACTGAGTGGTAAAATCTTCATGCTTGGTCATAGATAAAGCTTTGGTAAAGATATCCGCAATCATGTTATCTGTAGGACAATACTGTAGCATAATTGTCTTTTTCTTGACTTCCAGTTTAATGTAATGGTAATGAATATCAATATGCTTGGACTTTGAATGAAAGACCTCATCCTTAGTTAAAGATATGGCACTCTGATTGTCACAGCGGCAACATATTCTGCTTCAGTGGTGGACACAGCAACACAATGTTGTTTCTTGCTATACCAAGAGATTAAAGAATTATCCATAAAGAAACATGCTCCACTTGTAGAGCGAGAAGTATCAGGACAACCTCCCCAATCAGCGTCAGTATAACCAACCAATTGTGGACCAATACCTTGACGAACATAAACCAAAGCATGATCGATAGTGCCTTTTAGATAACGAAGAACTCTTTTGGCTGCATTCCAATGTTGGCGTCCTGGATTAGACATAAATTGTCCTAATGTGTTGACAACATAACTGATATCTGGCCTGGTGGCATGGGCTAAGTACATTAAAGCACCGATAAGATTTGCATATGGATATTGAGCCATGTCAAGACGCTCAGCTTCTGTTTGAGGACACATGTTTTTCAGCAATTTGACGTTAACTCCCAAGGGGGTGGACTGAGGTTTAGCATTACTCATATCATATTTGTCAAGTAACTCAGAGATATACTTTCGTTGGCTCAATCGTATGCAATTATCGTGACGCTCAATTTGAAGTCCAAGACAAGATTTGATAGAACCAAGATCCACCATGTCAAATGCAGCGCCAAGATTATTCTTACACTGAGCTAGAAAATCAAGACTGTTGGATACTAGAATAGTATCATCAACATATAGCGCAATAAAGATAAATGCAGGACCAACTTTTTTGTAATAGAGATTTGCGTCTGCAGCGGTGGGTAAGTAACCATCAGAAATCAAAAATGCATTCATTTTCGTATACCAGGCACGGGATGCTTGTTTTAAACCATATAAAGCTTTTCGTAACTTGCAAACCATAGGTGTGGGACCTGTGATCTTGTAGCCATCGGGTTGTTCCATATAAATATCCTCTGTAAGATCGCCATTGAGGAAGGCCGTTTTAACATCCATTTGATGAACATGTAGATTATGGGCGACTGCAAATGCTAATAAAGCGCGAACAGTCGCAAGGCGTACCACAGGCGAGAATGTCTCATGATAATCAATTCCAGCAATTTGAGAAAACCCTTTCGCAACCAAGCGTGCTTTGAATCTGTCAAAAGTACCATCTGCTTTAGTTTTAACACGGAAAACCCACTTACTTTTAATAGGTTTGCGACCAGAAGGAAGGGCAACTAAATCCCATGTGCCTTTGCTTATCAAAGAGTGATATTCAGCATCCATTGCTTGTTTCCAATATTCCTGCTCATCAGAATTGAGAGCATCATGAATAGTAACAGGTTCAGTAATGGAGACAAAAGTATAATAGTCGCGCAAAGTAACCGGGGGACGCCGTCGAGTAACACGAGAAGTGTGAAACTCTTGCTGAGACATAACTTCAGGTATAGATGGTTCTGCATGTGGCTGAGGAACATTATCATCCATCGAAATAATATTGTCATGTAATTGAGCAGATATATCCTCATATTCGCCTCCAACACTATCAGGTAAATCCGAAATATCAGGCAACAATGAGACTTCTTCAATGGCACGATCATCAAAAATATCGTCATCATAGTGTTCTCGGAAATTTGATAGAATATCGTGAGTAACAGATGGCGAAGGAGACTGGGCCATAATAGTTTCATTAACAATAGTATCTCTATAGCGGCAGAGAACAATTTTCTTAGAAACCAAATCAAACAGTCGATAAGCTGGTGCAGTATCAGCATATCCTAAAAAGATAACCTTTTGAGCAACTGGTTGTAATTTACTCCGTTTCTCCTTAGGAATATAGGCATAGGCTTGACATCCAAATACTTTAAAATGTGCTACTGTGGGCTTCTTGCAAGACCATATCTCAAAAGGTGTGAAACCAGCGACAGATGAAGAAGATATACAATTTTGAACATAAACGGCTGTACTCGCTGCTTCAGCCCAAAATTGTGTATTTAAACCAGAATGAAGCAACATACTCCGAATAGCATTCAAGACGGTCCTGTTCTTACGTTCTGCCACTCCATTATGCTGTGGTGTATGTGGTACTGTAAATTCTCTCAGAATGCCAGCATTAGTACAAAAAGAGTCAAATACATGATTCTTAAATTCACCACCATTGTCACTGCGAATGCTTTTTAAGGGCACATCCATCTGCAATTCCACCATTGCCTTCCACTTACAGAACGTTGAGAAAACATCAGATTTCTTCTTGAGAGAAAAGATGAAAGAATAACGTGAGTAATCATCAATGATTAAGAGAAAATATATGGCACCACCAAGTGACCGTGGCAATGGTCCACAAAGGTCCATATGGACCAACTCCAAAATAGAAGATGCACGAGGTCCAACATGATTAAAAGAACGCCGACAAGGCTTACCAAGTACACAAGCCTCACATGGTGCCAAGAGTGCCCGAGAATCCATCGAGAAGCCATTAACGACACCATGTCGCTTCATGTCCAACAAGACTTGAAAAGAGGCATGACAAAAGCGTCCATGCCATAAGTCTCCATCAGGATGTCGTGCAGTAAGAGCATAGATTAGACCATCTGTAATTCGGTACTCATATAAATTGTGATGGCGCATGCCAGTACCAAGTATTAAGCCATCTTTCAAAAGGTAGCAAAATAACTCATCAAAGTAAAGATGAATACCAACATCAGTTAATCGAGAAACAGAAAGTAAATGACGATGTAAAGCAGGAACATGTAAAACACCACGCAAAGAATGAATTCCGGAATGAGCTCGTAATGGTAGATCACCAATACCAAGAATTTGTTGACGACTGTCATCTCCCATATAAACATATTTTAAAACGCGCAAGGGATGGTAATTTCTGAGCAAGGATTTCTCATATACCATATGTTGCGTTGCACCTAGATGAAAATTGCACAAAGCTGTAAACATAATAGCTAGACAACACCATATAAATTCAAGATAATACTATAAGTTAGGAACTTAATATTTCAATACCACACACAATATCAATGCTCAACAATATATATAAAGAAATAAATTTCAACACTATATGTAGAAGTTGACACCATGGTGCAACACACAATAACACATGAATAAGGAACATGATGTATACACACATGCCCAACATCATAACAAAGCTCAACACCATTGCTTAACACACAATACCATCATTATTATTTGGGAGCGGGATGCACACTGAATCTATCATCATGTTGTCGGTTACTCCTAAAACATTTGTACTAGCTTGTACAGGATGTCCAATTGTTCTTTCCACACCATACTGTTCACTATCACGTGATGTATTAACACAATTAGCTTCCATATCTCGTTTCTCATCCTCTTTTCTATCAAAGCATCTTGCAATGCCATGGCCATCACGACCACAATATTCACACACAATAGATTGATATCTAGATTGATATCCACGTGACCCACGACCACGTCCATATCCACTACGACAAAAAGTGTTATAATCATGGCGACCATTATAATCACTGCGACCATACACACTACTACGACCATAACCCCCACGCCCATGGTCATATCCTCCATCATAACCTCGACCATAACTACGGCCATAACCACAACCAAAGGATCCATCATAACCACGACCAAAAGACCGAAATCTTTTTCTTTGTTCAGAAGACTCAGAAGGTGGGTTTCTTTTCCTTGTATCTGCAACCATTACAGTGTCTTTGACGTCAGGGGGTGCAATAACTCGGCGCACATGGTCTTCTAAGGATTCACACGCGTCTTCAAAAGTAACATGCTTTTTATTCATCAATATAGAAATGATGACCCCGAATTCAGAGGATGGAAAAGTTTCCAATAGCTGCATCACCAATTCATCTTTGGATATAGGCGCTCCGGCAGCAGCTAATTGTTCAATTATTTCTTTGAAGCGATCAACATGAGCTCTAACAGTACTTGATGAATCATATTGGAGATTTGCCAAACTCCTCTTTAAGAAAAGGACTTCTTGCTTTGTTCTCTTATTGTAAACCTGCTCTAAATAATTCCAGACCTCACTGGATGTGATAAATTGATCAACATCCGCATGGATAGAATCTTTCAATCCATACACTAAGAGACGCCGTGCTGCACGATCTTTGGTTTTCCATTGCTCCTTCTCTTTAAGCCATGTATCAAAAGTTTGTCCAGAAGTAATCAATTGATCATTCAACATTGGTTGCTTGGGACACTCCTTTTTTCCAATTACATAATCAAGCAAATCATCACTCTCTAACACACATTTGATCTTCCTCTTCCAACCAGGATATCCAGTACCATTGAAAACATAAATTGTTTTAGCTGACGAATCGCCCTTCACGGTTATCACCTGCAGCTCTGATACCATGATGAAAATCTAGACAAAGCATATAAAGGAAGAGAGACACAGAGAACGAAGGAGAGACAAGCGATGATCCCAGAACAACACACACTATCAATTGTATTGAATCACACTATATATATATACATTGGGTTGCATGCATGCACACGCATGCGCATGCATTGAGAACATGCACGACACAGACAATGACACACTTGCATGCATTGGAGGACAACGTAGCATCTCCAACACATTATAGTTTCGGGTGTGCGAGATGCGGTCGACGAGAGCTCGGGCGCATGCAGCAGAAGAAGATCGAGATACAGAGATCGAGCAGCATATTTGATCTACATGTTTCTGATCCAAGACAGCTTCTTGGTGGCTGGTTGCTTTTAAGACTAACACTGCAACCGCTGCAGCACTTGAATTGGATAGCTTGGCCAAGCATATCCTAGCCTTGTCTTTCATTGCCCCCATTGTCCTCTCCATTAAGTTACGACAGTGCATGCATATCCTCCCTCTTCTTTATTGCTTGTGTAGTTCAACTGCAGCTTCTGCATGCGTACCAAGCTGGCCATGTTCTTTCCCCTTCTTTTCTATAAAGTAGCCCCACTCCACATTTTTTGTGCCTACAATATAGGCATATGGGAATTATAAATGGCATATGGGAATTATAAATAGGCATATGCGAAGCAAGAAATTAGTTGCATTCAGCTTTAGAACACTGTTCAAGTGTCATCATCTGATTGGCTTTGAGGGCAGAACTGCTCCTACCTAGACTTTACGTGTCTTTGAATGAAACATCATGTAATGAAGGTAGAAAGGTTATCTGTCACAAGCTTTGGCAAATGCTCAATGAATTGAAGGATTGTTGTTAATAATGGGGTTAACTTGGATCCAATTCATTTTGAGTTGTAGGTGTAGTTTGACTTGGATGTTTGATGTTAACAATGGGGCTAACTTGGTACAAGACTTAATTCTCTCTAACTAATTAATTGTAGTGACTTTTTTAATGATAGAAGGGCATCTACTAAACTTGATTGCGATGTCATGGTATGTTCTGAAATGACTGTGCTTCATAACTTCTGCAGCCCGGACTGGAAGGCCAGAAAGTCCTTGATACTCATATCCGGGCATGGTAACAGTTAGTTATGCTTGACCAGCTGCTGCATGTGTTGTAAAGTTTCAATGATGATGATTGTTCTAATGACAACTCGAAGTTTTTTTTATCCAAGCCTGAATGACAGCTCCAAGTTTCCAGAATGGCACTGATGGAGTAAATGTGTACTTATTGCTCAAAGAATACAGGTAATATGTCTTTGCTTGATGGCTATGGCAGTAGAACTTGTCTCATAATAGTATGCATGAGATGAAAGGTTTATGAATGTGAACTGCTACAGTTTGCACAACTGCAGGAAATATAACAGCATGATATAACCTTCAACTTCAGCTACAAATCTTTTATCTGTAGTGAAGGAAAGTTGTGCTTTTAAACAAAAGTTCAAACAGTTATCATATCTTATGAGAGGATCCACATGCAATTTATCAAGGTTTTTAAAGGGTGCAATGCATGAATGCCTTTAGTTTTAAATCTGGTGAGCAACACCCCTAGATGATCATAGTCCAGCTCTGGTTGGATCATGGTTTGGATCATATCCATTAGCTCAGCACAGTTAAACAGGCTTTCCTTTGTGCAATGCTCAAACTCGTCTTTCACTTTTGACTTCTCTCCTATGCACTGCAATGAGAGGAGATTGATAACTCCAAGCCATATAGTTTTTATGCACTATATGTCTTAAAGCAGATCAAATATGAGACTACAAAAGTGCACTCGATCATGAGTACTACTGCACTCATAAAATAATAAGGAGCATCGCCCTTCATGCCAACAACATACATAACAAAGTTAAATGGGTTCAACGAGGTGAAGTAGGTATAAAAGCAACAATAATGCAATAAGCAGAAGGCGCTCTAAAAGCTGCATCACATACGATGGATCTTGAAACATGATGCATCACTGTCTAGGACTATTCACACAGGGTGCCTAAGATTATTCACATGGGGTGCCTATTGCTGGAGCTGAGAATAAGCCACACAGGATGCCTAAGATTATTCACACAGGGTGCCTATTGTGCAATGTGATTGAAGCCCTCATTTCTGCCGATAGATGCATCTAGCCGGTTTCTCATCGTACGTGGTCAAACCCAAAGAGCTATATCACACATTCTTGTACTCACATTTGTGCCTGCATTTGTCAATATCTTAAGATGACAGAGTTATCCTCCATCTGTAAACGCTCAAAATCAACTGCCATCTACCCAATACATGCAAGTTAGGAGATCGGAGAAAAGAAAATGCATACCTCATTTCCACCCCCGACTGCAAACGTTAGCCTTCACTTGTTTTGTCTACATGCAAAGAGACCTGCATGTAAGATAAAAGAAACCTCTAACCTTCTCAGGGTTTTATTTGCGCTCCGCACTTCTAGCACAACTATAGTAGATGTATGATACTCGTTGCAATCATAGCTGTTAGTAGCTAGAAGATGGTAAGGCATTAATCAATTAACTGCATCTACGATTAAATAAAATATTAGCTGATTATTTACCTCTTTCTAAGAATGCCTGCAAATATGTTGCTCGATGTTGATTGTCTCACTGTGCAGACAAATATAATGGATAAGGAGCTCTGGAATCATGCAGAAAGGCCAACATTTAAATCAACGGTTGAGCAAAGAAGTTAACTTAAAAAGCACGGCTGGAAGCTGTTGCAGCGAAAGAAATTACAAGTAACTAGCATTTCTCTTTATGACGTTTCATATGCACCCATCATTATGAACCCCTTCCTAAGTGACAGACAGAGCAACTATTTTACAACTATTTTAGTACAATACTTCCCTATATATTCAAGGCCACAACTGGCTTTCATTCATGTGCACAACTTTCTAGGGTCATAAGCCGCTCCCACTATCTCCCCCCGATTGGGGTTATTAAATAAATTAGTGGAAACCCTTCCGGGCTTAATATGGAAACCCTTCCGGATTTCCATGAAACCCCGAAGGGTTTCCATATCTTGAAGCCTGGAAGGGTTTCCGTAAGAAAATATAAATAGAAGATTATTTTTTGGGGGAAGAAATATCCACCGCTAATTAATTCTTAATTAATGCGTTGGTGTTTTTCCTTTTGGCGGTGCGCCTGAGTAACGCCGCTATTACTGGAGGATATGGCGGGGGGATTATCCTCCGCCTTCTATCATTGTTTATTATGTGCAATCGCAGGAGTAGATCATAGAAGCAGTGCCGGTCGAGACAGTTTTTGAAGCTGCGGATCCATCGCCACAAGCATCAGGTCTTTTATAGGTGAATCCATGGGCAGGTAGAGCTACACCTAATCCTATTTGCTTTGTCTTGGATTTTACAGAAGCTGCAAGAGTTACATTTTCATAGAGCAGAGCAGTTGGGACTCCATCAATGGGTCTATAAAATACATCTCCCAGAGATATTGATGACAACGGTAGTTGTGGATAGGGAACGGATTCCTGAAGATGATTTCTGAGGCAGTGGCAGACGACGGTGGCATTTTTTTGGTTTTTTCAAATAAGAAACAAGCTCCTAATATTTATAACCCCTTCAATTTTTCCAGTTTGGGTTCTTTTTTGCTTCGTCGCTGCTAACTTTATTTTACTCCAGGTACAAGTGTGATCGTGATTAATAAACTTATGTAAGGTAGTTGTATGTCACAGGTGATTAAATTAGAAGAAATGGCTACGGGTAAAGCTGTGGATACACTCCTTAATTATGAAACTGTGGTTCAGGTATTTTCAAATCGTCACTGCAAAAATTACCATTCTGTAGAATAAGAGGATATGTAGATCATAGTCCTGAGAGACAGTTCTTCATTCTGTTAGTTTTAGGAATGATGTATTAACCCCATTTTTAATAAGTTGATTGCAACCTTATTGTAAGCTGTAGGCTCTGTATTTCATAATACATATGAAAATGAAATGCTCCTCAGTCTCAATTTCATTCATAAGACATCTCTTCAAGTATTTGGCCTGGGGTCGAGTTGCACGACCAGCCTCAATTTCAAGCTGATGCCAAATGAATATTCAAGTTGAAACACAGCAGCTAAAATTTCTGTTAAAATGATCAGATGAGGAATCAATGCTTTATTCATAATCATTTTTGGCAAGAAAGATATTTTGAAACCTCTTTATTTCTATCCATTCCATGGCCACCATGTCCATCCACTCCCGGGCTGGTCTAGCTGCAAGGTCTTGAGTAAGATCATCATGTTAGTGATGATGACAAACAGATTGAGACACTGGAGCAGATGATGCTTTGACTGCTGATTTCTTTGCTTTATCTTGGAGGAATTGTTCAATACCTTTTGTAGCTTTCTGCAGTTCTCTTCAAAGTGTCTCTTCTTGCCACAATGAAAACAGACATAAGAATCATTGGAAGGATTAGAGGAACCTGAAGAAACTTGCTGAACGGGTCTGTGATAGTGGAATTCGCTTTTTGATCTTTGATTCTGCTTCCATGGGGCTGCTGGAGTTGATCAAAGGATATTTTGATTGTTTTCTAGATTTCATAGTGATTGAATAAAGTCATAGACAAACCTCTTAAAGCATGCAGAGTCAGAGTTGCATCCACAAAGCAAATCACTTGGTTGCTTTTTTTTATTTATTTTGCACAGATTCTTTTGATCCCGGAAGGTTTTCCAGAAGATCCCAAGGGTTTTTATCGAAGTTTGGATAATGGCCGGTTGTCTTACTTTCTTCCAGTTCATTTGTTGAGAACGAACAATAGTCATTTGTAGCTACCTTCAGATATTTCAGTTGTTAATATCGTATATAACGATGTGTTTATTTTGGTAATGCATGGGTTCAACTCCCATGATTGCATGTTGCATATTGCATTATGTGGTTGCAGGAGCTGAAACCTGCATAATACTTCATGCGACAGTATCAAATACATTGTAAGTTCATCTCTGAATTCTATTCCATGTTCCCCTTGGCATTTCCAGACGATATCCCTAGCCTAGCTTGTTCCAAGGTTGGGAAATGTAGTACACACTATCCTGGTCAAACATTGTACATGCATGGCAGTTTAATACACTAGATTCTAAAACTTCCAATTCAATTCAATTTTAAGCTTTGATAACAAAATAATTTGACCAAAAGAACCATGATCTAAAACCAGGTGTCAAGTGCCAGAATTTTTGAGATCATGTTATATTGGGTGTTAAGTGCCAGAATTTTTGAGATTAAAGCTGGTCTCAATTCTTAGTTAATCTTACCCCATGGAGTTTCTAACTGCATGTGGAAACCTAACCTATTTTCCTCCTCATGTGGAAACCCTTCCTATTTTCCTCCTCCTGTGGAAACCCTTCCTATTTTCCTCCTCCTGTGGAAACCCTTCCCAATTTTCATCATGCAAGGAAATCGGGAAGGGTTTCCACTCAAAATTTGAATTTTGAGTGACGTGCGGTCGATGGACGTGCGCCTTAATGTCGGGCGTCCGTGTGGAAAGGCGTGAGCCATAAAGGCTCACGTGTGTAAATATTTTGAAAAAAAATAATTTTGTGGAAACCCTTCCGGATTTCCATGGAAACCCTTCCGGATTTTCCAATTGGAAACCCTTCCGGCTTTCCATGGAAACCCTTCTGGGTTTTTAAATTCTGGAAAACCGGAAGGGTTTCCATGGAAACCCTTCCAGGTTTTATTGAAAACCGGAAGGGTTTCCATTTAAACCCGGAAGGGTTTCCATTAAAACCCGGAAGGGTTTCCGTGGGAGGCCAACCCAAATCGGGCGTACTTAAAACCATCGGTCATAAGCTCTACATTTCTAAATGCCCAGTAGAGATTTTCGTTAGAAATACAAAATAGCATGACAAGCCTAGAGGAATAACATAAACATCTTATCTTATATTATAATGTTTTGTAATGGACCACGCCATAACTTCTATGGCTGAGATTTAATAACATTGATCTTATGGTCGAGATTTGATGAGTGTTTTTTTAGGGTCGAGCGAATGGGGGAGGCCTGCCAAAGTCTGCATCAGATCGCACAGGGTCGAGCGAATGGGGAGGCCTGCCAAAGTCTGCATCAGATCGCGCTTCTACAAACATGATAGCTTTTATTTTTGCTTTGTTCTACTTTGCACAATAGTGGCATGCAAAGTTTATGGCAGTCAGCTTGGCTATGGCAATTATAGAAAACAGAAACAGTAGGTTAGTTCAAGCTTTTCTTTCGAAGTAGATGCCTTTGATAAGTAGATGAATAGATTCTCTTGATCATTGGAGAGTAAAACAGAGTATGAATTCGTTTTTGCAAGTCGTATTGTTCTTAGGACTGGCTTATTCCCTGGCAAATAATGCACTGGTGCAAAGTTATGGTATTGGCCGACAGTACAGAATATGGCATAAGTTCGATTTTGGGTATCTGTTTACCAGAGTATTTTGGGAATTATGGCTCCTACAGATGACAAGTTTCTTAGAGTATGCTACGACATGCATTGATCATGCTAGGGAATTGAGTTATATGGTGGCACTTTGATTTCGAGATATGATTTCGTCATTTGCACTATACCTCTAAACTCTAACCTGCAAAATAGATGCTGCATGATGGACATAAGCTAAGATACATAGGGAGCAAACATTTATGGGAAGGAATTTAAGTTTTACGGAATATACATGGGACGAATTTATGGTTGTGTGTAGCGGCAATGAAAGGAGCAGAGGGAAACAGCTTAAGGCTAAGGGAAACAGAGGATTTGGCAGCCAAATAGATATCAGAGTTCGGGGTTTATTCATAGATGCTTATGTTTTGTGGAGTACAGAAGCCAGGCAGTTTACCTAGGATTGATACCTTATTCTCTTTGTGCTTACTATATGATGTTGCCACTGTGGTCCAGCATCAGGCTAATAGGAATCTTTACATGGCCAGAAAAAAAGGAAGACCAAGGCTCATAATGCTTGGATGCTTGGAGGATGGGAAATATATCATGACCTGCAGCTCAGACTTCTTTAAGGCTCTTGGGTATGCAGCCTTTTTTTAGTAAGTAGATTCTGGATATGCAGAAAGGTTTTAGCAAGTTTCAAGTTTGCAAAATGATTTTTTGCAGGTTTTAAAAGGAAGTTATTATAGAAGGTCTCCATAGAAGTGTCTCACTCACAGCAAGTACTACTCCTGCAACAACTTGAACATTTGCAACAGTTCAGCTTCAATGTTAGGCACTCAGACATCTGAGTAAGTTTATTTCAATTATTTAAGCATTGTTATGCAATTATTGTGGCTGGAAACACCCACCTGTTTCCTGCTCTCGGTTCTACGTTCTGCCCTCGGCACCAAAGTTCGCGCTATTGGTCACTCAACCTAGATGGAGGATGGGATGCCTCTCTCCTATGATCGTTATTGTTGCAAGGTAATGTTTTCTCTATCGTGATGCCAATAGATTGCTTTGTTTTCTCTTCTTCTCTTTGCTTTGTTTCCTTTTCTTTTCAAAAACAAATAGGGATTCTCCTTTGCTCAATGAAACATTTCAAGGTCCACTTCTAATCTCTTTTTACAGAAATTCCAAGGCATGAGCAGACTTTTAGTTTCATGCGATTAGCCCAAAAACCTAGCTGTGCTGTTCCAGCGACCCTCTTATTTCTAACTCTTATTTCCAGCATTGTTTTTCTGCTTTGCACATAGCCATAGGCATAGACAACTGTAGGTCCGTCTTGGTCACAGCCATACCACATTAAATAATAACCTGGCAAGTCTATTAGACATTTGTTTTTTTTTCCTTAGAGATATTAATGCATCCAAATTGTATATTAAATTTGACTACATATATAGTTTCATTGTACAGGTTGTAGGTGGTACTATAGATCTTTCCCTCTACACTGTGATCTTCTTGGTTCCAATAGATTTTCAGTTGCAAGCAAAATACAAGTAATTCTTGCGCAAAATACAAGTATTTCTATTATGTTATTGAGCAGAATCTCGATTTTTATGCTTTTAGATAATTTCACCTCTTTTATTCATCATGCAATAGGTGCTCATTTAAGATATGTTGGATGATGCTTACCCGCATTGATAAATGTGGTGGCCATTCGTTGCATTTTGAGTATTATATAAACTAGCATAAATGTAGTTACCAGCATAAATGGAGGTAAAGAAACCTTTATATCTTCAGTGAGTTGATATTTGAAAAGTTGACTAAATGTAATGTTCACAGTACAGTCACGACAAATAATTGTCAAATAATTGTGATGACTTGATGACGTCAATGTCATTTGACATCTCAAAGATTATTTGTTGGCATTCCTGGTAAAAAGTACAAACAAGTTTTTTGTTTTGGAACCATTTGAAGTCTCAAAATAGCATAAAGCTATGAAATATACAAACTTAAATGCATTTGTAACAACCCATCTTCTTTAATAGAATAAAAGAATTGAAGTTCTACATTGAATTGATAACAAAGGGCATTCTGCCTATAGATAAAATAACATTTTTCCTAAAAGCTAAAATGGCATTCACAAATCTATTTACCATGATGGATTTTTTTAATCTTTAAAGAGCCTATAGATAAAATAACATTTTTCCTAAAAGCTAAAGTGGCATTCACAAATCTATTTACCATGATGGATTTTTTTTTTATCTTTAAAGAGTCTTATAGAACAGATCTTTATTTAGACCACAATGACCATTCTATCCAATGTGGATTATATGCGTTTTATGATTATGCATTTGATGGAATTGGTCATTCTATCCAATGTGGATTATATGCGTTTTATGATTATGCATTTGATGGAATTGCCACTTCTATTGGCAATGAACACACACTCCTATCCATATAGATACACATCCATACACGCACACCCCCTACATATGTTATGCATTGCCAAGCATATTGCCAAGCATATGTTAAAGGTCTTCTCCTTCCTCTTTAAAAAAGCAAAACACAAATGTACACACACGCACACACAGAATGTAATAACAAAATTATGTTTCATGTTGGAACATACACACAGAGAGATTGCATGGAGAGACATGGCCAATTAGTCAAAAATTCTATAGGATTTACATGGTATCAACTCATGGAGAGACATGGCCAATTAGTCAAAAATTCTATAGGATTTACATGGTATCAACTCCATATAAACATGTACCTACTAATGCACCGCAACGTCGGGCACACGTCTACTATTGAGCTTAAAATTAAGCATTAGAATAATTGATTTAAAATATTTTGAATATTATTAAACTACCTTATTATTTATAGGTTTTCAGCCTCTCCCCAACATTGCTAGGTAGTGTAAGTTTACAATGCAGCCTTATCATTTATAGATCTCCAGCATTACAAATTCCAACCTATGCCCAGCAACGCTGGGCACCTTAACTAGTCATAAATAAAGGTGGAAAAGTATCAAGACCTAGTATATATTTGACAAGAAGACAAGATATCTGGACCTGCAAAACATCAGACAATATCAATAACTCATTATCTTGAGAAAAATGAACTCTGCAAAAGGACTAGAGGGGCAATCCCCCCCTCCTCCCCCCCGGGGAAAATAAATACATATACCCACAAGCATATGCACTGTTCATTTGAATCTTCTTTTCTTCTTGTTTCTTTCATTTTCTTTTCTTTTCCTTTTTCCTCTCTTCCTTTTTGCATCTTCATGCATAGGGTGTGAAGTGCAATAATATGGTGCTGCAGGTAGAAAAAGTAGATCATCATATCCTATAATTCTTCAACAAATGAACAGATTTTAAATCATCGCTCCATTTGTCTAGATGTCTGCACCATTTCAAAATTGCATCATAGAGCTGCTTCTCACTGCAAAAACTTAAGTGGAGATATCTTGAATTATTTTATTCTCAGAAAATATGCATGATTACAAATCAATTGATCAATGGTCAGGTGAGGATGATCAACACAAGCACCCAAAAGCATTACTGGAAAATCTGCAAATGTTTTCCACGACAGGGATAGGTTCTGTACGTACGAAATCTAAATTCCTGACGTATAAAGTTAAAAAATACGTATCTTTTTGAAAAAAACGTATTGTACGTATTTTTTAGTCGCCGGCTAGAAAAAAAATTTCGCGTACGCAAAACAATAAAAATCGCGTACGCGAAAAAAAAAAATGAAAAGAATAAAAAAATTCCGTTCGCGTACGCGAAACCTTCTGTTTTGCGTACGCGGTTTTCAAATTTCCAATTCGTAAAAAAAAAAAAAAATCTTATATTATAATGTTATACCGTAAGTGTGTAGTGCATCGAGCCCTAATTTGAATGGCCGAGATCATCTGGATGCATCCGAAGGCCTAGATTTATTGCACGACTTACCAACACTGTGATTGGTCATGCTTCGATCTCTTAAGGGGAAAGGGTAAATGAAAAGGGGGAAAAGGAAAAGGGAAGTGGAAAGAGAGAATGTGAAGGGCAAAAAGGCATGGGGAAAAGGGAAAAGGGTGGGGATAAGAGAAGAGAAAAAGGCATGGAAAACGAAAAAGGGAAAGGGAATCTGGGAAAAGGGCACGAGGGAAGGAGGAAGAGATAAAGTGGAAAAGGTAAATGGAAAGGGCATGAAAAAAAAAAGAAAGAGGAAAAGGTTGAAAAAGGGAGAAAAAAAGCATGGAAAAGGGGAGGAGAAAAAAAGCATGGGAAAAGGAAGGAGCATGGGAAAAGTGGGAAAAAGAGAAGCATTGAGGAAAGAGGAAAAGGGAAGGGACAAATGACATAGGAAAAGGAAAAAAAAAAGAGGGAAAGGGAAGGGAAAAAATGCATCAAGAAAAGGGGAAGAGTGAAAGGTTGGAAAAATGAGGAAAAAGGAAGGGACAAGGGGGAACAAGAAAAGGATGGGGAGAGGGGAAAAGAAAAGGGGTATAGAAAAAAGGGAAAGTGACAAGAAAGAAAAAGGAAAGGGAAAAGGGTGAAAGGGAACCTAGGTAAAGGTCACAAGGAAAAAGAAAGAGGGAAACGAGAAAAGGGAAGGGGGGAAGGGCATGAGAGAAAAGGGAAGAGGAAAATGGTGAAGAAAGGGAAAAACGAAAAAAGGGAAAAGAAAAGGGGCAAGAGAGAAAGGGTGGGGAAAAGAGGAAAATGGGTATAGGAAATAAGAGAATAAAACAAATGTGCAAAAGGTATGGAAAAAGGGAAAAGGAAAATGAAAGGAAGGGAAAAAGTGCACAGGAAAAGGATCGGCAAAGGAGGAAAACGGAAAGAAAAAAATCCATCAAGAAAAGGAAACGGAAAAAAAGGGAAAGGGAAAGGGAAGCAGGGGAGTGATGGAGGGGAGGGAAAGGGAAAAAGGACATGAGGAAAGGAAAAGAGAAAAGAAAAAAGAAGGGTTGAAAGAAGGGAAAATTGCATGGGAAGAGGGAAAGGGTGGGAAAAGGAGGAAAAGGAAGCACGGGAAAATAGAAAGAAGAAAAGGGTGGGAAAAAGGGCATGGGAAAAGGAAAAAAGAAAAGAAAAAAGAATGGAAAAGGGGGGAAAGAGAGAGAGGCACGGGAAAAAGGAAATGAGGAAAATGGAAAAGGGGAAGAGAAAAAAGGAACATGGAAAAGGACAAGAGGGAAAGGGTGAGGAGATGGAAAAAGGGAAGGTAAAAAGGGCATGGAAAAGGGGAGGGAGAAAAGAAAAATGGAAGGGAAAAGGGCACACAAAAAAAGGAGGAAAAGAGTGGGAAAAGGAGGAAAAGAGAAGGGAAAATAGGCATGGAAAAGGGCGAAAGAGTAAAAGGTTGAGAAAAATGGAAGACATAGAAAAAGGGTGGGGAAAAGAGAAGGCATAAAAAAAGAGAAAGGGGAAGGGAAAAGGGCAAAGAAAAAAGAGAAGAGGGAAAAGGTGGAGAAAGGAGCAAAAGGGAAGGGAAAAAGGTTATCGGGAACAGGGAAGGGGGAAGGAAAGGGATGGGAAAACAAGGAAAAAGAAAAAAAAAAAAAGTAGAGAAAATAAGAAAAAATGAAATGCGGGATAGAGCAAAAGGGAAAGGGAAAGGGAAAGGGATAGGGCTTTTCTCATTGCATTCCAAAGCATTTACAGGCTCTCAACTTATGCCCAGCAACGCTGGGCACCTAGTAATAATAATAATAATTGCTACCCGCTTTATCTTTGTTTCGATCTGTGAAATTCAAATTTCAAATTCAGACGCTTTTTTTTTTTTTTTTTTTCGCGACGTTTTTTTTTTCAACTTTTTTACGTCGCGAATTAGATGTTTTCGTGTATGCAAAAATCTTCCGACACAGGATTTTTTTTTTTTTTTTGCCGTATTTTTTACGTTTTATACGGCAAATATGTGCCGTATCATACAATTCATACATATTTCGTATAAAACGCACAGCGTATTGAACCTATCCCTGTTCCATGAAACTAGTTCTAGCTGATCACGAAAATAATGTTATATGAGTATAAATCTATAGCATGCCAAACCAAATAATGAATTGCAGTAGATGTGGTTATGAACCTTCACAAGAAAAGTACAGTACAAAGTACAAAAGAACTTTCATTAAATCTGTGCAGTATTTCCAAAAACTAATGGCAAACTGGACGGAACTCAGGAGACAACCTTATTGATGTTTAGAGAAACCAAACGATCCATGACATAATGCTTGTTATATAGTTGTAAGACCATTGCATACATCCTTAATTGCATGAAGATGAGTCTTAATGCCTTGCAATAGAAGAGTCCAATCTGCAGCACTAGCACTTTATGGTCCACCTTGCCTAGGGTGCATTATTTCCGTCCAAAAATATCTAGTAATTCCCTACAAATCATGCACATAGAACATCATACAAAATTCCATGTGGACTTCCTTCGCTCCTGTACTAAATTTACATTTCTGCCCAAAAATATCTAGTAATTACCTACAAATCATGCACATAGAACTTTTCGATAAGATTAAGCTTACATCATACACAATTTATTGTAAGACTCTCTGTGCACAAGTCCTTTATGGATATGAAACTCCTGCAGCCCACACCAAAGAAGAAAAGATTAGTCAAGCCACCTCTCTTTCATTTTATTTTTCCCACGCATCTGCAAGATGCAGGATTTGATGAGATCAGTGTTACAATATGCAAAAGATAGATAATGGCAGTATCTCTGCACTGTTTATACCAGCAGGGATTGCATATGGAGACGTGAATCTCAATAGAAAAGGAAGAAATGTTGCAGTTGCAATTCAATAATAATTCCTAGAAACAAACAGTCCCACTGCAGGAAACACAGAGGATGTCCACTGCTCACATGCAGCTACAACCTTGTCAACCTTGTAGAATATAGCACCCTTGTAAGGAACGAGATTATCATTCTTAAATATATTTGAAAAGTACAAAAGCACTTTTAGTTATTGTTATCATGGTCCTCTGTTCTTCAACATGACATTCAGATATGCATTATATGTAACCTATCTTGCCTTCTAAGAAATGACATATAGCAAGAATTTCAAGATAGACGTCTAGTTAGTATTAAACGAAATGATATTTGCAATGCATCAACAAACTGACCAAGGAGAGGGCTCTGAAGTAGCTAGATTTCTCGGTCAACCTGGATAATGAGCTGTTAAAATTCAACGTAAAGACAGCAACAAACGCCAGAAAAGGATGTAAACTTACATCTTTCTTTGAATTTGAATCCTCAAATTCTGCATTTCATTTCGTGCAGCACAATAAATCAGATGTTCCCAGTCCCTGAGCTGCTTGGCCTCGGCATCTATGGTATGTTATTGAAAAAAGGCTTCCTATGAATCCTGTGGCCAGGCAAAATACATGAACTCGACCCATTTTTGAAGTTTTTCTGTTTGCAAGACTCGCTCCAGTTTTAGGGAACCTAAAGTAATGGGCAGTCAGAGAAGATCAGTAATGTAAAAATCGGAGAAGGAAATGGGCTTAGATGCTGCTGCCAGAAGGGATATGACAACCGATTATCCGGTTTCCAAAACGGCTACTTAACAATAGCGGCGACCGCCAGTTTACACCCGATAGCAAGTTTGGAGCAGTCATTGGGATATTCCTGGCATATACTGACATATACCTGGAATATGCCATAAACCCATACGGAGGAGGGCTTGCCCTCTAGGGACAACCCAAAAATGATGAGCCAATTGAAACAAGGTGCTGCGCACGGAGGGTTGCCCTCTATGGCCGGAGAGTGAAGTGGCTTAAGTTGTAGTTCTAGACAATAGAGTGTTTGAATCGAAATTGCTATTTTAAAACATTGACATTTTGTGAAGGTGATGGTACGCATTTGCATTACTAAGTTCTGCTTAGGTGTTAATGTGTTGTTGGAGTAGGATGCAGTTGGATATATGGACTTTGGGGTTTGAGTGCAAGGTATTGGTGTTTGGTGCTTGGTATGGAACTAGGATGGCAGAAGCATAAGGAGAAGTGTAATAAAGGAGAGAATGGATGTACATGTTTTGTGAAGTTGCTTAAATCGTAGTTGAAAGTTATGTTCATTTTATTCAAATTGGTACTTTTAGACAATAGAGTACTTGAAACCATGAGTTTATTAATAGGATGATTTACATTGGAGTACTTGATAGTTGATAACATACGAAACAATTTATGAAGAATCAAAATAGAGGAACAAGAGACTGGGGGTGGATGTGTGCAAAAGATGTTAAGAATTATGAATTGTTTTGCATGTGAATTTTGTTTAGGGCCATGAAGGAAGAATTCAATACTTTAAATTGAAGAAGGTTGTTAAGAATTTAATAGCATGGAATACGTGGAAGTTGCAAGCAAAGTAAAGCTGTTTAAAAATATGAAGGGATGTCTTTTGTTGTTTTATAGTTATGCATCATGTTTTGAGCCTAGATCCTGTCGAAGGCAATGATTTGGAGTATGTGGTTGAGCTCAAATGTGCATTTACTCTGGCTCTTCAGTATGCTTTGGCGGAATGATCAAGGATCTGCTTTCATTGTAGCTAATGCGCCGCCTAATGGGTAATCGAGAAATTTATCAAGCAATGCTCCTACCATTGTGACATGTAGCGTGTTGGATCCAGTGTCGATGCCGCCAAACATTGTTAACTCTTCTGTCATGTCGTTGTTGCTCCATGTGTCGCAGAGACTATCCGGCACTACCTTGTTGCAAGCATTGCACATCTTGACAACCTTGTTTTCGCTAGTTATATTCAAGCTTAATGTGCCTGAGATCTGTACCTGCAAGGATGTTTGATTAGCTGTATGAAAGAAGGTAAAAAGCGAAGACAATTTTGGCTTAGTTTTAGTAGTAGAAGATATACATTGGTATTTTGTAGAACGTGTGCTGCGAAGACTTCATTTGTGAGTGTTGCTACTACGTCATCGTCTGGAAACCATAATTCATCCGGAAACCAACTTGACACTGGGTCCTTGACAATCTTGAATGCCATTGTAGCTTCTGTAGATGTTAAGCTAGTCTGGCCACGGAACGTACTTGCCTTTAGGGTCTTGAATAAGATAATGGGTTTACGTCCTAGAAGAAACAAGTGTTTGAGCTTGTCAAACACATGTGCCTGTTCAGGCCAGACTTTAATTCTGCGACATCCTTTTTGTCGCATCCATCTGCGATTAGCAAACAAGGGTACATCGCATGTTCTTTGACCCCGACAATAGCAACTAGCAGGTTGACGTGTATGGGTTGGTCATGGGTCGCGTTTAACAGTGACTGTATGTTTCCACTGTCCGTGGGCAATAAGGAGAGTAGCACTCCAGGCCCTTCAATGGGTGTCACTTCAGTGTTCCTTTGAATCTTTATGGTGTTCACACAATCTCCGTACTCGTACAATGGGTTTCTCTTTCTTACACCGAAATTACGTATGGAGACCCAAAAACCTGGTCTCAACACGGTTTGTAAGTCCACGCCGTGTTCGTCGTCAGCAGTTACTGTGATTCTGTGCATTGCTTGCTCGTCGACGACATTGACATTTAACGCCTTATAACTGTTGGATGTTGGTCGTAGCAAGTTTCCGTATTGATTTAGAACGAGGACATGTATCTCGTTTCCAGGAGCAGCGAACAAATAAGTTGATTTTTGGATCGTTTTTGTTGACTTTGTCTTGGGCATGTGCATAGATTCTCCGCTTGCGGTGCGTTTGGTGCCACTAGATGATGCCATCTGCAGTGTGAGGCTGGTTATAATGGGATGCGAAAGGAATGAGGACAAGCAATGGAGGTTAACGACAACAAGCAATGGGGTTTTAGTTGTTGATGATTGGAAGGCTTGCTCCTCCACCATTTTTATAGAGTTATTATATGTCATGGTTGGGAACAAAGGGCAAAGGAAACAGAAAAGACAAAGGCAAAGGCAGGTCAAAGAAGGTTGAAGTCGCAAAGGGTTGTATAAATACAACCTGAAATTCAATTGGCGATATCTCTGCAATTACAGGCCCGATTTAGGTGAGACTTACTTCATTAGAATCATACTCGAATCTAGTTTCCGAATTGGGGCTGCACTTCCTGTAACTCCTTCGAATAAGAGAGTTATGTTTGGAAGAGTGATAGGGGGTCAAGAAAGACTGCTCTACTCATTCCGTCTTCAATTTGATTCCTAGAAAGCTATTTTTTTTTCTAGGGCTTCTGCTGTTGTTGTTTAATATCCTGTTAGTATCCTAGGACCTGGTTTTTGGTGTATCATATTGAGGATTGCTAGGTCGATAAAGGAGGTACAAGAGGTAATTGATTGTCAGATAAGTCTTATTGTCTTTATATTTCAGCTTGATATTGGTAGGTCAGTAGTTTGGTTGGGTGTAGAGCTTTGGGTAAAGGCTTGATTTTGAGAATGTTTAATGTTTTAGTATTGGTTTACTAGATGATTCTTTGATTATTGGCTAACCTAAGGTTCATAATAAGTGGTGTAAATCCCCATGCACAAAATGAAAACTGGTAGGCTAGAAGATCTTTTACCTTTGATACATTCAACCTGATTTTGTGTAGAGACAATAAACTGAGAAGCTTTAAGAAATCCCTTGATTTTGTACATAATTCATGTTCTAGATGCATAAGCTGGTCCCTAAACTTTTTTGTAGCTTGATTTTGGATGGGAGAGTTGCAAAACATGGTGCCAATTTTTTTTTTTTTTTTTTTTTCTAAATTGTGTATGTATCAAGTCATTCATATATGTTGGACTTTTGCAGCTGGTATGGCAGATGGGTCATTGGATTGCAGTATAGGATTCTAGTGTAGTCAGCTGTACTGTTATATGGCACTTTTTACCTTTTTCTTTTTTGTCTTGTCAATAAAGGCAATTTGCAATTTTTTTGTGCATTCTAAATAGATATTAGCATGTAATTAAATCCTAGAATATTTGTTTTTACCGTATGTATCAATTTCTACCTTGATGTAATATCGTGGTTTTACAGGGACTGTCGACAATGGTGTATGAGCGTTGGCAAAAGGAGAATGATCCGTTACTGCTGCAATTTTGGGACATGGAGGAAAATAAGACGTTATCAGTGCAAAGAAGAGCAGTTGCATTCTTGGAAGAACATAGGCATGTTCAAGTCTGCCCGCACACAGTAATAAAGCATGCAAAAAGATTGATGAGTTCAAAACAAAGTCAGCTGGCCCTTGGGCTAGACGTGCACACCAATCCATCAACAATAGTGAGTAGAATGTTGTCTACCATACAGGAGGAAGCAGAAACAGAGCAGCATATAAGGGTAGATGCAGCCACTTCATCTAGTGTAGGTGACATAGTAGCAGACCCAGAAATCACAATCGAACTACACCGCACAGGAACAGACAGTAGTACGCACCTGTACGCAACTGGCATGCAGTATCAGGCATGTTCGCTAATGGAAGTTCTGCAACTGCAGCCATTGGCGCAATACGCAAGTGATGAGCAGGCCGGGCTGCAAGCGCCATCACGAAAGCGTCGCTGGACAAATGAGCAGGATACGTCGTTGACAATGTTTATGGAACGTTAGGGCACTGATGTTCAGCCCGCTGCAAAATACGCCCGTCTATTTATGAATGAGAATGCAAACATTGATATGTCCTATTCAAACGTACGCAAGAGAGTGAATATCATACTCGATATGAGGCGAGCTTTAGAGCAGGAAGATAGCAATATACAGCAGATTGAGAAAGCACTAAGAGCGATGAAGAGAATGGTCCAGCAAGTACATCGGGAGATGACGAAAACGAAAATGATGAACTAGATGATGATGCAGATAGTGTAAAGATGCAAGCAGAGGAGTGCTTTAAAAAGTACAATGCAGACATACCTACATTTCCATGTGCCAAGTGTAACATGCTTTGGTTCTCTCGCCAAATGACGTGCTCGACAACACATTGGAAGAATAGGCACAACTTGGTCAACGGTATCAGCTACTCCGTAGGGAACAATGTATGTAAGCGATGCCAAAGAAGCTCAAGGTTTGAGAGTCCCAAGCGCATAGGAATGAATGCAGTACCAGAATCCGTAAGGTCGCTTATAGACTTGGAAGAGAGATTGGTATCGGTGAGGATACCCTTTGCGAGAATAGCGTTATCAGACCACAACTGAAAAGGAGAATGGCAGACACATGCCCATACATGGAAAGGACCAGTGAATCCAACTCTCATGATGCAAGCCATGCACTACCTTCATAAGCAACCCCTGTATGTGGAAGCAGGCATCAAGATGAACGAAGAATGGGCTACACAGTTTAATGATCAATGCACAGTCCTCGAGCTGGATGGTGCAGGGCCTAATAGGAATGATTATGATCCAGCGCATGTGGAACAGACTCTACTGTGGAATATGCAGCCTGAGATCATCCAGAATTTCGACGACAACATTCTCGTCATTGCACCAAAGGAGGGTTCACACCCGATGGGGTTTTATGTCATCCTGAATTGCGAGGAGATGTGCTTTCCCCGCCTATTTGGGGGTATACAACGTGATGCAGCAATCTATCGGGACTTCACATACAAAGAGATATGCCAGTGGGAATTGCAAAATGTAGATCGGAGGTTTGCAAAGGACCAAATGAACATGTTTCTAAAGTTTGTAAAAGATGAGATCCACTTAGTGCGTAGCTCTGCAAATTTTCGAATAAGACGAGGGAAGCATAATGACTTGAACCTATTCGCGTACCAATCACAGGACAAAACTGCACTCCGGAGCCTGTGCAAAGATAACACTGGCTATCATGACTTGAAATCGTTGCATGCATCACCTGACAAGCTAGATGCAGTTAAGAAGGATGCACTTGCCATGATCAGGCAGCTTGGGCCGCCGTCCATTTTTGCGACCTTTAGCATGGCAGAGTCCAATTGGCCAGACCTGCTTGATGCACTTAAGCACCTTAACCCTGATACAATGGCCAGAGCAAATTCAGAAGGTTGGAATGACAAGAAAGTTGCACTAGAACTCACGAGAGCAGACCCAGTGACGTGCACGAGGTACTATGTGAACAGGGTGATGTGGCTGAAGAAGGTACTGCAAAAGCCGAATGATATGATTGGCAAGGTTACTGATTTCGTATGTATCACCCAGTTCCAGCATAGAGGAAGCCCACATGACCACATGCTGCTATGGATTGAAGGTGCCCCACAATATCCAAATGCAATGTATGATGACATCATATCTTTCATTGACGAGCCCATTACAACGGACATCGAGTTGCTTTCAGAAGAACTGCGTCCAATGCAGATACACAGGCACACCCGCACATGCAAAAAGAAGCGGGGCATTGACTGCAGGTTCCATGTGCCGCACTTTCCCGTTAGAAGCACATGTATCTTAGAACCGGAAGAGCACTCCCCCATGTAAGATATTACAAGTATGCAAACAAGTATCTATTTTTATTCTGGCCAGCACAATTGTCAAGTTGTAAGAGTAGCTTCTTGGGTAGTCGATGCCCCGATATTGGGTTCACATGAATTGAAGGTGCTGGCCCATTCATCCTTCCTATGGTCAAATCCTCTAGTTTCATGGGACCAGTGTCATGCAATGTCTTGAAGAGATATTGCAAGGACTTACAAGACTGAATATCTCCATTAAAACCATGTTCCAAATCGCGCAATGCTTTTGCAATGCTACCAACATGGAAGTTTGGACCATCACCCCATAATTCTAATGTAAAACTAGTAATGATGCCCAGTGTTGTTGGGCATAAGTTGGAAGTATGCAAATCTTTTGACCGCAATAGGAAGTGCGTGCAATAATGATCCAATTTTTGTAACCTATTATTATGACAAAAATATCTAAAGATTTAACGTCTAAAAGCTTCTTCATGTTAGATAGTGCTGCATTGGCATCTCTGAGAGCGTTGAATAGAACAACATGGTGCTTGTTCATAGGAAACCTGAGTGAGAGTAGAATATTCATCTGAGCAGGTTTTGAGGTGAGGCTATACTCTTTGTGAGGCCGGACATAAGTTGAGACATTGTAAATGATGAACTGGAATTATCATCCTCAGTATAGATAAAGACCATAGCTACATGCTCAAAATGTTGTGGTAAAACACTAATGTCAAAATATTAATTTAAAATTTAGTATATGAATATTATCCTATTGTACATTAACAATGTCAACGTCCTAGTGATGCTACTATTATAGTATCACTTTAGCAAAGCATAACGTCGCCTTACATTTGAATATTATGGTCCTAACTTTTCTAGCCTTACATTTGGATATTATGGTCCAAATTGTTATGGCCCTGTTTACTTAGGCAAAGTTGAAATCATGTTATGATAGAACCAAACTGCCTTACAATAATTACGGTCCAATCTTGAATTGCCTTAATGGTCCAATCTTGATTTGCCTTGTTTACCTAGGCAAAGTTTACCAAGTCATTGTTGACACTCGACAATATCATGCATTTGAATTGAATAGCAGATTCTACGCAATTTGTTGTCTATATAAGCAGATCTAGCATTGAATTAAACACTATTCTAAGTCCCCCAAACCATTGGATAAAGCAGACCACTTTGTTTGATGTGGCAATGTCATTATTTACTGTGTGAACATAATACAATGGCAGAACAGGCAATCAATGCCCAAGATAATAAAAAGTTGGTTCATTTTGATGTTTTCGTGTACTAAAAGTTTGCTTCTCTACCTTGTCCAATCCTGCTATCATAGCACTCCATGATATGACATTATGGGCAGGTATCAAATTGAAAAAATGGCAAGCATGTTGTATGTCCCCATCTGCAATAAATATGTATTGTACATACTGCAATCACTACACCCCATAACACGGCAATGTGCTCTGATGAACAAGGACTGATTCTCCTCCATCAATCAGTGCTTGGTTCATGTACAACAAATGGTGAAACATTCTGCCATAACTTTGCAGAACTTAAATGGCTGATCTCAATGCATTCAGCATTTTACTATTCCAATGTCAGTATCCCATGTGAATCTATTATGAACTCTTAAATCTGACTGTGGCGTCATAGCATTCATGTTCGTCAAAAAAGAAATGGCCTATGGCTCTTATCTGTTATGAACAATCTTGTGCCAATTCAGTTAGTTACCTATTAAAATGCTTGGTTCAGATACAACAAACGGTAAAACATTCTGCTATATAACCATGCAAATCAGATAGCTGTTCTCGATGAATTCAAATATCTTTCTAAACGTCAGAGCACCATGTAAGTCAATTATGAACTCTTAAAATCTGACCATGGTGTTACAATATATTCACTTAAAGAATTCCAATGCCAATCACAATCATCTCCAAAACAAAATGGTTACAAAAGAAATTTGTGGGCCTCACCTCCTTGTAAAGAGAACCATGTGCTAACATCTCTGCGATGCAAAACCAGAGGTAGATCTGAGTGGTGCCTAGGTTATAAAGTCCCAATATTTCACATGCAACCTTTAAGGAAAAATTCTAAGATTGTCAATACACCATGAAGCCATAATACATACATCAACTGTTACATTTGAGTCCATCCTTGACTGAGGAAAAAAAGATCCACAGAAGTTTTATGTGATCGCCTTAGTTCTGCATTAATAGCAAGTAAGAAATGTACTGAAATACTGACAAAAATGGAATCAGGTAAAACAATGGATTTAAACTTACTTTTTCTAAGAAGAAATTTGAATGCAATCCTCAAGAAACCTCTGTTACTCTTCAGAATGTTAAATATGCATCCAAGCATCTTTACACTGTCTAGATGCATGCATCTTGCCTCACAAATCTTGCGCCATAATCAGCAGAAACAATCTGGAATGAAGTGTAGTTGGACCCCCCAATAAAGTTTAACATGCTAATCTTTGCCCTGTCAAAGTTGAAGCATCTTCCAACCACAGTTCAGAAGGTGTTGGCTCATCAGCACCCTATATTCAGAAGGTGCTGGCTCATCAGCACCCTATATCTGGAGACTAATCCAGCACATCACCATGAATGGCATCGCCTTCTCAAATGTGTGCTTTAGATCAGCTCAAATGTGTTTTCAAATTGCCTAAAACAGGCTCTGTCTATAAAAACCAGCTTGGTTAAACGGGGTACATCCAACTATCCCTGTTTTATAAAAAACTTGGCAACTATAGGGGACTGGAATACCATTTTGCAGAGCTCCATTCAATGCAGAGAGTCTAACCTGCTTGGATAAACAAAGTAATAGCGCCACATATATCTAGAAGCTTCCAATCATAAAAATCCTGCCTTGTAAAGATAAGCCATCTCAGCAACTCCTTTAGGAAATCGTCCCTAAATCCATCACGAATCAATTTCCCTACCTCCGACTTGCTACAATGTGCTCGATCAGCTCCAACCTCTTCATGCTTAACCTCCGGCCGATAAGGGATTAGGGAAACTCCGACCGATCTAAATATATCGTAGATAAGGGATTAGAAAAACCACGATATGAAAAAAAGATTTTTAGGGTTCAAAATCACATAAACCATGCGATCTAAGCCATGAATAATCTCAGCCGTCGGATTTAGGGCGTGGTACATTACTTGCACTAAAACATTATAATATAAGATGACCGTGGTGCATTGCTCCCTGGCCATGAGTTATGAATCCAGCTAGTGATATTTGCAATGGGAATTTGCAACAGACTTTGGTATAGCCCTAAACTGGGGAAAACAGGTTTTTTGCTGATCCATCTCGTCATAAATGACGATAGAAAATTCTCTGGTTCCATTGTAGACAAGCATCTCCACATCCATTATGTTGATCAATATGACATTTGCTCCATCGCGTGAAATCTCATTTCCTTCCGAACCGCTGATCTTTCCACCTCAAGCTTCGACTTCTCGAGCTTATCTAACAAATCCACGCATATATTGCACTTTGAGTTGTTATATTGCATTATTTTGACATCTGAAAAATGCTTAATCCAGAGCTTGCTGAAGGCTGGTTGTGAAATCTTGTCCACACCCATTTCCTCTAGAAGATTGTTGATCATTTGTAAAATCACTTTTTGTGTGAAATATACAGGCAACATTCGAACTACTTTCCCGCATTCCTCTTCATCAACCGCACTTTTGTGAGGCATACTCTCGGATAGTTAACAAACTTCTCGAATAAACTCTGAGCTGCAAGCACCCTGGGGGATGTCCTCGCCTTTCCCCGATTACCATGCCAACCTATTTGAGCCCCCATCTTTTGGTCCCGCCTTAATCTCCACTATGTAGAGGCTGAAATACCTAGTATGGTTGTCATGCACTGCTGCATATCCATTTCCCACCAATAGGAAATCCCCTGTTCCTGACATCAGGTGACGGCCCAAATGCATGTTCTATGATATTGTAAATATAAGTTTTTCTAGCGTCATGAGTTTTCTCCTTGTAGATTGGTCGGGCTTCCACAAGTTCTTTCACTGGGACTCTACCAAAGCAGTTGTTGGGGCAGCCACCACCCTCTTTCAACCCTCTGATGGCTTGCATCTCTTCATTGCAGTTGTTAGTATCTTTCACAGTCTGCACCTTTTCCTTCCTCTTCTTCCTCTTCAAGAAGTTGTAGGCTCTTCTTTCTGGTATGTCAACATCATTCTCTTGAACAATCTAAGCACTTCTTTGTCATCCCAATGCTGGGTGTAGCATGATATGGTTGGAGTCCATGATACGACATCCATTAGAAATAAGCAATCAAAAAGTTTGTGTGCATGTGCTATGTTCCCATTCAAGTATGCTCCTACTAGCATCTTTGATTCAATCCTAATAAAACAAAAATAGGAATGGATACATAAACAGGCCTTCCACAGACATATATTGATGGCATTAAAAGCATTTGATCTATCTAAAAACTGCTATGTTGAAGTTTTTTTGCTGCAATTGAGTCATCTACAAAAAACATTAAGGGTCCAGTTCAAGAACTACATTCATGTTAAGTCATCAAATTATTTGTATTTGGCACGGAACTATTCACCCATATAGACACTTACTTTAATGCAAATCTGTCTCACCTCTTGTTCTGTTCCACATACAGCAAACAGATAATCTGTTCTGCCATATGACGAGGTAAATCATGGCATTTAGGAGGACCTTGCTCGTTTAAATTCACGGCTTTATTATGGCAATGCCTACAACTGAAGATGCTATTGAAGCATGGTGGGCTAATCAAGCAATAACGGATGGAGAAAATCAAGCTCGTTTTCAGATCTCTGCTTTGGACCTTGTAAACTGGACTGAACCTTCAAAGCATTCGCATTAGGCAAATAAAACGCAACCACATATTCATCAGCAGAGAGAGGTGGGCCCGATAGCATAATTCATGGAATTGTTGGCGCATAGAACATTTGATGTAAACCTTCTGGGTTGTTGCATTAGAGAATCTTCTGGGTTGCATCTGAACATGCTATCTTTAGGTTCATTAACTTGTGTATATGAAATGACAGTTCTAAGTTTCAAGTGTTCTCCCTGTAGAAAATTTGAACACTTTTAGAAATAGAGAGGTAAAATGCACGAAGATCAGGTTGTGTCATCTTCTTTAAATTGGTGCAGGAAGCATGGAGAGCGCAACCGAGCATGGCATGGGCTACTGCTGCCATGGAAATTGCATTTTTAATGCGCAGTTTAAGTTTAGACTACAATACATTAGTTAGACTATTTAATTGTATTTAATTTATTCCTTCTAAATCTAGTTAAACTCTGTTCTTAGATGCTATGGAATTCATAATGAGCATGCCAGCGATTATGTCTCAAACTTGAGAAAAATTCACCGTTAGCAGTTGCCACTTTAATCCAGCTAAGACATCTCTCTCCCACTAGCTTTTTTATGCAGTTTTATTTACCCTTGCACACAAGTTGGGTTTTAAATTTCTGCCATGCATTTTAAAAAATGTAACATGCAAAGAAGTTGTGCTACGTTAGACATATGTAATTCATTTCTCCCAAGTATCTAAGTATTGGGCCCCACTTCAGGTAGTGTTTTGCTTGAACTCGGGAATAATAATAGTCATTCCTATTGATCATTGACAATTAGCAGAGACTCTATTTAGCATTTTCTTGTAAATGAGATATCTATGACGCCACCATCAATTATGTCAATGAACCTTCATGAATTAGCATGCCAATGGTTATCCCTCATATTTGAGCTAAACTATTAGCGATTGATATTCTAGCTCACTCATGCTATGTTGTGACATGGTGTTTTAGGTCTTCTTTGCAGGTGCAAGGCCTTGAAGCTAGAATTCGTTAGAGATTACAATAGAAGATTATTTTTGACCTTCAGATGGATATATTGGCAACATTTGCATGTACTTTGCATTATGACAAAGATTCATATGGTGGCCACATAGTGAGCAGCATCAACTGTGTCAATGAAATTGCACTTAGGATGGTGTTTTGGATACCATGGTATCTTTAAAGGTTTTCCCTATTTGATTCTTGGCAATGTATTAGAGACTTTGTTTGCTTGGTGGTATAGAGCAATATAATGTCATCTCATGCATCTATACGAATTGTAGAGATTCTTGAGAATTTAAACATGTACAATATAGTTACACTTGACAATAACATCTACATGTTAATCTATTCCTCGACGGCTCCCTGTTTCGACAAGCTTCCTTATTCCTTGACTTTGTTCTTTTTTAATCAAATGTATAAATTGACCGTTGTACTTGCTCAAATGTTTTAATGGTCTTTTCATTGCCTTTGTTTTTCATGAATTACCTATGTATAAACAACTTCTCTACTTGCTTATGTTGGATACTCTCCGGCCAAATGTGTTAACTATGTAGGCTATAAATGGGCCTGCTATAAGGTGACAACTAGAATTAAGGCCTTTAATACAAGTTGGGACTTTAATTCTAATGGCCAGATTTTGTTGTGAACATCGAATGTGTCCAATACATTGTTGCATCTAGAAGTTATAAGCTATTGACCTTCATCATGCTTTATTTGGCTTATGCTTGTGTCCATCTCTCTGTAACTCCTTAAGATGGATGTTTAAAAGCTGAGCAATAAAGTCGGCTGCATTTAAAGAGAAAGCAATAGCGTATGTATGCATCAATGGGTCTTCCAAGGGGCAACCCATTGATGCGTTAGCATCTTGTTATTTTTTACGTGATACTGCACCATCCATATCACAATCTCTATCTTTATTGTTTTTTATTTTACCACATTCTCTAGCTTTATTGTTTTTTATTTTGGTTTGCCCGACCTCCAAATATGGGTTGATTGTGAATATTCTGTAGATTATTCTAAAAGCAGGGCCCAGATCGTAGAAAACCTTCAAGAGGTTACGGATACTCGCACTCAAATATGTCTTCTAGGGCAGTATTGAATTGTCTCATAGGATTGTACAGTCTATCAGCATACTTATTACTGCTAAGGTTTTTTCCCTCGAAAACCCTTCAGGCAGGGGTTTTTTAATCCTAACAGTAATACGCGTGCTGCTCTCTCTGTTTGGGTCCCATAGGCCAATTGGTCATGGTGGACGATAAAAATATATTTTATTCTATTCTATATCTAAATACACAGTTTTCACACACTGCCATAAAGCAAAACCCTGAAGTCTCTTGCAAATGAGCGAGGAAGAAACTGGAACGAAGGCTGTTGAAATAAGAGAGCTTATTTTCCAGTATCTTTTTAATTTTCTTAGTTTTAGATAATGGTCTCAATTAACTTTTGCTAATGTGGCAGGCAATGTGAACAGGATGGAATTGCAGGATTCGTTGTAGATTTAGGTAAGCCTGCTAATCCAAAAAATTTTGTTCCAGTCCATCGTCCGACTTGACGAAAGCTCAATTTTTTGCATCGGCAGTCCATCTGAGTGCTTATCTTCCACAAACAACGAGGACCCTTTTCCATCGTATCTATTTTTGGGTTGCCCCTAGGGGGGCAAAACCTTGTTTATGTGGGCTTTTGCATATCCTAGGTATATGCTAGAATATCCCTAGGATATGCTGGTGACTGCTCCAAACCTCCTATTTCCTGTAAACTGGTGGTCAGCTGCTAAAGAACTCGACGTCTCATTTCTTAAAGCCAACCGGGTAACTGGCAAGGCAGGGATCGACGCTTCAGTCTGATGAAGAATAAGAACACATCTTGGTTCGAAAATGCTTGGTTAAGAACCGACCTGCTTAGTTAAGAACCGACCTGGTAGGAAACGATGATGTTGGAGTGGATCAATTTCTCTAGTAATGATTCCATATATAATCTGTTCTGTCCGAACCTCGGTTGGAGGTTATTTTGCAGGTATGCTGTGTTATTTCGCACAGGTAATGTTATCCAATACGAAATAATCCAGGCATTTACAAGAAACTAGCAAATGGCAGTTCGTGACATCCTTAATTGAGTTACGATCTCAGAGTTCATAGACTGATTGTTTCAGCAAACAATGGCACGTTTTTCCTTAAGACAGATGGTGCCATGGGTGAATTTTATATTTGTCAATTTTGGTTCAGCAGTAATTGCATCACTGAATGAGTTTGTCATCCTTAGCTAACTAAGTGTATGCCAATTTCCAAGTATTGTCTATCAGGATTTGTGCGTCATTGGGCTGCTACATTGATAAGTCAAACATCTTACTTTTTGAATGTTTTTATCTAATTGAGAGGTATAATAGCACATGAAATCAAGCTATTTGAATGGGAAGACCACTATTAGGAGGAAGACCTAGGAACTACTTAATTTTGCTAGTTTACTTGTTTGCTATTTTTTTTCTTATATTGGGATCATTGCATTACTAGTTATGGTGCCCGGCGTTGCCGGGCGTAAATCCAATTTTATTGTAGAATTATACGAATAAGATCCAGGATCTAAAAACATATATAGGGTTGTCAATGATGCTAATTGTCCAAGATGGATGTCCACTTTATATAGGTACATATATGTAAAGTTGGTATTTATGTGCGTATTATTGTTGTGAGTAATACAACTCCATAAAGTAGTTCCAAAGGCACGTAACATGAATCATAATGGGCCACTATATTTTCAAATATCAAATTCAAATGTCACAATAATATGCATGCACCTATGAAGGTGATCATTGTTGCGAAGCTTTCAATGTGATTTTGTAAATGTTCAAATTATAGTTGGTCGCATAGTTACGGGCCTGTTGTAGGCAATGATGAAGTTGTAGACATAGTTAAATACATATATGTTGATGCTAGATGTATTGTATTGATCTAAACAGGTTGCATAAGAGTTGAAGAGTCCTTTGAAATAAGAAAATAAAGTGACGCTATTAGTTGTGGGTTTTTGCAATAAGAAAATAAAATGACCCTATTGGTTGGGGGCATTGTTGGGTGTATGTACAAATATATGTCCATGCGTGGCATTTGGTTGAATATGAGAAAGTGATGGTAGAGACGATGGACAAATTAAACATCAAAAAGTATTGAGATGAAGTTAGAATGTGCCATGTGAACAGGGTATTAGCTAATGGCTATTGCTACACAAATTAATTATACATTTCAACCCGATGCTTTATGTTTGATACGCTCAAAAGATTTTGATGTTGAAGTATTGATTGGAGGTTATGCGAGATTTAGAAAATGTTATAACGAAAGAGGCATATGTTAGCTAATATCTTTGGAGAAGTGTGTTGATTGCAATGGGTTCAAACGACCTTGTTATTTACAACTAAAGCTGTGGCCTAGCATAGTTGCATTATTGACTTGTGTACAGGTAAATGCCATAAGAACAATATGTTATGCTAGGGATGATGTGTTGTTAATGTCAATTTTGTACAAAAGCAATAAGCATATCAATGCTCGTTCTTAAAGCAATAATGCATCCCAACACCTCGGGTATTAGCAGTGACATTCTAATTGTCTTATGCATGGATGTAATTGCCATATATGAACGAACAATAATAATAATGGAGTACAATTTGTGTCGATCTCATTTGTTAGCAGCCATAAGAAATCGTAGGCATTTTGAGGATATTAGTCCCATAATGCATGCTTAACTATAGAATACGCACGCACAAAAGCTTAGACTTGCAGGACTGTAATTTTGAAGCTTGAGGCTTCTGATTGAGACTAATGATTGTGATTTTAAAGCTTTACTCATGGTCTATTAACCTTTTATACTTCTAAGTGTTAACCTTGAATATTGTAATTAATATATGATTTCTAAAGGCACGTGTTCTAAGGACATGTCCTTTGTTAAGAGGAACAAACATTACTATATGGCATCATATGAACCCATCATTTTGCAGGACAAATTTTCAAGGTTGTAAGTTACATTCGCACAGCACAAACTTCTTGTGGCATCAACTCCCTCCCTGCCTAAATTATATTACTATTAATAATCATCATATGAGTGATACAATGTAACATTAATTAATAATGGAAGCCTTTTTTATGCTTCATAAATACAGCCTTTCCAAGCTCTCAATAGTGGCAAGCTTTGTTTGTGCTAAATATGTGTCTAAAAGATGATATGATGCAACATAAAACCAATGGATAGAAGAAACCAGCCCATCAAATCAAAACCCATGCATCTCTGAGCAGAAGAACTTTAATTCCTTGTTTTATATTGTGCTGTAAACGTAGTTAATCCATGGCCGTTATGAATCTTAGCAACATGGCCTATTAATTGTAAGATCTACAAAAGGTTTCTATAAGTGGAAAGTTTGGTTGAAAGTAGAAAGTTTTCCAACATATGAATGAATCTGCAAGAATACACTGGAAAAAAACAGAACATATAAGAGCAAAGTTGTAGATGTAAATTCATCACATTGTAGCATCAAATGATAAAATGTAATAACTATGGCAGAAGCAAACCTAGCGTGTGTGAAATATGCTGCTCTACATTGTAACACCTCAGCAGTTGTCTGATCTGCTTTTGGCCTCAACTAAAAGTTGTGCTTTTGAACATCGATCATCGGGTGCAATAGTAATCTGATCTAGCTTTGAACACTGCAAAGGAAAATAACCTTGTCCCAATGAGAACAATAATCACAGTTAGTATTGGTCATTTTTCAAAGTCAACACGCAACTACTTCTAGAATTTGAGAAGATCTCTATCACACAACAGAAACTTGCTTCTAGATTGGAAATAAAGGCAGGAAAGAACAAAAACAACACAATGAGGTGGGCAGCGAACTTTACCTAATATGTTGTCTCCTGATCTACCAACTGCTAGTGCTCTAAAATTGGCAATGGAGCTATGCTGCAACACCAAAACAGTTATACCATTGCGAAATGAAAGCCTTTGTACCTATATATTATAGAAGCCTATCATGTTTAGAAAACAAAAATGGAAGTGGGTCACATCCGTGACAATGGTCTTGAGGCCTGGCTAGAAATACATGCAATGAATAACGACCAACCAAAGCAAGTTGTCCAAAGCACCATGTCCTAAGAACTTTCTAGAAGACGAATCCAGCCAATCAAAAGCCCCACTATGTAAATTTCAAGCATTGTCAAATATGTTGACAGCCAAAAATGGTAGAATCAGAGGAAAGAAAAGGTCACATTTAGAATGTCCAAGAGAAGTATGCAAATTTGAATTGTAAGCTGTTTGAGGCAAACAAACACAAATTGGAGTTAAAAGAACAAATTCGACCTCTGCAAAAACTGCTTGTTATACAGCAGACGATGAGTCTCAATGTTCAAAAACTTGGCTGCAATCTCAAAGACATGTTTGGAATGGCTTTCTTTAAGAAATACTATTGAAAAGGAATGCTTCAGAAAGTAGTTACGGATGACAATGCAATACATACTGTAAGCCCAGGTGAGGTGATTGTTAAGAATGAAAATGCAAAACAACCAAAGGGCCAATAGTAATTATAGACAAATCTTCCAAATACAGTAGCATGTGAATTAAAATGTTGTAAGATTCTAGTGAATGAAACGATGATTTAGAATATACATTATACTACAAAAGGATGATTCAAAATACACATCCTATCTTCTGAAATCTTAAGTAACTTGTACCTGGAAAACATGGAGGTTATAATGATCGCTTCTCATATGTGATGCAATAGCAGAATTGCAGACTGTTCAAACCCTGATCAGAAGCTAACCAAAAGCTTTTAGTAGCAGATGCCATGAGAACAACATATGAATGTTATTCCAAATTAATGACAACCAAATATGTTTTCCTAAAGATTTCAAGAAATGAACAAAGAGATGGAGTGCCCTTGCCAGAAAAGAGGGCCAATTTTCAGTATGTCAAAACCATTGTGGAGCATTATGAGATGTTATTGATAGCTAGATATTCCACCATTAAGAAAAGATCAAGATGGAGCTTCTTTAAGTCATTGAAAAGAAATTAGGCCTGTAAAAGAAGCTGCAAACAGAGTTAGAATTTGCAGCAAGGATTTCAACAAAACAGAGAAGCATTTGCATAGAAATGATGGTAGATTAGAAGCATTTGCACAGAAATGATGGTGTAAATTAGAAACTAACAGGCACGAGAAGCTTTTGAAATGCAATTTTTACCTGCTAACATTAGAAGCCATGACACTGCTCTGCCATAGAAAACCTACGGTCTGCTCTGAAAACACTCCTCTGAATATAGTCCGCTCTGAACGTTGTAAGGTTCTAGTGAATGAAACTACAAAACGCAAGATGATTCAGAATACACATCCTATCTTTCAAAATCTAAAACAACTTGTACCTGGAAGATTGTGGAGGTTATGATGATTGCTTCTCGTATGTGATAAATAGCAGGACTGCAGACTGTTCAAACCTTGATCAGAAGCTAACCAAAAGCTTTCAGTAGCAAATGTGATGAGAACAACAGATGAATGCTATTCCAAATTAATGACAACCAAATACGTTTTCCTGAAGATCCCAAGAACCAAACAAAGAAATGGAGTGCCCTTACCAGAAAGAGAGCAGATTTTCAGTATGCCAAAGCCATTACGGAGCAATATGAGATGGTGTTGATAGCTAGACGTTCCACCATTGAGAAAGAGATCAAGATGGAGCAAATACAAAAGAAAAATGCTGCATGCACAAAAGATCTAAGAATATGAACTTGTCTGCATCTATGCTCTGATGCAACATCCACCAATATCACCATGCTCAACATTGACATCAATAATAGCATTCTCAGTATAAAGACCAGGCACAGAATCCTTATCCTAAGCCACAACAAAGATAATATCTAGACCATGCTTTGCAACGAAGAACTAAATGTCTACCTAAGGTGATGGTCTTAAATTTTCATGCATTCTCTCAGCATGCAGAATGCAAGGTCTCATGTTATAAACTGGTGCTTCTGCCCATTTAAGAATGACCTTGGCAAATGCAGATAATAAGATTCAAGTTCTAAAAAATTATGAAATCGATAACAACTGAGCTAGCATGGATACCTTGTGATGGCCTTGTGAAACGTTGATCCAGCAGTCCTGCATGAAAGCAAAAATCAGAATAAGTCGTTCATTTAAAAGTAAAGAAACTCTCGTCCTTCTATAGTAAGACATAGAAACAAAGAAATGAAGGAAATCTTGCAGCATGCAGAAAGCAATATCTCATGGTATAAACTGGTGCTTCTGTCCACTTAAGAGAATGATCTTGAAGAATGCAGATGATATGATTCAAAGTGCCACATGGGCATTGGCTAGGACAATCAATTTACCTAAATAGAAGAACAGAAGGACATCTCTTATGCCTCTGTTTGCTGGGCTCTCTGAATCCGGAAAAAATATATCTAATGAAGACATGTCAACAGAAGAAAAAGAATAATCGAAAGGTATGATGTGAGCATGAAACAAATGAGCTCTGGCATCCATGCCGAACCAAATCGAAGCCCACACGGACCCAAATCAGAGTTGCATGCTATTGGGGCTCCGCAAAATCGGCTAAATACTCAACCGAACCTGGATCTTCTGCAGTCAAATTGTTCTTCCCACTTCCCACTGGCGCAGCTGTGAACCTATCCAAAACAAATAAGCGTATCTCACGGTGGTGGCTTCCATGCCATGCCATGTTTGCCGAAATGAGGAACGCAAGGGCAAGAATATACCGAAATCCCTTAAACCCACTCCTCAAAAGCATACGAAATAAAAAAAAAAATTGTTTCCCACTTTTAGATTGACGCTAAAATTTTCCGGCAAAAAAAAACCAACAATCTTAGGAAATCAATTAAAAAAAATTCCAAAAACATTTTCTACCAGGCCGGATAATCCCAAATTAATAAAGTAGATAGATAGATATTAGCTACAGTGGACTTAATTCATATTGATTCACCTAAACAGAATGTTCTACAAGCCAACCTCTTATTTTCTTTCTGAATATTCTTAGATCGACATTACTGGCAGGTTTTTGATCAGTGATTGTTAATATCAAATGTTAAACGCATATGTAAAGAAGCATTATGCAACCACCTTTAATAACTTTATCGTGAATATATTACATGCATAAAGGTAAATCTGATCTATTCTGCTTTTGCATGCAGGAAAAGGTTCCTACTTCTTGCAGAGAAACAGGGATAAATGATGAATGAAGCTAGAAGGATCTCTAGAGGGATCTGCTGATAGCAAATAAATGTGTTTTCCTTGAGAAAGATTTAGTATTCTCGAAACATAATGTCCATGCTTAAGTCATATAGCAGAGGAAAATCAAACGTGCTAAGAGGACTGAAAAATGTGATAGTTTCAGAGCAGATAGAACATTCAATGTTCTTATCAGAATTCAATGTTCTTAACTAGAAGGTTCTTTCAGGGACTATTAAACTTCGAAATTGTGTTTGTACACAAAAATTTTCATGACCAGAACTTTTCTCATGAAGGAATCTTTTAACAGGTCATTCGAAGTGTCGGACAATGGTCTGCAGGTACTAGCCAGCTTGAAGAAACCAGCATTCATTCAATTTACTGTTCATGAATAGATAGAGCTGAACACTTTATTTACATAGATATTTACTTCCATTTTTCAGTATAGTTGTGGGCATTTCTAACCATTCAATTTTGGTATCAGAATCAATTTTTGGGTTGCCCCTAGAAGGGCAATCCCTTGTTTACATGGGTTTTTGGCATATTCCTGGTATATGTTGGTATATACCAAGAACATCCCAGAAACTGCTCCAAACTCCCAATAGGGTTGCCCCTGTTGCTGTTGCTGGGCAGCCGCTCCAAAACCGTTTAACCGGCAAACCCTAAATAAGTGTGGCACCTCGACCTCGACCTCTCCTTTACTTCGACCTTATTCTTTCCGGCCCTTCGTTCTAATCTCCGCAATGAGTCATGATTTCTGATGCTAAGCTATTTCATGCTTCAATTTGAAGCTTTGAGCTTGCAGAAACTAGAAGGGGCGAAGCAGAACAAACAGGTATGGTATTGCCTAGCCCATTTTTTGCAGAGATTGCTTTCGATTCTGTGCATTAGGGAAAGTATGCCTCATTTTGATCTGATTGAATGTGTCCACATTATCGCCTGTTGAAATTTTTACTGGAGTTTGCAGACCGAAGCTCCAATCTTGTATTCCAATAGGCTGATCTGGGATGCCGAGTGCTTGCATGTGATTTTGCATCGAGTAGTTTAGAATAGATGAGATTGATCGAGTCTCATCATCAATGCAATCCATTGTAGCAGGGGAGCAAGCGAATTGTACTTCGTAAGCATAAGTTTTCCATTCATATAATTTATATATGCTAGTTTTCAATTTCATTTCAAGCACCAATATGACTTCTGGACCCAAGACTGAGGACATTTTTCCTTATTCCTGATAGTTATATTTGTGGTTATAAGAGCCGTTTCCAAAATTTCATCAAATACCTGAGAGAGATGGGAGATGCTGGCTCATTCTTTTGGAAATAAAAAGTTTCATGAGTTTTTTATTCTGGAGTTAATTATCTTTGTGAATGTTAAAGAGTTTCGTCTGCCGTTTCCGAAGAAGATAGTAGAGGCTAGATGCATGAGGCTTCTTATTTTGCATTTGCATTCAAGGGTGCAAAAGGATGTTATAGAGAAAGCTGGGCATTCTGGAATGACTGAGATTGCCATATGCTAGAGCATCTAAGGCATAGAGGTGTTGGGACTTATTTAATTTTTGTTTAACGTTTCTATCTTATTTTTTTCTTGATTGGAGTTGATTTTAATAAACGAGTTATTGGCTATAATTTTCTGAAAGTTTGTCCAAGAAAAATCAGTTCTGAGCTAAGATATAGCTGAAAGATAGTTGGTTTATTGCTTTTATTAATTTGTTCTTGATTGGAAAGTAATGCGTCATGATGGTCTAATATATGCAAAGTTTGTAGGATTTAATTGATATCTTGACTGCCTTTTATATAAGATGATGTGTTTTACCAATATGCATAGGTTTTCAAGACCAACTATTCATTTTGTTGATGAAATATATGACCATGGTTGAATCCTAGCTCAACGCATTGTTCGTTTATTGAGATGATACATCGAATGCACTTGCAGCGAGAGTTCTTGAGCAGGGTAGATGGCTTTTAATCCTTTTAGAAAATCTTGTTCTTTGATACTTATTGTCCTTACGTCTTGAGTAGATATAGTACTTCATTTTGTAGGAACATGTAGTTTCACGTAGTTTGCCTCCACAGGTCTTAGAAGAGATGCACAAGCGACAATGATATTCTCTATACCGATAGGGTTCGTAGGCCCTTAATTAGAGTATCTGTCTCTTGGATGTGATACACTTCCTATCTTGAAAGGGAGAACCCCAGTACAGGCCTATGCTGATTATATGAGAAGCTTTAGGGACACTTTCAATGACATGCTTGGTGATACGATAGTGGTGAGTGGCATAGTTCCCATTTGATGCCTTATCGTATGGTCTTTATGCCGCCTTATCTGACTGAAATTTGTGGTTCTGAAATCTTAGGAAATTCAATTGGCATGGGCCTACTTGGTGAGTTGAGGTATCTTGGATTCCAGAACATGATGGCATATAGAGATATCTTGGCATCGGAGAGTTCCAGTGTTATGGCAAGGTAATTCATTTGTCTGCTTCCTCCATATAATAGAAATTGTAGATATGCCATGCTTGCAGAGTTTGTGATTTGTTAAGCTTTTTTATTAGAACGGATACAACGATATGCCATGTTTCATTTCTGCAGTTTTATCTGTTTGTCATTTTATTTATTTTGCATGTTCTGATGGACAACCCGCCTGGGGCCATGGTAGTCCATTTGATCTTTGGGTCCTACAAAGAGGATTCCTTTGTTTCTCAAAGGGATGGTAGTTGAAATACACCATATGGACATTTTTTTTCTGAATTGCATTCTGGAATGCTAATAGATCATGGTGAAAGAATTTTGGCATCTACAGAAGCCATCATTCGGAGTACACCAGTTAGACTATCTGCAAAGGTTGCTGGTGGCACCCGATCTCATCCACCTGAGCTGACTGCTGGATATTACAATACTAGAATAAAGGATGGGTATCTTCCAGTTGCGAGAATGTTTGGTAGGCATGGTGTTACATTCAATTTTACTTGTTTTGAAATGAGGGATATTGAGCAACCACATTTTAGTTGGATATATCATTGAGATTGTTATTTGATGTGTCACATGGTTGTTGAGAGTTAGATAGAATTTAAGTGGTCCTATCATTCAAGATCATCTAGTAGATGATAAGATCTACACCTCTTTGGCTGGAAGATTTAAAAACTTTTGAAATTCCAAGTACTGACGGAATGCCTTACATTCCTATCTTTTGCATTAGGCTAAATTCCTCCTTGCATCAAGTGCTTGGGCTTTGTTTTAGATTTCTTAAAGTTCTCACAATGTTGCCCATGGTTTTATTACTTATATATGATCCATTCAGGAAGCATTTTTTTCCTCTAAATATGTCAGACATCACTATCCATGTGATTAAATGTGCGCTTTCACCTATAGATGTTGCTTCTATAGTACATCTCTGATTTCTATAAGGACATCGTTCCCTTTACAGCCACCAATGACTGCTCTCCTTCAAACTGGTCCTCCTGCAACCATCCATCCTTTTAATCCATCTATACATGATGAATGACCATCCATCCTCTTATTGCGTTCACACGTTCATGGCTATTCGTGTTCATTGGCTAGCTATCCACTGCTTCACACATCAGCAACCATCCATCCATTTTGTCCTATACATGATGAATGACCATCCATACTCTTCTTGCTTTTCACACAATCAATGGCGATCCATCCACTATAATCCTTTTCTATGTTTTTCTAACCACTATGCAGACAAAAGACAGATTTAAAGATGTATTTTACAATCAAGTTCTGAAGATTGCAATATTCTCCTCAAGTTCTGCAGCACAAAATGCTAATAGATGCTATCTACTTTACATACTGAAGCGAGATCTGATGACGTATTTATGTCTTATAGATTGATGGCCTAACAAGGCATAATATCAACCTTTTCATTTCATTTCTTGGTAAGCATATTAAATTGGTCTGTGATATTACTAGAATCAATATTTGGTAAATGTCTAAGTACATTAAATGGTTGCCTTTTCGTTCTTATGCAGTATAAGCTTCCTTAAAACTGTGCCAGCCAACCATTAGGAATTTTTCTGCATACTTAAGTTGCAAATTTAGGCATTTGCCCTTCCATTTGTCTAGTCATTGAATTTGGTTCTTTCTTGTTTGCCAGGAATTTGTGATATCCCAAAGGGAGATTGGATACCTGATTCAGTAGACAGAAATGAGACATGCCATTATATACAGGGGCACCAGAATTGCATGAAGAATGGATGGCCTGACAATGACTATTTGTATTGGAGATGGAAACAAACAAACTGTGATCTTCCACGTTTCAATGCTATAAAGTTTTTAGAGTTAATGATGCATAAGAAAATGGCATGTATTGCTATGTGCTTTGTCCTAGATAAAAAGTCTGTGATGGGCACTATTTAGGTTCTTAAGATAATTCTTGCATGTCAATGGCCTCTCCAAAGATAATTCTTGATGTTTCCTTCATGATGGTAAATAGTGCTGCTCTGAAGCAACAAAGCAAATATGAATTTATGAATTCTAAATTCATTAGCTTTTGGTTATTTAGATTTTCCTCTCATTGACGTTCAAATAAACCTTAGACCCTAAACAAATAGCTCCTGATTTTGAAAGATCGAAAGTTTTGCGCATAACATAGCCTTAAAAGAAATGCACTTTTGAGAAGGATCCCCCAACACCATGGTATCTACAAATAGAGGTATGATTAATTGCAGGGTCAATACCTCAAGATTGTTGTTACACCAGGTCATGCACATTACTAACATGATATGCACATATTACTAGATACTTGTGATAAAAGGCAAGATGTGGAGAATCTGTCATAAACTTCTCGGAATGCAATTAACGAAGAAATAACAATACTAGCATTTATAAGGTGTGTAGGTGGCATCGCCAACAGGCCAGAAAAGCACAAGTTCCTCCTTTAAGAAGGCCAAGGATTTGCAAGGCCAGTTAAACTCCATAAAGACAACATAAAATGACTAAACAAAAAATATAAAGATACATTCTCGGGCCACTGGAGGGCAACCCTCTGTGCGCAGCACCTTGTTTATTTCTGGTCTTGATGGAGATGCAATTATACAAAATCGTGTCTTACAAGCATCGTATGCACGGATAGTTCGTGCTTATAAAGAAAGACGCGTCTTTCGGATTATCATTGTTTTGCCTCTATTACCTGGATTTCAGGTGTTATATGCAAGTGCAGTTATTTAGATTTGAATTTGAGAACAATAAAGACTGTCTCTCTCAATTTTATTGTATTGGAACAGGGTGGAGTAGACGATACAGGTGCTGCATCAGTTAGGGCAATTTTGCGTTGGCAATATTGTACCATTTGTAGGGGCAATGCTTCCATCCTTCAACGCCTTCATCAGGAACTTGGCTCTGAAGCTGAGAATTATATATTGTTTTATCGTCTCCACAGTTATGGAACACTTTCAGAAACTGGCCCTTTAGCTACAAGCCAAGTATGCAAAAAACAAGTTTCTTGCTACAACGGTCTTTGAATTGGTTAACTAATGTTTTTGCTTTACTTCTGCAGATTTATGTACATAGCAAGATCATGATTATAGATGATAAGGCCGTCCTACTTGGTTCCGCAAATATAAATGACAGAAGCTTGTTAGGCTCTAGGGACTCTGAGGTATTCTCTTGCGTATAGGCAGGCTCAGGTATAACAACGGTCAATGAAAGCAGAATGATTTTTGTGATTGGTTGATATAGAATGGTTTGTTGTTTTTCTCCACTTAAACATCTTGGGGCTGGGGATACTGGACAAATCCTTGCCCACTGGCCAATCCATGTATCGCATACCAGCGTCAAGGTTTGAAGAACTATGCAATGGTCAATTTGTTGCAATTTCTTGCAAGAGTGTGTAAGACTCCCTGTCTTCTCAACAGAGGTTAAATAGTGTAGGTGTATAGCTGCCCAAACTGTCACAAAACATTGCACCTTATTGAACACTAATTTGACATTTAGCATGCAGCCCAATTGGCAAAGAGATCTTATTATTGAAACCATTTTAATGGCAATGAAGAGTAATGTTCATTCAAGCCAAAATTGGCGAAGGGATATTATATTTGAAACCAGTTTGATGGCAATGAAGAGTAATGTTCATTCTACTTGCTTGCAGATTGCTATTGTGCTAGAGGATGTTGAATTTGTCGAGTCTATTATGAAGGCAAACTCTGGAAAGCTACAAGATTTGCACAGAGTCTGAGGATGTCTTTATGGGCTTAACACCTTGGGCTAAGAATATCTCAGGTAATCCAATTTAGTTTCGTGGTTACAAAGTTTCGAACTATTGTTTAGCTCCCATCTGTAGTTAGAAATGCTGTACAGTTTTGTTGTGGTACTAGACTAGTTGTACATTTCACAAAACTTAGTCTGATTAATTGATGTATTTGTGTTTCTCAGGCAGCTTCTTTGTTCAAGGGACCAGTGCCACCTATGGTTTCATTTTCTATGGGGTCGCTTGGTTTTATGACACCTTTTCGTATCCTGCTGCTGTTATTTTAAGGTGTTCATTCAAAATGTGTCATATCAATACTATTTTGGTACTTTTAAGGTATTTGTTATCCAGACTTAAAAGCATAATAGACAGCCAAATGTATAGGGATTCTTTGGAAGCTGTCATGGAAGGACCTGTCTACATAACCTTAAGGCATCGTTTGCATTGTGAAGTTTTGCGCAGCCAAAGCAATGTTAAAGCAGGAGAAAATACGAACAACCAACCTACTGAGGCCTATGTGGGACTACCATCGCCAAACATATCAAAGCGGGTGACGTTCGATGCTATGGCTTGTAAACCAAGTTATCTGAGGTGCGTAGTTTGGTTGCAGAAGTATCAGGTATGGGTTGTCCTTATTTAGTATTTGCTTTCCCTTGCTGCCCTATGCAATAAAAATGAGTCTCCACATATTATTCTTTACAGGTTCGTCTATACATGACCCAATCTCTCAATCAAATTTTCTAGGAGCTCTTCGCATAAACTTTTGGCTTCAGGAAGTCCAGGTTAGTCTCATCATTCTGGTACTTTACAGTGTCATTTCTTAAAACATGCTCAAAATGTGCCAAAACTACACCAATTGAAACTAAATCTTCCCTTGTAACCAAAGTTCCCCAATGTTATACGGCAACCAAACGACTGCATAACTATGTCACGAAATATCTAACATTCAAATTCACGAGCACATGCAACTCTAGCAAGCAAAACCCAAGACCAAATTAGAGAAGAAACCTTCGAAATCTCATGCCCCAACTCTTAGTTAGGTTATAACATTATCAAATTCAAAGACAAATCCAATAAGTAAATTAAATGATAAAGATTTGCTTATAACATTAAATTCTTCCACACATTCCCACCTTCAAGTGAACACCATGTATGCTCGTCTGTGGTCGCTCCAGTAGCAATGGCCGATGTCGCAAAATGCAGGCTTGACGTCTGTCCAGATATGGTCAAGCAGTGTCGCGGAGCGTGTGGCGTCATTTACTTGTTGGACATGGCCGGGCATCGTGGCCTGTAACGCCGCGATGATGTTGTTTTGTCACAGGGCATCTACGTTGAAATCTCCCATGAGGACAGTCCTAGCGGCATTGGCTCCAAAGCGTGGATTGCGATGTTGAACTCTCAGCAGTCGCTCTAATATTGTCAAGGAATTGCTGCATGCTCCCACCGTGGTGCCTATATATATATTTGTTGTGTGCAGGATGGTTCCCGTGGTGCGATCTCGAAACGTGGTAAGGATGGCTGTCACCGAGAGCTCCATAACGACTTGGTGGTAGAGAAGCTCGAGCCTGTCGGTGTCGTAAAGTGTGGTTGTTCCGCACGCGTTGCTGTTGAGCAGGCACTTATACTTAGTTCTCTCGAAGATGGATGCGTCATCCGTTCTCGTCTTTTGAAGACAGGGGATGTCTGACGACATCAGCTGTGAATCTGCTAGTATATGGTCGATGTACTTTGTTGTCGTTAGCGTGTTCAGCGTTGTTGCGACGAGTGTCGGTGGCCGTTTGTCGGCGAGATTGGGCATAGTCATCGTCCACGACATCTCTCTTTGCATTCTCTGAATCTCTTCTGTAACTATGTTGTCAACAGTGAAGTTTCGGTTATTCAGCGGGTGCTTCAAGAACAGTCCTGCCATTGTCTTCACTCGCGAGATAGCCATGTATGCCATTCCATGCATGTGCATGCCTCTGGGGTTGAAGCATAGCTGTTCGACTGTGCCACCCGCGGACTCATATCTTGTCCTAGCAAAGCGGCGGTTGGACGGGGAACTGGCATCTCATGATCTTGTGCCCCTCGTTTTTGCCTGCCTGGCATAGCTTCGTCAGCTTTTGGATTGGCGTCCATGTTGGCTCGATCCCTTTCCCCAGGTAGAGGTTTTTCAGCCTATCTCGGCGTTTCTTCTGTTGTGGGCTTCATGAATAATATCCAGTGCCTCTGTCTCACCCACGCCGCGATGCGGCGAGGGATGCCATCGGCACCATTGACGGAGCCCATCGATAAGTCAATGTTGCTCGTCACTCAACGAGCATAGTCCGTTCAACTCTAGCTTGTCTCTCAACCCAGACGCCTTTTTCGAGTCCGTGGGTAGGCCGATGCTTCTTCTGACAGCCATCCTCGTGTGTGTCTATAGACCGGATGAAGATGCCTTGCTCGCTATTTTGGCGTACACTTTGTCATTGTGCTCATCCTTGTCTTTGTTCTTGTGGAAGACATGCGGAAGACGCGGATTGCTAGGTGTTGGCCGGATGCAGGTGGAGTTCACGAGGTGCAGATCATTTATAGTTTGCTCTGATATCCTCTTATGGGACAACCCGAGTGCAAAGGGAAGGTCGTCTCCTTGCCTCACGATCTCGGTCAGCTCATAGTACCTAAAATTCGATTTCCATGAGTGGTACAGTTCTGAACTGGACGGAAGCCTAACCGTTCAAGCGTCGCCGACATCTGGATCGCAACAATTCCACTTGTCAAACATTGGCTTCAATTGGTAAAAGTCCCCAGCTACAATCAATCACTGACATGCCCCCAAACGGTATGGGCATCGCAGTGGCCTTGTACCTGAAATCGAATCATGCAAATGAGTTAGTCACACATGCCTGTTTCTCGTGCAGGCTTGCGAGCAGCAGGTGAGCTGGGATATGACTTACTTGTTGTATAATGCATTGACGCGGAAGAGGAGGCGAAGCCCGACCATTGAGATCTCGTCTATGACCAGCAGTCTCACCGCCTCGTAGGCATTCCTTCCCGTTTGTAGCATCACAGACGTGGGCATCGTCATCTTATTTCCAAACGCCTGTTGGTCTTATACTAGAATGCCGAAGTGCGCGCAGATCCCCTAACGTTATCTGCTGCCCCGCCTGCGGTAATGCAGCCTATGACAACCGATGGCCTGCTCAATGCATCAGGGAGATCTTGTTGAAAGAGCCGCTTTTGTCCCTCAATGAGGCACTGTAGTAAACGCGACTTATCCACACCCACACCGCCCGTAAGAAACAGGTTGTACCTGTGGGTTGGGTCATGTATCTTTTTGTACATGATATCGCCGCATGCAAGAATCGTTGACCCTTCCCCAGCGTCGCACCATTGTATAGTACATCTCATTGGGCATGATTTGTTTATTCGGTACCATCGTCCTCTACACTTGCAATGGACAGAAGGATGAGTTTCTAATAAATGATGGAACCAATTCTGCATCATGTACCTCTTGAGGAGATCGGTGTAGAGTGTAATATGGAAGGTCTGCGTCTACATCAAACTCATCCTCGCCTTCCGCTTCCTCATTTTCATTCGATCGTCGTGTTCTATGGTGATCGATCTCGTCGGCTATCCTCTCTATGTCACCCCAACTATGCAAATCCCCGGTGTGCTGGAACGTTAGCATTATATGAGCTGCTTCAATTTCTTCTTGCTTCGCCATGTATGCACTATAGCTCGAGTGCCCGTCCAGGAGATCATGTTCCGTCCTGAACAAGACGCGCGGAAATGTTAGCCGCTGCGCATTTATCCTATGTCTTTATCCTCGTTTGAACTTCACATACCTAACTACAGCCGGATTGATTGCCTCGACTGCCCCTCCTCATTTGGTTCACAAATTGCCCATGCTCATCCTTGTATAACATGGCTGCTTTCGCTTGAGGCTAATGTGTTCGAGCTCGCCCGTCACGCGCTTATACTTTGTCGATAATGTTGGGGCGCAGGATATCCGTGCTATTAGAATCAAGCTTTGCAAGCTCTTTTTTCGCCTTCAACAACTGGACCTATTCGACATGTTTGTGTCAATGAAAATTACAGTTCACGCCTTCGTATGCAGGGGCATGCCGAGGAGAAGCATTGTGGCCTCGGAGATCGAAACCTCCTGCGAATGTATGATTGCATTGCCTAATTGTCGTATCCTCTCAACGACATGCTGGTTATTCTTGTTGCAAGAATCTATAATCTTTGCCATGAAGGATGCGGACATGCTCATCTCTGTTGTCGTTATGTAAGATAGACAGTACGTGGCAACAGCATAGGCATTAAAGATATACTGGAAATCTGTGTTGGCTCTCCACAACGTCGCGATGCGAGGATTAAAGGTAGTTGTCTTGCAATCACTCACCTTCCTCTTCAAGAAAAGCTTCGGCCCTTGCATGCCATATGTGAGCACCTTCTTGTATTGATCTTCAACGAGGCCTACGTGTTGCAACAAATCATCCATTGTTTGAAATGGTCTATGTTGGTTACTTGATGCCTGGCCACACTCACGAAGACATTGATGCAATGTTTGGGCATTATAGGATCAAATTGTAGAAAAGTGATGTCATCACCTATCCGATGCTTTTGGAGCTATTTAAGCAGTGTTCTTCACCTCCTCCTATTGGTTCATTGATACAAGAAGTCCCCCGACTGAAAAGAGTTCATAGAGGGTTATGCTCGTGAAGACCTTATTGGGTATAGTGCTCCATTGCAATTCGTGTTTTGGGTGAAGAATGGAAAGCCAATATTGCAATACAAGATGAGGGCTGGAGATCCCGTGGTGGAAACCGGAAGATAAGGATATATTGATTTGGAAAGAGGATGTGGCAAGTGAACCAATGGTGCGTTGACGGGAGAGCCTAAAGCTATGAAACTATTAAGAGAAGCGAAGGACTGTGGAACGGACTATGGAAGGGATAATGAAGTATATAAAGTATTGGGAGAAATCCTTAGCGAGATAAACACATAGCACGGAGAGAGAAGAGCGTGCAATGAAGCACTTGTAAATTATTGGAATGAAGTTCATATACTTTCAAGGAGTTTGGACACAAGTAGTAGCGTCCTTCGAGAGGGCTGGCTACCTCAAAGTCGATGGAGGCTTGACCATGGTCAATTCCAACATGATCGGTGACCAATCCACTTGATGACAGAGGAGTCTGAAATATGTAGCATAATAACGGGGGGTTTTCTTTGTGTTTTATGCACGCTTTTTCACACAAGGTTTTCCTATGATTTCGTGATGTATTCAAATGGATGTACTAATGCGCACATCTAGAGTGCACCATTTCGAGCCATTGATCTTAGCCTTTTTTTTCCAATGGTCAACAACCAATGGCTCACAACAAAAGCCCTTTTTTTGAATGGTTAACAACCAATGGCTCACAACAAAAGCCCTTTTTTTGTGTGTGTGGTGCATAATGGTCAACAACCAATGGCTCACAACAAAGCCCTCTTTTTGTGTGTGGTGTATAACGGCAACAACCAATGGCTCACAACAAAAGCCCTTTTTGTGGCGTTTGGTGCATAATGGTCAACAACCAATGGATCACAACAAAAACCCTCTTTTTTTGTGTGTGGTGCATAATGGGCACATGAAGGGCTTGAAGGGCGCATGTAGTGTAGTTTCCCTGCCGGCAACACATTTCTTATCATAACTTTTGATCCAGAGCTCTGTTTGAGATGATTTTTATTGCGTTGGAAAGCTCTCTCCGAGAGCTTTTTGATAGTGTATGATATGGATATGTTTGGTTAAGATATCTATGCTAAAACAGCAATTTTACGGCCGGGTTTGGTAGGCTTTCACATCCTACTAGCTAATTAATACAGGATTGCGCTATTGGATATTGTTTTATGGCTCATTCCGAATGAAGCTTGCAAAAAATTACCATGCATTTTTAGATTTTGAGGCAGTTATTAAGCAAATTCCAAGGCTTCTAGATCCTTGTGCTAACAAGCAGAAAAGTTTCCCACTTTGGTTTCTCACCACAAGAATCCATGGAGGCCAAAGGCTGCTGTTAAATTCCAGTTGAAAAATGTTTGTGTATGAGTGTTGCAAACTTTATGACTTTCGGAATAATGGGATCAATCTGCTCCATCTTTATGGTAACTTTTACTTATGTTCTATTTGTTTTATTGTGATGAAATTCAAAAGCTGTGTGATGAAAGCCTCAAATGAATTCAAGTTTTCTTTGGTTTGAATTCTAAAATTTTTATCACACCGGGGGCGTCCCCTAAGGCCCGAAGGGGGGAAAAAGAATTTTTTGACAAACCATTAACATCCAACATATAAAAATTAAATTCCCCAACACATAACAACCAACACATAATAACCATTGACATTAACAACCAACACATAACTACCATTGACATTAATTAACGCAACCATTGGGTGCAACACATTTAAATTAAAATCCCCCTTAAACCCCCTTTGGTTTGGGTGCATATTCACACGGGGGGTGACGTAGGGCAGCGAGAGCCCTCATAATTGTATTTTGCACGTACAAAATCAACACCATATAGTATTCCGCTTGAAATCTTATAGTATTTTGCGAATCTTGTTATACAGTATAGCAAATTTTGTATTTGCATACCCCACAAACGAGGAACTTTACGTATGGTGTAGATTAAGGAATAAGGGGTGCACTATGTTGGACCTAGAAAAGAGCGTCCCAAGTATTATGGACTTGCTCCATATGATCCTAAGATGGATTTGAAGGATGGCTAATATTGATCGTCAGGCCATCAGATGAAGATACTTATCCTATTTGGTTAGGGTATATCATCTCGAGTGTTTGTAGGGAAGCTAATAACCCTAACAGAAACAAGGTGCGTGCGGAGTGGTGGCGTCCAGTAAGTGGAAAAGGAGTCATTACTGAAAAAGAGCGCTACAAAGATTGTTTTAATAAGCAACTAGAAAATTGCCCACCATTGGTGGGCTTTATGTGTGATTATACGAAGACAGTTCAAGCATGAAAAACATTAGTGGTTGTTTGAGCAAGTTCTTGTGTTCGAAATGCAGTAGAAGGCAACTTTAATTTGTATGTAAGTTGTCATTCTGAGGTCATTGTCTGGGTAGGCTTTGCATTTTCCTTAAAGTTGGGATGTAGGGTATTGTGACAGGTTGCAATCGGCTTTGTATGTGAATATAGTAAGGCGGTTCATGCATGAGAAAGATTAATGGTTGTTTGAGCAGCTTTCTATCTTGAAAGTGCAGTACATCGGAATTGAAATTTAATTAATATACAGTTACTTGTTGTGGCTATGAAGAATTATGGATTTATACATGTATTATCTCAAATCTAGTTGAAGTAGAAAATTCTCATTGTATTTTTTTTTAGTGCATGGTAAGATGTGATTGTGTAGTGTTTGTGGTTGATGTTAGGATTTGTATTTTGTTTAGTGGATTCTTTGATTCGTTGGTATATTGTATGGGATGAACGTCTTGGATTTTGTCGGTCTTGATTCATGTAGTTGTCATGTTGTACGCATTAACCTAATATATGTGGAATCCATTTTGCTTTTGCTAAAATATGCTAGTATAATTTGCCTTCGTTATCCTGAACAGATATTGAATAAGATTGTTATTGTTAAATAGGTTTATTGTATATGGTATTTGTTGTACCTGTGTTCTTATTTCATGCAATTCATTTGTCTTGTATCCTAGAATTTTTTTTGCTTCATCATTGAAGGCGGTGGCCCAAGTTTCTTCAGTAGAGTCTATCAATTTTGCATAGAGAATATACCTGTAGTGTATATTTGTTTAGAACAAAAGCTTCTTTGTTATATTGTTTAGAATTGATTAGTATTCATTAATTTTTACCTTTTAGAAATTGATGTTTTGATGTGGCAGGTTTGACACGATGTTGTCGATGTCTCGTTTTGAACTTTTTTCTTGCAAGAGTTGCATGCAGCGTAGCACATTTGTTGGTCTGGATTTATGTAACTTGTAGACGCTCTGACAATAAAGGTTTTAGCCTTTCATTTTACAATTAAAAGGTGTTAGTGTTGGAAATATGGAATTGGATTTTAATCTGTTAGTTTACTTTTAGTTGTCCAAAGCTGGCTAATGTGGTGCTTGATATGAATGTGTGATCATTTTGCTGTGTTGTTGAATTGTTGTGTGCTTATTGTTTGCTCAAGCTTGCCATTGCTGGTCTGTATATTGCATTTTTACCTTCTCTATCATACCTGTTTGTTGTAGAATGTTTTGGATCAGTCATCATTTGGTTGGTAACCAATTGTTACTGAGTTTGTTGACTCACCAATTGCGTAATTCCAAGGTACATGGTGTGTTGGGATTGATTTGTGTGATGCTGTTTGTTGTGCTTGATAATGACAAACCTGTGATTGAGAGTGGTGGTTAGACTTTAGTCTGTTCGAATGTGTTTGATATTGGATATATGTATGTACCTTGAAAATTGTTAGCTCAGACGCCGTGTGACTAACACTACCGGTGCTTGATGTATTGTTTCTTCTAGTTGTGTTGTTTCCATTGATGCTAGTTGGTTCCAAAGTGTGATATTGACATAACTGTTTGTTACATATTGAAAAACTAAGAACTATTGTCATTGACATTATTTAGTACTTTTAGAAATAATGTGGATTCACCTTTGGTCCATAACAATTGTAAGTTCACGCTTGGTCGGCCCTTTGTTGTTGTCGATATTTCTTTGAATGTTTTTTTTTGTTGATAGGTTGCATGCAATTCCAATGACGTCTAAAGTGTACTTATAGTATGTTAGTCTTACCAAGAAGCTTGGCGTTGATGTGAAGAGTTGAAGTTTTCTGCTGCTAGTCTATTGATGCATTCTTTTTCTGTCGTGTTGTTGTTTAGGTTAAGTTCGTATTCGTTATTTAAATTTGAGTATCTTCTATTTGCTTTACATATTGTTCCCTTTGATATGTAGTAGATCTATATTTGCATGCAGAATATGCTGTCAATTTTTTATTGTACGGAATTGTACCTGTTTCATTTTGTTGATTATTGATTTTTCAATGTTACCTTTCCTAGTTGGAATGTATCATATAGCCTCTTTGCTGTCTCATTGAATATTGTAGCTTATATTTGGCTTTTCTGTTGATATGAAAGAAATCATTGAAGTCAGTGTTGAAGATATGTAAATATTTTATACTTACATTTTCGTCTGACAACTCGACATTGAAGACATTGTCGTATCCCTTTTCGTTGTTATATATTCGTAGTGGGCCTTTTGATGTTACTTGTACTTTAATTGTCCAGTTTGAATCATATGGATGTAATTCTATTATTGGTTTGATTTGCTTTTAAAGGCCATGTTATTTTTAGTGTCGACCATTGTGCTTGAATTTGATGAAGAAGCTTCGCAATATTGTCTTTAGAAGTATGTTAGCTTTAGTTAGGTGATTCAGATATTACCATCCGTTTGATCGCTGATGTAGTTGTTTACTTGATTTGTGATGCATGCTTATTGGAACAAAGTATTCTTGTGTCCGCAGCTTTAATGTTCGCTTTGTCCATGCTTCTCAATTAGCCCCTTGAATAAAGTCAGATAAGTCCTTAAAATTGCATGTTCTAGAAGACAATCTACCTCACAAATCTAGCCGCCATTTGCTTTACGCATTATTGTTATCGAAGTTGTTATGTGTTAGTTGCCTTGTTGCAACAATTTTATTGCTACCATATATGACTAAAGTCATTATATTTAGCAACTTTGTTCGAGGGTAGGCATAGAGCAAAAGTTGGTCCATGGGCAAGTGAGCCAATAATCGCTCACACAATTGAGCTTTATCTCTAGAAAGTTTTCCTATATTCTACGCATTGTTGCCTTGTGCCATGTGCTCACTCATGATTTACACAAAACTATTTCTAATTGTTTATAGGTGGATTAACAATTCAACCCGGATGCCAAAATGCCAAATCGCTTAAGGTGAAAGCCGCCATTGCAGTCTCCCAAAAGGTAGAGATGTGATCTTCCAAAAGGAGAGATATGATCCCATCGCATGAGCTATTCCGCCTTCAAAACATATAGGTGTCCTTACTACATGAGCTTTTCAGCTTTCAATGGGAATTAATCAAGATCTATCTCCACATGGTTAACACCATGAGCTAGAATAAAACGACATGGCTTGAAGAGAGTCCTTGAGAAGTTTTATCGACAAAGGCATCAATAATGGATTGCCTAAAGTTAAATGTCGCAAGATTTACCATATGGGTTTGTTGTAGTAGCACGCTTGAAATTACGAGGATATATGCTCATGATTGTTCTAAATATTCAAGAAAGATAATAGATGCGCCATTTATCCCAACATGTATTTACTCCCATGCTAGAACCAAAATTTCATGGTTGCTATTATTTGACATGTCGCATGCCATGTGGTAGGATCTGGGAAATAATCTCGACCGTCAATCAGGGCTGAGGGACATTGGGACGATCCAATTTGAGGATGCCATGGTTTTATACTATAGGATGATTTGTGAATTTCCACATATTGTTTAGATGTGATTAACATTGTCAAAATAATGGTTATTCAATAAATCTTAAAGTTTAGAGTTATTGTTAGTTTACTAAAGAGATGTAAGGTTCGTGTAGAAGAATCTTTGTTTGTATGTTTGTGATGCTAAATACAATTGCAAACATGTTATACTATGGCGGGGTATTGACTAACTAATATATTTGTGGTATCTTTGTGTTGTAGATGGGAGGGATAAGGGCATAAGGTTGAGGTGAATTTCGAATTCATAACATCGTTGAGTCATCCTTGAAAATTTGCGTTCATAAGTTAGGCAATTGTCTGTTTGAAACCTTGCCTAATATTACAATCCTAGGATGTCAGCTTGACTTTCTCTCTCGTTGTTACGTATTCACGTCATGTGCACATGTTCAGAGATTCTAAAGTTGTTAATGAATTTTAATTCACTATGTTTGAAACTATCAATATTTTGAATCTCATCTTCAAGCAGTAGAATTACTTCATCTTGCAAATGGGATTCATAGAGACTAATGCATGTAAATATGTGTTCTTATTGAGGTATGATTTGGATGGTGAGCCGGTTCATGCACAATTGGCATTCGGCATATTGATTGTAAATAAGGTTCAGTAGTAAGTTTGTGTACACATTTTTTAATGATAGAGTAATTGTTCTTTTATTTTGTGTTAAAACAAATAAATAAATATGATAAGGAATTTTCGTTAATGCTATAAGGCTTCGATTTGTTAATATCGTGGAATCGGTTTTGTTGGTCGTTGTTATGTTGTTTTGGTTATATGTTAAGGATGGTCTCGGCCGGAATTACCTAAAAATGAATGAGCTGGTCTACAACCATTTACAACAAATATTCTTCTAAAACTTATATTAGACATAGGGTTAAAAATTTCCTTGCATTTGTAGCCATCACTTTACAATTTGCCCTTCCATGTCCCTTTATATAAATTGCAAAAGAAAAGATTGCATGTTGAAGATAGAATAGAATAGAATAGAATAGTTTTTTAACGATCCACGGAGAACAAGAAATAATGTGGAACCTTCAACATAAAACAAATTGATAAAGCAATTGGGCTTCCAAATGTGTTCAATGTCTTTCAACTTATCCAGATATGCCAAAGATATGACAAGATTGTTTTAACGTTAATAAGTCGCATTATAGAAAATTATTTCTTCACATGGTGATGTATAATGTAGTAAGTGTAAAGGATAAGTAAACTCAAATAGCAACCACGACTCTACTTTCTTAGAAAAAGAGGATATTTTGATCTACTTATGGGATGAAGTTTATGCCTCACCTCGCATTTATAACACAAAGATCCAGTTGTCATATCTCAAGTCACCCGCCTTCTTATTTATACAACCTTCTTGGCGCGGTTTATAAACGTAACCAAAAAAGAAGAATCATGTATCAAAAATTCAAGATAGAGAAAAATCCCAATTGCATATAAATGGGTCTTGAACCCGCAATATCCATTGATGCAGATAATTTAGAATAAATATGGCTATGATGCAATTGAGAAACATGTTAAACACATTGGTAACTCAAAAGGATTCACATTGCTTGTCTTGTTTTTGAAAGTTGTAGAAACAAGGTGCAACTTGCAGGTCACCAATGCCACTAAAAATGCGATAGGATATCGGGATATCGAAATAGTAAGTGCCACACTATAATACATGTTTACTTTCAAACAACATTAGATATTTTGCACTCTTTCTGATTTTGTTTGCAATAAACATGTCCGAGTATGGGTTACCGTGAGTGATTATGTTCTTGTTTCGAACTACAGGGGAAGGGAGCTTTTACAAAAAAGGCAATATTGGGCAAATTATAGATCCCGCATTTGGGCCTTTGTTTAGACAAGGGTGGGCAATGGTTTGGTGGCAATGCACTATGTAGAGCCAATAATAATTTAGAGTTGTGAGGGGAGATAAAGAAGCTTCTCAAATTGAAGCTAAACTACAATATCTAAGTTAGCTACATGCACGGCTTGCATTATTCTATGCCTATCTACACATTTTGCATTTTGCTTTTGAGTATCCCTCTTTAAAATGCACGAAACCAAATGGTAGACCTGTTCAATGAACCAAGGAGTTACTGACAAAGGCATCAATGCTCATTCTTTTCCGGCAAGCGGCTATGCAGCCTTTGGTATCTCGTTGCCACCATGATGAAAGAGGGTCAATTGGAATCGTGTCACAGAATAGACACTCATGCATATGTTATATTTGTGAACAAATTGAATTTGAGCTCATTACCATACTCTCAATATATTTCGAATCCAAGGACGGAAACATGTCATGGTAATATCTATTTTTGTGAGAAGGCAGTAAAGAGCCTTTATGTTATGACATTATAGTGCCATCATTAACATATCTTTGGAATGATTGTGCTCCAACTTTAGACAAATTGTTCTAGACCAACTTATCTACAAAACACAAATCACGAATGTTTTGAAAATTAAATAACAAACTCTCTCCTAACTGTTTTCTCTCTTATAAATAGAAGCTCTTTCTAACTTGACATGGTGTATGTAATTAATGACTACAAATCCTATGCTTAATGGTCTCATCGTTTTAGAAATGCATTATTAGCTTAATAGATTTGAACCAAATAGAAGGTAGGTAGCCTCAAATATAGGCTACCTACCTTCTTTTGGATGGCTGGTTTTTACGCTCTGAGTTGGTGAGTCCGAAAAACTATTTATGCTGACGGATCCACCTTTGCCATGTCACATATCTTTAGCCATTTCTTGCACCAAAGTAAAAGAAGCAAGATATGCATTTTGACATTTGCTTTTTGTTTATAGCTAGCATATGAAAAACAATCTTCATTAAAACAATCTTCCATTATGGCATGAAGTGTCTTAAGTATCTAAATAACGAATCTGATATGTGTTTAAAAGACTGTTTCATTATGCTATCCATTTTTTTTTTTCTTCTATTTTCTTTTTCTTGAGAGTAGTAGATTGGTCCAACAATTGCTCTTGCTTTTTGTCTGTCAAGGCCATTTGTGATTTTCAGCTTTTTGAAATTGTACATTTTCCATATGTATTAATGAAACCAATACTAAAGAATATATTTGAAAAGAGGCCGTGATAGAAAATAAAAGTGAAGATTACTCATGCAACTAACTTGTATTATGCCATGATGATTTCAACTGCAAATGGGTTGACAATTTTAGTTCTTCATCTAATTTTCTTTAATAGGTTTGTCGCATTCAAGATTTTGCGATTTTGTACTTTCGTTCTATAGTTGCATACTCTCGTGTCAAGGATATATAATTGTGCATACTTTGGCTTCTCACCGTGATTGGGTAGTCTGCACCCATTCTATGATATACTTGTTCATGGATCTTGAAACAATATGGACCTCGGTATTGAACCTTTCAATGTTAGCTCCAAATGAAGCGAATGCCAATGCACTATTATAAGTCCCGATGTGTGTTTTGAACTCCTTTGAATTTGATGATTCAGGTTATCAAGTCATAGAATATTTGCCATTTCTTGTAGTGGTGGAAGATGTATCTTGCCCTTATGACAACATTTAGTACCATCACCTTTGAATTTTAAAGACCGCGCATGCGTTGCATTAGTGGGTTTAATTCTCCACAATGATGCAAATCCACGTTGATTTTGCTAGTATTTGGCCCGAACAAGTCTGCAAGTTAAACGCCTTTTCTTTGCTTCTTTTCCTCCTCGCTTTGTTGATGTAGTCTTTAGATTGTTCTTCGTGGGTTCCAACTCTCGATACTAAGTCGATTCTTTGCTTTTTGTTGTGCACAAATATGTAACCTACACGCTCGAATTTCTTTAGTTTCAATTCGCGGTGCATTTGCTCGCATTTTCTCTTTCTGTACAGCATCCTTTTCCATTTCAATTTTCTAACTCTTTCTTCTTGTTGTTCTAAGGTTGCTTTATTCCTTGTATGTTTTTTTTGATTATTGCATGTGATTTTCCTCGTATGATTCTTTTTCGTAAAGCTTCTTTCCCTCGACCGTCTACGTTGTCTTTCATTGTCGGTTCATCTCTTTCCAAAGCATTTCTTACATCTTCTAATATGATATCGCCTTCTTTCAACCAAAAGTCTTTTTCTCGCTCTTGTGACGTTTTTCACGTTGTCTTTTGTGGCATCTTTACCTACATAATGCAAGTGTAAGTAGCTGAGAAATTGATAACAATTACCATGCCATAATTTAATTGCTATCATAGACATTTATGTCACTATGTAAGGATAATAACGAATCTTTTTTTAAAACACGTATATTCAAAGATGGGCTTCATTATAAAAGCGGGCTATTTCATAGAATGTATTTTTCCATTCCTCTTTAATTAATGCAAAAATAATTTTGCCCCGTCCATGTTCACAAAGTAAGCAAAATTGTTCTTCTTGCTCATAGCCCATAGCTAATAATAATTAGTCCTTGGATCTATGTAAAGAATAAGCTTCAATGAGTGCTAATTATATTTTCCTCATCTATACGATACAGTTATATACGTTGCAAATCAAATCTGTGGTATTAATTTTGCATGCAACAATTTTATATAAAGGTGAGACATTATTATGTTGTGTATTATGCATTTAAGAAAGCAATAAAAGGCGAAAGAAAGCTATTAAAGCTTGGCTTTTCTTCAATTGGCTCCCCGCAACTTCGCGGTTTCTACTCCCGCAATTTCCCTTCATAGTTCACGCTTGTGTATTTCTTTGCACCATGTTGCATTTGCATTGAACAGTTTTTTTAATTGCCATACGTGGCACCCTTTCACTAAAAAGGACCCTTCCAATTGTAAGACCCTTTACCCGATGCCATGTGGCACACTCTTAGCCATCCATGCGGGCAAAAACATTGATCCAATCAGGGCATGCGATAGGAAGGAGGGACATTTGGGACGATCACGACCATCGATAGCATTGCTAGGCTATAAGGCGGTTATTGGGCTTAACATATCCATGTGAACAAAACTTTTAAATTAAATGTTGAGGTAAGTTAACACAAACTATTAACACACAACAACATTATTAACACAAACCATTGCATTTGACACATTTAAATTAAAATCCCTTTAAACCCCCTTTGGTTTGGGTGCATATTCACAGGGGTTACTCCGCATCGAGAGTCCGGATGGGCATACTTGCCCTTTATTCCTCGATCGGGACCGTCGACGTAGCTTATCCTCGTTTGTGGGGTATGCATGTACAAGTTTTTGTATATAATTGTATATTGAGGTTTGCAAAAATACTATAAGGTTTGAGAGAATGTACTTAATGGTGTTAATTTTGTACATGTATTATAAATTTTTGAGGCTCTCTGCCCTACATAACCCCGTGGTGAATATGCACCCAAACCAAAGGGGTTTAAGGGGGATTTTTAATTTAAATGTGTCAAATGCAATGGTTTGTGTTAATAATGTTAGTTGTGTGTTAATAGTTTGTGTTAACTAAAAATTTTTTTGTTTTTATGGCCTTAAAGATGGTCTATGTGCAGTTAGTTACACGTTGACCAAATTGTTAAAGAATACAATTTTGCACATATAAATCACAAGTATTTAGAAAACACCATTGTTATTCTCGTCCTTGTCAAACTTCAAATTTAGAAATGTGATTTCGTGATTCTCTCTAGTACTCTCTTTGCCAAACTTCCACCCCTTTACTCTAAAACTATAGCGTTTATACAATGTCAAAATAAAGGATGCCACTCCCAAGGTAAACAAACCGATTGCATTGAACAATGCCACACCCAAGGTAAAAATCCACTATAGCGTTGACAATCAAGGGCACTTATAGCTTCATCTAACAAAAGTATGCATGCATGTTATCATGGAAAGCATTACAATCCATAATATATTCTTCATATATATGTTATCAAACATGCGGGCATCCTCGCAGGCTACGCAGGTTTACCATAAATCCGAGCAAGCTAGTTTTCTAAGAACCTATCTCAGCCTAATCATTAATGCAAACTTTGATCATGAATAGTAGAAAAAGTGTTATACGTAAAAAGATTTGAAATAGCATTACATTTACAATGAGGCTCCACGGTTGAGGCTCCTTGTAATCTTCCGTACCAAACATTGAAACCACTAGTAAAATACCTCGTGTTTATGATGTCTTAGGCAAAGAAAATAGTTGCATGGCGGTCAAGTATATAGGATTCATACCATCTTCAAGCATCCTGGCAAGCCAATATATGGTCGTATTAACATCAGGAGAATCATTCATGGCTTTTTCATTGCATCAAATAATCGCTTTCGAATCATTTGTTTTACTTGCATCTTCCCTACGCCGGATCCTAGATCGATATAAAGCTTCTTGAATATCGGCCGAGTGAGAGATACTTTTTTTTGCATCGCGGGCACCATGCCATTGCCATTACCTCTATTGAAAGGTCCGGCAGAATCATTTGATGCTAATTCCCCGCTTTTTCCATTATTCTCTCGGCCAGATATTTTCGTCATTGCAAAAGGACCGTAAAGTTGCATCATTGAGTTATTATTCTTGTAGATGGTTTCGATAGAACCATTTCTAATACATTCAAAACCACCGCAAAGATTCCATCCGGAACCGGAATAAGAGAATCTCTTCCATTCTTCTCACTCTTCACGATGCCACTAAACTTTCAAAGAAGTTTACGAAGGACACCCGATTCTTTTTGTCATTCATAGCCCTCTTAACAATTTTTTTCAAGTGGCATAACCGCAGCGGCTTGTTTGTCTTGAATCTTGGAAATATGCTAACAAGTCCGGGAATTATATTTGTAAGGATTTTTTCACCATAGACAAACAAATCACAACCTGTTTAGATTTCGCATGAGGAACAAGTCGGCCGTTGCTCTTGTTTGCTTTACCTAAAAAGGGATTTCACCAAGATTAAGATATAGGTTTCCATACCTTTTCTCCTGCCTTGCCTCATCCAATAACCGCCAAATTCATGCATGTTTGTGCCCCTTCCCATTTTTTCACCCGAAGATACTAGCATATGACATATCAAAATTTTTTGAGACCGGATGAGGAACCGAATGGAGAAAAATGACAAGATGAACTTACACAAATAGATGGAGAAGGCCATTACGGCTTATCCGGTGACGAAAAATTCATGTGTTCCATATAGCTATCGAGGCGACTCCATCAAGCATTGTCCGCTAAAAAACCCCGAACCCTAAATTCTTTGTTAGCTTCAGAATCATTAACCCCTTTTTCCAAAGAACTCTAGGCATATGCACTGCGGTTTGGTTTTTGCCGGGGAGGACCAACGAGACAAAAGCAGAAAAACTATCACTTTTAGAAAATCAACGAATGATCAATTTATATTAGGGTCAGAACTAGAAGCACAAACCCACGAAGGATGTAGAAGTACCCGGACTTTTGCTCATACTTTTGCTTCGGACTATGGTGTAGCATATTTAACTATTATTGTAACCAAAACCGAATAAAAACCATTACCTACAATATCTTCATGTCATGAAGAATCCTGGCCGCCAAAGAACACAAGAATCTAGAGGGTAAAAGTTATTGGGGCTGATACATATGCATGCAAAGGATAAATTATCAACATTTGGATTATTTCATCGAACCCAAATCAACGACCCAAAAAAAAGCACTCTAGAAATACTATTTAGTATGTCTTCACGAATACAACGCCGAAATCATAGAAAAACCATGTGAAAAAAGCGTGATAAAACTAAAAAATAACCCCGTTATAATGCTAGATATGTGTGTTGCTCATTTGGATTAGCAGGAAAAATATATGTGTACATATGTCCACACATGTTTGGAGATGTTACTATTGTCACTTGATAAGCATTCTTTTATGTAATGTTTGCAATAAAATTGCTATACATTGCATTATAGAAGGCTGGTTGGAGATGCTACTATTGATAAGCATTCTCAAAAAAGTTTGCATCTATCTATCTTTATAATATGTTTCAAAAAATAGTTGCATTATTATAGAACTAATAACTTGATTGCTGGCGTCAAAAAAAAGAGAGGTGAAATCAAGCATTTGTTTATCAATTGACCGTCCTTCCTTATCCTATTAGTAAGGAAAAACGGGATAAGTTACGTCTTCTTATATTTGTGCTTAAATTGCTAGAGTTTCATTCTGTTTAGCAATAAAATGTGCGAACAATAAGTATGTTGTATGATAATTTTGAAAAGAAGCACACATGAGGTATTAATGGTATTAGCATGTTTTAAGCCCTGTCTAACAAAATTTGGCAACAATTAACTCTACAAACACCTTTAAATCGTAGTAAAAAATGATTGTTTTCATTATAATGACTTTTAATCTTTTCCGTTGATGTCAACATTTTGAACTATGTTATCATTCTTGTATAGTCCTTAAAATGATGCACACATTTTGCCACCCAATAGCATATAGGTTTAAGATATGAGGTCACATAATTATAGTGATGTTCCCATGCACAACATCCACAGAACAACCTCCACATAAGTTATTTGCTTATCTAGGTATATGTTTGTATAAATGCTCATATGAGCCCAAATTCAATGCTTGAGACCATAGAATATTTTAGTTTCATCTTCTGTCACCTCCTATTCCCATTTCTCCAAGAGAGGCATGCCTCAATTTCTATTTCTCCAAGAGAGGTGTGCATATTGTATTGTCACCTACGATGAGCATCCATATGTGGTCTACAAAGTGAATTCCTGGTTGTTCCTAAATACACAAATAGTGGTGGCAAGTTTGAATTTTACATTTGTACATTCCTTGATGGTGCCGATTGCTAGTCCTAGCTAAGCCCGCTTTTAAAACCGATATTTCTTTTTTCTCAATTAGATCCGGTCACATGAAGCAATAAAGATGCCTCACACAGATAATTGTACAAACTTGGGATCAATGCTCCTTGGAAGATGGATCTTCTAATTAAGATCCTGGGATGATTGTCATTAATGCCAATATTTTGTTTCTAATACCAACTCTTGATTGCATGTTAACATTTATGATGGCGGCTCTACCATACGATATAGAAAAATGTAACTTATAAAAATGGAAAACAAAAGCTCCACTTCTACAATGTTTTACAACTCTGTTATCTCCGTTTGATAACAATTTGCTTGATATAATATATATGCCAATGACCTTAACTTGTAACTATCAATGCCTTCTAGCAGCCGAAAAGGTTACACAAGATGAACTTTCGAAGCTAGTTTCTATATTTCCAATGGGATTTGATGTAAAGAAACAAAGTGGGATAGGATCCAACAACTAATTACAACTCAAACATAAGTTTTCACTTCAAACAAAGACGCCTTAACATCATATTATCACTAGAAAAGTGCCCGGCGTTCTGTCGGGCTTTTAAATCGGGACTGAATTCAAAGGTGAATAAAGATATGATTAAGAACGCATTTGATGCCATAATACATATGATTGTTTAAGTGTAATGACCATTGGTGCTATTATAATTCTTAAAATTATTTGTGTTAAGGTACAAGGCTACCTTTATTGATAAATTTAGTGTCAGTACTTAGATGGTTATTTGATTGAAACCATTAAAAATTAAAGATAATGGTATGAACGAATAATACATGCATAAGAGATAGCTACGGGTGGTTAAAAATGGGTGTTATTAAGTCAACATGCAAGATATCTAAGCACATGATTACACCGACATTGAGGGTAGACTGGACGATTTTAATAAAAGGGAAAATCATGTCCAAAAGCACATGGATGAGGAGCCAAGAATCTCTATTGAACATAATATTGTTCATCGACTAATGTTCATCTTTTAAAAACATACAAATTTTGAAACAAAAGCAAAGAAATAAGCAAGCATAGGCACAGGTATAACTGGTAGAATAGGCAAGGCCTGCTTATTTAGAAGCATATAACCAAAGCAGAAATGAAATTTCATTTATGAAAAATATGAAACTGCTGCTTTTTTGAGATGATAAAAATTTATCTTATCTTATCTTATCTTATTCATCTTTGCTATATATCATTCCTAACATACATAAAGGTGAAACCATTGCATCTGCTTCCAAAATACATATCTTGGGGATGGAAAAATATAGCAAATCCAGTTGCTGCAAGCCTGTGAACTTATAATACTTTAATGGATTAATCGCCAGTGGTAGGAACGTAGGGTAATCTTACAACGACAACATTCATCTTAACACCAGGTCTAAGGAATGGCGGGCCTTGTTTCTATGTCTAATTCTCTATTTTCAAACTTAACAAGTGCCTTTTTGTGCTTGCGAAAGTCTTGAGTCGTACCATGTATCCATGCTTGAACAACTTTTTGAATTACTTCCAGTTTACAATTTCCACTTCATCTTCCAATGCAAAAAGTTGTTTCATCATCCGGATACGCCTATCCATAAACAAAGCATTGTTGGAACACCGTTTGCACTTGCTTCTATGAACCAAATTTTTCATTTCAAAATATACACCATGACCAAAAAGGCTTTTACCAATAAAAAGTTCATCTTCGAATGATGAAGTTGTTTCATCATCGGGGATACTCCATCCATAAACAACACATTATTGGAAGACCAATTGCACTTGCTTCTCTGAACTTGTTGGAACACCGGTTTGCACTTTGCCCCCAGAATTTTACCACAATTATTCTCACAACCTTTATGCTTTAAATGCATGGTTCGCTAATCTCATGATGCAATCATAGTTGAATGAAATAAATCAGAATGATGAAAAAGGATCATCAACACCAAAGAGTGAAGTACAATCATCGCGAAATTAGCGTAATAACATCGTTTCTTTTGATTTGCAACCAACTCCAAATACCTAATCTACCCGTGATGGCGGTCGCACATTACATCTTCCATACATTTTGAGAATCAATGTATGATCATGATTATATTACATCCTACATGATCATATTTAAAGGTCCATTGTTTGTGCACATAAGCTTAGATTTTACAAGAAGTTTGAACTTCTCATTCTCCAGGGAATGAAATTTAGATTCAAAACCTCTTCAAGGAGCCACCCTTTCATCATCTTTAAAACTAAAACAAATCTTCTTCAACCTATGAAGCAAAATTTGCTTTTACTTGGAACTCTCTATTTTCGGGCCAAACTTTTGAAATGCTTGGCATTTTTTCATCCTAGGTTTACCTTGCACCAAACCCTAGTTTATTGCTCTTTTTCTATAAGTGATGGCATGTTGTTGTATTGTTTTCATTTATATAATTGTTTTCATTTGGACCATTGCTTCATGGAATTTTCCTTCCAATATTCCATAAAGCAACCAAGGTCGTCTCCCCAAAATCAAGATGGGATCAAACTGAATTTCCATGTCACTCTAAGATTTACAAAATATAGAATGCAAGTCCGGGATATAGTCATGAGCAACGGAGAAATTAGTTGCACATGAGAAAAAGTCATGTGTTGTTGTGCCATTAGGGTTGCCCCATAAGGCCAAAGTTTCATAGCTGTAACTTAGAAGGTTAACGGTTATAAGTTTTGCCTTTAGTTATGTTGGCGAATCTTTTTTAGCTTTCGTGCTTGTCATAGAAATGTTGGCAAGTCTTAATTCCAGGTATTTATCCATGACATTAGAGTGAAAAATCACCTTTCAAAACTTTTATATTGTTCCATTTTGATCAATTGCAACTTTCGTTAAGAGGCGGATCATGAGGCGGACATTATTTTTCATGCCACATTGGCGACATCCATGAGGACATATGACCTCATGGATGCTCTATATCTACATTTGGGCAATGGCCTTGTGATGATATCTTTGTGTTGCTTCTTTCTAATCGGGGGATGCATCTATCATATAGGGGTATCTCTTGTGCATGCTAGGGGTTGCGAAACCCCTTATATATGCCTTCAAAATGCTCAAAACCCGGTTCCGATTAGCATATTGTACCAAAGCCATCTAAAAAAACTCCATAGATAAGAGTATATGTATGGTTCATGCCCAAAATAAATCCTTAAGGTCACTCACTAAATTGTACTGACTAAAACTATGTGAACCCTCCTTTTTCCAATTGCCCTATTTTTAAACAAAAGGGGGCACCCTTATTCTTTTACGCTGATGATAATACACCACATTTTGCAACTCTCATATTAGGTTTGTACATCCGCGCTTAATAGTTAAATGATTCGGTCCGGTTAATAACTTGAACATATACAAATTCTATCCTCGCCGGATACAAAATTAATGATTCCCATTTATAACATGGATGAAAAGATAAATGTTGGGAAAAGGAAAAATCCTAAGTGCATTTTAAGATTTCTCTTTGACACCTTTTTAAAACTCATTTCAAGAGTACGAAATCTACATCAGCTCAAAAAATTTGTGGTTATCTAAGAAGTTTGCCAAGAAAAAAAAGATCCCCTTACATGATTTTTGAGTCCAAAACCAAAATGAATAAAACATATAGCCTATCATTTAATTTAGACTCCCCACTTATGGTAGATTATTGATGAGCCACTTTCTTTGGTGTAGCTATAAAAAGAAAAGAAATGCATCAACAAGCATGCATAAAATGTAGAGAACCAACTTGAATTGCCAAAGGACAAAATTCAATGCCCCAAAAAAATGGGTACCTTGCCATTTTAAGCAGCCTAAGGTAATTACAATTCCCATGTGCTCAAAATAAAATTTCATTTTTTACACATTCTCGTAATGTTGTTTATTATCTGAGATATTCAACAACTTGGATATGTGTATATTTACAAATCTTCAAATTAAGTTGCTCATGCAAAACTTCGCCCTTAATCCATGAAACATGGGTTGCCCACATGAATTTGGATATGGCTCATGTGCTCCGCTTCAAACAAAATCTTCCATAGCACCCAATTAATTCGGACAAAATTAGTGTATTGTTATTTGAGACCTCACTGGAAGTTCCCACCCAGTACCCACACATGCCAAATTGCAGAATTTCATAATCACTTTTGAAAGAGAAACCATCTATATATGCTGAGATTATTATCAATGCTTTTACATGGCCGCAATTTTAAGAATGATGGGAAAGATAACACATCTGCTACTGTGCCATCAGGCCTCTCTAAGTGTGGGCTTCCCTTGTCCATCTATCCTGACTCCAGCCTACTAATTGGAGCATTACATAGCAGATACTTGTAAACATTATGTATGTTAGTGTTAAACCATTTCGCAAAGATGCGATTGAAGATGAACTTTACAAGCGTGCTAACTATTACCCTTCAGTTGTGCATAGGGTTCAAATGGCATCTTTGTTAATAAGCCCTCACCTTCATCTAGCCACCTTACGCCAAGGTTCTCATCTAGCCACCGGCTTTAAATCCCGCGGTTCAATATCGTGTGTTTCCTATGATTTATTCTCATCGAATAGAATAATAGCATCCATCCTAAAAAGAGTTCACCAATTCTACAACCACAGAGCTGACATTGAAACGTAATTTTTGTCTATTGCATCTCCATCAATAAAACAAGAGCGTCATCACGAAAAGCCCCGCAAAGAATCATTGTCCATGAAACCGCATTGCAATTGCGATGCATGATAGCAAATATTATTCCCGTAGCTTCTAAGCTCTGGCCACTTGGCATGCATGCCAATGATACTGTGGCCATGATCACATGAGCTCCAACACCCATAGCAAACATGCATTAGTTCTTGTTTTCCTCTTGCACCTAAAATTTGCCTCAAGCAAAAGCAATTGCAAATGCCAGCATTGTAACAAAATCACGCTTCATATTTTTCATGCAATTGTAGTACATGTTGGCTCTGAAGCCATCCCACATCATAGCTCAATAATGGCCCCAATAATAAGTTTTGTTCAATCACATGCTACAACGGCCAATCATTTTGTTCACCGGTTTAAACATGAAAAGCAATGGGTTATACCTGCAGGTAACATCCTTTGCACCATTCCCAACAAAAGCTATAACATATGGGCAGAAGTCTCCCACAGCAACCCGCTCAACTTTATCCGGAGCATCGATGAGCCCATTTACAACATCCACATGTATCCACCGCCCCTCCGCACCCTCAAGCTACAAATATTTCAAGACACAGTAGCACATGGGACTTTTCTTCCTACCAAATGGTGTCACCTTCTACACTTTGTAGGTAGATTACTTTCTTTGGGCATTCAAAGCCAAACTCCAACTTCTAGAGGTTCGAGGAAGGTTCTATGACAGGATATTTGCACCATTCCCATGGCCAACTATAACTCAAATTCTCTATCTTCTTTTTCCTACTTGATTTTTTCTCTTTTAGGAGATTTAGGTGTATCCATGTCATTGTGAATGCCAGGCTCCTGGAACTTACATTTTCTTCGGATCCCGGGTATCTTTGTGGAAGCTTCTCTTTGCCTTTTCTTTGTGCAATAGATTCCTCATAGATGGGTTTCTTTTTCTTGACCTTGCCCAAAGATCCCTTCGTTTTGATAGATTTTTTGCTTTATCCATTATAAAGGTCTTGGAATTACTGTGATGCGTCCAAGAACATGTGCTAAAATTACAAACCTTACTAGTTTAGAAATAAATTAACATGCCATCAAGTTTTTTATCCTTGTGGGTCCCGAATCACGAAGCCTCTAGAGGCACCTACTTATAAAATTCCACTATGGACTTTTGACAGAGAATTACCTTGTTGTGCGACCCAAACCGAAAACAAGGCTATAGCTAATGTAGCAATCCCGAAGAATGGGGCATGCTTAAAAAATGTGATACGATAATCAACTAAATATGAAAGCTTTTCCAAGATTAGGGCTTAGACGTTATGTCAAACAACACAAACAAGGCAATTTCAATCTTACATTGCGTTATATAGCTTCAGAATAAAAGAAAGAAAGAAAAAGCAAACTTGAATGGGCTATGAGAATGGTGTAATTGTATAAGAAGGTCATGTATTTCTTTAGGCTGCCACACAAGTTGATTAAAGTTGTAATGGCTTCAAGGACATAGGGCATTGTCTTCAAGTGGAAAAAATTCCAAATTAAAGCTTCTTGCAAATTGCAATGGAACTTACCAAGACTTGTAAGTCTTGTGGCGAAACCACCGATCATAACTTGTAACTCTACACGGTTTTGCTAGCATCAAGTTTATTAGCAATGATCCGGCCTTCAAAAGATATACCTTCAATCAACAAGAATCTCATTGTCATATCAAGGCTCAAGTCAAATAGCGCCGTAATGCTTCTCCAAACAAAACAAGCCTATTTTAAACTCAACCCTCATAAATTGCATCTATCTTATTTCTTAGCTTCCTGATCCATTTATATTGCACCATTTGTCCCGGATAACAAGTGCTAGTAATACATACCCATATTATTATGATTTTCTTGATGATATGTATAGCTTCATTTAAGTAGTGTTAGGATTAACCTGAAGAAAACTGTGATGCATAAACTTCCGATAAGCAAATCCCAAAGCTTGCAAATTTGTAGGTGCATGCATTAAGAGACAGGAGATGATGCTAATGGTGGCACTGCCTATGTGGAGCTCGGAACCCCTCGCGGAACCATTGCGGCATAACACTCCATGTTGCCAGGGCTAGTGCAGCAAAGGTTGCGATTATGGCTCAAGTTAAAGCACTTCTAGAATCATAAGTGTAGAGTGATCAGCATTATAGACATGATGAAGTTTACGTCTAACCCATCCGCACCTAAAGAACAATCTATTTACCTTGAAAATGAATCGAGTGTTAGTAAGCAAAAGTAAGAATTTTAGCATATATTGCAAGAACTTTTATTGGATCAACAATAATGAAAGCCTAACCTTTATTGGATCGCAAAGATGTGTCGGAGTAAAAAAATGCAGAAACAAACCACTCCAAATCCCATGGTTAGTCATAATTATTAGAAACGGAGTATTATTGGGCATGGTTATCGTCTCTATAATGGAGAACCATGATGCGAGGTAATCAGATCAAGAGTCTTTACAAATCCTAAAGTTTGCAAATTTGTAGGTGCATGCCGCATTGAGAGAAGTAGGAGATGATGCCAATGAAAGCATCGGTGATATGTGAGCATGGACACCGCAACCATTATGGCGCAGCACCCATGCAAATGCCAGTGCAGCAAATGTTAAGCTGGCTAGGTTGGAATAGGAAGACCCAAATCCATTAAAGGCTGAAAAGGTACTTGAAACGTTATGTTGGTACTGGAAATAGTTGTTGGAGTTGAGGAAAGAACTCAGTAGTCATTGTTTCGTGAGGCATACATCCACCGATATTGACCTAAACGCTTACTTACAAGTAAGTCTCAAGTGATATGTTACTTTGCCTATGAACCAAAACTCTAACTTACTTCCATTGGAAGGAACTTCTCGAAAGTATGAGTTTCTCTTCTTGGTGCTCCCCTTTGCTGCTTAATACTCCTCGATGGAACAAACAAATTTGTGAGAGCAATCACAATGACCCACTCCTTGCTTTAAACAATGAAGACCCGATAAATATATGAGAACAGAAGAAAAAGCCTTCCCAGAAAAAATGCTTACTCCAAAGATGCTATAGTCATAAGGCCACATTGCAGTTTTCTTCCAAGAATGTCCTAGTTTCAACTCTTCCTCAAACTCACAAAATCGAATGCCATCCTCATCAGTCTTGTCTATAACTACCCTCCTATGCTTTTGTGCCCCTCCTAAACCCACACAATGGCAACCTCTCTTTAGGAACATCATGAAGCAAATACATCGAGAAGTTGAATATTGATTTGGCGCTTAAAGTAATAGCGCTATAGATCGTAGAAAGCATATGTAAAAATTAATATTTTACTTCACCAGATAAGCGCTGAGTCAAAATGTACAAGGTTCAAAAATTGCTATAAAATAGGTATCCTTGTTGTGCAGTCACAAAATCGCTTTGGGCTACCAAATGTGGTTAGGGGCTTTAAAATTTGTGATTGAAATCAAGGCATCGGAACTGATTATGGGCGAAATAATCCAAACATCGTGGAACTATACATATTTTGTACTTTCAAATTCCATACGTGGGGAGCAAAGGAGCTAGGGACCAGCGCATGTTTCTAAATTATAAACAATTGCATCTTGGGCCTCGCGTGTAATGTGTTCTCAAAGGTGAATAGAAAAAGCATTACTGTAAGTATATTATCCGCAGTAAAAAACAAAGGCGATAAGTAAGAACATGGTCATTCAATGATCCGCTGGAGGAAAAACATCTGTGGAAATCATATAGTACGAAAAGCAAGCAAAAAGTAATTTTGAATTATTATATGGCATAGGATTAAGATGTGTCGATAAATGCTCCATGAAACCATCTTGCAAAAACCAAAGTGGCATGTTCAATCTGAGGTTGTGATCTTGACAACAAGAGCTGCACCATTGAGTGCAACTCAACCACTTTTGTGCCCTACCTCTCAAAGATCTCTTGCAAATTTAAGATTCCATTATGTTTCATGAGAACTAAAGTTGGCGCCGCCGATTAAACAATCAGGTCTGCTCAAGAAAGCTTGGCATCTGATGTGATGTGGGATGTGATGTTCTCAGGCGTAATTTATTCATGAGAAAGAGAATGGAAAGTTATGCCGATTAAACAACCGCGGTCTCGCTCAAGAAAGCTATATGTCCTCTGTGATGTATGTTCGGTTTCAAGAAGACATACCAGTGGGGGAGCAAGCCAACATCACCATATAAACAATTGCATCTTAACCAAGAAATATACCTCAAGGGGAAATAGAAAGCACATTACCTGTAAGTATATTATCCGTAAAAAATAAAGGTAATAAGAATATGGCTATTCAACGATCTCGCAAACAACCTCTCGTTGAAAATCATATGTCGAAAAGCAAAAGTACCTGAATTAGTATATGGGTATAGGATTAAGATGTGCCGAGCAATGCCTAGAAACCATCTTTGCGTAAAAACCAAAAGGGACGCAGTAAAAACAAAGTGGGCCAAGAACATGGTCATTCAACGAACTGGCAGCAGGAAAAGCATCTCGTTGAAAATCATGGGCAAAGGATAGATCATTCAAATATAAAGAAGTCAATATCGCTTATATAGCTGTACTCTAGTGGAAAACCCGGAATTTAGAGAAGTTAAACCCGAAAACCTCAGAATCGTAGAGAGGCCTTTCACTGGAGCAGCTAAAGAATCAAGCTTAGCAGATGACAACCGAGGCGATTCATCACTTCCTTAAAGCCACCAATTTATTTTGTAAAACGATTTTGTAAAACTCAGACATCACATCCATGTTAGTTAAGCTTCAAGACCACTCCTAGCCCTTCTCCTCCTCCCAACTAGATCCAGTCCATGCAAAGTGCTCATGATACTGTGAAGACTCTAACGTATATGAGCCTTCTCAATTTTTGTGGCTCTATCCCAATTACCATCCTTCATCACAAACAAATAGTCCCATCCAAGATCCACAAAGCAAGAAAGACCCAATTACAGGAGCGCAGCAAATGCTATTAATGTAAGATTCGTGTTTTGAAAGACCTCAAATGAGAGGCCACCTACCTCAAATTCAGAGGTTCTGCAAGGTAGTATTGTGACCATATCCTCGTGGCCTGCTTCAATGCTAATTGCGGGCGTTGTTGGATTCTCCTACCGGCCATAGTTCTTTTTTCCTTTCTCTTCCCTATGGAATTCACAGATGCAGGCAAAAGAGCTAAATAATCTATCTCTATCTAATATCATTCAGAGGAAGAGAATCTAATATCATCTCGAGAGGAAGAGAGTCAATGTTAGGAATGCGTAGTCTAGCGGCCTTCGCTCGCAACTTCTCGAACGCTTATACAACAAGAGCTCTAAAATCGACAAGAGCTCAAAAATCAACGTGAGATCGCGCGACGGGGATTATCCTGAAAAGTCCTAGATGCATTGTAGATAACTTAGGCATATCTTCAAATCTCCACGAGAAATATTGGTTCCTTTGAGAACTCACTTTCCCCGGATGCTACTATCTATAAATCCATGGCAACTAAGGTTTTTAAAAGTCAGCTCGGTGACCGAATCTCTTTTTTCAGATGCAAAAAGAAGAGGATGAAATATTCATTTTTAAGGCAAAAATGCATAGAAGAGACCCATTTTAGGTCAAATTCAAGCGAAACAAAAAAGAATGTAAAGTACCAATATCATAATCAGATTGGCGAAGAGGAACATGGATCGGGTTGAATACGTATTCTACTGCATCGATGCATCTCTTACATCCAATATTGTATAGCTTTTCTCTCTGTTATAAGCTTTGAGCGCCCTTACAAATGTAATCTAAAGAATTAGGGCTTTTTCACCTTTCTTCACAGGAGGCTGTGGCTGATTTAAATGCAACCAGTTGAATGATTGTTGCTATCAATATCCATGTTGTTGATAATCTTCTCAAAATCCTTGCCATCACGCAAGAGGCAAGAGAAGTCCTGAAAAGAATACCTTTTGGACTCAAATTTAATACAGCTAGAAGCCTCTCACGATTGCACGATAAACTTTCTTTTACTCAAGTATTCTTGGTTGTGGGAATTTCGACCATGCCACGCTTCTCAATTGATGTTGAAATGTTGCAGTGGCTTTGGCAAAAGAATGTCTCCAAACATATTTCAAGCACTTCCATTGCCTACACCTGGAGAAAAAAGCAGCATATGAATCACACCTGGGCAGGAATTGAATTTAGGTAAATAAAAACGGTAACCATTTTGACTGATTGTGTGAAAACCGCCACTGCTCGCATTTTTGCAAGCAATGGATTAACAAGGCAATGATCTCTGAATTGAGATCCCAATGCAGAAAAAATGTAGCATGAAGGAGCACCGTGACCAAAATGACCATGTCAATTTATAGAATAGATAATAAATACAAAATGATTGCTTACACGCTAATCCCAATAAGTCAAGCGGAAGGGGAGGAAAGCTTACAAAATAAGGCCTTCCATCAGTAATAATAACCCTTACCTGCGCCCCGGCTCTTTAATCCAGGCTCTCGGTGGAACATGGCATTAGAGCAAGATCCAAGGTCGGGGCTCTCAAAAAGGTGGCATTAGAGCGCATCCAAGGCCGGAATGCCCAAGTCAAAGACGGGCATGAAAACTTAAATCTAAGGGATGAAAATAATTTAAAAACAATGAAAGGTCAAGATGAAAAGATGACTATCATAAAACACCTTTTATTATTATATCTCTAATATATAGAATTGTAATGAGGTCAATAAGGGGCAGTGTCCATGTGATTGCTTAATGTTTTTCTTATGCTTAGGATTAACACGTAAACACCCCAAATAATTTGAAGTATGAGGTCGCTCTAGCTACCCTGAATGCGAGAGTCTTCGATTTAGGGTTGAATTATCCGGATTCGGCCTTCGTTGTGTTAGTAGTAAGAGAGCAAAGAGTTTAGACTTGAGAAAGTTGGAGCGCCAAAGATCGGAGAAACGAAAGTCCGATCAGGTATTTTTGGTGGGTTAACCGCCAGCACAACCGCTTCTTTTGCAGATGCGAATAATCTAGTAGAACAGGAGTGCTTAATTAAATGTATTATGTTTTAACCGTAGCCTGCAGAACGCTTTATTTAAATCTTCTTACTTAAATCTCAAATGCATCTGCCATGAAACTAGTTCTAGCCGACGAAAATAATGTTATATGAGTATAAATCTATAGCATGCCAAACCAAATAATGAATTGGAGATGTGGTTATGAACCTTCACAAGAAAAGTACAGTACAAAGTACAAAAGAACTTTCATTAAACTGCGGCAAGATTTCCAAAACTAATGGCAACCCGACTAACTCGTGAGACAACCTTATTGATGTTTAGAGAAACCAAACGATCCATGACATAATGCTTGTTATATAGTTGTAAGACCATTGCATACATCCTTAATTGCATGAAGATGAGTCTTAATGCCTTGCAATAGAAGAGTCCAATCTCGGCAAAGACTAGCACTTTATGGTCCACCTTGCCTAGGGTGCATTATTTCCGTCCAAAAATATCTAGTAATTCCCTACAAATCATGCACATAGAACATCATACAAAATTCCATGTGGACTTCCTTCGCTCCTGTACTAAATTTACATTTCTGCCCAAAAATATCTAGTAATTACCTACAAATCATGCACATAGAACTTTTCGATAAGATTAAGCTTACATCATACACAATTTATTGTAAGACTCTCTGTGCACAAGTCCTTTATGGATATGAAACTCCTGCAGCCCACACCAAAGAAGAAAAGATTAGTCAAGCCACCTCTTTCATTTTATTTTTTCCCACGACCGCAAGATGCGGATTTGATGAGATCAAGCAGTTACAATATGCAAAAAGATAGATAATGGCAAGATTCTCAAGACCGCTTATACCAGCAGGATTGCATATGGAGACGTGAATCTCAATAGAAAAGGAAGAAATGTTGCAGCTTGTAAATTCAATAATAATTCCTAGAAACAAACAAATTCCCAATCGGGTAGAAACACAGAGGATGTCCATCGCCACACATGCCCTACAACCTTGTCAACCTTGTAGAATATAGCACCCTTGTAAGGAACGAGATTATCATTCTAAATATATTTGAAAAGTACAAAAGCACTTTTTAGTTATTGTTATCATGGTCCTCTGCTCTTCAACATGACATTCGTGATATGCATTATATGTAACCTATCTTGCCTTCTAAGAAATGACATATAGCAAGAATTTCAAGATAGACGTCTAGTTAGTATTAAACGAAATGATATTTGCAATGCATCAACAAACTGACCAAGGAGAGGGCTCTGAAGTAGCTAGATTTCTCGGTCAACCTGGATAATGAGCTGTTAAAATTCAACGTAAAGACAGCAACAAACGCCAGAAAAGGATGTAAACTTACATCTTTCTTTGAATTTGAATCCTCACCGTGATTTATTTCAGGCAAAGACAATAAATCAGATGTTCCCAGTCCCTGAGCTGCTTGGCCTCGGCATCTATGGTATGTTATTGAAAAAAGGCTTCCTATGAATCCTGTGGCCAGGCAAAATACATGAACTCGACCCATTTTTGAAGTTTTTCTGTTTGCAAGACTCGCTCCAGTTTTAGGGAACCTAAAGTAATGGGCAGTCAGAGAAGATCAGTAATGTAAAAATCGGAGAAGGAAATGGGCTTAGATGCTGCTGCCAGAAGGGATATGACAACCGATTATCCGGTTTCCAAAACGGCTACTTAACAATAGCGGCGACCGCCAGTTTACACCCGATAGCAAGTTTGGAGCAGTCATTGGGATATTCCTGGCATATACTGACATATACCTGGAATATGCCATAAACCCATACGGAGGAGGGCTTGCCCTCTAGGGACAACCCAAAAATGATGAGCCAATTGAAACAAGGTGCTGCGCACGGAGGGTTGCCCTCTATGGCCGGAGAGTGAAGTGGCTTAAGTTGTAGTTCTAGACAATAGAGTGTTTGAATCGAAATTGCTATTTTAAAACATTGACATTTTGTGAAGGTGATGGTAATGCGATTTGCATTACTAAGTTCTGCTTAGGTGTTAATGTGTTGTTGGAGTAGGATGCAGTTGGATATATGGACTTTGGGGTTTGAGTGCAAGGTATTGGTGTTTGGTGCTTGGTATGGAACTAGGATGGCAGAAGCATAAGGAGAAGTGTAATAAAGGAGAGAATGGATGTACATGTTTTGTGAAGTTGCTTAAATCAGAAGTTGAAAGTTATGTTCATTTTATTCAAATTGGTACTTTTAGACAATAGAGTACTTGAAACCATGAGTTTATTAATAGGATGATTTACATTGGAGTACTTGATAGTTGATAACATACGAAACAATTTATGAAGAATCAAAATAGAGGAACAAGAGACTGGGGGTGGATGTGTGCAAAAGATGTTAAGAATTATGAATTGTTTTGCATGTGAATTTTGTTTAGGGCCATGAAGGAAGAATTCAATACTTTAAATTGAAGAAGGTTGTTAAGAATTTAATAGCATGGAATACGGAAGTTGCAAGCAAAAGTAAAGTCGTTTAAAAATATGAAGGGATGTCTTTTGTTGTTTTATAGTTATGCATCATGTTTTGAGCCTAGATCCCGTCAAGGCAATGATTTGGAGTATGTGGTTGAGCTCAAATGTGCATTTACTCCGCTCTTCAAGATGCTTTGGGAATGATCAAGGATCCGCCATTGTAGCTACGCGCCCGCCTAATGGGTAATCGAGAAATTTATCAAGCAATGCTCCTACCATTGTGACATGTAGCGGTTGGATCCAAAGGTCGATGCCGCCAAACATTGTTAACTCTTCGTCATGTCGTTGTTGCTCCATGTGTCGCAGACTATCCGCACTACCTTGTTGCAAGCATTGCACATCTTGACAACCTTGTTTTCGCTAGTTATATTCAAGCTTAATGTGCCCGAGATCCGCACTGCAAGGATGTTTGATTAGTCAGATGAAAGAAGGTAAAAAGCTAAGACAATTTTGGCTTAGTTTTAGTAGTAGAAGATATACATTGGTATTTTGTAGAACGTAGTCGCTAAGACTTCATTTGTGAGTGTTGATACTACGCCATCGCCTGGAAACCATAATTCATCCGAAACCAACTTGACACCGGGTCCTTGACAATCTTGAATGCCATTGTAGCTTCTGTAGATGTTGTTAGTCCGCCACGGAACGCATTACTTGCCTTTAGGGTCTTGAATAAGATAATGGGTTTACGCCCTAGAAGAAACAAGTGTTTGAGCTTGTCAAACACATGTGCCTGCTTAGGCCGTAACTTTAATTCGCGACATCCTTTTTGTCGCATCCATCTCGGATTAGCAAACAAGGGTACATCGTGATGTTCTTTTGACCCCTACAATAGCAACCAGCAGTGTTGACGGTATGGGTTGGTCATGGGTCGGTTTAACAAGGATCAGATGTTTGCCACCGTCTCAGGGGCAATAAGGAGAGTAGCACCCGTGCCCTTCAATGGGTGTCACTTCTGTTCCTTTGAATCTTTATGGTGTTCACACAATCTCCGTACTCGTACAATGGGTTTCTCTTTCTTACACCGAAATTACGTATGGAGACCCAAAAACCTGGTCTCAACACGGTTTGTAAGTCCACGCCGTGTTCGCCGCCGCCAGCTATCGCGGATTGTGTGCATTGCTTGCTCGCCCATTTACATCCACATTTAACGCCTTTATAACCGCTGGATGTTGGTCGTAGCAAGTTTTCGTATTGGATTAGAACGAGGACATGTATCTCGTTTCCAGGAGCAGCGAACAAATAAGTTGATTTTTGGATCGTTTTTGTTGACTTTGTATTGGGCATGTGCATAGATTCCCCGCTTGCTATGCGTTTGGTGCCACTAGATGATGCCATCTGCAGTGTGAGGCTGGTTAATGGGATGCGAAAGGAATGAGGACAAGCAATGGAGGTTAACGACAACAAGCAATGGGGTTTTAGTTGTTGATGGTTGGAAGGCTTGCTCCTCCACCATTTTTATAGAGTTATTATATGTCATGGTTGGGAACAAAAGGCAAAGGAAAAGGAAAAGACAAAGGCAAAGGCAGGCCAAAGAAGGTTGAAGTCGCAGAGGGTTGTATAAATACAACCTGAAATTCAATTGGCGATATCTCTGCAATTACAGGTCCGATTTAGGTGAAACTTACTTCATTAGAATCGTATTCGAGTCTAGTTTCCGAATTAGGGCTGCACTTCCCGTAACTCCTCCGAATAAGAGAGTTATGATTGGAAGAGTGATAGGGGTCAAGAAAGACTGCTCTACTCATTCCGTCTTCAAATTGATTCCTAGAAAGCTATTACTTTTTTCTAGGGCTTCTGCTGTTGTTGTTTAATATCCTGTTAGTATCCTAGGACCTGGTTTTTGGTGTATCATATTGAGGATTGCTAGGTCGATAAAGGAGGTACAAGAGGTAATTGATTGTCAGATAAGTCTTATTGTCTTTATATTTCAGCCTGATATTGGTAGGTGAATAGTTTGGTTGGGTGTAGAGCTTTGGGTAAAGGCTTGGTTTTGAGAATGTTTAATGTTTTAGTGTTGGTTTACTAGATGTTTGATTCTTTGATTATTGGCTAACCTAAGGTTCATAATAAGTGGCGTAAATCCTCATGCACAAAATGAAAACTGGTAGGCTAGAAGATCTTTTACCTTTGATACATTCAACCTGATTTTGTGTAGAGACAATAAACTGAGAAGCTTTAAGAAATCCCTTGATTTTGTACATAATTCATGTTCTTAAGCTGGTCCCTAAACTTTTTTGTAGCTTGATATTGGATGAGAGAGTTGCAAAACATGGTGCCAATTTTTTTTTTTTTCTAAATTGTGTATGTATCAAGTCGTTCGTATATGTTGGACTTTTGCAGCCGGTATGGCAGATGGGTCATTGTATTGCAGTATAGGATTGTAGTGTAGTTAGCTGTACTGTTATATGGCACTTTTTACCTTTTTCGTTTTTGTCTTGTCAATAAAGTCAATTTGCCGTTTTTTTGTGCATTCTAAATAAATCTTAGCATGTAATTAAATCCTAGAATATTTGTTTTTAATTAAATTTAGTACCGCATGTATCAATTTCTACCTTGATGTAATATCGTGGTTTTACAGGGATTGTCGACAATGGTGTATGAGCGCTGGCAAAAGGAGGATGATCCGTTACTGCTGCAATTTTGAGACATGGAGGAAAACAAGATGTTATCAGCGCAAAGAAGAGCAGTTGCATTCTTGGAAGAATATAGACATGTTCAAGTCTGCCCGCACACAGTAATAAAGCATGCAAAAAGATTGATGACTTCAAAACAAAGTCAGCTGGCCCTTGGGCTAGACGTGCATACCAACCCATCAACAGTAGTGAGTAGCATGTTGTCTACCATACAGGAGGAAGCAGAAACAGAGCCGCATATAAGGGTAGATGCAGCCACTTCATCTGGTGTAGGTGACATAGTAGCAGACCCAGAAATCACAATCGAACTACACCGCACGTGAACGCACAAGAGTACACGACCAGACGCGCAACCGGCATGCGACGCATGTTCGCTAATGGAAGTTCTGCGAATCGCAGCCATTGGCGCAATACGGAAGTGATGAGCGTGTCGGGCCGCAAGCGCCATCACGAAAGCCGCCACCGACAAATGAGCAGGATACGTTGCTGGCAATGTTTATTGAACGTCAGGGCACTGATGTTCAGTCCGCTGAAAAATACGCCCGTCTATTTATGAATGAGAATGCAAATATTGATATGTCCTATTCAAACGTACGCAAGAGAGTGAATAGCATACTCGATATGAGGCGAGCTTTAGAGCAGGAAGATAGCAATGTACAGCAGATTGAGAAAGCACTAAAAGCGATGAAGAGAATGGTCTAGCAAGTACATCGGGAGATGACAAAAACGAAAATGATTAACTAGATGATGATGCAGATAGTGTAAAGATGCACGCAGAGGAGTGCTTTAAAAAGTACAGTGCAGACATACCCATATTTCCATGTGCCAAGTGTAACATGCTTTGGTTCTCTCGCCAAATGACGTGCTCGACAACACATTGGAAGAATAGGCACAACTTGGTCAACGGTATCGGGCCATCTCAGAGGGAACAATGTATGTAAGCGATGCCAAAGAAGCTCAAGGTTTGAGAGTCCCAAGCGCATAGGAATGAATGCGCACGTAATCCGTGAAGGTCGCTATAGACTTGAAGAGAGATTGGTATCGGTGAGGATACCCTTTGCGAGAATAGCGTTATCAGACCACAACTGAAAAGGAGAATGGCAGACACATGCCCATACATGGAAAGGACCAGTGAATCCAACTCTCATGATGCAAGCCATGCACTACCTTCATAAGCAACCCCTGTATGTGGAAGCAGGCATCAAGATGAACGAAGAATGGGCTACACGCTTAATGATCAATGCATACCCTCGAAATGGATGGTGCGTGGCCTAATAGGGAATGATTATGATCCAAATGCGATGTGGAAATCGACTCCACCGTGGAATATGCAAACCGAGATCATCCGGGTAATTTCGACGACAACATTCTCGTCATTGCACCAAAGGAGGGTTCACACCCGATGGGGTTTTATGTCATCCTGAATTGCGAGGAGATGTGCTTTCCCCGCCTATTTGGGGGTATACAACGGATGCAAGAATCATCGACTTCACATACAAAGAGATATGCTGGGAATTGCAAAATGTAGATCGGAGGTTTGCAAAGGACCAAATGAACATGTTTCTAAAGTTTGTAAAAGATGAGATCCACTTAGTGCGTAGCTCTGCAAATTTTCGAATAAGACGAGGGAAGCATAATGACTTGAACCTATTCGCATCAATCATGTGACAAAAACCAGACCGAGCCTCGCGGCAAAGATAACACCGCTATCATGACTTGAAATCGCTGCATGCATCACCCGACAAGCTAGATGCGCTTAAGAAGGATGCACTTGCCATGATCGTGCAGTTTGGGCCGCGGCCCATTTTTGGCGTAACCTTTAGCATGGCAGAGTCCAATTGGCCAGACCTGCTTGATGCACTTAAGCACCTTAACCCTGATACAATGGCCAGAGCAAATTCAGAAGGTTGGAATGACAAGAAAGTTGCACTAGAACTCACGAGAGCAGACCCAGTGACGTGCACGAGGTACTATGTGAACAGGGTGATGTGGCTGAAGAAGGTACTGCAAAAGCCGAATGATATGATTGGCAAGGTTACTGATTTCGTATGTATCACCCAGTTCCAGCATAGAGGAAGCCCACATGACCACATGCTGCTATGGATTGAAGGTGCCCCACAATATCCAAATGCAATGTATGATGACATCATATCTTTCATTGACGAGCCCATTACAACGGACATCGAGTTGCTTTTTTAAGAATCAAGGCCCAATGCAGATATAACGTGCACACCCAAGACATGCAAAAAAGAAGCTGGGCATTGATCGAAGTTCCATGTGCCGTGACTTTCCGTTAGAAGCACATGTATCTTAGAACCGGAAGAGCACTCCCCCATGTAAGATATTACAAGTATGCAAACAAGTATCTATTTTTATTCTGGCCAGCACAATTGTCAAGTTGTAAGAGTAGCTTCTTGGGTAGTCGATGCCCCGATATTGGGTTCACATGAATTGAAGGTGCTGGCCCATTCATCCTTCCTATGGTCAAATCCTCTAGTTTCATGGGACCAGTGTCATGCAATGTCTTGAAGAGATATTGCAAGGACTTACAAGACTGAATATCTCCATTAAAACCATGTTCCAAATCGCGCAATGCTTTTGCAATGCTACCAACATGGAAGTTTGGACCATCACCCCATAATTCTAATGTAAAACTAGTAATGATGCCCACTGTTGTTGGGCATAAGTTGGAAGTATGCAAATCTTTTGACCGCAATAGGAAGTGCGTGCAATAATGATCCAATTTTTGTAACCTATTATTATGACAAAAATATCTAAAGATTTAACGTCTAAAAGCTTCTTCATGTTAGATAGTGCTGCATTGGCATCTCTGAGAGCGTTGAATAGAACAACATGGTGCTTGTTCATAGGAAACCTGAGTGAGAGTAGAATATTCATCTGAGAAGGTTTTGAGGTGAGGCTATACTCTTTGTGAGGCCGGACATAAGTTGAGACATTGTAAATGATGAACTGGAATTATCATCCTCAGTATAGATAAAGACCATAGCTACATGCTCAAAATGTTGTGGTAAAACACTAATGTCAAAATATTAATTTAAAATTTAGTATATGAATATTATCCTATTGTACATTAACAATGTCAACGTCCTAGTGATGCTACTATTATAGTATCACTTTAGCAAAGCATAACGTCGCCTTACATTTGAATATTATGGTCCTAACTTTTCTAGCCTTACATTTGGATATTATGGTCCAAATTGTTATGGCCCCTTTGCTTACTTAGGCAAAGTTGAAATCATGTTATGATAGAACCAAACTGCCTTACAATAATTACGGTCCAATCTTGAATTGCCTTAATGGTCCAATCTTGATTTGCCTTGTTTACCTAGGCAAAGTTTACCAAGTCATTGTTGACACTCGACAATATCATGCATTTGAATTGAATAGCAGATTCTACGCAATTTGTTGTCTATATAAGCAGATCTAGCATTGAATTAAACACTATTCTAAGTCCCCCAAACCATTGGATAAAGCAGACCACTTTGTTTGATGTGGCAATGTCATTATTTACTGTGTGAACATAATACAATGGCAGAACAGGCAATCAATGCCCAAGATAATAAAAGTTGGTTCATTTTGATGTTTTCGCGGTACTAAAAGTTTGCTTCTCTACCTTGTCCAATCCTGCTATCATAGCACTCCATGATATGACATTATGGGCAGGTATCAAATTGAAAAAATGGCAAGCATGTTGTATGTCCCCATCTGCAATAAATATGTATTGTACATACTGCAATCACTACACCCCATAACACGGCAATGTGCTCTGATGAACAAGGACTGATTCTCCTCCATCAATCAGTGCTTGGTTCATGTACAACAAATGGTGAAACATTCTGCCATAACTTTGCAGAACTTAAATGGCTGATCTCAATGCATTCAGCATTTTACTATTCCAATGTCAGTATCCCATGTGAATCTATTATGAACTCTAAATCCGACTGTGGCGTCATAGCATTCATGTTCGTCAAAAAAGAAATGGCCTATGGCTCTTATCTGTTATGAACAATCTTGTGCCAATTCAGTTAGTTACCTATTAAAATGCTTGGTTCAGATACAACAAACGGTAAAACATTCTGCTATATAACCATGCAAATCGATAGTCGTTCTCGATGAATTCAAATATCTTTCTAAACGTCAGAGCACCATGTAAGTCAATTATGAACTCTTAAAATCTGACCATGGTGTTACAATATATTCACTTAAAGAATTCCAATGCCAATCACAATCATCTCCAAAACAAAATGGTTACAAAAGAAATTTGTGGGCCTCACCTCCTTGTAAAGAGAACCATGTGCTAACATCTCTGCGATGCAAAACCAGAGGTAGATCTGAGTGGTGCCTAGGTTATAAAGTCCCAATATTTCACATGCAACCTTTAAGGAAAAATTCTAAGATTGTCAATACACCATGAAGCCATAATACATACATCAACTGTTACATTTGAGTCCATCCTTGACTGAGGAAAAAAAGATCCACAGAAGTTTTATGTGATCGCCTTAGTTCTGCATTAATAGCAAGTAAGAAATGTACTCAAATACTGACAAAAATGGAATCAGGTAAAACAATGGATTTAAACTTACTTTTTCTAAGAAGAAATTTGAATGCAATCCTCAAGAAACCTCTCATACTTTTCGTAATGTTAAATATGCATCCAAGCATCTTTTTACATCGCCTAGATGCATGCATCTTGCCTCACAAATCTTGGCGCCATAATCAGCGTAAACAACTGAATGAAGTGTAGTTGGACCCCCAATAAAGTTTAACATGCTAATCTTTGCCCCACAAAGTTGAAGCATCTTCCAACCACGCTCGTAAGGTGTTGGCTCATCACAGACTTATATTCGGGAAGGTGCCGCTCATCACATTCTATATCCGAGACTAATCCAAAGACATCACCATGAATGGCATCGCTTTCTCAAATGTGTGCTTTAGATCAGCTCAAATGTGTTTTCAAATTGCCTAAAACAAAGCTCATTTTATAAAACCAGCTTGGTTAAACGGGGTACATCCAACTATCCCTGTTTTATAAAAAACTTGGCAACTATAGGGGACTGGAATACCATTTTGCAGAGCTCCATTCAATGCAGAGAGTCTAACCTGCTTGGATAAACAAAGTAATAGCGCCACATATATCTAGAAGCTTCCAATCATAAAAATCCTGCCTTGTAAAGATAAGCCATCTCAGAACTCCTTTAGGAAATCGTCCCTAAATCCATCACTTAATCAATTTCCTACCTCCGACTTGCTACAATGTGCTCGATCACCCAACCTCTTCATGCTTAACCTCCGCCGATAAGGGATTAGGGAAACTCCGACCGATCTAAATATATCGTGAGATAAGGGATTAGAAAAACCACGATATGAAAAAAAGATTTTTAGGGTTCAAAATCACATAAACCATGCGATCTAAGCCATGAATAATCTCAGCCGTCGGATTTAGGGCGTGGTACATTACTTGCACTAAAACATTATAATATAAGATGACCGTGGTGCATTGCTCCCTGGCCATGAGTTATGAATCCAGCTAGTGATATTTGCAATGGGAATTTGCAACAGACTTTGGTATAGCCCTAAACTGGGGAAAACAGGTTTTTTGCTGATCCATCTCGTCATAAATGACGATAGAAAATTCTCTGGTTCCATTGTAGACAAGCATCTCCACATCCATTATGTTGATCAATATGACATTTGCTCCATCGCGTGAAATCTCATTTCCTTCCGAACCGCTGATCTTTCCACCTCAAGCTTCGACTTCTCGAGCTTATCTAACAAATCCACGCATATATTGCACTTTGAGTTGTTATATTGCATTATTTTGACATCTGAAAAATGCTTAATCCAGAGCTTGCTGAAGGCTGGTTGTGAAATCTTGTCCACACCCATTTCCTCTAGAAGATTGTTGATCATTTGTAAAATCACTTTTTGTGTGAAATATACAGGCAACATTCGAACTACTTTCCCGCATTCCTCTTCATCAACCGCGACTTTTTGTGAGGCATACTCTGATAGTTAACAAACTTCTCGAATAAACTCTGAGCTGCAAGCACCCTGGGGGATGTCCTCGCCTTTCCCCGATTACCATGCCAACCTATTTGAGCCCCCATCTTTTGGTCCCGCCTTAATCTCCACTATGTAGAGGCTGAAATACCTAGTATGGTTGTCATGCACTGCTGCATATCCATTTCCCACCAATAGGAAATCCCCGCTCCCTCGACATCGTGACGCCCAAATGCATGTTCTATGATATTGTAAATATAAGTTTTTCTAGGCCATGAGTTTTCTCCTTGTAGATTGGCTCCGGCTTCCACAAGTTCTTTTTCATCGACTCTACCAAAGCAGCTTGTTGGGGCAGCCACCACCCTCTTTCAACCCTCTCGATGGTTTGCATCTCTTCATTGCAGCTTGTTAGTATCTTTCATACCGTGACCTTTTTCCTTCCTCTTCTTCCTCTTCAAGAAGTTGTAGGCTCTTCTTTTCCGTATGTCAACATCATTCTCTTGAACAATCTAAGCACTTTTTGTCATCCCAATGCCGGGTGTAGCATGATATGGTTGGAGTCCATGATATGACATCCATTAGAAATAAGCAATCAAAAGTTTTGTGTGCATGTGCTATGTTCCCATTCAAGTATGCTCCTACTAGCATCTTTGATTCAATCCTAATAAAACAAAAAATAGGAATGGATACATAAAACAGCCTTCCACGCATTATATATTGATGGCATTAAAAGCATTTGATCTATCTAAAATCTGCTATGTTGAAGTTTTTTGTCGCAATTGAGTCATCTACAAAAACATTAAGGGTCCGGGCTCAAGAACTACATTCATGTTAAGTCATCAAATTATTTGTATTTGGCACGGAACTATTCACCCATATAGACACTTACTTTAATGCAAACTGTCCTCACCTCTTGTTCTCGTTTCCACATACAAAGAAAATGTGATAACTGCTCGCCATATGACGAGGTAAATCATGGCATTTAGAGGACCTTGCTCGCTTAAATTCACGGCTTTATTATGGCAATGCCTACAACTGAAGATGCTATTGAAGCATGGTGGGCTAATCAAGCAATAACGGATGGAGAAAATCAAGCTCGTTTTCAGATCTCTGCTTTGGACCTTGTAAACTGGACTGAACCTTCAAAGCATTCGCATTAGGCAAATAAAACGCAACCACATATTCATCAGCAGAGAGAGGTGGGCCCGATAGCATAATTCATGGAATTGTTGAACTGCATAGAACATTTGATGTAAACCTTCTGGGTTGTTGCATTAGAGAATCTTCTGGGTTGCATCTGAACATGCTATCTTTAGGTTCATTAACTTGTGTATATGAAATGACAGTTCTAAGTTTCAAGTGTTCTCCCTGTAGAAAATTTGAACACTTTTAGAAATAGAGAGGTAAAATGCACGAAGATCAGGTTGTGTCATCTTCTTTAAATTGGTGCAGGAAGCATGGAGAGCGCAACCGAGCATGGCATGGGCTATCACGCCATGGAAATTGCATTTTTAATGCGCAGTTTAAGTTTAGACTACAATACATTAGTTAGACTATTTAATTGTATTTAATTTATTCCTTCTAAATCTAGTTAAACTCTGTTCTTAGATGCTATGGAATTCATAATGAGCATGCCAACGATTATGTCTCAAACTTGAGAAAAATTCACCGCTAGCAGCTTGCCACTTTAATCCAGCTAAGACATCTCTCCCACTAGCTTTTTATGCAGTTTTATTTACCCTTGCACACAAGTTGGGTTTTAAATTTCTGCCATGCATTTTAAAAATGTAACATGCAAAGAAGTTGTGCTACGTTAGACATATGTAATTCATTTCTCCCAAGTATCTAAGTATTGGGCCCCACTTCAGGTAGTGTTTTGCTTGAACTCGGGAATAATAATAGTCATTCCTATTGATCATTGACAATTAGCAGAGACTCTATTTAGCATTTTCTTGTAAATGAGATATCTATGACGCCACCATCAATTATGTCAATGAACCTTCATGAATTAGCATGCCAATGGTTATCCCTCATATTTGAGCTAAACTATTAGCGATTGATATTCTAGCTCACTCATGCTATGTTGTGACATGGTGTTTTAGGTCTTCTTTGCAGGTGCAAGGCCTTGAAGCTAGAATTCGTTAGAGATTACAATAGAAGATTATTTTTGACCTTCAGATGGATATATTGGCAACATTTGCATGTACTTTGCATTATGACAAAGATTCATATGGTGGCCACATAGTGAGCAGCATCAACTGTGTCAATGAAATTGCACTTAGGATGGTGTTTTGGATACCATGGTATCTTTAAAGGTTTTTCCTATTTGATTCTTGGCAATGTATTAGAGACTTTGTTTGCTTGGTGGTATAGAGCAATATAATGTCATCTCATGCATCTATACGAATTGTAGAGATTCTTGAGAATTTAAACATGTACAATATAGTTACACTTGACAATAACATCTACATGTTAATCTATTCCTCGACGGCTCCCTGTTTCGACAAGCTTCCTTATTCCTTGACTTTGTTCTTTTTTAATCAAATGTATAAATTGACCGTTGTACTTGCTCAAATGTTTTAATGGTCTTTTCATTGCCTTTGTTTTTCATGAATTACCTATGTATAAACAACTTCTCTACTTGCTTATGTTGGATACTCTCCGGCCAAATGTGTTAACTATGTAGGCTATAAATGGGCCTGCTATAAGGTGACAACTAGAATTAAGGCCTTTAATACAAGTTGGGACTTTAATTTAATGGCCAGATTTTGTTGTGAACATCGAATGTGTCCAATACATTGTTGCATCTAGAAGTTATAAGCTATTGACCTTCATCATGCTTTATTTGGCTTATGCTTGTGTCCATCTCTCAGAACTCCTTAAGATGGATGTTTAAAAGTCGAGCAATAAAGTCGGCTGCATTTAAAGAGAAAGCAATAATAATAGATGTATGCATCAATGGGTCTTCCTGTTGGCAACCCATTGATGCGTTAGCATCTTGTTATTTTTTACGTGATACTGCACCATCCATATCACAATCTCTATCTTTATTGTTTTTTATTTTACCACATTCTCTAGCTTTATTGTTTTTTATTTTGGTTTGCCCGACCTCCAAATATGGGTTGATTGTGAATATATTCAGAGATTATTCTAAAAGCTGTGGCCCGTGATCGTAGAAAACCTTCAAGAGGTTACTGATACCGCGACTCAAATATGTCTTCTAGGGCAAGATTGAATTGTCTCATAGGATTGTAGCCTATCAAAGATACTTTATTAATGCTAAGGTTTTTTCCTCAAAAACCCCTTCAGTGTGGGTTTTTAATCCTAACAAGAATACGCTGCGGTCGCTTCTCCGCTTTGGGTCCCATAGGCCAATTGGTCATGGTGGATTTATAAAAATATATTTTATTCTATTCTATATCTAAATACACAGCCACACATCGCCATAAAGCAAAACCCTGAAGTCTCTTGCAAATGAGCGAGGAAGAAATCGAACTAAGGTCGTTGGAAATAAGAGAGCTTATTTTCCAAAGATCTTTTAATTTTCTTAGTTTTAGATAATGGTCTCAATTAACTTTTGCTAATGTGGCATGCAATGTGAATGGGATGGAATTGCAGGATTCGTTGTAGATTTAGGTAAGCCTGCTAATCCAAAAAATTTTGTTCCAGTCCATCGTCCGATTTGACTAAAAGCTCAATTTTTTGCATCGGCAAATTCATCCGAAAGTGCTTATCTTCCACAAACAACGAGGACCCTTTTCCATCGTGATCTATTTTTTGGGTTGCCCCTAGGGGCAAAACCTTGTTTATTTTTGCATATCCTAGGTATATGCTAGAATATCCCTAGGATATGCCGGGTGACCGCCCAAACCTCCTATTTCCCCTCAGAAACCGGTGGTCACCGCTAAAGAACTCGACGCCTCATTTCTTAAAGCCAACCGTAATCGGCAAGGCAGTGGATCGACGCCACCGATGAAGAATAAGAACACATCTTGGTTCAAAATGCTTGGTTAAGAACCGACCTGCTTAGTTAAGAACCGACCTGGTAGGAAACGATGATGTTGGAGTGGATCAATTTCTCTAGTAATGATTCCATATATAACGTTTCCGTCCAACCCTGCTGGAGGTTATTTTGTGTGTATGCCGGGTTATTTTCGCACGTAATGTTATCCAATATTTAAATAATCCGTGCATTTACAAGAAACTAGCAAATGGCGCTCGTGACATCCTTAATTGAGTTTACGATCTCGAGTTCATAGGACCGATTGTTTCTTCAAAACAATGGCACGCTTTTTCCTTAAGACAGATGGTGCCATGGGTGAATTTTATATTTGTCAATTTTGGTTCAGCAGTAATTGCATCACTGAATGAGTTTGTCATCCTTAGCTAACTAAGTGTATGCCAATTTCCAAGTATTGTCTATCGTGATTTGAAAGCGCCATTGGGTGCTACATTGATAAGTCAAACATCTTACTTTTTTGAATGTTTTTATCTAATTGAGAGGTATAATAGCACATGAAATCAAGCTATTTGAATGGGAAGACCACTATTAGGAGGAAGACCTAGGAACTACTTAATTTTGCTAGTTTACTTGTTTGCTATTTTTTTTTTCTTATATTGGGATCATTGCATTATTTGTTATGGTGTTTACGCTAAGCCGGGCGAAATCCAATTTTATTGTAGAATTATACCTAATAAGATCCGTGATCTAAAAACATATATAGGGTTGTCAATGATGCTAATTGTCCAAGATGGATGTCCACTTTATATAGGTACATATATGTAAAGTTGGTATTTATGTGCGTATTATTGTTGTGAGTAATACAACTCCATAAAGTAGTTCCAAAGGCACGTAACATGAATCATAATGGGCCACTATATTTTCAAATATCAAATTCAAATGTCACAATAATATGCATGCACCTATGAAGGTGATCATTGTTGCGAAGCTTTCAATGTGATTTTGTAAATGTTCAAATTATAGTTGGTCGCGATAGTTACGGGCCTGTTGTAGGCAATGATGAAGTTGTAGACATAGTTAAATACATATATGTTGATGCTAGATGTATTGTATTGATCTAAACAGGTTGCATAAGAGTTGAAGAGTCCTTTGAAATAAGAAAATAAAGTGACGCTATTAGTTGTGGGTTTTGCAATAAGAAAATAAAATGACCCTATTGGTTGGGGCATTGTTGGGTGTATGTACAAATATATGTCCATGCGTGGCATTTGGTTGAATATGAGAAAGTGATGGTAGAGACGATGGACAAATTAAACATCAAAAAGTATTGAGATGAAGTTAGAATGTGCCATGTGAACAGGGTATTAGCTAATGGCTATTGCTACACAAATTAATTATACATTTCAACCCGATGCTTTATGTTTGATACGCTCAAAAGATTTTGATGTTGAAGTATTGATTGGAGGTTATGCGAGATTTAGAAAATGTTATAACGAAAGAGGCATATGTTAGCTAATATCTTTGGAGAAGTGTGTTGATTGCAATGGGTTCAAACGACCTTGTTATTTACAACTAAAGCTGTGGCCTAGCATAGTTGCATTATTGACTTGTGTACAGGTAAATGCCATAAGAACAATATGTTATGCTAGGGATGATGTGTTGTTAATGTCAATTTTGTACAAAAGCAATAAGCATATCAATGCTCGTTCTTAAAGCAATAATGCATCCCAACACCCGGGTATTAGCAAAGTGACATTCTAATTGTCTTATGCATGGATGTAATTGCCATATATGAACGAACAATAATAATAATGGAGTACAATTTGTGTCGATCTCATTTGTTAGCAGCCATAAGAAATCGTAGGCATTTTGAGGATATTAGTCCCATAATGCATGCTTAACTATAGAATACGCACGCACAAAAGCTTAGACTTGCAGGACTGTAATTTTGAAGCTTGAGGCTTCTGATTGAGACTAATGATTGTGATTTTAAAGCTTTACTCATGGTCTATTAACCTTTTATACTTCTAAGTGTTAACCTTGAATATTGTAATTAATATATGATTTCTAAAGGCACGTGTTCTAAGGACATGTCCTTTGTTAAGAGGAACAAACATTACTATATGGCATCATATGAACCCATCATTTTGCAGGACAAATTTTCAAGGTTGTAAGTTACATTCGACAAAGACAAACTTTTGTGGCATCAACTCCTCCCCCGCCTAAAATTATATTACTATTAATAATCATCATATGAGTGATACAATGTAACATTAATTAATAATGGAAGCCTTTTTTATGCTTCATAAATACAGCCTTTCCAAGCTCTCAATAGTGGCAAGCTTTGTTTGTGCTAAATATGTGTCTAAAAGATGATATGATGCAACATAAAACCAATGGATAGAAGAAACCAGCCCATCAAATCAAAACCCATGCATCTCTCGAAAGCGTAAGAACTTTAATTCTTTGTTTTATATTGTGTCAGAACGAAGTTAATCCATGGTCGCTATGAATCTTAGCAACATGGCCTATTAATTGTAAGATCTACAAAAGGTTTCTATAAGTGGAAAGTTTGGTTGAAAGTAGAAAGTTTTCCAACATATGAATGAATCTGCAAGAATACACTGGAAAAAAACAGAACATATAAGAGCAAAGTTGTAGATGTAAATTCATCACATTGTAGCATCAAATGATAAAATGTAATAACTATGGGTAAGCAAACCTAGCTGCAGTGTGAAATATGTCGCTTCTACATTGTAACACCCTCGCCAGCTTGTCTGACCGCTTTTGGCCTCAACTAAAAGTTGTGCTTTTGAACATCGATCATCTGGGTGCAATAGTAACTGATCTAGCTTTGAACACCTGAAAGGAAAATAACCTTGTCCCAATGAGAACAATAATCACAGCTTAGTATTGGTCATTTTTCAAAGTCAACACGCAACTACTTCTAGAATTTGAGAAGATCTCTATCACACAACAGAAACTTGCTTCTAGATTGGAAATAAAGGCAAGAAAGAACAAAAACAACACAATGAGGTGGGCAAATAACTTTACCTAATATGTTGTCTCCTGATCTACCAACTGCTAGTGCTCTAAAATTGGCAATGGAGCTATGCTGCAACACCAAAACAGTTATACCATTGCGAAATGAAAGCCTTTGTACCTATATATTATAGAAGCCTATCATGTTTAGAAAACAAAATGGAAGTGGGTCACATCCGCGGACAATGGTCTTGAGGCCCGGCTAGAAATACATGCAATGAATAACGACCAACCAAAGCAAGTTGTCCAAAAGCACCATGTCCTAAGAACTTTCTAGAAGACTAATCCAGCCCAATCAAAAGCCCCACTATGTAAATTTCAAGCATTGTCAAATATGTTGATGTACCAAAAATGGTAGAATCGTGAGGAAAGAAAAGGTCACATTTAGAATGTCCAAGAGAAGTATGCAAATTTGAATTGTAAGTCGCTTGAGGCAAAACAAACACAAATTGAGTTAAAAGAACAAATTGACCTTCAAGAAAAACCGCTTGTTATACAGCAGACGATGAGTCTCAATGTTCAAAAACTTGGCTGCAATCTCAAAGACATGTTTGGAATGGCTTTCTTTAAGAAATACTATTGAAAAGAAATGCTTCAGAAAGTAGTTACGGATGACAATGCAATACATATATCAGAAGCTCGTGTGAGGTGATTGTTAAGAATGAAAATGCAAAACAACCAAAGGGCCAATAGTAATTATAGACAAATCTTCCAAATACAGTAGCATGTGAATTAAAATGTTGTAAGATTCTAGTGAATGAAACGATGATTTAGAATATACATTATACTACAAAAGGATGATTCAAAATACACATCCTATCTTCTGAAATCTTAAGTAACTTGTACCTGGAAAACATGGAGGTTATAATGATCGCTTCTCATATGTGATGCAATAGCAGAATTGCAGACTGTTCAAACCCTGATCAGAAGCTAACCAAAAGCTTTTAGTAGCAGATGCCATGAGAACAACATATGAATGTTATTCCAAATTAATGACAACCAAATATGTTTTCCTAAAGATTTCAAGAAATGAACAAAGAGATGGAGTGCCCTTGCCAGAAAAGAGGGCCAATTTTCAGTATGTCAAAACCATTGTGGAGCATTATGAGATGTTATTGATAGCTAGATATTCCACCATTAAGAAAAGATCAAGATGGAGCTTCTTTAAGTCATTGAAAAGAAATTAGGCTCAGAAAAGAAGCCGCAAAACAGAGTTAGAATTTAAAGAAGGATTTCAACAAAACAGAGAAGCATTTGCATAGAAATGATGGTAGATTAGAAGCATTTGCACGTAAAATGATGGTGTAAATTAGAAACTAACGTGCACGAGCTTTTTTTGAAATGCAATTTTTACCCGCTAACATTAGAAGCCATGACAATCGCTTCCGCCATAGAAAAACCTACTTGCCCCGCTTTCCGAAAACTCCTCCTCAATATAGTCCGCCTCGAACGCTGTAAGGTTCTAGTGAATGAAACTACAAAACGCAAGATGATTCGTAATACACATCCTATCTTTCAAAAATCTAAAACAACTTGTACCGGAAGATTGTGGAGGTTATGATGATTGCTTCTCGTGATGTGATAAATAGCGTGGACCGCAGATCGCTCAAACCTTGATCAAGTTAACCAAAAGCTTTCAAGAGTAAAATGTGATGAGAACAACAGATGAATGCTATTCCAAATTAATGACAACCAAATACGCTTTTCTCAAGATCCCAAGAACCAAACAAAGAAATGGAGTGCCCTTACCGTAAAAAGAGAGCAGATTTTCAGTATGCCAAAGCCATTACGGAGCAATATGAGATGGTGTTGATAGCTAGACGTTCCACCATTGAGAAAGAGATCAAGATGGAGCAAATACAAAAGAAAAATGCTGCATGCACAAAAGATCTAAGAATATGAACTTGTTCAAGATCTATGCTCGATGCAACATCCACCAATATCACCATGCTCAACATTGACATCAATAATAGCATTCTCAAAGATAAAGACCGTGCACGTAATCCCTTATCCTAAGCCACAACAAAGATAATATCTAGACCATGCTTTGCAAACTAAGAACTAAATGTCTACCTAAGGTGATGGTCTTAAATTTTCATGCATTCTCTCAGCATGCAGAATGCAAGGTCTCATGTTATAAACTGGTGCTTCTGCCCATTTAAGAATGACCTTGGCAAATGCAGATAATAAGATTCAAGTTCTAAAAAATTATGAAATCGATAAACAACCGAGCTAGCATGGATACCTTGTGATGGCCTTGTGAAACGCTGATCCAAAGAGCCCCGCATGAAAGCAAAAATCAGAATAAGTCGCTCATTTAAAAGTAAAGAAACTCTCGCCCTTCTATAGTAAGACATAGAAACAAAGAAATGAAGGAAATCTTGCAAAGATGCGTAAAAGCAATATCTCATGGTATAAACTGGTGCTTCTGTCCACTTAAGAGAATGATCTTGAAGAATGCAGATGATATGATTCAAAGTGCCACATGGGCATTGGCTAGGACAATCAATTTACCTAAATAGAAGAACAGAAGGACATCTCTTATGCCCTCGCTTGTCGGGCTCTCAATCCGAAAAAATATATCTAATGAAGACATGTCAACGTAAGAAAAAGAATAATCGAAAGGTATGATGTGAGCATGAAACAAATGAGCTCTCGCATCCATGCCGAACCAAATCGAAGCCCACACGGACCCAAATCAGAGTTGCATGCTATTGGGGCTCCGCAAAATCGGCTAAATACTCAACCGAACCTGGATCTTCTGCAGTCAAATTGTTCTTCCCACTTCCCACCGGGCGCAAATGGCGGAACCTATCCAAAACAAATAAGCCGTGATTCTCTGGGTGGTGGCTTCCATGCCATGCCATGTTTGCCGAAATGAGGAACGCAAGGGCAAGAATATACCGAAATCCCTTAAACCCACTCCTCAAAAGCATACGAAATAAAAAAAAAAATTGTTTCCCACTTTTAGATTGACGCTAAAATTTTCCGGCAAAAAAAAACCAACAATCTTAGGAAATCAATTAAAAAAAATTCCAAAAACATTTTCTACCAGGCCGGATAATCCCAAATTAATAAAGTAGATAGATAGATATTAGCTACAGTGGACTTAATTCATATTGATTCACCTAAACAGAATGTTCTACAAGCCAACCTCTTATTTTCTTTCTGAATATTCTTAGATCGACATTACTCGCAGGTTTTTGATCAGTGATTGTTAATATCAAATGTTAAACGCATATGTAAAGAAGCATTATGCAACCACCTTTAATAACTTTATCGTGAATATATTACATGCATAAAGGTAAATCTGATCTATTCTGCTTTTGCATGCAGGAAAAGGTTCCTACTTCTTGCAGAGAAACAGGGATAAATGATGAATGAAGCTAGAAGGATCTCTAGAGGGATCCGGCCGATAGCAAATAAATGTGTTTTCCTTGAGAAAGATTTAGTATTCTCTAAAACATAATGTCCATGCTTAAGTCATATAGCGTAGGAAAATCAAACGGCTAAGAGGACTGAAAAAATGTGATAGTTTCAGAGCAGTATAGAACATTCAATGTTCTTATCGTAATTCAATGTTCTTAACTAGAAGGTTCTTTTCGTGGACTATTAAACTTCAAATTGTGTTTGTACACAAAAATTTTCATGACTTAACTTTTTCATGAAGGAATCTTTTATGTGTCATTCAAGTGTCTGGACAATGGTCCGCAGTACTAGCCAGCCTTTGAAGAAACCAAAGATTCATTCAATTTTATCGCTCATGAATAGATAGAGCTGAACACTTTATTTACATAGATATTTACTTCCATTTTTCAAGATAGTTGTGGGCATTTCTAACCATTCAATTTTGGTATCAGAATCAATTTTTGGGTTGCCCCTAGAAGGGCAATCCCTTGTTTACATGGGTTTTTGGCATATTCCTGGTATATGTTGGTATATACCAAGAACATCCCAGAAACTGCTCCAAACTCCCAATAGGGTTGCCCCTGTTGCTGTTGCTGGGCAGCCGCTCCAAAACCGTTTAACCGGCAAACCCTAAATAAGTGTGGCACCGACTCGACCTCTCCTTTACTTCGACCTTATTCTTTTTTCCGGCCCTTCGCTCTCCCGCGAATGAGTCATGATTTCTGATGCTAAGCTATTTCATGCTTCAATTTGAAGCTTTGAGCTTGCAGAAACTAGAAGGGGCGAAGCAGAACAAACAGGTATGCTATTGCCTAGCCCATTTTTTGCAGAGATTGCTTTTGATTCTGTGCATTAGGGAAAGTATGCCTCATTTTGATCTGATTGAATGTGTCCACATTATCGCCTGTTGAAATTTTTACTGGAGTTTGCAGACCGAAGCTCCAATCTTGTATTCCAACAGGCAATCCATTGTAGCAGGGGAGCAAGCGAATTGTACTTCGTAAGCATAAATTTTCCATTCATATAATTTATATATGCTAGTTTTCAATTTCATTTCAAGCACCAATATGACTCCTGGACACACAAGACTGAGGACATTTTTCCTTATTCCTGATAGTTATATTTGTGGTTATAAGAGCCGTTTCCAAAATTTCATCAAATACCTGAGAGAGATGGGAGATGCTGGCTCATTCTTTTGGAAATAAAAAGTTTCATGAGTTTTTTATTCTGGAGTTAATTATCTTTGTGAATGTTAAAGAGTTTCGTCTGCCGTTTCCGAAGAAGATAGTAGAGGCTAGATGCATGAGGCTTCTTATTTTGCATTTGCATTCAAGGGTGCAAAAGGATGTTATAGAGAAAGCTGGGCATTCTGGAATGACTGAGATTGCCATATGCTAGAGCATCTAAGGCATAGAGGTGTTGGGACTTATTTAATTTTTGTTTAACGTTTCTATCTTATTTTTTTCTTGATTGAGTTGATTTTAATAAACGAAGTTATTGGCTATAATTTTCCTCAAAGTTTGTCCAAGAAAAATCAGCCCGAGCTAAGATATAGCTGAAAGATAGTTGGTTTATTGCTTTTATTAATTTGTTCTTGATTGAAAGTAACGCGCCATGATGGTCTAATATATGCAAAGTTTGTAGGATTTAATTGATATCTTGACTGCCTTTTATATAAGATGATGTGTTTTACCAATATGCATAGGTTTTCAAGACCAACTATTCATTTTGTTGATGAAATATATGACCATGGTTGAATCCTAGCTCAACGCATTGTTCCAGTTTCAGCAGATGATACATCGAATGCACTTGCAACGAGAGTTCTTGAACAGGTAGATGGCGCTTTTAATCCTTTTAGAAAATCTTGTTCTTTGATACTTATTGTCCTTCTGTCTTGAGTAGATATAGTACTTCATTTTTGTAGGAACATGTAGTTTACGTAGTTTGCCTCCCTGGGTCTTAGAAGAGATGCACAACGACAATGATATTCTCTATACCGATAGGGTTCGTAGGACGCAATTCCGAGTATCTGTCTCTTGGATGTGATACATTTCCTATCTTGAAAGGGAGAACCCCAGTACAGGCCTATGCTGATTTTATGAGAAGCTTTAGGGACACTTTCAATGACATGCTTGGTGATACGATAGTGGTGAGTGGCATAGTTCCCATTTGATGCTTTATCGTATGGTCTTTATGCCGCCTTATCTGACTGAAATTTGTGGTTCTGAAATCTTAGGAAATTCAAGTTGGCATGGGCCCTGCAGGTGAGTTGAGGTATCTTGGATTCCAGAACATGATGGCATATAGAGATATCTTGGCATCGGAGAGTTCCAGTGTTATGGCAAGGTAATTCATTTGTCTGCTTCCTCCATATAATAGAAATTGTAGATATGCCATGCTTGCAGAGTTTGTGATTTGTTGCTTTTTATTAGAACGGATACAACGATATGCCATGTTTCATTTCTCGCAGCTTTTATCTGCTTGTCATTTTATTTATTTTTGCATGTTCCGATGGACAACCCCCGGGGCCATGGTAGTCCATTTGATGTCGGGTCCTACAAGAGAGGATTCATCGCTTCTCAAAAGGGATGGTAGTTGAAATACACCATATGGACATTTTTTTTCGAATTGCATTCTGAATGCTAATAGATCATGGTGAAAGAATTTTGGCATCTACGTAAGCCATCATTCTGGAAAGTACACCGCTTAGACTATCTGCAAAGGTTGCTGCCGGTGGCACCCGATCTCATCCATTGAAATGATCACCGGATATTACAATACTAGAATAAAGGATGGGTATCTTCCAGCTATGTAGAATGTTTGGTAGGCATGGTGTTACATTCAATTTTACTTGTTTTGAAATGAGGGATATTGAGCAAACCACATTTTAGTTGGATATATCATTGAGATTGTTATTTGATGTGTCACATGGTTGTTGAGAGTTAGATAGAATTTAAGTGGTCCTATCATTCAAGATCATCTAGTAGATGATAAGATCTACACCTCTTTGGCTGGAAGATTTAAAACTTTTGAAATTCCAAGTAAGCCGTAATGCCTTCGCTCCTATCTTTGCATTAGGCTAAATTCCTCCTTGCATCAAGTGCTTGGGCTTTGTTTTAGATTTCTTAAAGTTCTCACAATGTTGCCCATGGTTTTATTACTTTATATATGATCCATTCAGAAGCATTTTTTTCCTCTAAATATGTCGACATCACTATCCATGTGATTAAATGTGCGCTTTCACCTATAGATGTTGCTTCTATAGTACATCTCTGATTTCTATAAGGACATCGCTCCCTTTACACCCACCAATGACCGCTTCCTTCAAACGGGTCCTCCCGCAACCATCCATCCTTTTAATCCATCTATACATGATGAATGACCATCCATCCCTCTTATTATGCTCACACGCTCATGGCTATTCGTGGTTCATTGGCTAGCTATCCACCGCTTCACACATCAAGCAACCATCCATCCATTTTGTCCTATACATGATGAATGACCATCCATACTCTTCTTGCTTTTCACACAATCAATGGCGCATCCATCCACTATAATCCTTTTCTATGTTTTTCTAACCACTATGCATAAAAGACAGATTTAAAGATGTATTTTACAATCAAGTTCAAGATTGCAATATTCTCCTCAAGTTCTCCGCAAAGACAAAATGCTAATAGATGCTATCTACTTTACATACCGGGTTTAGATCCGATGGACGATTTATGTCTTATAGATTGATGGCCTAACAAGGCATAATATCAACCTTTTCATTTCATTTCTTGGTAAGCATATTAAATTGGTCCTGTGATATTACTAGAATCAATATTTGGTAAATGTCTAAGTACATTAAATGGTTGCCTTTTCGTTCTTATGCAAAGAGATAAGCTTTCCTTAAACTGCACAAAGCCCAACCATTAGAATTTTTCTCAAGATACTTAAGTTGCAAATTTAGGCATTTGCCCTTCCATTTGTCTAGTCATTGAATTTGGTTCTTTTCTTGTTTGCCGTGAATTTGTGATATCCCAAAGGGAGATTGATAATTGATTCAAGAGATGAAATGAGACATGCCATTATATACAGTGGGCACCGTAATTGCATGAAGAATGGATGGCCCGACAATGACTATTTGTATTGAGATGGAAACAAACAAACTGCGGATCTTCCACGTTTCAATGCTATAAAGTTTTTAGAGTTAATGATGCATAAGAAAATGGCATGTATTGCTATGTGCTTTGTCCTAGATAAAAAGTCCGTGATGGGCACTATTTAGGTTCTTAAGATAATTCTTGCATGTCAATGGCCTCTCCAAAGATAATTCTTGATGTTTCCTTCATGATGGTAAATAGTGTGCGTCAAGCAACAAAGCAAATATGAATTTATGAATTCTAAATTCATTAGCTTTTGGTTATTTAGATTTTCTCCTCATTGACGTTCAAATAAACCTTAGACCCTAAAACAAATAGCTCCCGATTTTGAAAGATCGAAAGTTTTATGCGATAACATAGCCTTTAAAAGAAATGCACTTTTGAGAAGGATCCCCAACACCATGGTATCTACAAATAGAGGTATGATTAATTGCAGGGTCAATACCTCAAGATTGTTGTTACACCAGGTCATGCACATTACTAACATGATATGCACATATTACTAGATACTTGTGATAAAAGGCAAGATGTGGAGAATCTGTCATAAACTTCTCGGAATGCAATTAACGAAGAAATAACAATACTAGCATTTATAAGGTGTGTAGGTGGCATCGCCAACAGCCGAAAAAGCACAAGTTCCTCCTTTAAGAAGGCCAAGGATTTGCAAGGCCAGTTAAACTCCATAAAGACAACATAAAATGACTAAACAAAAAATATAAAGATACATTCTCGGGCCACTGGAGGGCAACCCTCTGTGCGCAGCACCTTGTTTATTTCTGGTCTTGATGGAGATGCAATTATAAAAAATCGGTTTACAAGCATCGTATGCAACGGATAGTTCGTGTTTATAAAGAAAGACGCGCCTTTCGGATTATCATTGTTTTGCCTCTATTACGGATTTCGTGTGTGTTATATGCAAGTGCAGTTATTTAGATTTGAATTTGAGAACAATAAAGACCGCTCTCTCAATTTTATTGTATTGGAAAGGGTGGAGTAGACGCATACAGTGTGTGCGATCGCTTAGGGCAATTTTATGCTGGCAATATTGTACCATTTGTAGGGGCAATGCTTCCATCCTTCAACGCCTTCATCGTGAACTTGGCTCAAGTTTGAGAATTATATATTGTTTTATCGCCTCCACGCTTATGGAACACTTTTAAACTGGCCCTTTAGCTACAAGTTAAGCATGCAAAAACAAGTTTCTTGCTACAACGGTCTTTGAATTGGTTAACTAATGTTTTTGCTTTACTTCTGCAGATTTATGTACATAGCAAGATCATGATTATAGATGATAAGGCCGCCCCTACTTGGTTCCGCAAATATAAATGATGAAGTTTGTTAGGCTCTAGGGACTCGAGGTATTCTCTCGGCGTGATAGGCGTGCTCGTATAACAACGGGTCAATGAAAGCGTAATGATTTTTGTGATTGGTTGATATAGAATGGTTTGTTGTTTTTCCACTTAAACATCTTGGGGCTGGGGATAATGGACAAATCCTTGCCCAATCGGGCCAATCCATGTATCGCATACCAAATACCGGCCAAGGTTTGAAGAACTATGCAATGGTCAATTTGTTGCAATTTCTTGCAAGAGTGTGTAAGACTCCCTGCCTTCTCAACAGAGGTTAAATAGTGTAGGTGTATAGCTGCCCAAACTGGTCACAAAACATTGCACCTTATTGAACACTAATTTGACATTTAGCATGCAGCCCAATTGGCAAAAGAGATCTTATTATTGAAACCATTTTAATGGCAATGAAGAGTAATGTTCATTCAAGCCAAAATTGGCTTAAGGGATATTATATTTGAAACCAGTTTGATGGCAATGAAGAGTAATGTTCATTCTACTTGCTTGCAGATTGCTATTGTGCTAGAGGATGTTGAATTTGTCGAAGTCTATTATGAAGGCAAACTCGAAAGCTACAAGATTTGCACAGAGTCCGAGGATGTCTTTATGGGCTTAACACCTTGGGCTAAGAATATCTCGTAATCCAATTTAGTTTCGCGGGTTACAAAGTTTCAACTATTGTTTAGCTCCCATCCTCAGAAGTTAGAAATGCTACATGCTTTTGTTGTGGTACTAGACTAGTTGTACATTTCACAAAACTTAGTCCGATTAATTGATGTATTTGTGTTTCTCGTGCAGCTTCTTTGTTCAAGGGACCAAAGTGCCACCTATGGTTTCATTTTCTATGGGGTCGCTTTGGTTTTATGACACCTTTCGTGATCCCCGCCTGTTGTTATTTTAAGGTGTTCATTCAAAATGTGTCATATCAATACTATTTTGGTACTTTTAAGGTATTTGTTATCCAGACTTAAAAGCATAATAGACACCAAATGTATAGGGATTCTTTTGAAGTCCGCCATGGAAGGACCTCGCCTACATAACCTTAAGGCATCGCTTGCATTGTGAAGTTTTGCGCAGCCCAAAGCAATGTTAAAGCGGGAGAAAATATTTAACAACCAACCCATCGAGGCCTATGTGGGACTACCATCGCCAAACATATCAAAGCCGGTGACGCTCGATGCTATGGCTTGTAAACCAAGTTATCCGAGGTGCGTAGTTTGGTTGCGTATATCGTATGGGTTGTCCTTATTTAGTATTTGCTTTCCCTTGCTGCCCTATGCAATAAAAAATGAGTCTCCACATATTATTCTTTACAGGTTCGTCTATACATGACCCAATCTCTCAATCAAATTTTCTAGGAGCTCTTCGCATAAACTTTTGGCTTCAGGAAGTCCAGGTTAGTCTCATCATTCTGGTACTTTACAGTGTCATTTCTTAAAACATGCTCAAAATGTGCCAAAACTACACCAATTGAAACTAAATCTTCCCTTTGTAACCAAAGTTCCCCAATGTTATAACGGCAACCAAACGATCGCATAACTATGTCACCTTTAAATATCTAACATTCAAATTCACGAAAGCACATGCAACTCTAGCAAGCAAAACCCCAAGACCAAATTAGAGAAGAAACCTTCAAATCTCATGCCCCAACTCTTAGTTAGGTTATAACATTATCAAATTCAAAGACAAATCCAATAAGTAAATTAAATGATAAAGATTTGCTTATAACATTAAATTCTTCCACACATTCCCACCTTCAAGTGAACACCATGTATGCTCGTCTGCGGGTCGCCCAAAGAGCAATGGCCGATGTCGCGAAAAATGCGTGCTTGACGCCCGGCCCGTGATATGGTCAAGCAAATGTACGCGAAAGTGTGGCGCCATTTACTTGTTGGACATGGCGGGCATCGTGGCCCATGTAACGCCGATGATGATGTTGTTTTGTCAGCTGTGGCATCTACGCTTGAAATCTCCCATGAGGACAAAGTCCCTAGCGGCATTGGCTCCAAAGCGCGGATTGCGATGTTGAACTCTCAGCAGTCGCTCTAATATTGTCAAGGAATTGCTGCATGCTCCCACCGTGGTGCCTATATATATATTTGTTGTGTGCAGGATGGTTCCCGTGGTGCGATCTCGAAACGTGGTAAGGATGGCTGTCACCGAGAGCTCCATAACGACTTGGTGGTAGAGAAGCTCGAGCCTGTCGGTGTCGTAAAGTGTGGTTGTTCACGACGCTGTTGCTGTTGAGCGTGCACTTATACTTAGTTCTCTAAGATGGATGCGCCATCCGTTCTTCGCCTTTTGAAGACGGGGGATGTCGGGACGACATCACCGTGAATCTGCTAGTATATGGTCGATGTACTTTGTTGTCGCATGCGTGTTCAGTTGTTGCGACGAAAGTGTCGTAGGGCCGTTTTGTCTACGTAGATTGGGCATAGTCATCGCCCACGACATCTCTCTTTGCATTCTGCAGATCTCTTCAGAACTATGTTGTCAAGCGATTGAAGTTTTGGTTATTTGGGTGCTTCAAGAACAGTCCCGCCATTGTCTTCGTGGACGTCCCCTACTACTGTATACTGGGTGCACTCACCGTGATACAAACAGGAGTTCTTCCCCACACCAGCTCCATGCTGATACAGGGGCCCTCCACATATCACCGCACTGTAACGAAGTCAAAGTGGGGAGAGTGAAGGTGTCATTCTACCCCCTCTCCCTCGTGGCCTACCTAGTCAAGGAAGCGTAAACATACATGTCAAGAGCACATACATCAACATCCCGCGGACCATCTCAAGGATGGTCCCCTCATATCTGCATAGACAAAGATCAAGACATCACATAGGGGATCCTACCCAAGGCTCAGACTCAATGGATGACCTTGTGGCTTGGGTCTCCGAGTTCGCTGCGCATGTAATTCATGGCAATGGATTTGGCTGGCATAAGAACATGGCATAGGGTTGTCCACTCCATCCCCCCGCACACTTTGCGTGCGAGTAGGCTGAAAAGTGTTGGGACTCGACCAGCCAGCCGGATGCATAGCCGAAGGGGCTATTCCCCGGTCTCATCCTCCCAGCCTCGATGGGGGTAGGGATCACTCCCTCGGGAGATCTGCATGCTAACTCAAGGTGACTAGAGGGCCACCGCCGAGATTCGGACCGGGAACCTTTGGAAAGTGTACACCACTTCACTGTGTGGAGCCCATGCCTTACCCAAGACTCGGGTAAGCCATTAGACCTAGTCACAATGATCCCCTGTAGGCTTTTTACACACCAGGGGATCGCTCAAGAGTCGGGGACATGAACCTCCTTTTTAGCCGGGCCCGCCCCTTCACCCACAACCCGGTGTGGCTCTTGTACACAGTGCCAATCCACAATTGTGCTAGAGAGGCTACTCTAGGAGCATCAACTACAAGCTTTAGGGCCTCTACCCCCTTCCCAATACAAGGAGTTCACAGTAAATACATCATCCAAATATATCATGGAAGAACCAAAGAACTAGATCCAATCATAGAGTTAGGTTCTTTAGTTAGTGTCCGAGATCTAAGATCTAGATAATTATTATGGGCAATTTAATAGTCTAAAACCCACTGGATTCTATGACTAGAAGACGGTTTAAGCTATTAAATTGACCAAATACCTGATCCTTGAGTGGCTCCTCCCGACCTGAAGTTCAACCATCCCGGCTGAATGATCAATTCGTGGAAACCGATGGCATAATTCGCTTGGGAGGCGAGGGGAGGCGGTTTTGGCCCCCCGGGGCAGCCAAAACCGAGCTCTAAAACCCTAAGGGACTAAAACTAGCAAGCTAGGGTTTTCCTACCCTAAATAGACATGGGGTTTAGGCTAGGGTTTCCAATTACCCAATTTGGCATGTGGGATAATTGGAAAGGCCCCACTTGCCTTTAGTGGCTAGGTGGCAAAATATGCCAACATGGAAAGGTGTGCCCTCATTAATGTGCACATGTGCACATTAATAATATATGAACACTCCTAGCAAGTTGCCCCTAGGGCTACTTACCCGCTATCCGCTAGGCACACGCCAATCGGGTGGCGGTACGCGTGACGGGCGGTACAATGTACGCCCCGGGAGCGATAATCGCGGCCGGAACGTCACATTCTCCCCACCTTGAAATGATGTCGTCCGCAAAGATCGTGGGTCTCCCCACCTTGGGATCTTCCTAACCCGCAACCCCGCAATCAACGCGGATACCTACAATATAATCTTTATACATTTATCGCGACATTACTCTAAGGTAATTACTTTTAGAACATTATTACGTTATTATATTATGGAATACTTATCAATTCATAACACCATTAACAAGTTATTCACTATGTTAAGTTAGACAAAATTTCAGCATTTCATATCTATAATTACTGTCCGAGGTACTCTTCATTCCTTGCAACACATTCCAACAAAACTTGTGTGTTGCAAGTCGTGAGGCTCGACCTCCTTGCCCTCCCGGAGCTTCTCACCGGCCTCTGTGTCGACACCACGCTAGTACCGTTTTAATTGTTTAATAAATTTTGGTTATATGGTGACCACCCCACCTATCTACATGAATGCATGGCTAATCTCCCATTAGGGAAGAGGATGAATCTTCCATAATGGCGGGGAGACAGCTTATATGCCTATATGCCGCCATGCCTACACCTCTAGTTGCCCAACAGTGGAGGATATCCTCTCGCAATGGAAGGATGGATTCCTCCTATCAAAGCATATATGGGGCTAAAGGTGCTTTCCCCTATCAATGCATTCCTTAATGACCTCTTTTTTCTCGAGGTCGTCTCCTTCCGTGGGGCGTATAGACTTTCTAATCTACCTTCCACTCGCCAAAGCGGAAACGCGGTCATGCCTACATTGACATTACACCACGCCCCTAGAGATCACCGTAGTGGTCTCATCATCGCAGAATAGATGCGACCCATACCAAGCATAGGTTGCATGCGAGATTAATCTATACAAGAATTAATGCTAAATCGACATGCCTCGGCCGATTTCTTCGAGATGACCTTGCCGTCCCCATTGCTCCATAAACCGTGGGTACTTGCTTTACCAAATCCTTCTTAAGTACCCACGGCGTCTTCCATCGCAAGTGTTTCCACTTGACCAAGTATTGAGGAACTCCGACCTCCTTGTCTTCTTGAAAGCTTTATCAAGAATCATTTTCGAACTATTTCCGCTGCTCCTCCGTCATTTCCAACAACGTTGGAGTGTCCAAAACTTCGCCCGGATTTGGAGTATGCTTCTTCAACAAACTCACGCGGAAGACCTTATGAATCTTTAGGTGTGTCGGCAATTCTAACTTGTAGGATTGATTACCTACTCTCTTGATTATTTCAAGGGTCCAGCCCACCTTGGAGCAAGCTTCTTGCAATTGCCAATCTCGAAGCTTCACCGCTTCACCTTTTATCTTGAGCCATACATCATCTCCAACTTTGAACTCTCTTACCGCTCGATGCTTATCGGCGATGCTCTTTTGTCGACTTCTTGTTGCTGCTAGCGATACCCTCGAACCTCTTCCACGAAGCCGCCGATATCGGCCAACATCTGGCCGCGAAACTTCTACTTTTGACACGGGTTGTGCCAAGTGTCCGAGTTAGGCAATCGATAGCCATAATTGATCATAAATGGCGACATTTGGGACCATTCCCGCTTGGTGCTATTGTATGCAAACTCCACCAAGTGAATAAATTCTTCCCACATACTTTGCTTATTCCGCATATAGTTTCGTAGCATGTCTTCTAAGATCCTGTTGGTCCGGCCCGCCCCCGCCATCCGTTCGAGGATGATACGCCGTGCTCATGGATAGCTTGGTCTGAATTGTCGCGAAAGAGGTCTTGCCAAAAGGCACTCATGAACTTCGGATCTGCTCGTGGGAGATAATCTCCCTTGGCATGCCATGAAGCCCGAAGATCTCTTTGGTGAAGAGCTTTGTCTGTATCCATAGTCGTATCGTGGTCCCCGCAAGGCACAAAATGTGCCATCTTTGACAACTTGTCGACCACTACCATCAAGGCATCCTTGCCTCTGGCCGTTTTGGGAGTCCCGTGATGAAATCCATGCCGATTACCTCCCCCACTTAGCATTTGGCACCGCTAATGGCTCTAATGCCCCCGAATTAAGTCGCTTCCTCGCTTTCGCGTCACCGGGCATAGTTTGACATTCCTTGATGTAGCGAAGCTATTTGCTTCTTCATTCCCGGCCAATAATACGCTGCAAGACTTTGAAAAATATGTTTTCATGAATCCCGCGATGGTGGGCTATTGGGTCGTTGAAGCGTGTCATGGAGGATCAACTTCCTTACACCCGATGATTTCGCACGCACAACTTGTTCTTATGGTATAACAGTTGCCTTCCTTCTTATAATGCTTGAAGGCCTCCCGCTCTTTATCTGTTTCTAGCCTCCTTAGAGAGGCTTGCCCATACTTCCCCAAATCCACATCCGCTGGCAAGGACTCTTCAATCCTCTTACCAAAGTTTTGGAGAGGCCGAAATTGCGCTGCAATGCACTCTAGTTGTCGGGGGATGCCTTTGAAAGCGATCCGCTACCACATTGAGTTTCCCCGCTTGTAGACTATATCAAAGTCAGATTCCTCGAGGAACTCCATCCATCCACGCCTCAGATTGAGGTGTGGTTATGGAATACATATTGAGGCTCGATGGTCAGATCCAATTGGAACTTCCTTCCCAAGAGGTAGTGCCTCCATATTCTTAACGCCTCGGATAACCGCAAGCAATTCCTGATCGTGTTGTAGGTGGCCTAAGGTCGCTCATCTTCCCGGGAATCATACGCTACCACACGCTCTTCTTGCATAAGCACCGCACCTGTAGCTATCTTACTGCGATCCGCTCCGTTGTTACAAGCTTATCTTTCTCGGTCCCAGGTTAAGATGGGGCTGTTGTTAAAGCTTCCTTCAACAATTCAAATCCCTTTTGGGCTTTCTTGTGCCAATGCTCTACCCAATCTTTCACCTTCTACGCCTCTCGTCCAGTCGTTAATCGGGGCTGCTATCTTAGCAAAGTTCTTCACTTAACTTCCCGTAGTACCGCTAGACCGAGAAAACTTGACCTCGCACATTCTTCGGCGCCGCCATCGAATCACCGCTTCAATCTTGGCGGGTCCGTCGAGATGCCTTCCTCACGCCGAGATCACATGACCAAGGTATTCCACCTTCTCGCGCGGCGGCACTTCGACAACTTGGCGCATAACCGGTGCCTCCTCAACTTTCTAGCACCCTTCTCAAGTGTTGCACGTGCTCTTCAAGGGATCTGCTATACACCAAAATGTCATCAAAGAAAACAATCACAAAGGTGTCCGGGAACTCCCTCGAAGATATCGCTCATGAGCCTCATGAACGCTATGGGCATTTGATAAGCCGAAAGGCATCACCGCGGAACTCATAATGCCCATACCGGCCCCGGCGGTCTTGTGGATATCCTCCTCCTTTATCCCAGATCCGATGATAACCCGACCTTAAGTCGATTTTTGGAGAAGGTCTTTGCTCCTTGAAGCCGATCCATCAAGTCGCCTCGATCTTGGAAGCGCATACTTGTTCTTAATGGTGTGCTTATTCAACTGTCTATAGTCTATGCACATTCTCAAAGATCCATCCTTCTTCTTGACAAAAAGAATGGGCGCCCAAACGGCGTAGACACTAGGTCTAATGAAACCTAGGTCGAAAGCAGCTCCCTCGTGAATCGCTTTTTAGCTCGGCCAACCCTGCGTTGTCATTCTATATGGAGCCTTGCTTGTCGGTTTTGTTCCCTGCTCGAAAGTGCTATCTCGCACTTTCGACTCCCCTATAAGGAGGGAGCCGCTTGATCTCATCCGGAAAGAGATCGTGGAACTCCGTGATCAACTTAGCTATTTGCCCTCGGCAACTTGTCGAGCATCTTGTCTTCTTTGCTTCCTTCCAATTCCGGCTCACTAATCTCAAGCTTGAAGATGTATGCTACCCGCTCACTCTTGATGCACTTGAACAGTACCGCTTAGAAGACATACACGCATGATGGGGACAACTTCTTTAATTGTTATCTCAATGATCTTGCCGCCGGGTGTTGGGAAGGTCACCTTCCGCTTCCACAATCAATAATGGCCCCTCGCTGGTCCAAGGTACTCCATACCTATTATCAAGTCATATTTGCCGATGCTCATTACCTCCGCCCCATCTCGGATCTTAATCCCCGCAAGTCGATGTCAAAGTTGATTCTTTTACCGCCGCCCCGCTTTATCGCCCACTTGCTAAGACAACGGGCCTTGGCTTTGACTTTAATGGTTTCAACTTCAACATTTGAACCATTCGGGAGATGCAAAGTTATGGCTACTTCGAATCTATTAGGACTATAAATGACTTGGCCTTGGCCTTTCTAATCGTGGAAATTACTTTTATCGCGGCTCTCGCTTGCTTCAGATCTATTGCGGCAAGGATATGACACTCACCACGAATGTAGTCGCGGGCCTCCTCGCCGTTGTCGTCGAGACAGAGTGTCCCAATCTCCCAACTCGCTAAGGCCGCACTCATGACATATGGGCAGTTTAACATCCTATGGCCCTGGCTGGAAACACGAAGCAAAGCCGCTTTTGCATGCACTCTGTCTCTTTTTCCTTGGGCATGGCGCAGAAAAGGATCGCCTTTGCTTTGGAGTAGTTTGACCCTTCCTGTTTGTCTTTGAAGGACACACGCTTCTTCTCCTGTTTGTTTCCCTTGATTGCCACTATATGGGGCTCTAGCCTGGTCCTGGCAATTTGTTCTCGGGCTAAAATCAGCCACGCTTGCCTTGCCTTTATCTTGGTAATTTTGTTGCCTCTGCCAGCTATTATTCGAGGAGGTCCTGTCCCTTGCAAGTTTATTGCCTTGGACTCGGGCCCCGAGCACCGTTCTAGGGTTTATTGCCCTTACAAGCTTGGGATCTCCTCATTCGGACCTTCAATGTAGCTTTCCGCTTTTGATGCTTCTCACCTAACTTTGGCACATGACCTTTAGCCTCATAAATTCCTCCGTGTATTTTCAGATCGACTTGTTGCCTTTGCGCAGCACAATAGAACTGCTTTGATCATCATCTTGGACTTGTGCTCTCTTGGAGCGTAATGCTTTTGAAGGCTTTAGCAAACTTCTTGAACACGCAAAGCATCCTGCTTAAGCCATGAGCCTTGGCATAGCCCTTCCACCAAATGCGTGCTGCTCCCTTGAGGGTTATTTTGTTGCCACCCTGCCTTTATCCTTATCCTTCATACCATAGGCATTTGCCGTATTCGGCTCATCTCGTCAAGCCAAGCCTCGCTTCCATGCGACTGTTCTGCTTTGAGAATTGCTCGAGCTTCGCCTTCAAACATTTCCCAATGCGAGTCTACTTTCTTACGGTAGTCGAGGTTCTTGTGTCCTTTTGTCGTCCCTCCGGGGTGGTTCCTCTGCCCTTTCGATACTTTCGGACTTGGTTCTCGCTCTTCTTCTTCCTCGAATGGTCCGGATCGAGCTTGAGTCGGAGGAGTCCAAGCTGGGGACCTTCCTCTCTTGCTCCTCTTCCCTCGTCTCTACGTTTCTCCGAGCTGATGCTTTGCGGCGGTTGAGCGTTACCACCGAACCTGCCTCCTCGCGTAGCAGCGGCTAGCAAGGCCTTTATCTGCTCGAGGTCCGTCCTCATTTGCGATATTTCTTCTTCTGGAGTCATTTGTCCAAACTCTTCAAGCAGGTTCCTTGCCGGGCGTGGCCTGGGCGGGCTCTGTTCCCCTGTAAGTTCCCGCAGTTGTCGTTCTCCCAAGGCCAGCCTCTATTTTGCATACACAAGTGGTTCATATCTACATGGTTAGTTTTCCTTGCTTTCTTGCATTATTTATGTTTGTTGGCATGGTTGAGGGGACGCAAAATGTATCAACAAAACATTTATAGTGCAAGAGAATGTTATATTTATATTTTATATTACACTAATACAAGAACTTGCAACTACTGCTAATCACTTCTGTTGATGCCGGTAAGATGGATTATCCTCCAAGAACTTTTTCACTTGGGCTGTTCCCACTGAATGGCCCAAGTTCCTAAGGACATTGGCTGGAGATCCACCCTGTAATGCTCTTGCTAAATCTTCTATTCTGCGGTGGGAGGTGTGCTGCCGTCAGCGGCGATCTTGCCCTTGCACCGTAAGGTATGGCGAGAAGTCGAAGGCGCCGAAGTGCTACCGCTCTTTTCACCGGGATTGCATACCGGTGTTGGGGGTAGCCGTGCATGCCGGCGAATCCCGAGAGTGCAATCAGCAACGATACTCTTCCTCGCCTCACGGGGGTGAACTTGCGGTGGATAATCGCTATTCTTCCATCCATCAGCAATGGCGGGTAATGGCGTAATATTTTGGCGTTGCGAGATGGGTCCTCGCCACTCGGTATCCAGCTCGGTTCCGCTTCCGGGAAATCATCAACCTCCACCGTGGTGAGCTCCCTCAGAGTCTTTTGGATCAAGGCTGAAGCCCTCCGAGGTCGAATTCGCTGTCCCTATCCGGGAGGTTCACAGCGGGACGAGCTTTACCCGTTAGGATGTTTGAGGTCGCGATAGCGGATCCCCATCGCTTCCGGAGAGCAAGGAACTCTTCCTCCGGTCGGTAGCTTGTTCTCAGCCTTGTTCCGCCTCCATGATCTGCCTGATGTTGCTGTAGGCTTGGATGTCGGAGGTAAACTCTCCCGTGTAAGTGTCGGCTTCCCTTACTTGGAGGGGAAAGTCAGACTCTCCTCGGACGATGAAGTCGTCCAAGTCCGTTCTTCGGAGTTGGTGCAGCAACTCTTCAGGTCGGTACTCCCTTTCCCTGCACTCCGGGAGGTTTTGAATGTCGCTCAGGAGTAGAAACTCCTCACCTTCGACGATAATGGGAGCCAGGCTTGTGATGCCTAACCCGAGGGGTGGCGCGACTCTGAGAGTCTGCCGGCTTCTTTCGAAGTCTTGCCACTCCCGCTCTGCTTGTCGCTGCTCCTCTGCTGGGTCGAGCTCAACATCGTCTTCCTCCTCCTCGGATTCCTGTTCATCCGAGTCTTCTTCCTTCCCTTCCTGCTCCTGTTCATACTGTGTGAGGAGCCGTTGTTCTGCTGCTACGGCTAATGGATCCACGTCCATGGGGGGAATAGAGGTTTCCCCCACAATGTTCTCGGCACGGTGGGTGAGAAAGATTGCCAGGGCAGTGTTGAAAGAGAAGTACTTGGTCCTGTTGACAGTTAGGACCATTGGCTCAGGTGTGCGGTGCGCTTTGTTTGTGAGGTATTTGGCGATGTTCGGGACATCGTCTAATGTCGCCGGCAGTGGACCGGCTTCTAGGAACAAAATATCCTATACAAGGAGGGAGTTGCACTAGCGCTGGTTCTACCCTAGCTTGGAACTCAGTCAAGACTCTACTATAAGCTGGGGTCGCGTGCAAGGTTGCTTGGACGTCTACCTCCTTCCTGAAAATCTGGAAGATTTGGTCGACGTCGGCCTCAGCAGCATGAGCGCTGGCGCTGTACCATCTCTGGAAATCAGAAGTTGCCATTGATTAATTGCAGAAGAAGGTAACAAATGGTTGCAAGAGCGCCTCAGGGAGTTAGGAAATCGGCTAGAAGGGCAGGAGCAGATTTGCAGGGTGCTATGTGAGAAGTGACGGGTCTATTTATAGAAAAGGGGGAAACCCTAATTTTTGGATGACTTGGAAATTTCCTAGGATTGGGTAATTCTAACTTATCTGAGGTCAAAATAGGAGTTTGAGGACTATAGGAGATGCTTGAACAAGGCTAGGTTACCTAAAAGATGCTATGCAAGAGGGTTGAAGGTGACTTTAACAAGTCCCGGTGAAGAATTGGTAAGAGGTCTCCACACTTGCGCCTCGCTTCAATCCTAACTTTTGTTTTAGCGACGAGGCGCGAGCTGTGAGACATCAGTCCCATTTCGATTAAAGGTGTCCAATTTGGGTAAACTAATGGTGTAAGGGTGATGGGCTCACCAAATTAGGCAGAATCGACCCCTTATTTGGTCAATTTGGAGCTGTTTTGGTCAAGTTTGGGCGAGGTCTCACAGCTTGCGCCTCGCTTCAATCCTAACTTTTTGTTTTGCGACGAGGCGCGAGCTGTGAGACATCATGTCTCTCGGCTCCCAAATGTCCTATTTCACTGAAATAAAAGCTAAAACTTATTAATTTGCTCTAATTACTCAAGTTTATGTCATCAAGGTACACAAAATTGCTCTATATTACAAAATTTTTAATTATTTACAACAAAAGTTTCTATATGTTCTCCTTAATCGCGGTCGCAAGACTCATGTCTTGTCGCATTAAGGTTACCCGCTGGCGTGGATAGTGCAGGCTGTTGAATCTTCAAAATGTTGCACTATCTTTTGCCTCACCCGCCTCTTGCATTGCCTGCAGCCCTCGTGCAGTGACTCTAAAGTCCGTTCTATAGGCCTGCAGATAACTTCACGCACCAACCGAGCGAAGGGGGCGAGGGGATTAGGAGAGACCGGCTGCTTGTTGGAAGTGTCTAATCTCCCCTTAACGCTCTTCTCTCCACCTCCTTTCCTATCCGCTTTTCTTCCGGGTGGCGGCTTTGGGAACCTTGGGCTTCGGTGGTGGCGGCCTTAGGGTTTCTTTTGCCGTTTGGTCGCCCTCCCTCGATGAACTTAACCCTGTTTTCCTCATAATATTTGTTATAGGCCTCCCATTTCTTCATGTAGGCCTCGTGCTCTCTCATCTTCCTCTCATAAATCTTCACCCTGTCGGTGACGTAGGCTTCCCGGGCAGGTCGTGGTTGCTTCTTTCTATCCCATGCCGGGTATTCAGGGGGCTTCTGCACTTGGTCTTGGTGGGGTTGCTCAGGTGCCGGCTGCTCAGGTACTTCCTGCTCGTCGCCTGGGTGCTTGGAAGAGCTTCCACCTGCAGCGTTAGGGTTGAAGTCTTCATCAGAAGAGTCGTCGGAAGGGTTTGGGGGTTCGTCAGGTTGCCGCTCCTTAATGATAATATTTGGGTTTGGCCTCTTCCTCGGCGGGCAGTCCTTCGTTCTCCTTATGCCGGCCACGAACTTCCCTTTCTTTTTCTTCTTTTCTTCTGCTGCCTTTTGTTCCTCTTCCTCCCTTTTCCTCTTTTTGTCTTCCCTTCTCTTCTTTCGTACTTCTGATGAATCTTCTAAAGGTCACGCTACCTCCGTGGCTCCGGGCTTTAATCACCTGCTCATCCTGCTTTCGAGGATTTCCCGTGGAGTCGCGTCTGAATAATACCTTGTTCCTGCTGCTGGATCTCCGCTCTATTTCTTCCATACACCTCCCTCGTCTCTTCGTCCATGGGTTGGTGATGTGGCCTCGTCCTCCTCCACTGCTGGTTGAAGACATCGATCAAATCGGAGGGTGTCTTCCTCTTCGTCCGAAGGCGAGCGACCCCCTCTTGCGAGCCTCTCGAAGCATCTTCGAATGATCTACGCCTCGATTAGTATTTGGTGGTTTCGCTGGCGGCAGCTTCCCTCTTGGTCTGTTTGGTTCGGGCCATGTTTTACGGATCGTCAATCGGATAAAAGCGCCGAAAGATCGCCTAAGTTGGGAAGAGCGGATTTCTAGGGCTTGGACGAAAAAAATGAGGGGGTTCTATATCTATTTATAGCTTGGGGAATTTTAGGTCAAAACTCAAGTTGCTCTGTTTAACATGCTAAGGCACCAATTTATCTAAAACTTATACTTATTTCAGACTTTTTCTACCCATTGGTCTCACAGCTTGCGCCTCGTTCCAATACTAATGTTTAGTTTTGCGACCAGGCGCGAGCTGTGAGATCTCATACATTTCTAGGGTTTTTAGGTAATTAAAACATGCTATTCTAACTAATTCCTACCTTAGAATTAGCCTTACCACATTATTTATCTCAAATTCATCATGTTTTGGTGTTCTTGGCTCGATGTCTCATAGCTTGCGCCCCGCTTCAAAAACAAAAAGTTAGTTTTGCGACGAGGCGCGAGCTGTGAGACCACCTCACTTGGAAAATTTTGGCTCGTTCTTTTTAATCTTGTTAAATTCCAATTCACTTAATTGTTACTAGCTTAGCATAACTACAAAGGTGAGAAAAATTTTTCCCACTTTTCGAGGCTTGAGGATCCTATCAAGTTAGTACTACTGGGAACATGGTCAGTGCTTTGCTCTTGGTCTCCAAGAACATTGCTCGATACCAATCGCGGACCCCTACTACTCGTGTCACGGTGCACTCACCGTATACAAACAGGAGTTCTTCCCCCACACCAGCTCCATGCTGATACAGGGCCCTCCACATATCACTGCACCCGTAACGAGTCCCAGTGGGAAGAGTGAAGGTGTCATTCTACCCCGTCTCCCTCAGGGCCTACCTAGCTGCGGGCGTAAACATACATGTCAATTAGCACATACATCAACATCCCGTGACCATCTCAAGGATGGTCCCCTCATATCTGCATAGACAAAGATCAGCACATCACATAGGGGATCCTACCCAAGGCTCTGGACTCAATGGATGACTGACGGCTTGGGTCTCGAGTTAAGTTCAAGCATGTAATTCATGGCAATGGATTTGGGTGGCATAAGAACATGGCATAGGGTTGTCCACTCCATCCGCCCCTCGTGCACACTTTGCGAGTAGGCTGAAAAGTGTTGGGACTGATCGTAGCCCAGCGGGATGCATAGCCGAAGGGGCTATTCACGGGTCTCATCCTCCCGATTCGATGGGGCGGTAGGGATCACTCCCCTCAGGAGATCGCATGCTAACTCAAGGTGACTAGAGGGCCACCGCCTCAGATTCGGATGAAACCCACCGGAAAGTGTACACCACTTCACGGGTAATCGAGCCCATGCCTTACCCCAAGACTCGGTGGTAAGCCATTAGACCTAGTCACAATGATCCCCGGTAGGCTTTACACACCGAGGGGGATCGATTCAAGAGTCGGGACATGAACCTCCTTTTTAGCCGGGCCTCGCCCCTTCACCCACAACCCGGTGTGGCTCTTGTACACAGGCGAATCTACAAGTGCTAGAGAGGCTACTCTAGGGAGCATCAACTACAAGCTTTAGGGCCTCTACCCCCTTCCCAATACAAGGAGTTCACAGAAATACATCATCCAAATATATCACGTAAGAACTAAAGAACTAGATCCAATCATAGAGTTAGGTTCTTTAGTTAGTGTCCTAGATCTAAGATCTAGATAACTACTATGGGCAATTTAATAGTCTAAACCCTACTGATTCTATGACTAGAAGACGGTTTAAGCTATTAAATTGACCAAATACCTGATCCTTGAGTGGCTCCTCCCCACTGAGTTCAACCATCCCTGCCGAAATGATCAATTCAGTGGAAACCGATGGCGCAATTCGGGCAAGCGTCTGGGAGGCGGTTTTGGCTCTGGGGCAGCCAAAACCGAGCTCTAAAACCCTAAGGGCCTAAAACTAGCAAGCTAGGGTTTTCCTACCCTAAATAGACATGGGGGTTTAGGCTAGGGTTTCCATTACCCAATTTGGCATGTGGGATAATTGGAAAGGCCCCACTTGCCTTTAGTGGCTAGGTGGCAAAATATGCCAACATGGAAGGTGTGCCCTCATTAATGTGCACATGTGCACATTAATAATATATGAACACTCCTAGCAAGTTGCCCCCTAGGGCTACTTACTGGCTATCCGTTGGCATACCGTCAATGGGGTGGCGGTAATGCGGCGTGGCGTGGCAGTACAATGTACGCCCCGGAGTATCTTGATCTTTGCTGGAACGTCACATCTTCACTCGCGAGATAGCCATGTATGCCATTCCATGCATGTGCATGCCTCTGGGGTTGAAGCATAGCTGTTCGACCGTGCACCCCGCGTGACTGTATCTTGCCCTAGCGTGGCTGGTTGGGGGAGGCGGCATCTCATGATCTTGTGCCCCTCGTTTTTGCCTGCCTGGCATAGCTTCGTCAGCTTTTGGATTGGCGTCCATGTTGGCTCGATCCCTTGGGCGTAGAGGTGTTTCAGCCTATCTCGACAGTTTCTTCCTGTTGTGGGCTTCATGAATAATATCCAGAGTGCCTCTGTCTCACCCACGCCGCATGCCGCTGTAGGATGCCATCGGCACCATTGACGAGCCCATCAGATAAGTCAATGTTGCTCGTCAGCTCAACGAGCATAGTCCGTTTCAACTCTAGCTTGTCTCTCAACCCGTACGTCTTTCGAGAGTCTGTGGGTAGGCTGATGCTTCTCGGACAGCCATCCTCGTGTGTGTCTATAGACTGGATGAAGATGCCTTGCTCTGTTATTTTGGCGTACACTTTGTCATTGTGCTCATCCTTGTCTTTGTTCTTGTGGAAGACATGCGGAAGACGCGGATTGCTAGGTGTTGGCCGGATGCAGGTGGAGTTCACGAGGTGCAGATCATTTATAGTTTGCTCTGATATCCTCTTATGGGACAACCCGAGTGCAAAGGGAAGGTCGTCTCCTTGCCTCACGATCTCGGTCAGCTCATAGTACCTAAAATTCGATTTCCATGAGTGGTACAGGTCTGCGAACTGGACGAAGCCTAGCCGTTCGGCGTCGTCGACATCTGGATCGCAACAATTCCACTTGTCAAACATTGGCTTCAATTGGTAAAAGTCCCCAGCTACAATCAATCACTGACATGCCCCCAAACGGTATGGGCATCGCAGTGGCCTTGTACCTGAAATCGAATCATGCAAATGAGTTAGTCACACATGCCTGTTTCTCGTGCAGGCTTGCGAGCAGCAGGTGAGCTGGGATATGACTTACTTGTTGTATAATGCATTGACGCGGAAGAGGAGGCGAAGCCCGACCATTGAGATCTCGTCTATGACCAGCAGTCTCACCGCCTCGTAGGCATTCCTTCCCGTTTGTAGCATCACAGACGTGGGCATCGTCATCTTATTTCCAAACGCCGCTGTTGGTCTTATACCGAATGCCGAGTGCAGTGTGATCCCCCCAACGTTATCTGCTGCCCTGCCTGTGTACGCAGCTATGACAACCGATGGCCTGCTCAATGCATCAGGGAGATCTTGTTGAAAGAGCCGCTTTTGTCCCTCAATGAGGCACTGTAGTAAACGCGACTTATCCACACCCACACCGCCCGTAAGAAACAGGTTGTACCTGTGGGTTGGGTCATGTATCTTTTTGTACATGATATCGTCGTACAGTAACCGTTGACCCTTCCCCAGCGTCTGCACCATTGTATAGTACATCTCATTGGGCATGATTTGTTTATTCGGTACCATCGTCCTCTACACTTGCAATGGACAGAAGGATGAGTTTCTAATAAATGATGGAACCAATTCTGCATCATGTACCTCTTGAGGAGATCGGTGTAGAGTGTAATATGGAAGGTCTGCGTCTACATCAAACTCATCCTCGCCTTCCGCTTCCTCATTTTCATTCGATCGTCGTGTTCTATGGTGATCGATCTCGTCGGCTATCCTCTCTATGTCACCCCAACTATGCAAATCCCCGGTGTGCTGGAACGTTAGCATTATATGAGCTGCTTCAATTTCTTCTTGCTTCGCCATGTATGCACTATAGCTCGAGTGCCCGTCCAGGAGATCATGTTCCGTCCTGAACTGCACGTGCAACAGAAGCCGTTCGTACGCCTATCCTATGTCTTTATCCTCGTTGAACTTCACATACCTAACTACAGCCGCTTTCGGATTGCCTGATCTGTCCCTCCTCATTTGGTTCACAAATTGCCCATGCTCATCCTTGTATAACATGGCTGCTCGCGCGAGGCTAATGTGTTCGAGCTCCGCCGTTCGCCGCTTATACTTGTCGATAATGTTGGGGGCGAGGATATCTGTGCTATTAGAATCAAGCTTTGCAAGCTCTTTTTTCGTCTTCAACAACCTGGACCTATTCTGCGACATGTTTGTGTCAATGAAAATTACAGTTCACGTCTTCGTATGCAGGGGCATGCCGAGGAGAAGCATTGTGGCCTCGGAGATCGAAACCTCCTGCGAATGTATGATTGCATTGCCTAATTGTCGTATCCTCTCAACGACATGCTGGTTATTCTTGTTGCAAGAATCTATAATCTTTGCCATGAAGGATGCGGACATGCTCATCTCTGTTGTCGTTATGTAAGATAGACAGTACGTGGCAACAGCATAGGCATTAAAGATATACTGGAAATCTGTGTTGGCTCTCCACAACGTCGCGATGCGAGGATTAAAGGTAGTTGTCTTGCAATCACTCACCTTCCTCTTCAAGAAAAGCTTCGGCCCTTGCATGCCATATGTGAGCACCTTCTTGTATTGATCTTCAACGAGGCCTACGTGTTGCAACAAATCATCCATTGTTTGAAATGGTCTATGTTGGTTACTTGATGCCTGGCCACACTCACGAAGACATTGATGCAATGTTTGGGCATTATAGGATCAAATTGTAGAAAAGTGATGTCATCACCTATCCGATGCTTTTGGAGCTATTTAAGCAGTGTTCTTCACCTCCTCCTATTGGTTCATTGATACAAGAAGTCCCCGACTCGAAAGAGTTCATAGAGGGTTATGCTCGTGAAGACCTTATTGGGTATAGTGCTCCATTGCAATTCAGGTTTTGGGTGAAGAATGGAAAGCCAATATTGCAATACAAGATGAGGGCTGGAGATCCTGTGTGGAAACCGGAAGATAAGGATATATTGATTTGGAAAGAGGATGTGGCAAGTGAACCAATGGTGCAGACGGGAGAGCCTAAAGCTATGAAACTATTAAGAGAAGCGAAGGACTGTGAACGGACTATGGAAGGGATAATGAAGTATATAAAGTATTGGGAGAAATCCTTAGCAGATAAACACATAGCACCAGAGAGAAGAGCGTGCAATGAAGCACTTGTAAATTATTGGAATGAAGTTCATATACTTTCAAGGAGTTTGGACACAAGTAGTAGCGTCCTTCGAGAGGGCTGGCTACCTCAAAGTCGATGGAGGCTTGACCATGGTCAATTCCAACATGATCAGCAGCCAATCCACTTGATGACAGAGGAGTCTGAAATATGTAGCATAATAACAGGGGGTTTTCTTTGTGTTTTTGTACGCTTTTCACTAAGGTTTTCCTATGATTTCGTGATGTATTCAAATGGATGTACTAATGCGTACATCTAGAGTGCACCATTTCTGAGCCATTGATCTTAGCCTTTTTTTTTTCCAATGGTCAACAACCAATGGCTCACAACAAAAGCCCTTTTTTTGAATGGTTAACAACCAATGGCTCACAACAAAAGCCCTTTTTTTTGTGTGTGTGGTGCATAATGGTCAACAACCAATGGCTCACAACAAAAGCCCTCTTTTTGTGTGTGTGGTGTATAACGGGCAACAACCAATGGCTCACAACAAAAGCCCTTTTTTGTGCGTTTGGTGCATAATGGTCAACAACCAATGGATCACAACAAAAACCCTCTTTTTTTGTGTGTGGTGCATAATGGGCACATGAAGGGCTTGAAGGGCGCATGTAGTGTAGTTTCCCTGCCGGCAACACATTTCTTATCATAACTTTTGATCCAGAGCTCTGTTTGAGATGATTTTTATTGCGTTGGAAAGCTCTCTCCGAGAGCTTTTTGATAGTGTATGATATGGATATGTTTGGTTAAGATATCTATGCTAAAACAGCAATTTTACGGCCGGGTTTGGTAGGCTTTCACATCCTACTAGCTAATTAATCTGATTGCTATTGGATATTGTTTTATGGCTCATTCCGAATGAAGCTTGCAAAAAATTACCATGCATTTTTAGATTTTGAGGCAGTTATTAAGCAAATTCCAAGGCTTCTAGATCCTTGTGCTAACAAGCAGAAAAGTTTCCCACTTTGGTTTCTCACCACAAGAATCCATGGAGGCCAAAGGCTGCTGTTAAATTCCAGTTGAAAAATGTTTGTGTATGAGTGTTGCAAACTTTATGACTTTCGGAATAATGGGATCAATCTGCTCCATCTTTATGGTAACTTTTACTTATGTTCTATTTGTTTTATTGTGATGAAATTCAAAAGCTACAGGTGATGAAAGCCTCAAATGAATTCAAGTTTTTCTTTGGTTTGAATTCTAAAATTTTTATCACACCGGGGGCGTCCCTAAGGCCCCGAAGGGGCCAAAAGAATTTTTTTGACAAACCATTAACATCCAACATATAAAAATTAAATTCCCCAACACATAACAACCAACACATAATAACCATTGACATTAACAACCAACACATAACTACCATTGACATTAATTAACGCAACCATTGGGTGCAACACATTTAAATTAAAATCCCCCTTAAACCCCCTTTGGTTTGGGTGCATATTCACACGGGGGGTGACGTAGGGCAGCGAGAGCCCTCATAATTGTATTTTGCACGTACAAAATCAACACCATATAGTATTCCGCTTGAAATCTTATAGTATTTTGCGAATCTTGTTGTTATGATTATAGCAAATTTTGTATTTGCATACCCACAAGCGAGGAACTTTACATTATGGTGTAGATTAAGGAATAAGGGGTGCACTATGTTGGACCTAGAAAAGAGCGTCCCAAGTATTATGGACTTGCTCCATATGATCCTAAGATGGATTTGAAGGATGGCTAATATTGATCGTCAGGCCATCAGATGAAGATACTTATCCTATTTGGTTAGGGTATATCATCTCGAGTGTTTGTAGGGAAGCTAATAACCCTAACAGAAACAAGGTGCGTCTTGGGGTGGTGGCGTCGATGAAGTGGAAAAGGAGTCATTACTGAAAAAGAGCGCTACAAAGATTGTTTTAATAAGCAACTAGAAAATTGCCCACCATTGGTGGGCTTTATGTGTGATTATACGAAGACAGTTCAAGCATGAAAAACATTAGTGGTTGTTTGAGCAAGTTCTTGTGTTCGAAATGCAGTAGAAGGCAACTTTAATTTGTATGTAAGTTGTCATTCTGAGGTCATTGTCTGGGTAGGCTTTGCATTTTCCTTAAAGTTGGGATGTAGGGTATTGTGACAGGTTGCAATCGGCTTTGTATGTGAATATAGTAAGGCGGTTCATGCATGAGAAAGATTAATGGTTGTTTGAGCAGCTTTCTATCTTGAAAGTGCAGTACATCGGAATTGAAATTTAATTAATATACAGTTACTTGTTGTGGCTATGAAGAATTATGGATTTATACATGTATTATCTCAAATCTAGTTGAAGTAGAAAATTCTCATTGTATTTTTTTTTAGTGCATGGTAAGATGTGATTGTGTAGTGTTTGTGGTTGATGTTAGGATTTGTATTTTGTTTAGTGGATTCTTTGATTCGTTGGTATATTGTATGGGATGAACGTCTTGGATTTTGTCGGTCTTGATTCATGTAGTTGTCATGTTGTACAGACAATCGGAATATATGTGGAATCCATTTTGCTTTTGCTAAAATATGCTAGTATAATTTGCCTTCGTTATCCTGAACAGATATTGAATAAGATTGTTATTGTTAAATAGGTTTATTGTATATGGTATTTGTTGTACCTGTGTTCTTATTTCATGCAATTCATTTGTCTTGTATCCTAGAATTTTTTTTGCTTCATCATTGAAGGCGGTGGCCCAAGTTTCTTCAGTAGAGTCTATCAATTTTGCATAGAGAATATACCTGTAGTGTATATTTGTTTAGAACAAAAGCTTCTTTGTTATATTGTTTAGAATTGATTAGTATTCATTAATTTTTACCTTTTAGAAATTGATGTTTTGATGTGGCAGGTTTGACACGATGTTGTCGATGTCTCGTTTTGAACTTTTTTCTTGCAAGAGTTGCATGCAGCGTAGCACATTTGTTGGTCTGGATTTATGTAACTTGTAGACGCTCTGACAATAAAGGTTTTAGCCTTTCATTTTACAATTAAAAGGTGTTAGTGTTGGAAATATGGAATTGGATTTTAATCTGTTAGTTTACTTTTAGTTGTCCAAAGCTGGCTAATGTGGTGCTTGATATGAATGTGTGATCATTTTGCTGTGTTGTTGAATTGTTGTGTGCTTATTGTTTGCTCAAGCTTGCCATTGCTGGTCTGTATATTGCATTTTTACCTTCTGTATCATACCTGTTTGTTGTAGAATGTTTTGGATCAGTCATCATTTGGTTGGTAACCAATTGTTACTGAGTTTGTTGACTCACCAATTGCGTAATTCCAAGGTACATGGTGTGTTGGGATTGATTTGTGTGATGCTGTTTGTTGTGCTTGATAATGACAAACCTGTGATTGAGAGTGGTGGTTAGACTTTAGTCTGTTCGAATGTGTTTGATATTGGATATATGTATGTACCTTGAAAATTGTTAGCTCGTACGCGCGTGACTAACACTACTGGTGCTTGATGTATTGTTTCTTCTAGTTGTGTTGTTTCCATTGATGCTAGTTGGTTCCAAAGTGTGATATTGACATAATCTGTTTGCTACATATTGAAAACGAAGAACTATTGTCATTGACATTATTTAGTACTTTTAGAAATAATGTGGATTCACCTTTGGTCGACAATTGTAAGTTCACGTTTGGTCAGTCCTTTGTTGTCGATATTTCTTTGAATGTTTTTTTTTGTTGATAGGTTGCATGCAATTCCAATGACGTCTAAAGTGTACTTATAGTATGTTAGTCTTACCAAGAAGCTTGGCGTTGATGTGAAGAGTTGAAGTTTTCTGTTGCTAGTCTATTGATGCATTCTTTTTCTGTCGTGTTGTTGTTTAGGTTAAGTTCGTATTCGTTATTTAAATTTGAGTATCTTCTATTTGCTTTACATATTGTTCCCTTTGATATGTAGTAGATCTATATTTGCATGCAGAATATGCTGTCAATTTTTTATTGTACGGAATTGTACCTGTTTCATTTTGTTGATTATTGATTTTTCAATGTTACCTTTCCTAGTTGGAATGTATCATATAGCCTCTTTGCTGTCTCATTGAATATTGTAGCTTATATTTGGCTTTTCTGTTGATATGAAAGAAATCATTGAAGTCAGTGTTGAAGATATGTAAATATTTTATACTTACATTTTCGTCTGTCAACTCGACATTGAAGACATTGTCGTATCCCTTTTCGTTGTTATATATTCGTAGTGGGCCTTTTGATGTTACTTGTACTTTAATTGTCCAGTTTGAATCATATGGATGTAATTCTATTATTGGTTTGATTTGCTTGTGCGTCATGTTATTTTTAGTGTCGACCATTGTGCTTGAATTTGATGAAGAAGCTTCTGCAATATTGTCTTTAGAAGTATGTTAGCTTTAGTTAGGTGATTCGTATATTACCATCTGTTTGATCGTTGATGTAGTTGTTTACTTGATTTGTGATGGCGTTATTGGAACAAAGTATTCTTGTCTGCAGGCGAATGTTCGTTTTGTCCATGCTTCTGAATTAGCCCTTGAATAAAGCTGAGATAAGTCCTTAAAATATTGCATGTTCTAGAAGACAATCTACCTCACAAATCTAAGCCGTCATTTGCTTTGCCATTATTGTTATCGAGTTGCTATGTGTTAGTTGCCTTGTTGCAACAATTTTATTGCTACCATATATGACTAAAGTCATTATATTTAGCAACTTTGTTCGAGGGTAGGCATAGAGCAAAAGTTGGTCCATGGGCAAGTGAGCCAATAATCGTTCACACAATTGAGCTTATCTCTAGAAAGTTTTCCTCTATATTCTACACAGATTGTTGCCTTGTGCCACAGGCTCACTCATGATTTACACAACAGTCATTTCTAATTGTTTATAGGTGGATTAACAATTCAACCTGGATGCCAAAATGCCAAATCGTTTAAGGTGAAAGCTGCCATTGCAGTCTCGTCAAAAGGTAGAGATGTGATCTTCCAAAAGGGAGAGATATGATCCTTACTGCATGAGCTATTCAGTCTTCAAAACATATAGGTGTCCTTACTACATGAGCTTTTCAGTTTTCAATGGGAATTAATCAGTATCTATCTCCACATGGTTAACACCATGAGCTAGAATAAAACGATGGCTTGAAGAGAGTCCTTGAGAAGTTTTACTGACAAAGGCATCAATAATGGATTGCCTAAAGTTAAATGTCGCGCATTTACCATATGCGGTTTGTTGTAGTAGCATCGCTTGAAATTACAGGATATATGCTCATGATTGTTCTAAATATTCAAGAAAGATAATAGATGCACAGTTACGATCCCAACATGTATTTACTCCCATGCTAGAACCAAAATTTCATGGTTGCTATTATTTGACATGTCGCATGCCATGTGGTAGGATCTGGGAAATAATCTCGACCGTCAATCAGGGCGGAGGGACATTGGGACGATCCAATTTGAGGATGCCATGGTTTTATACTATAGGATGATTTGTGAATTTCCACATATTGTTTAGATGTGATTAACATTGTCAAAATAATGGTTATTCAATAAATCTTAAAGTTTAGAGTTATTGTTAGTTTACTAAAGAGATGTAAGGTTCGTGTAGAAGAATCTTTGCTTGTATGTTTGTGATGCTAAATACAATTGCAAACATGTTATACTATGGCGGGGTATTGACTAACTAATATATTTGTGGTATACTGTGTTGTAGATGGGAGGGATAAGGGCATAAGGTTGAGGTGAATTTCGAATTCATAACATCGTTGAGTCATCCTTGAAAATTTGCGTTCATAAGTTAGGCAATTGTCTGTTTGAAACCTTGCCTAATATTACAATCCTAGGATGTCAGCTTGACTTTCTCTCTCGTTGTTACGTATTCACGTCATGCAGGCACATGTTCTGTAGATTCTAAAGTTGTTACCGAGAATTTTAATTCACTATGTTTGAAACTATCAATATTTTGAATCTCATCTTCAAGCAGTAGAATTACTTCATCTTGCAAATGGGATTCATAGAGACTAATGCATGTAAATATGTGTTCTTATTGAGGTATGATTTGGATGGTGAGCCGGTTCATGCACAATTGGCATTCGGCATATTGATTGTAAATAAGGTTCAGTAGTAAGTTTGTGTACACATTTTTTAATGATAGAGTAATTGTTCTTTTATTTTGTGTTAAAACAAATAAATAAATATGATAAGGAATTTTCGTTAATGCTATAAGGCTTCGATTTGTTAATATCGTAAGACAGTTGTTGGTCGTTGTTATGTTGTTTTGGTTATATGTTAAGGATGGTCTGCCGGAATTACCTAAAAATGAATGAGCTGGTCTACAACCATTTACAACAAATATTCTTCTAAAACTTATATTAGACATAGGGTTAAAAATTTCCTTGCATTTGTAGCCATCAGCTTACAATTTGCCCTTCCATGTCCCTTATATAAATTGCAGCAAAAGATTGCATGTTGAAGATAGAATAGAATAGAATAGAATAGTTTTTTTAACGTCCACGGAGAACAGTAAAATAATGTGGAACCTTCAACATAAAACAAATTGACAGAAAGCAATTGGGCTTCCAGCGTGTTCAATGTCTTTCAACTTATCCAGATATGCCAGCATATGACAGCATTGCTCTAACGTTAGCTGAAGCTGCATTATAGAAAATTATTTCTTCACATGGTGATGTATAATGTAGTAAGTGTAAAGGATAAGTAAACTCAAATAGCAACCACGACTCTACTTTCTTAGAAAAGAGGATATTTTGATCTACTTATGGGATGAAGTTTATGCCTCACCCTGCATTTATAACACAAAGATCCAGTGTCATATCTCAAGCTGCCTGCCTTCTTATTTATACAACCTTCTTATGCGGTTTATAAACAGAACCAAAAAGAAGAATCATGTATCAAAATTCAGATAGAGAAAAATCCCACATTGCATATAAATGGGTCTTGAACTGCAATATCCATTGATGCAGATAATTCAGGAATAAATATGGCTATGATGCAATTGAGAAACATGTTAAACACATTGGTAACTCAAAAGGGATTCACATTGCTTGTCTTGCTTGAAAGTTGTAGAAACAGTGGTGCAACTTGCAGTCACCAATGCCACTAAATGCAGATAGGATATCGGGATATCAGAAATAGTAAGTGCCACACTATAATACATGTTTACTTTCAAACAACATTAGATATTTTGCACTCTTTCTGATTTTGTTTGCAATAAACATGTCTGAGTATGGGTTAACAGAGTGATTATGTTCTTGTTTCTGAACTACAGGGAAGGGAGCTTTTACAAAAAGGCAATATTGGGCAAATTATAGATCCGGCATTTGGGCCTTTGTTTAGACAGTGGTGGCAATGAAGCTGGTGGCAATGCACTATGTAGAGCCAATAATTGCGAGAGTTGTGAGGGAGATAAAAGAAGCTTCTCAAATTGAAGCTAAACTACAATATCTAAGTTAGCTACATGCACGGCTTGCATTATTCTATGCCTATCTACACATTTTGCATTTTGCTTTGAGTATCCTCTTTAAAATGCACGAAACCAAATGGGTAGACCTGTTCAATGAACCAAGGAGTTACGGGACAAAGGCATCAATGCTCATTCTTTTCTGGCAGCAGCTATGCAGCTTGGTATCTCTGTGCCACCATGATGAAAGAGGGTCAATTGGAATCGTGTCACAGAATAGACACTCATGCATGTTATATTTGTGAACAAATTGAATTTGAGCTCATTACCATACTCTCAATATATTTCGGAATCCAAGGACGTGAAACATGTCATGGTAATATCTATTTTGTGAGAAGGCAGAAAGAGCCTTTATGTTATGACATTATAGTGCCATCATTAACATATGCTGGAATGATTGTCTCCAACTTTAGACAAATTGTTCTAGACCAACTTATCTACAAAACACAAATCCTGAATGTTTTGAAAATTAAATAACAAACTCTCTCCTAATCTGTTTCTGCACTCTTATAAATAGAAGCTCTTTCTAACTTGACATGGTGTATGTAATTAATGACTACAGTCCTATGCTTAATGGTCTCATCGTTTTCAGAAATGCATTATTAGCTTAATAGATTTGAACCAAATAGAAGGTAGGTAGCCTCAAATATAGGCTACCTACCTTCTTTTGGGATGGCTGTCTTTTTCTGCTCTCGGAGTTGGTGAGTCTGAAAACTATTTATGCGACGGATCCACCTTTGCCATGTCACATATCTTTAGCCATTTCTTGCAAAGTAAAAGAAGCAAGATATGCATTTTGACATTTGCTTTTTTGCTTATAGCTAGCATATGAAAACAATCTTCATTAAAAACAATCTTCCATTATGGCATGAAGTGTCTTAAGTATCTAAATAACGAATCTGATATGTGTTTTAAAAGACTGTTTCATTATGCTATCCATTTTTTTTTTTTATCGTCTTCTATTTTCTTTTAACAGGAGTAGTAGATTGGTCCAACAATTGCTCTTGCTTTTGTCTGTTCGCGTCATTTGTGATTTTCAGCTTTTTGAAATTGTACATTTTCCATATGTATTAATGAAACCAATACTAAAGAATATATTTGAAAAGAGTCGTGATAGAAAATAAAAGTGAAGGGTACTACGCAACTAACTTGTATTATGCCATGATGATTTCAACTGCAAATGGGTTGACAATTCTTAGTTCTTCATCTAATTTCTTTAATAGGTTTGGGTCGCATTCTGCATTTTGCAGATTTTGTACTCGTTCTATAGTTGCATACTCTGTGTCAAGGATATATAATTGTGCATACTTTGGCTTCTCACCAGGATTGGGTAGTGCTGCACCCATTCTATGATATACTTGTCTATGGATCTTGAAACAATATGGACCTCGAGTATTGAACTGCTCAATGTTAGCTCCAAATGAAGCGAATGCCAATGCACTATTATAAGTCCTGATGTGTGTTTTGAACTCCTTTGAATTTGGATGATTCCAGTTATCAAGTCATAGAATATTTCTGTCATTTCTTGTAGTGGTGGAAGATGTATCTTGCCCTTATGACAACATTTAGTACCATCACCTTTGAATTTAACAGCACTGCATGCGTTGCATTCGTGGTTTAATTCTCCACAATGATGCAAATCCACGTTGATTTTGCTAGTATTTGGTCGGGCAAGTCTATAAGTTAAACGCTTTTCTCTGCTTCTTTGCTTCTCCTCTGCTTGTTGATGTAGTCTTTTAGATTGTTCTTCGTCAGTTTCCAACTCTCGTATACTAAGTCGATTCTTTGCTTTTTGTTGTGCACAAATATGTAACCTACACGCTCGAATTTCTTTAGTTTCAATTGCGTGTGCATTTGCTCATACATTTCTCTTTCGTACAGCATCCTTTTCCATTTCAATTTTCTAACTCTTTCTTCTTGTTGTTCTAAGGTTGCCTTATTCCTTGTATGTCTTTTTTGATTATTGCATGTGATTTTCCTCGTATGATTCTTTTTCGTAAAGCTTCTTCTGACAATCTACGTTGTCTTTCATTGTCTATCTCTTTCCAAGCATTTCTTGTCTTCTAATATGATATCGCCTTCTTTCAATTGCAAGTCTTTTTTCTCGCTCTTGTGACGTTTCCTCACGTTGTCTTTGTGGCATCTTTACCTACATAATGCAAGTGTAAGTAGCTGAGAAATTGATAACAATTACCATGCCATAATTTAATTGCTATCATAGACATTTATGTCACTATGTAAGGATAATAACGAATCTTGTTTTAAAACACGTATATTCAAGATGGGCTTCATTATAAAAGCAGGCTATTTCATAGAATGTATTGCATTTCCATTCCTCTTTAATTAATGCAAAAATAATTTTGCCTGTCCATGTTCACAAAGTAAGCAAATTGTTCTTCTTGCTCATAGCCCATAGCTAATAATTAGTCCTTGGATCTATGTAAAGAATAAGCTTCAATGAGCAGCAATTATATTTTCCTCCGCGACACAGTTATATACGTTGCAAATCAAATCTGTCGTAAGCTGCATGCAACAATTTTATATAAAGGTGAGACATTATTATGTTGTGTATTATGCATTTAAGAAAGCAATAAGGCGAAAGAAAGCTATTAAAGCTTGGCGCTTTCTTCAATTGGCTCCCGCAACTCGCAGTTTCTACTCCTCCGCAATTTCCCTTCATAGTTCACACGCTTGTGTATTTCTTTGCACCCATGTGCATTTGCATTGAACAGTTTTTTAATTGCCATACGTGGCACCCTTTCACTAAAAGGACCCTTCCAATTGTAAGACCCTTTACCAGTATGCCATGTGGCACACTCTTAGCCATCCATGCAGGCAAAAAAACATTCAGACAATCCGGGTCGTCGATAGGGAAGGAGGGACATTGGGACGATCTCGGCCATCGATAGCATTGCTAGGCTATAAGGCAGTTATTGGGCTTAACATATCCATGTGAACAAAACTTTTAAATTAAATGTTGAGGTAAGTTAACACAAACTATTAACACACAACTAACATTATTAACACAAACCATTGCATTTGACACATTTAAATTAAAATCCCCCTTAAACCCCCTTTGGTTTGGGTGCATATTCACACGGGGGGTTACTCCGGGCATCGAGAGCTGTCAGATGGGCATACTTGCCCTTTATTCCTCGATCTGGACCGTACGTAGCGATCCTCGTTTGTGGGGTATGCATGTACAAGTTTTTGTATACTGTATATTGAGGTTTGCAAAATACTATAAGGTTTGAGAGAATGTACTTAATGGTGTTAATTTTGTACATGTATTATAAATTTTTTGAGGCTCTCGCTGCCCTACATAACCCCCGTGTGAATATGCACCCAAACCAAAGGGGGTTTAAGGGGGATTTTAATTTAAATGTGTCAAATGCAATGGTTTGTGTTAATAATGTTAGTTGTGTGTTAATAGTTTGTGTTAACTAAAATTTTTTTGGCCCTCCGAGGGGCCTTAAAGATGGTCTATGTGCAGTTAGTTACACGTTGACCAAATTGTTAAAGAATACAATTTTGCACATATAAATCACAAGTATTTAGAAAACACCATTGTTATTCTCGTCCTTGTCAAACTTCAAATTTAGAAATGTGATTTCGTATTCTCTCTAGTACTCTCTTTGCCAAACTTCCACCCCTTACTCTAAAACTATAGCGTTGTACAATGTCAAAATAAAGGATGCCACTCCCAAGGTAAACAAACCAGTATTGCATTGAACAATGCCACACCCAAGGTAAAAAATCCACTATAGCGTTGACAATCAAGGGCACTTATAGCTTCATCTAACAAAAGTATGCATGCATGTTATCATGGAAAGCATTACAATCCATAATATATTCTTCATATATATGTTATCAAACATTGCACGGGCATCCTGCAGAGCTGCAGGTTTACCATAAATCTGAGCAAGCTAGTTTTCTAAGAACCTATCTCAGCCTAATCATTAATGCAAACTTTGATCATGAATAGTAGAAAAAGTGTTATACAGAAAAAGATTTGAAATAGCATTACATTTACAATGAGGCTCCACGGTTGAGGCTCCTTGCAATCTTCCAACAGCAAGCATTGAAACCACTAGTAAAATACCTCGTGTTTATGATGTCTTAGGCAGTAAATAGTTGCATGGCAGTCAAGTATATAGGATTCATACCATCTTCAAGCATCCTGGCAAGCCAATATATGGCTGTATTAACATCAGAATCATTCATGGCTTTTTTCAGTGCATCAAATAATGCGCTTTTCGAATCATTTGTTTTACTTGCATCTTCCCTAAGCCAGATCCTAGATCGATATAAAGCTTCTTGAATATCAGCCCGAGTGACGGAGATACTTTTTTCGCTGATCTTTGTGGCACCATGCCATTGCCATTACCTCTATTGAAAGGTCTGTCAGTAATCATTTGATGCTAATTCCCTCGGTTTTCCATTATTCTCTCGCCAGATATTTTCGTCATTGCGGTGAGGACGAGAAAGTTGCATCATTGAGTTATTATTCTTGTAGATGGCTTCGATAGAACCATTTCTAATACATTCAAAACCACCGCAAACATCTCCATCCGGAACCGAATAAGAGAATCTCTTCCATTCTTCTCACTCTTCACGTATGCCACTAAACTTTCAAAGAAGTTTACGAAGGACACCCCGTTCTTTGTCATTCATAGCCCTCTTAACAATTTTTTTTTTCAAGTGGCATAACCGCAGCTTGTTTGTCTTGAAATTGGAAATATGCTAACAAGTCACGGAATTATAACTTATTTGTAAGGATTTTTCACCATAGACAAGCAAATCACAACTTTGTTTAGATTTCGCGATGAGGAACAAGTGCTTGTTGCTCTTGTTTGCTTTTACCTAAAAGGGATTTCACCAAGATTAAGATAGAACGCCCATACCTTTTCTCCTGCCTTGCCTCATCCAATAACCATTTGAAATTCATGCATGTTTGTGCCCCTTCCCATTTCTTCACCCCCGGCATACTAGCATATGACATCTTCGTAAATTTTTGAGACGGATGAGGAACCGAATGGAGAAAATGACAAGATGAACTTACACAAATAGATGGAGAAGGCCATTTCGGCTTATCCGGTGGACGTAAAATTCATGTGTTCCATATAGCTATCGAGGCGACTCCATCAAGCATTTAATCGCTAAAACCCCGAACCCTAAATTCTTTGTTAGCCGTAATCATTAACCCCTTTTTCCGAAGAACTCTAGGCATATGCGGTGGTTTTTTTGCGGAGCCGGGGAGGACCAACGAGACAAAAGCAGGAAAAACTATCACTTTTAGAAAATCAACGCAATGATCGGCGATATTAGGGTGAACTAGAAGCACAAAGCAGCGGAAGGATGTAGAGAGTACCCAGACTTTTGCTCATACTTTTTGCTTCAGACTATGGTGTAGCATAAGCAGAACTATTATTGTAACCAAAACCAGAATAAAAAACCATTACCTACAATATCTTCATGTCATGAAGAATCCTGGCCGCCAGCAACACAAGAATCTAGAGGGTAAAAGTTATTGGGGCTTGATACATATGCATGCAGTGACAGTATCAACCGCTGGATTATTTCATCGAACCCAAATCAACGACCCAAAACAAGCGCACTCTAGAAATACTATTTAGTATGTCTTCACGAATACAACGTCGAAATCATAGAAAAACCATGTGAAAAAGCGTATAAAACTATAAAAATAACCCCCTGTTATAATGCTAGATATGTGTTGCTCATTTGGATTAGCAGGCAAATATATGTGTACATATGTCCACACATGTTGGAGATGTTACTATTGTCACTTGATAAGCATTCTTTATGTAATGTTTGCAATAAAATTGCTATACATTGCATTATAGAAGGCTGGTTGGAGATGCTACTATTGATAAGCATTCTCTAAAAAGTTTGCATCTATCTATCTTTATAATATGTTTCTAAAAATAGTTGCATTATTATAGAACTAATAACGGTGCCCAGCGTCAAAAAAGAGAGGTGAAATCAAGCATTTGTTTATCAATTCGACCGTCCTTCCTTATCCTATTAGTAAGGAAAAGACAGGATAAGTTACGTCTTCTTATATTTGTGCTTAAATTGCTAGAGTTTCATTCGTTTAGCAATAAAATGTGCGAACAATAAGTATGTTGTATGATAATTTTGAAAAGAAGCACACATGAGGTATTAATGGTATTAGCATGTTTTAAGCCTGTCTAACAAAATTTGGCAACAATTAACTCTACAAACACCTTTAAATTCGTAGTAAAAATGATTGTTTTCATTATAATGACTTTTAATCTTTTCCCGTTGATGTCAACATTTTGAACTATGTTATCATTCTTGTATAGTCCTTAAATGATGCACACATTTTGCCACTCCAATAGCATATAGGTTTAAGATATGAGGTCACATAATTATAGTGATGTTCCCATGCACAACATCCACAGAACAACCTCCACATAAGTTATTTGCTTATCTAGGTATATGTTTGTATAAATGCTCATATGAGCCCAAATTCAATGCTTGAGACCATAGAATATTTTAGTTTCATCTTCTGTCACCTCTATTCCCATTTCTCCAAGAGAGGCATGCCTCAATTTCTATTTCTCCAAGAGAGGTGTGCATATTGTATTGTCACCTACGATGAGCATCCATATGTGGTCTACAAAGTGAATTCCTGGTTGTTCCTAAATACACAAATAGTGGTGGCAAGTTTGAATTTTACATTTGTACATTCCTTGATGGTGCCGATTGCTAGTCCTAGCTAAGCCCGCTTAAAAACTGATATTTCTTTTCTCAATTAGATTCGTCACATGAAGCAATAAAGATGCCTCACACAGATAATTGTACAAACTTGGGATCAATGCTCCTTGGAAGATGGATCTTCTAATTAAGATCCCAGGATGATTGTCATTAATGCCAATATTTTGTTTCTAATACCAACTCTTGATTGCATGTTAACATTTATGATGGCGGCTCTACCATACGATATAGAAAAATGTAACTTATAAAAAATGGAAAACAAAAGCTCCACTTCTACAATGTTTTACAACTCTGTTATCTCCGTTTGATAACAATTTGCTTGATATAATATATATGCCAATGACCTTAACTTGTAACTATCAATGCCTTCTAGCAGCCGAAAGGTTACACAAGATGAACTTTCGAAGCTAGTTTCTATATTTCCAATGGGATTTGATGTAAAGAAACAAAGTGGGATAGGATCCAACAACTAATTACAACTCAAACATAAGTTTTCACTTCAAACAAAGACGTCTTAACATCATATTATCACTAGAAAAAGTGCCCAGCGTTGCTGGGCTTTTCGTCGGGACTGAATTCAAAGGTGAATAAAGATATGATTAAGAACGCCTTGATGCCATAATACATATGATTGTTTAAGTGTAATGACCATTGGTGCTATTATAATTCTTAAAATTATTTGTGTTAAGGTACAAGGCTACCTTTATTGATAAATTTAGTGTCAGTACTTAGATGGTTATTTGATTGAAACCATTAAAAATTAAAGATAATGGTATGAACGAATAATACATGCATAAGAGATAGCTACGGGTGGTTAAAAATGGGTGTTATTAAGTCAACATGCAAGATATCTAAGCACATGATTACACCGACATTGAGGGTAGACTGGACGATTTTAATAAAAGGGAAAATCATGTCCAAAAGCACATGGATGAGGAGCCAAGAATCTCTATTGAACATAATATTGTTCATCGACTAATGTTCATCTTTTAAAAACATACAAATTTTGAAACAAAAGCAAAGAAATAAGCAAGCATAGGCACAGGTATAACTGGTAGAATAGGCAAGGCCTGCTTATTTAGAAGCATATAACCAAAGCAGAAATGAAATTTCATTTATGAAAAAAATATGAAGCTGCTTTGCTTTTTGAGATGATAAAAATTTATCTTATCTTATCTTATCTTATTCATCTTTGCTATATATCATTCCTAACATACATAAAGGTGAAACCATTGCATCTGCTTCCAAAATACATATCTTGGGGATGGAAAAATATAACAAATCCAGTTGCTGCAAGCCTGTGAACTTATAATACTTTAATGGATTAATCGCCAATGGTAGGAACGTAGGGTAATCTTACAACGACAACATTCATCTTAACACCAGGTCTAAGGAATGGCGGGCCTTGTTTCTATGTCTAATTCTCTATTTTCAAACTTAACAAGTGCCTTTTTGTGCTTGCGAAAGTCTTGAGTCGTACCATGTATCCATGCTTGAACAACTTTTTGAATTACTTCCAGTTTACAATTTCCACTTCATCTTCCAATGCAAAAAGTTGTTTCATCATCCGGATACGCCATCCATAAACAAAGCATTGTTGGAACACCAGTTGCACTTGCTTCTATGAACCAAATTTTTCATTTCAAAATATACACCATGACCAAAAGGCTGCCACCAATAAAAAGTTCATCTTCGAATGCAGAAGTTGTTTCATCATCAGGATACTCCATCCATAAACAACACATTATTGGAACACCAATTGCACTTGCTTCTCTGAACTTGTTGGAACACCAGTTGCACTTGCCCTGTAAATTTTACCACAATTATTCTCACAACCTTTATGCTTTAAATGCATGGTTCGGCCAATCTCATGATGCAATCATAGTTCTGAATGAAATAAATCCAGAGAATGATGAAAAAAAGGATCACTGAACACCAAAGAGTGAAGTACAATCATACGCAAATTAGCAGAATAACATCGTTTCTTTTGATTTGCAACCAACTCCAAATACCTAATCTACCCGTATAAGCAGATCGCATTACATCTTCCATACATTTTTACAGAATCAATGTATGATCATGATTATATTACATCCTACATGATCATATTTAAAGGTCCATTGTTTGTGCACATAAGCTTAGATTTTACAAGAAGTTTGAACTTCTCATTCTCCAGGAATGAAATTTAGATTCAAAACCTCTTCAAGGAGCCACCCTTTCATCATCTTCAAAACTAAAACAAATCTTCTTCAACCTATGAAGCAAAATTTGCTTTTACTTGGAACTCTCTATTTTCGCCAAACTTTTGAAATGCTTAAACATTTTTTCATCCTAGGTTTACCTTTGCACCAAACCTAGTTTATTGCTCTTTCTATAAGTGATGCATGTTGTTGTATTGTTTTCATTTATATAATTGTTTCATTTGGACCATTGCTTCATGGAATTTTCCTTCCAATATTCCATATAAAGCAACCAAGGTCGTCTCCCCAAAATCAAGATGGGATCAAACTGGAATTTCCATGTCACTCTAAGATTTACAAAATATAGAATGCAAGTCAAGGATATAGTCAATGAGCAACCAGAAAATTAGTTGCACATGAGAAAAAGTCATGTGTTGTTGTGCATTAGGGTTGCCCTTAAGGCCAAAGTTTCATAGCTGTAACTTAGAAGGTTAACGAGTTATAAGTTTTTGCCTTTAGTTATGTTGGCGAATCTTTTTTAGCTTTCGATAACTGTCATAGAAATGTTGGCAAGTCTTAATCGGTATTACTTATCCATGACATTAGAGTGAAAAAATCACCTTTCCAAAACTTTATATTGTTCCTATTTTTGATCAATTGCAACTTTGCGTTAAGAGAGGCAGACATCAGACGGACATTATTTTTACGTCATGCCACATTGGCAGCATCCATGAGGACATATGACCTCATGGATGCTCTTCATTCTATTTGGGCAATGGCCTTGTGATGATATCTTTGTGTTGCTTCTTTCTAATCCCAGGGGATGCATCTATCATATAGGGGGTATCTCTTGTGCATGCTAGGGGTTGCCAGAAACCCCCTTATATATGCCTTCAAAATGCTCCAAAAACCCCAGTTTCAGTCGCATATTGTACCAAAGCCATCTAAAAAAACTCCATAGATAAGAGTATATGTATGGTTCATGCCCAAAATAAATCCTTCTGGGTCACTCACTAAATTGTACGGCTAAAACTATGTGAACCCTCCTTTTTCCAATTGCCCTATTTTTAAACAAAAAGAGGGCACCCTTATTGCGCCTTCTGCCCCAGTATAATACACCACATTTTGCAACTCTCATATTCAGTTTGTACATCCATAACAATAGTTAAAATGATTCAGTCTGGTTAATAACTTGAACATATACAAATTCTATCCTCTGACGATACAAATTAATGATTCCCATTTATAACATGGATGAAAAGATAAATGTTGGGAAAAGGAAAAATCCCAAGTGCATTTTAAGATTTCTCTTTGACACCTTTTTTAAAACTCCGTTTCAAGAGAATGCAAATCTACATCGACTCAAAGCAAAATTTGTGGTTATCTTAAGAAGTTTGCCAAGAAAAAAGATCCCCTTACATGATTTTTTGAGTCCAAACCAAAATGAACAAAAACACATGTCTTCTATCATTTAATTTAGACTCCCCACTTATGGTAGATTATTATTGAGCCACTTTCTTTATTGTAGCTATAAAAGAAAAGGAATGCATCAACAAGCATGCATAAAATGTAGAGAACCAACTTGGAATTGCCGTGACAAGAAATTCAATGCCCCAAAAAAATGGGTACCTTGCATTTTAAGCAACTAAAGGTAATTACAATTCCCATGTGCTCAAATAAAATTTCATTTTTTTACACATTCTCATAATGTTGTTTATTATCTGAGATATTCACAACAACTTGGATATGTGTATATTTACAAATCTTCAAGTAAGTTGCTCATACAAAATTCATAGCACCCAATCCATGAACATAAGGTTGCCCACATAATTTGGATATGGCTCATGTGCTCTGCTCAAACAAAATTTATAGCACCCAATTAATTCTGGACAAAATTAGTATTAATATTTGAGACCCCATCAGTCCACCTATATGTGCTGGAATATCTCCACACATGCCAGCTGCAATTTTACAATCACTTTTGGAAAGAGAACCATCTATATATGTTGAATAGCTACCAATGCTTTTTACACATGCATGCTGCAATTTTAACATCGATTATGGAAAGATAACATTCACATTGTACATTGTGTTCTATGTGGGCTTCCTTGTCCATCTATCTGACCCAGCTACTAATTGGAGCATACATATAGATACTTGCAAACATTATGTAGCTAGCTAGTGTTAAACCATTTCTGCAGCATGCTATCAGCATGAACTTTACAAGCAGCAACTATTACCCTTCAAGTTGTGGCATAGGTTCAAATGGCATGCTGTTAATAAGCCCTCTGCTTCATCTAGCCACCCTGCCCTGCCAAGGTTCTCATCTAGCCACCCTGCTTCATCCACAGTTCTCAATATCATGTGTTTCCCATGATTTATTCTCATCCAAATAGAATAATAGCATCCATCCTAAAAGAGTTCACCAATTCTACAACCACAGAGCTGACATTGAAACGTAATTTTTGTCTATTGCATCTCCATCAATAAAGCAAGAGCGTCATCACGAAAGCCCTGCAGCAACTGTTGTCCATGAAACCGCATTGCACTGATGCATGATAACAAATATTATTCCCGTAGCTTCTAAGCTCCCACACTTGGCATGCATGCCAATGATAATTGTGGCCATGATCACATGAGCTCCAACACCCATAGCACAAACATGCATTAGTTCTTGTTTTCCCTACTGCACCTAAACTGCCTCAAGCACTAAAACAATTGCAAATGCCACTGTGTACAAAATCACACTTCATATTTTCATGCAATTGTAGTACATGTTGGCTACAAGCCATCCACATCATAAGCTCCAATAATGGCACCCCAATAACAAGTTTTGTTCAATCAAGCATGCTACAACAGCCAATCATTTGTTCACCACAGTTCAAACATGAAAAGCAATGGGTTATACCTCTGTGTAACATCCTTTGCACCATTCCCAACAAAAGCTATAACATATGAACAGGAAGTCTCCTACCTGCAACCTGCTCAACTTTATCTGGAGCATCGATGAGCCCATTTACAACATCCACATGTATCCACCGCCCCTCTGCACCCTCACCGCTACAAAATATTTCAGCACAGTGTAGCATGGGACTTTTCTTGCTACCAAATGGTGTCACCCTTCTACACTTTGTAGGTAGATTCTTTCTTTGGGCATTCAAAGCCAGCTCAACTTCTTAGAGGTTCCAGAAGGTTCTATGACAACAGATGTTGCACTCATTCCCATGGCCAACTATAACTCAAATTCTCTATCTTCTTTCCTACTTGATTTTTCTCTTTTCGGAGGAGATTTAGGTGTATCCATGTCATTGTGAATGCCGGCCTGTTCCGAACTTACATTTTCTTCAGATCCTGCTGGGTATGCTGTAGGCTTCTCTTTGCCTTTTCTTTGTGCAATAGATTCCTCATACCGATGGTTTCTTTTTACAGCCTTGCCTAAAGATCCCTTCTCTATTTTGATAGACTTTGCTTTATCCACATTATAAGGTCTTGGAATTACAGCAGTACGTCCAAGAACATGTGCTAGATTTGCAGCCTTACTAACCTGGGAGTTTGAACAAATTAACATGCCATCCAAGTTTTTATCCTTGTGGGTCCCAATCTGCAGAAGCCTCTAGAGTGCACCTACTTATAAAATTCCACTATGGACTTTACAGAGAATTACCTTGTTGTACAGCCCAAAACTCGAAACAAGGCTATAGCTAATGTAGCAATCTGAAGAATCAGGCATGGCAAAAATGTGATACGATAATCAACTAAATATGAAAGCTTTTCAAGATTAGGCTTAGACGTTATGTCAAACAACACAAACAAGGCAATTTCAATCTTACATTGCATTATATAGCTTCAAGAATAAAAGAAAGAAAGAAAAAGCAAACTTGAATGGGGCTATGAGAATGGTGTACCTGTATAAGAAGGTCATGTATTTCTTTAGCTGCCACACCAAGTTCAGCCAAAGCTGTAATGGCTTCAAGGACATAGGGGCATTGTCTTCAAGTGGAAAAAATTCCAAATTAAAGCTTACTGCAAATTGCAAATTGGAACTTACCTCAGCACTGTAAGTACTGTGGCAGCACGATCATAACTTGTAACTCTATACAGTTTTGCTAGCATCAAGTTTATTCGCAATGATCTGGCCTTCAAAGATATACCTTCAATCTGCAATCTCATTGTCATACTGCGTTCTGGTCAACATACAGAATGCTTCCTCCAAACAAAACAGTTCATTTTTAAACTCAACCCTCATAAATTGCATCTATCTTATTTCTTATTTCCTGATCCATTTGCTATTGCAACGATTTGTCCCGACAACAGGGCAGCAGGGCCACATACCTATATTATGATTTTCTTGATGATATAGATAGTTCATTTATGAGGTTAGGATGAACGTGAAGAAAAACTGTCTTTACAAACTTCTGATAAGCAAATCCTAAAGCTTGCAAATTTGTAGGTGCATGCATTAAGAGAAGCAGGAGATGATGCTAATGGTGGCACTGCCTATGTGAGCCTGGAACCCTGCAACCATTATGGCATAACACCTCCATGTTGCCAGGGGCTAGTGCAGGCAAAGGTTAAGCGCATTATGGCCTGGGTTAAAGCACTTCTTCTAGAATCAGTGCAGAGAGGATCAAGATTATAGACATGATGAAGTTTACATGTCTAACCCATCTGCAGACCCAAAGAACAATCTATTTACCTTGAAAAATGAATCTGAGCAAGTTAGTAAGCAAGAATTTTAGCATATATTGCAAGAACTTTTTATTGGATCAACAATAATGAAAGCCTAACCTTTTATTGACTGCAAAGATGTGTCGGAGTAAAAAATGCAGAAACAAACCACTCCAAATCCCATGGTTAGCTGCATAATTATTAGAAACGGGAGTATTATTGGGCATGGTTATCGTCCTAAGGCTGGAGAACCACATGCAGAGGTAACCTAAAATTGTCTTTACAAATCCTAAAGTTTGCAAATTTGTAGGTGCATGCATTGAGAGAAGTAGGAGATGATGCCAATGGTGCCACTGCATATGTGAGCATGGACACCCTGCAACCATTATGGCAGAGCACCTCCATGCAGCCGGGCGCTAGTGCAGGCAAATGTTAAGCGCGTTGTGGTTGGAATAGAAGACCCAAATCCATTAGTTGCTGGAAAAGGCATTGAAACGTTAAGTGTTGGCATTGAAATAGTTGTTGGAGTTGAGGAAGAACTCAGTAGAGTCATTAATGAGGCATTCATCCATCGTATATTGACTGGAACGCCATTTACAAGTCTCAAGTATATGTTACTTTGCCTTACAACCAAAACCTAACTTACTCCATTGGAAGGAACTCTTTCTGAGTATGAGTTTCTCTCTTTCTTGGTGCTCCCTTTGGTTGCTTAATACTCCTCGTGATGGAACAAACAAATTTGTGAGAGCAATCACAATGACTCCACTCTTGCTTTAAACAATGAAGACCCGATAAATATATAGAGAACAGAAAGAAAGAAAAGCCTTCCAGAAAATGCTGGCTCCAAAGATGCTATAGTCATAAGGCCACATTGCAGTTTTCTTCCAAGAATGTCCTAGTTTCAACTTTTCCTCAAACTCACAAAATCGAATGCCATCTCATCCATCTTGTTCCATAACTAAATTTCCTCCTATGCTTTTGTGCCTTCCCAAACCCACACAATGAACCTCTCTTTAGGAACATCATGAAGCAACACATCAGAGAAGAATATTGATTTGGCGTTTAAAGTAATAGCAGTCATAGATCAGAGAAAGCATATGCAAAATTAATATTTTACTTCAATGAGATAAAAGCATGAGTCAATCAGGTACAAGGTTCAAAATCGTTACAAAATAGGCATCCTTGTTGTGCAGGCTGTCAAAATCTGTTTTGGGGCTACCGAAATGGCATAGGGCTTTAAAATTTGTGATTGAAACTGCTACTGGAACTGATTATGTATGAAATAATCCAACACTGTGGAACTAATATGATATTTGTACTTTCAAATTCCACATGTGGGGAGCAAGGAGCGAGGACCATGGTTTTTCTAAACTATAAACAATTGCATCTTGGGCCTGGGCAGAATGTACCTCAAGGTGAATAGAAAAAGCATTACTGGTAAGTATATTATCTGCAGAAAAAACAAAGGCGATAAGAACATGGTCATTCAATGATCTGGAGGAAAAAAACATCTGTGGGAAATCATATAAAGGCTGAAAGCAAGCAAAAAGTACCTTGAATTATTATATGGCATAGGATTAAGATGTGCTGGATAAATGCCCATGAAACCATCTTTGCAGAAAACCAAAGTGGCATGTTCAATCTGAGGTTGTGGATCTTGGACAACAGAGCGGCACCATTGGAGGCAACCTTCTGTCAAATCCGACTTCTTTTTTGTGCTCCTACCTCTCAAAGATCTCTTGCTACAAATTTAAGATTCCATTATGTTTCATGAGAACGGAAAGTTATGCTGATTAAACAATTGTGTCTGTTCAAGAAAGCTATATATCTGTGATGTGATGTGATGTGATGTTCTGTGGGCAGAATTTATTCATGAGAATGGAAAGTTATGCCGATTAAACAACTGTGTCTGTTCAAGAAAGCTATATGTCTGTGATGTGATGTTCCGTCGGCAAGACATGTTCTGTGGGGAGCAAGCCAGCGATCACCATATAAACAATTGCATCTTGGGTCCGGGCAGAACATACCTCAAGGGGAATAGAAAAAAGCACATTACTGGTAAGTATATTATCTGCAGAAAAAACAAAGGCAATAAGAACATGGTCATTCAACGATCTGCAGGAAACAACCTCTGTTGAAAATCATATAAAGCTGAAAGCAAGCAAAAAGTACCTTGAATTAGTATATGGCATAGGATTAAGATGTGCCAGATAAATGCCCATGAAACCATCTTTGCAGAAAACCAAAGTGGCTGCAGAAAAAACAAAGGCAATAAGAACATGGTCATTCAACGATCTGCAGGAAAAAGCATCTGTTGAAAATCATATAAAGGATAGATCATTCACAAATATAAAGAAGCTGAATATCAGTTTATAGCTAAGACTTTCTAGTGAAAAACCTGGAATCAGAGAGAAGTTAAACCTGAAAAACCTGTAATCAGAGAGAGGCCTTTCTTACCTGATAGCTAAAGAATCGTTTGTGCAGATACAACCGAGAGGCAGCATTCATCACTTCCTTAAAGCCACCAATTTATTTTGTAAAACGTATTTTGTAAAACTGTATTATCACATCCACAAGAAGCAAGCTTCTGCACTACTCCTAGCCCTTCTCCTCCTCCAACAAGAGATCCAGGTCCAGATGCAGGTGCCCATGATACTGTAAGACTCCCACTGCATGAGCCTTCTCAATTTTTGCCCTATCCCAACTACCATCCTTCACTGTCAAAACAGAAATAGTCCCATCTGAAGATCCACAGGCCAAAGAAAGACCCAATTCATGAGGAGCGCAGCAAATGCTATTAACAGAAGATTCGTGCTCTTGAAAGACCTGGGCCTGAGGCCACTCATTCTCAGCTCCGTAGTAATCGAAGGTGGTATTGTGGACCATATCCTGGTGGCCCGTTTCAATGCCACTCTGTGGCGTTGTTGGATCTCCTCCCACGGCCATAGCTCCTTTTTCCTTTTCTCTTCCCCTATGAATTCGTTTAGACAGAAAGAGTTAAATAATCTATCTATATCTAATATCATTCGAGAGGAAGAGAATCTAATATCATTCGAGAGGAAGAGAGTCAATGTTAGAATGCAGAGTCTAGCGTGCCTCTTCGTTCTGCAACTTTCGACTGCTTTTATACAACAAGAGCTCTAAAATCGACAAGAGCTCTAAAATCAACGTGGGAGATCGCGCACAGATTATCCCAAAACTTAGATGCATTGTAGATAACTTAGAGCATATCTTCTGAAATCGGCTGAGAAATATTGGTCTTTGAGAACTCACCTTCTCCCAGATGCTACCATCTAGCAAATCCATGGCAACTAAGGTTTTTTAAAACAGTTCCTGCACTGAACTTTTTTTTCAGATGCAAAGAAGAGGATGTAGTTATCCATTTTTAAGGCAAAATGCATAGAAGAGATCCATTTTTAGGCCGAAATTCAAGCGAGAAACAAAAAGAATGTAAAGTACCAATATCGTTATCTGCATTTTCGATGAAGAGGGGAACATGGACGCTGGCTGGAATACGAGCCCTACTGTACTGAGATGCATCTCTTACATCCAATATTGTATAGCCTTTCTCTGTTACAAGCTTTTGAGCGCTCTCATAAAATGCACTCCAAAGAATTAGGGCTTTTTTCCAGTCCTTTCTTCACAGAGGCCAGGGCTGATTTAAAATGCAGCCCAGTGGAACAGATTGTTGCTATCAATATCCATGTTGTTGACGATCTTCTCAAAATCCTTGCCATCACGTGCAGTAGCAAGAGAAGTCTGAAAGAATAGCTTAGACTCCAGTCTCTAATACAGCTAGGCTTTCTCGCCGATTGCACGATAAACTTTTTATCCAAGTATTCTTGGTTGTGGGAATTTCGATCATGCCGCTGCTTCTCAATTGACAGTGAAATGCTAGTAGTGGCTTGCAGCAATGCTCCAAACATATTTTCAAGCACTTCATTGCCTACATCGGGAGAAAAAAGAAAGACATGAATCACACCCAGCAGGAATTGAATTTAGGTAAATAAAAAACGGTAACCATTTTTAAGACTTACCAGGGAAAACCGGCCAGCCGTTCTGCATTTTTGCAAGCAATGGACTAACAAGGCAATGATCTCTTGGACTGGAGATCCCAATGCAGGAAAAATCTCGAGCATGAAGGAGCACCGTGACCAAATGACCATGTGCAATTTATAGAATAGATAATAAATACAAAATGATTGCTTCTGCTAATCCTAACAGTCAAACGGAAGGGGAGGAAAGCTTACAAAATAAGGCCTTCCATCAATATTGAACCTACATGCCAGCTCTTCCCAATCAGGCTCTCGGTCAGTGGCATTAGAGCAGATCCAAGGTCGGGGCTCTCGGTCAGTGGCATTAGAGCAGATCCAAGGTCGGAATGCCCAAGCAGTACGACGGGCATGAAAAACTGTAAATCTAAGGGATGAAAATAATTTAAAAACAATGAAAGGTCAAGATGGCGCACAGACTATCATAAAACACCTTTATTATTATATCTCTAATATATAATTGTAATGAGGTCAATAAGGGGGCAGGTTCCATGTGATTGCTTAATGTTTTTTCTATGCTTAGGATTAACACGTGTAAACACCTAAATAATTTGGAAGCATGGAGGCTGTTCTAGAAGCTACTCTGGAATGCGTAGAGTCTTCGATTTTAGGGCTGGAATTATCTGGACGGTTCGTTGTGTTAGTATAAAAGAGAGCAGCAGTTTAGACGGAGAAAGTTGGAGCGCCCAGCAGCTGGAGAAACGAGTCCGATCAGGTATTTTTTGGTGGGCAATCCGGCTAGCACAGCTGCCTTTCTTTTGCAGATGCGAACAATCTAGTAGCGCCTGTAGCGGCTTAATTAAATGTGCTATGTTTTAAATCTGGTAGCGCCTGCAACGGCTTATTTAAATCTTCTTACTTAAATCCTCAAAATGCAGATTCACAGGTTTTTTTATCGTTTGAATGGAGCGTTCCAGCAACTTTAAGTAAGATCAAGGCCTCTGACACTATCTGCTGGTGAGGCAACTTGAACGGGATGCGTGCGGCTTCATAATTTCGATTTAGAGAATGAATAAACGATATGGGTTGAAGGATCAAGTTGTTTTATGATTCCCTGGCTCCAAATTGTTGATCGAGGCACTGGCCGTCCAGAAAACTCTGATCCGGCTCTTCAGCTGAAGCTGTGAAAAAACTTCCCGCGGACTGCACGGGCCTTTTGGACTCTCCATAGTGATGGTGGAGATGTGGAGATGTCGGGAGAGCTATGTTTTGAAGGCCGCATCAAGATAAAGTAAAAGCAAATTTGTTTCTAATTGCAGTGTCAGTGCACTAGAGTTATCGCCAGGAAGATCGATTTCTTTTCTGCAAGCAGTTTCGTTGATCCAAAACTGAGTTTCTCTGCATTTTTGGCAAGGCGTGTGGTACAGCAGTAGATTGAGTTTCTCTGCATTTGCTGGCAAGGCATGTGGCACAACAGCAATTTTGCAGCACGACGGAATGGTAATGTTTACTGAAAAGAAAAAGTCTCTTCTCTGTTTTCTATTGATCCATTCGCAAATTGGCATGTCAACTATGCTGGATTGCCAAAGAACAAAACGTTTCTATGGTTTTCGCATCCGTAATCTATTCTTTTTGCTCGTTTCTGAGGTCATCTGAGTATGAATCGATGAATGGTAAGTTTGTCGTCTAATTTGCTTCTACTGTTAAATTTTTTATTCTAGTCAGAGCTATCAAGTGATAAAAAGATGAAAAGAAAGGGGAAAGAAGAGGATCGAAGATTCGAAGATGGAAATTCTATATGACTTCAACAACAAGGCTGTGCAGCCACCTGAACTTGGAATGGTGCCACTGTTGTTGGCAGCTTCAACAACTACAGGATGCCGCAGCAGCTCCCACAAAGACCTGAGTGTTTCAAAAAACGTTTTCATATGAATATACCCCAACAATAGGTATCATTTACCGTTAAATCTCGAATATAATCCTGAATGTTTTTATCTTTAGATTCTGATGGTGAGATGGTTCCAGATTGGCAGAGAGATGTCCTAAGGCATGGCAGCCCTTTGCCAAGACAATCCAATGAAAGATGGCTAACAAACCCGCCAGGTGCTGTATTACTTCTCAAACATTCAGAGCAACTGCAACAAAATATTGCAAGGTCCTGGCCTTGAATGTGACTTTGAATCATTTATATGTAATCTCGGATGTAAATTCTGTGCAGTCTTATTCTATTCCTTCTTTTTATATTTCTTTCTATATCTTTATTCTATGGTAGTGGTGGTTCTCTCATTCAACAATGTTATTCCTAATGCAATGCCTTGCAAGGAAAAGAGTGCCCTGTTTGCATCTTACAACTTAAAGTGCATTTGTAAAATTCGCAATAGGCCTTTCTGAAAACTGGATTTAAGTCATGAGCAGAGATGAGGGTTAATACTTTCGTACTTCCAACAGCATATGGAAATACTTCCAATGGCATCATGCATTTGACACCATAAATAGTGAATTTAACTTCCATCTATAGTTGAAAATATATGGTTATGCTTGTTTATGCTTGAAAATATATGGCATTTGCTATGATACTATGTCACACATCTTAACCCTTGGTGGTTGCATAGTTCTTGGTACATGAGCTATTCTACCGTGTTTTTGGTGGTGGGTGGTGGTGGGTACATGAGCTTATTCTGTTGTACATTGGTATGATCAATCTTGAACTAGCCACGACGTTCAAGTAAGGCGGATGGAGTTGAATCATGAAGGGCTTTTGGGTTTAAAGGGGATAAACTGAATGGCAAGCAATTTAAGCACATCACGTGAGGATTAAAAGTAAGAGATCAAATTAAAAAAGGTGAGGATTAAAAGTAAGAGATCAAATTAAAAAATGACCTTCGCTTCAAAAAATTGAAAAAAGAGGGACAATTGTTGCCAACAATAATCTAAATCGGGTACATGATTTTGAAATAATGTTGGTCCGTGTTTGTTGTGTTTCTTTCGATCTCAAAATAATGTTGGTCTGTGTTAGTTGGATTTTGTCGGAAAGGTTAACTTTCCTTAACGACAACCGTGAATTGTACATTTTGCCGAGTTTTGAATGTCCAGCCTATGTCAATTACAGATTCCTTGGAGGAATGATCTATTCTCCTTGGAGGAATGATCTATTCTCTGCTTTGTGGATTGTTATGGAGTATAACAAAATCTATATGAAGTATACAAAAATTTTATATTGAAAAAGGTCCTTTTGCACATGTTTGTTTGAAACACGGTTCATCATATGCTCTTTAGAATGAACTTTTGTGATCAAGTTGAGGTTGTTAAGAGATGTGTTGGATTTGGATTACTTTGGATAATCATGTATTGGATTTGGCTTACTTTGGATAATATGTACATGATTGAGTCAGAAAACGATTTAAAACTTTGACATAAAGCAACAGAATGGCTAGTGCAAAATTTTGTTAAATCTCTTATATAAGCACCTACTAAAAGAACAAACTAGCGGCGGCGACTGCCGCCGCGACAAATTCTTGTATAGATAGATATAGATAGACAGTTACAACAAATAACTAATAAATTAAAAGGAAGGTAATCTGATGCATGAAGGACAACCAATTGATAAATCATGAAAAGTGCTCTCTCATAACATGCAAATTTTTGTTTTTTGAAGAACGTGTTTTACTTCATATTATACACTCAAAATATTACAAAGTACTTCCAGAAGTAAGGAATGTCCCTGAAGCATCAATCACTTTTAGATGATCACTCCATATTGGAATTTTAATACTATCAGGCCAATTGGAGATCTGAAAGCAATTATACAACTTCTTACGAATTTCTTGAAGCACCACCTGAGAAGAAATACGCTTATCATAAAAGACCTTTCTTCGTCTTCGCTTCCATACACTCCATATTAGCCAAGACTTTGCCATGTGAAATGCAATCCTTTTAGAAGCAGTCCACTGATTTGGATAAATACCCAAAAGAAAGTGCTGACTATCCAAAGATACTCCAAAAAGAGAATGCAGCCAGGACCTAAGACTACTCAGCTCTGCACACAAATATAAACAGTGCTCCAATGTTTCAATGCACCGCTCACACATTGGGCAAAGTGGGCTTACTCCTGGCTTAAAGCGATGAACCATCTTATTAACTCTCAAAGAGCGCCCGGGAGATTTTGGGTTTGTCCAAGGCAGAGAACATCTCAAAATGTAGACATGAGACCTTTTCATCCTGTATTTAGGATTAAAAAAAGGGCAGTTCTATGCTCCAGGACTTTCATAATAAATTCTTCAACTTAATGTACACTGCTGTGTTTATTATTTTCTGCAATTATCTCCAAGTTAAAGCCAGATAATCTCTAGCATGGTAAAGATGTTGTCTTCTAACCCCATAAATATAAGTTCTCAATTCCTCTATGCGTGGAAAAGATATTGCATTTAACTGTTAACCACCTAGTGGTTAACATTGTACACATGTTAGGTGTTAGTGGTGGCAGACTGACACTTGGCATGATTAGGTTAACTTAAGTGTATGGTTTAGATTTAGCTAGATGTAGGGCTCAGATTTGCGGTCTACACTATATTAGACCGGAGCCCCTTCAGATGTACTCAGGTTTGGAGAGCCTCATTTGGCCATGTTCCCTTCACTCTTTGTACATATTTGTTTGTCTTGTTCTTGTTTCGTGATCATGAGCATGGCAGCTCTATAGCATCTGGCAGTCATAGACTGCTGCTGCAGGGTGCATGCCAAGAACTCAACATTAACATTGGCGTCGTTATGCCAGGTTCGCTCGTGATCACTTTCTTGAGCCTTGCTGTTTTCCTGTTGTCTTTGCTGCTCTTATCCTAATCAATTCTTGAATACTTCTTGTACATTACTCTCAACCCTTCAATCCCTTTATTTGGCCCAACCAGTTGTTGAAATGGTCCGGCTGGAGGCCCCTTTGTCAATCAATTCCTTAGCACTTAGTTTGGTTATAAAAATCGTTTTCAAAAACTCTGTTTTTCATGCTGCAGCAAGCACAGTTTTACAGTAGGGGATTTCTTGAGTGGTGACCGCACTCCTCTCTCCAAGATTTTAAGAAAATTCCACAGTTTGATCCTCTTTTATCTTCTATCTGCTGAAAATTTGTCAAAATATCATGATTTTTTTTCCTTATCCTCTGTTTTTCTCTGAGTTTTATCTAAAAAATCGTGCGTTTGCACACCCAAAAATATTTCATCTCAAAGGCAGTATGTACGTTATTATCTGCAGCAACTCTATGAAGCTTTCTTCTTCCGATTATTTATAGAGGGCCAGCTTTTGGGCTCGCCCCCATATAATCATCACTGCCCATGCCCAAGTAGCAGCATGTCTATCAAGCTCACATTCCTATCTGCATCAAAGTTCGGATTTCTCAGTCTATTTGGAGCACACAGATTATTTTCCGTTTATATGCCCAGAGCCTTTTTGATGTTCAAGCTTCTCTGCTGCTCTGAAATTGGGACAGATTTTGCCATCTGGTTCGACGTCCTGCAAGCAAAAGTTTCTTATCTGCACAAAGCAAAATCGATAGCAGACCATTTACACCTTCTTGAAAGCAAGCTCTTTGTTCCTGAACGCCTAATCTGATGCTTATTGGTATTTTTCAAGAGGGCCAGCACTGTGGCTAGCCCCCATTCATCTAGAAATACAGGCTGCATTCCAGCAAGCACATCTGTACACCAAGCATTAGGACGGATTTCTTAAAGCTTTCCAGTCTCCCTCATCTGCACACAAGCACCATTAGTACATCAAACTTCCAGCTATGAGTGGAGCACAAACATATTTTTAGAAGCAACTTTACCTGTTGATCCCTTGGTTTCTTCCTAACCAATATGTCATCCATGGCTTTGTACTTCTATGGGCACCGATTCTTGATCTGGATCCATCATGTTTTTAAGCTGTTGTCATGCTTTTGGCCACCATTTCAGTAGATTCCAGCATTCCTATTCAGTCTGAAGCAAAAAAACCTGCACAAGCCGTTTTCAAGCATTCTGATCTGTTATGCAGCAGGCATCTGCAAATAGAAGAGAAGTCGGCAATTTTGATGAACCATTTAGAAGTAGTGGGAACAGAGTCAAGCACAGTCATTCAGATATATATCTATTTCGACATTTTCCCAGCCAACTACCTGCATATTACATAGTAAGAAGCAGTCAATCTAGTTTGAAGCAGAATCCAGCCAAGCGGAGTTCCCATCAGCCCTTGCCTTGCCACCGACTTTGGAGATTTCTATTTCGGCCCTTGCCTTATCCGCTCTGTTTCTATCCCTTATAGTTATGCCCATCTTCTGCTTTTCGAAACCCCAATCACATCCACCGATATGTTGCAGCAGCACCATACCCGGATTCCTTTTTCTGGAGCTTTTAATTTTAGCATGCCACATTGAAAAGCGGTCTTTCGGCTTCATTCACCACCATATTTTCCGTAAATAGAATGATGCAGCACCGCTATAGCCGGCTCTGTTCAGCTTCATTTTGGCCTCACGCTCTGTTTCCCTAATTATTACTGGTTGATAACGGGCCACGCTACATTTTTGGACCATGCTCATGGCCCACGCAGCCCATGCTATTAAGTCCATGCCCACGGCCAGGCCTCACGGCCCATGTCCACGCCACAGCCACGCTGCTCACGCTTCTTCTTCCCACACTCACGCCTCACAAGCCATATTCACGCGCCACGCTGCACCCACGCTTGCTCACGCTCATGGCCACGCTTCTTGATCAAGATCCACGCTTGCAAACATATTGTCACACATAGCCACGCTCTTTTATGGCTGATCACGGGGGAAGTTTTTTTGGTGTTTACATTTTTGAAGACCCCCTAATTGTTTTTAAGTAAACTTTTGGGCACAATTTGTTAAAATGGACTTACCCATAATATAAGGGGATGGTCTTTATGTTTTTTTGGCCCAAGTTTCTATGATCCATGTTCTGCATCGACATTCCTTCAGATCCTATTCGTCTTCAATGCATTGATGAAGATCTTTCGGCGACAAAACCAACCATTACCCTTACCATCATTTTCGCCCCTAAAAATTTTTGGCACCATGTTGTAATTGTCGAACTTGTCTTATAAAAGTCTGTACATGTTTTTGTGCTAACATCTTTTAGGGGGAGGTAGTGTTAACCATCTAGTGGTTAACATTGTACACATGTTAGGTGTCAGTGGTGGCAGACTGACACTTGGCATGATTAGGTTAACTTAAGTGTATGGTTTAGATTTAGTTAGATGTAGGGCTCAAATTTGCGGTCTACACTATATTAGACCGGAGCCTCTTCAGATGTACTCAGGTTTGATCTCATATTTGGAGAGCCTCATTTGGCCACGTTCCCTTCACTCTTTGACATATTTGTTTGTCTTGTTCTTGTTTCGTGAACATGAGCATGGCAGCTCTGTAGCATCCGGCAGTCATAGACTGCTGCTGCAGGGTGCATGCCAAGAACTCAACATTAACATTAACATTGTTGAACTCCATAAATTTAAGTGCCCAAGTTAGCTATTGAAGCTTAGAACCAACATTATGATCAAGAACGCAAGGCGTAGGAACAAATATACATGCAAGGATTTAATACATTCCTACAGAAATTCGAAATGTTGCACGGTAAGGGCCAGGACTAACAACATGGAGTGCTTTCGACATTTCTAGTTTAGGAATGTTGATTGGCAATTGACGTGCTCAACCACTCAATTAACTGTTAACTCAAGAGCACTCCAAATCATCTAGCATCTCTAGTTAAAAAAGAATAAGTTCAGACGATGCAAAGTCAAGATAGTGAACATTGAGATTGTGAAGTGAGCCACATTTGATGCATATATAAGAATATTCATTTTGTTTTTACTGAGCTAAGATGTCTGATAAATAACAAAAAAGCTGCAGAATTATTTTGTATCCCATCATACCTGATCTCCATCAGGACAATGTCAACATCAAATACGCAAGAACCAAGCATGATAGTCCATAATGTTTGGTTCGATTCAACAAGAAAATTGAGGAGCAAACCCTCTACCCCATCAAGCCTTCCTATTTGACAGAAGAGTCAACAATGCAATTGAAATATTCCACTGCTAATGTCATACTCTGCTCATGCAAATAATGCAACATCAATCCTCATCTACATGGCAAACATGGGTATGCAACAAAATGTTACCTAATTAAAACAATGCACCATTTGTCGAGTTTCGTAGATAAGTTTAGTACATCAGAACAATGCCCATGCTGTGCATATTCTGTAATCATGGCCTTCCCATTGCAAAAGTATAATCCCTTTTTGTAAGTAGGTGAGTCTTAAATCTATTCAAAGTATTAGACCTTCTCCCACTCATTCTCTCTAATCATTAACAACTTAAGTAAATGCCAATGCTTCAAGATTGTAAAAATCGACATAGCGATAATGAATGTCATCCTCTAACATGAATTTAGTATGCTCTCCTTGAACAACCTCATCCTCACGTGATGGAAGGCAAACACAAAGGATTAACAATGATCTGAGTAATTCTGGAAGATAAGTTGTATTTAACCTTCGATGCACGATCTATCAATTACGTATGTTCCCTCTATTGATCTGCAACTGTAGAAAGTCTCTATCCACCATTAGTCTAGTATTGATAGAACATATCGAGCACAACTTGATATTGGGTGCTTCTTCAATTGCCATCTGGTCTTAGGTTTGAAGCTCCAGCAAACATATAGGCAGTAGGTTTTCACAAAAGATTCACAATTCTAGCATTAAGAATACCACATTACCTGATGTGCTCCAAGGCCTGAGATACGCTTGCATTTGAAAAGTAACGAGGTAAAACCAAGGCAAACATATAATGCTGTTAATTGCAAGAATAGTTCAGGTTCAGAATTCTGGAAGCTAGGGTAATGGATTTATTTGTGGAATTGGCAACATCATTCCATTTGCAAAGGCATCTACTGCTTTGTTTAAATGCTAATGATCCAAATGTCCTCCAGATTCACGAAAGCAGTGCCCAGACAAAGAGTTGAAGAAGGCTAAGCATTTGAGGCGCTGGAAAATAGTAAGATAGAGGAAGAAGAAATGAGATGTTATCACTGGAAAAAATAGGAGATCAAGAGCTATAATATACAGTTGGCATTTCTAGTGCACAAATTGGTGGGGCTTGTGTGGAATTTCGACTATAGCCATGTATATCAAGGAAACTTTTATCAAATTTTATCTTATGCTATTTCTTCTGCATCAATTAAGGAAGCTTTCAAACTTGTCTACATGCAAAAAATAACCCATATTAAAAGTTAGAAAAGAGCATTTATACTTGAAATTCCAGACAAAATAGTTTGCATGTATTTCATAAAGCCAGAAGAAAGATCTCATTTGCTCCATAACATGCTTTTTAGAGAAACAATGAACTTTATAGCACTATAGAACCTTTCCTTCAATGTTGTTATCTTGCTGGACAGGTCTGACATAAAATAGATAATGTATGATGTTGCTTTAAGCAGATTCTAACTCCATTAGACCTACAACCTTTGCAAAGGTAAATAATGATATATAAGTACAAAGTTGCTGCCTCCACATGTAAAAAGAGACATAGCATGAAATATATAAGCACTTCCTTTGACTTCTCTTTGTGGATTTGCTACTGTACATCCATGCAAAATAGAGACGAAGAGTGGGCCATGTATAAATCCTACTCCTAAACATTAAAGACAAGGCAATTTTACGAACAAAAAAATCCAGTAAGCCTACGCCTTTGTTTGAGGACAGAAGATGAGGCCATTATGTTTGCCCAATTCATTTGGTATTGGGGGAAGGTATTATGGCAATGGTGGGGACTATGATTTGGGTAGAAAATGGTATATTTAGGCCATTTTGAGGAGCTTAATTGGCTTAAGGGGAATTGTTCTAATTTTGGGTGGGTTTTTTAGAGAATTTTTCGGTCTGTTTTCAAAGGTCCAAAATTGGAATGCATGTGAAGGTGGCTGGGCAGTGGACAGGTGAGGACCTCCTGGGCATGGACATGCCGGACTCGGAAGCTGGTAGCGGGCCAAAGTTTCTGGCATATGAATCTGCTCTGTGCGACAAATGGAGCCGATTTGGAGTCGTTATTGGCTCGAATGCTTTGATTTGGAGCTAAGGAATGCCCGGAAGAATACCCTGAAGCCACTGAAGGCGATTTCCCTTGAAGCCACGTTGCCCTGAGGCTGATTTGCCCTGAAGCCACTGAGGCCGATTTGCACTGATGCAGATTTGCTCTAAAGCAGCGACCATGGAGCCCTGAAGCTGATTTGCCTTAAAGCAGCGCCGATGGATGACAGGCCTGGCCGATGGGGTCAACCTGAGCTATTAGCCCCTGCTGTTAGTCTGAGTATTCATTCCGGCAGTCCATAGCCGGCTTCAATGGGCTTTGCATTCTTTTTATTTTTTGCGGCACGAACCATTGGTCTGTTTTGCACCATTGAAACTTTCGTGGGGTGCCTATGCAAAAAATCAAGGGCCCTTGATCTGAGAATATTCCCCAGATCAATGGTCCAGAAAACAAGATATAAACATCCCATTAAGTGTATAAGATGTAGAACATGAAATGTGGGATGCAAATACAAATTCAGAATTCAAGTGCATGGAATGGATGTAAATAAATGGAACCAAAAAGTCGAGCCTTGACTAATAATGATCATACCTAGTCGAAGAGATCAGACAAAGATCGTCAACATGTCTGGAGTCACAATTAACAACGAAGATCTTGCAAGCTCTCTAAGATGGGCCAGAGCTTCTACTGCATCTCTGAAAACCTCTGCAAAACTTAGACAGAGCTTTTGTTTGACCAACAAGCAGTCCCATCGTCGGAAAACCTAATTCAACTGAAAGAAATATATGACAAGTGGAATCGATTGATCGAAGAAACTCTGCAATAAGACTTGCAAAAGAGAAGAACTTGTAAATTTTCCTAGGTTCTCCAAGATTCTATCAAGATTTCCCTAGATCGTCAAAGATTTTATGGAGATTCCCCTAGATTGTCAAAGACTCTCTTCAGATTCACATAGATTCCCCGAGACTCTATATAGATTCTCATAGGTTCTTTAATATCATATGAAGACTCTCTTAGATTTTCAAAGATTCCATCAAGATTCCTCTAGATTCTCAAAGACTGTGTGAAGATTTCCTTACATTCCTCTAGATTCCCAAAGTTCTCTTGTGATCTTCATAGATTAGGATTCTCTTGAGATTTTCGTAGATTCCCAAAGATCTCACGAAGATTACCCTAGATCCTATTAAGTTACCATAAATTCCATAATATTCCCAAGATACTAAGAAAATAAAGATCTTAGCAAGAAAGTTGAAAAGCAAAGGCCATACCCTATTGGGTACAGACAAATAAAAAAGTCAAGCTAAAGCTATCGAGTATTTGATTAACTAATGTAGATAGTTGATCGCATGGGTTAGCCTAGCAAAGTCAACACTCGATTTCAAAGTGAAAGTCAAACACAAAGTTGAGGTTCAATAAGGCCATCAATATCAACTCCAAGCATGAAAGTCAAATGTAAAGTGATGACAATTCCTGAAACTATAAACCATATCCCTACAACAATAATCACATTAGTTCATTGGTTATATTAGGTAAAAAATAATCACATTAGTTCATTGGTTATATTAGAATAATGAGCTATTTTGATAGAGGTTCGAGCCCCCGTATAAAACCATAGGTGAAGTCGTATGGAGGTTCAATCTTCCACCAAAACCTTAGGCAAACTCGTATTTCATATTTCAAAATTATAAGGCGAAACGAGAGGTACACAGAGGTCCCAACATACGGTTTGGAGCATAAGATCGATGGATCTGATGACTGTGGAAGTTCAACATGCACCTTGTTTAGAGTCCATATAGTTTAGGGCATTGGTTTAGGGGTTATCATAGTTTAAGCTTTTGCGCGTGTAATTTTTGTCCGTCACGTATTCAAGATTTTCCAAGATTCTATGTAGATCACCTAGGTTCCCTTAGATCATATGAAGATTCCCTTAGATTCTCCATGATTGCATCGAAATTCCCCTAGATTCTAAAAGATTTTATGAAGATCGCCTTAGATTCCCCTAGATTCTCAAAGATTCATCCAAGATTCTCATAGATTCCTAGGGATACTATGTAAATTTTCCTAGATTCTCTAAGGTCCTATGAGATTCCCCTAGGTTCTCCAAGATTCTATCAAGATTTCCCTAGATTGTCAAAGATTTTATGGAGATCCCCCTAGATTGTCAAAGACTCTCTTCAGATTCCCATAGATTCCCCGAGACTCTATATAGATTCTCATAGGTTCTTTAATATCATATGAAGACTCCCTTAGATTTTCAAAGATTCCATCAAGATTCCTCTAGATTCCCAAAGTTCTCTTGTGATCTTCATAGATTAGGATTCTCTTGAGATTTTCGTAGATTCCCAAAGATCTCACGAAGATTACCCTAGATTCTATTAAGTTACCATAAATTCTGTAATATTCCCAAGGTACTAAGAAAATAAAGATCTTAGCAAGAAAGTTGAAAAGCAAAGGCCATACCCTATTGGGTACAGACAATAGCATGGGTTAGCCTAGCAAAGTCAACACTCGATTTCAAAGTGAAAGTCAAACACAAAGTTGAGGTTCAATAAGGCCATCAATATCAACTCCAAGCATGAAAGTCAAATGTAAAGTGATGACAATTCCTGAAACTATAAACCATATCCCTACAACAATACTCACATTAATTCATTGGTTATATTAGGTAAAAAATAATCACATTAGTTCATTGGTTATATTAGAATAATGAGCTATTTTGGTAGAGGTTCGAGCCCCCGTATAAAACCATAGGTGAAGTCGTATGGAGGTTCAATGTTCCACCAAAACCTTAGGCAAACTCGTATTTCATATTTCAAAATTATAAGGCGAAACGAGAGGTACATAGAGGTCCCAACATACGGTTTGGAGCATAAGATCGATGGTTCAGCATGCACCTTGTTTAGAGTCCATATAGTTTAGGGCATTGGTTTAGGGGTTATCATAGTTTAAGTTTTGCGCGTGTAGATTCATTTGAATATATAAACGATATATATCACGGGCAGGGCTCGAATTTGACGGCTTTCATGCCCGTTTTTGGGATTTTTGCCTGTCAAAACAGGTGAAAAAAAATATTGTATGGCAAACGAAGGCTAGCACTTGGGCAATTGCCCGTCATAGAGAAGGCAACTACAAGACATACTCGTCATTTGAAAGGCTAGAAACAGAGAAATGCCCATCATTTTTCTTGCTATATATCTTTGTAAGTTTTAAACATTTATATTATTATTGATTATAATATCTCTATACATCCCATTTTATAACCGGACTTAAAATATACATTATAGATACCAACGAACCATTGACATTAGAAATCTTTTATTTCTTATTATTTCATTCTAAGCATTGCATTTGCATTACAAGTACCAAACAACCAGCCAAATACTATGAAATTCTTCAATCCGTCTGCATATGTTGTGGATATGTTGCAAGGGATGACGAGACAAAGGAATAGTTGGAAAAATTGCTTGCCAAATTTGCTTCAAAATTAGACATGGCTAGATGTTTGCACCACAATGTGTATATCATTGTGGAATGAACCATTTGAAAGCATAAATTGGCAAGCATGTTACAAGGCTGGTATGAAGCGAAGCAAAGGAGAGGAATGCCACTTGAATAAGTTTTTGTGATTGATTTTAAACTTTAAACTACTATTTTGTTTCAGTAGTATCTATGTAAGAACTTCATTATGTATTTCATGAACTATAATGGAAATATGCTTTGTTCTATGTATCTATCTATGTTTTTGAGGAAAAAAACTGGTTTCTGTCATCTTAAATTTTTTAATTGCATTTGAAAGGTTTGAAATTAGGAACTTCTTGTCACGCAAAAAGGTGTAAAATTATTTTGCCCGTCCATGGAAAATTAAGGGCGAACCGTCAAATTCAAGCACTGATCACGGGACACATCCAATTACGATATTAATCTGAAGAATAACGAAAAATCGCATGAAGTCTGGGACATCTTGTTAGTTTTTACCTAGGAATGCACAAGTCTTAGCAAGATAGCCTGAGAACCCAGCGCGTATTGCTTCTGCTCTGGTACTGTTTCGGAAACAATCTCATATGCACTCTGTGTAGAATTACTGTTGTTGTTTGTGGAATTATAGCTCGGCCAATTTAGTGCCTACTTTTCAACCCTAGCTTTGTATGTTTACACTTCATAGCTTAGCCGCTATTGAGATACAAAGTATCTCTGCAGGTGAACGTTTGAGCGAATTCCGACAATTAGAAATTTACGGTTTACTTATAGCAAACTTCTTTCACCTTTCTGCCGATTAGGCTAAGGCTTCCATTTCTTGCTTTAATTTCTAGTATCAGATGTTTACTGTCAGTGTTCTTTTGCACATATTTCTATGCATGATTCATTCAAGCTGCAGCCTCGTTCACTAAGTTAGTAGTTAGGTTTATCATTTCACCATAAGCAACACCTCTCAAGTGGCCTGCCCAATTTTCCTGTTCTGCTAAAAGTCTATATTTTTTGAGAACTCTATATCGCTATCCCTGACTCTGTAAAACATCCGTTTAACATAGTATGAAAAGGTGGAGAAAGGGCAGCCATTAACTGACGACTACAACAGACTTTCTCGCTACTAATATGAAATATCACATTCTCGATGCATCTTGAAGTTGAACCTCCCTCTGGTTCTGCATCACCAGTTGAGCTCTCCACACTATCATCTAGTAATTAAGGCGTAAGATGTAGACCCAGATAATAGATTTCATGTGCGAGTAGTGGAGATCTCAAATGACCCATCCTCAAAATCTTCACCACGTCTTTCATATTTTAACCAAGCTGAAAAAACTAATTTCTCATGCATTGTTGCTGCATGTGTGCTGGTCAAAAGCTGCGGCGTAGCAATTTCATTTGTCCCAGGCCTCTGAAAACGAATGATTACTCAAGACATAGGCATGATTTATGCTGATCTGTTGCATTTTTCAATTCCTCATGGATTTCTTCCTATGTTTCCACATAATCAATAGGTTTAAAATGTGGCTCGATTGGAGGATCTAATAGTTTTGCTACGAACGGACTGGATTATAGAGACAGAAAATCACAGGTGTAGTGTCCAGAAAGACAACACTCTTTTCCATAATAATTCGAAAAAATGCTTACTTGAAAGAAAAATAAATTAAATCAGAAAACTCAAAGCACTTGCATTGCATACCTTTCACCAGATTCCTGTTCCAGTTTTTCTCCCCTCAGTGCACTCTTGCTTTCAGTGCTGCAATGCCTTCCATCGTCTGCCCTCTCAGCAGTAAGTGAAGTAGAGTTGTGGTTGCATCAATTGGAATGTTTTACAGCCATCAATGATCCCCATGGCTCTCATCTTCATTGACAACAAAACTGCCACATAGCAGGCCTGCCTTGAATATCAAGTAGAAGAAGCAAATTAACAAACAATTTCCACGTAGAGTGCGCTTTTGGAAAATGTTTTTTGTACAGTGTTCAGTGTTTCATATGGTTAGGGTGGGTGCTCATTATAAATTAACAGTAGATAGCATCATCTTGAGTTGTGTTGTTGATGTGACTTTCAATGAATGCGGGACTATCTGTACTGTTAGCATATGTCTTCTTTTCTGATGTTTGCTATGCATGCTTTTAGAACTTCGTGGGAATGGAAAAACACCATTTGAATGTCTAAAATCGTTTCCCACATCATATGTTTCTGAACAAATTTCGTTAGAATTTTCTTACAACGTACACTCATTAATTTTTGCAATCTGCACCTCATTGTTGGAACTATCTTATAGGCTTACACATATTTTTGAATTTTTTCAGGTAACGTCCCTGTGGTAACCAGGGCAGCTGTTATTTGTAAGTAAGGTCTTTCGTTCTGCAGATATTTGTAGTGATATGCTTCATGACTACATAATGTAGTTATAAAGCATATCATCACAGCACTTGTGAATATTAACATTTTCAAATTGCAGAGTCCAAAGAACAGAAAATAGATTTGAAGTATATGAAGATGGATGTGTACAAAGAATACTATGGTTTATCATCCAGAGTCCAAAGAACAGAATTTGGTTGTGTTCGACACAAGGGTTAAGAATATGAAGCACTTACCAAGGCTCACTGATTGCTATTTATGTACACAAGGGATTGCATTTGAGGCAGGGGTTCACTTCCTTTGAGAATATTGCAGCATTTTCTCATGCTAGGCCGGTGGCGTGGATTTTCTTGGCAACACAATAGCCCCAATAACAGAATTGTTTTCGTCTCTTCTCTATCAAAAGACATCTCCAACTTTGGATCAGCAACATCCAACAATTTGCATTCTTCATTCTTTAGCCATATCCACTCCAACAAGAACTTGCCTTGCATTATATCTAACACCTTCCTTCCAGATCCAACCTCCAGAATCAATATCCCAAAACTGTAAACATCAGATTTGTCACTTGCTTTACCAGTGTATACCAGCTCTGGAGCTATGTACCCAAATGTACCTGCCCTTGTCATGCTTTGTTCTGTTTTGTCATAGTCCAAGAGCTTGGCCAGACCAAAGTCACCCAAATGTGCTCTGAAATTGCTGTCAAGAAGAACATTGGATGCTTTCACATCCCTGTGCACAATCCTTTGCTCCCATCCTGTGTGCAGGTAAGCAAGCCCTTCTGCAACTCCCAATATTATGTCGTGACGCCGTTGCCAGGAAAGAAGGTTGGAGGTGCCAAAGAGATAATTATGCAAGTTACCATTTGACATGTAGTCATAGACCAAAAGCAGTTTTTCCTTTGTATGGCACCAACCTGTGAGGCTCAGAAGATTACGGTGCCTCAAATGGCTTATCACAGAAAGCTCTGCAGCCAATTGAAGCTCTACTCCAGTTGTCTCTTGAAGGAGCACTTTCACAGCTACTGTGTTACCATCAGCCAGGACTCCTTTATAGACTTTACCAAACCCTCCTTTTCCAAGCATCTCTTTTGGGCTGAAATTTTTGGTGGCTGCCTTGAGTTGTGTGTATGTGAATCTGGTGATGGGGAGCTGAATTTCCTCTGTGGAGGATTCCATTTTCTTCCTTTTGTAGCATATACTTCCTAGGGCTAGCAGTGAAATGCAAACGACTGCAGCAGAAAGAGCAGCTATTACTGGCACAAGTATGCTGTTTTTCTTCTTCTTTGCGTCTAGAAGAAGAGGTGGTGGAGCTCTAGAAGAGCTCGGTGCAACAGAGCCAATTGCCGTTGAGATGCTGGGATTTGAGATACTAAAGTTCCAGGAATACAACTTGTGCAATTCAAAGTAGTTAGCTCCTGTTGAAGCAGAAAATCCCACATACATGGTTTCCTTGACCACTTTGCTGAGGTCAATTGTTAGATTGAGCATTATAATTTCTGGTTTTGTGGTACTTGTTGATAGTCTTACTTGGAGTAAGTTACTTGCAGCCATGTAATCTATCCACGCTGTCAGGGTAAGGTTGTTGCTTAACTTCAAGTCATCTGGCGGAACCACAGCTACTAAAGATGTTAGATTATTTACATCTATTCCAATATGTGCGTGATCTGGGTCTCCAAACTCTTCATTTTGAAAGGTATCAAATTCTACAGCAAGCAAACGGTTTCTTGAGTCTCCATTTAAGGATGAATTAAGAAGCCCCAGAAAACTTCCACTGCTGTTTGCAGGTGGGGCTGTATTATAAGGGGACATAATAAAGGCCATTCCATCTCCTGGTGGGTAGTAGTATCCTCCACTTTGCACGACATATTGCACAATTTGGAACGTGAAGGAAGTGCTAAAGGAAAGAAGCTGGCTGGAGTTGGTTGAATCAAACAGGTGCACTGGATCAGTGTAATATAGGCGCGAAGTTCTGAACTGAGCATATTTTGTGAGCTCGATATGATCAGAATTCTGAGTTGCATCGTCCCAATAAGTGAGCAAATGCCTGTGTTCAAAATCGAGGGTGAGAGAGAAGTTTTGTGAATTGGCAAGCATAGGAAACAGGAGGATGAGCAAAACGCTGAGCGTTGGAGACATGATGGGCTAAGATCAACTCATTCTAGCTGCTTGAAAATCTGCATTTCCACATTCAACTGATCAATTATTCAAGTTGCCATTCTACGCGGAAATAAATAACGCGGATCAGTAGACCTGAAGAATTTTCTTGCAAATCTGAGTCGATTGATGCACTAGGAAAAAATCCGAGCCTATTTGACCAAATTCAGGTCCAAAACCCGAGGTCCAATTGCTAAATGCATTATTTTTTGTCCAAGTTTGAAACTGACTCAGTTGAAATGAGGCCATCATGGGAAGCCACTAGGTTTCCTTCCTGCTGTTCTGAACCTATCCAGTAATGTACAATATTCTTCAACTCTGACTCAAAGACCAATAAAAGCTTCTGTTGTTTTTAACGGGAAGTTTCTGGTTAACATTTTACACCTCGGTATTCTTTGAGCCCTCGTTTTTTCTTTATCATTATTGGTGCAAGCGGATAATTAATATAAAGAAAGTCCTTATTTTTTTTTACTATTGGTGCAGGGCAGATAACTAATTATTAGTGCTGGAGGAACTGATAACTATCAGTACTATTCCACTCATATTCCACTCATAACTATCGGTCTTCGTCCCGTAAGATAACTAAAAATGTATAGCCTCGGTTATACGTCCTCGGCCAGATATTTGGCACGTAAGGCCGAGGCCCACTCGCATATATATTTGGCACGTAAGGCCTCGGCCTGTCCTTCAGCCCTAGTGGGCCTCGGCCTTAGGTGCTAAATATCTGGTCTCGGACGTATAGCCTCGGTCACGCATTTTTGGTTATCGGCCTCGGCCAGACCGATAACCTTACCTTTCACACCACACCGTTCAGTGTACATGACACAATAATGGAGTACATTCCTCTCAATCTCTTCCCCTCGCATGGGGCTTTAACTATGACCTATCTAAGTGCTCCTTTAATGCCAGCATCATAATAATCGGGTAAAAACCATTTCAGGCAATTTTAGACTTAGATTATTTCCTATAATCTAAGGAGTATGTGCCTACAAGCATAGAAGGAGGAAAATGATGATAAAAAAAAACAATCACGACAAGATCACCCTAAAATGTCCTCTACCAGTGCTTGCCACGCCCTTACCATGTATAAGGGCCTGCCTGTGTCAATTATCCCTAACTAAGTGGGTGAGCCACACCCTTACCCTGCGCACGATAAGGGCCGGCCTGAGCTGATTATCCCTAAGTAACTGCTTCAGAATCCCTATTTATTTTGTTGTTTTGTTAATCATTCGATATTTTCCTCACCATGTGGCATCTCGCAGAATGCTAAACAGAAAAAGAGTTATGGACGTCTAAAATTTTAACCCGACATTCTTCATTGTTAACTCGACGTTTTGGCATTTTTGCCCGACATTCCAGAGTTATGAATTGCTCCTATCCTATTTTCATGTTGCAACAATGTCACTTTTTTTTTTTATATATATTGGGAAGGGGAGATACATGATGTGGAGTGGAAAGGGGAGGCATTCTTGCAGCCCCCCGACTGTATAATCTGAAAGCATCATTGAGGCACGCCTTGGATTGTACACGCATGCCTGGACGCGCAACTGGCTTCTACTGGTTAGAGGGCTAGCAAGAACGCCTGATCCCTTTCCGTTACATGATGTCAAGTTAAGCAAGGTAAGGTAGGTTTCTTGAGGCGAGTTTTCTTGACAAGAATAATCATAAGAACAGTGATAAGATGACGGTAAATTTTCACTCATATATAATACAGATACAATTTCTGTTTGCATCTAATTTGTTTGGAGCGTTCTCGGGCTGACACACATACATATTCAAAATTTTTTTTGAACGAAATAATCCAGCCTATCTGCATCCAGATTCGTCATGAGCAGAAGGCAGTTCATTCTAGCCTCCAGCATTCCATCATAGTGACTTTTAAGAGCCTCCAACAAATTTCTTTGTTTTGAGCTCAGCACTATGAAATGACTCAAAACAAAGCTGATGCCCATTGAAGAAGCTACATGCAGCACTACTTCAGCAATGTCTACATAAATCTGGGCATCTGATAAACATGCCGCTACATATGTGGCACTTCCAGAGATATCTCTCTCCTCAAGGGATGGGATCACATGATTGAACCTATGAATCAACCTGTCGAAGTCCCTAAATAAGGTGGATTTAGGGATATCTTTCATAAGTGCCTTGTCCCGAGCTTTGGTCAGCATTAGCTTCAAGGCCCGATCATGGACATGAGCACGATTAGTAGCGTCGACCTCCACGAAACTTATTGTGTAACCCATTGTGCAAAGAGTAACTATGCAAATAAGAGAAGAGATATTTGTAATGCTTAAGCAGATATGAAATCGTCTTAGCTTTTGATATGTTGCGCGTTCAGTCACGCGCAGCGTGGTACAGCATACAATGAATCCCTTTCGTGTATATGATATTGGATAATTTAGTTTGACTCGGTCGCGTGCAAGAAGGTTTATTTGACATACTATTATACATTTGGTATACACATAATATGTCGACGTGTCGCACTCCCGCTCTTTTTTTTTACCCTTTACAGAGGCTCGAATGCCATAGCCATGGCGCCCATGGCTTTTCTGGCCTTAATCAGAACGTATCCGATCCGATATTTTGGATGCGTAGAAGCTCTGATCTGATGGAAGCATTTGCACAACCAGAAAGATTCACTAGATAAACTGCTCGGACTGGCCATTCTGGCCCTTTCCAAGAAACAACGATGAAGTTGCAAATCCTTGGCGATTCATGGCAGCTTTTCGATATGCTAAGGTTTTTTTGTTAAGGCCCTTTATGGTCTTTTTTACTGATGATTTTTAATAGATTCACATGTCTATTTAGTATGCAGGAGTTGTTGGAAATCTACAGCTATGAGGAATGGCTCTTTAAGCTAGCTAACGCATATAAAGTCTTCTGAAGCACAAATACTTTCCGGCTTAGCTCCATTTTTTTCACAGGTGAATGAAGGTTTTCCATTTTTTACATAGGCGATGGAGGTTTTCCTTTGGCAAATTCTAGCAGACTCTGACATTTACTTCCTTCATTCCAAGGTAGAAATCAAACTCATGATCTTTGTGGAAGCATCTTATATGCACTCTGTGTTAGAATTGTTGTTGTTTTCATAGCTCGACCAACTTAATCTCTATTTTTCAAGCCTATATTTCCACTTCATGGCATCGCCGCTATAGAGATCTAGAATATTTCTGTATGTGAGCCAATTCTGACAATTAAATTTTGGTGTACTTATAGCAAACGTTTCTTATCTTCTAGAAATTTGGGCAAATTGATTGAGAACACTGACAATAAAATATCTGATTCTGGAACCTAAGCAATAAACAAAAACTTTGCAAAGAGTCATCTAATTTGCAGCCTCGCTCAACAAGTTAATATTATCATTTCACCATAAACAACCTCTTCCAAGTCAGTTGGAAAATGTATTTTGTATAGATTAGTTGTTTCATATGGCTAGGATGAGTGCTCATTATATTTAACAGTTAACAACAAATAGTGTCATCCTCACTTGTATTATTGTTGGACTTCAGGACTATCTATTATATCCTATTTATATTTATTATATAATAAGAAAATGGTGTCTGTCTGTCTGTAACTCCACCCTTATGCCACGTGGCCCAATCAATAGTCTCCGTATGTCTATAACTCCACCATTATCTGCAAGCCTCAAAATTTTTGGGAAGCAACCAGATTTGTGTTGATTGTTCTGGAAGCTTTCAGAAGCATCAACACTAAACTCTGGAAGGTCCTAGAAGCACCGATTTGTGGCTATAAAGATAAGCGGCGGTGCTAAGAATGGAAGAAGATGCACTGGTGGCTGAACCATGGAAGAAGATGCACTGGCGGCTGTGGGTTGATGAAAAAAGCACTGTATATGCCAAGGTTCTTTTTCCCATCACAGTTTATCCGATCGCGCAAGATGTTTTGAACCAAGTGTTGGTGCAAGCCAAAGCAGCGGCTCTCAATCCCGTTGATTTTAAGCGGCAGTTAGGCTATTTCAGACAGACGGATTCGCAGCTTCCTGTAAGTAATTTAGAGCCTTGGAAACAGGTGTTTCATTTCGGTTACAGATTATTTTCTTCTTGAATTGAATCTTTATCTTTTGTCTTCCCCTGTTTTTTCCACAAATATAAAGATAGTGCCGGGTTAAGATGTGGACGGCATCGTGGTGAAGGTGGGAGCCCATGTTCATAGCTTAAAAGAAGGTGATGAAGCATATGGCGATGTGATAGAACATGTTGTAAATCATCTGCAGAGTATGTGGCTGTAGAGCAGAGTATGTGGCTGTAGATGAAGAGTTTTTGGCCTTAAAACCCAATACTTTAATATTTTCAACATTTATAGAGGGCGATCATTCAAGCTCCATGATGAATCTCAAGGATCCTTACATGGAAGATACCAGTGATGATTTTAGGGGCGAAATTTCGCAAATGAGCAAAATTTTGGGATTTCAAAAAAAAAAATGCCACGATGGCATAGTAGGTTCTGTTTTTTATTTTCTTGCAATTTTTAGCCCAACTTTTTTTGGAAGTCGGTTCCCGCTCATGCCAACTTCTTCATGGCATAATTGGCAAAAAAAACAGGCAGAGGGGAACAAGATTACTTTACATGGAAATAATGGTTTGTTGAGACCAACAGCTAGGATCTTGGCTGCCAGGGAGATATTTAAAAAATATATTGATTTCAATGCAGAGTCTATGCCACACAAAAGCAGAAGGGATGAAAAGGGAAGAGCAGTTGTTGAGAAATGGTTACCATCATATTGTACTCAAAAGAGTATTTTGGAAGAAGTGAATTGGAATTCTTCCAATATTCCAGCCTAGCTTTAGTAGGCTATGGAAGAAGCATTTCAATCACTATGGCCATTTTAGTTTGGAGTTGTGGAGTGATGGTCCAGATTTTCATATTGGGAGTATCATGAGATGTATAAGAAACTATGAAAATGGATACAATGGTCACCTTCAGGACCCTACAGCTAGCCAGGCACTACATAGAGCATTGTTAGATGGAAACCCTAATAATATTGAAAAGTTCAGCAAGGCAAGGTTTAGGAAGCATGGGTCTAATGAACATGTTGGAGCTTCAACTTCACGTGCTAGAGCTCAAGATCTACCCAAAAGGTTCCTCTTGCAACTTGATAACCCGGGGGATTCACCTCTATTATAGGTATATATGCCATGTGCGTTCCTTAGGTTGCCAAAAAACCCATTGTATACGACAGTTCCATATGAAAAACCCTTTGTATACGACTACATTATTTGTAAAAGAATGCAACCCATATCATATAATTACTTGCCCAAAACACTTTTAGTTGACAACCCCTTCCATACATATACGATATCTCTATTATTTTATACATATATAATATATAGTATCATAGTCATATCATATTATCACAGAATCCCCAACAGTAGAAGCTCACCAAAAATGACAGACCCTTACAATATGAATACGACCCTCTGGTATCCGTATGACATTCAAACTAACCTTATATTTTTCTTATGTATACGGTACTAGAGAGGCAATAAAAAAACCCATTTGGTGCACTCACATGTTTCATACCGCATAATCTAGGTGAACCCCCCGGGCTTGATAATTGTGCTGGCCAAAATAAGAACAGGTGGATGTTTTCTTTCCTATCCTACTTAACAGTTGTGGGGATATTTAAAAGAGTTAATTTAGGGTTTCTTATGCCCGGGCATACCCATGAGGATGTGGATGCATTATTTGGCAAATATAGTTGTATACTGAAGCAGCAGACAGTGACCAACTTTCCTAAGCTAATGGAAATCTTGCATGAATGCACTACTCCAAACCCTATAGCTTCTCTCATAGAAGAAGTGCCCGATTGGAAGAGCTTTGTGGATGCTTATACATTGGATCTTGAAGGTCATTCCAGGCATCTGCAGTTCACTTTTTGGGTGAGAGATGGGATTCCAATCTTCCAATGGAAGATGAGACCTTCAGAGGAGGAGTGGAGAGGAGGGGAGGAGATATGGCGTAGAGATGAGAATGGCAATATGATACCTCCAGGTCAACCAAAAGCTCTAAAACCTACTAAAGAAGTGAAGCAATTGGGATTGACTAAGGAAGGAATCCAGGACTATATAAAGCATTGGCAAACCAATCCCGATGACACCAACCGTGCCTTGGTGGCCTACTGGAAGAAGGCGATTAACTTGTTGGGGGAGATAGACACATCCTTAGATGAATTGAAAGAAGGGTGGTTGCCTAAAACTAGGTGGACGACCTTAGCAGGTGCTGAGGATGTTGATGACACTGTTAGTAGCATTCGTAAGCAATATGCTCCTCCTCCTTCTGACAAACACTATGTTGGTCCTAAGAACAATAGGCCAAAGTTTCTAGGCATGGATGCTCGTGAACCTTCCATTGATTTGGAATGCCACCAATTTATGGTAGTAAAGCCAGCAGATTTATATACATATCCAGTGTGGCTGGGGTTCACCATCTCTGATATTTGCAAAGAAGAAGGTAATATTAACTTCAACCATGTGCAGGTAGAATGGTGGTGTCCAGTGCATCAGTTGACCAACGTATCAGATAAAGAAAGGTACTCAGATTGTTGAACAAAGAGATGGAGGAGAAATCCGAGTGATCCTGATCTTTGGCTAGACTATGAAAGTGTTTTGTACTCATAGACTCCAAACACTATTCCAGCTAGAAATGTGAGAATTACAACTCAGGATGTCAGGAAGAAGGCTATGATATCATTGGGGGTGCTTGAAGAAAATTGAATAACTATGTAAATTTCTTTCATCACGTTTTTATAATATCGTGTTATATTGTGAAATATTGACTATTTTGTAAATAATATGAGTTACATTTTCATACTTTTGAGGTGGTTTCTGTGAATTTGAATATGCTATAAAAAACATACAATATGAAATTTGTCCCAAAATTAAGACATAATCCCAATTTAATTGAATGATGGTTGATACGTCAGCTTAAGATTTTGAACAGGAGATGGAGGCGGGCCTTGCGTGTAGATAGGTGGAGCATAAGCTGGAATATAGCTTTTGTGAAACAGCTGTGGGCTGGGAACCAAGTGGCATAGAGACAGAAAAACCTGGAGGGCCAGAGGGAGGAGCATCCGTTGGCGAAGGACCATGGGAGCCGTCCTCATTTAACTTGAGATCAGTGAGACAGGGACTGCATGCTGAAAGGATGGGGAGACAGGGATTGCATGCTGAAAGGATGGGGAGGACTGATATTCATGGACATAGGAAGGGCCAAAAGAGACATGAGGATAGCCCATCCCTGCAGGAGGAGAAAAAGGTTGCGAAGGCAAGGGAGTGTGACACGAGGGGATATGAATGTAAGTGCTTTCTGGAGTTTGAAAGTAATGAGGAGTGGGTTGTACCGGTGCATGGTGTGGAGACTGGGGTTGAGAGCAGTGCTTGGGGAACCCTGGGCGAGAATGGACACGAGGGGTAGGCGGTGCCGACTGAGCTCTTGAGCGGACACGGCCCCCCTCAATACCATAGTCAGTGTCGTACATATCACGAGTGGCTTCTCGATGCTGATGGCGCTCCAATCGTGCCGCCGTTTGGCAAAGGAGTTCCTCCAGAGTGGCAGACATACTGAGAAAGAGAATGATCAGACCCGGCAGCGACGACAGTGTTTAGGGTCTGGGTTCGGGATCTCCTGCAAGACAACCCTCTATGAGGACCCTTGGATCAAACAGGAGAATCCTGGCTAAGTGTCACGCGGGATTTTGCAAAAGAGCAGAGAGAAGAAAACAGAAGAGAAACAACACCAAACAATGAGAAGGAGGCCCTTTTTCCACAGTAGTATTATCTCTAAAAGTCACATATTTTATCCAATGATGTTTGGCCACCTATTGTCTTAAAATTAAATCATTTTTCCACTACAAAAATAAGACATGTCTTATTTAGGTTCGGAATAGGTTTGGATACCAAATGGAGTCTTATTTTATTCCGGGAGATTTCCCCCGCCGTAAAATATGATACCTGCCTTATTTCAATATATAACTATCATGCTTTTCCACTAGTATTTTAGTGGTGTCATATAGTGGAAAAGTAAGTTTAAATTTGTGTCTCTCATTTTTAGCTCTGGAGTCACAAATGGTGTCGTATATTGTATATGACAGCCCTATTTTGCGACTGGTGTGGAAAAAGGGCCTAAAAGCCATCAAAGCTTCAAGAATCCTTGTCCTAGCTCGAAGAGGTTTTGGTTTGTTTAAATCGTCGGATTTTTTGTCATGGATCTCAGCTGTCCAAATTAGGGCTGGATCCACGACACTAAAGCATTATAATATAGTTAAGATAGAAATTTTCGAAAACCAGAATGAATACTCTTGTGTCTCTGGTGATTACAGGTAATACATTGATCATGTTCAAGAAACTGAAGTGGAGGATAATGAATCTCCATTCAAATGCCCTCTGGCTCATTCAATTTGGGGTTGAGGTTCCTATTGTACATGAAGATAGATGCCCCTGTAACTACGCATGTAACACAAACTATGATGCAAAAAAGCAGATCCTTTGCTGCGCGAAAGACAAGAAGAGTCGATTTAATCCAGAAAAAGCCCACCTGCGCAATTGCCCTTTCTGTCTTTTCATACTTGCTAGTAAAGGGATGTCATTCTACCTAAGAAAATGTAGATTCTCTGAGCGATCTGAGATCATCCAATCCATAAGAAATACTTCTTAGCTTGATTTAGCTTTTCTTAAGCTTTAAATATGTTGTAGTTTGTTTAAAAAAACCTACCCTACCAAAATGGTTTTCCTTTTTGTAAACATATGTATATGCATATGTCTATATGTACTTTTCATGTATAATCAATAGATACACAAGCCTTCAATAAAAAAAATAAAAAATAAAAAATAAAAAATAAAAAATAAAAAATAAAAAATAAAAAATAAAAAATAAAAAATAAAAAATAAAAAATAAAAAATAAAAAATAAAAAATAAAAAATAAAAAATAAAAAATAAAAAATAAAAAATAAAAAATAAAAAATAAAAAATAAATATTTTCTTCTAGGCAAAAAACGAAAGAAATCAATGTTAAAGTTATGAAATAATAATCACACAAGCAAGCACACCAAATAAACACAGAGATGAACTTAGAAGTCGTGATCTTCTGTTTGATTCATGATCAAATATATAGCAGATACAATAAGACGATTCCAAGATTCATGCCTCAGATTTAATTCTTGAGTGAGCTTCATCTCCAACAACAAATTCGCGCATTTCACCATTGACCTCAATCCTTGTGATGCCTAGTGCCTTCTGCTTGTCTACATTTTTTCTCAGCTTATGTAACTCATCATTCTCCCTCATGTATAGACTTGCATAAATATTTGACATCAGGTAAGAGATATCTAAGAAAACAATCTCATTAAAGCACCTTTGGCCGAACTCCACATTAGAGTGCATTCTGTAGGCATCAAGCAGTGTCGACCATAGATGCACATCAGGTTTTACTCTAGTCCATTTCCATTTCCAATTCCACCTCCAATTCCAATTAAATGAATACATGAATAGACAAGACAACATATCCCATAATAAATTAATTAGATAGAACTCTCTTACACATATTTCAACAAGATATTTACATCATATTACATAGGTTATCAGTAGCTGCCTCTGCAATTCCATTTCCAATTCCACCTCCAATTCCTGAAATGAGATAGGTATACGGTGGTCTGGGTTGAGGATGATATATCCAGTGGGGAGGAGGGTAAGGATATGTTGGATATGGTGAAAAATATAGAGGATAAGGCACCATATTACGGGTTTGACAAGAACACCTAGCGCATGATGTATGGTTGAATAAAATATACTTGCAATTTCTACAAAAGCTTTTAGTCTTAAGAACATAGTAAAGAGTAACACATTCCCAAAAATCTAACCTCTGATTTCTATCCCTATCTAGGATGTCAAAGTACACCATGACCTGGTTTTGGAGGTCTGGTCTCAAGACCCTGCAGAGTTCAGAACGACTGATATAGCGATCGCCATTCTGGTCCATTCTTCTAAACAAATTGATGCCTTGGTTTCTTTCTGATTCTGGAAGACTGTGGTAGAAGGCAAAGGCACTATTGTGAAGAGAGATTATTTCTTCCCTACTTGCCATGACAAAAAGGCTGCCTTCAATTTCACAAGTTTCTCCTTGCTCTAACAATAGCTTGTGTACATAGGAGTGAGATAAATGCTATATTAATAAGATACCATATTGCCAATACGCGTGAAATAAATGGTGTATTACTAAATACCATATGGCCATTGAGGATGGGAAGGGCCCAACCTAAGAGGACATACCAACTCTCAATCTCAAGCTTCTTTACCTATTGTTTGGAATTATTGCTGATCGACATATGGTCCCCACCTAAAGTAAACGAACCTCTTCGATCGAACAGTGGGTGTCAAATCTAATGGCCCATCCAATTGTAAAATATGCCGCCCTTGGTTCAGTGTTACTAGAAAAAATCAACTCACCCCTTTTTTAAGCCTGTTTCCTGGATGTTTTTGCAATAATAGACGAAGACACACCATGCTGCCTTGGAAACGACTCTTCCAAGTTCGCCATATAGAACTGTTGCATAAAAACAACATGTGGCTAAAAGACGAGGGACACTCCACATCATAAACTGTAAGTGTAATGGTAGTTGGCAAAGTGTACATTATTAAAGGACCTTGCCTTAAAGCAAGGTAAGAGAAAGAATAAATGAATGAATGAATGGTTTTTATCAAAGAGAGGAAGGTTTTTAAGGAAGAGAGAATTAGATCCACTGCAAACTAAGTAAAGAAAAATAAAACATTGAGAAACATCAAGCTAGAAAAAGGAAAGAGAATGAAAAATAAAGCAAACGGGAAAAAGACCTCCACTGAGACGCCATTTGGGGCCTTGAGCAGAAAAAAAAGAAGGGCATGCATGAACATTATGCGAGGAAGAATAAGTACTTGGTGTAGTACTTTACCAAGGAGATAAGGTACCGCCAATCAGACAGGCAGGCAGGCAGACAGGCAGGCAGACAGATAGAAAGATAGATACATAGAAATTTTTAAACAGTTAAACAAATAGACCGAGAAGAATATTAATACTATTCAGAGAAAAATATTAGAACACATATACGATTAAAAGACTAGCGAGATATGCATTTGAATTGCAAACCATTAGGTAAGGAAAAATGGGGAGCTAAAATATTTTCTTCTAGGCCAAAAAATGAAAGAAACCAACGTTAAGCTTATGAAATAATAATCACACAAGCAAGAACACCAAGTAAACACAGAGATGAACTTAGAAACTTGTGATTTTCTATAGCAGGTACAATAAGGCGATTCCAAGATTCATGCCTCAAAAGACTAGAGCGCAAGAGCACCTTGGCCATAATGTGCATATCCAGCGAGGCAAGAATAATGTGCCTCGAAGTTAGCGCTATCCAATAGCAACATCCCAATTAATTTTTCACAGCCAGAGGGACCTTCAATGAAGCCGCTCCCCCCAACACTAATGCTAGAACTAGACAATGCATCCAGTCAGAACAAGAATAGGTATGTATCCTCATATCTTTCGTACCTAGTATATCTTGGTGTGTGTAAGAAGATAGAGTTAGGTTTCATGATGGGGGGCATACGCATGAGGATATTGACGCTTTGTTCGGGAACTTCTCCTCGACTCTGACGAAAGCCGAGGTGCTAACCATGCCCGAATTGGTATATGAACTCCACACATGCAACCTGAATGCACCTGTGCCCTGTATTATTGACAAAGTGCTAGACTGGAAAGGGTTCATAGAAGGGTACATAGATTGATTGATTGGAGATGATAGATTGACTGGTCACACTATCCCCCTCACTTTTAAATTCTCTATGAATGGCGAGTGGTTGTCATGTACTACAAAATCCATCCGTGTTTCTTGGATTGGCTGCCTGCTGCAGGTATAAAAATGTGGAAAGAAGGAGAAGGCGGAAGGTCCATGATGCTGATCGGAAATCCTAAATTGTTAACACCAATTACTTCAATGAAAGCCCTTAGCCAGCTATGAAATGCTATCCACAAGCATATCCTGCATTACATTGCAATTTCAATAAGCAAGAAGGGCACTCTAGAGATAGCCAACTATTCGGCACAATCTATGGCCAGAAGCTAGGAAAGATCGCATGCATTGAAGGTAGTTATGAGAACTTTTGGCCATGCACTAGGCAAGAACAAGGTCAACTACTTGATATGATGGTAGTAATGAATAAACATCACTCCTCCCTATGTTGGTCCTCTGAAGGACAAACTCATACCAAAATTCAATTCGTTCAAAGATTTGAAGAAAGGGTATGCTTATTATGGCGCACCCTGATGATGTGTTGTGCCTTACCTGGTAGGGTACACTATTGAAGAGCCCCAAATGGATGATAAGAAGGAGAATTTCGAGACTATCTAGGTGATTTGGTGGGAACCCGTCCTTTGAGGAACCAAGTGTACCCAACCTATTATGTTAATTATTGGAAGAAATGGAGGCCAACAACTGCTACTGACCGCATTGAGCTGGAAACTATCAACTATGCTTGGGCTCCGCAAAAAAGGAAGAAGCTCCCCAAGACTATCACAATTCTCGTGTTTGTCGATGAAGCATACACAGCACTCGCCGGGGATGTCACCTAGTGTATGAAAAATGTCATCGAAGCAAGAATCTCAAAAATCATCCATAAAGTTAGGTATTGTCCAGAAATAATGAAATTGTACTTTTTGCAAGCGGTGTTATATTATTAGAGGACATAATGAAAGCCATTCCATTGTTGGGTAATAATTTGTAGTATATTGCGCTATTTGAAATGTGAAGGAAGTGCCAAAGTAAAGAAGCTGGTTGAATCTGACGTGTGCACTGGATCAATGTAGTATACGCAAAGTGCTAAACTATTGAGCTGCATCTCCTTGATGAGTGAGCAAGCTTTGATGTTGAGAATCAAGGGTGAGAGAGAACTGTTTTGAATGGGCAAGCATCCAAAATAGGAGAATGAGCAAAATGCTAAGCCTTGGAGACATAATGGGCTATGTTTTTGCTGCTCCAATTCTACAACTACTGCTTAAGTAACAGAGTAGACTTTCTAAGCTCCACTAATGAACAGAATAGAATAGAATAAGTCATGTTTGTGTATAGAATAGAATATATTTTCTAACCACGACCAATGGAATAGAATAAATAACTCTACTTTTGACAAATGAAAAGATATTTTTCATGACGCTAAAACCTAAGTTCCCAACTTTTATGGCTAGAGGACAAGTCTTGGGAGATAAGATTTTTTTTTTTTTTGAGGGATAAAAAAGATTTTATTTACTTAGAGAGAATGATACAAAGCCACATGGTAGAGGTGCACCCATCCACGAATATGAGATGGGGGGTCTTGGGAGATAATATGAATAAATCGATTCAAATTGTATTACTTACGAAGTTCGTAAGTAATACATGAGGACCCATTCCTCATGTTACGAACTTCACATGAGGACCCATTCCTGCTATGTCCATATGCGTGAGAAATGTTGTATTAATAAGATACCATATGGTCAATACGCGTGAAATAAATGGTGTATTAATAAATACCATATGGCCATCGAGGATGGAAAGGGCCCAACCTAGAAGGACATACCAGCTCTCACTCTCAAGCTTCTTTACCTATTGTTTGTTATTGTTGCTGACGGACATATGGTCCCTGCCTAAAATAAATGATGTTCTTGGATTGAATAGTGGATGTTCAATTTAATGGCCCATCCAATTGGGAAAAATGCCGCCCTTGCTTCAATGTTACTAGAAAAAATCATTGCGCCCCTTTTCTAAGCCTGTTTCCTGGATGTTTTTGCAAAAGTAGCCGAAAACTCACCATGTTGCCTTGGAAGCGATTCTTCCACATTTGTCCATATAGAACTGTTGCATAAAAAGAACATATGGCAAAAAAAAGGAACACTCCACATCATAAACCCTAGGGGTAATATTACTGGAACTATTTTATTGCTTCAAGAGCTTCTTATTGTTGATCTGTTATGAAACATTGCTAGATCATGTAAGGTATATTTTGAAAGTAGTAGCATAGTGTTAGCATTAGATAAGTTCTTTTCTCTAAAGCTTTGCATGTTTTTTCCCAGTTCCACTTGGTCACAAATATATTGCACACTGTCTAAGAATTTCAAGGAGACGAATCATAAGTAAACTTCTTTCTATTTTTGCTTTCTATTTTTTCTCCTGGCTGTCGATTACTTATCAGGAATGCCAACATACTTTTCAAAGTGCTTTTAGAGCATATTCCTGGAACTATTTTATTGCTTCAAGAGCTTCTTATTGTTGATCTACTATGAAACATTGCTAGATCATGTAAGGTATATTTTGAAAGTAGTAGCATAATGTTAGCATCAGATAAGTTCATTTTTCTAAAGCTTTGCATGATTTTTCCCAGTTCCAGTTGGTCACAAACATATTGCACACGGTGTTGCTACTAGAGGTACTAGAGGAGCGTGACGAGGCCTTTTACTCCTCTTAATGTGATAACCATGACATCGAACAATTTGACATGGCTAGAACCAAGCATGCAAGGTAATAATACGTAGCAGTAAATTTGGGTAAATCTGGACAAAATTTCAGAAGTTTATAAAACCTAGACTGATCGCTACTTATTCTATCCGGCCTCTTTTATTAGATCGTGTCCTTCTTACAATGGACTGGCATCCAATCTTGATAGCCATATGCGTTGCCTCATTCCTGCTAGCAAGAAAGTACCTTGTGTGTCAACTTTCTCCACATATTTGATTTTAATATCAGGTTGTCAATTGCCAATGCAAATGGATTATGTAAAGTGAAAGGAGAAAGTTCTTTGTCTGGTTTGCTACAGCAGCTCCATTGATCACCATTTTATTGACCACTTTCTTTGTCTGGTTAACACGGGCGATAAAGATGGTCTTTGAATTCTAAGTGCACAAACTCTGTCTGATTTTCCTTTCTGCATTTTTTAAGAAAGTTACAGTGTAATCTCATATCCTTGCATACAATATTCTTACATGGTGAATACTTCCTAAAAAGCATCAAGATTGGTTTGATGTTTGCAATGGTATCCCTTGTGGTAATTTCCACATGCCTGCTATATACAAACTCACTCACGTTTTGGTCTTTATCATGGGCAAATGCAGAAAGCAATTGCAATAGGAAGGACATCTGCTTCCCTGAATAGTTATTATATTGATAGCAACAAAGAGATGGTTGCCATTTGCATCATAAATCTCATTGGAAAATGCACATCGGTCATGCACGTCTTGCTAGGCTACTACAGTAACAAAACTGCTTGAATTAAATAACTTATTAGACAACATTCATGTGCTTGATTTATTTCCAGACGCTATATTGAAGACAATAGTAACTTTAGTGCAGGTTGCAGGACATCATTCTTTAATATTCTACTGGCAATGACGTTCCCAATGAGTTTCCTAATGCTTATGCCTCTCTTACATTTCACCCCCATTGTCATCCTTTCTACAATCATTTTCTGTGCAATCGTCGTCTTAGTTGAACCAGCTGAAGCTTTGAACATTTGGAAAGTAGACGAAGTTGATTTCCTGGCATTTCTTAGACTTTAGGATCCTCTTCATCTCCATGCCACTTGGATTGCGAATTGCTGTGAGTAGTACATAATCCTCAGCCTAGATATACTTGTGTGATGGAATACAACTATGGCTAGGCCACAATCAGTTACCAGGGACATTTTTCTACAGGAGCAGCAGACGAAACCTTGATGTGAACAAGATAAAAGGCATTCTCATAATACGTGTTGATGCAGCTATTATCTTTTGCAATGCAAATTATATAAGAGAAAGATAGGAATTTAAGTATGATTAGTTATAGTATATTTAGTTCATAAACCCATTTGTAATCAAGATAAAAGTTTAAAACACTTTGATCTCAGAGTAAATCGTAGAAGAAGTTTTTTTTTTTTTTTTTTTTTTTGAAGGACGTCAAGCTTTATTCACCAACTAGAAACCAGAGCAACATAAATGCAAGACAGATTATAACCCCAAAGTGGACAAACCGATCCAACCGAAAGCACAACCACCGCCTATGCAAAAGAATGAATCAAGGTAAGTATGCCGATCAAGACTTTCTTCTCTTGATCAAGAGAAGAACAATTGTAAGCCATAACAATTTTATCTTGCGCCCAATCAAGAACAACCTCATCCGGCAGATCTATGCCCTTAAAGATAAACAACCTCCTTCTCTTCCGTGATTGACCATAAAAGCCAGCCACATGCGTAGATGAAAAGCTCGTTTCGTTGTTTGGGCCAAGCATCGGGATAGATAGATAGCAAGCAAAATTTGCTGGCTAGATCGAGACGCGATGCAAAAAAGGGTCAACAACCAAGACCATGCCCCGCCAAAGCCTCTCACACAAGAAAAACAATGCTCAATACTCTCAACCCTTTGTCGGGCATAAAGGGCGAGAGCTCAAACCGATTATCCATTTTATGGACTAACCCGCTGACTCGAGGCATCTATGGATCACTTGCCACCACAAAACTACTACTTTGGGGTGAAGCAGCCTTATCCCATACCCATATCCAAACACTTTTCCATTGTGGTCGAGGGACTCAAGATGCCATCTATTAGATGGAGGCAGGATTTCGTAATGCACAAGCAATTTATACATGTAAGACACAAACCGCCTCGGGCCGGATATCCCGATGGCAACCCCATATGACTACCTCAACTCGTGGACCGTAATCCTCGTGGCAACAATGCAAGCAATATGATTCCGCATTACTCGTCCCCATCTGCATAACAAGAACTTTGTTCTAAATGCTTCCCATGACATGAGATGATCGACTCATACCAAGCTGCAATAGTATTGATATACCGCTACCCATCGTCGTTGTGTCTTTGGATGAACAACCACACTTAGAGGCACATTCTCCTGAGTGTCTCGCAAAGGAATCCATCAAGATGGAGTGGACAATCAAGACATGCCTCAGGATTAATATGGAAAAGAGACCGACAGTTGTCCCAAGCCGCAGCAAGCAACCCTTTAGAAAGGGAGAAGCATTAGGATACGGATGCATATGATAAAGCAAAGCCCAAGGAAGGAGGGGCTTAATGGAGGCCTTATGAAATGGGAGACAATGCTGAATCGACCGCACCAACAACCTCAAGGCCAGAGAATCATCCTTACCAATGAAAATCCTCCAAATGAACTTTGATATCATCACCTTGCTTTGGAGGTGAAAATCCAACATACCAAGACCACCACCGCCTTTAGGTCTAATGCATTTTCGCCCAAGCTACCTTGACCATCGCTCCTAACTCATTTCCACCCCAAATAAAATTTCGACGATACGCACAATCTCCTCCATCTTACATCGCTGAGCTAGTAAAGCAGATGCCATGTAGACATGAGTATTACTAAGAACACATTTAGCCACAGTGATTCTACGGGCATGGACAGTTTTAGTCAGATTCCACCAAAACAAGTGCTTTTGCAACCCACTAATGATTTCATCCCAAGCATCCAAGCGTAGACATGAATTCCAACTGGGATACCAAGCAACTTTGTGGTATTGCCATGCGTAAGAATCTTCCAAGGATAGTCCAAAATACTGTGGAGGGATGGGACCGTCCAACGCCCACAAAGGCATATTTTTGCCACCCTACAAGAACTCCCCGATGCTAAGGAGAATGTGTCTAATAATAGCTTAGCATTACTTAAGATTCTCAAATTTCGGCAATTAGGAACAAAAAAGTGTCATCGGCATATTGGTTACATACCTCTTGAGAACCATCGTCCATTGGGAGGCCTTGAATAACGCCATCTTGGGTAGCCACGGAGAAGAGCTGGGACAAGACTTCTGCCACAATTGTGAAAAGCAAGGGTGCTAAGGGACAACCCTGTCGAATTCCTCTACCCACTACAAAAATATCCGATGGCTCGCCTGGAAAAGGACAGTAGATCTGGCTGATGTATGGAGCTTCATGACATTCCTTGTGAATGACTCCCCAAACCCAAGTGCAAGAAGACACTTCTCCAAGAAGCCCCAATCAACACTATCGTAGGCTTTAGCAAAATCAAGCTTAAGATACACTGCTCTATGACCCTGTAACCGGGCCCAATATATTCCTTCATATGCAGCAGCCACGTTGTTGAGAATACAACGACGAGGGAGAAAGCCAGATTGTGTTGACGAGATAGCGTCAGCCAAGATGTCTCGGACTCTTTCTGCCAATGTCTTAGCAAAGATCTTGTACACAGAGGAAAGCAATGTAATAGGTCGCCAGTCAGAAATAGTCTTGGGTTCCTTGTTCTTTGGAATGAGAGAGATACAACACAGATTCAAAATCTTATCAAGGCTCCTAAATCTCTGAAACTCACAAAAGGCATCATATATGTCATCCTCCAACCAGTCCCAAAGACTTGAAAAGAATTCAATAGGAAAGCCATCAAGACCGGGCATTTATCCCTTTTCAAGAGAGCCACAACCGCTTTTAAGTCCTCCTTCACAATATTAGACTCAAGAAGCAACCTCTCGCTCTTCGTAAACAATGCGACGACCTTAGTCAAACAAACCAATTGCATGTCCTTCCGAAGGGCAATGGGTGTCGGCAAAGAATGAAGAAAAGTGATGATGAAGATATCGCTTAAGATTCACCGGATCGGAGATAAGAGCACCATCCGGCAAGCACCAAAGAATGTATAGAAGTGGCGAAGTTTCCTTCTTCTTGCAGCCCAAAAAAGAACCGGGTACATCTATCACCGCCCTTGAACCACCGCAATCCTCGCCTTCACTTTGGCTTTGGTGAACTTTTACGGTTTCTATAGCCTTGATCTGAGATAATAACTCCTTTTCTCTGACTCCATTAGTATGGCCACGAGCGCGGAGTACTTCTAATTCCTGGTACAATGCAGTCAATAGCCCTCTAGCTTCAGCAGCTCTGACTCTCCCATATTCTTTTGCAAATGACTTCACTGCAGCCAACGCTGCAACAACCCCAGACATGCCCCTACGAGGTGAGAAGGCCCGAGACCAAGCCCGACTACTGACCAACTTTGAACTCATCATCCTCCAGGTACTTGCAATTAAGCTTAAAGTAGGTCCTGGTAGGTCGATGACAATTAGCCACATCATTAGTTAGAAGTTGTGGATTATGATCAGACACAGAGCTATCCAGAAGATTTGAGCGACGAAAATCCGCTAGCCGAGCAGCTGCACAAGTATTAAAGTATCCTCTATCATGCCTTGCATAAGCTCTGCCAGCTCCTGTCCAACCATTACACCACGTAAAGGACTGATCACCATCAATCTCCATAAGCTGACCATCATGTAAAAGGCGTAGCCATTGCTCTCGCTCGAATCCTTGCACCACTTCAGAGCCGCGACCACTTCTATCTCTTTCCAACTCGACCATATTGAAGTCGCCAACGAGCAACCATGCAACATTTTGTCCAAGCTGGAGAACTTTACTCCTCAGAGTTGCCCACAAAGCACCACGCTGACGAGGTCTATTATGAGCATACACATTTATCAAACCCCATTCTTGGCCCTTATCTTTCCATTTGATTATTATCCACCGCCCGAACCTATCTGTTTGAGTAAAAGTGACATCCACAGATGACTTCCATGCAGTAAGCACACCAGCCTTAGATGCATCAGCAGCAGACACCAAGACATTATAGTCCCGTCCAAATACATTAGCTACTTTATGTACATCACCGCGGCGGCATTTATGCTCTTGGAGGCAACAAAAGGTCGTAGAAAACTTAGACAGGTAAAGAGACAACCTGCTTCTTTTACTTGGGGAAGAAGCCACTCCCCTCACATTCCAAGACAACAGGTTCATGTGGCCAAAATATTATGCTCCACCTCCATACCAATAGAGCCAGCCTCAACCATGTCCATCTCGCATGGTCTCAAGGGAGGTCAGCCCACCTCGATCCCCCGAAATTGGCAAGGGGAGCCTCCTCTCTGCTCCACCCTTCCATTGTTTTGTTCAAGACTTGGTGAGGGAGAGCCTCCTCTCGCTTCTACCCCCATTATTTTGTTGGGGTGGCGGCAAGGGAGAGCCTCCCTCTGCTCCACCCTTCCATGCAAATTATCGGGACCGCTCATGACATGTGACACATGTTGACTAGCCTTATGCGTGCAGCTCTTTTTCAATTAACATTTGTCCATCCCTCTTGGGCATTTTCATGATGTTCTTGAACACTTTCATGCCGCTCTTGCAATTCCCCGGATCTTCTGTAACTTAGCCCTAGCATCCTCTTCAAAAGCGGGAGTATGCACAATCTTCTGTGGGATAGTGGTTTTAGCAGCAGATGGAGTAGCAACAACAGAGGTCGCAGTAGCATTGGCAGAAGGGACAACAGAGGGTAATGGAGACACAACAGAGGTAGGAGGCACAGAGGAAGAAGGGACCATTGCGAGGCGATCTTTTTAGCACTAAAATTTGCAAATAAAGCAAGTTGAGGAAATAAATCAGCAAGCTGAGGGCCATTAAGCAACTGCAAAGCATACTTCAGAAAGATAGGGCCACTTTTCACAACCACACAGTCAGGAAGACCGCGACCAGAAGGAAGAGAAACACAAATTTTAGCACCATCAACAATAGAATGGGCCAGATGAGTACCCAGACCATTAGCAATACTGATAAGAAACTCCGCACCAAGAGATCGGGGAGGAAGATTAGGAATAGAAAACCAACATGGCATCCTAAGAGCAGGAGTCATACCGGGGAGAAAATCCAAAGCAGTAAGGCTGGTACAAAATATAATCACTCCACATTGGGTCCACACCACGTGCCACCAGTTGCTCAACACCACCAGCATCATCAAAAACGATCAAAAAGAACTTCTTATCCAGCATCTTTAAAGTACGATAAGGTGGCAACCCTAATCTCCGAAGATGACCAGTCAACCAATAGCCAAGCTTCCTACTATCAAGAAATGCTCCAGTATATTGACCAACCACACTAAACGACAACAAGTTACTAATACACTTCTTGTGTAAGTCATGATCAATCTCGACCACATTGTACCCAGATGCTTGAAGAGTATTCTTACACATTTCAGGCTGATAGAAAACTTCAACAGAAGGTAACTGAAGTTCCAACTGTGTCTCCTTTGCTCGCAACTCACCCAAAAGATTACTAAGATCTCTTTTATTATCCTGAATCATCACATCAATAGCTGTAGCAGTAACGCCCCAGACGTAGTTGAAGACAAGTCCTTCTTGATCCAATCACTAAAGCGCTCCCTGCTAGCATTTACTCCAGAAGTTGAGGACCTCCAAGGAAGTGGACGGGACTGATCTTTGTTAGAATTGACACCCGCTGGCGCCGAGGCACCATCCACAGAAGCATTACCGCTATTCAAAGCACTTGTACTCTTCGGTGCACCAGCTGGGGGTGCCAAAACAGGAAAATCAGCATCTTGAAAGACATTCTCACTATAAGCCAAAGGGTTAACATGCAATGCCAAATTTGCCCCCTGCACCGGCATGGATACAGGAGGTTTTGCAGGCAGCTTGGAAGTTGACGCCATAGAGCCGAAACTGTCAGGGCCGAAAAGGCAATCAGCCGGAACCTAAAACCTGCGATGCCACACACCGTTGGAAAGAGCTCTGAATCAGCTTTCCAACGAGCCAAAGAACACCGTAATCCGAGGTCTGTAGCTCAAGATATGAGCACAAACGTAAAGCAGCCTCCGGCAGAAACCCTAGGGCGCATCCATCTCTCCTTTCGAGAAGTCTGCAAGTTAAACGCCCTAATATAATTTATGATCACACATACATTTGATGCAGTGGTGACAACAATAGACAATAGACACAACTGGAATCCATGCTTTAACTGATGCAGGAAGGGCATTTGCAATAAAAGGCGTTCTGGTAATTATGCACCTGTATGAAACATTTTTTCTTGTCTTCACCATTCGTTATATTCCCTTCTTTTGCAGATAGCTTCTGTTGGCGTCCTTAACAAACTGTATGCCACAAGCAGCACGCTACATGGTACATATATATATATATATATATATATATATATATATATATATATATATATATATATATATATATATATATATATATATATATATATATATATATATATGTAAAAAACAATTTTTTCTCTGCAAATAAATGCAGATGCACTTTTGTACTATTTTCTACTAAATATATTACTAGTTTGCAATTTCCTATCCTAGTGCGTGTGGTATCATTGTTGTAAAACATGCTAAAAGAACTCTTCTTCTTCTAACGACAACCACAACCATAGAATGACACAAATTGGGATCACCTAATTGATTGAAGAGAGTTTTAAATTTGAAGTCTATTATTGTTTCAAAGTATTGCATTACTGTTCCATATTGTTTGTTGCACAATGTGTTTTATTTCTGCATACTGTCAATTGCGTACATATAGTTTGAAGTAAAAAATGATTGAGAATCATAAAGCATGCATGTGCTTTTCAGTTCTTTCTCTAATTTATATGTCATCGTTCAAAAGTTCGCCTTCAGCGCTATGACAAAACATCCAACAACAAAAAAAATTCACCCCTATTAGATAACCTTCAAAATTGAAATTCGCCAGGTGTTCTAAAGTTACCCACTTAAGAATTTTCTTAGGGGAAAGCCTGATGGTAGTTGGCAAGAAAAAACTAGGTCTATAATTGCATTTTATCATCCACGGAGACCAGATGGCCTCTATGTAGTCCAAACAACAAAGGCCAGCTGGTCTCTCACTATAAATGATTACAAAACTCTGCCTGAAGGCAAGGCCAAAGAAGGGTTTTCAAGGAAGAGAGAATGAGATCCACGGCAAGCTAAGTGAAGAAAAATAAAAACTCGAAAAACATCAAGCTAGAAAAAAGAAAGAGATTGAAAAATAAATCAAATGGGAAAAGACCTCGAGTGAGACACCATATGGGGCCATGATCAGAAAAAGGAAGGCATGCGTGAACATTATACGAGGAAAGAATAACTACTTGGTGTCGATAAAAATGCTATAGTACTTTACCAAGGAGATGAGGTATCGCCAGACAGACAGACAGACAGACAGACAGACAGGCAGGCAGGCAGGCAGGCAGGCAGATATTTTCAGACAATCAAATAAATAGATCGAGAAGAACATTAAGACGATGCAGAAAAGAATATTAGTACGCATATACGATTAAAAAGACTACCGAGATACACATTTGAATTGCCAACCATCCAGTAGAAGATGCTGGGTTCCCATGTCCATGATTGAATGCTGCAAAGACAAAAGCATGGAAGGTCTTGGAGTGATCAATATCGAAAAACAGGCAAATGCTTTGGCTGCCAAGTATTTTTACAGGGCATACAATGATCAAATTAATCATCCAGTGAGTTCCCTGATCAAGCATCATATAGCGCAATGTCATCCCTTTGGATGGAGAGGTCTGAAGATGCAGCTCCCTCACAGTATCTATATTGATTTCACTATCCCAGCCTCCACTCCTCTGATTATTAAGAAGTGGATCAATGCTTGATTTAAGGTTAGGCACATGTACTCCTGAAAGGAAGACCTTTCCCAAGACCACCCTATCTTCTGGAGCCCTTCTTTGACCCTTGATGACCAAAATATTTGCTGGGCTACTCACTTCCCTGAGCTTACCAAGCAGTGGACTAATAGAGGTATTGTTTTCATCAAGGATATCCTTAACGGATTTGACTATCACAACTTAGCCTTGAGTGATCTGGGGGAAGACTCAAAACAACTCTATGATAGTATCTCCCAGAGAATTGCAGTGGGTCAGTGGCATCAATCTACTAAATTCTGGCATGTCAATGGCTTCAATGGTTATAGGGTGAATAAAGCTTAAAGTTCCTCAATTAATAGAGACCAATCCATCTCTATCCATTTCAAATGAATATTGATCCAATCAGAGTAAGAAAGAATCTTATTTTTCTTTGGAAAAGCCCGGTCCATTCCCAAGGCCAAAGCTTTCATGTGGCAGCTTTGGCACAAAGGTTTAGCCACTAATAAGAAGAGATGGAGGTTGGGTATGTCTAATACTAATATTTGTATCAGATGTTTGCAGGATCAGGAAGATGAGAACCATCTCTTAGAACCTGCCTGCGGGGTGAATGCATTCTAGAATTGGCCAAGATGGAATTCCAAATACCCAACTTAAATACTATGACAATCACTGCTTCTTTCTTCCCAAGAACCCCTCGGACTAGAGAATTAATGTTCTTCTATGGAGGATCTGGAAAGGGAGAAATTCTCTCATATTCAAGGAGGAGATCTTTTGGCCACAATTCTATCATTGAGCAAACCAAATATGATGTTAAGTGGATTATAGAAATTTTTGGAAACCAGAGTTAATACTCTAATGTGTCTCTAGGTAATTACAGGTAACACATTGATCATGTCAAGAAAATGAAGTGGAGGACAATGAATCTCCATTCAAATGCCCTCTGGCTCACTCAGTTCAGGGTCGAGGTTCCTATTGTGCATGAAGATAGATGCCACTGTAACTACACATGTAACACAAACTACGATGCAAAAAGGCAGATCCTTTGCTACGCGAAAGACCACATGTGCAATTGCCCTTTCTGTCTTTCCATACTTGCTACTAAAGGGATGTCATTCTACACAGGAGCCCAAGAAATGCAGATTCTCTGAGTGATCTGAGATCATCCAATCCATAAGAAAGCTTCTTAGCTTGATTTAGCTTTTCTTAAGCTTTAAATATGTTGTACTTTATTTAAGAAAAACCTACCCTACCAAAACGGTTTTCCTTTTGTAAACATATGTATATACATATGTCTATATGTACTTTTCATGTATAATCAATAGATACATAAGCCTTCAATAAAAACATAAAAAATAAAAAATAAATATTTTCTTCTAGCCAAAAAATTAAAGAAATCAATGTTAAAGTTATGAAATAATAATCACACAAGCAAGCACACCAAGTAAACATGTTACGTACCAAAGGTTAGCCAGTAGCCAAAATATCAAACATCTAGTAAACCAACACTAAAACATAAAAGATTATGAAACCAGGCCTTAAGCCCAAGGCTCTCCACCAAACCGGGCTCCCAAAAATAAGGATCTCCAAGATTTGCACAATTTAGGCTAAGGAATGGAAGGGATTTTGGATAATCAACCCTTAGAGAATCCTCTCTAAGAAACAAACACGGAGAAGCTAGCAAGAGGAAGTTGGAAGAACGAAAGGAGATGGAGGTGGATCTCAATTCAATAAGCGCACCTCTTTCCCTTATATAGGAATCAAGGAGCCTTTTTGGAAAAAGGTAAAGGTATGTGGGACAATTATAGGATCTCAACCTTTTCCAAGGTTCCATAAATATCTCACTGGTGCAAGTCTTAATATTCAATTCCCATGCAACTATTTTATTCTTGCTTTCCGAACCACTCCCCGAGCACTACCATATCAATTCCTCCCCTTCCTGGGATTGATCGTCCACGATCAAGAAATTATATGGCAAATTAACATAACCAAGTCCATGGTTACAACCTTGATTGAATCCACAATCAGAAATATTCAACTCCAGCCCTTTAGGCTAAAAATTTCCAAGTCCAGTCCTTCAGGCTAAAAATTTTCAAGTCCAGCCCTCCAGGCTAAAATTTTTTAAGCCCAGCCCTTTAGGCTAAAAATGTTCTAGTCCAGTCCTTTAGGTTAAAAATGTTCTAGTTCAGCCCTTTAGGCTAAAAATATTTACAAGATCCACTACTATATTGCAGTCAATCTAGCAATCACATGCTCTCACAAATATCCCTATACCTTATAATCGCAAATGCCTAAAAACCTTAAGTTACTTCATGCGTTAATAAAAGGTAAGAATATTCTCCAAAATAATTCCTTAAAACATATGAGGCTGCCAAGATTTTCTATAAAGCTTACCCTCCAGTAGTTTCATTTACGTTGTAATGTCATCGTCTCATCATTCATCTCGATATGAGTTATCACCCAAATCACCCATGATCACAATCACCAATAGCAACTTCAAACTCAGCAGATATAACTCTCCAAAAAAAAATTCTTTCAACAAAGGAAATATCATAGTAATTTGGGTTTGCAACTAAGCTTGTTAACACTTCTGTATGAGCATTTTACAGACAAACCCTAAAAATGGCCACACTCAAAGGAATGTAAAGAGGAAGAGTTATCAAAACAAAAAGGTTCAAGGCAAATATGCAAGTTTAAAGACATAGCGGGGGATATCAAGATCTGGTATCCCTTCCAAACTCTAATGTTTCCTTTCAAACCCTAACGATAACTTAGGGCATCGAAAGCAGTTTTTGAAGGCATTGAAAATCTGAGCTAGGGTTACGATGCAGCTGGTATATCATTTTCTATGGCAGGCTAGGTCTTGCTACGACGGCTAACAGAAGGTCCCAGCTCACATCACTAGAACAATTTGGTTTTGAATAGGGTGGCTTGAAGATTCGGCTACTACATCACAACAGATCTTGGTGATTTTCCTTGACTTTAATTCTAAATCCGCCCTTTTTATCAGATAGATTTGCTTTTCTACGACTCTGCACAAAGAAACATCAGATTTGCTTGGCAAGAGCTTTGGTCAGATTTGGCAGACTAGAAACCCTTTTTTTGTTCTGCAGATTTGGTAGAGCTATGATAGGAATAGAATATCACGACATGCTTTTAGAAAGAAAGGTTCCTTTTTCACCGCTGAAAAGGTAAGATTGGCTTGAGTTCTTGGACCATGCTAATTTTTTTAAAAATCACTTAAGTAGGATACCACACTGAAATACCGAAAGAACTTCAAAGCTTCGAAGACAAGGATCAGCTTCACAATTGGGTTCAGCAAGTTTAGGATGCAACAAATCTGAAGCTTCGCCTAACACCAAGTACCAATTCAATGGTTTTAATGTAGTTTCAGAATCACGGAAGACTAGTCCTAATCACAAACAAATATAGCTTATTCTGTTAATGACAGTCTCCTTCAAGGCAGCTTCTAGATTATAATACTCTCCCACGGTAAAGTCACCTTCAATTTAGATCTATCTCCCTATCTACTCCAACCAGAAATCGTAAACTAATACTCACAGGCTCCAAAAGAAATCAGAACTTGGCTCTGATACCACTTGTTACGTACCAAAGGTTAGCGAGTAAACAAAATATCAAACATCTAGTAAACCAACATGAAAACATAAAAGATTATGAAACCAGGCCTTAAATCCAAGGCTGTTCACCCAATCGAGCTCGTAAAAACAAGAATCTCTAAGATTTGCACAATTTAGGCTAAGGAATGGAAGGGATTTTGGATAATCAACCCTTAGAGAATCCTCTCTAAGAAACAAACAAGGAATTCATTGAAGCTGGCAAGAGGAAGTTGAAAGAACAAAAGGAGATGGAGATGGATCTCAATCCAATAAGCGCACCTCTTTCCCTTATATAGGAATCAAGGAGCCTTTTTGGTAAAAGGTAAAGGTACGTCGGCCAATTATCGGTTCTCAACCTTGTCCAAGGTTCCATAAATATCTCAATGGTGCAAGTTTTAATATTCAATTCCCATGCAACTATCTTGTTCTTGCTTTCAAAACCACTTCCCCCAGCACTACCATATCAAAACACAGAGATGAACTTAGAACTCGTGATCTTCTGCTTGGTTCGTGATCGAATATACAATAAGATGATTCCAAGATTTATGCCTCAGATTTAATTCTTGAGTGAGCTTCATCTCCAGCAACAAATTCATGCATTTCACCATTGAGCTCAATTCATGTGCTGCCTAGTGCCTTCTGATTGTCTACATTTTTTCTCAGTTTATGCAGACTTGCATAAATATTTGACATGAGGATATATGGCGGACCATAAGAGATATCTAAGAAAACAATCTCGTTGAAGTACCTTTTGCCTCCAATTCGATTTTCAATTCCACCTCCAATTCCAATTAAATGAATACATGAATAGACAAGCATGCATATCCCATAATAAATTAATTAGATAGAATTCCCTTACATATATTTCAACAAGACATTTACATCATATTATATATGTTATCCCAATTCCTGAAATGAGATAGGTATACGGTGGTCTGGGTTGAGGATGATATATCCAGTAGGGTTGAGGCTAAGAATAAGTTGGATATGGTGAAAAATATAGAGGATAAGGCATTATATTACGGGTTTGAGAAGAACACCTAGCGCATGATGTATGGTTGAATAAAATATACTTGCAATTTCTACAAAAGCTTTCAGTCTTAAGAATGTAGTAAAGAGTAGCACATTCCCAAAAATCTAACCTCTCATTTCTATCCCTATCTAGGATGTCAAAGTACCCCATGACCTGGTTTTGGAGGTCTGATCTCAAGACCCTGTAGAGTTTGGAATGACTGATATAGCGATTGCCATTCTGGTCCATTCTTTTAAACAAATCGATGCCTTGGTTCCTTTCTGATTCTGGAGGAGTGTGGTAGAAGGCAAAGGCACTATTGTGAAAAGAGATTATTTTTTGACCTTAGCATTCCATTCCACGCTTCCACAACTTCTCAGAGCACCATCTGTGCATGACTTGGCATCATACATACTTGAGGTTCTAGATAAACGCCTGCAATTACTGAGCCCTCAGTAGTCATTATTTTCGCTTGTCTAGTATCATCATTACTGCAAAGGTTTTTCCCTTGAAAACCTTTCGAGGCAGGGGTTTTTTAATCCTAGTAGTAATGATTGTACTAGCCCATTGTATGGGTCCCATGACCTATTGGTCTCCGTGGACGTTAAAAAATCTATTCTATTCTATTCTTCCCTACTTGCCATGACAAAGATGTTGCCTTCAATTTCACAAGTTTCTATAGCTTATGTACATATGAATGAGATAAATGCTGTATTAATAAGATACCATATTGCCAATACGCGTGAAATAAATGGTGTATTACTAAATACCATATGGCCATCGAGGATGGGAAGGGTCCAACCTAGGAGGATATACCAACTCTCAATCTCAAGCTTCTTTACCTATAATTTTGAATTGTTGTTGATCGACATATGGTCCCACCTAAAGTAAACGAACTTCTTGGATCGAACAGTGCGTGTCCAATTTAATGGCCCATCCAATTGGAAAATATACCGCCCTTGGTTTGATGCTACTAGAAAAAATCAACTCATCCCTTTTTTAAGCCTGTTTCCTAGATGTTTCTGCAATAATAGCTGAAAACTCACCATGTTGCCTTGGAAACGACTCTTCCAAGTTTGCTATATAGAACTGTTGCATAAAATCAACATATGGCTAAAAGACAACACTCCACATCATAAACTGTAAGTGTAAGGGTAGTTGGCAAGAAAAAACTAGGTCTATAATTGAATTGAATTGCATTTTATCATCCATGAAGACCAGATGCTCTCTATGGAGTCCAAACAACAAAGAACAGTCGGTCTCTTACTATACATTATTAACGCATTGGAATGAATGAATGAATGATTTTTATCAAAGAGGTGAGGGTTTTCAAGGAAGAGAGAATGAAATCCACTGCAAGGTAAGTAAAGAAAAATAAAACGTCGAGAAACATCAAGCTAGGAAAAAGGAAAGAGAGTGAAAAATAAAGCAAATGGGAAAAGACCTCCACTGAGACACCATTTGGGGCCATGATCGCATGAACATTATGCGAGGAAGAATAAGTACTTGGTGTCGATAAAAGAAGCTATAGTACTTTACCAAGGAGATACCGCCAATCAGACAGACAGATAGACAGACAGACGAACGGACCAGGCAGGCAGGCAGGCAGGCAGGCAGACAGACAGACGGACAGACAGACAGACAGAAATTTTCAAACAGTCAGATAAATAGATTGAGAAGAATATTAATACTATTTAGAGAAAAATATTAGTACACATATACGATTAAAAGACTAGCGAGATATGCATTTGAATTGCCAACCATTAGGTAAGGAAAAATGAGGGGCTAAAATATTTTTTTCTAGGCCAAAAAATGAAAGAAACCAATGTTAAAGTTATGAAATAATAATCACACAAAAGTAAACACAGAGATGAACTTAGAAACTTGTGATCTTCTGTTTTATTCATGATCAAATATATAGCGATAGAATAAGGCAATTCCAAGATTCGCGCTTCATATTTAGATAATAGTAGATCTGTGAGGTATGTGAGGTTGGGGCCAATTGCATAACAATTTCCATGAAGGATTCGCCCATTTGTGTGTTGGATAACCCTATGGATATGGGATGTAACAGTGGAAATGAATTAATTAATATGATTAGGAAAGTGATGTTGGTCAAAGGTTAGGCAAGACAATAACAGAAGAAAGTGCCTCCCAAATGAACCTCCACCATTAAAAGGCAGAACACACTTACCCTCTATACATTAGCATCTTGATAATCCTGCATAATCAATGAGTTTAGTATGTATTGTGCCTCGTAGATGCTTGAGGAAATTGTTTTAATATATTAGCATGATGTCCATCAGTCAATGCAAAGTGTTTAGCCCAATGAGATAGAATTCCCTTACATATATTTCAACAACATATTTATATAATATTACATAGGTTATCGGAAACTATCTCTGCAATTCCATTTCCAATTCCAAATTTCCGAAATGAGATAGGTGTACAATGGTCTGGGTTGAGGATGATATATCCAGTGGGGAGGAGGGTAAGAATAAGTTGGATATGGTGAAAAATATAGAGTGTAAGGATCATATTATGGGTTTGAAAAGAACACCTACTGCACGATGTATGGTTGAATAAAATATACTTGCAATTTCTACAAAAGCTTTTAGTTTTTTTTTTTGAAAGATCAGATGTATATTAATCGTAACTCATCAGTGATTTACATGCACCGAGTGATATCATACATTTACATATTATATTTGTTTATGTAAGGATAGCCACTCGGTTATGAAGCTAAACTTTTATAAGAGTGATGAAAGAAAATCGTGGGCTAGGGAAGCCCATTCCTCCTCCTCAAATGCTGCAAGATATTGGTGGGCCTTTTGTTTCAGAGAGGGCCATAGGTTATCAGGGTGAAGATATTCTTGGTATAACACAAATTTTCTCCGCCTTTTCCATATAAGCCATGAAAGCCATCCTTTGCACAGATTCAAAGCAACTCTTTTTCCGGTTTGCCAAGATGATGGATATAAACCTAGCAAGATCTCCTTTTCTGAAATAGAAGTCTCAAACGCATCCTTCAATTTTTCCCATACTGAGTGGAGTTCTCTACAATCCATGAGACAGTGTTCAATTGTTTCTACTTCTTGCCCACACATTGGGCAACTCGGTGATACATCACTGTTGAACCTGCTCACTAATATATTGACCCTAATTGCTCTATGGAACATTTGCCATAATAGTGTGGATACCTTTGGTGGCAGGTGGCTCCTCCAGATCCTTTTCCACACTCGAGTGACTTGGTCATCTTCTAATGTTAACTCCCACTGAGAAGGGAGACTTATCAATTCATTCGCATGCAGGATCTTGTATGCCTTTGAAACAAACTATTTTTTGTTAAGATTTTCGCGAGGTAGGCAGAAAGCACCTACTTGTGAAGTCGCATAAGGCGGAATATTGTCCCGTACCATGCTCCAAATTCGCTTATCTCGCGTTCTCAAGTTAAACTTGTCTTGGAATTACTCCCAGGAACACTGTACACCGCATCGATACCAATCTCCAATGCAAGATAAACCTGCCCCAATCCATCTGTTTTGAGCTCTTTTGTTCACGACCGAGAAAAGCAGCACCCGGCCTTTGTTGGTTTCCACCTGCAACCACCACAAGGGCATGGACACAGAGGAACAATTTTTGATATCCAGGCGCCACAAAACTTTTACTGTCTCCCAAGCTCTTAACAATCCTTTAAGAAATGGCGAGGCTCCTGCGTATGGTCTCAATTTATAAAAGAGGGCCCAGGGTAGATCTGCTTTATGAGATGATTTTCTGCAAGGCGTACAATGAGCTAGAGATTGTTTTAGAAGCTCAAGGCCAGGAGATTTCGAGTCCTGCTGAAGAATTTTCCACATGAATTTGCAGACTAGGATCTTACTGTGCAACTTGAAATCGAGCATTCCTAGTCCCCCATTAAATTTGGATCTCAAACACTTTTCCCATGCAACTTTGACATTTGCCCCTCATATGAATGGAAATTGCCCGTATTCCCTCCCCAGCGCCCTTATCCAGCGCCCAGCGCCCTCCCCAGCGCCCTACTCCCTCTCTCTAGCGCCCTCACTCCCCTTGCATAGACCCCCTTGATTTGCCCCTTTCTGGCTTTCTCTCTCTAGGGTTTACAATCTCTCTCTAGACCCAAAACCCCCAAACCCCCAAAAGGTGCTCTGCCCGCCTTTCTGACTCCCCAAATTGGATTCTAAGCACCCTTGAGGCAGCCCGAGAGACCCCTTAAACTTTGGCACCCCCCAAAACCCCCAAACCCCCAAAAGGTGCTCTACCTGCCTTTCTGAGTCCCCAAATTGGATTCTAAGCACCCTTGAGGCAGCGTGAGAGACCCCTCGGACTTTGGAACCCCCAAAACCCCCACACCCCCAAAAGGTGCTCTGCCAGCGTTTATGAGTCCCCAAATTGAATTCTAGGCACCCTTTCCTCGAGCCGAGAGACCCCTCAAACTTTGGAAGTCATGGCCACGGAAGATGGGCGGCCTGGAAACCCAAGGCTAGGGGCCCGACAAACGGTCCCGATCAGCCATCATGGGCAGGGGAAGAGTCATCCTCCATGAAGAAGGAGGCTCGGGCTAAGGCTAAGGCCCCTCAAATGAGGCCAGGCCCCCGGGAAGGGATTGATTGCTCGCACCATATAGGAACTCCCGCCGCAGAGAATTGGAGCCACGTCAAAGCGGGAGTGGAGGCTAGCAGTGCTCGTGATTGAGGCTAGGTGCACTGTGCCGCCTCGGGCCTGGCATGGCAGTGGAGATGGAGTCCTCGGCATCCCATGTGCTCAAAAGGCAAATCGGGTCGAGAAGAACCGCATCACAGTCCGGAGACCCGCCGCCGTGCATGTGGAAGATGGCCTTGGCCTTGCACACTTCGGCGCAACAAAGCCGAGCGGGGAGGTCGACATGCGGGCCGCCTAGACTCTGTGTTCATCACTATGGACACCATGACCACAGGAGAGGGCCTTGCGCAATGGGGAGGCGATGGTCCGCGGTGTCACCGGCCGATCGAGGTGGGGCGGCCACCACCACCATGGCGGGGGGGCGCGGGCTGCTCTTCTGACAGACCGGTTTCTGACTTTGGGATCTTGAGTAAGATCGGGCAGCAAGCCCTACCCCTCGGCCGTGTCTTTGGGGCTCGAGCGCTCTGCGCTACTCGAGGCACGGAGCTCCGAGGGTTTGCGGGCAACCATCCCACGAACCCGGGGTCTCCCTACAGGGTTCATAGTCACCGGCAAAGAATGCGGGGAGATGATAATAGCGGCGGCGAGGCCACCGAAGATTTGTGCTCCCGACTTCCACAGGGGGCGAACGCGGCTCGGGCCGCTACCCGCCGGCCTCCACGCCCGGCCCACGCCCCGATCGCTGCTGCCCGCCCTCCAGCCACTCCCGCCATCCCGGCCACACTCCAGCCACTCCCGCCATCCCGGCCACCACCACCACCCCGGCCACGGGACCCGGCCCTACCGCCCACCTTTGACCCTTGAGCCTTGAGAACTCGAGGCCTTGGCGAGAGAGGCCCCTGTCGGTAGTTCGAGGGATGCCGCACGCAGAGGGGAGAGTCGCCCACAACATCCGAACACACATTCTCGTCCGGATGACATTCCGAGGCGATTCACATTTCTCGAAGCAGCCCGTCATGGGGCTCGGCCCGTGTCGTGACCGCATTGTCATATTCACGGTTGCGGATGCAGTGCGTGATGCCATATTGCGCCTTGAGCCGGATCTTTGGGGACATCCTCAGTCGTGGGACGGGACCTCACACCCGTGCAAGCAGTAGAGCACGCGGGCGGGGAGCTTGTCGCGGTCGAGGCATGCCGCCACCGGGGTGCCGCGCAGATTGGTTGGCGAGGATGCACATTTTCCGGCGACCGCTATCGCTGACCTGCGCAGCTTAACCCCGGACGGTGGCTGCAGCGGCCGCTTACGCTTCTCCTACCGCCCCCCCTTCTCCGCTCCTACTCCTGCTCCCTCACGGCCCCGCCCTCTGACCACATCTTTGCCTCGCTCCATCTACTTCTCTTTCGGCCTCTGCTTCCCGTCCTCCCAGCGACTCATTTGCGCATACCATCCCTGCCGACAAATAGGAATTGTGTCTCGGGTGGTCTCATGGAATTGTCGAGGCTTCCCTTGGCGGAAGGGGCAGTCCCGAACTCCGTGGCGGCCGATATGGATCTCATCTTTCTCATGGAGACATGGGAGCATCTTTGGAGCACACGAGCTACACGATCTGCCCGGGTTACCAACATTTTTCGGTCTTCAATACAATGCGGGGCCGAGGAGGGCTCATGGTGGAGTGGCTTGCTACTACAGGACAACCTTGGCACTTTTACCCTCCGGAACAGACGGACACAACCGGTGCTTGTGGGTTCGTGTGCATAATACCGGTGGCAACCCTCTTTTTACGGGCTTTGTTATTTCCCTCACGCAGACGGCACCTTCTATTGCAACCACCCGATGCGGATAGGATGGACCCTTATGTCGATCTATATGATGACATCTGGAAGACCAGCCGGATTGGGTAGGGTCGTCCTTCTTGGATATTTCAATGCGCGGACAGGAGTAGAGCAGCCCATGCGACTTGACCCCCCGGCCGGCGATGCGATGTCCATTTTACGCTTGAAGCAACGCCCACGAGGGTCGGATGACAGCCGAGTCACTTCGCTTTGTGAGCAGTTGCTCTGCTATGTGGCATTTTGACTTGATAATTTGCAATGGCCTTTCACGGTGGCGATTCACCGCCAAGTGCACATGCGAGGACGGGACAATCGAGGGGGAGGGTCTAGTGTGGTGGACTATGTGCTCGTAGCTCGCTGGGGATATGCATCTCATCGATCGTTTCGGGTGGGCGCAGACGGTCGGGATGAGGAGGTCGACTTCGGATCACCTCCCACTTTATTTGGACCTGGTTTGGCAAGCCGCGGAGAACCCCCACTATGCCAGCCCTCGTCCCTCGGTTGAGACTAGATTATGGCGGCAGAGGACTACTGGCCGAGATGCTCATGGACGCCCCCGGTAATTCTGCGAGACCTCCACACTAGAGCAGCGAGCGAGACCGCCGACTTCGCTATTACGGGATGCGGCGGACCAGTGCTTTGGCAGACCCCCGCATCGCCGCTCGAGTCGGCAACATTCCCGCGTAACCGATGGTTTGATGCGGAGTGTAAAGATAGCGGCAGCTCCGTCGCATTGCGGATCGGGTCCCCTTGCCAGGCCACCACGCGATGCAGCGCCCATCCGAAAGGACACAAAGGCGCGGTACCTTGCCGCATCGAGGGGAGATGTTCGACTCTTTGGACACTCATCCCTCGAACCTTTTGGCGCTGAGTGCTTGAAGGCCAGCCCGACCTACGGGGACATCACACCGAGGCGGGGAACAGTACTCGCGGACCCGCCCGGACGCCAGACGCCCATACCCCCCAGGGATGGCCCCCATTGGTTCTCGTGGGACGAGGATGTTGAGGAGGGCCTGCGAACGGCCTGGCTAATGGGAAGGCGGTGACCTCGATGGTATGCGCAGCCGAAAGTTACTCAAATGGGCGGGGCAGCCGCTTGTGCCGGTCCTCACTACCCCTCATTCAACAGCGAGCATTGCGGGGAAGGTCTCCCCCGACAATGGACCACAAGCGGGGTTGTTCCCATTCACAAGGCGAGGCGACCCACACCTTTGTCCGCCATTACCGGACGATCATGGTCGATTCGATATTTGCCAAACCGTTATCGGCATTCTCGAAAGCGGCCAGTTGACCCAAGGCGTAGGCGAGATGTCGCGAGAGCCCTCACACAAAGGTGAGGCTTTAGACCCGCCACTCAACGATTGACCATATCTTTACATCTGCGGGAACCGATTGAAGACGGTAGGAATCATCGGCGGGACTTGTATTGTTGCTTTGTGGACTTCGCGAAGGCTTTTGATCTGATTCAAGGGAAAAGTCAGGCTAGACTGCGTCAATCGGGGATCCCGCTGTCATGCGTAATGCCATATCTGAGTTGTATGAGAGTTGTTTTGGCGGGGAGATGCGGCCGAACCGGGCGGGCATTCACCGAGTAGTATCGAGGTCGGCGGGGTTGCCCCCCCCTCGCCAACACTTTTTGGCCTCTACATTGATCAGTTAGAGCCCACGCTTCGCGAGCATGGGGGGATGGCATACGGCTTTTGCACCAGGTCATCCGCCGGCTCATCTATGCGGGGACGATGTTGGCCTCGGCGCCCACCAGAGGAAGCTATGCGGTCTCACCCGGATGCCCTAGACATATTTTGTCGCCTCGACATGCGGCGCCAATCTGGCCAAGACGGTGGTGGTTCTCATATCCTCTTCACGTCACCCCATGCCTCCCCTGACTCACATATCGGGGGCGGGCCTGTGGGCGTCACACCCACCTACAAGTACCTAGGGGTGGAGTTCCCATCAACGCCTGGCTGGGAGGCGCCTATCCGGCTGCGGGTGACGGCCCAGGCCGAAAGCGCTTTTATGCCATGCAAGAACAACAGCCACCGTGCAGTAGCTCTATGATTGGGGCCATCGGTCCACATCTGTTAGCACCGGTCGAAAGCATGTCCTTCTCGGTGACGGGGTCGGTTTGGGGCCCGGCCGTCTCTTTGGCGACACGGAATGACTTGGAGCAAAAGTGAAGGCATTTTGGCACGCGCAGGGGGTGAAACCGTCACCCCCTATCGATTCTAGGGCCGCAGAAATCGATTCTTGCCGCTTCGGGCAGCCCTGATGATAGACACATCGCCTATTTTAAAGTGGTTACTATGGGTGATGCTGGCGGCCCCGCCTGGCTTACACTATGGCCATGGGTCCGGCAGCGGCTTAGGGCCTGTTGGAGGGGTAAGAGAGATCGCTGGTTCGCAGGATGGAACGCGGGCAGAGCACGATGCGTGCGGGTGGGCACGGCGGCCGATCGTGACAGGCTACGGGAGTACCTAGGCGCTTGTTTCCTTGGCAAGCTACGGGACCCGGCGCTCAGAGCAGGTCAAAATGGCCCATTACAAGGGAGCACATCAACCCGTGTTAGCACGGGCCCACAGCTCTACCTGCGTTCCCACCGCCCCGAAAAAGCGCAGACTCATTGCCTCCATTCGCACGGTGCCCACCATCTCCCGCATCGAGGCGGCGCGGTGGATTGGGAGCCCCGCCAGACAAAGGCTCTGTCGGTCTTTGTCAAGCGGGTGCCATTGAGGATGAGTCTCACACTTTCTAGAGTTGCCCGGCGTTGGTCGGATCCGGGCCGACACTCCCCTTAGTATGCGGCGGACTTGCCCTTGCATTTGCTGATGAACACACCGTCGACGCGTGCCCCGGGTCGACATTCGGGAGAGGTCTTGGACCTGCGAGGTCACCTTTGCCCCCGCCTGGCTGCCCCGGGTGTGGTGCATGACTGTATATATTTGGGTGCTCCTGCATTTTATATGTTAGGACAGTTTGTCAGCAGGCTGATTGCTGCCACGGTTTTTCCCTCGAAAACCCTTCGGGGCGGGGGTTTTTTAATCCGGGCAGTAATCCGCTTGCTGCGTTTTTGTATTGGGTCCCATAGACCGATTGGTCTCCGTGGACGATAAAAGTACCTTCCTTCCTTCCTTCCTTCCTCTTCATTTCCACCCCAGACAAAGTTTCGCACCATTTTTGATAACTCTGCTATTTTAGTGATAAGATAGATAGATAGTATTCTTACGTCATGCCCAAAAATCTAAGCTCTGATATTTATCCTCACGCTGGGGTGTACAGGCAAACAGATGCGTACATGTAAGGACAAAGAAAGATCACAAGGCACTTAAGTTGTACCTAGATGCTACTTTCCTTCGCAAGCTCTGGGATGCAGATGCTCTGACGCACGTTAAGCTGGCACACTATCAGCAGCAAGTCAATCCCAGGCTCACGAGAGGCCCACACCAGTACTTGTACACCCAGTTGCCCATGAAGAAGCATAGACTTATAGCTAAGAAAACAATCTCATTGAAGCACCTTTGGCCTAGCTCCACATTAGAGTGCATTCTACAGGCATCAAGCAGTGTCGACCATAGGTACACATCAAGTTTTACTGTAGTCTTAAGCACATCTTCTACTTCATTAAAACATCCTGCATGCCCCAAGAGATCCATCATGCACGTCACATGAGATATATTTGGTCTTAATTCATGGTATTCCTGCATACCTCTGTATACTCTAAGGCCTTCATCAACCAAGCCGGCTCGGCAAAAACCTGTTAAGAGGGCCAGAAATACAACATCATTTGGCAAGACACCGAAGAACTCGCATAAGATCAAAGCATTTCACGACCACCTTAATCTCCCCAAGTGAGAATACCCCGCAATCATTGCACCCCATATCACCACATTTTTACTTGATAGCGTGTTGAAGATCTTACGTGCTTTCCTCAAGTTCCCACATTTAGCATACATGTCTACAAGTGCACTCTCCAAAACATAATCTCTTTTAAGCTTACTTCTAATAATCGCTCGTGGGCGCTTACCTTGATCTATATTGCTCATTGCTTGAACAAGCTTTTAAGATGTTAGAGAATGTAAATGCATCAGGTTTTATTCCCCGCTTTTGCATACGTTCAAAGCTAACTGGGGCGCAAAGAGCACCTTGGCCATAATGTGCATATCCAAAGAATCATGGTACTCCATGTTATTACATTCTGTTTCTCGGTTTATCAAACACTTCAAACGCATCATCCAAGCTACCACATTTCACATACATATCTACGAGTGCATTTCCCACCACAACATCTGTTTTGAAACCCATTCTTTCTCACTTGCAAATGGATACGCTTGCCCTCATCTATGGCACCTAAGCTACCACATGCTTTCAAAATGGTAGAAATTATGAACTCATTTGGTTTAAAACCCTTTTGTTGCATCTTCTCATACGGTTTAAGTGCGGTCTTGCCCTTCCCAAGCTTGGAATGAGCATCAATAATTGCATTCCATGTATCTGAGTTGGGTTAGAAACTTTTCTAAATGCTTGTCTTGCATCAGCTAAACTACCACAAGAAGCAAAAAGGCGAATGAGGGGATCAATCAAGGCGTAAACAGAGTCCAACCCATTTTGGGATATTAGAGATTGCACTTTCGCCTAATTTTCTAAGTCTCTTTGTCTGATGCATTCGTAGACCATACGATAAGCAAATTCTCTGGAAATAGGCATCGCGTTCTTCTCTGCCCTTTTAAGCACATCATTCAACCATCCAGCCATGGAAACCCGGAATGGCTTCTCCGGGTCCTTTCTTATACGAAACTCAAAATCAAGTTTTCTATCAGGGCCACATTTGCACATTAAAGATGCTAAAACCACGCCTTGGGGTTTTAAATCCCTGAGACGGGCTTGCTTTGCTGTGCTCTTTTTGGGTTAGTTCAGGTGGGTTTGTGGTATATTCTAGGTATATGTCATTATATGTCGAGAATATGCCAAAAACTGTTCCAAACCCAGTATCCTCTATAAACTATCGGCCGCCCTGTTGTTGGGCAGCCGCTCTGGAAACCATCTAATGGGATGTTCATGGTGCAATGCTATTCTTTCTATGGAAGGGAGTAAACTAGAAGCTCAAGTAATTATCGCATTTTTTGATGTGGTATTGTGCATGTTTAGTGGTTCTTATAAGAATCTATTTTGTTCATACGCACCAGGTGATGACTCCCCAACACTAGATACCTACATCTCTGGTAGAGTACCCAAGCGATTGGATGCTCGCAAGACCTACACTCTGTTAAAAAAGTTATGCACACCACCAGTTAAGCGTGTATAATGTTGTTCAATGGGAATTGTCTAGTTTCTAGAAATGTACTTAGAACTCCAAGGAAAGTCAAAATTCTAGTTTTTCCCTAATGTTGTGTTCATGGCAACATGCAAACAGCCTATGTTGAACAAGGCATGCCGTTACCTTTGGATGGCGAATAGGTACTCAATGAAGAAATGAGGTTCTTCATTATATTAATTACATTACATTATAAGTGGACTAGTTAAGGTGCCCAGCGTTGCTGGGCATAGCTAGAAACTGTGAATGATATACTGGAGCAATTGTTAAATGGATTCATGTTTTTAAAATTGGATAATCAAGAGCATTCGAACACATTTCGCACTTCCCCTTACCTTTTCCCTTTTCCCTTTTCCCTCTTCCCCTTTTCCTTGTGCCCTTCTCTCTAAGTTTTCCTTTCTGCTTTCCCCTTTCCTTCTCCCCACCTTTTCTTTTTTTCCCCTTTTTCCCTTCTCTTTTCCTCTTTTGCCCAGCCCTTCCGTCTTCCCTTTTTTCTAGTGCTCTTTTCCCTTCCTTTTCCCCCTCCTTTTTTCTTTTCCCTCTTTCCCTTTCCCTTTTTCCATGTCCATTTTTCCTTCGGTTTTCCCCTTTCCTCATCCTTTCCCTCTTCCCTTTTTTTGCCATGTCCCTTTTCTCTTCTATTTTTTCATGCTCTTTTTCGCTCCTCTTTTCCCCTTTCTTCACCTTTTCCCTCCTCTCCTTTTCCCTTTTTTCCTTCTCTTTTTCCCTTTTCCCCTTTCTATTTTCCCATTTTACCCCCCGTTTTTTCCCTTTTGCCTTTTTCCATTTGCTTCCACTTTTTTCACGTTTGCCTTTTCCATTTCCCCCCTCCTTGCTTTTCCCTTTTTCCCTCTTTCCCCTTTTCCCCTCCCCTTTTCACATTTCCTTTTTCCTTTTACCTTATTTTATTTTCCTTTTCTCCCATTCCATCCCCTTCGCTTTCTTTTCCCCCTTCCCCTTTACCAATAGCTTTTTTCCGTTCCCTTTTCCTCCTCTCCCGACCTTTTCTCTCTTCCGTTTTTTTTCGTGCCCTTTTCCCTTCCATTTTTCTCTCTTCCGCCTCCTTTTTATTTCCTTTTTCCCTTTCTGTTTCTCATGTCTTTTTTCCCTTCCCTTTATTTCTCTTCCCCTTTTTACAGTGCCATTTCTTCCTTCCCTTTGCCCACTCTTTCCCTCTTCCCTTTTTCTCGTAGTCTTTTTTCTTTTCCTTTCCTCCCTCCTTTGTTCTTTTCTTTTTTCCTTTCCCCTTTTTCTCCCTCCTTTCTCTCTTCCTTTTTCCGCTTCTCTCCTTATTTTCTTTTCCTCTTTTCCCCATGCCCTTTTTCCCTTTTGCAACTCCCCTCGCTTTTTCCTTTTTCCCTTTCCATCCCTTCTCCCCTCCCTTTTTCTCTTTCCTTTTTCTCATGTCCTTTGTCCCTTCTTTTTTTCTCCTTTCCCCACCTTTTTTCTCTTTCCCTTTCCCACTGCCCCTTTTTGCTCCCTCCTCCTCTCCCTTTTTTCCCTTTCCTTTTCCCTTCTCCTATCTTTTTCCCTTTTCCTTTTCCCTTCCCTTCTCTCTACCCTTTTCCTCATCCCCTTTTTCCCTTCCCTTTTACTCCTGTCCTCACCATTTCCCTCTTCTCCTTTTCATAGTGTCCTTTTTTCCTTTATTTTCTCTCTTTCTTTTCCTTTCTCTTTTTTGTGCTCCTTTCCATTTCCTTTTCCCTTTTACCCGTGTCTTTTTTCCTTTCTCTTTGCCCTTATCTCCTCCCTTTTCCTCCTTTCCGCACCTTTTTCCTCTTCCCCTTTTCCAGTGTTCCTTTTCACTCCCTCCTCCTTCCCCTTTCTTTTACCTTTCCCTTTCCCTTTTCTTTCCTTTTCCCTTTTCCCTTCCCTCCTCTCTACCCTTTTTCTCATCACCTTTTCAACTTCCCTTTTACTCCTATCCTCGTTCCTTCCATCTTCTCCTTTTCGTAGTGTCCTTTTTTTCTTTATTTTCCTTCCCCTTTTCCGTGCTCTTTTTCGCTTTCCTTTTTTCCCTTTCTTTCTTTCCCTTTTACCCGTGCCTTTTTTCCTTTCACTTTGCCCTTTTCTCCTCCCTTTTCCTTTTCCCTTTCCTATTCAGACATTAGAGCACGACCAATCATGGTGGTGGGAAGTCGTATGATAAATCTCGGTCTTCGGATGCATGATCTCAACCATCCAAATTAGGGTTTCATTCATGACATACTTACGCTATAACATTATAATATAAGATGTCATTTCTTTAACTAAATTATTATGCAAGGATGGTGGAGTACAGGATTCGGCTATGCTTTTGGATTGGGTGCTTGATGGGATCCCTAATTTTTCAGTGCCTACAAATATGTGGAAATTTGCAATGCGAGTAAAAGGGTAATGGTAATTTCCTAAGGAAATTACTTCATAAATTTCCATTGTCATGGATAATATTTAGAAACTGCATTTGTGAGTGGCAAATCCTCTTTTTGTTACTCCAATGGAGACCATGATGTGTGTAACGAAATTGAATCCTTTCGTCTTTTTCCTCTGAGAGTGCATTTTTTTCAATGAAGTTTTTTTCCTTAGAACTGCCAGAGAATTATATGGGTTGTTGTTGGCACATGAAGATGGCATGATTTTAAGTTCGTAGATGTTGCTATCTCCACCTATGACCTTTAAGTTGGACAAATCACTATATTAGAGAAATGTCCAAACATGCGTAATAGAAAGTTCTATGTCAGTCTCACATGGTTTTTCCTGTATTAAAATGTCGTTGAGTTTTTATTGAAGGAAATTTTATTTATTCAGTTCGTGCTACAAGACATTGTTTTGTAGAATTTAATAAACATTTTCAGAACTTATATCTTGATTAGTATGTCCTTGACAGGACAACAACCATGCACTTGAAACATCATTGTTTCCATCTTCAGCTAACTGACTAGGAAGGAATATCATGCTAGGTAATCATGATTTGAAAATTTGAAAGATGTCATTAAATTCAAACTCTCTCGCCAAATCTCACTAAAAAGACATACATGGATTCAAAAATAATTTCGTTTCAATGGGCAACTTGTTTATTTGCAGGGCTTGCTGAAGCATTGCTCGTAGCAGTATTTGGAAAAGATACTACAAGGTTGGGACTTTTGGTAGAGGATAACAAGGGCCAAATAAATGTCTAACAACGACAGACTCTTAAATGGTCCTTGCTTTTGAAAAATTGATCCATGCCAATCTGCCTATGATATTTCACGTTTGTTCAATGTACAAATTTTCTATCAGGATTGTACTTTACACTTGGACATAGAGGAAAGCTATAAGAATAGCCAACCACTGCATGTGCTTATAAATTTAAAAGATATACGCTTCCTTCTAATGTATTATCTATTGCACTTGGTCCTTTTTTGGTTGTGATCAATATCCTAACCTTTGCAATTGTTGGCATCATAACCCTGGAATAGATGTTCAATGTCTTAGATAGACTGCTACAAGAACCAAATAAATGGCTTGCAGTGGCTTTTTACTTTAGTATAAGCTTGGCTGCAGAGGCAAGTTATTTGTTGCTTTAGCTTCCATGCCTTTAGTTTCCTGCAAACAAAGTGAAATCTGGCAATCAAACAGAGTCAAATTCGACAATAGCATCTGTCACAGAGGCAAGTTATCTGTTGATTTGGCTTTCATGCCTTCGTTTCTCGTGTCCATTATACTTCTGGGTAATGGTATTGTTGCTTTTGGGGATCTGCTTTCTTTTGCATATGTATGACATAATTTAAATTTGTGGCTAGTTTTGTAGGTTTTTGGTGCTCTTGTGATTGTAAACCTTATTTCTGTATGTACCAATGTAAGTTTGCTAATGCATTAAAACCTCTTTATGATTTTAAAGTAATACTAAGTGAGACAAAAATCATTCGCAACCAGATCCCAATGCAATAGATTTTTTGGTTCCTGTCAGTGCAATTGATTTGGGTGGCATCATTATGGTGAAGGATACACTCTTGATAATTTTTCATCAATTTTTGAGCGCGAGTTCTCTTCGAGGTATCCCCTATTTTTATATAATTGTTTAAGAATCATTGCCACCTTTTCCTCTTTCTATTCAATCGATCAAGCTACCAGCACTTTGTTTTTCAAATTCATCAAGCAACATTTTTCTTGTGATGGCACTCAATTCCGGCGAGGTTATTCTTAATTTTCCTTTTGTGATCTCACTCCTACTAATTCTGTGCCCAGAAAGTTTTGAATTTTTTGTGCATGCAGGATCTGCTGATGGCTAGAATGGAATACGATTATACGAATTCCATGTTAACTGAGCTCTTCAAAGGGAAGGCCCAAAGAAATTAAGCCAAAAGATGTTACAGAGGCTGATTTTTTTCGAGTTTGGAAGATGCCATTGAGGAAAGGGACAATTAATCTAAAACTTATTCGGTCTACCTATGAAACTCAACTGCACGACTTTCTTCAACGGATTTACCAAATATACAAGCCCACTAACAATGAAGTTAGAGTGACCTTTGCTAGAGCTTTTGCCTGGGCCAACTCCCCTCGAGCAGTGCAAATCCTGAACAATATGATATCAATTGGGCATCATTTGCTGCTGATGCTTTCAAGACTTCTGAGCGGCAAGTTAAACAAAAGGGTAATAGTTATAGCAACAACATCAATGCTATATTGAATCAACTTAGGAAACTTGCTGCCATGAAAACTGAAAAAGAAGACGAGATTCTATTGGAAGAAGAAGACTATTTAAAAAAAGAACGTGCACTTACTCAAGCTGAGAATACCATCTCTGCAAGAGGAGCAGATATCTGAAACAATTAACGATAGCTTTAGAAAGTGATTTTTCGGAAGAGCAAGGAGCTATTCAAAAGCTGAAATTACAGGAAGAAATCTGGCATGATATATTGGCCAGCACTATAAAAAGGGTGTCTCTCAACACATCCAATTTCCATATTAAAGACCTTGAAGGTTGACATCTGCAAGCTGAAGTGTGAAGTTGAGGCTATTGAAAAAATTTGCATGCCAAATGCAAACATGTTGCTTTTCTGCAAAGTGAGTCGAACAAAAATCGGATGCACCTAGGTATGCGTTCTTATGACATGCCTTTCTTGGATAATAAGGATGCATGTGAAGCATGTGGCCTTTCGTTCTATAGAGACTATGAATTGCATGTCAAATTAACATGTGGTCACAAATACCATGTTTTTTGCTTTTCTACTGTTTTGGATTGTATGCATTGCACTATACCTAGATAACATGAAGAGGTACCAGGCAGCAGCTTGCAAGAGTTGCTATTCAAGGAATACCATCCTGTTGAAAGTGAATAGAAAAGTGACAATGATAGTGACAAGGACAGTAGCAAGGAAGACAAGCAAAACAAGGTGCTGAGGAGCAAGAAAAGAGGTAAAGAAGAAGATGACAGTACCACTTCTCTATACATAAAGCCTGCTGCTACTGACTTCATTCCAGAGAGAGTTGCAAAGGAGAAGACCAAATCTGTAAAGAGCTCAAACTGGAAAAGGGTAATAACTTTGACTATAATTGTAATCTGCTTTAAAAGTGTTCATCTAATCTAACTTGTAGAAATACTATGCAGGTTTGATTGATGTGGACAAGTTAAGTCCAATGAAATTTGCTCATGTCAGCCCTCCCAAAAGCACAAGGAAATCCCCAAAATGAGCACTTGCTGAAAGGTGATTTTCCAACTCCTGAAAAGAAGATAGGTGATTCCTCAACTCCTGAAGAAAAGAAAACTGGTAAAACATGTAACAACGTTCAAGTTGTGAGTAGATTTTTCTTGAGAAGCGCATAGTTAAGCTAGCTAATCTTGGATGAAAGGATATTTTGTGAAGAATCAATTGGATACTTATGGAGACTAGAGTGAAATACCATGGCTGAACATAAATGCAGGATGAGCTTTCACGATAAAGGTCCATGAGGGACTCTACCATGGTGAGAAAATTGTTTCCATGGTTAATGATCCTTGAGTATCTAAGCAGCAGCAATATCATTGAATCAAGAATTGCAAAGCATGGCACAAGATTGAATGTCTTGAATAGCCAAAGATGAAGTAGCAAGGCTGCTGTTCTAAAGTTTTAAAAATGATTTGCATGCCATGCTTGGGATGGGAACTCTGTTGATGTGATGTTAATACCCATATGTATATGGGTAGGGGTTAGGACTATCACTTGAGAAGCACATGTTGATATCTTAGAAATTATTTTAGTATAACATCCACGGGTTGTTACGGACTTGTTGAGGACAAGCAACAAACCAACCTGAAGGATGACCTAATGTGGACATGCCTGGAGGAGGATTTATCCTACCTAACAACGATCTGAGGAAGTTTGGATTGGTCAGAAGTTAAGAACCATAATGTAAGTTAGACAAGACGAGAAATTTGTCTAAGGTAGCAACATTATCTAATTGGGGGTCAAATAGCATGCTAAAAGGCATGATTATGTGAACGTAAAGTTTATGTTATAGAGGATCTATTATAGAAGATATATGTTGCAAAAGACTTGTGTTGGTAAGGTTGCATACGTGCTGGTATGGGATGGTGCCTAGTGTAGTCCAATAGCCAAACACATCAGATACTGATCTACGATTGTTGATGGTATGAAGCAATAGAAGGTAAGAGTTCCAATCGCTCAAAAGTGAGAAACTCTCAAGGCACTTGTTGGAAAAATGGCCCGAATTAATTCCTATTATGGAGTTACCTTAAAGTTACGAGGGTCAGAATAGCTAACAAGTGACCTGAATTGGATATTAAACAAGATTGAAGATGATATATGCTCTAGATATGGGTAGCATATATTCTGGATTTACCCAGGATCGGACGAAGATGAAGTCGTAAATGCCTTCTCAGAAGGTGAATTGTAATTCATACAATGATTTAGTCATGTGATCAAGGTTGGATCTTGAAGCTCCTTTTGTCAAGAAATTGATATTCCCCATGCTATTACCTAAAGAGTGCTTATGGGACCGTTATGGCTTATGAGCTAAACGGGATCATAGTGCACAAGCGCAGATGCCACCTGTAGATCAAAGGAGTACGACTAGCGAATATATTCTGCTGAGAAGAAGATCTTCGAATCAAAGATCCTAAAAGATATGTTACAGGACTGAGGCCAACACGAGGTGGAGGCAGACATCAATTTCAGTCGGCAAGGAATAGAACTGGTTTAGTTAGAAAGTAACTGGCGATGGATAAAACGAAAGTATCTATGGACAACTAGTTAAGTAGTTGTGAAGAGAGAGCACATTGGGTTAAGTGTCAGTCCAAAAACTTCAATTGTATGACATCCTTTCTACCACAGCCATTTGCAACTTGCGAAGAAGGGAATGTTCCATGTTCATTGACACCGACAATAACAACAACTAGATTGATGTGTATAGCTTGATCATGGTTGTACCTATATGAGTAACCAAAAACATGCCCTATATCTGGGCATTAAAGAATATGCAACCCCAGCCCCTTCGATTGATGCCACTTTGATATTTTCTTAGGATTCTTGTTGTTCCTCTTACTGTACCCCCTTGGTAGGGTGACATCTAGTTCTAAATTAGATGGTCGCCCAAATTAACCCTATTCTTCTTTGGCAAGGACGATAAACTAGCCCATCAATGGAGGGGTTGCAATTCCCAAACGCCCAATTTGGGGACTCTATTCAATTAGTCGGTTCATATATAATAGTTTGAGGGCATAACTTTTTTGTGGCAAAAAATATGTGTCGTTAAATGATGCATTTCTAACGCCCTTTGTATGCAGATGTTGAACGTTTATCAGGACGGGCATATTGTAGACATGGGATTTCTTGAAAGTTCGAGTCTTTGCCATTTCAGAGGAATTCTAGACATTATGGTTAATATTCGTGTCGAGGAGGTGCTTTTCTCAAAAATACCTCATCCACGACTGACCGTAGATGGTAATACTCTTGAAGAGGCCAAAGGGTCCGTCAACATCTGGCCCAGGAGGACGCCAAAACCCAAGGAATAAGGATACAATATCAATGTCAAAGAAGAGGCGTGTGGGAGATGAGCATGTAACAAAACAAGTGGCGGACAAAGGTGTTGCATGCCCACATGGAGATGAAACACTACTACAAAAATAGGTAGAAATGGCACAAAAGTGACATTTATGCTCCGCCTTTTTATAGAGCATAAATGTCACTTTTGTGCCATTTATGATGTTTGTGCTCCCCAAATGACACAAAAGTGACATTTATGCTCTAACAAGAGGCGGAGCATAAATGTCACTTTTGTGCCATTTCTACCTATTTTTGTAGTAGTGAAAATGGCACTATACCTTTGGGAGCTGGGACAAGTGGGATGCCTTTGATGAGGTACATGCTTATTAAGGAACTCTATGAGATATGGCATTCGTCTAGTGCCATCCTCGTGGGTAAGGATTTCACCTCCCTCGCCGATTTTGAAGATGCTGTGTGCGACCAATATTTGGGCATGAGGTGTATGGGCGCCACCGTAACAAAGGGGTTTCCACACTCCCAGTGGATGTGAAGTTGCGTTGCATTGGGTGCCTATACCATCCAAATCCTGGCATACTTGTGAGATGGAATAGTAAATATATTGTTGTAGGCGGGCCCAAAGTGTCCAAACTAGCCTCCAAAGGAGTCACAAAGGACTTGGGCCAGCTATGCATCAACAGATAAAATAAGCAACCCAGATTATGCCAATTATTTAGCACAATTTGCTTCCACGGCCAAGTACTGGATGCAGCTTTTCCTAAGCTAGAGAAGATTACAAGCGTTGAAGGACATCACAAGAACTTCTGACCACAAACTAGGTAGTTACCATCTAACTATCCTGAGGCAGTTGCGGTAGTGGAACCACTTGCGAGCATCACTCCCTCCTATGTTGGTCTATGAAAAGATAGAACTATACCCAAGTTAATATGTTCAAAGACATACAAAGTGCATGTTTGTTCTAGCACACTCGAACGATGTCTTATGCCATACTTGAGTGAGGTATACTACTGAAGGGCCTTATATAGATATTAAGAAGGAGAATTTTGAGACCATTCAAGTGATTTGCTGGAAGTCAATCCCAGTGAAAAGCCAAGTATACTCTTCTAATTATGTTAACTATTGGAAGGAGGAGTGGAGACCGACAACAACTAGTGACTGTAATATTGACATAGAGTTTATCGACTTTGCTTGGGCTCCGTCAAATAAAAAGAAACTTCCTAATACCGTCAAAATAAAAAGAAACTTCCTAATACCGTCAAGATTCCAGTGTTGGTATTTGAAACATACTCGGTACTTGTTGAGGATGGCAACTTATTGGATCGAATGGTCGATAAATTCTCGTAACTGCATAAATTCAGAAAAAGGTCCACAAATTCAAATTTTGTTTATAAGTAATGAAACAATACCATTTTTTATGTGTTTTGCACATGGGGTTCAAATCCATAGGTCTATTATATTTGATTGTAGGTTAGGTGGAGATCTTCTGCACTTCCAAAGCCTTTTAATAGAGTTGTGTCTTTTCTATTGGTATGGAATTCCCTGACTTATATCGTTAGCTTATGGCGTAGCCTTACTTAGAATTTGTTTCATTTAGAATCACTATTAATGTGCAGTTAAAATTAGAGGTCTTGTGTTTCTACAAATCTTGGCTTGCTTCTACATCATGCTTCCTAGTTTTGCTATTGCAGCTGCCTTCGACTTTATGTCATTCAGATTTATGCTTAGAGGTAAATAATAAGGATAGTAAAAGGCAACCCCTTGCTTTTTGAAGACTACAAAAGAAAGTTGCTATTTCAAGTGAAAATGTATAATGCTAAATTAGACTTGTATTCTTATTAGTCTCAAAGGTTGCCAATCCCTAAATTATAGAGGGTCAAAGGTTGCCAATCCCTAAATTATAGAGCCCCCTAAACGTTTGACCCAACAAACACTTAGATGTAGGGCCAGGATGCAGGGCATATGTGTGGAATATGCTCTAATCTAAATGCAATTAAAGCGATATGTGGTGGTCATTTTATGTATTCCTTGTATATAGTAGAAGGCATGAATCGTCTACAAAGATGAATCATAAAAGCATGAGATCTCACTCACCAAACTCTATATTGAATTATACCAACCCACTTAAATCCAACTCAAAATTTTTCTACAAACTAATATTTATAAGAAGTAAGATTCTGACACCTTTGATAGAATTTGATGGCTCAAGGATGAGATCTAAGGCAATGATATATCTAACTTCAAATGTGGAGTCAATAATGGTAAACTTCCACTTGAAAACATGAAGAAGCTCCAAAGATGAATTGCAAAAGCATGAGATCGATCTCACTTACCCAATTGTACAATTCCAACTACGTCAACCCACTTAGTCTTCTTTTCCCTTCCACATCAAAGCCCAACTCGAAGGCTTTTTGCGAAGCCGCCGATAATCTTGCAGCTTCTTCAATCAAAGCTGCCTCCCATGGTAAGCCCTCATTTATCCTTGATCCTGGTGAGGAAAAGAAATCGCTATCCCCAAACAAACAAGACCGAAAATTGGAATGTGTTGAACCAGTTCATGAAATCTATGAAATCTTGTCCATTGATTGCTGCATGTGATTGTATAATTTCTGCAGCTCATCATCCGACAGGTGGACAATAACCGGGTACCTAGATGGGTTGCAAAGGCTGAGATCCTTGCAAAGCTCATAGAAGGACTCAATATGTGATGCCTGGGAAGCGAATTTTTTATAAATATTGAAAACTTTGGTCTTGTCATGGCGATTCAGGGCCTGGAATCTCCGAAGCAGAATTTGCATCCCTCTTGCAGTGTACAAATAAAACTGGAAGCTCTCAGTCAGAATATGAACCAAAGCAGATTTAACAAGATAATTCTGCCTTGCGCCTCTACCAGGCCTGCATGCAAGTACCCTTTCCAGCAGATGTAACATGAAGGGCATATTCTGCAGCAGAATGCCCGCCATGTTTCTTGCATGTATCGCTAATTCTTCAGGCAACCTACCTCCCTTAAACTGCCCTATCTTTTGCTCCAGTGCCTCAAATCTATCAATCTGATCATGAAGTGTCTCAAACCTCTCATAGAGGTCATATTCAAGGAATCTGAATCTGCCATAGACTCTATCTGCAGTGCCTGCTGAAGAATATTGAAAAGAATCTAGGCGCTCATCAATGTACAAGGCATAAGAAATGAGAAACTCAGTTAAATCTTGAGAATTAGAGCAAATATTATCTCTAAAGTTGGACATGCATAATAAAAAACGGTGACTGAGGAGCAAAAATTCATCTTCGAAGCTAGAAACTGCTACCTGGAGCAAATTATGTACTAATATGAGGACCTTGAGGGCCACATTATAGTTTCGGGTGTGCGAGATGCGGTCGACGAGAGCTCGGGCGCATGCAGCAGAAGAAGATCGAGATACAGAGATGGAGCAGCATATTTGATCTACATGTTTCTGATCCAACACAGCTTCTTGGTGGCTGGTTGCTTTTAAGACTAACACTGCAACCGCTGCAGCACTTGAATTGGAAAGCTTGGCCAAGCATATCCTAGCCTTGTCTTTCATTGCCTCCATTGTCCTCTCCATTGAGTTACGACAGTGCATGCATATCCTCCCTCTTCTTTATTGCTTGTGTAGTTCAACTGCAGCTTCTGCATGCGTAACAAGCTGGCCATGTTCTTTCCCCTTCTTTTCTATAAAGTAGCCCCACTCCACATTTTTTGTGCCTACAATATAGGCATATGGGAATTATAAATGGCTCATATCCTTCCATCTCTAGATGCACTCGCACGAAATTTGCCTAAGAGATTCTCTCTCATGGCCTTTTAAATTGTTTCTAATGCTTGGATTTTGCCCATATTAATAACGATGTAATTTCTGGCTTGGTTGATGAAGGCCTTAGAGTATACAGAGGTATGCAGGAATAACATGAATTAAGACCAAATATATCTCATGTGACGTGCATGATGGATCTCTTGGGGCATGCAGGATGTTTTAATGAAGTAGAAGATGTGCTTAAGACTACAGAAGATGTGCTTGATGCCTGCAGAATGCACTCTAATGTGGAGCTAGGCCAAAGGTGCTTCAATGAGATTGTTTTCTTAGATCCCTCTTATGCTCCGGCATATATCCTCATGTCAAATATTTATGCAAGTCTACACATGAGGGAGAATGATGAGTTACACAAGCTGAAAAAAAATGTAGACAAGCAGAAGGCACTAGGCAGCACATGGATTGAGGTCAATGGTGAAATGCATGAATTTGTTGCTGGAGATGAAGCTGACCCAAGAATTAACGAGGTCTACTTCATGCTCAAGCAGTAAAATCCAGCAATTTAAAAACAAGGGATATCCTTCCAAGGGTAGTTTTATCCCAATGAAGGTGTCAAATCATGATGGGGAAGATTTGTTGTGTGGACATTCTGAACGGTTAGCAATAGCCTTTGGCCTTCTTTCTATGCCTTTTGAGAAAGTTATTATGGTAGAAAAAAGTCTTAAAATGTGTTCTGATTGTCATGAGATTGTAAAACGGATATCAAAGATGGTGTCCCGGCAAATTATTGTAAAATCAGCATCTCTCATTCATCATTTTAAGGATGGAGAGTGTTCTTGTAGAAATTACATTGATCATTATGCTGCCTAGTTTGAAAGTGAGAGTATGGTACATTGAAATAATGACGCTGAAATAATGATGCCAAAAAGACAGCAACAGAAAATGAGCCACACAAAACTTCTATTTACAAACATAACACTGGGAATTGAAGACACATTTTTATTATTCTCATACCGCTGCACCTTGAGCAATTTTGGTCTTCAAAGGTTTCAAGAGGGTACAGGTGGATAAAATATCCATGCGCAGAATTGCAGTTTGCTTTAACAAGGCTGTGCACAGGCAGGCGGTTATATTTCTGTATTCTAATATGCATTTGTGCAGACAAAAGTTAGCAAGTCAACAGGCTCAAAAAGTTCATTCCTGCTTCAAATTGGGATGTTCGGTCATGGTAAAAAAGCGTAGATAATTATTCAAGCGTAAAAAAGCCTAGGTGTACTTTCCTGCCAAGTTAATGGCCAGAAAGCATTCTTATCCACACAATCTTCTGGTAAAAACTTAAAATTCTAAAACATGTTGGTTCAACATCTTGACCATGTCATCACGGAAGCATTATGACATAGAGTTGGGCTTCATGATGCCCGACCACACGCGCGAGGATAGTGATGGATTGTTTGGCAATTTGTCATCGTCACTGAAGAATGTTGAGGTAAGCCCTCAATCCCAGTGAGGTACCTAAAATATTGCCTCCAAAAGAGTCACAAAGGACTTGGGCCAGCTGCGCATCAACAGATAAAATGAGCAATCCAGATTATGCCAATTATTTAGCACAATTTACTTCCACGATCAAGTACTGGATGCAGCTTTTGCTGAGCTAGAGAAGGTTACAAGCGTTGAAGTATGTTATGAGAACTTTTGACTGCAAACTAGGTAGTTATCAACTAACTATCCTGAGGCAGTTGCGGTAGTGGAATCACTTGCAAGCATCACTCCCTCCTATGTTGGTCTATGAAAAGATAGACCTATAACCGAATTTAATCCATTCAAGTATATACAGAAGTGCATGTTTGTTCTAGCACACTCGAACGATGTCTTGTGCCCTACTTGGGTGAGGTATACTACTAAAGAGCCTCAATGGATAATAAGGAGAATTTTGAGATCATTCAAGTGACTTGGTGGAAGTCAATCCCCTTGAAAAGCCAAGTATACCCTTTTAATTATATTAACTATTGGAAGGAGGAGTGGAGACCGACAACAACTAGTGACTGTAATATTGACATAGAATTTATTGCTTGGGCTGCCTCAAATAAAAAGAAACTTCCTAATACCGTCAAGATTCCAGTGCTTGTAGTTGAAACATACTCGGCACTAGTTGGGAATGGCAACTTATTGGATAGAATGGTCGATAAATTCATATTTTTGTCTCGTAAATGCATAAATTCAGAAAAAGGTCCACAAATTCAAATTTTGTCCATAAATAATGAAACAATACCCATTTGTGATGTGCTTTGCACATGGGATTATATTTGATTGCAAGTTAGGTGGAGATCTTTTGCACTTCCAAAGCCTTTTAGTAGAGTTGTATCTCTTCTATTGGTATGGAATTCCCTGACTTGTATCGTTAGCTTGTGGCTTAGCCTTTCGTTTCATTTAGAATTGCTAATTAATGTGCAGCGATACAAGTTAGCTTGTGGCTTAGCCTTTCGTTTCATTTAGAATTGCCAATTAATGTGCAGTTAAAATTAGAGGTCTTGTGTTTCTACAAATCTTGCTTGAATGTGCAGTTAAAATTAGAGGTCTTGTATCTCTACAAATCTTGCTTGCTCCTACATCATGCTTCCTAATTTTGCTATTGCAGCTTCTGCCTTCGGCTTTATGTCATTCAAATTTACGCTAGAGTTAAATAATAAGGATAGTAAAAGGCACATAATATTGCTTTCAGGAACAAAATATTGCTTTCTTCTTGTTCACAATTCATTCACCACCTCCACGATTCATACAAGATGATATGTTTAGAATGGGATGCTTGGACAATGGCAACCCCTTGCTTTTTGAAGACCACAAAAGAAACAACCCTTTGCTTTTTGAACACCACAAAAGAAACTTGCTATTTCAAGTGAAACTATCTAATGCTAAATCAAACTTGTATTCTTATTAGCCTCAAAGGTTGCCAATCCCTAAATTATAGAGCCCCCTGAACGTTTGACCCATCAAACGCTTAGATGTAGGGCCCCTAAACGTTGACCCATTAAACGCTTAGATGTAGGGACGAGACGCAAATGCAGGGCATACGTGTGAAATATGCTCTAATCTAAATACACTTAAAGCCAAAGCGACGATGTGATTGTTGTGGTCATTTTGTGTATTCCTTGTATACAGTAGAAGGAAGGCATGAATCGCATACAAAGATTGAATCATAAAAGCATGAGATCTCACTCACCAAACTCTACATTGAATTACACCAACCCACTTTAATCCAACTCAAAAATTTTCTACACAATATTTATAAGTTGTTGATGGCTCAAGGATGAGATCTAAGGGAACGATATATCTAACTTCAAATGTAGAGTCAATAATGGTAAACTTCCACCTGTGAACATGAATAGGCTCCAAAGATGAATTGCAAAAGCATGAGATCGATCTTACTTACCCAATTGTACAATTCCAACTACGTCAACCCACTTAGTCTTCTTTTCCCTTCCACATCAAAGCCCAACTCGGCTTTTTGGGAAGCCGCCGATAATCTTGCAGCTTCTTCCATCAAAGCTGCCTCCCATGGTAAGCCCTCGTTTATCCTTGATCCTGGTGAGGAAAAGAAATCACTGTCCCTAAACAAACAAGACCGAAAATTGGAATGTGTTGAACCAGCCCATGAAATCTTGTCCATTGATTGCTGCATGCGATTGTATAATTTCTGCAGCTCATCATCCGACACGTGGACAACAACCGGGTACCTAGACGGGTTGCAAAGGCTGAGATCCTTGCAAAGCTCATAGAAGGACTCAATATGTGATGCGGGGAAGCGAATTTTTTATAAATATTGAAAACTTTGGTCTTGTCATGGCGATTCAGGGCCTGGAATCTCCGAAGCAGAATTTGCATCCCTCTTGCAGTGTACAAATAAAACTGAAAGCTCTCGGTCAGAATATGAACCAAAGCAGATTTCACAAGATAATTCTGCCTTGCGCCTCTACCAGGCCTGCATGCAAGTACCCTTTCCAGCAGATGTAACATGAAGGGCATATTCTGCAGCAGAATTCCCGCCATGTTTCTTGCATGTATTGCTAATTCTTCAGGCAACTTACCTCCCTTAAACTGCCCTATCTTTTGCTCCAGTGCCTCAAATCTATCAATATGATCATGAAGTGTCTCAAATCTCTCATAGAGGTCATATTCAAGTCTTGAGAATTAGAGCAAATATTATCTCTAAAGTTGGACATGCATGATAAGAAACGGTGACTGAGGAGCAAAAATTCATCTTCAAAGCTAGAAACTGCTACCTGGAGCAAATTATGGACTAATATGAGGACCTTGAGGGCCACATTATAGTTTCGGGTGTGCGAGATGCGGTCGACGAGAGCTCGAGCGCATGCAGGAGAAGAAGATCGAGATACAGAGATCGAGCAGCATATTTGATCTACATGTTTCTGATCCAAGACAGCTTCTTGGTGGCTGGTTGCTTTTAAGACTAACACTGCAACCGCTGCAGCACTTGAATTGGAAAGCTTGGCCAAGCAAGTCCTAGCCTTGTCTTTCATTGCCCCCATTGTCCTCTCCATTAAGTTACGAGAGTGCATGCATATCCTCCCTCTTCTTTATTGCTTGTGTAGTTCAAGTGCAGCTTCTGCATGCGTAACAAGCTGGCCATGTTCTTTCCCCTTCTTTTCTATAAAGTAGCCCCACTCCACATTTTTTGTGCCTACAATATAGGCATATGGGAATTATAAATGGCTCATATACTTCCATCTCTAGATGCACTCGCACGAAATTTGCCTAAGAGATTCTCTCTCATGGCTTTTTAATTTGTTTCTAATGCTTGGATTTGCACATATTAATAACGATGTAATTTGAGATGTTATGGGATTTATGGACTGCGGTCGATAGATTTAAGAAATACTCCTAAACTTTATTGGATTTCAAAAAGACCCCCTTATAGCTGAAAGACTGATAGTACGACAATCCCTTTTTATCTTTCTTCAGTGGGCATGTTTACTGATATGTGATAGTCTATCCACCTCTTACTAAATTTCGATTTGGCATTTTCTTCATATTGGAACTAAAGAAAAAGTTATTTTGTTGTCCAGAAAAACTATAGATAGTTTTTTGATGCCAAGAACAATTATAGCTAGCAGTAGGGCAAGCTTAGGGAATGTGTGAGGAGGTGAAGGACAAGAAAAGGTTGAAGGGTAAATGTGGAGAAGGAAACAATATAGGAGTGGGGGGAAGTTGGTGGCAAGTTATACATATAGGTGCATGTGTGTGTTAGACATCTAACCTATACGTGTATAGGAACAAAAGTACAAGAGCAGAAAGGTTATAGGGTAGTATATAGGATCAGGGAAACAACATCTAGTATACAAGAATTTCTTCCTACTTGCAATTCTGTTGTGGAAGATGTGCCGGCGCGCATCAACACGGAGGCACATTTGACACAGCATAATTGCAAGTAGAAGGAAATTATTGAAACGTGGAGCAGCAATTTTCCGATTTTGCAAGGTAAAAGTTGAAGAATGCAGGATAAAAGCTCAAGATTTGAAGGTAAAACCACCAGAGAGAACATCGAGAAAATGCGAAGCAAGAAATTAGTTGCATTCAGTTTTAGAACATTGTTCAAGTGTCATCATCTGATTGGCTTTGAGGGCAGAACTGCTCCTACCTATTTACGTGTCTTTGAATGAAACATCATGTAATGAAGGTAGAAAGGTTATCTGTCACAAGCTTTGGCAAATGCTCAATGAATTGAAGGATTGTTGTTAATAATGGGGTTAACTTGGATCCAATTTATTTTGAGTTGTAGGTGTAGTTTGACTTGGATGTTTGATGTTAAGAATGGGGCTAACTTGGTACAAGACTTAATTCTCTCTAACTAATTAATTGTAGTGACTTTTTTAATGATGGAAGGGCATCTACTAAACTTGATTGCGATGTCATGGTATGTTCTGAAATGACTGTGTAGCTTCATAACTTCTGCATCCCGGACTGAAAGGCCAGAAAATCCTTGATACTCATATCCGGGCATGGTAACAGTTAGTTATGCTTGACCAGCTGCTGCATGTGTTGTAAAGTTTCAATGATGATGATTGTTCTAATGACAACTCGGAGTTTTTTTTTTATCCAAGCCTGAATGACAGCTCCAAGTTTCCAGAATGGCACTGATGGAGTAAATGTGTACTTATTGCTCAAAGAATGCAGATAATATGTCTTTGCTTAATGGCTATGGCAGTAGAACTTATCTCATAATAGTATGCATGAGATGAAAGGTTTATGAATGTGAACTGCTACAGTTTGCACAACTGCAGGAAATATAACAGCATGATATAACCTTCAACTTCAGCTACAAATCGTTTATCTGTAGTGAAGGAAAGTTGTGCTTTTAAACAAAAGTTCAAACAGTTACCATATCTTATGAGAGGATCCACATGCAATTTATCAAGGTTTTTAAAGGGTGCAATGCATGAATGCCTTTAGTTTTAAATCTGGTGAGCAACATCCCTAGATGATCATAGTCCAGCTCTGGTTGGATCATGGTTTGGATCATATCCATTAGCTCAGCACAGTTAAACAGGCTTTCCTTTGTGCAATGCTCAAACTCGTCTTTCACTTATGACTTCTCTCTCTCCTATGCACTGCAACGAGAGGAGATTAATAACTCCAAGCCATATAGTTTTTATGCACTATATGTGCAGATCAAATATGAGACTACAAAAGTGCACTCGATCATGAGTACTACTGCACTCATAAAATAATAAGGAGCATCGCCCTTCATGCCAACAACATACATAACAAAGTTAAATGGGTTCAACGAGGTGAAGTAGGTATAAAAGCAACAATAATGCAATAAGCAGAAGGCGCTCTAAAAGCTGCATCACATACAATGGATCTTGAAACATGATGCATCACTGTCTAGGACTATTCACACAGGGTGCCTAAGATTATTCACATGGGGTGCCTATTGCTGGAGCTGAGAATAAGCCACACAGGGTGCCTAAGATTATTCACACGGGGTGCCTATTGTGCAATGTGATTGAAGCCCTCATTTCTGCTGATAGATGCATCTAGTCGGTTTCTCATCGTACGTGGTCAAACCCAAAGAGCTATATCACACATTCTTGTACTCACATTTGTGCATGCATTTCTCAATATCTTAAGATGACAAAGTTATCCTCCATCTACTCCATCTGTAAACGCTCAAAGTCAACTGCCATCTACCCAATACATGCAAGTTAGGAGGTCGGAGAAAAGAAAATGCATACCTCATTTCCACCCCTGACATAATTTGAAAACTGCAAATGTTAGCCTTCACTTGTTTTGTCTACATGCAAAGAGACCTGCATGTAAGATAAAAGAAACCTCTAAATTTGAGCTCCGCACTTCTGGCACAACTAGAGTAGATGTATGATACTCGTTGCAATCATAGCTGTTAGTAGCTAGAAGATGGTAAGGCATTAATCAATTAACTGCATCTACGATTAGATAAAATATTAGCTGATTATTTACCTCTTTCTAAGAATGCCTGCAAATATGTTGCTCGATGTTGATTGTCTCACTGTGCAGACAAATATAATGGATAAGGAGGTCTGGAATCATGCAGAAAGGCCAACATTTAAATCAATGGTTGAGCAAAGAAGTTAACTTAAAAAGCACGGCTGGAAGTTGTTGTAGCCAAAGAAATTACAAGTAACTAGCATTTCTCTTTATGACGTTTCATATGTGCTGCTACAAAACACCCATCATTATGAACCCCTTCCTAAATGACAGACAGAGCAACTATTTTACAACTATTTTAGTACAATACTTCCCTATATATTCAAGGCCACAACTGGCTTTCATGTGCACAACTTTCTAGGGTCATAAGCTCTACATTTCTAAATGCCCAGTAGAGATTTTCGTTAGAAATACAAAATAGCATCAACCAGTATCAATCACCGCCTCCAAGCGGGCCGGATAAATCTGCTACTTAATCTCCATAGAAGACAAACTTACAATAAAGTAGACAATAAAGTATAAACACGGGTAAAACTCGCTGAATCTTCTTTTTCCTTCTTTGACAACTTTTTTTGTTCCTCTAATGCACCCCTATACCTTTTCAAAGTCGCTAATTCAACTTCCGACTTTGACCGGTTCACCGACCGCAAGTTCTATTCATCATCATGACCGCTTCACAAAACAATCAAGGAATTCTTACCCCGATTCCCCGCACAACTTGGAAAACTCAAGAAGTGAATTTGCAGAGGTAAGTGTTATTGTCACTAGGTACAAATGAATAATTATTGACTGACAAACATAGGAACAAAGATTGGAAGATACACTACAGCATTGTGTGTGACCACTTAAGAAATCAGGATATGACACTCTGAAGCATGCATAAGGATGAAGCACGCTTAGAATATCAAAGAAGACAAGTCTGTGGCCATATGTTCTAGTATGTTCTAGGAGGCAAGCTCATCTTTTTTTGCATTGCAAGAAATTTAGAAATATTACACTTTCCTGCATTGTCTTCTCGCTTGCATTTACATCTGAGCTCGCCACAACCTGAAGACAAAGCGATAGTACAGCTCAAGAACCCTAATCTATTTATATAAAAAGCTATGGCGTTTAGACTATTGGAATTAAGCTCTGCAAAACATATCTGTCTTGTTTCAATTTTGAAACAAGAGACCCACGATTTTCCCATCCAATCTGATTATCTCATTCTCCACCATCTCTAAACCCATGTTCTGCCACGAATACTGTAACTTTTTCTGGATTACAAAGGATCGTGGTTTCTCCTTCTGCCGAACTGTTCATGTCCCAATTGAGACAAGGTGCTGCGCCCATCTGGTGGCCTGAGGGTGTGTTTGGTTGGTTAGGTTTTTTTTTTTTTTTACTTTGGGTGTTCTTATTTTCTAAAGCATCAACAACAGTTCCCAAGACCTAGTTCCCAAGACCTAGATATGGCACCTATAGGAATCATAGCCATATATGAGCATTGATGCAGGGGTGCGGTGCAGTTTCCATATTTTAAGTTTGGACTGGTGGATGGCCAAGACCAAGAGTTCTAATCTAGAATTTCATTGATATGGTGTAAGAATGGTATCAATATGATGTGAGAGTGCTTGAGTCATAACTTATTGTCTAGATGTGTTGAAGGATTCCTATAGCTCAAGTTTGAGATGCAATCACTTGCACAATCTCTAGTTCATAGTTAGAGGGAATGATGCAATACCCTTGCAAATTAAATTTCTAAGCATGTTGAAATAGAACATGGCCATCTTACTTAGTGACTATATATGGAGTTGTTTACTATGATATGTAAAAGGTTGTGCATGGGAGTTAGTTAATGGGCCCATATATAATGCTCATAATCAATCTTAATTTTCAATATTGTAGGACATATGATCAAGTGACGGACGTATATCTTTACCTTTCATGATGGGTGACCTTCAAAACCAAGATGTATTGATGTACAACGTGAATCCGGATGATTGGGAGGAGACGCACCCAATGTATCTTAAACTTCTCACTCTCGTCAGCCGAATAATAGGCACAGTGATGGCCGACTAATAGGCAGAGTATATTGACTATCAAACAAATTGGAATTATTTTATCGTAACGATATACGTACATGTGTATTACAGTCAACACTAAATACTGGGTTATAATTGGTTCTCCAGGAAAATATGTTACTCTCGTACAAATGATTGAAGGATTCCAAATGATCCTTTCTGGATAATTGGATGGTCTTCCCGAACAAGCTTTCTATTTGGTAGGTAATATTGATGAAGCTATCGCGAAGGCTGCAATCTGACAAGCATTTTAGAGAGTGAAGAAAATGACCCCAAATCTTCGTGTCATGGACTCATGGTTCCTAATCGAACGTTCTGAAATTCAGAAGTTTAAAAAAAATTTGAAAAGATAAATTTGAGAAATTCAGGTCTGCACTGTTCGTGGTAGAGTTAGAGTTGCACTAACGTGGTAAGGATTCTGGTATATTAAGAGTTTTGGACGGTCCAGATACGTCTTTCTCCTTTGAAATTTAGGGTCCATCACCGTATGTAATGCAGCTCGATTGATCCAGCGAAACCATTTTCTTAGTTTGATGTCTTATTATAGTCGCAGAAGCATCTGCAGCACCGGAGTGTTTTGCAAAATAAAAGCACGAGGAGTGTCAAATCCATGGTAAGCAAGGGGCTTTTGTTTCGGTAGCCACAACGGCAACCAATCATTATTTCTGAGTTGGCTTTTTCAGTTCAAACCCGACTTCTTTCCTAGCTTTCGCCCATGGCAGATCAGCGCATGCCCAAGTCTGAGTATGCAAGAGCTTTGTGAGCCTGCAATTATTTATGCCATGGTTTTGGCACTCGACTATATTAAATCTAAACTTGCATTTAGGGATATTTCATCCCTAATAGGAAGCCATGGTTATGGTTCTCGCAGTTAACCTTTTGTCAGGCTTGGCTATGGCTTGCAAACCCTAGAGGAGCTTTGCCACCCAGCATGGCCGTTTTGGTAGAAACGTCTGGTGAGCAAATTTCTTCTGTGATATGAGATTTAGCTTTAATCCCTGGATATTACAAACTCTGTTTAAGGTTATACTCTGGAACGTGCTGACCTGGTCTTCGTTTGTGGAGCAGATTGTTGACCTGGTCTTCGTTTATCAATCTTGCTTCTCAATTTATTTTGGTAAGCCTTTAGAAGAGTAGTGCTGGAAAATAAAACAACAGAGGCCTTTGGCAATAAACGCAAAAAAGCAGTAGCTTTGAGCGGGGCCTTTGGTAATAAACAAGCATAAGGAAACATTGTTGACATGAGGATATATGCCGGAGCATAAAAGGGATCTAAGAAAACAATCTCATTGAAGCACCTTTGGCCTAGTTCCACATTACAGTGCATTCTGCAGGCTTCAAGCAGTGTCGACCATAGGTACACATCAAGTTTTACTGTAGTCTTAAGCACATCTTCTACTTCATTAAAACATCCTGCATGCCCCAAGAGATCCATCATGCACGTCACATGAGATATATTTGGTCTTAATTCATGGTATTCCTACATACCTCTGTATACTCTAAGGCCTTCATCAACCAAGCCGGCTCGGCAAAAACCTGTTAAGAGGGCCAGAAATACAACATCATTTGGCAAGACACCAGAACTCTACATAAGATCAAAGCATTTCACAGCCACCTTAATCTCCCCAAGCTGAGAATACCCTGCAATCATTGCACCCCATATCACCACATTTTTACTTGATAGCGCGTTGAAGATCTTACGTGCTTTCCTCAAAGTTCCCACATTTAGCATACATGTCTACAAGTGCACTCTCCAAAACATAATCTCTTTTAAGCTTACTTCTAATAATCTGCTCGTGGACGCGCTTACCTTGATCTATTGCTCCTGTGCTTGAACAAGCTTTTAAGATGTTAGAGAATGTAAATGCATCAGGTTTTATTCCCTGCTTTTGCATACGTTCAAAGCACTGGAGCGCAAAAGCACCTTGGCCATAATGTGCATATCCAACAATCATGGTACTCCATGTTATTACATTCCTGTTTCTCAATTTATCAAACACTTCAAACGCATCATCCAAGCTACCACATTTCACATACATATCTACGAGTGCATTTCCCACCACAACATCTGTTTGAAACCCATTCTTTTCCACTTGCAAATGGATACGCTTGCCCTCATCTATGGCACCTAAGCTACCACATGCTTTCAAAATGGTAGAAATTATGAACTCATTTGGTTTAAAACCCTTTTGCTGCATCTTCTCATACAGTTTAAGTGCAGTCTTGCCCTTCCGAAGCTTGGAATGAGCATCAATAATTGCATTCCATGTATACAGAGTTGGGTTAGAAACTTTTCTAAATGCTTGTCTTGCATCAGCTAAACTACCACAAGAAGCAAAAAGACGAATGAGGGGATCAATCAAGACAGAAACAGAGTCCAACCCATTTTGGGATATTAGAGATTGCACTCGCCTACCTGTTTCTAAGTCTCTTTGTCTAATGCATTCGTAGACCATACGATAAGCAGATTCTCTGGAAATAGGCATCGCGTTCTTCTCTGCCCTTTTAAGCACATCATTCAACCATCCAGCCATGGAAACTCTCCGGGTCCTTTCTTATACGAAACTCAAAACGAAGTTTTCTATTAGGGCCACATTTGCACATTAAAGATGCTAAAACCTTTTAAATCCCTGAGACGGGCTTGGTTTGCTGTGCTCTTTTTGGGTTGTCCCAAGAGGGCAAATCCTAATTCACGTGGATTTGTGGTATATTCCAGGTATATGTCATTATATGCCGAGAATATGCCAAAAACTGTTCCAAACCTAGTATCCTCTGTAAACTATCGGCCGCCCCTGTTGTTGGGCAGCCGCTCTGGAAACCATCTAACTGGATGTCTTTCTATGGAAGGGAGTAAACTAGAAGCTCAAGTAATTATCGCATTTTTTGATGTGGTATTGTGCTTAGTGGTTCTTATAAGAATCTATTTAGGTGATCGACTTCCCATCACAAGATACCTACATCTCTGGTAGAGTACCCAAGCGATTGGCTGCTCGAAAGATCTACACTCTGTTAAAAAAGTTATGCACACCACCAGTTAAGCGTGTATAATGAATGCTGTTGAATGGGAATTGTCTAGTTTCTAGAAATGTACTTAGAACTCCAAGGAAAGTCAAAATTCTGGTTTTTTTCTAATGCTGTGTTCATGGCAACATGCAAACAGCCTATGTTGAACAAGGCATGCCATTACCTTTGGATGGCAAATAGGTACTCAATGAAGAAATGAGGTTCTTCATTATATTAATTACCTTATAAATAGATGTATTTCTTTAACTACATTATTATGCAGGGATGGTGGAGTACAGGATTCGGCTATGCTTTATGGATTGGGTGCTTGATGGGATCCCTAATTTTTCCGTGCCTTCAAATATGTGGAAATTTGCAATGCGAGTAAAAGGGGACCTCTTTCTTAAGGTAATGGTAATTTCCTAAGGATCCTCTTTTTGTTACTCCAATGGAGGCCAGGATGTGTGTAACGAGAGTGCATTTTTTTCCATGAAGTCTTTTTCCTTAGAACTGCTAGAGAATTATGCGGGTTGTTGTTGGCACATGAAGATGGCATGATTTTAAGTTCGTAGATGTTGCTATCTCCACCTATGACCTTTAAGTTGGACAGATCACTATATTAGAGAAATGTCCAAACATGCGTGATAGAAAGTTCTATGTCACATGGTTTTTCCTGTATTAAAATGTCGTTGAGTTTTTATTGAATGAAATTTTATTTATTCACTTCGTGCTACAAGACATTGTTTTGTAGAATTTAATAGTAAACATTTTCAGAACTTATCTTGATTAGTATGTCCTTGACAGGACAACAGCCATGCACTTGAAACATCATTATTTCCATCTTCAGCTCCATAATTGACCAGGAAGAAAGATCATGCTAGGTAATCATGATTTGAAAATTTGAAAGATGTCATTAAATTCAAACTCTCTCGCCAAATAATGTATTATCTATTGCACTTGGTCTTTTTTTGGTTGTGATCACCAGAATATCCTAATCTTTGCAATTGTTGGCATCATAACCCTGGAATAGATGTTCAATGTCTTAGATCGACTGCTACAAAAACCAAATGAATGGCTTGCAGTGGCTTTTTACTTCAGTATAAGCTTGGCTGCAGAGGCAAGTTATTTGTTGCCTTAGCTTCCATGCCTTTAGTTTCCTGCAAACAAAGTGAAATCCGGCAATCAAACAGAGTCAAATTCGACAATGGCATCTGTCACTTTGGCTTTCATGCCTTCGTTTCTCGTGTCCATTATACTCCTGGGTAATGGTATTGTTGCTTTTGGGGATCTGCTTTCATTTGCATATGTATGACATAATTTATATTTGTGGCTAGTTTTGTAGGTTTTTGGTGCTCTTGTGATTGTAAACCTTATTTCTGTATGTATCAGTGTAAGTTTGCTAATGCATTAAAACCTCTTTATGATTTTAAAGTAATATTAAGTGAGACAAAAATCATTCGCAACCAGATCCCAATGCAATAGATTTTTCGGTTCCTGGCAGTGCAATTGATTTGGGTGGCATCATTATGGTGAAGGATACACTCTTGATAAATTTTCATCAATTTTTGAGCGTGAGTTCTCTTCAAGATATCCCCTATTTTTACATAATTGTTTAAGAATCCTTGCCACCTTTTCCTCTTTCTATTCAATCGATCAAGCTACCAGCACTTTCTTTTTCGAATTCATCAAGCAATATTTTTCTTGTGATGGCACTCAATTCCGGCGAGGTTATTCTTAATTTTCCTTTTGTGATCTCACTCCTACTAATTCTGTGCCCATAAAGTTTTGAATTTTTTGTGCATGCAGGATCTGCTGATGGCTAGAATGGAATATGAATTCCATGTTAACTGAGCTCTACAAAGGGAAGAGGCCCAAAGAAATTAAGCCAAAAGATGTTACAGAGGCTGATTTTCTTCGAGTTTGGAAGATGCCATTGAGGAAAGGGAAGATCAATCTAAAACTTATTCGGCCTACCTATGAAACTCAATTGCACGACCTTCTCGAACGGATTTACCAAAAATCCAAGCCCACTAACAATGAAGTTAGAGTGACTTTGCAAGAGCTTTTGCCTGGGCCAACTCCCCTCAAGCAGTGCAAATTCTGAAGAATATGCTATTAATTGGGCATCATTTGCTGCTGATGCTTTCAAGACTTCTGAGTGACAACTTGCAGTTAAACAAGAGGGTAATAGTTATAGCAACAACATCAATGCTATATTGAATCAACTTAGGAAGCTTGCTGCCATGAAAACTAAAAAAGAAGACGAGATTCTACTGGAAGAAGTTGACTATTTAAGAAAAGAAGGTGCACTTACTCAAGCTGAGACTACCATCTCTGCAAGAGGAGCAGATATCTGAAACAATTAAAGATAGAGAGGCTTTAGAAAGTGATTTTTCGGAAGAACAAGGAGCTATTCAAAAGCTGAAATTACAGGAAGAAATGTGGCATGATATGTTGGCCAGCACTATAAAAAAGGTAGATAAGAATGGATTAAAGATCTTGAAGGTTGACATATGCGAGCTGAAGTGTGAAGTTGAGGCTATTGAAAAGCATATGAAAAATTTGCATGCCAAATGCAAACATGTTGCTTTTCTGCAAAGTGAGTCGAACAAAAATCGGATGCACCTAGGTATGGGTTCTTATGACATGCCTTTCTTAGATAACAAGGATGCATGTGAAGCATGTGGCCTTTCGTTCTATAGAGACTATGAATTGCATGTCAAATTAATATGTGGTCACAAATACCATGTTTTTTGCTTTTCTGCTGTTTTTGGATTGTATGCATTGCACTGTACTTATATAACATGAAGAGGTACCAGGCAGCAGCTTGCAAGAGCTAGTATTCAAGGAATACCATCCTGTTGAAAGTGAATAGGAAAGTGACAATGATAGTGACAAGGATAGTAGCAAGGAAGACAAGAAAAACAAGGTGCTGAGGAGCAAGAAAAGAGGTAAGAAAGAAGATGACAGTACCACTTCTCTGTACACAAAGCTTGTTGCTATTGACTTCATTCCAGAGAAAGGAGAAATCTGTAAAGAGCTCAAATTGGAAAAGGGTAATGACTTTGACTATAATTTTAATCTGCTTTAGAAGTGTTCATCTAATCTAACTTGTAGAAATATTATGCAGGTTTTATTGATGTGGACAAGTTAAGTCCAATGAAATTTTCCCAAAAGCACAAGGAGATCCCCAAGGTTAAATGAGCACTTGCTGAAAGGTGATTTTCCAACTCCTGAAAAGAAGATAGGTGATTCCTCAACTCCTGAAGAAAAGAAAACTGGTAAAACATGTAACAACATTCAAGTTGTGAGTAGATGTTTCTTGAGAAGCGCATAGCTAAGCTAGCTAACCTTGGATGAAAGGATATTTTGTGAAGAATTAATTGGATACTTATGGAGACTAGAGTGAAATACCATGGCTGAAAATAAATGCAGGATGAGCTTTCACGATAAAGGTCCATGAGGGACTCTGCCATGATGAGAAAATTGTTTCCATGGTTAATGATCCATGAGTATCTAAGCAGCAGCAACAGCTTGTGGTAAGAAGACACTAGGTGTTATGACCTTCATCGTAATTGGTGCTCCTGTATATAGTCCCCATGATATTGCTATATCATTGAATGCTTCCTTTCCTCATCATCTTGCTCCTCTACATCTTCTGGCATCTTCTTCATCTTTACCACCATCTTTCTCAGCTGGTTTACACATCGCCTTTGCTGACTGGTTCCACCGGGATTGCTCTACCAAATTCCATCAAATCACTATGTGTCTCTCTTATCCTTTTAATGATTTTTTGTTTTTGATCTCTAGAACTTCTTGTAGAGTGGCATTCACGAATCCTCGCTCATATCGCTATAATCGCTAATCCTGTATAATCGCTAATCCTGACCATCGAAAAAGGGCATATTCCCAATGATATGCCCTGTCCCTAAACCAGAGCCCTACAATCTAAATCAAGATGGGGTCAAAACCCCATTTCCACGTCACCCTAAGGTGGATGAGGATGTATTTGATTGAAGTCAACTGCGTACATACGCACAAGTAACAAACAACTCAAACTGTTTTGCAAACATACAGTTAAACGACCATATCCGCTATGAAGCAAGTCTAAATGCATGGCCGAACCTCATTCTCTTCACGAACTGCAGACCAACCTGCTGCACATGTTACAGGACCTCCATTGCTGCTGAAGAATGGGCTCCTATGCATCCACTGCCATTCTGCCAACAAGAAGAAAGAAACAAACAACATAATGAAGCACGGGGAGTTGAAATTTAGCATGCGCTGCTGCAGCATAGGAGGAAGCATGGGGATTTGAACCCCCTGCCCAAAAGGCAGTTCCGGAAAACCTCAAAATCAAACACCACCACTGCCAAACCAGACAACACCTGTTGAAGCGAAACACAAGCACAAGAAGGAAGAGGGCTTACAAGACAAAACGAAATCATATTTCTTGCTTTTGGCTATGGCAGAAGGAAATCGAACATGCTTTTGTCTATGGCAGAAGGAAGGATGTCGGATTCTGCATCTGTGCCCTCTCTGCCCTGAACCCTCCCAGATTAACTCCATATTTACTGCTGCCAGAATCGATTTGAAGACGCCGGTTGCCTCTGAACCCTGTCACAGTAACTCCGCCATGGCCAAGCAGCCGCCCACGGAAGAACTCCGCCATGCCCTGCCCTAACGCCCAATTTCGACACGAATCCCACTTTCCTAATACAGAAAGGGAAAAAAATGCCACACCTTATAAAACCCACACCCCATTTACTGACATCAGCATAATACTATTTTGGCATACGAATACACCCTTAAACCATGCACAATCATATGTAATACCACACCCAAACAACATTTTGGGAACTTAATCGGTACTTCCTCGTCACGACTTCGAGCTTGGTTGCAGTGGTTAGAGCTGCATTTTTTATGAGGCAGATTCGGCATCTTGGTGGCTGTACTCCATCGCCTGGGACCATGTTCAGGCGGATCTTTCCATATTACATCTTTTTCTATTTCCAGCTTCCTCTTTCAACCCTTTTTCCCTGGATTGGATTCATGTCTCCTTGATCCTTCTAATTTCCCCAAGAAGTAAGACTAATTCTAATCCTAAGCCATTGATTTTTCACATGAATCCAGATCTGAGCTTCATTTTTCCATTCCGATCTGTTAGGTTGGATTTTGGCTGGGCGTGCGCAGGAATGGAGCAGGGTTGAAGCTATATGCAACATCTGCCTCATCGATTTGTGCGCAAGAACGGAGCAGGGTTGGAGCTGCATGCAACATCTGCCTCATCGATTTTCGTATCAGCCCACGGAGCTCTTAGCTTTCCACTCCCAGCCTCCACCATCGCATTTGAGCTCTGTTGCACCACACAGCTCAACAATTTCTGGACCTCACAACGGCCAACCTGGACAGGTAATTTTATTGCAAGTCGGCATCATTCCAGTTCTTTTTCAGTCACCTATGGTTTTCATACTACAGTCTGTCACCTCATTTCTCTTGATGTATAGCTTCGTGAGGATCCATGTCCACATTTGCTGTGGAACAGATTTGGTTTCCAGTTGAATCATTGGCCTATTTTTTGCCATTTTCGTTCTGATTGAATGCTTATAAAGACATATAATTGTTTAAGTTTAGCTCAGTTCTCTCACATGCATAAAGTAACACATGAGGATTGGCGGATCTGTAAGTTTGTGGATCATTCTTGCTCTATCTGCTAGAAAATTTCTGCTGCATGGCTGCATCTTAAAAGCGATCAGGTTTACATTAGTTAGCTAAGATCTAGTCCATGCACATTAAGTTATAGGTCTATTCATTCGTGATTGATCCTTGCTCCCTTTGCATGCAGGGACATTGTAGTCCTCCATCCAATTCTCTTGTCATTGAGCAGCAAATTTCTCTTGAGTTTCACCTCACTGCTGATCCTGTAGGATTCTGGGCAGTATCGAGACAATCCGACAGCCCCAGCTCCTCCGAGTCTACATAGTTGGGGCCGACCTAGGTCGGCCCTAAATGCCGACCTTTTCCGACCTAGATCGGAGTCGGCCAAATCCGACCCAAGGTCGGTTGGGTCAAAAATCTCGAATTTTTTTTTTTTCCCACTTCGTGTGTGTTTTTGTGCATAGGCGCCATTGATGTAAAAACAGAGCATTTTCATGACCGTTGGCGCCTCCAAATCTTCTTCTGAGCCCTGGAGCTCTCTGTTCCGACAATATCCTGTGGCACTAGAGCCGGTTCAGCGCTTCTTCCAGCCCAATCATGCTGCAGGTGGAGCTTTTTCAAGAGGTTTTCTTCCAGAGGTCTTTTCCTTACAGTTGTAGGCAGATTGCTGAAGGTATTTTTCAAAGCTGTTGTAGCAGAGGAAGCTCTTATCTGAATCTTTCAGATGGAGGCCATACACTTGAATTAGGCCGGGAATACCTCCACACTCTTAACACTCTTACTACATACCGATGGATCATTGGTAAGTTAAGAAATGCACATCTTTTAGTCTTTCTTTATTGAAGAGCGATTCCTCAGCTGATTTTTTCCTTTACACCAATGCAGAATGCATATACATGAGTAGTTTGGCTTTGTCTCTTAGCGCTTCAAAGGCCACTCTGCTACACATTCTTGTTTCCTGTAATGATACGTGCCTATTCCATCTCCAACAAACAGTAAATTGGTCAGCTTCTTTTGCACATTCACTTGCTCATAATAGATTCATGCCTTGATAATAGACTCCTGCCTTGATTTTGATAACATATAAAGGTTTGCTATATTGTAGAGCTTTGTTCATTGCTTCTTGTATTGTTTTGTACTTTCCACTGGTCAAATATCTATTTATTAATTTTATATACCAGATATTGGCAAATTGCATCACCATACTAGATGCAGTAGATGCTGCTCCACTAAACAGTGGAAACAAGTGTGTGATTCATATTAAACTTGGAATCTGCAGGAGCCACCATCATAAGACCTGCAACTGTAAGGAAGCATGTCTAGGGAAAATAAAACCTGCATTAGTATATTTTTTAATTTGTTGAGTATGATGAAATAAATGAAGAGGGGATGCAGACATTGAATCAGGACTATGACGAAGAATTAAATGGCGAAGATGAGGATGAAGATTAGAATTATGCAATTGGTTTGATGCTGCTATTTATTGCTTTTCTTCTCAAGAACAATGTATGTTGCTTTATCTGAAGTTTTAATATCATATCGCTATAATCGCTAATCCTGTATAATCGCTAATCCTGACCATCGAAAAAGGGCATATTCCCAATGATATGCCCTGTCCCTAAACCAGAGCCCTACAATCTAAATCAAGATGGGGTCAAAACCCCATTTCCACGTCACCCTAAGGTGGATGAGGATGTATTTGATTGAAGTCAACTGCGTACATACGCACAAGTAACAAACAACTCAAACTGTTTTGCAAACATACAGTTAAACGACCATATCCGCTATGAAGCAAGTCTAAATGCATGGCCGAACCTCATTCTCTTCACTTAATCGAGACCAACCTGCTGCACATGTTACAGGACCTCCATTGCTGCTGAAGAATGGGCTCCTATGCATCCACTGCCATTCTGCCAATAAGAAGAAAGAAACAAACAACATAATGAAGCACGGGGAGTTGAAATTTAGCATGCGCTGCTGCAGCATAGGAGGAAGCATGGGGATTTGAACCCCCTGCCCAAAAGGCAGTTCCGGAAAACCTCAAAATCAAACACCACCATCGCCAAAACCGCATAAACACATGTTGAAGCGAAACACAAGCACAAGAAGGAAGAGGGCTTACAAGACAAAACGAAATCATATTTCTTGCTTTTGGCTATGGCAGAAGGAAATCGAACATGCTTTTGTCTATGGCAGAAAGAAGGATGTCGGATTCTGCATCTGTGCCCTCTCTGCCCTGAACCCTCCCAGATTAACTCCATATTTACTGCTGCCAGAATCGATTTGAAGACGCCGGTTGCCTCTGAACCCTGTCACAGTAACTCCGCCATGGCCAAGCAGCCGCCCACGGAAGAACTCCGCCATGCCCTGCCCTAACGCCCAATTTCGACACGAATCCCACTTTCCTAATACAGAAAGGGAAAAAAATGCCACACCTTATAAAACCCACACCCCATTTATTGACATCAGCATAATACTATTTTGGCATACGAATACACCCTTAAACCATGCACAATCATATGTAATACCACACCCAAACAACATTTTGGGAACTTAATTCGAGTGTTTTGAAGTTGTTAGAGGACTAATCTTATATATATTTGTTGTTTATTTCGTAATAGAGATGTATTGCAGGCTATTTATGCATTACATGAAGGAAAAGGGAAACTTGGATTTTGGCAAAATAGGTCGGTAGGTCAGCAAAAAATTCCCACCTAGGTCGGCCTTCTCCCACCTAGGTCGGCAGGTCGGCTAGGTCGATGGGTCGGCCCAACTATGCTCCAAGATAGCGATTTGGCTGCCTTTTGCAAGCCCATCGGGATGGGGTATGTAGTTTTCCAAAAGCTTCGCATATTATTAGGCATGATGGTTATCATCCACTTGGAAGATCTAACGAGTTCATAGGATTTGTAGAAGGGCATTATGGCTTTGAATGCTGGCTCTTCATGTGTGCTGCTTGATTTTCTCATCCACAATTCCTCGAGCACTTTCCTCCTCCAATTCTCTATACTTCCCTTGTTAACCATGTCTTAGGATGAAATTAATGAACACAATTTTGGCATCATATGGGGGCTACGCTATTTGTCTAGATACATGCATCTTTTCTTTACATTTAATGATTTTTATTCTATTGGAATTGGCAGGAGCAAAATGTTAATTTTGATGTTCATCGTTTTTGAAGGGTTGCAAAATGTTGTTGTAAGCTGGTTAAGATACCTTAGAAGGCGAGTTATGCTATTACCACATGGTTGGGACACTACTCTAGTTCTTTTTTTTTTTTTTTTTTTTTTATTATATGACCATATTTGGTGTTAAGATTATGATGTGCATGGAAACAAGGAAACAAGGTATGCCGGAGTACCCTTGGGCTTATAGCTATAGATGCCTTGGCCAATGGGTCTAATTTGAGAATAAATAAATGTTACATGTGGTGTCTATAAAGGACATGAAAACAAAAGTAAACACTTGTGGCTACGAATTGTTACACTTTAGGGTTCCGGATATCTGTAACTTAAGGTTCCGACTGATACATACAAGATGGAGATGTACGCTTCGCTGGCAAGTGAAGTAGGTGGAAATGAAAAAGAAAATGGTATTTGAAACTTTGGATAATATTTACAGATATAGTAGCAAACCTAGGTACACGACCAGTGTGGTAAATCCTTCTTAAGGACAGGGAGGCAGAATAAAAGGCGGCAATGGGGCATCTGCTTTATACTGATTCCGGCCCCTACAGATAGACGCTAAGAGTTGGGAATTCTGGAGCTGTGAAACACTGTTAAATCAGTTGAAGAGCTAGCGGTTGGGAATGATGAGAATACAGGAAAGAATGCAGAATGTAGCATAGCTATAGCGGAGACATAAGGGCTTCTAGCCAAGTTCAAGGAAAATGAAGATATCCTTGCTTACAATGGTGGTCACACAATGGACGATTCTGCAAATATAGCAGTAGCAAAACAACTCAAGGGATTGCCCTCTGGAGCGAATATCATTCAGGTTAATGCTAACCTATTTGCATTTATGCAGAATTTTGTACGTAGAATGCTAAGATATGAAAAATATTGCTGGGCAGGTGCTAAATAGAATCATAGAGATTATATAGATTGCTCAAATGCAATAGATGGAAAGATAGAATAAAGGGACTTGTATGGTTTCATGTTTGAAGAAATTATAGATAAAATGCTAGATCTGGTGCTTACATGAATTTGGAAGGGGCATGAGCCTTTGAGGATGGAGACTACAAATAATGGTGCTAAAATGAATCGTCACAACTAATATTATGGCAGCAATGGAGTAAATCCACTACAATATACATGATATAAAAGAAAAAGATGCTTTAGATAGAAGAAAATGGTAGATTAGGAAAATACACCACTTGGTGCTGGTTGCTGCTTTGCCTATGTTATGTCTGGTGCTGGTACTCAGATCTATGGATAGATCTACTGCTGGAATTTGCTGGATCCTATGAGCAGGATATAATCTATTGCTGGATAGATTATGCATTTGCTGTTGAAATTTTAAAATAACTGGGCTGTGATAGCAGAGTATACAATGCTGTTTATGTTGATACAATTGCATAAGAAATTACGGATTGCACTACACTTGCTGCACTAATGATGTATGTGTACAGTAAATTTTAATGTTTAGTTGTGCTTCAGATATGACTCCAAGGTAAGGGAGTACTGTGTGGCTATATGCTGGATAATTATGACTATATGCTATGCAGAACCTGCTGGGTAATTATGACCGTATGCTATTATGTTGTACATAAGTCCTGGAAACTGGAGTTATTCTCAATGGTTACATACATACACTTGTACCATTAAAGTCATGGTGAAGGGAATACCCAAGAAACCCACGCCACTGTTAGTAGCTTAGGCTCTTACCCCGATTAAGGCTAATCGTCCTTTGGTTCTATCAAGCAGTAACCGTGTTTCTTGCTCCATGCTTTGATGTTTCTTAGCTTATGGTATGATTTGCAAGGACTACAAGTAAGCTCGTTCCAATATGCAGATTTTATTTCTCAATGACAAGGACTTGATCATGTTAATTTACTTGTTAAAATGATTAGATCTGGTATATTAGCTTGACTAAAGCTTTGAGAGTTGTACATTTGTGAAATTTAGCATATGAGTTCAATCTCTGGAATCTCTACCATTATTCTTATATGGTTATGATGCAATAGCTTAGATAATGTATTCTATTCTGAAAAAGGCAGTGTAGACTTGGTTGTTTCTGGAAAATTGTAGAAAATGCTCTATCTTTGAAATACAAGGTTGTTCTGGCACATTAATGATGAAATGTTCAAGATATCAATTACATAGATTTCTTATAATTGTGTTATGACCTTATCCTGGCTTAGGAAAGAATACCTGTTAATTTCCTAAGGCTGCCAAAGGCAGACTTGATATTTCCAGTAGGAATTATCAAGGATGGAAGTCTGGAAACAGATTTTTGGGTTTTTTTGTTTTAAATTCAGTTTTCTAGTTATACTAGAAACCAGGTTTGGTCATAAGGATTACAGGTGATAATTTATTCTAATACCTCTGATTATGAATATATAGATGGATGCCAAAGATGATGGGCTCAACCTTTGAATCAAAGAACTTGGGTTCAGCAAATAACATGAACAAGAAATTGATAAGCGCCACTCTATACTCTAATATGGATGATTGGGACATCCTTTACCAGCTAACAATAGACAAGGTATGGCTCAAATATCATAGCCATTCAATGCTACTATAGTAGTAAAATGTGACATTTGTCGAAACAAGCATTTGCCAGATTCCAGATAAATCATATTCCAGATTTTGGCATTTGCCATGGGATTAAATCATATCCCTGATTCTGGCTTTTGCCAAGCGAATAAAGTATATCCCAGAGATTTGCAGGAATGTTCCAATGGACCTGCAAGAGAACAACGTTCCTGGACTATTGTACAATTCCTAAAGATACCAGTTTGCCATGGAAATTTGAAGGATTACCAACATTTTGGTCTGCTGCACAAACTATGGGGTATGATACATATCGTACAATCATTACGGTAAGTAGTAGGAACCATTTTGCTTTGTTTTATACATGAAGAAAAAGTGCAGTAAGAAAGCATTGTGAGGGCAGGACCTTTGCATTACAGCAAGGTCCTGCACTACTTGCTGTAAAAATTGTAGTTGTGGGTTTTGTCTAAAAACCCAAACTAGCAATGGTCCCCCGAACAACGGTCGGAGGGAGGATTTTTTATTATATGACCATATTTGGTGTTAAGATTATGATGTGCATGGAAACAAGGAAACAAGGTATGCCGGAGTACCCTTGGGCTTATAGCTATAGATGCCTTGGCCAATGGGTCTAATTTGAGAATAAATAAATGTTACATGTGGTGTCTATAAAGGACATGAAAACAAAAGTAAACACTTGTCAGTGGCTACGAATTGTTACACTTTAGGGTTCCGGATATCTGTAACTTAAGGTTCCGACTGATACATACAAGATGGAGATGTACGCTTATGAAAAAGAAAATGGTATTTGAAACTTTGGATAATATTTACAGATATAGTAGCAAACCTAGGTACACGACCAGTGTGGTAAATCCTTGCTAAGGACAGAGAGGCAGAATAAAAGGCGGCAATGGGGCATCTGCTTTATACTGATTCCGGCCCCTACAGATAGATGCTAAGAGTTGGGAATTCCGGAGCTGTGAAACACTGTTAAATCAGTTGAAGAGCTAGCGGTTGGGAATGATGAGAATACAGGAAAGAATGCAGAATGTAGCATAGCTATAGCGGAGACATAAGGGCTTCTAGCCAAGTTCAAGGAAAATGAAGATATCCTTGCTTACAATGGTGGTCACACAATGGACGATTCTGCAAATATAGCAGCAGCAAAACAACTCAAGGGATTGCCCTCTGGAGCGAATATCATTCAGGTTAATGCTAACCTATTTGCATTTATGCAGAATTTTGTATGTAGAATGCTAAGATATGAAAAATATTGCTGGGCAGGTGCTAAATAGAATCATAGAGATTATATAGATTGCTCAAATGCAATAGATGGAAAGATAGAATAAAGGGACTTGTATGGTTTCATGTTTGAAGAAATTATAGATAAAATGCTAGATCTGGTGCTTACATGAATTTGGAAGGGGCATGAGCCTTTGAGGATGGAGACTACAAATAATGGTGCTAAAATGAATCGTCACAACTAATATTATGGCAGCAATGGAGAAAATCCACTACAATATACATGATATAAAAGAAAAAGATGCTTTAGATAGAAGAAAATGGTAGATTAGGAAAATACACCACTTGGTGCTGGTTGCTGCTTTGCCTATGTTATGTCTGGTGCTGGTACTCAGATCTATGGATAGATCTACTGCTGGAATTTGCTGGATCCTATGAGCAGGATATAATCTATTGCTAGATAGATTATGCATTTGCTGTTGAAATTTTAAAATAACTGGGCTGTGATAGCAGAGTATACAATGCTGTTTATGTTGATACAATTGCATAAGAAATTACGGATTGCACTACACTTGCTGCACTAATGATGTATGTGTACAGTAAATTTTAATGTTTAGTTGTGCTTCAGATATGACTCCAAGGTAAGGGAGTACTGTGTGGCTATATGCTGGATAATTATGACTATATGCTATGCAGAACCTGCTGGGTAATTATGACCGTATGCTATTATGTTGTACATAAGTCCTGGAAATCTGAGTTATTCTCAATGGTTACATACATACACTTGTACCATTAAAGTCATGGTGAAGGGGAATACCCAAGAAACCTACTGCTTACCTGTTAGTAGCTTAGGCTCTTACCCTGATTAAGGCTAACTGTCCTTTGGTTCTACTGCAGGTAACCAGGTTTCTTGCTCCATGCTTTGATGTTTCTTAGCTTATGGTATGATTTGCAAGGACTACAAGTAAGCTCGTTCCAATATGGAGATTTTATTTCTCAATGACAAGGACTTGATCATGTTAATTTACTTGTTAAAATGATTAGATCTGGTATATTAGCTTGACTAAAGCTTTGAGAGTTGTACATTTGTGAAATTTAGCATATGAGTTCAATCTCTGGAATCTCTACCATTATTCTTATATGGTTATGATGCAATAGCTTAGATAATGTATTCTATTCTGAAAAAGGCAGTGTAGACTTGGTTGTTTCTGGAAAATTGTAGAAAATGCTCTATCTTTGAAATACAAGGTTGTTCTGGCACAATTATTGTGTATTAATGATGAAATGTTCAAGATACCAATTACATAGATTTCTTATAATTGTGTTATGACCTTATCCTGGCTTAGGAAAGAATACCTGTTAATTTCCTAAGGCTGCAAAAGGCAGACTTGATATTTCCAGTAGGAATTATCAAGGATGGAAGTCTGGAAACAGATTTTGGGGTTTTTTTTTTTTTTTTTTTTTTTTTTTTCTGACTAAGTCCTAGGGTTATCTAGTATCAATTTGACGAATTTCTTCATTTCTCTCTAGTCAATTCGATCTCTTTATCAATTATTTACGGAAGATGTTTATGTCTTGGGTATGGTTTCCTTTTTTTTGGCTTCATTACATTGATCACTGTATTGACGTCTTCCTTGTTTCTCTATGTACCTCATCATAACTTTTTAAATTTCTATGTTGTAGTCGTACCTATTTTTGGGCATATCTTTTTGTGCATTGATTTCCTTACAATGAAAGGGTTTTTATGATATTTTTTTCAGCTCGTGTACTAGGTTCCTCTTGCATACGTGTCGCTTTTATGCCTATTTTTCTAGAGCGCTCCATTTGCTCAACTCAGTTGACATCATTTCTGTTTTTCGGGCTAATTTTCTTATCCATATGTTGCAGTTTCTATTTGCATTTGGTTTTGTGTGCTGGATTTCTCTACTAGCAATATGTCATTGACACTGCTCCATTTGCTCAACTCGGTTGACATCATTTCCGTCTTTCTAGCTAATTTTCTTATATGTATCTTGCGGTTTTTTATTTGTATTTGGCTTTGTTGATGGATTTCTCTACTAACAATATGTCACTGTGTTTTCATTTTCATTTCATATATACCTTCTTTATTTTATTATCGCAAACCATATCCCGTTTCAGGTCATTATGTTTTTAATTTGCCCATTTCTTCACTTGGTTATACGGCTAATCTCATTCTATTCTATTCATTGCATTCCATCTCGACATTCGCCCTCTCACACCCATCTCTTCAGTACCCTTGGCCATAACCGCACCTGTCGACAACCTTGACTCTGCCTTTCTTTTCAATCACGACTTGCTTCTAATTGTATATTCCTCAACCTCATTTGCTCGTTGGATGGCCTCGTTATGGACTTTCACGCTGGGGAGTACAGGCAAACAGATGCGTACATGTCAGGACAAAGAAAGATCACAAGGCACTTAAGTTGTACCTAGATGCTACCTTCCTTGCAAGCTCTGGGATGCAGATGCTCTGACGCATGTTAAGCTGGCACACTATCAGCAACAAGTCAATCCCAGGCTCACGAGAGGTCCACACCAGTACTTGTACACCATGTTGCCCATGAAGAAGCGCAGACTTATAGCTTCCATTCGCACGGGTGCACATCGCCTCCGCATTGAGACATTTATGTTGCCAATATCAATGCCATTTATTATGTCATTTATACTATCAAGCTTAATGTCATTTTTTGATCCATTATGGCACTAGTTATGTTACTAGGCAAGCAATTGGAACAACATTATATTAGGTATTGTGTCACTTCTATTATTGGATAATGTAGATATCATTGTTTATGTCAAGGTCATATATAGTGCCATCTAGAGAGCCAATTGTGCTTTACTAAATCAATTGGATGAGTGATCATTCATGGTTTCGACATAAACAATGGATTCTATATTACAACCTTACAAATTCACTTACCCAGATGCATAAAATCAACCATGGCTTTGTAATGTTTTTTGTGATACAAGGCTAAGGGAGTTCTTAACTACATATACCTATAACATCAATTAATTGTGTGTCTATATCCAGTTTTGCAAGAGCGAAGTTTTCAAGGCGGAAATAATGGTCCTGGTTGAAAAGCTTCAATTGGCTTCAACCAGGCCCCTGAATGCCAAAACCTTTTGCATAGTGAAAGGGCAAACTGTGCAGCATTGCTACTGTCAAGGCAGTAGACGCACATTGAATCTTGATAATATTGTTTTGAAAGTCTTCTTGTTCCCCAGTACAATGCCCAGATCTGCATAACAGACCATTTTGACCGTCTCCGCAAAAAACTACCATCTTATTTCCCTGAACCTTGTCTTTTCATCGATGTTGTAATCATACATTGTTCTCAGGTTCTGTAGATTATCTCCGTTCAAAGGCATCCTGTATTAATCCGTGAAATAATCGATCTAATCTAAAACGTCTTCAAAACTAACATGTCCTCTGCAAAATAACATATCACAATTTAGCCCTTCAAAGACAAGGCATGACAAAGTGCTTGATAAGAACTAACTAGAAATGTCAGATAAGCCACTAATGATGAAGTCACGAGACCAATTAGCAGATATTATATGAACTGGCACACCCATAATCAATTTCTCTACAATCTCTGCACATCTATTATGGAAAAGAATTTTCTTTACTGCTTTCCTGATCTCTTGCCTGGTAAACCTCTCAGTACACATGCATGCTGCCATTACCTCTTGCATTCTAATATACCGTAGTAATTTCAGATGCTTGCAGTTACATATGCCATATCTAACCTTATTAATCTTCTTCTCAAGATCACCAAGATGGCGCAGAATATGTTGGTGTTTGCTGCAGCCATAACCTACTGAACCCTTCTAATTTCACTTGGTGTAATTGAATATTTCTCTATACATCATTAGCCCTGAATCATTGGAGGAGAAACATTAATCATATCTATGGAAAATGCATCATGTGCTATAGATCTCTAAATATAAAGGCAATGATTGATGCTTTGACATGAATAGACATTAGATCCTAGTAAATATCTTCCAGTTTTCCTTTCAATGATAGAAGTCTGGAATCTTCCCATTCTTCTAAATTACAGAAAGAATTTTCAGCAAGGAACACAAAAATCTCAGAAGTATCCTTGATTGTAAATGTTACGTCATAGTTAGTGGTAAAAAGCAGATTCACATGATCCAAGGATGAGCAAGACAGTCCATCCTAGAAGCTCTTTTTGTTTCAAGCAGAATCAAACAACTATAGTTGGTGGCCCTATGGTGTCTTTGGATACTAGTTGTAGTTCAATGAATAGTTTAATATTGACCCAAGATGTGTGCCAAGATGTGATATTGACTACTTTGTGAAGCAGATTATCAAGGCCTTCACAGACCTTGGTAAAACAGTCATACAAGTTGCAAATTATGAGCATAAAAGTTAGAGAGTTAATAGAAGAACGTATCACAAAAGAGTAATCTTACTTGAAATTCAAGACTTGTAAATGCATCCATCCCCATCCATACGTATCTGCCCTTCTTCATAAATACAAACCTGGTGCAAGCCAAGTAGAGTACTACTTGAGCTGATGGAATCAAACAGGAAACTTGAGTTGATGACATCAAACAAGAAGCTGAAAAATATTTTTTCAATTGGGCAGAAACATGGCATTGCGAGAAGAAAGAAGTTCTCATTCAGCTGCAAGTTCTCTCCAACTGGACTGGAGAATGAAAATGGCAATTCAAGATATCCGAGGAGATACTCAAAACTTCATAAAATCTGCAAGCAGGCACGGCTTAGAACACATAAACTAGCCACAATGGAAAGGACTAGGTAGTCAACAAAAGGATGTCCAACGAAGGACTTTGTACAATAAAGTACAAAGGCAAAAGTTATTGGCCGATGCGAAATGGAAGGGAAAAGTTTATCTACTTATAAACTCAAACGGGACTTTCAGTTTATAGATAATCTAATCAGACGTCTGCTAAATAAGAATATCAACATAGTCCCAGCAATGCTTCAGCAAATTTGCATGCATTGTCTAATCAAACAAATACAGTTTCTAATGCGAAGAAATGTATATTTTGAATATATTTGAAATCAAAGCAGACGCAATGCATAAAGTCGAGGCAATAAATGAAACTACTACAGACCGGAAGCAATAAATGGTCAAAGATTTAGTCTGCCATTTGTATTACATTTTATCGGTTTATTTTTCTTTGATAATTAGACTATCTACTCTGAAATATGGTCTGCAGAGGCTCTGACTTAAGAGCTCGTTTTGACTCTTGAAGTTACGTAAGAAAAAGTTGTATTGTATTCTAATTTTGACCACAACCCACATGGCAGACACATGTTTTATGCGCTTTTCTTTCCTTCTATGGATAAACTGTATTTACCAATGATTTCCCAGTTTTTATAGAGTTTTAGATCACAGAATAATGACAGCTATCCAACTGAATTCAAAAACTACTAAGATTATAAGCTAAGGTTAAATGCAGATTGAAATTCTTATTAACTGCATAACATGATTGTATAATTCTAGAGAAAATAGATCTTCAAAAAGCCAAAAATGCATTCAAATCTTGCACAAATATGAGAGAAAACAACGAAATATATACTTACTTCTTCTTTGGACAAGAGCTTGAAGGTATTAGACTTGGCCCTGAGTCCAAATAAATCTTCCTCTTCCTCTTTGCTATGGTCATCTTCTTTGCTATCTGGGCCCTAAATTTTCTGGATTGCAGAGGTTAAATGCCGAAGCTATTCAACAGAGGTGTTGGTAGCATATGCATGACGGAAGGGACAGATACTCTGAGATATATCTTGGAGCAAATATCTGGGGAAGCAGGGCAACAATGATGGCCCAACACTTTTATAGATTGTGCCACCATGTTTCTTACCCCTAAAAGTAGCATCACTGAGCATAGTCATAAGAATAAATTGCAGAATTTCTCACCGTAGTGTTGAATGATGGTCTTGCCTATGTCCATTCATTCCAAATCGTTCCGATTGTCATTGGATTTTGTAATAATCGTCTTGCAAATGCGAATATAATCTAAAAGTCATATTCCTCATTGGTCCATTGATGAAAGAAATCTAAGGGCAAATTTTAGCTGCCAAAGAATCGAGCAGGATTGATTAAGATGGAGTTTAGCAGTCTGAAACAAGCTTATCTGCTTTAGAAGATGAGATTAGGCTCTCGTTATGCCCTTAATCTGCTTTCTTGAAGAATAAACGACACCTCTGTGTCAAGCATTTTGACCTATTTCCTATAAAAAGTGCATGTCCTTATAGTCCATTATAGTCCAGCTCATGGGACAAGACGATTAAGGTTCGGCACATCCTCTGACCTAAAAAAATGCCTCAACTTCTTGGTTGGAAAAATAATTTTGCCTTAACATCACTTTTTTTTCCTTCCTTATCGGTTTTTTTCCCAACTTTCAATTCTGACCATTGATGGCTAGCATATTCGTGGCATTGTGCCAGATCCACGGCCACTAACATCTTGCCAAGAAAAACACATGCCATTTTCTATGGTACATTCAAAAAATTTAAACCATGGTCTCACAATCGATCAAAGGAACAAAAAGAACCAAAGAAAAAAAAATTGGATAACTTGCCAAGAACCTGGGCTGGAGGAATCGAACCTCCAGGCCATTCCGGCCTCACCAGAACCCCTAAACTACTTAGAAATATGGCTCTCCTTGCAGTCACAATTCCTTTGCTTCATGGGATAACCCTGGAATCCTTCTGCTTGCATTCGCATTCCAAAGTGCCGCTATATATCAGAAACTGCCGCTATATATCAGAAACCTATCTGCCGTGGCGTGACCGGACCGCTATCACAACCTCAAAACACATGCGCTTTGCCTGCAGGTGCGCCGCTTTGGTGCAGCTTAAATTTTGCATCTGGCGTAAATTGAATCGCTGACCCTCAACAAGGAGTCCAATCGCCGACCCTCGACTAGCCGCCCTTGCATCGATCCCTCATAGCAACCGGATTGACCATCCGCCCATGCCGCAAACAACAACACTAATGCAGCAGACAACCGAATCCAACCGGATTCAATTCAACCTGATTCTGCCCAATAATGGCATCCCATCCACACGTGTCTGCCCAACAGAGATGCCCATGTGCCTTCTATCCTCGTACCTTGGCCAGGCCTCGAATTTAGATTTCATATTAACCAGCAAAAATGCAGCCTTGCATTTATACTTACCGGATTTTTGAGAAAAATACCTCTAATATGCCGGATTTTACACTATTTTTACAAAATTTTGACCGGAAATTTGCCCGCATCTACTTTATTAAATCGGATATTTCTAACTTTAATCGGTAATTCTGGGGAGGAACCCCCCTAATTTCGACCCTTGACCTTGGCTAGAAACGCCAAGAAAAACACATGCCCACAGCCCAATTTGGAACATCTATTTTTCTGGACCAACAAGCAGCTCAAATCATCTAAAAAATACACTTTAACTACGTTTTCGCATACAATACAGGGGCAAAATCTTGGCAAAACCATGCCAGAAATACCGCCCCAAAATACCAAACGAAATAATTAGAACATTATCTAAACCTACCCAACAAACTCCAATACGGAGGCCTCCATCCCTCCGAAAATTTTCCTATTATTTTTGGGTTGCCCTTAGGGGAGCAAACCCTCCTATTATTTTTGGGTTGCCCCTAGGGGAGCAAACCCTCGTTTATGTGGGTTTGTGGGATATACTGAGTATATGTTGGAATATACTCAGTATATGTTGATGACTGCTAAAAACCCTTTGTTCCCTGTAAATGCACGGTCAGTTGCGTTGTGGATCAAGGATGTTCTGGACCGGGTAACTGGCAGCTCCAATCTGATGAATAAGAACACAGCAGGGAGCGATAAATTTGCTTATGGCTATATAGAAAAAAGAGTTCCAGAATTAGAAACAATTAGAAACAGAGGGTGAGCATCCAATCTGGGTTCTCGTTTTTCCGGCTGTTTCTTCATATAGTAGCGTGTATAGCTAGCCTTGCCTTAGGTTTACGTCTTTCCTTTCCGGTGAATCCATGCTTATATCTAAGCAGCCTCAAGCTTTTCTGGGTGTTCTATCATCAAGTATTGAGACATATAGCAGGGGAAATACTCCTTCGTTAAGCTATCTACGGTTCAGAGATTCAGCAGAAGCGTGGCGAGGGCAAAAATCAGCTAATTTGGATCTGAGATTTAGATCAGCTAATTTGGATCTGAGATTTAGATCAGCTTTTGTATGATTTTACAGAGATCAGGGCCGCCATTTCTCTAAGTTCGAGGTACATCTGCGTAAAAGTTAAGATTTTCTTATCAATCCAAAGCCTTGCCTCATAAAAGCTATAATTTAGAGGCAATTAAGGTTTCCTGGGACCAATACTAGGGTTTGGAGGACATTCATATTTAGGCTTTTAGTTTGTTCCATGGAAGAAACAGATGAAGCAGTTAATACAACTGGGGCATCGCAGGAAGAAGAAAAAAGACAGCTTCACGTTGCGACATCGGAAGCCAGTTCTTTAGCTAGCTCTCCGGACGTCCCAGGTGATGAATCCCCTGCATCTTCTGTCAACGACATGTCTTTGGGGGATCATAATAGAGCAGAAGCTGAAGAGCCTATAAGATTGGAGCTGGCAACTTCATTAGATTCTCACGTTTATGTCAACATAAATCCTGGAGGAAACGTTCCAAGTTCCAACGATGAGGAGATTGATGGGTTAGCTAAAGCAGTTTCAAAATTGGCTGTGCAGGACGTTGGGTCTCAGTCAGAAATTGTAAAGGATATTGCTGTTGTAAACCCAGAAATTGGACTACAGAGAAAGCCTGGCATCTACATTCCTCCACATGCCAGGATTGCATATAAAGATCACATGGATGGGAACGAAGTTAAGGTTGATGTGCCTACAAAGCCAGATGGTACAGAGATTTGTAACATAGGGCCAGCAGATCCCGTTATACCCGAGAAAAATGACATTTCCAATGCACATAATCAATACACAGTTGTGCGGGATGATTCTGAAACTCCTGTAAAGGTTCTTATTTTTTTCAGACATTTTTTCTTATATATTGGTAGCATTGTCTCTTACCATTGCTTGGCAGGAACATAACTCAATGACCAGCGAAGGGAACTTGACAGAGGGGAGTAATTTTGAAAACAGTAGCCTAGATAGCACTGCAAATAGTGGTCAGAAGCCTCATTCTAGGAAGCTCAATGTCTACCTTGCATTTTGTAATCATTACTATATATTGCGATTTGTGAGACCTTAATTTGGGTTTTGGCAGATGCCAGAGAAAACTTCGCGAGTTGAGCAACTGGAGGAAGAAGAGCTAAGCACATTAAATATAAAAACGACAGGACACGAAGTCACTTCGAAACTACAATTTTCAAAAAAGAGGAACGTGCATGCTTTAAGGCCTTGCAGATAGCGCAGTAGATGGCCAATATTTTAAAGCCTATATTTTTTCGGTTGAGAACAGAGGCACATTCTTCCGGTCTAAGTTATTTTCAGAGCCTATGTTTCTAGAGCCTGTACCGAGTTCACTTCCAGATCCGCCATGTTGCTGGCATGCTTTGTGGCTTTTTGCTAACATGCCCAGTGAATAAAGGCTGCCAAGAAGTATTGGAATCGAGTAAAAGAACTTAGAAAACATTGAAGAACAACAAGGAATAGGTAACTTAGTTGTCAAATGAGCTCGCACAGCTATCTTCTGTATCTAGAAAAGGTATATCAGTCTTATTTGCTTCTGTATATTAGAAATAGTGCAAAGGGCATATGCTTTGTATTTCCTCCTATTCTTTATTCATGATGCTCTATGACAACAAATAGTACATTCAAGAAGCCATATATGAGGTGAACAAATGCCGTATGTCTGGATGGTGGAAATACATAGCAAGTTACTGTCAACAATCAGGTAAATCAAGGTTTTTTTAGATCCATTGCTTTGGGCTTATTTTTAATATTTCTAATTTACCCTTTCATTCTAGGAGTAGCCTTACATCTGAGTAGTATGGAGGCACACATTTTCAGAGAAGTATGCTCCAGAGATGTCTGTGCCAATTGCATCCATTTCTATATTTACTTTGCCTGAGGTTTTGTAGTCCTATTGTAGCATACAGAGCTATTGAAGTGGTTATGAATGCTCATGGGATTTGTTGTGCTTACTAAATAGAATGAGCTTAGGACTCTGGAGTTCAAGAACATAAATGATAACACCTGCAAGTCGAAATTTGGCTTAATGTTCATAGGCTATCACACATTGGTTTCATTGTTTACTACATTGGCAAGCCTCTTGACTTATGGATCAAGGATCTTCCAACCACATCTTATTAAAGATGTGGCATTGATTGAACAATTACTATAGCTCCTTGATGTGCATCTGAATTACATCAGTTGCTTTTTATTCTCTTACTAGTAAACGGGTGCCCGGCGTTGCCGGGCTAATGTCTTGGCGCATGTGTTTTTACTCGGCGTTTACCATCCATATGCATGTTGATATAGGCAAGAATGGACAATATTTGCATAGTACAGAATGCAGTATATATGGGCCATTCTGAAATCATTTTATATGCATACTACATAATGCAGTGTCTCCAATGCAGTGTCTCCATATGGTGATGCCAATAGTTAGCAATAATGTGTGTGTGAGCCAACACGATAAGTATAATCTAAGGCGTATGCTACTCCATAGTGTTTGCGTGATTGCCATGGTCTACCTACATAATGTATGAAGTTGCTTAATGCTATTACTACATCCATCTATACATCCATCTATAGATGTTTGTTGATTACCACAATATTGAGTCTTGGGCCCTTATGTAACTTTGTATTCTCAAATATATGAAATAAAAGCTTGAGTTACATAACCACAAGGTCGTGTATAGTTATTGTTGCACCTTTGGGATGGAGTAACCTCTACGTGGAGTAACCTCTACATTATTATTTCTTCTACGTGGAGTAACCTCTACATTATTATTTCTAGTAACCTCTACATTATTATTTCTAGTTTGGTGTCTAGGTGGATATACAATGTAACACTACATGCCAACATGATAAGTATAATCTAAGGCGTATGCTACTCCATAGTGTTTGCGTGATTGCCATGGTCTACCTACATAATGTATGAAGTTGCTTAATGCTATTACTACATCCATCTATACATTTGCATGAAGTAATCTTTAGATGCTTTTAAGTACAAAAAATAGAAGAAATATAGCCAGAGAAAGGGCTCCACTGGTGGTAAAAGTCATTGATCAAGTGCACAGACCCAATTCAATCTACCTCGGAGAGGATCTGCAAACAAAGTAGCAAGGAATGAACAACAAAGATGCTTCAAATGTTTGAAAAAACGCCTGCAAAACCTTAAAAAATTAGTTTGTAAGAAGAATTACAAACCCTTGGGGCACCTATACCAAAACATTTTTCTAATAGAACCTAAAAGAATGTAGATTATAGACGAAAATGGCTATGATCCAATTCTTGAAGAGAAACATCTAGCAAGCAATATGCAAAATAGGTGCATGTGATAAAATGTTCCAGCCATTACATAATTCACGTACTTGGCAAGCTGCCGAGCACTCTGTTCCAATAGTTCTACAAATTTCTTACCTATGCTAGTATCAAGGAACTGGATACCTGTCATATCAGCAAAGAATTCTTATTCAACCAACTGTTGGGAGCAAATTTCTCTGATTGCTAACGGCCTGGAGTGACTGCTTCTTGTCACTGACTATTGGCAACAAATAGAAGGGTAAATTTTTCACATTTCCATGCAGATCATAATGCATGCCAACATTGATCTTAGGAAGAGATGCGCTGATATAAATAAAAAGGCCAAGGATGTTGAAGAGCGTCTGCTGCTGAGTCTGCTGCTGAACGATGGCCTACAGGATTTTTTTTGTAATAAATATGCTACAAACGTGTTCGTTCTCATTTTACTTGCATGGCAAAGAAAAAAAATGTTGCAGCCTTTTTCCAATCGCCATTCAGCTTATACTCATATCTCTGGCATGTAATTTTCATTTGCTTATAGCGGCTTGCAAATCTGTAAGGTCTTCAATTCTGCTGCATACAAGCACCATCTTGCATCGTCCACGGGCATCTTGGTTAACAAGAAGAAATCAGAAAGAACTCAATGATACTAATTATGTGGATGCATATTTTTTTTTTCCAAAAGCTGGTCATCCAATTTATTATGTCTGTCCTCTATTCCAAGACCTTCTAATGCTCTGCAAGGGGGGACGTATAGGGAAAGCATATACCAAAATAACCTATGGAAGCAACTTCTTTAGTGAAATGGCCTTGTCTACATGGGAAAGAAGCATTCGAATTGTCCTTATCTCTCATCTTACTTGCATGGCAAAGAAAACAAAATGTGGAAGCCTTTTTCCAATTGCAATCTCTGATGATTATGACCGCTTGCAAATCCTGTAAGTTCTCACTTGTGCTGCATACAACATCACCTTGCCTGCATCACAGGCATGTATACTTCTACAGACCTGAGAATTACTGAGATAAAATGTCTCGTATATTTTTTCCAGTCCTCTTACTATAGATATAGAACACTCCTTCCCATGCATGACCAGACACATTTGAATAGTGATACTGTTATATAAATACAAAACAATTACCTTTTTCCTACTTATTTTTGCCAAGTCTATGCCTTTGCAAAACGTAAAAAAGGCAACAAATTGGAGTTTTTTTTACCTACCTCCAGTTACTCTAGAGAATGCTTGAGGGATGAACGTCTTATGTAACCTGGACATATACAAAGAGAAAGATTAACAAAAAATAAAAGAAGGGGCTTTTCTCCACAATCCTGAGATGAGGCAATACTACTGGAATCTAGAATATGAGAGCTAAAACGAAAATGATCATGAAATCTACCTTCAGACAAAACATTTGATTTTGCAGTGACAAATACGAATGCATGGATAAGAGAAACCTGCGCGAAATGGAATGGGATGGTCTTGATTCTATTGGTGGATTTTAAGATCAACAATTGCAGCTCCAATGTAATAGTATTCCCTGAACAAATGAGATAACACATTAAATGAAACCAAATGAGATAACACATTATAAGGGCTTGCAAATCCTGTAAGGTCTTCAATTCTGCTGCATACAGCACCATCTTGCCTCACCATCTTGCCTGCGTCACAGGCATCTTGGTTAACTACTGGAATCTAGAATATGAAAGCTAAAACGAAAATGATCGTGAAATCTACCTTTAGACAAAACATTTGATTTTGCATTGACAAATACGAATGCATGGATAAGAGAAACCTGCGCGAAATGGAATGGGATGGTCTTGATTCTATTGGTGGATTTTAAGATCAACAATTGCAGCTCCAATGTAATAGTATTCTCTGAACAAATGAGATAACACATTAAATGAAACCAAATGAAATGTAGCAAAGCCTCAAAATTCCTTTATGCACAACAGTTCTCTCTGCCGTGATGTTTCTTCCAAAAACTCTGTTTTTCTTCTAAATACAGGTTCGGCAGAATTTTAGTTCTAAATTTAATCAAGCAAATATCTGCGGCAAAACCAGAGCTAGTTGCATAACTCCGCAGAAGCAAGAACCAACTTGGGCTGCTTTTCTTGCCTTATATGGCTATGAAATAGAGATACTATAATTGCAGAAAACTTTACCTGAAGTTCTAACCCATTGAAGCTCCTGTCTGTTCCTATCTGAGCCCTAACAACTGCAAGCAAAAAGCAAACAACCCACAAAGAGATCAGCCCAGAAGCCTTCTTCTATACACCAAAGAAAAAAAAAACCCATCCGGCATCTTGCATAGAGGGCCAAATCCATGTGGGAAGAGAAAACACCTGTAAAAACGGTGTCCCATTTGCAAAGATGTGGGAAAACCTGGCGTTGCCAAAGCACTGTTGCTGTCTGGTTCTTCGAGTTTGAATTTTTGCAGCGAAAGAATGCTCCAGAAGAGTGTCCTAACGGGCCAAGTGAAATCTCTGTAACGCATATGCACCGCCCTCCACAAAAAAAAAAAAACGTTTTACCTAAAACAAATTCCGGTGCCAAAATCACGCTTTTGGCCGGAAAAGGGAGTGTTACCGGCGTTACCGGCGGCCGGAAAAAAGAGGACACCCACCTCCAGAAACATTTTAAGTAAGTAGATGTGCATTGTCTTCTCAGGTTTTCTGATGGAGTAATTAGTTTCTAGCATCATATCTATTTTCTACAGGGATTTTGGTTTTTTTGTACCTATGTTTCTATTTCTGCAGAACTCAAGCTTTCGGCAAACTATTATATCAAACAACATTAAGACAGAAACGATGTACTGCAGAGAGCTTAGCCTAGATCATAAGGGAAGGTATAATCCATAACCCTATTTTGTATTTTACTTGCATAAGTCAGGAACTACCCTCTTTGAAGATAAGTGATATGCAATATCAGGAGCCTATTATCATTTGAGCAAAATAGTGAGTTTAGAAACACTGCCGTTTTTGCTACAACTAGAGTTTCAGAACCCTGTTATTGATGCTTGCTATGGAGCTGCTCTGCTACAATTCTCTATTTTGCTTGACAACAAAGCACCAGATATATTTATGATTAGCTGTAACAAGACAAGTGGTATAAGCAGAGCTCTATCTCTTTATTGACCATTGATCTTGCATCTGTTTTGTTCCAAAAACATCTTTGCTTATCATTGATGATAGTGGATGCTTTCATTTCCCCAACCTCATACTTTTGCTAAATATTGCAGCCTTCAAGCATCCAATCCAATGCTATATTAAAATCTAAGGTCTCACAGTTACATTCAGTGGATTAGCAAATTGAACGGGTAATGGACCATCTTAGGGTTGTAGATTAAAAAAAAAGGGATAAATTGCGAAAGAAGCCATGCACCTTTGTCATTTGAATTTTTCAATATTTTACTTTCTTACTAACACCAAGATTTTAATAAGCCGTCTAGCATCATCTCCTTGAGGAAAAATTGACATCGGAGTCCTTTGGAACTTAATTCGTGGTTGGGAGAAAGATTTTTCGATTGTGTTAAAGAGCTGTACTTTATTTGATAAATACAGATCACTTTTTTTTTTCTCTCTCTCTCATCTCTGGAAATTCATTCATCCTTATGTAACGAATCAAATAAACGAGCCAAGGAATGTCACTATGCCATTGAACCTGACTAACACTATCCTTACATATGAAATATGAAGCAAGTTTCATTGTTTTTAAGTGTCAAAGCAAGTTTATTAATGTGTTGGCATAGTGTACAAGAGTAAGCGATGCGAGTCCTCTCAAAGTGCTAATGCGTTAACTTCCTTCATTCAAATGTTAGAGCAACAATGCACCATAAAAAATAGTTTGATGTCATATAAGCATACAAACATACGAACGAATACACATAGGTCATTTACTCAAGCCGAAATGCACCACAAGGCAAAATTTATGATATACATAAACTTAACGAACCTTAATTCACCCAAGCCCCAATGCAGTAGCAATGAACAATAGCAATCCGGCTTCTATACCTAGGTAAATGAATTGTGCATTTAAAAATAACACAATAGAATTTCTTGAATAGTTCATTGTTCAATTATTTTCTATAGCTTTCTGAAGTTTGTAAACAAGCTGCTCTTGCCCTGCTGAGATGAAACTAGGTGCCTGGCTCATGTACACTTCCTCTTCTAATTTTAAATTAAGAAAAGCAATCTTGACATCCATCTGCTTGATACCAAGACCATGTTCAGCTACTATGCAATAATGAACTTAACTCAACTTAGCTTTGCAACAGAGGGAAAATGTCTCATCCATGTGGGTTTGTGGCATATTCCAAGTATATGTCAGTATATGCTCGAAAACATGACTTTGAAGAGTGATTTAAGCCATTTCACTCTCGGGTCACGGAGGGCAACCCTCCGTGCGCAGCACCCTGTTTTTTTTTTTTTTTTGGAAGGACGAAAGCCAAAAAGTTTATTAATCAGAGAAAAAGTACAACATTTACATGTCTCATCTAACTGTGTAAGCACACAGAGATGCCACAGGAGCACGAGCCTGGAGCACAATGTACTTACTCCAGAATAGGAGACTAATGATAAGAATCAATTCGAAGATACTGAATTCAGATGCGTTCCACCAGTTCTGAGTCAAGGGAAGAACACTCGTAGGATGTCAATATCTTTTTCTGGGCCACTGTAATAACACTGTGTGCAGATGAATAAATGCCCTGAAAGATGTGGTGTCTGCGACGCTCCCATATCGACCATAGGAGCCAACCAGAACCAAGATGAAATGCCCTTTGTTTAGCTGGAGGCCATGCGTTGGGATAGGACGCCAAAAGGATGCATCGGCAGTCCAATATACTGTTAAACAAACCTTGTAGCCAGGACCACGCTGGTTGAACCTCAGGACAATCAAAGAGACAATGCTCAAGAGTCTCAACGTCCGAGAGGCAGAGCGGGCATACTGCAGATATGCGAGGATCATAGCGATGTCGAAAGGCATTAACCCGCAGGCACCTGTAGATAACCTGCCACCACAGTACAGAGACTTTAGGGTGGAGCAACCTATCCCAAAGCCATCGCCATGTACGACACAAAGTAGGCTGTGGAACATGTAGGTGCCACCCATCTGGCAACTGGAGGGGTTGTGGTGCTAAAAGAAGGCGATATACTGATCTGACAAATTGCTTGCCTTTGTGAATATTTTCATGGCGGTCCCATGGCACCCTTTCAAACAACACCAACTTGCACTATGAGAGGCAAATTTTTTTGCGATCTTCTCCCATAGAGATACATCCCAACGAGAGAGCGGGGAACTTTGCACGAAATTCGAGCCAAGACAGCAGCGATCCTCCTCATACCATGCTTGAATAGAGACAACACCTGCAAGAACCCATCGTCTCTGTGTGAGGGGATGAACTGAGGCTGCCAATGGAGGTGCTGAGGGGTCTGAAGAAAGTGGTGCCCACCACCATGGAGTCTCCAATAGGGTGTGGATAGAGGGGCATGGCGAGAAAAGATGTCGACTACCTCCCATCTTTGCCAACAAGCCGGGCAAAAATGGAGAAGCGCTTGGAATAGGCTGCAGAGTCCGAAATAAAGCCCAAGGTAGGACTAGTTTGTGACCTTCTTGCCTAGAGGGATCAAAGGATGACCAAGAGCTTGTCTAAGAAGGCGTGAACCCGGGGAGAGTCATTCTCACCATTGAGAGTCTCCAAATGAACTTTGAAATAAGCACTTTGCTCTGCAAAGAAGAAGTCCATCATACCCAGACCACACGCCCATTTTGGAAGGATGCACCGACCAAGCCACCTTAACTCTGACACCTTCCTCAGTACCTGCCAAAATAAAGTTCCGAACTATTGCAATGAGCTCACGCACTTTGATCTGTGGTGCCAGCAGTAAGGATGCCATATAAACATGGGTACTACTAAGGACTGACTTGGCCACTGTAATGCGACCTGCAAGAGACAACTTAGCAGTGGACCACCAGAACAAGTGCTTCTCCAAACCCCTAATGATCTCCTCCCATGCAGCTCCCATAGTAACATGGATGCCAACTGGAATCCCCAACAACTTGATGGTCTGTCCATGCCCAAGTAATTTCCATGGATAATCGTGAACACATGCCGGAGCCGGATTATCCAATGTCCACAAAGCTGTACACTTCTGCCACCCCACAAGAACACCGGAAGCCAGTGAAAAAGTGTCTAAAAGCATTTTGGCAGCAGCAAGATTCTCATCATTAGCGAGTCGTCTGCATATTGATTGCAAACCTCTTGTGTGCCATCCTCCATTGCAAGACCATGGAGAAGTCCCTCTGTCGTTGCAATAGTGAATAACTGCGACAAAGCCTCTGCAACAATTGTGAAAAGCAATGGTGCTAAAGGGCATCCCTGGCGAATGCCACGACCGAGTGAAAAGGCATGTGACGGCTCACCATGGAACAGGACAGTCGCCCGAGCAGAGATATGCAGCTTCATAATATCTGATGTGAATTATCTCTAAACTATAACTAAATTTGAATTCCTTCCGGTAGGTTACAAGACTTCCTGGGGACTTTTGGAACCAAGCCTCCGACTCCATCTCTGCTCACAATGAGACTAGATCACAGATGTCACTGTTATCATGACTTATACCTTTGACCCATCTTCTTTTGAGTTGTTATAAATTGAAAAGTAAGTCAAAATAAGTATAGCCATAAGTATTTAGCTTAAACTAATCTACACAGAACATGGCACACAAAACTCGATAAACTACAAGTATTCCACTATTAGACACAATTCCAGCAATGAGTAAGTCGGCAGACGAAAATGTTCACGATACACAAAGGGAGGTCGGGAAAGAGAAATGTGCTACCGCGATAAATTTCTTGTAATGATAATCATTAATGTGTTTTTGTGTTTGTGATGCTAAATACACTAATGATGCGATCTTAGTAACTTTACTGTGATACTATAGCTTTACTGAATTTCCGTGATGAATCGTGTTAATATCAAAGGCGATATGAATACAATTATTGAGACAATAATACTTGTGATGTTGAAGCAAATAAGATTGTGTATCACCTATATGAATTGACATAATGTTTGATACAACTACTGGGACAATATTTGGCACTATTGATGATATTAATAGTAACATCTATTATGGTATATACTATGGCCACACAAACATTGACGTAATTTATGACACTAAAGGTGATATTATATTTGATGCTAATACCACCACCTATAATGTCATTATTAAATATTGATGTTATATGTGTAACAACTGATGATGCTATAATTGCTGCTAATAGCAACACCTAGAGTGTCACTAGTGGGTCACTAGTGGGCAGTGACAGTAACACTGATGCTATGTGTGTAACAATTGGTGACACTATAATTGGTGCTAATAGCAACATCTATATTGTCATAGCAAAGTTACTAACGCTATTGATGACGCACAAAGTGAGGCTATAGGTGACATAAAATGTGGCACCTATAGCATTACTACTGAAAATAATGTCACTAATAATGTCATGTGTACATTTTCTAATTTTCTGGTGACGTTTTGATGACACTAATTGACCCCTTCTCTTGTAGTTCTTCTTGATGCCCAACAACGAATTGTCAAAGCATTCAGGTGCTCATCAATTGCTAATGAGGTGAAAAGCCGTATTTGGGAGTACTATCTTCAGATTCATACTTACTTTTGAGTTTTTACCTGCTTTTCATATTGTTTAGATGCTGTATTTGAGTGGGGTGGTTTTGCTCTGGTGGACATTCTCTCCATTGAGTTATTAGTCCCCATTGTACTCTGTAACTTTCTCTGGATAATAAAGGCTCAAGTCCTTCAAAAAAAAAAAAAAATTGTTGTATCTATTGTCATTTTTCCAAGCTCTTGACCTCCTTTCCTTTTGCGAGGCTCTTTTCTCGTTGTCATATATGTCATCTCAAGATCCATAAGTCCATTCACCCTATTTTGGAAAAATAAAAGCTTTGCAAAACTACACCTACCCTTGCCCCACGCCTGCCCTTCTACTTCTCGTTTCTTTATAGACTCAAAAGTTAAGAAAATGCTCTTCTTGATGCAAGGAAGTTATTGACTTGAGATCAATTAATATAAGGAAATTTAACTTGAGATCAATTAACATAAGGAAGTTATTGATTTTAAATAGACCTATGGACTAGTAATGGGCTCAGGTACAGAAACCTTTCTTGATTTCTTGTGACCATGTCTGTTGCATTTTTAATAAGCTTATTTTTGCATTGCTTTCATATCATTTTGAACTTTCATACTATGATTTTTTAAGGAACATCATAGAGTAAGTTTTGCTCTATACAGAGAAATATTAACCATTATTACAAGCTACCTAAATGTGAGATCAAGAGTGAAAGTCCAAACATCAAATTTAGGGCCAGCCAATATTTTTATGGGATGGAGGAACTTGTCAATTGCTTATATATCAAATATTAGCTCAAAATGCATTTCCCTGTAAAAGTTGTTGTATTTAAACTACAACTGCCTTCTGGGAACCATAATTGGTTCTGAGGAGGCAGAAAGCAGTTTTGACCCTGTCATGTTTGAATGGCTCTATCCTTCTTCATAGACTTCGGATTGACGTGTGATTTTTTGTGTCATTTTCCCTATCTTGTGTAGACAAATATCATGATAACCAAAAAAGTTGAAAAAATCATTTTATTGAGACAGTTTGGCTTTATGTAAACATGAAGCTTTTGGTACTTGACCCCCCTTAGTTTGCTAAAGCATAAGTTACAAGAAGGGAGGCATATATATTTTTAGGTATTTTTTTAGTGGACCATGACTGCCATATATGAACTCCTAGGAAGGGTTCGAATAGACTTTGTACTATTGATTTTATATGAATTTTAAACTGAACACTTCAAATGGACCATTTCTGATCCATCACCTGACCATTCTAGTGTTAATGTAAAGCTCCACAATAAAAGATGCTAAAAATAAAAAATATGAAGGAACCTCGCAAAGTACTAAAATTAAAGGCCAAAAAGCGGCTGGGGATGGGAAGCTTCTGGAAGCAGAGAATCCCCATCAGAAAGAGGCCCACCTACAACATCCAAATATATCCCATTACAAACAATAACTCCTGCAGATTTTACATAATCGTTAAAAACTACATAACAGAAAAGCAGTTGTGCGAGAAGCGAATTAGCAGGCAACGATTAACATATGAGGAAAATAAACTTTGCTTGTATCATGAATCTTTAGCATATCTATTTGACAATAATATATATGGAGAAGCATCTCCTAGATCAAAAGAAATGTAGACTTTGCAGCTAATTTCCCGAACAGCTAGTTGGTCAACATCAACATGCGTCATCTAGTTATTGTCATTTAAAGTTCATTTACACATGTGGCCTTTCTTCCTATATCACTTTTGCCATCAAACATCAAAAGTAGAGTAAGGGATTAGAAAACCTCCCTCTACACTATCGATATGTTGGCATCACATAATACTAGCACAGAAAACAACATGTCTGCATCTGCAATGTCAGTAGAGTAGATTCATCTCTTTTGTTATTATTGGTAATAAAAGATTTTGCAGGTAAAAGAATTTGCAGACTTTGCAGCATAAGTTCTGCAAGAGCCTAGCAAAGCTGCCCATGCAAAGACATCTGCTTGGAAAGGCAAACCTTTCAGCTAAGCATTCCGCATCATCTAACAACCCCGCTCGTGCAAGAACATTAACTAGACATCCATGCTGCTCAACTGTCGGGTTGATTGCGTAGTCTTTACTCACAGTAATAAAATAATGAAAGGCCTCATCTACAAGACCATTACAACAACATTTTAGAAGAATGCTGCTCAAAGTAACACAATCTGGATTAATGCCCTCCACTTTCATGTGCTAAAATCTCTGCAGTTCTTGTTTTCCATGTCCATGACAGGCATAAGCCATAATTAGAGCAGTCCACGATATCTCATTATGACATGTCATTTTCTCAAATATTGTAATACTAATTTTGTCTGGAATCACTGCCATACTAGCATTAGTTCGGCTGTAGGCTTTTCAATAAGACAAAATAGTGCAAGTATACAAAGTCTTGAGTATATATTTGAGAAATGTCTTACCATGATGAACTAACAGCTAAAAGAAAATTGTAAATGCAAATATTAGAGCTTCTTTTAACAGATTTACTGTTGTAGAAACGTCCTTCTTGTAACAAACCAGCAAACGTCCAAAATCAAAAGTGTTTCGAGCAAAGCCAACAAATTTCACATACCATAGCACCACAACAGACTTCACATGCATTTGGTGGTCGGCTGCAAGAATCAGACAGCCAGCAATAGCAAATCTATTAACGGATTGTTCAATCTGCATTTTTTTAACTCGGCAAGGTAAAGGAAATCACAAGAAAGCCCCAAATCTCAAGAAAAAATGCTTCACTATAAACCATATTCCAAGCTGTTCAATCTCTTATTGGATTTAATCACTGCATATGCAAGAAATGAACTGGGTATTCCTTGAATCTAAAGGATGATACAATCCAATATGTAGAAAAGGAGGACATAGAAACAATTTCTTCAACTGGGTGTGTGCTCCTTGAGAAAATGAAAAGGATTGCCTCGGGCTTCAAGGATACTTGGTCTATAAGGAAAGAACTAGGAACACCGTAACTACAAAGCAAGGACCAAAAATGTGGAAAAAAAACATGGACTGTCTAAGTAGGTTCTCCAGAAACTAGCGCCGTTTGCACATGGAGTTCTTTACCCTAATCTAAATCGAGTCATTGAACCTGCTCCAGGCAACTAGCTCAACATATCAGAGTCGTCATCATCATCCAGGGTTTGAAAACAACAATCTGGAGCTGAAGTAGATCACCAAACAGGATTATCGCCAGATCAAACTAAAGGAGGCGGGAAAACAATTCGGCCCCTCTCCCGTTGTAAGCAAAATCCTATTATGGAATACAAAGTGTATTCCAAAATATATTTTCCTGTTTCTTTTTGGACCACAATCCGGTATCCCTAGTCCCCACAAAAAAAAAGAAAGCAAATCCTTTTATGATTTAGAACTATCTTCCTGTATCCCAAAGAAAAAAACAAATAAAATCTAAAGGTCATCAACATTCACATGTTTTTTATAGGTGTGGATAGCCAATGAATTGGAGGCAACAACATCATTCTTAAGGTTCATTTAGGTGAAAATTGCCCAACAATGCTGGGCCCCATTTCTAGTGATGTATAGACAATTATTCCTTTTACTTATGGACCAAGATTATTTTACCCTTGATGTTGGGATTTTGATGGAAAAACTATCTTGCACGACGTATTCTATCACTCGAAATTGGACCCAAATTGCACATTTGTCATTCTTATTCTCGCCCTCATGCATAGTTTTAGTTTTCTTCCTTCCTTCCTTTACACACTCCCCATAAGAGATAATTTACCAGAAGAAGATCAATAAGCTTTGGAAGAGATATTCATCTTAGTGGATGCTTCCATGGTTGTACCTATTGTCATTTTTCCAAGCTCTTGACCTTCTTTCCACTTGCGAGGCTCTTTTCTCGTTGTCATATATGTCATCTCAAGATCTATAAGTCCATTCACCCTATTTTGGAAAAATAAAAGCTTTGCAAAACTACACCTACCCTTGCCCCACGCCTGCCCTTCTACTTTTTGTTTCTTTATAGACTCAAAAGTTAAGAAAATGCTCTTCTTGATGCACGGAAAACCACTATGGAAGTAATTGTAAAACCTCCTACACACAGACTAATTATAATTGCAAAGGTATATAACCTTTCGAAGTTAGATATAAACTGTTTGATGAATGCCTGCATGGCCATCGAATAATAACAATGGAAAAAACCCATCGAGCGAACAATGACATGTGACTTTTGTTGGGTTTGCTTGAGAATGATAGGACTTATTTGTCTTGAGCCATCACATAGTAATATTGAGTAGTAGCTAATGAAGAATGCATGTTGGTTAGAGAGTCTTGATTTTTGTCATATAACTTGCCTCATTAGTCAAGACTCTTTATGGGTTATATTGCATCTTTCAATTCGGACCTTTGATTTGGCGAATATTCTATGCGGGATTCTAAATCAAAGCCTATTAGAATTTTGAGAAGAAAACTCCATTTCAGTGTCAATGGTGCAGATCGGACGTATGGTTGAAGCCAAAAAAAACCCAGCCGTAAGCGCGGCCTGCCGTAATGAATCCTGACAATCAGGAGCGGATGAATCCTCATGAATGGATCTTAGTGCGGCCATGAGTCTGGAGTGAATCTTGTAACAGTCCTAGCCAGGAATCAAAGCACAGAGGAGACAGATGTGCTCTGCTTGGAGGATTTGAAGCCCTGCCACAATCTTCACACAATCCTTATGGGATTTGAACCCACCATCACCAAGCGAGAAACCGAAAGAATCAAGAAATACAAGACCAATTTCCGAAATATAGAACAAAGAAAACATGCCCTAAGTTGCCTAATGTATGGCTTCTGTCCTAAATCGGATGATTCCGGCCACAAGAACACAACCTGGAACTCCCTGCTCGCTCCACCACCCCTACTCAAATGCCTACAAATCGGCCTGCAAATCGGCTGCAAATCGGCCTGCTGGATCAATTCTCTTCCTCCACACCAGAACCCCTCCCTGCTTGCCTGCCCCGCTGGGATCCATTGCCGCCCTTGCTCAAAAAGGAAAGCTCCAAATTCCTTTCTTACACCATTGAGTTCACTTAAAAAAACATGACACAAAGACAACACTGAAATAGAAACTTGCTCCTCACAACAAAAGAGCAGCTCAAACATGCACAAACATACCATTTTCAATACAATACAATACCAGAATCATAGTTTCCACCATTGCGAGAATACCCTCCCGCAATACCAAACGGATTGGGTAAACTTAATTGCCTGTCTTTATGTATTACACCTTTAGCTAGGAACCTCCAGTACTTTATTATAGTGGATTAACACAAACCTTGACTTATGCCCAACAACGCTAAGCACACGTCTGTTAGTAGAGTAAGAAATAGAAGGAGCAAATATAACTTTGATGTATAGTTGGAAGTATGCTCGAGCTTGTAAGGACCATCTTCGAAATATGTTATCGGGATGGCATTCAAGCCAGAGAGAGATATAAGATATAAGAACGTCGTTTATAATGATTATTTAGAATGATGATATATTCTAAACATTGCCACATAATTTTGCAAGTAGTTGGGGTGGGCAAGATGCTAGACCAGTTTACGTGGATTGGATTCTGGAGGTTTCCAGAACTTTCAGAAATCCTAATCCATACCCTTCAAGAATGTTGGAACAAAGCAAAGACATCTATATGCAAATGAGTAGGTCCAAATAAGCATGCAGACATTGCTATCTCTGCATGCAGTCTAACAGCGTCTTGTAGGTCATAGAACTCCTCCTCAATTGTGGCCTGCACTGGAGTATACATAACAAGATGTACTAAATATGGAATGAGTAGGGTGATGGCTGATGCCTTGTGCCTGATCGTTGATGGGGCGGATTGCTCTGTTGACACTTCCAGATCAGCATCCTTGTTGGATGCTTGACAAAAAATTATCATTAGAGAAAAAATGGAGTCATCTTGCATCCCATTCCAAAATTTGAATATTCCACATCAGCTTGATCCAATAAGAAACAAGTTGTGTGTTAGAAAGGCATGTCAACGTGGCACCATATCCACTAAAATATTTCATATGAGATACATCTAAAATTCTCTAAAGATACGTAGATTTGGAAATTTCCCTTTTCGAGCCTCCATTCATTATGGTTATTTGGGAAAACTAAAATCTAGGTAATCTAATCTCGAAAACCTAAACATGACAATTTTGAAAGGGATTATCGTAGATTATCGTAGTTGCACAGAAAGGATCCGGTTCGTCTCGACAGCATCAAAATTATTCATAGGCCAGCATCGAAATTGTTCAGAAGAGAGTGGCTTGATTTAGAGTTCTTTGCAACAGAGGTGAGCTCGATCAAATGGGTGTTTATTTAATTTGGAATTGATTTATTTTTGTGTTGCAGATGTCAAGGTCTGGAGCAAAGACAATTTTTTTGCGCAATAAGAAGAATGCTGAAGATGAATGGGAAGAACTTCATGTCTCAATTGGATCTTGGGTGACTATGATGCCCAAAATCTCTGGTTATCATGGTGTACCAAAGCATAAAATAAATGATTGTTCAGATCATTGGAAGGGGCGTGTGAAAGCATTCATATTTGGTCCTCGTTTAGCTACTCAGAAATGTTCTTTGGATCTATAATTTAACTTTGGACCATCTGCCCTATGTTTGCAAGATGTTTTCCTTTGCCAAGCAGGGAGTAAATTATAGAAGATCAGAAACAGAATTTTTTATTATTGCTGAATGTTAATCTTATTGTTGCTGTCTAAGATACTTAGTGTTGCAGGATTTTCTGTACTGTGTTGAGTGGAAAGACGAACGCAAGCTTGTGGTATTCAATCAGGCTGATAATGTGTGGAAAAGAATCAGAATGCCCATATTGAGTAGTGTGAAGCACAATTTCTGCTTGGGAAGCTTAGATGGAAAGTTGTTCTTGTTTCCCACAAAAGACTGTCCAACTCTTGTCTATGATACTCAAGCCAAGAGTGGGCAAGAATGGCAGATTTCTCCTATAAGGCCTGCTGGTCTTTGCATCTGTTGTGCATCGATAGCTGCTTGACATGGAGTCCATGAGTTCTACTTGTCTTTCCTCTATTGTGTGTCATAGCTACCCAGATTTGTAGCAATTTAGTATCTCTTTTGCTAAGGCATTTTATTCCGATTAAACTATCTTTTTTCTTGAGCAGATTCCTAGCAGCTTACTATCTCTTTTTCTAAGGCATCCCAATTAAATTATCCTTTTTTCTAACCCTGTTGCCTTTTCCTGCATCAGTTCCACCTATCTATCAAACCAGTTCCACAGCATTATGAAGCATCAAGGGTCCATTTAGGACATGATAAAAGCAAGATATTATGGAGAAGCTAGTAGATATATTGGTAAAAGCCTCTTTCAAGCAGCTTTAAAAAGTGGTAAAGGTCTGCTTAAAGAAATGATAATGATCTGTGCAGGTTTACTTTGTCTATCGAACTCCTTCCATGTCATAAGAATCAGCACACAAGGAAATAAAGTAGTGTGGCATGTTCTACTTTGTCTACCTAACTTTAGAATGCCTTCCATGCCATATCAAAACAATCACAAAAGAAATCTAAAATAACAACGGCAGAATCGTACCCATGTAGTTTTCTTTTGTTGCAATCTTAAAGCTAGGTTGCTACAAGTTCAAAATGTTGTTTGAATGCAGTGGGTGTAAGGATGTCCCTCTGTTAGAAACAGAATTTAGATTTATTAAGACAAGATAGAGCATAAAACAACACAAAGTTTAGAATAAGAGATTCTGCTCCATTGCATGTGAAAGCATATAGGTGGGATGATATTAAAGGTACAGAATAGTAATTTGAAAGGAAATCAAATAAGACAGCACCAAGCTTTAAGAAGAATATGGAGGCAAAAAAAAGCAAACTCTGTGCTATGCACAAGAGAATATCTGTTGAAACAAGGTTCGAGCATGACAAAGCAACACTTAAACAGAACTGTAAGATACTTAGTGTATGTTTCAACGATGAATGTTACAATATGCTCAAGATACTGCTGTCTTAAGATGATACTACTGAATGTTAATCTTATTGCTGCTGTCTAAGATACTTATACATTCATACTGCATCTGTATGGGAAGAATCAGCAGTCTAATAGCTGCACCATGGCCCTATTATGAGAAATATAGAACAAGTATAGAACAAGAATCTACAAAAGTAAACTGCTCAACAAAGTTCAACAAGATAGCTTGCATTATCTCCCAAAGTTATTGTAAAATCTGCAAAGCTCTCCAAGTCATTGGTCTGTGCAATCTCTTCTTGCTCCGAACCCTTCGCGCTAAGGTCTGCTCATGAATGAGCCTGCCCAGTGTTATATCTTGAAAGTTACAGCATATTCAAGATGTATAAGAGTGACCTTGTCAACTTCAGACATTTTTGCATTACCAAACAATCTGCAAGCAGACGGATGAGTGCATTTCTCAACCCACATGTGGCTCTTTTTCTTTTCAACAACAGAACACATTTCCTTCAGCAGTGGATGTTCATCAGGAAGCTCATACCTGCACATGCGAATTGGCTTGTTAGAATAATAAAAAAAGACTTCGTACAACAGGGTAGCTAGAAATAGAATGCCTGAGAATTTGCTTACATTTGCCTGAAAAAACTATATGTATAGACATACAGAGTATACGTTTTTGAGTTGCATGGTTTATTGTTCAAATGTTGGACTGAAGAAATTCATGAAAAAGCACTTAACGATGAAGGCAAACACAAGATACTATCCATAACCATTCATTCCACAAACAACAGATTAAGAAAACCAACAAACGCAGTAGCAGATTAGATCTCATCTGACATTAAACTTGCAATTCAACTTAATTTCATTGTTCGGCCACTTCATCCATTTGAATTGAATAAAACCTCACATATATAAGTACAAAAGGTTACCATTTGACAAGGAGGTGACAATGTACAAATTCTCAGGCTAAGGTCGTTTGAACTAAGATGCATGTGGCAGGAACTGTCTGCATTTCCCTTTTCTTCAAGTGCTGCTGGTAAAGCCAATCTTTCTGACAAGTTTGAAAAATCCTTTTGTTCAACTGCTGCTGCTGTTAAACTCAACCTTTCTGAAGACTCGGCTTGTTCTGGAGCTGGCAAAGTAAAATTGGCACTGCCATCCAGCCAAAAAAGAATATAAGAAGTTATAACCAGAGGCTTAACTTATATAGAAATTGGTAAAGATCAGATATGCCCTCCATGGAATGTGTGCTCAGAAATAAGGAGCTAAGCTTGAAAAGAACATCAATATTTTCATCTTAAGAATAATAGAGCACACGATGTTTTCTAGTCTAGTGTACAAATCTGGGGCCATAACCATTTTTGAATTGTTGCTTGAACAGGATACCTATCAGATGAAATGAAGTTATGAGCATGAGCATTAAATAGGAGTGTGGATTACATATTGCTGTTTGTAAATACATCTTCAAACTAACAAGTGCACCTGGATCCTTACTAAAATCAGGATGCTTTCCTGTAAAAGGATTTCGTGGGTATAATTCTCCTACAGCCCAAATATCATAATTTTTAGCTCCGCGCATTCGCAAAGCATTCAAATCAACCTTCTTTCCTTGTTGCCTAGCTGTAGAACTGCATATTCTTCTGATGGAAGAGTGATTCTAAGCTGAACCATGGTAAGAACAGAGGACCAAAAATTTGCCCATTGAAATGGAATTTAAATCAGATTACATATAGAACAGAAAACTAGAACTCTTGTAGGGTAAATCTGACTCACCTGAACACAGGATCTGGAGAGAAATAATTGCATTCCTTGGATCACGAACCCTGAATCTGGCCGCTGTAGCAGTAGACAGGAAGGCAAAAGGAACTCGAATCTGCCGCACGAAGGCAAAATGAAGGCAAAATTGGAACACACAAACTCTAAGGATTCTGTTCGTCGGGGAGGATTTCTGGGAGGATTTTTTTTGTGCAACGTGGCAATATATCATGGGATATTCATACCACCATAAATTGGATTTATTTTGGGCTACCTCGATAGACTCCAACTAAAAAAATAAGTAACGTGAGGTAAAATAGAATGGAAAATAGGCTTATGGGGACACCAAAAGACCCCATTTTTTTTCTAATGTCTTGATGCAGCACTTTTTCAGTCCTGACAAAAAGTCATTTTTGTTTTTTTCTTCATGGTTGAATTGCATCCATCTCTTAAATGTCATACGTGGCATGCTTAAGCTAGGACTGAATTGCAAAAAATCCGCTAAGTCCACACAAACGGGTTGTATTTTGTCTTGTGGCGTGGCTATAACACGTCAAGACCTTGCCAATCTATTTAATCCGTTGACCAATATGTTAATGTCTAAAGTCATTACACACCTCATGTCATTGCAGCATCCATTTGTTGCCATTGCCATGCTGCATGCCCATTTGCCCTCATGTGATTACCTTCACTTCAAGTTGCTTGTACACCAAGCTTTTGCTGTCTACGCGTCCCTCTCTATGTAAAGGTCCATTCTTAATATTGCTGTCTACTGCATGCCATACTCCATTTGCTTGTACACCAAGCTTTTGCTGTCTACAGGTCCATTCTTAATATTGTTACCGCTTTCTATCCAAAAATTAATTAGTCCTACCTTCTTGGTGCCGCCTTTTGTAGCGTGCTTCTTGGTGCCACATCTATCCTTATCCATTTAGTTTCTTTTACCCTATATCTATTCATCCGTTGACGGGCGAAAGCATTTTTCGTTGACAAAAGCTCAGGATTGGGTTTCTCCTATGCTCGTCCTGTTTCTTTATTCTGTCGATTTGCTGAAGCATCCTGTCTGTCGATTTGCTTTGTTGCATCCACGAGCCACGATTCCACGATGTTTTGTTGTCCACGAGCCACGATGTTGTGTTTTATAGCCACGATGCATTACAGTACGATGTCAGCACGATGTTGCATTACAGCTTTCTATTTAAGAAGTTTGGGCTGCTTTTGCTCATCACTACCATTCTATCGTTGTCTCTGTAAGTTGCGATTCTCTCCTAAGTTGTCTCTATTCGTAATGGATTCCAGCACTTCCCAGATCTATTCTTCGATCGATCTTCAAGAAATGTTCAAAAAACTGGATCCCAAGAAACTTGGCAATGTTTTGAAGGAACTGGATGCCAAGAAACTGGGCAAGGTATTACCGGATCTCCCATATTTTTTGTGCTCAGCATTTGTTTCATTTGAATTTCTAAAACCGTTTTTTGCAGAAGGGAATACAAAAATTCAATGATAATGTCCCATTGCTCATGGACGTGACAAAAAGTATTTGTGAAGTTGCTGGCCAGGCACCGTTAGTCGGTATTTGCTTTCAAGCCCTTCGCATAATTGTAGAAACTGCTCAAGCTTATACGGAAATCGATGAGAAGGCCAAGGAAGTAATAGATTATGCAAGTTTCTTACAAAAATCCATGGAAACAATCGAAAATGCAGGCGGGGGCGATGAATACTTGAAAGAAAATTGTCTGGCATTGCTCTGTGCAGAGGCCTTTGAATTTCAGAAGCAGGAACCCAGGTACGTACTTACATATTTATTTTCTTTGTGGTTTCTATTTATTCGTTTGGTGTTTGTAACAAACAGACCCGTACCAAAATAGAATAGAGAAATAAACCCATATTAATGTCTTTTGTAGAAAAGAGAGGTTAGAGTTTAGCATTCTTCAAACAATAAGAGTGAAAATGTTTGTGGTTCAGGAAACAGAGTTGGGGAAAGTGCATGTGTGGTTTGGTTTGTGTCAAGTGTGAGGCACAGACGCTTGATGGCCTTGCCACCAGATTGAAAGACATGACCCTCAAGCTTTCCTTGCACTGTCAAGCACTTCTTTTGGAAAAGCAATCAGTTCTTGTGGAACAACAATCAGTTCTTGTGGAACAGCAATCAGTCCTTTTGAACCTCACCCCTAAGCCCAGCCCAGCCCCACTTGGGGATTCTTCTGTCAAGCTTAATAACAAAGAAGAATTACTGAAATTCGTGACAGAGCCAGAAGTACGAGTCCTTGCTCTGTGTGGAATGGGAGGCATCGGAAAGACTACATTGTTAATGGCCTTACACCAAGATTTTCCAAAGAGAGACAAGCAAGCCAAGGTGTTTATAGAGGTGGGCAAGGACCCTGCCGATTTAATGAAAATTCAAACAGAGATCTTGAGAGGATTTGAAGACAAAATCGAGACGTTCATAAACACTGAGCAAGGCCGCAATAGATTGGAGGATTGCTTAAAAGGTTTAAAGCAAAGGGGCTCATCTTTATGCCTGTCAATAGATAATGTGTGGAGAGTAAGACATTTGAAACAGTTGTTGCCACAACACCTGCATGTTCATCTTCCACAATCGAGTTGTTTGATGATCTCCACGCGTTCCCAAGAAGTAGCCAAGGAGTTTCGTGATATTTGTTGTCCAAACAATGCGCATGCATTTCAACTCTTTCAGCCCAACTTGTTGGGCACAGAAGAAGCAGAACAATTGTTCATGAAATGTGCAGAAATTGAAAATAAGAATGATGAGTGGAATTTGATAAATGAAATAGTCCCATTATGTGATGGGCTTCCATTGGCAATCAAAACATATGGTTCCCTCTTTCAAAGGCTAGAAAGGCGCAAGGAAGCAGAGTGGACACAAGTTAAGCGACGGATCTTAACAGCTACAGCATCCCCATCAGAAGCTGATGACGATGACGAAGTTCCACGGTCGTTAGAACCTAGCATTGATGCTCAAAACAAGAAGGTGCAAGATGCATTCATTGATGCCGCCCTCTTTTGGCGTGGACGACCACTCGAAATGGCTAGATGTGCTCTATTTATTGAACATGAAGATATGCTGAAGGTTCTCTTGGAGGAGTCAATCATTTATTCCAAGAAACATCAATACGAGGAGGAGCTTTTACTTTTAGAATGCCATGATCTGTTTCGTACCATTGCAGAGAAGCGTGCAAAGAGAAGCAAATGGAAATATCTGGCTACTAGAGCAGAGGCAAGTGCTTATCCCATTATAAAAATCTTTATACTTGTTTTGCCTTTGTAACCAACTTCTTTATTTGAATGCAGATGCAAGTTTCAAAAAAAGGAACACAAGGAGTGCGTGCAATAGACATTGAGTACCAAGATTTGGAATTTCTATCATTGCACAAGAATTTGCTTTACCTAAGATGCCATAGTATTGTCGCTTATTGTGATGCACGCAACACTTCACAACATAAAGAGCATAATCTCAAGGCACTCGAATTATTTAAGACTATCGACCTGAGTCTTCTCCAGGTTTGAATTGCTGTCTCTTGCAAGAAAATAGTACATTTTTTAGAAATAAAAATAACTAATCTGTCTCTAACATTTGGGACAGTGCTTTCCACACCTACAAGTCTTGTCTGTTGGAGGCATTAAATATGGAATAGACTCAACGCAGGTACGTCATCAACCTCTTTCCTCTTCATTTAAATACCTTAGGAACTTGCATTTTCTGAAAATTGATGGAAGAGATTACCAATTAGATATGCTTCCAAATTCTTTTGGCAGCGTAGTCCATTTACAATACCTTCAACTTCGGGGTTTTCCTTCCTTGAAAACGCTTCCTGCTTTTTCTAAACCCTTGAAATATTTAAAAAGACTCGACCTCACCGGGTGTGCCCATTTCGCCGACTGCCCGACACGCCGCTTCGGCCCGTTTGCCTATACGGCGTTGCTCCGCCTCACAGGGCACCATTTCGCCCGGCTTTGCCCGGACCACGATCGGTCCATTGCCATACTGGCGTGGCTCGACCTCTCGCCAAATTACACTCACCGACGCCCAGGACCGCGCTCGGCCCCATTGTCATCACGCCAGCGGCTCAAGCTCTCCATTTGTAGGCCTTCGGCAAAGCGCCCGACTGCGCTTCGGCCCGATGCCGCCCTGGATTCGCTCGGCACGGTCCGGTGTGCCCATCTCGCGGCCGCGGCGCTTCGTACGGCCTCCACAGGTCGCTTCGGCCTCTTAGTGCCCAACTTCGCCAGCGCGACGCTGGCCCTTTGCCCCACGGTACACTCTTCCTCTCATTGCGCCCGGCTCGCTGACACACTTATGCCTTTCGGCCAGCTGCCCTTCTGCAGCGCGGCTTTCCGACCTCTCCGAGCTGGCGCCGGCCTCGCCCGGCCTGCCCGCGACCCGCCTTCGGCCCGGCGCCCACCAGCAGCGGCTTTCGACCCCTCACGAGGCTGCGCCCGGCTGCCAAACTGCCCGGAAACCTTCGGCCGCGCACATACAGTGCTTGGCAACCTCCATTTGCGCTTCGGCTTCGCCCGGCCTGCCGGAAACCGCCTTCAAACCCATTGCCACTGACAGCGGCTCGCCCTCTATCGGCTAGCGCCCGGCTTCGCCCGGCCACCCCGGAAACCGCTTCCGGCCCGGCTGCGCCACTGGAAGCTGGCTTCGACTTATCACCAGCTGAGCTGCGCCCGGCTTCGCCCGGCACCGCGACAGCTCGGCCGTACGCATACAGGCGCCTCACCCTCTGAAGTGCGCCCGGCTGCAGCTTTGCACGACACGCTCGGCACGTACTGCCACGACCGCAGCTCGGCCTCTCGTGCGCCCGGCTCGCGGCTTTGCAGGCTGTAGCAGCGGTACGCCACTGGAAGCGGCTCACCCTTAGATGCACCGGCTGCGCCCGGCTCGCGCCAGACCCTGGCATGTTTAAGCAATGTATTCTAGTCACATGCCACCTCATTCTACTACCGCCTCTATTTTGCCAATTCACTACTCTATGCTCATAAGAAAATAAAAATTGCAAAATGTACAAATACAGGTAAGGGTTGTGTTTCTTGCCATCAACCCATCAACCCAAACATTTCTTGTTTTTCAGCGCTTATTTCCATGTAACCTACAAACAAAAAAAAAAAAAAGAAAAAAAAAAAAAGAAAAACTATGTTACTTTTTATGGTCAAATATTCCATTCTTTGTTCTTCTCAGCAAAACAAAAAGCGGAGTGGAAAGAAGGTTGAAAAAAAAGGGACTTGCTATTGCATGCACTATGATTCCCCCTTGTAAATAACAACCCAATATAGAGGATCTTGGTTGTTGCTTTGTTTTGTTTGGGAAGACCCATTTCAGGAATTTTGTGCTGAGCTTCATTAATTTGAAGATCCCAAATGACATCGAAAAGTGAGGAAAAAGATTTTGTTACTAGTTATGTATTAAATAATTCTTTACGCATCCCCATAGCGCCCACTGCCCGGACCATCATTCCTTTGTCCCACGGCGCCGCTCGACCTCTCCGGCCCGGCTTCGCCGGACTGCCCGACACACCTTCGGCCCCATTGTCCCACGGCGTCGCTCGACCTCTCCCGGCCGCGCCCGGCTTCGCCCGGCCGACATGGCGAACCTTCTTTAGGAAATTTTGCCTTTGGCGTCGCTCGACCTCTCCGTTGCGCCCGACCTCGCCCCAATTTGCCCGACACGCCTTTCGGCTCGCTGAAGATCAAGTGAAGTCACTTAGATACACTGGGTGTTCCCAGCTCTCCGACCTGCTTGGCATGCTTGCTACCAGACTCTAGTCACATGCCACCTCATTCTACTACTCTCGCCACTCTATTTTGCCACCTCACTACTCTATGCCTTTTTGTCAAGAAAATAAAAATAATAAATATTAGTGGGTAAGGGTTGTGCTCTTGCCATCAACCCATCAAAACCTAAACATTTTCTTATTTTTTCTAGCTTATTTTTCCCATGCACCCCTCCCCTCCCCCCCCCACAAACAAAAAAAAAAAAGAAAAAAAAAGAAAAAAAACTAAGGTGTTGTTGCTCCCTTTATGGTCAACACCTTGTCTTGTTCTTCAGCAAAACAAAAAAAGGAGGTGGAAAGAAGGTTGAAAAAAAGGGGACTTATTACGTATGCACTATGACTTTGTACAACAACCCAATATAGAGGATCTGGTTGCTGCTTTTGTTTTGTTTGAAGACTCCATTTCGAGGAATTTTTTGTTGTTTGCCAATTTGAAGATCCTAAATGACATCAGAAAAAGAGGAAAAAAGATTTGTTACATATGCATTAAATATCTTTACGTGAACCCCATATAGCGGATCTTGTTGCTGCTTATGTTTTATTTGAAGACCCAATATAGGTCATTTGCCAATTTGACCGATTCAATTGGAGATTTAGGTTCTGCTTATGTGTTATTTCGAAGGCCCCATGTAGGGGATTTAGATGCTGCTATGTTTTATCTTGAAGCCCCATATGGGGGATTTGGATGTTGCTTGTGCTTTATTTTGAAGACCCCATATAGAGGACATGGTTGCTGCCCACCTCAAATAGGAAATTTGGATGGTGCTTTGTTTAGGGGTCATGGTTGTTGCTCGCTACTTTGAAGGCCCCATTTAGGGGATTTAAAAGATGCTTTTGTTTCATTCTAAAGACCCCATATAGGCGGTTTTTGCTTGCTATTTTGAAGATCCATAAAGGGTATTTGAATGATGCTTATATCTTATTTTGAAGACCATATATAGGAGACTTGATTTTTGCTTGCTATTTTGAGGACCCCGTATTATTGGAATTTGTTTTTGTTCGCTAATTTGAAGACCCCAAATAGGGGATCTGGTTGTTACTTACTACTTCTAAGATCCATAAATGGGATTTGATTGATGCTTAATATCTTATTTTGAAGACCATATCTAGGAGACTTGGTTTTGCTTGTTACTTTGAAGACCCCGTATTACGGAAATTATTTGTTCATTTTGAAGACATCAAATAGGAGGTTTAGATCCTCATTATGATTTATTTTAATTGCTACTTCTCACACTTTATAGAAGACATCATATAGAGAGCTCCTGCTCGCTTCTTTGAAGACGTCCTGCACGGGAATTTGTTTTCTTATGCCATGTTATTGTTGTGGTTGAAGACCTCACCTTGGGAATTTGTGCTATAGAGTTGTTTATCTTGATGAAGATCCCACATCGGGATTTGTTGTTCCTTATCGCTTTTTGTAGAAGACGCTATATAGAGAAGTTAGTTGCGCTTACTACTTCGAAGACTACATATAAGGTTTCTTCTTTTTAATGCATGAAAATTGGAGAAAAAATAGACATCAGAAAAAAAGAGAAAAAAAAAAGATTTGTTACATATGCATTGGATATCTGGTTGCTGCTACAGAGGATCTGGTTCCTGCTTTTGTTTTATCTGAATACTCAATATAGAGGAATTGGTTGGCGTTTGCCAATTTGACGATTCAATATTGGGGATTTGGGTTCTGCTTTATTTTGAAGACCCCATATAGGGGATTTAGATGCTGCTCATGTTTTATGTTGAAGATCCCATATGGGGGATTTGGATGTTGCTTATGCTTTATTTTGAACCCCATATAGGGGACATGGTTGCTGCTCATCGCCACTTTGAAGACCCCATATAGGAAATTTAGATGTTGCTTAGTTTGGGGGTCATGATTTGTTTCTCGCTACTTTGAAGACCCCATTTAGGGGATTTAAAAGATGCCTATATTTTATTGTAAAGACCCCATATAGAGGATCCAATTTTTGCTTGCTACTTTGAAGATCCATAAGGGGTATTTGAATGATGCTTATATCTTATTTTTGAAGACCATATACTAAAGACTTGGTTTTTGCCTGCCATTTTGAGGACCCCGTATTATGGAAATTTGTTATTGTTCGCTATTTTGAAGACCCCATATAGGTGACTTGGTTGTTTCTTACTACTTTGAAGATCCATGAAGGGGATTTGATTGATGCTTATATCTTATTTTGAAGATCATATCTAGGAGACTTGGTTTGAAAAAAGATTTGTTACATATGCATTGGCTATCTTTACAAGAACCCCATATAGCGGATCTCGTTGCTGCTTTTGTTTCATTTGAAGACCCAATATAGAGAAATTGGTTGTCATTTGCCAATTTGACCGATTCAATATTGGAGATTTGAGTTCTGCTTATGTTTTATTTCGAAGACCCCATGTAGGGGATTTAGATTGATGCTTATACCTTATTTTGAAGACCATATCTAGGAGACTTGGTTTTGCTTGTTACTTTGAAGACCCCATATTATGGAAATTATTTGTTGATTTTGAAGACCTCACATATGAGGTTTAGACCCTTCTTATGATTTATTTTAGTTGCTACTTCTCACACTTTATAGAAGACATCATATAGAGGGCTCGGTTGCTGCTCGCTTCATTGAAGACATCCTGCACGGAATTTTATTTTCTTATGCCATGTATTGTTGTGGTTGAAGACCTCACCTTGGGGATTTGTGCTATAGAGTTGTTTTTCTTGATGAGGATCCCACATCGGGATTTGTTGTTCCTTATCATTCTTTCTAGAAGACATCATATAGAGGAGTTAGTTGTGCTTACTACTTTGAAGACTACATATAGGGTTTTTTCTTTTTAATGCATGAAAATTGGAGAAAAAATAGACATCAGAAAAAAAGAAAAAAAAAAAGATTTGTTACATATGCATTGGATATCTGGTTGCTGCTACAGAGGATCTGATTCCTGTTTTTGTTTTATCTAGAGACCCAATATAGAGGAATTGGTTGTGGTTTGCCAATTTGACGATTCAATATTGGGGATTTGGGTTCTGTTTGTGTTTTATTTTGAAGACACCATGTAGGGGATTTAGATGATGCTCGTGTTTTATATTGAAGACCCCATATGGGGGATTTGTATGCTTCGTATGCTTTATTTTGAAGACCCCATATAGGGGACATGGTTGCTGCTTGTCGCCACTTTGAAGACCCCATATAGGAAATTTATATGATGCTTAGTTTGGGGGTCATGGTTGTTGCTCGCTACTTTGAAGACCCCATTTAGGGGATTTAAAAGATGCCTATGTTTTTTTCTAAAGACCCCATATAGGGGACCAGTTTTTGCTTGCTACTTTGAAGATCCATAAAGGGTATTTGAATGATGCTTATATCTTATTTTGAAGACCATATACTGGAGACTTGATTTTTGCTTGCCACTTTGAGGACCTCGTATTATGGGAAAGTGTTATTTTTTGCTATTTTGAAGACCCCATATAGGGGACCTTGTTGTTTCTTACTACTTTGAAGATCCATGAAGGGGATTTTTTTTTTTTGAAGAACTGTATCATCAATATATTAAAAGAATGGTAATATTACAAAGCAAGTGAGGAGGAAGGAGAACTGCCCCAAAGAGACAGCGATACCTCGACACTCCACAACAAACTCACGTAAAGATCGCAACTCTCCCATCGCTGTACAAACCGACCATCACCATCTACAACACCCAAGAAGTCCCGCCAAATGGCAAACTTCCGCTCTACTACTCCCGGGAATACCAGAAAGCTTTGAAATAGCTTGTACCGAAGTCGAGGAATCGAGAGGCCGCAGTCCGCCAATCCCCCGAAGATCCACAACCGCCGCCGCTTCCAAATCAGCCACACCAACCAAGCCACGCGACGGATGCAAGGTTTGTCGCCGCAAGAGCGCCAAGCACCAGGATACACATGAAGCAAAGAATGGCGGCTAGTTAATCTCACAAAAACAGAGCCCTAACCCAATCCTGGCACCGCAAGTGAGGGCATAAAACCGCATAATGCTCCACGTCTCACGATGAAGGCCACAACAAGGGCGAGAGAGGGCTCACACCCGCCTAAACCGACTCACAAGGGCATTCACCCCGATACACGCCGGTGCACCACCGCCACGAAGCACCCTAACCTTCGGTGGGGAAGTGAGCTCCATGTCCACGCCCAAACCAAGCGCCATCGAGAACCCGGAAGTTGCAGAGACCACTTGCCCGAAGGGGCAAAGCAGGTCATGAATAGCTAGCACCCTAAGTAAGAAGACCGCACAAAGCAAGAAGACACAACATCCGGATGAACCTTCCAAACCTGCACCACCACATCATCCCGAGGGACTATAGGTATGTGTAGCGGAATACTCCTCGCCCACGTGCTCCCGTGATAGCCCTGGCCACGCCCTCAGCGAAAAGCGAGCTCGAAGAACTCCCATGAAGCTAGCTGACCACCCCAATACCAATCCTCCAAGGTGAGCACAAAGAGCTCGCCTCCAACGGGCCTCAAGGCCCGAAAGCATGCAAAGGGCAGCCAAGGGGGTGTGCTAGGGGTAAAGGAACCCACAAGAAAGGAGAAGAGTGGTGATAAACTGAGGCATAATCTAGCTGGAAGAGCACACGCACATGGTCCCAAGCCCGCAACACTCCAGTGAGAAAAGGGGATGCATGTGGGAAAGGCCGGAGACCATACAACAGTGCCTGTGGCAACTCCACATGCAATGCATCGGCTTCCCAAATGCCACACAATGGTGAAGAGATTGCAACAACAGCGCCACAAGACCAGAGAAGATGCTCCATCCCGCGAGAATGCTCCAAACAAACTTGGAGACCAACACCTTACTATGCAGCGCTAAATCCAGAATGGCCAAGCCCCCATCCTCCGGGGGCGGAGACACTTCCACCAAGCCACTTTAACAACCGCCCCTTCATCATCCCCGCCCCACACAAAATTTCGAACAATCTTATCCAAAGCCCAGATCTTACCCTCGAGGAGCTAGCATCGCAGATGTCAGATACACATGAGTGCTACAAAGTAACCGACTTGGCAATAGTGATCCTACCCGCCATGGACAACTTGCTACCCTTCCACCAATTGAGGTGTTTCTCGCAATCCCCGCAAAATCTCATCCCACCCCTCCCCATGGAAACATCCCTCCAAAGGGAATACCCAACAGCCTTAGTACACACATTACACCCGGAAGCACCTTCCAAGGGAATAGAGCCAAACAAGGGGGAGGCGAGTCATTTGGGGCCCATAATGCGAGCACTTACCCCAATTCAGAAGAATGCCTGAGGCCAAGGAGAAAGTATCCAACAAACCCTTCACATTCTGCAAATTCCTCTCTTCTGCCACCAAGAAGAGGAAAGTGTCATCGGCAAACTGGTTAATAATCTGCTGACTACCATCCTGCATCCGAAGCCCATCCACCACTCCCTCCTCCACTGCAGCCAAAAACAACTGAGACAGTGCCTCCGCCACAATCGTAAACAAAAACGGCGCCAAAGGGCACCCCTGACGCACCCCTCTGCCTAAGGAGAAATCCATGAAGGGGATTTGATTGATGCTTATATCTTGTTTTGAAGATCATATCTAGGAGACTTGGTTTTTGTTTGCTACTTTGAAGACCCCACATTATGGAAATTTGCTGTTGTTCGCTATTTTGAAGGTCCCATATAGGAGGTTTAGATCCTGCTTATAAGTTATTTTAGTTGCTACTTCTCAAACTTTATAGAAGACATATAAAGGGCTCGGTTGCTGCTCGCTACTTTGAAGTTGTCGTGCAAGGGATTTTCTTTCTTATGCCATGTTATTGTTGTGCTTGAAGACCTCATTTTGGGCATTTGTGCTATAGAGTTGTTTTTTCTTGACAAAGATCCCACATCAAGAAATGAATCGTCCGTATTAGGAATATTCAAGGCCCCATATAAGGGACTTGGTTGTTGTTCACTACTTTGAAGACCCCAAGGAGGGGATTTGGATAATGGTTATGTTTTATTTTGAAGACCACATATAGGAGACTTGGTTTTTTCTTGCTACTTTGAAGACCCTATATATGGGAATTTGTTGTTGTATGCTATTTTAAAGACCCTATATCACATTGACCCCAATTTTTAGTCCACGGTTGTTTTTAAGTTGCTTGGTGAAAGTGTTGCTTATGCCAAAAACAATGCCAAAATGGCACCAAAAGTCCACGTGTCATTTTATCCGAATTTGCTAGAAGACACAGTTATTTTTTTGGCAAAAAATTACCATTAAAGTTTTTTGGCAGCTTTTATTTTTTTTTTGCCAACGTGTCCTTTATTTTCGGAATTGTTTTTAGATGGTAATTTTCAACGTGTGGTTTTTTTAATGATTGTGGTTTTATGTGGTTACATCGGTTGTTTATCTCAAAAATAGGACAGTGTGTTTACATATAACTACATGTGGAAAACAGAATTACAACATATAAATAAAAGACTAAATAAATAACTACATATAGAAAATAGAATTCTAGAATGGGACTCGCATGAAACCAACAAACTCGCTTCTCATTCATCTCAGCAGATTTTCTACAATGGTGGATAGTGGGTAGCCGCACACATGCGAACTACCCATAAAAAATAAAGGGAAAATCCAATTATATCAATTGGACCCCAACAAAATACAATGCTAAGAGAGACTGGGCTAGTGTACCTGCCGAAAGCTTATCACCGGGATTAAAAAACCCCGCCCTTTCGGGTTTTCGAGGAAAAACCCTAGTGATAAGCCTTCGGCAAGGGGCTTGGACAAACGTGAAGGCATAAAAAAATCGCCCCAAAACCCACTTAATGGAAAAGTCGAAACAGATGCCGCCGCTAACCCGCACACGCACATCACCAAGAAAACAACAAGACAAAACAAACCCCCGAGTGGAGGGGCTGATTACTGCCGCGTGCCACGCGATAAAAATACAATAACAAAGAAGGGGGAGGGTGGGTTCAAAGAGAATAAGGTATCGCCGAGAGAGAAGAGGAAGCCGATGAGAAGTCGGGCGTAAACGCCCTAAAATAGCGAACTCCCAACCGTAGCGGGCATGCGCCACCGCATGCATGCAAAACATGCATGCTCGTCCCATTCTAGAATGGCGATCCGATGTCTCGGATCGATGGGATTCTAGAATGGGACTCGCATGAAACCAACAAACCGCCCGAATACCAAAGGACTTCCTTAACAAACTAGGATCGAGGACGAAGGTCACAGGATGAAGGCTAAAGGCCGAGAAAGGACAGCATGAAAGAAACGCCAAATTGGCCAAAACCCAGGCAGTGAAGAAGCCCCTCCCCCCTCGGAAACAATTCAAAGAGAATAAGGTACTGCTGAGAGAGAAGAGGAAGCGCCGATGAGAAGTCGAAGCAGAAACGCGCCTAAAATAGCGAACTCCCAACCAGAACGGGCATGCGCCGCCCGCATGCATGCAAAACATGCATGCTCGTCCCATTCTAGAATGGCGATCCGATGTCTCGGATCGATGGGATAGATTTTTTAGCGTCCACGGAGACCAATTGGCCTATGGGACCCAAACAAAAAAAGAGAGCAGCAAGCGTATTACTGACAGGATTAAAAAACCCCTGCCCCGAAGGGAAAAAAAAAAACCCATTGTTAGCATAAACCATGTAATGATATCTCCAAATAAACACATATTGTTCAATGGTTTTTAAACCAATTTTCAACACCCCGAAAAAGTTTGTTTTTCTCTACTTGTTTTTAAAAGTTGCCATTGTTTCTTTAGAGAAAAGTAGGTACTTCTATGGAAATCCACATGTAGCATTTATATAAATAATTGTTTTTTGCAAACGTTTTTTTTTTTTTTGAAGAAGTAGTTGTTTTCTAACTTATTGTTGTTTTCAAATGTTGTTTTACACGATACAATATGTAGTTATTAGAAAATACACAAAGTAGTAGTAGTTTCCGAATGTTGTTTTTGTAAGAATATCTAGCATTATAACAGGTGGTTTTTTTATATTTTTGTACTGTTTTCTCTAAGGTTTTTCATACGATTTGGTGCCGTATTCATCCAGGTGTACTGAAGACTATTTCTAGAGTGCAACCTTTTGTTAGCCAGTGATTTTAGAAAAGGGGGCAAATCCTGCGGTGGGGGCTTTTTTGTGCTGGTGGTTGTGAATATCCTCCCATTATTTTTAGGGTTCTTTTTAGGGTTGTTGTGGTTTAATATCTAGGGCTACCATGCATGAGCTTATTGTTGCAAGGAAAGCCTTGGTGATTTATCCGGAAGGGAACTGCCGGAATGCATCAGCTCAGATACGTTTGAATGGACAGTGTCAGATTCAGAAGCTGATGAACAGTGTCATTGCTAGGATGTCACAGCAGAGTATTGAGCAATTACTGAGCCCTCAGTATCATTATCTTCGCTTGTCTAGTATCATCATTACTGCAAAGGTTTTTCCCTTGAAAACCTTTCGAGGCAGGGGTTTTTTAATCCTAGTAATGATTGTACTAGCCCATTATATGGGTCCCATGACCTATTGGTCTCCGTGGACGTTAAAAAATCTATTCTATTCTATTCTATTCTTCATTTTTTATTTTACCTGAATATGTCTTCATAAAGCAAATATACAACATGTTTCAGAGTATATTTAGCAGCTTTGTCTTAACTGCTTTTAGCTTTGTCGCACTGGTGCATTTTCCATTGGAGGAAAGCAAAACATGTTGTGAGAACGTGGGAGACAGAATTTTTCAGGTCGACAAAGGAGAGAAGAGTATCGTTTCTGTATTTAGCAAATGACATATTACAAAACAGTCGTCGGAAGGGAACAGAATTTGTGAATGAGTTCTGGAAGGTCTTGCATGGAGCAGTCAAAGCTATCCTAGAAACTGGGGACGAAAATGGCTGCAATACAGTTTACAGACTGGTAAATCTACCATCTTATTGTATACTATGTTCTTTAAGGTATAAAGCTAGTCTGTAATCCTATGGTTAAAATGTGTTGTAAGATTGTCACCATCTGTAATGGATATCCAGGTTGATATTTGGGAGGAGCGAAAAGTATTTGGTTCTCGGCCACAAAGCCTTCGAGAAGAGATTATAGGCAAAGATGCTCCACCAGACGTGGATCACTATGATAAATCCTCCCATTCAATTAAAATTGTGAGTGCATTTTATAAACGTACTCCTGATGTTGTAGAGACTAGCTCAGATACAGAAGAAGAAAATCCACAAATGCAGAGCAAGAGGCATAAAAATGTAGAGCATAAAGAGACAAGACAAATGGGGGATGCCTCTGTTTCTGGAAGATGGGAAAGCAGATGCTTCAAAGACCAAGATGGCGAGGTTTATTCGGGTGTAAGCAAGGATGCAGATGGCAACACTCTACTCTGCAGCTCCAAAGGGTGCAGGCCCTTGCATGAGTCTGAGAAAGTTGTGCCAATGTTCATGGCTGGAGATCTTGGCTCTGACCATGGAGTTGGACTAGGCAATGCACATGCCTATTTCAGAACCATGTTAGATACAAATCCTAGAGAACCTTTGCTGCTGAGAAACCATGCAAGATACTTGTACGAGGTGAGCAGTCAACTTGTTTCCAGGTGTTGCACGATCATTCAAAGGCTGAAGAATACTATGAAAGTGGATTCAAAAGAGATAGGCAACATATAACAACTAATATTTGTTATGCTTGTGGCTCAATAACGACTAATATTTGTGACTTTTTCCAGTGGCCTTACTATTGGCTTTGCTATATACATAGATATTTGAGAAGATGTGTACAAAGATGTGCCTTACAAGCATGGAATATTTGATATGTAAGATAACGACTTGAAGAACTTTTTATATTTGCTGGTAACCATGATCAATGTTTCATTTTTTGCAGCCTTTCTTCAAACTCACAGTTATGTTATGTTTTACTAAGAGGTGATGCACTTTTGATGGGCCAATCTTGCCCTGGTTTTACAGATTCATTGAAAACATCTGGAGAATTTGATTTAGTTCTATCATGCTACCATATATTGGCAACACATGTACTTACAAAATTACATTTCAAAGATGTTTGCGTGCACACCTCTTTCTTTTTCTTATTGTGTCTGCTTACTTAGTATCATTGTGATTTGACTAGTAACTTAACACTAGAGTTGTTACTGGAACTATCCTGGGTTCATCAACCAGAACTGGTCCAGCATACCCTCTGCCACTTAAACCCAGATATCTAACAAGAGAAATTTCCATTTCATAAGATACCACCAATTTTAGAATTTTCACTTGATTCTTTATAGCTATGGAGAATTTCAGGACCAATGAATTTACTGATATGTTGTGGTGATTGCCCAAACCTTATAGAATTCAGCAGTTTTTACGCCAGGCCAGAACTGCATTTTCTAAACTTTCTAGCATAAAGGGGTCCAAACATTTCTAAAATTGGAAGTATTTGATGTTTTATTGTAAAACATGTTGATTTGCATATTTTCATGTGTCGCTGCTATTAGATGACATTATATGAAGTCGTCAAGCCATATTTAGCTCAAAAAAGCTGTTTGAGGTTGTGAATTGTTTCTCCTTTACTATAACAAGTTTTGACGTAAGACTTGTGGCCATAAGTTGTCAATTTTAAGAGCTATAATCCAATAATTTTTTGAAGTCTCCATAAGTCGCGTTGATCTCAATTTTCATGAAAGAAGATTCGACACAGAATCCAGGACAAAAATAGAACTAAAATGGTGTAACTAAACTGATATATAAGCTTTCTAAGGGCAATAAATGATGCATTCCATACATTCCACTTATATCTACATAATAAGGAATTTTATCAACTTAAATATGGTGAATAGCTATGTATTCTTTATATTTAAAAGTGGTTGTCAGTACACAAAATTGGAGCATAGTTAAGGTAATAGTACAAAAAACTCATTTTTTATGATAGGCAATATTTTTTTTTTGGAATGTGACCCTTGCTTGGCAACATAGACATGAATTTCATATTAAAAGTAATACATTATGTAGAAGAGTTGATTTAAAATAGAAATGGACCATTTCTAGTTTGTATTTAGGGTTGCCATATTTTAAAGCAAGATAACATTCCTTTCAACTCATGATTGACAAAACATGTGATAGAAGTACAAAATATAGTTTGTATCATCTTAGTGCAAAATATACGATGAAATCTTCTTATTTTTTACTATCATAAACTTAGGACACGTGTTTGCTACTTAGGAGTTCCTATTTTAGGTATAATAATAGTAACTTTAGCTTGTCTTTCATGATAGACTATAATTTTTATGGACTTAAGCTTCATTGGCAACATAGAATCTACATAGAACATGGAATCTATATATTCTTAAGGCGAGTTTAAAACCAATTAAGATGATGATGTTCTGGCTTTTTGAATGATCCTAAGCCATGTGGACCAACAGTAGAAAACAGACGTAGTAGTGTAACTTTATTTTTCATAGTTATAGCTTTTTATATTTGTTTTTCATTCTTTGCATTGCTTCCAGAACTTGAGAAGTTTGAGAATGCAAGTTTTGAGTTCACCATTCAATGCATAGGTTTATGAAATCCATGGAACGCGTAATATAACAGATAACTTGGAATGGACACTAGAAAGTTTACTCTAAACCTCAAGATAATGAGCATTGATTATTTTTAATGAATGGAGTGGTCTATGAGATGCTTATATCCCACAATTGAAATTGAAATCGATTAAGATGAGGGAGTTCTTAATTTTAAAAAGAAGGTGGACCAGTAATGGTCCCAGAAAAACAAATATTTCTTGATTTCTTGTGAACAAACATTGTGCCTTTTTAAAGTGTTTCTTTTTAGAGTGATTCCATATTATAGTAACCTTTCATAATATGATTTTTTGGAGGATGAATTTGAATCATTTTACTCCTATATAGACATAAGTTATCAGTCACTTGTAAATGAAAAAATAAAAGAAAATCAAAACTTCATCATTAAGGCTAATGGACATTTTTCTTAGATAAAGCAAGTTGTCTACCACTTGTATTCAAAATTTTAGGTCAAAATTCATTTCCTTACAAAAGTTAGAGATTTGATTTGGGAACAGCTTTCTGGAAGTTTCAATATATCTGAGAATAGAAGTTTTTTAAAGAAAGATGGAATTGGACGGAGAGATGGTTTCTTGGCGGAGCGCCTGCGCCTGCAGCTAGGGCGGCAACAGGGGGAGGAGGCCGCCCTCTTTCTCCTCTGACCGGCACTGCTACAGCCATCCTTGCAGACCCGAATCCCTAATCTGATGCTAGTAGAGTTTGCCAATGGCCATGGGGTTTTTTTCTTGAAAGAATTTGCAGATTTTGATTCAGAAGCAGCTTCAAGGCGGTCTTTCTGGTTTGTGTTGGTAAGCCACTAACGTGGCCTTTTGCTTTCAGTCTTTTAACAAGAATGATGATTTTGTTTAAGCAAATCACACTGAAAGGGCGTGGAGCCTATAAGGTGAAGCAGATTTAAGCAGGAATTAGAAAGAAAGCAGTTTCGGGTCTTCTTAGGCAGTCTTTTTAGATGGATCCTCTGATCAGATGGTTTTCTTCCCCTCCTCTTGCTCTTTCTTGCTAGCGGGAAGATTTAGGGATGTTTTCTTGGAAAGAGCCAGTGTAAGTTCTTGGTCACAATTTTACAGTTTTAAAACAGGATGTCAGATTGTTTGATATTGCCGAGCTAGGGAGCTGTTGGTGTCCAGGAAGACGCTTCCATATCAAGACCAGATATCATGAGCCAAACTTTAGGGGAGTTTTGGTGGCTGGGCTGTGTGTCTAGCCTATTGCAGGTTGGCTGACTGGCACTTCCCGACAATGCAGCATCTCATTTCAATCTCACATTTGGTAGCAAAACTGTAGAATTGGATCATAGTTCGAAGCATATTAGCTTCTCTGAGCAGTGCGGGAGATTGTTCAGGTTACCCTTTGTCTCTTTTCTCTTCATTTCTAAATTTGCAAGAGGTTCTTGAAGCATTCAAGATTTGTCTACAACTTGTGGAAAATGCGGATTTAACTCCTGTAGTATTCTATTTAGCTAAGAAGACGTTCATACTGTAGTATTAGTTGGATAGAAGAAGAGGTTGAGAGAGCCGTATGAGTACTATAGCTGCAGACATGATTCAGATCCATGAGGGATCCTTTGTACTTTATTCATATCTGATCCATGAGGGATCTTTGTATTGTAATTCTTCCAATATGTTCAATACAAAAAATTCTTACCTTCAACAAAAAAAAAAAAAAAAAAAAAAAAAAAAAGAGAATAGAAGTTTTAATTTCAGAATAGATCGCCACCATATCAATCTTTACTTAATTCCTAATGAACTTCGAGAATTTCAATATCAATGAACTCACCTATATGTTGTAGTGATTGTTCAAATATTAGAGAATTTGACAGTTTCTGCAACAGTCTAGAACTGCATTGTTGGGTTTTCCTAGCATGAACATGCCTAGACCTTGCTAAAATTGGAAGTATTTGTCTATTTATGATATAACACATTGATTTATATGTTTTAGCTATCATCTAACATCTGTGGAAGCCGGCAAACCCTATTTTGTTCAAAAATACTGCTTGCGGTTTAGGAATTATTTCTCTCTTATTATTACAAGTTTTGGCTTAGTTCTTGTGGCCTAAGATCTTAACTCTATGAAGGACAATCTTATGTTTTTGTTGGAGTGTTCATAAGTTATATCAACTTCAAAATCTAATAGAGAATTTGCTATACAGAATTTAGGACAAAATTATATATTAAAATGCTCCAAAATCACCACCTGTAAGTATCACAAGGGTAATGAACGATGTATCCTTCTTATATCTACGTAGAAAATTACTCCATCAACTTGCATATAGTGTAATTAGGGTTTAACTATGCAATTAACTAGATTTAACGATGACGTACAACCATAGGATTAACACATTAGAGGTTAAAAATTTGAGTTAATTTCAAAATTTTAGGCTAAAATCTCATCATTTACTAGCTAGTGATGTTTATTGATGAATGAAAGTGAAGATCGTGAAGTTTAAATATAAAAATGAAAAATAAACCATATGACCTTTGATGTATCTTTCTTAGCTTTGTAAAGAACACGCTACATTTCTCCAAATAAGCCTTCCAAATGGTTCAAAATATGACAAGGACATATATATATATATAGGTCTCCTACGTAGGTTGTGTGGCTTTCTTGCAAAAGCATACGGAGAAACATGGTTATTTTTTACTAGTATAAAACTGGTATATCCATTGATGCTACAAAGCATTAGAGTTTTAGTAGGATAATGTTACAAGTACGTCATGTTTCATGTACACTATATTTTTCATGAAGCGGGCCTTCCTTTGCAATATAACTCTCTATTTTCATATTGAAATAACGTATTATTTGAAAGATATGAATATAATTAAGCATGAACCATTTATGGTCCATAACTAGACCAATTGTATAGAGCATATATCTCTCACTAGCCCTATCCATTTTATCCCCATAATGATAACATGGTTTCTTACCTTTAATAACATAATTTTTGAAAGGTGTGAGTGGAACTTCATGTAGATTCAATTGGCGAATAAGTACCCCATAAATTCGCAGTTCTTTGTGCTTAAACATTGCCCTCAAATTATGCAAGTTCATCTGGAGCTGAAGTAGATCACACAAACCATTGCATTTAACACATTTAAAATAAAATCCCCCTTAAACCCCCTTTGGTTTGGGTGCATATTCACATGATTTTAGTGGATGCTTCCATGGTTGTACCTATTGTCATTTTTCCAAGCTCTTGACCTCCTTTCCTTTTGCGAGGCTCTTTTCTCGTTGTCATATATGTCATCTCAAGATCTATAAGAACATTCACCCTATTTTGGAAAAATAAAAGCTTTGCAAAACTACCTACCCTTGCCCCACGCCTGCTCTTCTACTTTTCGTTTCTTTATAGACTCAAAAGTTAAGAAATGTTCTTGATGATGCAAGGAAGTTATTTTTTTTGAAGGACGACAATCTATTATCAAGAAAAATCAAGATAGTACAAGGGATCTGTGGCATGGGACTCAAAACCTAGAGGATGAAATAGTCCACTAAGCAAAACCACCCATACACAGTATATACACTCAGACTCCTTGTGCCACCTTGAGGCGTTTAATGGCCTCATCACAATCAACATGGTCTGCCACATCGAGATGGTCATCAACAGACATCAAATTATCATGCCACTGAATAAGACGAGGCGGGATAGCCTCGTGAGATGACATAATAGACTTCTTTCTCGCCGCCTTCTTCCAATTGACCTGCTGCCATGATTCTTTTGCGCACAGAAGATTAGGACCATCAGCCATAACAACCTCAGAAACATGAGAGGAAGAAGCATCAACATGGAGAGAAGAATGAACTACAGGTACAGATAATGGCGCTAAAGACGACACTGTTGGAACTGGAATTAGAGCATCTTCCATGGACGAGGTATGCAACACAACTGGTAAAGGTTGATCATGAATAGATGAAGAAGTAACAACGGGAGCTTGAGCCTGAGAAGAAGGTTGAACAGATGCCTGAGATGCACGAGTACCTCGATGAAAGCTAGCAAAAGCCTCCTTGTCAGGAAACAGACGGGCTAATTCTGGACCATTCAGAAGCTTAAGATCCAACTTCTTATACTAAGGCCCACTTTTCACCACTATATAATCTGGTAAAGCCGAGTCTACTGGCATTGAGACACAAATTCTTGGACCGTTCATGATGGAATGTGAGATATGAACCCCAAGACCAGTTGCAATTGCAACTATAAATTAATGGGCCATTAGATCAGGAGGAAGATTAGGTATCGAGAATCAGCAAGGCATCTTTAATGCGCGAACCATATCTGGTGTAAAACCAGGAGAGTAATACTGATACATCATATACTCCCCACCAAGTGGATCAATCCCTCTTGATACCAAAGAGTCCATTGCGTCACTACTTTCAAACATAATAAGAACAAATTTTTTCGCCAACAACTTGATGGACTGAAAAGGAGGAAATTGAAGGCGTCTCAAAAGCCGAGATAACCAAATACGGAACCGTGAAAAATCCAAATAGCCACCAGTAAAATATCTAAGGACTGCACATGAGGATAGGTTCTCAGCACACTTAATATGAGCTTATGGTCCATCTCAACCACAGGAATACCAGAAGCTTGAACTACATCCTGACAATCAGACTGGTAAAACATGTCATCTGGAGGCAATTGTTGTTGAAGCTGAGTCTGTCGAGCTTTCAATGTGTCCAAGATCGCGGACAACTCATCCTTACTCCCTTCAGACAACACCTGTAAAGTTGTTGCTACCCTTGCCTTTCTAGATGGACTAGCTATATCTTTCTAGATGCAAGGAAGTTATGGACTTGAGATCAATTAACATAAGGAAATTTAACTTGAGATCAATTAACATAAGGAAGTTATTGATTTTAAATAGACTTATGGACTAGTAATGGGCTCAGGTACAGAAACCTTTCTTGATTTCATGTGACCATGTCTTTTGCATTTTTAATAAGCTTATTTTTGCATTGGTTTCATATCATTTTGAACTTTCATACTATGATTTTTTGGAGGACATCATAGAGTAAGTTTTGCTCTATATAGAGAAATATTAACCATTATTATAAGCTACCTAAATTTGAGATCAAAAGTGAAAGTCCAAACATCAAATTCAGGGCCAGCCATATGGGATGGAGGGACTTGTCAATTGCTTATATGTCAAATATTAGCTCAAAATGCATTTCCCTGTAAAAGTTGTTGTATTTAAACTACAACTGCCTTCTGGGAACCATAATTGGTTCTGAGGAGGCAGAAAGCAGTTTTGACCCTGTCATGTTTGAATGGCTCTATCCTTCTTCATAGACTTCGGATTGACGTGTGATTTTTTGTGTCATTTTTCCTATCTTGTGTAGACAAATATCATGGTAATCAAAAAAGTTGAAAAAACCGTTTTGTTGAGACAGTTTGGCTTTATGTAAACATGAAGCTTTTGGTACTTGACCCCCCTGAGTTTGCTAAAACTTACAAGAATGGAGGCATATATATTTTTAGGTATTTTTACCATGACTGCCATATATGAACTCCTAGGAAGGGTTCGAATAGACTTTGTACTATTGATTTTATATGAATTTTAAACTGAACACTTCAAATGGACCACTTCTGGTCCATCATCTGACCATTCTAGTGTTAATGTAGACCTCCAAAATAAAAGATGTGAAAAATAAAAAATACGAAGGAACCCCGCAAGGTACTAAAATTAAAAGCCAAAAAGCGGTTGGGGATGGGAAGCTTCTGGAAGCAGAGAATCCCCATCAGAAAGAGGCCCGCCTACAACATCCAAATATATCCCATTACAAACAATAACTCCTGCAGATTTTACATAATCGTTAAAAACTACATAACAGAAAAGCAGTTGTGCGAGGAGCGAATTAGCAGGAAAATAAACTTTGCTTGTATCATGAACCTTCAGCATATCTATTTGACAATAATGTATATGGAGAAGCATCTCCTGGATCCAAAAGAAATGTAGACTTTGCAGCTAATTTCCCGAACAGCTAGTTGGTCAACATCAACATGCGTCATCTAGTTATTGTCATGTAAAGTTCATTTCCACATGTGGCCATCCTATTTGCCATCAAACATCAAAAGTAGAGTAAGGGATTAGAAAACCTCCCTCTACACTATCGATATGTTGGCATCACATAATACTAGCACAAGAAACAACGTGTCTGCATCTGCAATGTCAGTAGAGTAGATCCATCTCTTTTGTTATTATTGGTAATAAAAGACTTTGCAAGTAAAAGAATTTGCAGACTTTGCAGCATAAGTTCTGCAAGAGCCTAGCAAAGCTGCCCATGCAAAGACATCCGCTTGGAAAGGCAAACCTTTCAGCCAAGCATTCCGCATCATCTAACAACCCCGCTCGTGCAAGAACATTAACTAGACACCCATGCTGCTCAACTGTTGGGTTGATTGCGTAGTCTTTACTCACAGTAACAAAATAATGAAAGGCCTCATCTATAAGACCACTACAACAACATGCTAGAGTAACACAATCTGGATTAATGCCCTCCACTTTCATGTGCTGAAATCTCTGCAGTTCTTGTTTTCCATGTTCATGATAGGCATAAGCCATAATTAGAGCAGTCCACGAAATCTCATTATGACACGTCATTTTCTCAAATATTGTAATACTAATTTTGTCTCAAATCACTGCCATACTAGCATTAGTTCGGCTGTAGGCTTTTCAATAAGACAAAATAGTGCAAGTATACAAAGTCTTGAGTCCATATTTGAGAAATGTCTTACCATGATGGACTAACAGCTAAAAGAAAATTGTAAATGCAAATTTTAGAGCTTGTTTTAACAGATTTACTGTTGTAGAAACGTCCTTCTTGTAACAAACCAGCAAACGTCCAAAATCAAAAGTGTTTCCAGCAAAGCCAACAAATTTCACATGCCATAGCACCACAGCAGACTTCACATGCATTTGATGGTCGGCTGCAAGAATCAGACAGCCAGCAATAGCAAATCTATTAACGGATTGTTCAATCTGCCATTTTTTTAACTCGGCAAGGTAAAGGAAATCACAAGAAAGCCCGAAATCTCAAGAAACAATGCTTCACTATAAACCACTTTTCAAGCTGTTCTTATTAGATTTAATCACTGCCTATGCAAGAAATGAACTGGGTATTCCTCGAATCTAAAGGATGATACAATCCAATATGTAGAAAAGGAGGACATAGAAACAATTTCTTCAACTGGGTGTGTGCTCCTTGAGAAAATGAAAAGGATTGCCTCGGGCTTCAAGGATACTTGGTCTATAAGGAAAGAACTGGGAACACCGTAACTATAAAGCAAGGACCGAAAATGTGGGAAAAAAGCATGGACTGTCTAAGTAGGTTCTCCGGAAACTAGCGCCACATGCGAGCATTGTTTGCACATGGAGTTCTTTACCCTAATCTAAATCGAGTCCTTGAACGTGCTCCAGGCAACTAGCTCAACATATCAGAGTCGTCATCATTAGCCAGGGTTTCAAAACAACAATCTGGAGCTAAAGTAGATCACCAAACAGGATTATCGCCAGATCAAACTAGAGGAGGCGGGAAAAAAATTCGCCTCCTCTCCCGTTGTAAGCAAAATCCTATGGAATACAAAGTGTATTCCAAAATATATTTCCCTGTTTCTTTTTGGACCACAATCCGGTATCCGTATTCCCCACAACCAAAGAAAGGAAATCCCTTTATTATTTAGAACTATCTTCCTGTATCACAAAGAAAAAAACAAATAAAATCTAAAGGTCATCAACATTCGCATGTTTTTTATAGGTGTGAACAGTCAATTAATCGGAGGCAACAACATCATTCTTAAGGTTCATTTAGGTGAAAATTGTCCAGCAATGCTGGGCCCCATTTCTAGTGATGTATAGACAATTATTCCTTTTACTTATAGACCAAGATTATTTTACCCTTGATGTTGGGATTTTGATGGAAAAACTATCTTGCACGACGTATTCTATCACTCGAAATTGGACCCAAATTGCACATTTGTCATTCTTATTCTCGACCTCATGCATAGTTTTAGTTTTACACACTCCCTATAAGAGATAATTTACTAGAAGAAGATCAATAAGCTTTGAGATATTCATCTTAGTGGATGCTTCCATGGTTGTACCTATTGTCATTTTTCCAAGCTCTTGACCTCGTTTCCTTTTACGAGGCTCTTTTCTCGTTGTCATATATGTCATCTCAAGATCTATAAGTCCATTCACCCTATTTTGGAAAAATAAAAGCTTTGCAAAACTATACCTACCCTTGCCCCACGCCTGCCCTTCTACTTTTTGTTTCTTTATAGACTCAAAAGTTAAGAAAATGCTCTTCTTGATGCAAAGAAAACCACTATGGAAGTAATTGTAAAAACTCCTGCACACAGACTAATTATAATTGCAAAGGTATATAACCTTTCGAAGTTAGATATAAATTGTTTGATGAATGGCTGCATGGCCATCGAATAATAACAATGGAAAAAAACCATCCAGCGAACAATGACATGTGACTTTTGTTGGGTTTGCTTGAGAATGATAGGACTTATTTGTCTTGAACCATCACATAGTAATATTGAGTAGTAGCTAACGAAGAATGCATATTGTTTAGAGAGTCTTGATTTTTGTCATATAACTTGCCTATCTTTATGTATTACACCTTTAGCTATGAACCTCCAGTACTTTATTATAGTGGATTAACACAAACCTCGACTTATGCCCAACAACGCTAGGCACACGTCTGTTAGTAGAGTAAGAAATAGAAGGAGCAAATATAACTTTGATGTATAATTGGAAGTGTGCTCGAGCTTGTAAGGACCATCTTCGAAATATATTATCGGGATGGCATTCAAACCAGAGAGAGATATAAGATATAAGAACGTCGTTTATAATCAGGGAAAATTTTACGGGACCTATAATTTTGTATAAGTATAATGAATTGGCCATTCCTTATAAAATATGACCCCAAAAGTGTAGTCTGAACTGGCCATTTTTCCTATTTTTTTCTAATTTGGCTGGAACCCAATTGGCGATTTTTGAACCAAATATCTAATAGTGTGTAGCTCAAACGACGATTTTTAGCTAGATTCTTATTAAATATAGAGCTAGTTACCCGAACATAAAAAAGTCGCTACCCTATACAAATGTATTTAAGTTACATGTTGTATGAATTTGAATTTATAACCCATGTATTTCAATAATGCACATATTGTTGGTAGGAAGAATCGGAAATCGGATGCCGGAGTCTTCGTAAAGGGAATTGAAAAGTGCCTCGACATTTGATTTTCCAAAAGAGCGGGATTATTCTTAGTTGATAGATATATTTAGGAATAAAAATTTCTAATAATGTTAGCCCCCCATAAGTGACAAATTTTTGAGGGGCCCTCTTAATGAGTGAAGATTTGGCGAACTTAGGCTTTCTGGGAACTACACAGCAGGGAAGATTCTTTCATGATGACATTGTACAGAAAGGATTTGATTTAGATGTTGGCATGGGAATTGCCCTTGTTGATATGTATTGTAAATGTGGATGCTTAGACGAGTCTGCGCAGATTGTTTGACAGGCTGTCAGTCCGGAATGTGGTGTCCTGGGGTGCAATAATTGCAGGATATGCCCAGCATGGGGAAGGTCTTCTCGCTGTAGACTGCTTCGATAAAATGCAACATGATGGTATCAAGCCAGATACAGTTATCTTACTTTGTATTCTAGTTGCATGTAGTCGAGCAGGCCCTATAGAGAAAGGCCGCTGGTATTTTGAGCATATGGAGAAAGAGTTTGGAGTTGTGCCAGATGAGGACCATTATATTTGCATGGTAGATATTTTAGGTCGTGCAGGATGCCTCAAAGAAGTAGAAGAATTATTAAACACTGCTAAGGAACCCAATATATTGGGTTGGAAACTTCTGCTTAGTGCTTGCAGAATGCATGGCAATGTGGACCTGGGGAGGTAATGCTCTAAAAAATTAGTTTGTTTAGATTCCCACTGTGCCTATGCTTATGTGCTTATGTCAAACATCTATGCTAATGCTAAAATGCAGGATGGTGCTAACAAGACAGCAAAATGCTCTAGTAAGGTCTTTTCTTTTGGTAGTGAAAGCAGAACACATATAGAAAATTGGGAGGTTGACGCCATATTGCAGAGGTTAAATAGACTACTAGAGGGAGAACGATGTATTGCAGGGGTTCACGTGGCCGCATGATAAACCAGAATAAGTCATAGATTTTTCTTGGATGCTATGGGCACAAGTATTACAAACAATGAAGGGGAGCCTTTACCGTCCTGCTGCAGTTGCTGGCGCATGTTCCTGCTGCAGCTGCTGGTGCATGCACCACCTGTTCGAAGGTGAGTTCAGTTGCAACTCTAGGTCATCGAGCTAACAAGATAATAAAATGCTCTAGGCAGAAATTAGACAACTGGGGGTAGAAGGATGTATTGCATGGATTCGTGTGGCCTCATGGCTACCAGAATACGTCATAGTTTTTTTTTTATTATTTGAGATAACTTGTCCAGTGTACATGAAGCCCCCTAGGATGTTATGAAAAATAACCATATGGAATAATATTGCGCAACGGAAATTCTAAATGTGGACTATTGACCATAGGTTGCTACTAATTGTGCAAGTCACATGATATTTCATGGGCAAGACCAGGGTTTAATCATACTGGGATAACATAATAATTAAATGGTCATGATGTGACTCTGACGGATATTGGCAGCATTTACTTCTTTGCCTATTTTCAGTATGAAGGATGTGCTGACTTCAATAATGGTGCTACCTTTAATATGTTGGCCTAGACATATATTGCTTCTTATATGGTTAGAGATATGACCTCAAATATTGCAGTGAATGCCGGTATGTGACCCACTGCTAGGCTAAGCAATGTGAAGTTGGTCAGAATACACAAAAGACAAATGACAGCAAGTAAGTGGATTTTTACCTACCAAATAAACACGATCTATTATGCTTTCAATATGCTATGTATCTCCATCGAAAGCAATGGTTCAAGATTCGAAGATGGACAACTAGAGTGAATACAATATATATTCTTTATACAATATGTTTGACTAACCTTGACACTTTTGTTGTACGCTCATGAAGATTGTGTTTTGCAAATGTTCTATACCGAAAACCTAAAGTATTGGTGACAAAACTCAAAGGCAATGGCCGCAACCGTGATTGCTCTTCGACCGTGATGGCATTTCGTGCATGTACCTGCCTAAGGACACAAGATCCGGACTGAAGAAGCACTAAAATTCTGTTACAATGGAATGGCCAGGATCTGGCTGGAAATGGACGATGGGAAGATCTACCTTTAGGGTTAGGGCGAATGCAATACTCCTGCGTACCATAAATAATCGGAGGTAGGCAACGTCCTCTTAATCTCTCATTTGATGCTCTCCTCTGTTTGCTACTATGACAAGGAAGAAGGGAGATCTAGGCATGGCCACCAGAAGAAGGCTAGAAGAGGAAAGCAAGAATTCCTCTAAGAGGAAAAAGATTTATCAATTCCATAAGCCTGTAGCTGCCCCCACAATCTCTGATTGTTCTGCCAGTATTCAAATGGTGGGAGGATGCAATATCAAAGAGATTAATCCTGGCATGACTGAAGGCACAATTGAAGGATATGTTAATCCTGACAGCAATAAGTCATCTGATGACTTTGTGGAAGATTCAATAGCACCAGGGATGGCAAACACACCAAATGCTTCTGCAAATGCAACAACAATGGAGGACCAGCTAGCTGCTAAGCACACTCATCAGGTTCTTTATCAATGTGCTTATTGTTTGCTGCTGACCTTATTACAATAGCATGAAATAAACTGCAGTAAATAGATCTCAAAATTGTTGATTCAAAATTAGGACCTATGTAAATCATGCTGCTGATATAAAATGAAGCTGCAAACAGGGTTATCCAGATCAGAAGGGCTTACGTAGGGCTAAAAAATAAATTTAGACTGCTGGATTTACTTTCACTATTATATGCTTTGAAATATAGATCAGATCCACTGATCTAAGGCTGAGCTAATAAGCTAGAACGAATTTCAAGTTTGCTTGCAATTATTTAAATTATTTTGCATATAATAACTCTAGGTCTTATGGCTTATTTGTACTGCTAGAACAAATATAAGGAATGCCTCCCGTTGGGTATATTTGCTGCATTTCCTTATATTGCAAAATATAAACCTGTTCAGGAACTTCTGACAGGGTGAAGGGTGAAAAACCTAAGAGATTATCTGCTTACCTGCTAGTGGCTTAGGATGTTACCCATATCTGGCTAACTATTCTCTGGTTCTGCTGCAGGTAACCAATCTCTTACTCTCTGGATTGAAGTTATTATTAAAGTATTTTGATGGACTTTCAAAATCAATTATGCAATGGCTCTAAGATGGTAATACTTGTAATTGTAATTCTCTGCAATGTTGAAACTGCGGGTTGTCTAAACTTTATCATAAGGTAATTTCTATACCTTGATCTAAGAATGTTTTTAACTTTGAAAATACGAGGGAAACTTATGGTAATACCATATTCCTGTATTTTTCATATGCTAAGTGCAGATAGATTAAAGTGACACCAAAAAAGACTTTTATGTACTGTTATGTGCTGATTTAGCAGATCATAAGCATCTATGAGCATTTATACTCTTTATACTTTAGGAATGAGTACTTACTGTTTTACATCTGATTGTATTGTCCTTTTGGCTGAATCTTTATATTAATTATTGAGTTAGTACTCACAGGATAAAAGATTACAAGATGTATACATGATATTTAAAAGTTCTTGGACTAGGTCATAGCTAATGATTAGATGACACCTATCTATGATTTAGGCTGCTAATTGATGTCAACTGTCCTAAATAGGACTTTTGATATAAGGTCTTGTACAAGACTAAGGGTTTTTTTGCTAATTCCAGTTTTTGGGTTCAACCTGAAACTATGATCTAGAACCGATGTTATGGTGTTGTCTCTTTTAACTATTTTGCTAATAGAATTGCATTTTATACTTTTAGGAACAATGGGACTCCCAGATTGAGGACGTGGACATCAATAACCAATGGATCAAAGAGCTCGTCCTACTCAAATATGATCTGTGCAAAATTGACAGCCCATGTGTTGCAGTCCAAACCATTTTAGCATGCATCAGAAACAACGACATCCACGGGTATATTATCTTCAAAGAAATGAATCTGATTGACAAATCTAGATCTCCTGTTGCATATCTAGGGTTTAGTGCCTGGTTTAGGCTTTTTCAACAGATGAAAAGATACAATTATGATTTTTCCAAATGCAAGGAATTGCTTGCCATCACTTACAATGATATGGAAAGCGTGCTGTTTAGTAGGACTTGCCTGGAGGATGAGAATGCTCAGAAGTTCGTGATTGGACTTAATGCATTAGAATCTGCCAATGACATCAAACCTCGTACATTTGAAGATTGTGATAATAAACCTGATTCTTCCACGCCTGCATATCTTGTGGATGAAGTCCATGACTGCCTGTTCTCAGATAATGATCTTTTGGACATGGATTTGCAAAGCCTTGGATCCAATAAATCCGCTGTCTCTGAAACTCAGAATTCTAACATATCCAAGTTGGAGGAGATCCCTAACCTTACTTTAAGCAACTCAGCTTGTTTTCCTCTTATTATCCAACAATCAGTTGAATGCAATGGTGCCAACTATCAGCAAGCTTTATGGAAAAGCCAAAATTTTGGTGCTTTAGCTCCCATAGACACGGACGTTTGGATGATTTTGGCTGGAATCTCTAAAAATGAAGTGGAAAAGGCAAAAGCCAGTACGCTTAAAATGGAAAAAATAGTCTCCAATATTGATCTGGATCAGGATCTGCCTTTTGCTATGGAATTCTTTGATCAGACTTGCATTAAAAAGGGTGGCATATGTGTAAGTCAGAAAGGACATATGGCATATCCTAGTACAAGCATTAAACGTGATGATTTCTACCTAAAGAGAATTTGGAGAACACTATGCCCTTATTTTAAATGCAAGTGCGTAAAGAGCAACAAGAAAAATTCATGCAAGTGTGGAATCATTTGGCTGGATCAAGGTATTTGGTTTCTACTTAATCACATGGAGGAAGTATATCCTGGTACTACGCCTATGATGAAAATGGTGGTGATTACCAAGCTTGTGAATAAACTGCTAAAGCCTGCTGTAATTGCCTATATTGCTCACTTAGAAGTCAGGCATGTTCTGATTGAAATGACCTTGCTGTATGCCAAAAATCCAAATGCTAGTCTGAAGAGTATGTTTGGATACACCAAAATGGCTGACATTGCAGAAAAAACTATCAAGCCAGTATCATTTCTGGAGAAGGCGGAATCAAAAGGCAATAATACTCTTAGCAACAGGGGATACAATGCAAAAGCCTACAGTGATAATAACAGCATGAAGCAGCCCACAAAATTTCCACCTAGGGTGACCATTGACCCAAAAGCTGGTAATCGTTCTGATAAAAATGTTCCTCTTGCTTCGCCATCTGTTACTTCCGGGATACAAGCATCCAATACCAACAATATGGATGAATATTCAATTACAAAGGGAGGCAACAGGGTTATCAGCTTGGAGGGCACCACGACACCACTCAAAATTGACTTCCCGGAACAAAATAAGTAAGAACTACTACTATGATTAAGTTGTCATTTGTCAACTGTCAGTTTACCGCATTATGGTAGTCAATTATATGCAAAATACTGTTATATAAATTACCAGGTTTTTTCAAAGTTACCCTGGATATGACAGAAACAGGCTTTAGTATATGACCATTCGGTTTTTTCAACATGTCCCTTGATGTGACAAAAAATAGCCAAAAAAAAGGCTCTACAATACTATTTCTTATGAAATAGTGACCCTATATGGGGATTGTACTGAGACACATATGTCCATCATCACAAAAATAGGATAATATATGCTTGAAGTTTTTTGGCATTATACTATTATTAAGATGGATTTCATGTAACAGGTGATGACAAGGTCTATTGTGAAAGACTGTAACTGCAAAAAACATTTACAAATAGACACTGATAAAAAGCAGGATAAAGTGGTACACTTAACCTTTTTCTCCAAAGCCATGGAAAAATTCAATATCAAGAACATTTTTAAAGAAGTTCTTGATGAAATTATGCAGGAAAGAGGTCTGCAATTAGTAGACAGCACAATCTTTGCTTGGAGATACATCGATCAGATCAAGCAGAAGGTATACAAGCCTTTTAATGTATTTGCTGAAGAAGGAATTGGTGCATGCCCCTGCAGCAACCCTACGTTAGCCAAATTTGTTGATCCACAGATTGGGCATATTAGGACCACTTGCCTTGACATTATTCATAATACAAAACTTAGGAATGCCTTCAGCAACGGATTAAACCATATTCCTGATGCTAAACTCAATGTACAGGAATGCATGGAAGACATAGCAAAGATGACTAAGCAGTTTTTCAATGTACATAAGTATGAACTTCTTGATTACAGTGAAGATGACATAAACAAAATTTCTGATATGATTACACAGTATGCGCATATGCAGATTATTGAACTAAAACGCAACCTGATTTCCAAGAGATTTCTATGGGATGACATTCAGGTCCGAAAAAATGTTGACTGGTTGACACGTAACCTCTACATTTCAGGAATTGACAAGGCAGGCAATAATGCAGCATTTATTTGTCAAAGGCATATTAAAGCTATGGCCATGAACAGACTCAACAGTGTAGACTTTGAGAACATTTCCGTTTCCTCTGAGGAAATAATTAGCTTGTGTCAAAAGGACATTAGCCTACTGATTAATGACAAAACTATTCACGACACTAAACTCCCCTATCTTATGGCTAGCTTTAAAGCCCATAAAAATGAGTACAGATGGTTGACGAATGCGCATAATTCAATATATTCTGAACTTGCTACTACTATCACGGCTATTCTAAACAATATTCTGGAATTGTGGCCACAGATCTGTGCTAAAAAGACAGCCAAGTTAAGGTTATGGTATAAAAGCAAAATTAATGCTTGCTGGGTAACCAACTCCATGTTTGACGTCGTGATCAACTTACCAATTAAAGTCTTTGATGTCTTCTCTGCTGACATAACAAAATGTTATGAAAATATTCCTCTAGAAGGGGAGGATGGCATAATTGAGATTATGAATGAAGTCGCAGAACTAGCGTGGGAGCACATGAGATCTGATCATCACATGTTTCATCTAATGGTCAAAGACAACAATGGAGTGATTACTGTGGCATGGGAAAAGAACCTCAAAAAGGTAAAGGAGAGTCTATGCTGGACTGAAATCACTTTACAACACTTCCAAAGGATGAATTCCTGGCTCTTCTCCCACTGCTTTTTACAAATGGGGACCAAAATATGGAGGCAGAGGAAAGGCATCCCAATGGGATTCGCCTGTAGCCCTGCTTGGTGTAACCTATACCTTGCCTGGTATGAGTTAAGGTTCATTTTGCAATTAGCTCATCTTGGCAGAATACAAGATATCTTCAAGTTTCAGCATGCATCACGTTATATTGATGACCTGAACATCATCAATGGCGGTAATATTAGGGGATTTCTCCATGCTAATGCTGATGTTTCCATCTATAATATGAAGCATCTAGGTATTAAGGATGAGACATGCTATAAAACTTACGCCAATGCCAAGGAGGATACTGGATTTATGGCAAACTTCCTCAACATCACCATTCAAGTCACCGATTACGAGAGAGGAGCATTTTCTGTCACAAGATATGATAAAAGGAAAAAGCTTCCATTTAAAGCTAATAAATTCATCAAAGCAATGAGTTGTAGGCCATATGGCCAAGCATCTAGAGTCATAATATCGCAGGTTATACCATATGTTTATGCACATTCAAGTCCTATGAAGGCTGCAGAAGATATTGCAAATCTTATTGGTGAATTCTGCAATAATGGCTTTGCCAGAAGAGACATGAACAGACTGGTCCTTCAGACACTACAAGACAACCAATTTCCAGGTATTCTGTTCAAACTTAATGACATGATGATCTTGCTTAAATCATTAATTTTAAAAGTTTGAGTTTTTATACAAAATGCAGTATAGGGGAGGTAGGGCTGCTGTGATAGCAGGGTCCTACCAAACCCTGCTGTAAGACATTCTAAAAGTAGCCCCCTCACCTACGGAAGGAGGTAGGTTTTTTTATTATTTGAGATAACTTGTCCAGTGTACATGAAGCCCCCTAGGATGTTATGAAAAATAACCATATGGAATAATATTGCGCAACGGAAATTCTAAATGTGGACTATTGACCATAGGTTGCTACTAATTGTGCAAGTCACATGATATTTCATGGGCAAGACCAGGGTTTAATCATACTGGGATAACATAATAATTAAATGGTCATGATGTGACTCTGACCGATATTGGCAGCATTTACTTCTTTGCCTAGGATGTGCTGACTTCGATAATGGTGCTACTTTTAATATGTTGGCCTAGACATATATTGCTTCCTTTAGGGTTAGAGATATGACCTCAAATATTGCAGTGAACGCCTATATGTGACCCACTGCTAGGCTAAGCAATATGAAGTTGGTCAGAATATACACAAAAGACAAATGACAGCAAGTAAGTGGATTTTTACCTACCAAATAAACATGATCTATTATGCTTTCAATATGCTATGTATCTCCATCGAAAGCAATGGTTCAAGGTTCGAAGATGGACAACTAGATGCTGAATACAATATATATGTTTGACTAACCTTGACACTTTTGTTGTACGCTCATGAAGATTGTGTTTTGCAAATGTTCTATACCGAAAACCTAAAGTATTTGTGACAAAACTCAAAGGCAATGGCCGCAACCGTGATTGCTCTTCGACCGTGATGGCATTTCGTGCATGTACCTGCCTAAGGACACAAGATCCGGACTGAAGAAGCACTAAAATTGTTACAATGGAATGGCGGGATCCGGCCGAAATGGACGATGGGAAGATCTACCTTTAGGGTTAGGGCGAATACAATACTCCTGCGTACCATAAATACTCGGAGGTAGGCAGCGTCCTCTTAATCTCTCATTTGATGCTCTCCTTTGTTTGCTACTATGACAAGGAAGAAGGGAGATCTAGGCATGGCCACCAGAAGAAGGCTAGAAGAGGAAAGCAAGGATTCCTCTAAGAGGAAAAAGATTTATCAATTCCATAAGCCTGTAGTTGCCCCCACAATCTCTGATTGTTCTGCCAGTATTCAAATGGTGGGAGGATGCAATATCAAAGAGATTAATCTCGGCATGATGGAAGGCACAATTGAAGGATATGTTAATCCGACGGCAATAAGTCATCGATGACTTTGTGGAAGATTCAATAGCACCGAGGGATGGCAAACACACCAAATGCTTCACGCAAATGCAACAACAATGGAGGACCCGGCTAGCCGCTAAGCACACTCATCGGGTTCTTTATCAATGTGCTTATTGTTTCTTCACGACCTTATTACAATAGCATGAAATAAACTATGATAAATAGATCTCAAAATTGTTGATTCAAAATTAGGACCTATGTAAATCATGCTGCTGATATAAAATGAAGCTGCAAACAGGGTTATCCAGATCAGAAGGGCTTACGTAGGGCTAAAAAATAAATTTAGACTGCTGGATTTACTTTCACTATTATATGCTTTGAAATATAGATCAGATCCACTGATCTAAGGCTGAGCTAATAAGCTAGAACGAATTTCAAGTTTGCTTGCAATTATTTAAATTATTTTGCATATAATAACTCTAGGTCTTATGGCTTATTTGTACTGCTAGAACAAATATAAGGAATGCCTCCCGTTGGGTATATTTGCTGCATTTCCTTATATTGCAAAATATAAACCTGTTCAGGAACTTCTGACAGGGTGAAGGGTGAAAAAACCTAAGAGATTATCGCTTACACCGCTAGTGGCTTAGGATGTTACCCATATCGGCTAACTATTCTCTCGGTTCTCTGCGGGTAACCAATCTCTTACTCTCTGGATTGAAGTTATTATTAAAGTATTTTGATGGACTTTCAAAATCAATTATGCAATGGCTCTAAGATGGTAATACTTGTAATTGTAATTCTCTGCAATGTTGAAACTGCGGGTTGTCTAAACTTTATCATAAGGTAATTTCTATACCTTGATCTAAGAATGTTTTTAACTTTGAAAATACGAGGGAAACTTATGGTAATACCATATTCCTGTATTTTTCATATGCTAAGTGCAGATAGATTAAAGTGACACCAAAAAAGACTTTTATGTACTGTTATGTGCTGATTTAGCAGATCATAAGCATCTATGAGCATTTATACTCTTTATACTTTAGGAATGAGTACTTACTGTTTTACATCTGATTGTATTGTCCTTTTGGCTGAATCTTTATATTAATTATTGAGTTAGTACTCACAGGATAAAAGATTACAAGATGTATACATGATATTTAAAAGTTCTTGGACTAGGTCATAGCTAATGATTAGATGACACCTATCTATGATTTAGGCTGCTAATTGATGTCAACTGTCACTATGACAAGGAAGAAGGGAGATCTAGGCATGGCCACCAGAAGAAGGCTAGAAGAGGAAAGCAAGAATTCCTCTAAGAGGAAAAAGATTTATCAATTCCATAAGCCTGTAGCTGCCCCCACAATCTCTGATTGTTCTGCCAGTATTCAAATGGTGGGAGGATGCAATATCAAAGAGATTAATCCTGGCATGACTGAAGGCACAATTGAAGGATATGTTAATCCTGACAGCAATAAGTCATCTGATGACTTTGTGGAAGATTCAATAGCACCAGGGATGGCAAACACACCAAATGCTTCTGCAAATGCAACAACAATGGAGGACCAGCTAGCTGCTAAGCACACTCATCAGGTTCTTTATCAATGTGCTTATTGTTTGCTGCTGACCTTATTACAATAGCATGAAATAAACTGCAGTAAATAGATCTCAAAATTGTTGATTCAAAATTAGGACCTATGTAAATCATGCTGCTGATATAAAATGAAGCTGCAAACAGGGTTATCCAGATCAGAAGGGCTTACGTAGGGCTAAAAAATAAATTTAGACTGCTGGATTTACTTTCACTATTATATGCTTTGAAATATAGATCAGATCCACTGATCTAAGGCTGAGCTAATAAGCTAGAACGAATTTCAAGTTTGCTTGCAATTATTTAAATTATTTTGCATATAATAACTCTAGGTCTTATGGCTTATTTGTACTGCTAGAACAAATATAAGGAATGCCTCCCGTTGGGTATATTTGCTGCATTTCCTTATATTGCAAAATATAAACCTGTTCAGGAACTTCTGACAGGGTGAAGGGTGAAAAACCTAAGAGATTATCTGCTTACCTGCTAGTGGCTTAGGATGTTACCCATATCTCGCTAACTATTCTCGGTTCTCACTTTGGGGTAACCAATCTCTTACTCTCTGGATTGAAGTTATTATTAAAGTATTTTGATGGACTTTCAAAATCAATTATGCAATGGCTCTAAGATGGTAATACTTGTAATTGTAATTCTCTGCAATGTTGAAACTGCGGGTTGTCTAAACTTTATCATAAGGTAATTTCTATACCTTGATCTAAGAATGTTTTTAACTTTGAAAATACGAGGGAAACTTATGGTAATACCATATTCCTGTATTTTTCATATGCTAAGTGCAGATAGATTAAAGTGACACCAAAAAAAGACTTTTTATGTAATCGTTATGTCTTTGATTTAGCAGATCATAAGCATCTATGAGCATTTATACTCTTTATACTTTAGGAATGAGTACTTACTGTTTTACATCTGATTGTATTGTCCTTTTGGCTGAATCTTTATATTAATTATTGAGTTAGTACTCACAGGATAAAAGATTACAAGATGTATACATGATATTTAAAAGTTCTTGGACTAGGTCATAGCTAATGATTAGATGACACCTATCTATGATTTAGGCTGCTAATTGATGTCAACTGTCCTAAATAGGACTTTTGATATAAGGTCTTGTACAAGACTAAGGTTTTTTTGATGCTATGAGCACAAGTGGTACAAACAGTGAGTGAGCCTATAAGCTTGCCTTCAGTAACTCAGCTGGGACGCCGTATTTATAGTTTTGCATAGTAGGGACATATCTTCCATTAATTGCTACCAAGTTTAAATGTTGAATTTTCTCCTTCAAGGTGTCATTTAACCCTTCTTAGTTTCGGAGTTCAAAATGTGTACAGAAAACCTTGCATAATTTAATGTCTTATGCTCGAGTTTTCTTAAGGATGCAAAAAGTTAATGCTTAAGAATGCAAAAAATATTCGCCCCCAAGCCCGTTTAGAGAGAGTGGAAAAACCATACCACATTACATGTTTTCACTAATCACTCAATTTTGTGAATGGAAGTCATCAAATTGATGTGTGAAAATCACGATTATAAACCTTCATGCAATGCGCTACTACTATAGATTTGTTAAAAGTGAAAGATAAAATTTCAAGCTTCGTAGGCTCATTCATTGTTACCGCAATTTGCCAAAAGATCATGTGCCAAGCATGTAGTATGCCACCTGCCCAATCCAACTAAGATACAATTCTTTTGTTGACAAGCCTATTTTCCTTCATGCTCGCCTTTTGGGAATGCTGGGTTCTCCAATATCTGCACGGTTATAGTTTAATTCAATAAAGACACAATCCGACCACAAACTTCATATCCAGATTCCGTAATATGCAAACAAGCACATACCCAAGGATCCCAAATGCTACAACAAAAGGGAAGAAATCAAAGGAGGAGAAGAGGGATACCAAAACATTATCCACTCTAGGTTTGGATAAATCAGAAGATGGAACTCCTTAAACCTTTTATTATATATCTCACACTGCCCAAAACGTGGAGCGGGATACATATCTAAACCAAACAGAAATATCTCTAGGACTATCATGAATTTTGGGAGAACTTTGTATCCCAAAGAACGCATTGATTCAGCCTCCGAGCTTGTGCTGAAATGCAATTTCAAGCAATCCCAATCTCACAAACTCCCGCTCATATTTACAGGTCTGTAGCAGTTTTGTTCAACCTATTCTACCTTTTAACATACTTAGACGCTACTACAATGCATCTGAATCTGGTTTATTGTTGATAAGGAGTTTTTGCAATACTCATGAAATTCTCTGAGGCAAAATCTCCTGTTTGAGCAATTCTTTTGTTTGTATGATGGAGTATTAGATCCTTAAATTTGTTTTTTGTTTCGATTTACTATAGATCTGGTTAGTGCTTCTAACAACTTGGATGTGGATACTTCCTTGCGAATGATTTCCTCAAGAGGAGTGGACCAATAGATATGATATTCTTGCATGAAATCACAACACATTTAGGGCTTACATGATAAACGAATTTGCACTATTTGTATAAATGTGACGTCTCTTTTAAAATTCTAAATTTTGTTATTTTTGATCTACCAGGGTCTCATCTACTCAGCCATGACTGTCAGCGTTGTCCTTCCATGTTCAGGTTCCCGAAGAAGAAAGTGAAGAGTCTACTGAGGTGGTCCATGTGATTGAATCTACCTTGGACCAACTATCAGTAGACGAGAATGGCAATGAGGTTTTTGTGGGCGAAAAGACTAAGCAGAAATGACACTGGAGATGACATGTAATGTGTAGTAATTCTAATACCTGCTGATAGAAAGTCATGCTGCACCAGATCAGTTTATGGTGCCAATTTTGAGTTGATGAAATTAGGGAATTTATACATAAGGTAAAAAGTTATACATTATGGACTTCCTTTTCCAGAGGACAATGCAAAGACGCCAATGGATCCAGTGGGAGCTGGCAGTGTTTTGCCTCCGATAGAAGCTTTCATTGTTCGATTCACGAGCTCGGCATTGGTACAAGAAAGAAATATGAGAAAAACACACTCTTTGGCCATGTTATATTTATTAGTCTGAAATTCTATTCTTTTGCTGGAAGCATGTTTATGGGTGCTTCTACCTATCTAAATACAATAATGGGTTGCATTTGGACCAATAATTGAGCTAATTATGATAGTCCTCTGTATTTATTGTTTCGTGATTTACATAAGGCGTATTTTCATTATTGTTAAAAATTACGCTTAAAAGGCAACAAAGAACTATAATAATACAGAGGAATATAAACCAAGTTCACTTTAAAAACTAGACACATTTCATCTTCACTTGAAAATCGATTTGTTATAAAGGCTAAAGCAAAGGCCAACATGAACCTCACGGATTGGCCTTGCTCTTTGTTGTTTGGTCTAGGTATAAATGGTTTATATATCATGTCCAGAAAGAACAAGCTGATGCTGTGTACAGTTTCTTCCTTCAAACATTGTAGTAAATGTTATGTTGGCCGCCCTGATATCCCTTTCAATGCATGGTATACATTTATGGCTTAGCTTTTAGAGATTGTTAAATAATATGCGTGCCTTATGCAACCTCCTATATTGAAACATGTATTAACAATGGCATTTCTAACACAACATCAAACTCAAACTCAAACTCACATATTATAATTTGACCAGCAATCAGGCGTCCATCCTTTATGTTGCACATCAGAGTACCACAATCATTCCGTGCACACTCAGATGACACCATAGCCATGCACAATGTATCCCCAATTAGTGCACTCCATTTTACCACATTGTGGACACTCAATTTCCAAACAAACTTATGTGCCTCAAGATGGCTCCTACTTAGTTGTACCACCTATACCCAGCACCTACACACCTACATGTCATCTATAATGTCGAATTATATATGGTTATGCCATCTCCCATAATTAGTAGTACATCTTATATAGCATTCTCACTTTTCAAATTTGAACACATTAATAACCTATGTAATGTTTATTTATAATTCATTTTACTTACTACACAAAGATCTACCAATATATGTAGCTATGCCTGGCAACGCCGGGCACCGTTACTAGTCAAGATAAGTTCTAAAAATGTTTACTATTAAATTCTACAATAAAATATCTTGTAGGACGAACTGAATAAATAAAATTTCCTTTTTTGAAAAACTCAACAACATTTTATTACAGGAAAAACCATGTGAGACTGACATAGAACTTTCTATCACGCATGTTTGGACATTTCTCTAATCCTATTGTTTAAATTCGGTTTTTCCGGGGTCCCGAAAACTTTTTAGATTTTATTCTTAAGTTGTTTTCCTAAGGTTTCAAGGCTTTTAGCTACCGGGAAAAATTTCACTACTACAAAAATAGGTAGAAATGGCACAAAAGTGACATTTATCCTCCGCCTTTTTACCGGGCATAAACGTCACTTTTGTGCCATTTGGGGAGCACAAACGTCATAAATGACACAAAAGTAACGTTTATGCCCAGTTAAAAGGCGGAGGATAAATGTCATTTTTGTGCCATTTCTACCTATTTTTGTAGTAGTGTTTCCGGTATTCCAAAAATTGGGTCTGTGGGCTTTTCCTATGATTTCAAAATTGGCATTTTGGGCTATTTGTCCCGTTTTAGAGGATTTGGCGGATTCCTTATCCTCGGCATGTAGGCCACAGAGATGATTAAGGTTTTTTCATTATCCGTCAAGATATTGTGTTTTATTTAAATTTGCTTGCTTTTGATTGCTGGCGAAGATGATATTGTTGATTATAGCAGATAGGGAGCGGATATGGAGACTGGAGCTCTGCACGATGCTTAAATATGGTTTTGAGGTATTTAGACGATAAGAATACAAATGGAGGAGGAAGCTGTGATCGATGGATTTGAAAACTCCCAACTGATGCTTGGGCAGATCGAGTCATATAGATCTTTTATGGTTTCCTTCCACATGCTGGAATATTTCGGGCCTTACGTTGTCTTTCAGGTGAACTATGCATTTCGTGTGTCATTTTTTTTAGGGTTTTCGTTATCTTTTGTTGACGAGCCACATTTAGGTTTTCATTCTTAGATTTGGATTCATGAATTCGTTGGTGTTTCGCCAGACATTGAAACGTACAACATCTTACTTGATATTAAAAGCAGGAAAGGAAATGTTAATGCAATGGATATGATTTATAGAAAACTTCAGAAGGAGAACAAACTCACACCTAATTCACAGACTTACTGCATACTTGCTGCCGGCTATATATCTGCTGGTCTGGTTTATAAGGCAGCGGCCATAGAAAATGATGAACAATTTATTAAAACTCGAGATGCTCATGATCGGATGATTCCACTCTATGCAGACCTTGGCAAAGTGAAAGATGTAGAACATGTATGGCAGGTTTCTAGATCATTTCCCAACGTCCGATCTGCTGTTCATGCTTTATTTATATTACATGTAAACTGGCATGGGCTTAGCTTTCTGCTCAGATTAATAAGTATCAACACAACCTCTGCTCTATATTACGCTGGAGTATCCATATGGATGGCATCTTCTCAATTCATCCTCTTGCTGTTAATATTTGACTATATTTGACTGTTGCTAAGCAAATGTGTTGTGCACATAAGCAGAAATATGTCCCTCATAGTTAGCTACCTCCTACCTGATTGTGAATGTGTCTTCGTCTAGCATTTCTTACTTGATTGCCATATCTAATGGTTTAGAAGTTGCACACAAAAAATGTTGTATTAGTTATATTATCCTTTTTAAAGACTGGAAATACTTTGCTCTATGGCATCAATGATTGTTGCAGGGAGGCCTTTGGTGGATATGGTGATGGTGGTAGCGTCGTGGGTTTGTGATGGTGGTATGTGGTGGTTGTGTGGTGGTGGGTGTCAAATGAAACAAAGAGCAATAGGGCGATTCCCATCATATTGGCCCCCAGTCTTTACCAGGTACAAATCAAACTTTGTGTCCTTCACTTCGAGTTTAGCACATGCTTAGTCTGTACATTTATCCTTGATCCAAATTAATGTCTCTGGGTCAAACTGCATAACATTCTTAGGATGTTTGCAATTGTCCCAGGCGCATGCCAAGCTCATGTTCGAGGCTCATGGTTTTCTCAATTTGATTCTCACTGTTATTTGCAATGACCCACATTAGAAATTTTTATGTCTGTTATTTCAAGTTGGCAGTTTCGTGTTTGTTAATAGAAAGGTCCTCTAAGATTCACAAGGAATGGCATTTATGGAACAGTGCAAGGGGGCCACTCAAGGCAAACATGAGTGTATTATTCTGTGCTTTTATATTCTGGTACTTTTATTTGTTTATTCTGCAAGAACAACAATTTGGAACCACTCTTGCTTTAGGAAGCGTCCAGTTGTCCCATTGCAACTAATGGATATATCTTCAATAGTTGATACTGTAAGTGCTTTAAACTTACTTTTCATTATCTGTGCCATGTAGTGCATACATGATCTAACAGATTTGGTGATTTTGTATGTATTTATCTTTATTACAAAAGACAACAAATTTAGTGCAAGTTAGACCACATAGCCTCTACCAAACTCCCATTACCATTATGTCCCCATTAGCGAGCTTTTAATTAAGCTGAAGCATATAGAAAACAGACACCTAGAGCTAAGATAGGATCACCATACTCTAATATTTTGTCTCTTTGTTATATTTGTAAGAAATTGTTTATTCTTCAACTGTTTCGCTGCTCATTTGATCTGAGAGCAGATAATCATCTAGATGCTCGAAGATTTGGTTTCTCACAATAGTGTCTTTGCATAGGCACAGTGGCATATGTAGAAGGAATAATAAAGGAATTCAGAAACATGAAAGTGGAGCACAACGGTCATTACAAGGTCTGATCAGTATATGTGCAGTCTAGAATACGATGGCAATTACTTCTGGGATGCTATGTTCACACTATTTCTGTTGTGGCTATTTTGCTTATGTCTCTATTTATTAACACCACATGTTATTTAGCTCTTAGAGAACAGTTACCTTCTTGAAATCTATAGTGCTGAATGTATTCCAGGCATATTTGCATTTGAAAGGACGAACACATTCTAACAGTGTAGCAAGAATCTTTGAGGTGAGAAAAGCATATCAAATTCTTCAAGCAGCTTTGCAAATTTTTATATTGAGGGCTAACTTCTTCATGATGGTCCATATCTCAGTTGCGGAATAGCAAATACAAGTCATAATAAGCTTATTTAAGCAACTGTAAAATGATTTCCGTACCATCCAGTTGGGTTTAAATAATGTAAATTGAATTCAAGAGTTGCTGAGGAACCTGTATGCATATCTGCCTACTGTTGTTTGGCACACAAATCGAACTTTTGTTAAGGGAATTAAAACCCAGGTTTCTAAAACACTACCTAGGTGCTGATGATCTATTGTTTCATGAAGATAATGCCAACATTGTTAAGCAAGTCAAGTTTGTTCATGGCTCAGATAATACTCGCTGTTTTTCCATTGCATCCTTCACGTTGGTTGTTAGCAATGAGTTCAATGACTTGTTCATGGGGTCACTTATAGAATTCTCGATGTTTTGCTATCACATCTTTCACGTTGACTGAAGCCTAGGTGTTGATGACCTACTGTCTCATCAAGATAACGTCGAGTTCAACAATCCAGCAAGCAACCAAGCTATCGCCAACATTGCTAAGCAGGATAAGTTTCTTCACAGGCTCACTCAGATAATTTTCAATGTTTCTCCATTGCATCCTTCATATTGTTTGAATCCTAGGGGAACAAGAAACTAAATGTACTTGCATCAATCAACTTGGATTCTGAATGAACTTGGCAGGAGTCATGGATCAAGCAGATTCTGGCGTGTGAGTAACCGGATCTTACAATACAACAACTTTTAAAACATTGCTATAAGATTTCATTATTAAGCTGCGCATTGCGATAAGGTTCTGTATTAAGCTTGGTTTTTTAAATTCCACTTTGTTCTTTCTAATCGTTAATGCATGCATCCCAATGTTATGTTGACTAATTAACTTTTTAGACTTTAAACCTACATTAAAAAATACTAACAACACAAATGTTGCCCAATTTTACCCTTCAATTATGCCAAAACTTGAACAATGGCTACCATCTTACAAACTTTGTTGCATAACTTGAACAATGGCTACCATCTTACAAACTTTGTTGCAATCCTAGCATAGGGTAAATTGCAAGATTTGCAATCCTAATTCCATTGTGTTTGGACTTATATGACAAAAAATTGACATACCTATTTGTTTCTAATTTTGCATGGGTGCATGGGTTTCAAAATTGTTGTAATTTGCATCCTTAATTTTCTTCGACCTCAAGATACTATCCTTTCACATTTGATTTCATGTACAAACATTTATTCCACACATCATCCGTTATCCCTCTCTCAACCATTCATGACTTCACATTTCCAGGACACTAAAATTTTCATCAAAAATAGCCATTGTTATTTCAATATCTAAATTCATAATTTATTTGTGCCATCTACAAATGCATAAATTCAAGTACAACACAATAAATTCTCATGCTAGTGCAACTCAACACACCAGTTCAAACCTTAGAATGCAAGAAGAAAAAAAGGTTTTCTAAAAGCAATATTGGTTTACGCACTTATAGTATACTAGAAAATTGCCCACCGTTGGTGGGCTTTATGTGTGATTAAACGAAGGCAATTCAGGCACTTTAATTTGTATGTAATTTGTGACTCTAAGGTGATTGTCTGCTTGGTAGCAAGCAGATGCTTTGCATTTTCTTTAGAGCTGGGTTGTAGGGTATAGGCAATTCAAGCACTTTAATTTGTATGTAATTTGTGATTGTGCCAAGCAGACGCTTTGCATTTTCCTTCGAGTTGGGTTGTAGGGTATTCTTACATGTTGGAATTGGATTTGTATGTGATTAAAGTAAGGCAGTTCAAGCATGAGAAGATTAGTGCTTGTTTTAGTGTCTTCCTATGTTGAAAGTGCAGAAGATTGGAATTCAAATTTAGTTAGAATGATATCAAGAGTAGTTGAAGTAGGGAATTCTGATTGTATTTTTTTAGTATATGGTAAGATGTGATTTTGTAGTGTTTGTGGTTGATGTTAGCATTTGTATTTTGTTTATTAGATTCTTTGATTCGTTGGCATATTGTATGGGGTGGACGTCTTGGATTGTAATTTTTTGTCGATCTTGATTCATGTAGTTGTCATGTTGTACAGACAGTCGAAATATGTATGGAATCCATTTCGCTTTTGCTAAAATATGTTGGTATAATTTGCCTTCATTATCCTGGAAGTAGATATTGAATTAGTTTTTTGTTGTGAAATAGGTTTGTGTATTTGTTGTATCTGTGTTCTTATTTTATGCAATTCATTTACATTGTATCCTAGAATTTTTTCTGCTTCATCGTTCAAGGCGGTGGCCCAGGTTTCACCAGTAGAGTTTATCAATTTTGCATAGAGAATATATATGTAGTCTATGTTTGTATAGAATGAAAGCTTCTTTGTTATATTTTTTAGAATTGATTAGTATTCATTAATTTTTACCTTTTAGAAATTGATGTTTTGATGTGGCAGGTTTGACACCATGTTGTCGATGTATCGGTCTGAACTTTTTTCTTGCAAGAGTTGCATGCAGTGTAGCACATTTGTTGGTCTGGATTTATGTAACTTATGGACGCTATGACAGTAAAGGTTTTAGCCTTTCATTTTACAATTAAAAGGTGTTAGTGTTGGAAGTATGGAAGTTTACTTTTTGTTGTCCAACGTTGGCTAATGAAAAGGTGTTAGTGCTGGAAGTATGGAATTGGATTTTAGTTTGTGTTGTTAGTTTACTATTTTGTTGTCCAGCGTTGGCTAATGTGATGTCTGATATGAATGTGTGATTGTTTTGCTGTGTTCTTGAAATGTCGTGTGCTTGTTGTTTGCTCAAGCTTGCTGCCACTGGTGTGTATATTGCATTTTTACCTTCTGTATTGTTTAAAAGTGAGTTTGCTGGAGGTTCATGCACCATTGCCATGTACACTTCGAGATGTTGATTGTAAAAGTCATTCAGTTGTAAGTTTGTGTACACATTTTGTTATGACAGAGTAATTGTTCTATTATTTTGTGATAAAACAAATAAATGAATCTGATAAGGAACTTCAAAATTCGCACAGCTTTGATTTGTTAATGCTATAAGGGTTGATTTGTTAATGATGCATCCATCAAGATAGCCAATCATAGGAAATAAAAGTAAAAGCTATGAGCATATAATATTCAAACAGAGGAATTTGCATTGTCAAGTGATATCTCAAATAGTAGACATAGAATAGTAGTCAAGTGAAGATAATTTGGGATTTGGCGACTCACCTGCATAGCTACGGAAATGATAATGTCAATGTACAATTCATCAATGAGATTGATGGACATTTTCTCTTGCAAATTGGATGGAGTGTATGCTCAGGGAGTTATCACATAGTCTTCCTAATATGACTGTGGAACAAATTTTACAATTCAAATAACTGGCATCCACCTGCTAGATGACCATTGCAACAAATTATAATGTGGAAGGAGTACTGTTACCGAGGAACAAATTTTATAGTTCAACATCTCCTAGATGACCGGCATCCACCTGCTATATACACTTTCCCACCAAGAACAGCACATGCAAATGAAAGAAATACTTGGTCTCAAATGTATTCAGGTCTGTGTATTAAGGAAACAGCTGACCTCTTATCGCTACATTTAAATGCCAGCACGATCTATGTTTGGATACATGTGTCAGTGGCAGCAACTTCTTACGTTTTCTAAGTCACAGCAGTCAAGGCAAATAGGGCGCCAAATTCTACATGCTTGCCCTACTATGATAGTTCCTCTAGAGATAATTATTGCAGACCGATTACGCAAGCACATATAAAGGCTGTCCCGTTGGGCTGGTAAAATATACAATATTTTGAGTAACTCAAAGGCACTATGACAGAGGGTGAGGGATATCAGAAAGCTGAGCACATTATGGAGAAATCCCTAAGGTACATTGGGGAAGGCAAAAATCTTATAATGGTAATAAACATAGTCCGGTAGCAGCTATGGCAGTGCAGGATGACATGCAATCTTCTTCTTAAGCTTCAGAAAAATTTACTGGTGCTGCAGATTTGCCGTGCATTTTTAGAGAGCTTGGCAATAAAGCAGAATGGGTTCTACAAAGTTAAAGCAGCTGGGTTTGGGGACAATGTGTATGTTCATTCTGCATTGATTAACACTGGAACCTTGACCAGGGCAAACAAAAATGCAATTTGCAATCAATAGGAACTCAGCAAAGAAAAAAACATTTCTGGAATCGAAGTAGAAATAATATCTAGAACGGGTAATTGATTCTTACTGCGGCTTTTTCCTGTTTGTAGCCCGGGATTTTTTTATAGAACCAGATAAAGAACTACAAAGAAAGTACAAATAATTACCTTAATGCTGACCTGAGCAATGCAGATACCGAATAAACCTTAAGAATGTATTTCTATTCATGAGAGCATCTCGAATGAAACCCACTGGACAGGAAATCCTGAGTTAAGAAAACAGAATCTGGGATAGATCCGACCCCATCAACATGTTGGAAAGCCTAACTTAACAAAGTTACCTGGATGAATATGGCTATGAGTAGTCTTTCAGAAGAAAAACGAACAACATGAATTACCTCGTAGTTTTCCCAGATAGTAGAACAAACGCCTGAGTTACTTGCTCCTTGCTGTTGAGGCGTTACTGTTTCCACCTGTTCATTCTGCATTGATTAACACTGGAGCCTTGACCAGGGCAAACAAAAATGCAATTTGCAATCAATAGGAACTCAGCAAAGAAAAAAACATTTGTGGAATCGAAGTAGAAATAATATCTAGAACGGGTAATTGATTCTTACTGCGGCTTTTTCCTGTTTGTAGCCCGGGATTTTTTTATAGAACCAGGTAAAGAGCTACAAAGAAAGTACAAATAATTACCTTAATGCTGACCTGAGCAATGCAGATACCGAATAAACCTTAAGAATGTATTTCTATTCATGAGAGCATCCCGAATGAAACCCACTGGACAGGAAATCCTAGGTTAAGAAAACAGAATCTGGGATAGATCCGACCCCATCAACATGTTGGAAAGCCTAACTTAACAAAGTTACCTGGATGAATATGGCTATGAGTAGTCTTTCAGAAGAAAAATGAACAACATGAATTACCTCGTAGTTTTCCCAGATAGTAGAACAAACGCCTGAGTTACTTGCTCCTTGCTGTTGAGGCGTTACTGTTTCCACCAGTATCAAAGGTCAATTGCAGCCCCTATCGGATTCAATGATACAAATCAGACAAACAACGCTAAAAAATACTTTGTTGAGCCCCTCCAATACCAAATCCAAGGAGAAAGCCTTGCCTAACTAATTGTCTGCTAGACAAACTGCCACTCGAAAGATAGACATAGACGGAACAGCTTACCTCCTGCGTGGCCGGAACTCAGACCTAATCCAGGGCAGAGAAAAGAAGACTGATAGCGAGTCCCGTTATGCTTCCTTCCAGAAAGGTATTTCGAAGAAAATCTGAAAACGCCCTATTTTGAAATTTTTTGAACGAAAGGTTATGTTTTATGTGCTCTTCAATTTTTAACGGTTTGATGACATGTGGCACAATCTGAGCCATCGATAGAGACACCAAAATAATCTAGGCCGTCCGGCGGGGGGCAGGGACATTGGGGCGATCTCGGCCGTCGATCGGGCGCACAGACCGACGCCACGGTTTTATAATATAGGATCCTTGGTTAGTGCTACTACTTTCTAGAAGTCTGCATAATGGGAGCTCTAGAAGGAAAAGACCAAGAACATGAATGTACAAGGAGAACAACAATTGTTTTTTAGACACTACATCTTTACATGTCAGGCTCTCTTTCACATGCTGGTTGAAAGAAAGACCATTATTCTAGGGTCTGATAGCTTCCCTTCAACAAAATCCCTCTCTACTGAAATTACTGACCCCTCTTTTGCTCCTTCTGCCACTAGCTGTCTTGCAATCTTGACCATGATCCCAGCAAAGCCACCACTTTCTTATACGTACGTGCTTTCGATTCGAGAGGTAGCTAAATGCCTGGTACATAACCTATTGCAAGTTCAACCCACATGAATTACCTACCAAAAGACTAACAACTTCATTGCCATTACAATGTTGTGCATCCTTTATTATACATAAATCCTCATCATATATTCATCCAAACATTAAAACTCCATGCATACAACCTCTTCAAATTACAGACACCCTCTAAGACCAACTATTCTAAGGTCTACAAGGGCCAATTCACTAAAACATCCTTACGGCAATGTCTTGAGGCCTACAAATGCAAAATTGCATGCTTCCTTCTACTATCCACATTTGCTAAAGCCCGGCAACGCCGGGCACCATAACTAGTATAGTGTTATGTCCAATTTAAAGGTCATTGTTTTGCCTTTGTAACCAACTTCTTTATTTGAATGCAGATGCAAGTTTCAAAAGAAGGAACACAAGGAGTGCGTGCAATAGACATTGGGTACCAAGATTTGGAATTTCTATCATTGCACAAGAATCTGCTTTATCTAAGATGCCATGGTATTGTCGCTTATTGTGATGCACGCAACACTTCACAACATAAAGAGCATAATCTCAAGGCACTCAAATTATTTCAGAGTCTCGACTTGAGTCTTCTCCAGGTTTGAATTGCTGTCTCTTACAAGAAAATAGTACATTTTTAAGAAATAAAAATAACTAATCTATCTTTTACATTTGGGACAGTGTTTTCCACACCTACAAGTCTTGTCTGTTCGAGGCCTTAAATATGGAATAGACTCAACACAGGTACATTCCAAACTCTTTTCCTCTTCATTTAAATGCTTTGGGAACTTGCGTTTTCTGGAAATCAATGGAAGAGATTACCAATTAGATGTGCTTCCAAATTCTTTTGGTGACTTAGTCCATTTAGAAAACCTTCAACTTCAATATTTTCCTTCCTTGAATACGCTTCCTGCTTTTTATAAGCCCTTAAAATCTTTAAAAAGACTCAACCTCATTCGTGCGCCCGGCCTTCGCCCGGACTGCCCGTCCGGGGTTCGGCCCGGCTGCCCCGACGGCGTCGCTTCGACCTCTCCATTTGGGCCAGCTCCCGGCTTGGCCCGGCTTCCTTCGGCCTGTGAAGTCCTTAGATACCTTTGGGTGTTCCCGGCTCGACCGACCGGCCGTAGCATGAGTCACATGCCACCTCATTCTACTACTCTCGCCACTCTATTTTGCCACCTCACTACTCTATGCCTTTTTGTCAAGAAAATAAAAATAATAAATATTAGTGGGTAAGGGTTGTGCTCTTGCCATCAACCCATCAAAACCTAAACATTTTCTTATTTTTTCTAGCTTATTTTTCCCATGCACCCCTCCCTCCCCCCACAAACAAAAAAAAAAAGAAAAAAAAAAAAAAAAAACTAAGGTGTTGTTGCTCCCTTTATGGTCAACACCTTGTCTTGTTCTTCAGCAAAACAAAAAAAGGAGGTGGAAAGAAGGTTGAAAAAAAGGGGACTTATTACGTATGCACTATGACTTTGTACAACAACCCAATATAGAGGATCTGGTTGCTGCTTTTGTTTTGTTTGAAGACTCCATTTCGAGGAATTTTTTGTTGTTTGCCAATTTGAAGATCCTAAATGACATCAGAAAAAGAGGAAAAAAGATTTGTTACATATGCATTAAATATCTTTACGTGAACCCCATATAGCGGATCTTGTTGCTGCTTATGTTTTATTTGAAGACCCAATATAGAGGAATTGGTTGTCATTTGCCAATTTGACCGATTCAATTGGAGATTTAGGTTCTGCTTATGTGTTATTTCGAAGGCCCCATGTAGGGGATTTAGATGCTGCTATGTTTTATCTTGAAGCCCCATATGGGGGATTTGGATGTTGCTTGTGCTTTATTTTGAAGACCCCATATAGAGGACATGGTTGCTGCCCACCTCAAATAGGAAATTTGGATGGTGCTTTGTTTAGGGGCATGGTTGTTGCTCGCTACTTTGAAGGCCCCATTTAGGGGATTTAAACGATGCTTTTGTTTCATTCTAAAGACCCCATATAGGCGGTTTTTGCTTGTTATTTTGAAGATCCATAAAGGGTATTTGAATGATGATTATATCTTATTTTGAAGACCATATATAGGAGACTTGATTTTTGCTTGCTATTTTGAGGACCCCGTATTATTGGAATTTGTTTTTGTTCGCTAATTTGAAGACCCCAAATAGGGGATCTGATTGTTACTTACTACTTCTAAGATCCATAAATGGGATTTGATTGATGCTTAATATCTTATTTTGAAGACCATATCTAAGAGACTTGGTTTTGCTTGTTACTTTGAAGACCCCGTATTACGGAAATTATTTGTTCATTTTGAAGACACCAAATAGGAGGTTTAGATCCTCATTATGATTTATTTTAATTGCTATTTCTCACACTTTATAGAAGACATCATATAGAGGGCTCGGTTGCTGCTCGCTTCTTTGAAGATGTCCTGCACGGGAATTTGTTTTCTTATGCCATGTTATTGTTGTGGGTGAAGACCTCACCTTGGGAATTTGTGCTATAGAGTTGTTTATCTTGATGAAGATCCCACATCGGGATTTGTTGTTCCTTATCACTTTTTGTAGAAGACGCTATATAGAGGAGTTAGTTGCGCTTACTACTTCGAAGACTACATATAGGGTTTCTTGTTTTTAATGCATGAAAATTGGAGAAAAAATAGACATCAGAAAAAAAAAAGAGAAAAAAAAAGATTTGTTACATATGCATTGGATATCTGGTTGCTGCTACAGAGGATGTGGTTCCTGCTTTTGTTTTATCTGAAGACTCAATATAGAGGAATTGGTTGTCGTTTGCCAATTTGACGATTCAATATTAGGGGATTTGGGTTTTGCTTTGTTTTGAAGACCCCATATAGGGGATTTAGATGCTGTTCATGTTTTATCTTGAAGACCCCATATGGGGGATTTGGATGTTGCTTATGCTTTATTGTGAACCCCATATAGGGGACGTGGTTGCTGCTCATCGCCACTTTGAAGACCCCATATAGGAAATTTAGATGATGCTTAGTTTGGGGGTCATGATTGTTTCTCGCTACTTTGAAGACCCCATTTAGGGGATTTAAAAGACGCCTATATTTTCTTCTAAAGACTCCAGAGGATCCAATTTTTGCTTGCTACTTTGAAGATCCATAAGGGGTATTTGAATGATGCTTATATCTTATTTTTGAAGACCATATACTAGAGACTTGGTTTTTGCCTGCCACTTTGAGGACCCCGTATTATGGAAATTTGTTGTTGTTCGCTATTTTGAAGACCCCATATAGGTGACCTGGTTGTTTCTTACTACTTTGAATTTCCATGAAGGGGATTTGATTGATGCTTATATCTTATTTTGAAGATCATATCTAGGAGACTTGGTTTGAAAAAAGATTTGTTACATATGCATTGGATATCTTTACGAGAACCCCATATAGCGGATCTCGTTGCTGCTTTTGTTTCATGTAAAGACCCAATATAGAGGAATTGGTTGTCATTTGCCAATTTGACCGATTCAATATTGGAGATTTGAGTTCTGCTTATGTTTTATTTCGAAGTCCCCATGTAGGGGATTTAGATTGATGCTTATACCTTATTTTGAAGACCATATCTAGGGGACTTGGTTTTGCTTGTTACTTTGAAGACACCGTATTATGGAAATTATTTGTTGATTTTGAAGACCTCACATAGGAGGTTTAGATCCTCCTTATGCTTTATTTTAGTTGCTACTTCTCACACTTTATAGAAGACATCATATAGAGGGCTCGGTTGCTGCTCGCTTCTTTGAAGACATCCTGCACGGAATTTTGTTTTCTTATGCCATGTATTGTTGTGATTGAAGACCTCACCTTGGGGATTTGTGCTATAGAGTTGTTTTTCTTAATGAGAATCCCACATCGGGATTTGTTGTTCCTTATCATTAATTCTAGAAGGCATCATATAGAGGAGTTAGTTGCGCTTACTACTTTGAAGACTACATATAGGGGTTTTCCTTTTTAATGCATGAAAATTGGAGAAAAAATAGACATCAGAAAAAAAGAAAAAAAAAAGGATTTGTTGCATTGGATATCTGGTTGCTGCCACAGAGGATCTGATTCCTGTTTTTGTTTTATCTGAAGACCCAATATAGTGAAGACCCCATGTAGGGGATTTAAATGCTGCTCATGTTTTATATTGGAGACCCCATATGGGGGATTTGTATGCTTCTTATGCTTTATTTTGAAGACCCCATATAGAGGACATGGTTGCTGCTTGTCGCCACTTTGAAGACCCCATATAGGAAATTTAGATGGTGCTTAGTTTGGGGGTCATGCTTGCTACTTTGAAGATCCATAAAGGGTATTTGGATGATGCTTATATCTTATTTTGAAGACCATATACTGGAGACTTGATTTTTGCTTATCACTTTGAGGACCTCGTATTATTTGAATGTGTTATTTTTCGCTATTTTGAAGACCCCATATAGGGGACCTTGTTGTTTTTTACTACTTTGAAGATCCATGAAGGGGGTTTGATTGATGCTTATATCTTGTTTTGAAGATCATATCTAGGAGACTTGGTTTTTGTTTGCTACTTTGAAGACCCCACATTATGGAAATTTGGTGTTGTTCGCTATTTTGAAGGTCCCATATAGGAGGTTTAGATCCTGCTTATGATTTATTTTAGTTGCTACTTCTCAAACTTTATAGAAGACATATAAAGGGCTCGGTTGCTGCTCGCTACTTTGAAGATGTCGTGCAAGGGATTTTCTTTCTTATGCCATGTTATTGTTGTGCTTGAAAACCTCATTTTGGGGATTTGTGCTTTAGAGTTGTTTTTTCTTGACGAAGATCCCACATCAGGAAATGTCTCATCCGTATTAGGAATATTCAAGGCCCCATATAAGGGACTTGGTTGTTGTTCACTACTTTGAAGACCTCAAGGAGGGGATTTGGATAATGGTTATGTTTTATTTTGAAGACCACATATAGGAGACTTGGTTTTTTCTTGCTACTTTGAAGACCCCATATATGGGAATTTTTTGTTGTATGCTATTTTAAAGACCCTATATCATATTGACCCCAATTTTTAGTCCACGGTTGTTTTTAAGTTGCTTGGTGGAAGTGTTGTTTATGCCAAAAACAATGCCAAAATGGCACCAAAAGTCCACGTGTCATTTTATCTGAATTTGCTGAAAGACATAGTTATTTTTTTGGCAAAAAATTACCATTACAGTTTTTTGGTAGCTTTTTTTTTTTTTTTTTGCCAACATGTCCTTTATTTTCGGAATTGTTTTTAGATGGTAATTTTCAGCATGTGGTTTTTTTAATGACTGTGGTTTTATGTGGTTACACGGGTTGTTTATCTCAAAAATAGGACAGTGGGTTTATATATAACTACACGTGGAAAACAGAATTACAACATATAAATAAAAGACTAAATAAATAACCACATATAGGAGAAGAAAAAAAAAACCCCATTGTTAGCATAAACCATGTAATGATATCTCCAAATAAACACATATTGTTCAATGGTTTTTAAACCAATTTTCAACACCCCAAAAAAGTTTGTTTTTCTCTACTTGTTTTTAAAAGTTGCCATTGTTTCTTTAGAGAAAAGTAGGCACTTCTATGGAAATCCATGTAGCATTTATAAATAATTGTTTTTTGCAAATGTTGTTTTCCTCAATATCATATGTAGCTATTTAGAAACTAGACACGTTATTTTTTTTTTTTGAAGTAGCTGTTGTTTTCTAAGTTATTGTTGTTTTCAAATGTTGTTTTACACGATACAATATGTAGTTATTAGAAAATAAACACAAAGTAGTAGTAGTTTTCGAATGTTGTTTTTGCAAGAAAATGAAAGAAAACATCCAAGGCCTTTTTTTGTCAAGTTACAGAAACAATACATATTTTAAATACAATATTCATAAAAAAAAATTGATTACTCAATAGTCACGTATATTATTTTTGAAATATTTGAAATCTTGCACGTATTACTCAATAGTCAAATATATTATCTTTTTCTTTCTTATACAACATATATTCTGAATATTTTGAATTCATGATATAGTGTGCTAATTTCGTTTTGGGTTGGGGGAGGGGTTTCAGGCAGTGGATTGGACTATGATTTTCGTATGGTATTGTATAAAAAACGGTATAATTTGCCATGTGGGAGGAGCTTGAGTGTTTTATGCTATTTTGGGTGCTTTGCAACTCCCCTTTTTCTAGGAATTAGTCCTCTATGTCATAGGTTCCAATTTAGAAAGCATGTGAAGGGCGTTGGGCAGCGGATAGGAGCGTACAAGGTGGCTGTGAACATGCCGGATTTGCAGGTTGGAAGCGGACCTGCGTTTCTATCATATCGATTGCGGCATGGAGCTCTCAAATTTGAGCATGGCAAAGAAATGAAAGACGTTAAGCACTCGCAAGAGATGGAATCAATCAGTAGCTTCACAAAGGTCACAGTTAAAATTCCGCTTGCAGAATTCCTAACCACCGGCAGCTGCTAGCAGGTTGGATCGGATTAGAACATTGAAGATTGGATTTGTATGTCAGGGTCCCGGTATAGAGAGCAGCACAGCATAAACCTGTTGCTGGTGCCGGAATGACTGCCAAAAACTATCAGGATGCCGGATTCCAAAAGCAGGTGTCTTCCACTCTGTCGTATTCTGTGCCTGCAGCCGGTAAAACCAAGTCTGGGATTCTGCTGGTCTCCTTAAGCTAGCCGTGATCCCTTATTATAGCCATATCGGACCTTTTCCTATTTAATTCGTGGGTCTGTTTCAGCCCCTGGGTGAGCCATGAAATTCCGACTGGGCATGAAAGGTCTGGGCATTTGTGGTTGAAATTCCCCTGTAGCTTCTCGTTCTTTTCACAGAGCCGGAAGACCAGCAGATTTCTTGATGATCCTGCCGCTTGTGGTGAGGCCATTGTGTCATGAGCCAATGCAGGGATTCGGTGGGGTAGTGTGTTCAAGCTATGCCAGCTTTGAACAGGCAGGCGGTATGGGAGAAGGCTATACCATTGGTTGTTTTCTATTTTGCTTCTCTTTTTGTTTTTGCTTCAACCATATGTTCGGTTTACACCATTGACATTGGCATGCAGTTTTTCTCTCAAAATTCTAAGGGCCATTGATCTGGCACAATACCGAGAATATCCACAGGATCAATGGTTAGAAATAAAACTTGAACGTGACGCCATAAACATAGCAAATCTTATATTATAAAGTTTTAGTGTAAGTAAATATGTAATGGACCACGCCCTAAATCGGACGGTCGAGGATTTGATTGACCAATGGTGGAGATGATGTGTGCGTGTCTTCAACTAAAATTTCATCTTGACTATAGCTTCAATATGAAAGAATAGAATAGAATAGAAAGGGAAAAGGGAAAAGGGAAAAGGGGAAGGGGAAGGGAAAAGGAAAAACGATGAAAGGGAAAAGGGAAAAGGAAAAGGGGAAGGGAAAAGGAAAAACGATGAAAGGGAAAAGGGAAAAGGGAAAACGATGAAAGGGAAAAGGGAAAAGGAAAAGGGGAAGGGAAAAGAAAAAAAGATGAAAGGGAAAAGGGAAACGGAAAGGGAAAAGGGAAAAGGAAAAGGGGAAGGGAAAAGGAAAAAACGATGAAAGGGAAAAGGGAAAAGGGAAAAGGAAAAGGGGAAGGGAAAAGGAAAAATGATGAAAGGGAAAAGGGAAAAGGGAAAAGGGAAAAGGAAAAGGGGAAGGGAAAAGGAAAAAGATGAAAGAGAAAAGGGAAAAGGGAAACGGAAAAGGGGAAGGGAAAAGGAAAACGATGAAAGAGAAAAGGGAAAAGGGAAAAGGAAAAGGGGAAGGGAAAAGAAAAAACGATGAAAGGGAAAAGGGAAAAGGGAAAAGGAAGAGGGGAAGGGAAAAGGAAAAACGATGAAAGGGAAAAGGGAAAAGGGAAAGGAAAAGGGAAAGGGAAAAGGAGAAACGATGAAAGGGAAAAGGGAAAAGGGAAAAGGAATAAAAGAAAGGTAAGAGGAAAAAGGAAAGAGAAGGAGAAAAGGAAAAAGGGAAAGATAAAAGGAAATAGAAAAAGGAATAGAATAGGCGAGGGGGAAAGGGAAAGGAAAAAGAGCACCGCGAGAAGGGTAAGAAGTAAAGGTGAGAAAAGGAGAAAAAGGTAAGGGAAAATAAGAAAAGGTTGCAAAGTCTATGGGAAAAAGAAAAGTAAAAAGGAGAAGAGAGGTCACAAACTTCTGCCCAGCAACGCTGGGCACTGTTACTAGTAATGAATATTTATAGAATTGATGTATATGATACATCAATATAAACGGCCCAGATGGTGATCTTGGTACTGTGATCTTATTGGCTCTATTTTTTAACGTTTCAGCTTTACTGACAATAGAGATAGACGTTGAAGATCGCGATCCTCGCTCTATGAAATTACTGGCTAAAAAATGAAGGGCTGAGATTGATGGATGAGATTTTTATCGCCACCATTGCTTTCTTTCTCCCGCTTTAGCGCATTTTTCTCCGGCTATGGCTATGGTTCGAGTTATGGCTATGGTCGATTGGATCCCGAGCCATTACAGATTTTCGCCGGAGCATTTCCGCCCAAGCATTTTACTTCCCAAGCATTTCAAGTTTCTTTATGGCTGGATCTGCAGCTCTGTAACGCATCCGCCTTCCTTCATTCTTTCTACAACTTTTTCAAATCCGGTTGCCTGTTCATTCTTTTCTGTTCTTTTATCTCCTCTAGTCTTTCTCATCTTTAAAGTCAAGGACGCCTCTGTCTTTCCGCAAGGTGTAGAATGCTCAAAACTTGACAAATCTCCGAGCTGTTTTTGCCCAGATTCCTGGATGGGGCAAAGCGGAGGCCTTGCGGGAGCTCCATTTGAGAAATCGGGAGCAATATAATCTACATTCCTTTGAATACATTTGTTCGATGAGTTACCAATGAGCATTTGAAAAGCGGACATTTTTGACATGAGGGTCTTACTTTTGGCCGGAATCATTTGATCCATGCAATTCTTAGTTCCATGATGCATAGCAAGCAGGGAGATAAAGTACTTGAACAATGTGCCTCAAATGGGTACTGCTGGAGTTGTTCCCCCGCCTTTGCTCAACAGTTTCTTCAGCTGTACATTTTTCAGCCATAGCAAATTTGTTCCCCTGGCTACTTTTTCTTTCTACAATTAGGGCTTCAAACAGCTAGGGCAGTGGCTATTGCCGCGCCTGTTTCTTGCAAAACAAAGATCTAGAGATTCTTTTTTTCGTTTATTTTCTATGCATAGATACAGATCTAAGAAGTTTTTGCATGATAAGTCGATCGGGCCTCCATTCTATGCTTCATACTGGTCCTTATTGATCCCAAATCCGTTTTTCTGTCCTGAGCTGGGCCGATTTTTGAATCTGTATCTGGTTAATTCATCTTGTATCTAATTTTTGGTGAAAACTCAAAACCCTGAAGCAATAGGCCTCTTAATGGTGCTTGGAGCTTGCCATTCAACCCTTGGGTTCATATTCCATATTGACAGTGCAGGCAGATTACATCATTACCTTGAATCCTTCTCTAGTTTCATGTCTTTTTTGCTTGGATAATGCAATGGAATAAAATAAATGACATGGATCAGAAAATTGAATATATTTGACATGGATCTATCGTATTCTTAATATACCAATTTTGTATCAATCCCTTTGTTTACAATGAAGAATTCAAAAATTTCTTTGTCTATAATCATCAATTCTATAAATATTCATTATTTGCTACGTTTATGGCGTCACGTTCAAGTTTTATTTCTAACCATTGATCCGGCGGATATTCTCGGTATTGTGCCAGATCAATGGCCCTTAGAATTTTGAGAGAAAAACTGCATGCCAATGTCAATGGTGTAAACCGAACACATGATTGAAGCAAAAACAAAAAGAGAAGCAAAATAGAAAACAACCAATGGTATAGCCTTCTCCCATACCGCCTGCCTGTTCAAAGCTGGCATAGCTTGAACACACTACCCCACCGAATCCCTGCATTGGCTCACGACACAATGGCCTCATCACAAGCCGCAGGATCATCAAGAAATCTGCTGGTCTTCCGGCTCTGTGAAAAGAACGAGAAGCTACAGGGGAATTTCAACCACAAATGCCCAGACCTTTCATGCCCAGTCGGAATTTCATGGCTCACCCAGGGGCTGAAACAGACCCACAAATTAAATAGGAAAAGGTTCGATATAGCTATAATAAGGGATCACGGCGAGCTTAAGGAGACCAGCAGAATCCCAAACTTGGTTTTACCGGCTGCAGGCACAGAATCCGACAGAGTGGAAGACACCTGCTTTTGGAATCTGGCACCCTGATAGCTTTTGGCAGTCATTTTGGCACCAGCAACAGGTTTATGCTGTGCTGCTCTCTATACTGGGACCCTGACATACAAATCCAATCTTCAATGTTCTAATCCGATCCAACCTGCTAGCAGCTGCCGGTGGTTAGGAATTCTGCAAGCGGAATTTTAACTGTGACCTTCTTTGTGAAGCTACTGATTGATTCCATCTCTTGCGAGTGCTTAACGTCTTTCATTTCTTTGCCATGCTCAAATTTGAGAGCTCCATGTCGCAATCGATATCATAGAAACGCAGGTCCGCTTCCAACCTGCAAATCCGGCATGTTCACAGCCACCTTGTACGCTCCTATCCGCTGCCCAACGCCCTTCACATGCTTTCTAAATTGGAACCTATGACATAGAGGACTAATTCCTAGAAAAAGGGGAGTTGCAAAGCACCCAAAATAGCATAAAACACTCAAGCTCCTCCCACATGGCAAATTATACCGTTTTTTATACAATACCATACGAAAATCATAGTTCAAACCACTGCCTGAAACCCCTCCCCCAACCCAAAACGAAATTAGCACACTATATCTTCATCAAATGTGGACCATTATTCTCACCATTTGATATTTGATCGGGCATTTTCCCACACATTTTAATTCTCAATTTTAGTCTTCAACCTATCTAACTACTCCAATGTTCAAGCCATATGGCCATAACCAATATGGCTTGGACGTACTTTTAATTCTCAATGAGTGTTGGGATTTTGAGGTTGAAATTGAAAATCTCTCGTCGAAATCGGTACATCGAAATCTTCTGACAAATTTTCTTATAGGTAATATCAATGCGTTTTCTTCTAGGTGCCTAGACTTCGGAAATGCTAATTGGCATTTCTAGTATTTTTTACTTTTCCAAGACAAAAATGGAACCGATATGAGAAATAATGGGTAACAATTTTAGATGTACCAACGAGATGGCAAAATATGGTGAATGACATGCCAAAAGTGCCATGCTGATGTGGCGAATGATATTTTTTGCAATCTCCATAAAAGGTGGTGACACATCATGCCAAGTAAGCAAGGCCAACTTTTGACTAGACAAAAAAATAGAAAAATGTGCAACTTTGGTTTTTCATGGGCTGATGTGGCAAGTTTTTAGTGACATGGCAAGATTTGGGTGATGTGGACATGATGATGACTCGTCATTTTTGAAACAAATGGGCAAAGCATGTATTTTTTGACATAGGGAATTTTGACAAAGGCAACGTAGTAGGACCAAACTTCCATTTATTAACAACTATCATGGCTCAACCTACACTACAATGTTTGCCCCATTGGGCAACATAATCTCATGCAGTTTGTTCATTCTTAGGTGCTTTGAAGATATCATGACAGGTGCATCAATGAGCCATAATTGACAATTGCCGTTTGAGATATAGACATTGAATATATGAACAAAAGTTGGTTGAAGAACTACATTTGGTTATGGTGAATGACATGGCGAAAGTGGCATGATGATTTGGCGCAGGGTATTTCTTGCAATCTCCATGAAATGAGTGGAGAAAACTGAAAATTGCAAAAGCTGACATGCACATGATGATGTGGCATGCCATTGTTGATATGTCATGCCAAGTCAGCAAGGTCAACTTTTGACTAGGCCAAAAATAAAAGGATGTACAACTTTGGTTTTCCATAGGGGGTGATGTGGCAAATTTTTGGTAACATGGCAAGATATGGGTGATGTGGACATGATGATGATCTTATGCAAATTCTCGGGCGTGTTTATCTCCACCTCCATACAAAAAATATAGGGTTCACGTTATGGGCTGCTGCCCTTTCCACAAGTAGCCAGGAGTTGACAGTGCATGTCGTTACCCTTGTGGCACTGTTGAAACTGGTTCCCCATCCAGGCCAACACCCATATAATTTCATTTGAATACCATAGCCAAAAATCAAGACTTGCAACAAGATTTATCTTTCAACAAGATTTATCTTCCATTAAAAGGAACTAAATACAAATACAACATCAAACTCCCTTGCAAGAGCCTTCAACATAAAGATGAGGAGGCTGCCACCCTCCTCATATGAGCATTGCCACTATGCCCCAATGAAGAACGTGAAGGGAAGAGGAGGAGAGAGTATCTCCTCGAATTATTTATGCTTTACATTGTTAATCCCCACCATTGTTTTCCACCTCTTCATCACAACCATCAATTTTGCCTCTTCATCTTAAGCATCCACTTCCACCACTTAATCCAAGCCCTTAAAATCAACCATTGCAATATGCCCCAAATATATTGGCCTACAAAAACATATTGAACCACTTGTGGTTCAACATTATGCCCCAAAAAGATGCGGGCCAGTCCCCTCGGCCCAACACATAATATAGAACTTAAGATACATTATGAAGTACATAGAAATGAGCTGGACACATCCACACGCCCGCACTGGCTACTATCCACACGCCCGCACTAGCTACTTTGGCTCTGGACCACGTGTGGATAACCATACTCAACAAGTCCAAGAAAGGTACTCCCAACGTCCGCACTGGCTACTGTGGCTCTGGTCCACGCGGAAGTAACACTCCTTGGCAAAATAATAATGTAATAAGTTCTATAAAATAGCATCATTAGTGCATGTCACACATTGGCAAAACCTTAGGGTGTCCCAACAAGAACCATGGGGTGCCCCAACAAAACCATGGGGAATATCCGCAATAGCAAACAAAGGGTTGGGGCAATGGTCGAAGTGTTAAGACAAAATAGTGGGGTGCCCCAAAAATAATTGGCTCTAAGATAATGTTTCTGTAATGGTAAGATTAAAAAAAGAGGAAAATAAACTTTTAGGGTTAGGGCATGCAATCGGAATGCATTAGGAAGGCAGGCGGTGGATCGGGAGGGGCAAAAATAGAATGAGATGGGCGGGGTATGAAAGTAGACAGATCGGGCATGGTAGCAAGAAAGTAGCAGGCCGCAGTTATTTTGCCAAAGATCCTGCTGCAGAGCCCAATACTGTGACGGATTTACTGCAACATTGGCCCGGCAAAGTTCCACCACAAGCCTTGAAATTAACTACAACCAGAGCTCTTTTTGGGGAATAAAACTCTGCTCATAAGAACAGAGTCCCACCAGGAGTGCCATAACGTTGAACCTGGTTCCCCATCCAGGCCAACACCCATATAATTTCATTTAAATACCATGGCCAAAAATCAAGACTTGCAACAAGATTTATCTTTCAACAAGATTTATCTTCCATTAAAAGGAACTAAATACAAATACAACAGCAAACTCCCTGGCAAGAGCCTTCAACATAAGGATGAGGAGGCTGCCACCCTCCTCATATGAGCATTGCCACTATGCCCCAATGAAGAACGTGAAGGGAAGAGGAGGAGAGAGTATCTCCTCAAATTATTTATGCTTTACACTGTTAATCCCCACCATTGTTTTCCACCTCTTCATCACAACCATCAATTTTGCCTCTTCATCTTAACCATCCACTTCCACCACTTAATCCAAGCCCTTAAAATCAACCATTGCAATATGCCCCAAATATATTGGCCTACAAAAACATGTTGAACCACTTGTGGTTCAACAACAAACAGCATGGAAAAGATGATGTGGCACTCCAAGTGGTGAAATGGCATGCCAAGTAAGCAAGGTGAAGTTTTGACTAGGCCAAAATGAAAAGATGTTCATCTTTGGTCTTTTCATCTGATGATGTTGGCAAATTTTGGATGATATGGCTAGATGGTGGTGACATGGACATGATGACTAGGACTTTATACAAGAAATATGACAACCTTTGGAATTTTTGGTAGAGGAGTTTGGCAAGGGATAGAATAGAGGGTTCTTAAAGAAGTTAAAGCGCTGACACCCTTCTCCAAGTCGAACTAGGCCAGGACTTTGCAGGGCTACCTCACCATAGGGGAAAGTCTAGACCCCAGGAGACAGACCTCAAAAAGGCTGTCAAGACAGCCTTTCCTGCCAGCGCTCCTCTAAGAGGCCATATGCCAATGCCCCCCCTTCTGGAGCTTAGTTTCCCTATCAGACCATTGAATCCGCTGTTCAAGTAACCTGCTTCAATCAGGTTCAAAAAAATCCAAGATCGGTCCAGGAGATCTTATCAAGCGTCCTGCGGTTGACCGTGTAGAAACCCAAGTATTTTATCGTTTGGCCAATACAAAGGCTCTGAAATGGAGATTTGACTTTGCCATGCTGTCCAGAATGGTAAAATTACCTTAGGGACCAAGTTGTACGGTCATTTTTTGCAACGAAAGAAACACGAACCCACTACATGGTAGTATTCCGCAGCCACCTCTTAGGCCAATTGACTACGAACATGTTGGACATGAGCTACTTTGGCGCTTCTTAGAGAAGGGTGGCCTTTTGCCCACGAAACTTGGTCTCTAAGGTAATGTCAACGTTCTAAGTTCATTGGCAGAGCCAGTTCACAGTTCCTGAGTGGAAGAGTTGCCCACGCATGGCCAGGGGACTTCATGAGAGGTCCTTTGGGACGAGCTATTTTCGGAAAGTTTTAAGGGTCCGTCTTCTGGCATCAACACCCTCCCTCTATGTTATGACATTTTGCAAGATCCTGGTTGAATCTGACTAAGATATGGCCTTTGAAACGTAAACCCTCTGTGTTGCTAGGTTATTGAAGGGTTTACGTTATAGAGGTCGAGTTTTGGTCGGTTGCACTTGGGACATGGTCCAGAAGCTGCAGTTGAAAACACAAAACAATAGGAACTAACAAAATGGGGTTCGGATTTATCCTGCTCCCAGTGTGGCAATTAGAAGTCAAGAGCGCATTTTGCAATAGCAAGATTGTTTGGCATCGTTCGGGATGGCCGGTAGATCCAAATTCTTGTTATTTCAGTTGCCATGGCTCTGCATCCATGATAAAAAATGGTGCACCTAGTTTCTATAAAAAAACGTATCGGCCTCCGAAATGTAAACCCTATGTGCTGCTAGGTTATTGTAGAGTTTACATTATAGAGGTCGAGTTTTGGTCGTTTGTACTTGGGACATAGTCGAGAAGTTGCAGTTGAAGACATGAAGCAATAGGAACTGACGGACATGACATAAGTTTGGATTTATTTTCCTCCCACTGTGGCAATTAGAAGTCAAGAGCTATTGTATACAGATTGTCTTGAATAGAAGTGCTCAAAAGAGTTGGAATTATTGACCTTGTCATAAATTCTAATGCATCTTGAAAAAACTGATCATATGGCTTGTCTTCCTCTTTCATGCGCACTGAATCATTTTGGGATACGCGTATACAAGGTGACATTTCTCAGATGTGTTAGTTCATATGCATGCTTTGATATGGATATGATGTGTTAGGACCTCCAGGTTTCTCAAGGCAACCAATATTTGTGCAAACTTATGCAAAAAGGCATCACTTACATTAGGATCCCTAAAGCAAAATGAGGTAGTTGCACTCAGATCTGAATATATCGAGCTCTGATCTTGTTCAAATGATTTTTGGAGGGCAACCACAGAAAAGTTATGGGGAGATATGGGAAAACATTTGGCTTAATTTGGATCTACGATGTCTGAAAAAATCAGGTTCAAAATTGGACGAAAATTTGGCCACTACATTTCCCTGAGACAAAACAAGGTCTGCACACTAAAATGATGCTATCTTGAGTTTTACTAAACAGTTTTGGATGGTTTTTGAAATGACTATCAAAGAAAAGATGTAGGAACACGTGAAAAAAAAATTTGGCCTGATTTGGAACTGGGATGATGGAGAAAAACGAGTCCAAAATGGATCAAAAATTTTGTCAGGAAACTGTCACAGAAAACCAGCAAGCAGGTTTTTGGATCTCGAGTATGATAAGGGTTTTTGCATGATTTCAACTGACACATGTCTGAATAGGGCCTGATATCATGTGCAAGAGAAAAAATTGTAGTTTGGATCACGAGAAGTGTCTCTGTAGCATGGTATCATGAGAAGTATCTCTGTTACTACAGAGACACTTCTCGTGATCCAAACTACAATTTTATCCTTTGTACATGATATTAGGCCCTATTCAGACTTGTGTTAGTTGAAATCATGTAAAAAACCCTTATCAAGCTCGAGATCCAAAAAACTGCTTGCTGTTATCTTTTTTTTTTTTTTGATGGAAAGAGCTGTAGATGCAGTAAATGTTGAGGCACAATAGCAATTTTTTCATTATCATCATCATTGTCGTAATCAATGATCTGATGATTTCTTGAATCTATTTGGTACCCATAGCAGATCTTCAAGTGTATTGTCCTCGTCAGTCGAATCATGAGTTTCTGCCCGATCACCTGCCATTTCATTCATATTGTCTTCTGGAGCAAAAACCCCCTCAAGCAAAAGGATTGGGTCGGTCTCGGAAGATGCCAAATCCGAGTAGAAGGATCAATCATGCATCGTGGCGTAGGTGTTGCATGAACTACGATCCACCAGTCAGTGTCCCTCTGATTTGTATGGAAGAAAACCTGCTCAACTTGTCTAGGATAAACAAATGGCTCATCCATTTCTCTTAAAAACTGAGTAGAGTTAACCTCATAAAAACTGATGGATGTTGTCTCATTGTATGATTTCTCCCTCGATAACATGCTTTGAACCACTTTGCTTTTAATACATTGACTTTGAAGGAGCGATAATCTACTTCAATGATATCCTTTATTTGACCAACATAATTGAAATCACTTTCCAATGGTTGATTGTCTCTAGATGAAGCTTGACTTTTTTGCTCAAAGCATGCCGCGATACCGCTATCAAATGTAACTCTACTTCTGTTAGCGCTCATGACTCGAAAATGTTGTCCATATGCCCACATTGATGTGTAGAATCCTGCCTGCAAAAGTTAAAGATTAACAACTTATCAACAACAAGTGATAAGTTAAAATGATGTAAAATTTAAGATGTTGAACATCCAAGAGCTACATCATAGTCATCTACTGGAATTTTGATGCCTTGACGTTCTGCTTCTTCCATCTTACTTAATAACCACTCTCCTAGCATCGCTTTTGGCAACAGTTGAATATCTTCTAAGGTCCTCCTGCGTTTTCCACGTTTTGCCCTCCTTCCTAGACCACGAGTTTTTCTAATTTCCTCTCTTTTTTAACAAGCAATCTTATATTGTTCTCTCCATGCATCTAGGCTGTCACAGTTTGCCATTACCCACTTGTTCATGTCCAAGTACATTTCTTTGCTAAGTTTGCGTTCCACACCAATACCTTCAAGAACTTCTCCCATGTCTTCTACGCATTGTTCTTTTTGCCATATGCATGGAGCATTAACATCTATTGATGTGGTTGCATCACTCATAAAAAAAGAATCTCCTGCACGAAATGCCCTTCAGCCATGCATGCTTCTGGTCTAGCCATCTGACGAACAAAGCCTTTCAAAACTTTCATATATCGTTCCAAGAAAAACATCCAATGACCAGGAGCTGGTCCAACCAAACGGATTTCTTCAGGAATATGTACAAGAAGATGGAGCTGGAGATCAAACAAGCTAGTAGGAAAGTTTTGCTCCAATATGCATAGCAATTCTGCGACTTCAACCTCCATCATTGATATTTCAGAGGCGTTGATTTCTTTTAAGGGTACCCATCTTTATACAAAAGTAAACGATTAAAATCATATAGTACGACAAAAAATGAAGATAACTTTTGAAGGTACCCAATTACAATGATACCTTGCAAATTTGCCCAATCGATATATGACATCACGAATTCTTGGTGTCAAGCAATTGGTAGAAGATGCTGCATTAAAAGAAAAAGGCATATGTCAGTGAACACGATGATTTTAAAAGAAGATCAAGCTTTACCTGAAGAAACTTATGCCAATCATGTGATTTCAAGCCAGTAAGTTCACCATCCTTTGTAAACGCCTGACGTAGAGAGGCACTATAGCCTGTTGGTGTTCTCATTTTAGATATCACTTGTTTGACTTGTTTAATCTCTTGCTTGTTGAGAACCCAAGGTGCATCCTTGCACTTTTCGTTATCCAATGGCCACAACTGTGGCATGATTTTTAATTCTTTTAAGTCATTTCTACTATCGCGCTCGCCTATTAAGTGTCTCCAAATTGAATGTGCAACATTTTTGAATGGAAGTGTGCATGGGGTCAAGCAAGTGTGCAATTTTCAACTGTGACCAGTATTCAAGACGATAAAATATAGATAGTCTTTTCATGCCAGGAGTGGAGTGATTAAACCATCATCAGACATGTTTTGGGACTTACATCAGTCGATGTATGTAGCCAATCCTCAGGAGTTCTTCTTTTCGGTTTCTCAATAGTCACATTCCCACGCATACTATGTTGATATATTTGCTTATTTAAATGCTTTGAATGATAAGATGATAAGTTAGATCCACATGAGGGCCATCCATGGTATCCACTTGTTTGCAAACCTATAGAGTAAAATGTAAATGTTAGAAATGAAGAAACTATGTATTATCATGTATTTGTATGCTTTAGAATGGTATATTATCGTATATTAGTTTGTTTTAGAAGTGTACACGCACCTGAAGCAACATTAAATCCTGGATAGTGAAACAACATATAGCATAAAAAGTAAAGACATGAGGTGACCTTGCCACATCATATATATTAATCCCCTTCCAAAGTACTTGCAACTCTTCTATAAATGGCTCTAGGTACACATCCATATTCCTTGATATTTACCTATATTATAACACAGAAATTAAGAACATAAAAAAAATAAAAATAAATGAAATATATATACCTGGAACAATAAGCGTCAGCATAAGGTGCCCTGTTTTTGTTGCTAGCCAAGGAGGGATATTATAATTCACCACCACAATAGGCCATACACTGTGACTAGAGGAACTTTGGCCAAATGGACAAACACCATCTAACCCAATGGCAAGGCGTAGGTTTCTTGGCTCTTCTTTAAAAACTGGCCACTTATCCTCAATGTGTTTCATTGCTTCACCATGCACTGTGAGCCTTAAAATGCCATCCGTACTAAGATGCTTTGAGTGAAATTCCATAAGCGCAGTAAGTGATGGACAACAAAACATCTTATGTAACCTTGGTATTAAGGGCATATGACACAAAACTTTCCTTGGAACTCTTGTTGTTCTCATCTTGGTATCATACCTCGGCTCATTACACTTTGGATAAATGTTCAACTTTTCATATTCATTGCGAAAAGGATACATCATTTGGACACGCATGTATGGAATTATATTCCAAACCTAGTTCATGCAAGCATGCCATTGCTTCTCTTCTATTCTTTGGAAGGCAATGGCCTTCGGGTAATATGTCTCCCAATAAGCTGCAAACCAACATGTATCAATAAATAACACATTCAAATACTAGTTGAAATCAAAATTTTCTCCTTACCTAAATAACTAGGAAAGACTGTTCTTGCTCCATCCACACTTATGTTGGAGATTTATTATCAATAAACAAGTCGCTAAATGCGAGATTTTAGCATTTGGATACAATGGCTTGCATGCCTTTGTATTCAATGACTTTGCCGTCTCTAACATTTATTCATTATTTACTGTTGGGTTAGCTTGTCCAGCAGAGAGCAGGGCCTCATTTGTTGGAAAGTACTGGTGAATAACGTCTGCAAAACCAGGTTCTGGAGCAAAATCTCCATGTGACAAGGTATCAAATCCATACACTTTTTTCTAATTGAAGGCTATTTATATTTAAGTATAATTAAGGAGTACAAAACACTTTTTTCAAGGGAAGTTTAACCCTCAAGTTGAAAAGAAATATGTCTATGCAACAGGAAAAAACTTAGGTATCAGAGAAAACGGAGGTCGGAACGATGCAAGTTTTTAGTTTTAGTGAATTGTCTTGAGATTCTGGTTGGTGCATTTCCTTGCTTTCCCCTTGAAGATTGTATGGAACACGCAGTAGACACACACGCATGAAGTGGCCATAGCCATATTGTATCTTCCTTTGGCGTCCTTCGCTGTGCAAATTAGCTCCCTTCTTATGTCGAAATTCTGGTCACAGCAGCATCCACATGCGCAAAATATTTCTGCGTGTACAGATGTTTCCACTGCTCCGAAAAATTTGATCCATTCACGATTGATATCAGCCTTGATTTTCTTCCATTCAAGCCTCCTAGTCATAAGAAACAGACTATCTGCAAAAACAACCAATTCACCCATTAATTTCCATAATCCAATTAATGTCATATAATACCTGTTTAATGATCCCTTCCGGGGGGATGATTTCACAATCAAAGATAAAGGTGTTTCTTCCTTTCCAGATCCTCCAAAGGAGGATATAAATCCTCCAATCGGTCGGATTGGTAGGCATAAAGAAGTCCTTTTGGCTTAGCTCTACCATGTTTTGGCCGAGAATATTAGAGGCTAATTCAAGAACCCATTCTGACCAAAGGCATGATCTGAACAGGTGTTCCTCGTCCTCTTTAGCAGCAAGGCATCTGTCACACAAATCCAAGTTAGTCATGGATAAACGAAATCTCTTACAATTGGTTGCCAGGCCTTTGTGCCATAATTGCCACATAAAAGCCTTGATCTTTGGGTTAATCGGGCTTCTCCACATAAAAACCAAGTTTTTCTAGGCTGTGTCAGGTGAGACTCCCCATTTAAGGTGGATAGTGATATCCTGTTGACTCATCAGGAACTTGTATGCCGATTTAACAGTGTAACCCATGGGTCAAGAGAGTGGGACCAATTGCCCTGCAAGACAATATTAACAATAGCTTCATATAGCATTCTCGTATGATTATCCTCTTTGGCAAGCTTAGAGTTATGGAAGAGGATAATGCCATTGTCATCAAAGAGATGGCTGATCATAGTAATCCCTTTATTCTTCCATAATTTTGCCTGATCTGGAAAATGGCAAGCCAGGCATAAATTAGGGTTATCAAGGACTAAGGCAGGGTTCCAGAAGATGGATTGTTCCATAGAGATACCCTTCTCCCAAGTATACATATGTCTAACCTCCATCCAGGCACAGATCCATTTCCTGATCAAACCAGGAATAGCAGCAGGGATAGAGAAAGGAAAAAAGATGGAGTGGGGTAGCTCCATTTTGAGAATCCTCCAGCCATATGGATGGCATTTGCTGATATAGTGCCTGATCAAGATTGAAATAGGATGCTTAATTTTGTCATAACAGGCTCTGTAAAAATACTTGGCAGCTAAAGCCAAACCCTGTTTTCGAATATTTATAGTACCCAGACCACCATTCTTCTTGGGTTTGCAGCATTCCTCCATCGAGACAGGATGCCAACACCTCTTATTCTGACCACAAGCAATAAACCTGCCAATAATACTTTGAAGCTTGTTAGAAACCTTTTTGGGGGCTAGAATGACCGAGGATTGGTAAACCTGAGAGGAGGATATAACAAAGTTGGCAATTATAGCTCTGCCATTTTTAGAAAGATATTTAGAATTTAAGGAATCTACCTTTTTATAGAAAGATCAGAGGCATTGCTTCTGATAGCAAAGGGGATCCCTAAAATCTTAGATTTCGTGCAGGGGGGAAAATACTTACAGCCAAAGAGGTCTGCTGCTTGAGTACCTTTGTCGATCTCCCTAGATTGAATAGCAATAAAAAGAGAAAGGGTGCAAGAGGACAACCTTGTTTAACCCCCCTCTGGATTGAGAAAAATGGGCTGGTCTCACCGTTTATAAGAACTGCAGATCTGGAGTTGTTAAGAATAGCATTAAATAAACCAGTGCTTTCCTCACTGAAACCCAGAGCTCTGCAACTTTTATGAAGAAATTTCCAGCTAACAGTATCAAAGGCTTTTGTGATATCCAGCTTGAGAAGAGCTATGTCTTGCTTGGAGTCTTTAGCCCACTGCAGACCAAGAATAGCAGTCACAACATTATCCAGAATGAACCTGTCTTTGAGGTAGGCAGACTGGGTGCTGCTGATAACCGAGTCCAAAACCTTTTTGAGTCTGGCAGCTATAGCACCTGCAATTATCTTGTAAATGACATTGGTTAGAGAGATGGGTCTGTAATCAGCAAAGGAAATGGGAGAGTCCATCTTAGGGATAAGCGTGATGAGGTTGGTGTTGATCCGAGCATCCAAGCGCTTGGTGATTCTAAATTCATTGGCAAGCTTGGTGACAACTTCGTGAATGATAGGCCATGCCTTTTTAAAAAACTCAGCTGGTAGGCAGGGTATTTTTTAAGCGCCCTATATTTTTATAGGGCCAGAAACAACTGGCTACTGCCCATGTAGGATAAATAACTTGGCGTAGTTTGGCCTGGCGATATTTTGCACCTTCTTGCTAAGATGGCGTAATTGAACTGGCGCAACCATAAAATTTTTATTTTGGTACATTAACAAATTGGTTACGAGCAAATTTGTGTTTGTTAAGATAGGAACATGCTATTCATATTCATATTCATATTCGTATTCGTATTATTAATTATTATTGTATCAGTATTAGTATTAATTATTAGATTATATTATTCGTATTCGTGATAGTATTCGTATTATTGTATTCGTATTAAGTATTATTCGTATTATTCGTATTCGTATTCATATTCACATGAATAACGGAACAATTGCATACGAGAAGAATAGGAAAAACACATATTCATATTCATATTCATATTCATATTCATATTCATATTCATATTCATATTCATATTCATATTCATATTCATATTCATATTCATATTCACATGAATAACGGAACAATTGCATACGAGAAGAATAGGAAAAACACAGGCTTGACATGGTAGAATAAATTAAACCTGTGTGAAAGGGCGATTTTTTATGCTAGCTTGGTCAAATTAAAAAATATATATGAAACCCTAATCCTAGAGGACTGCAAGTGGTGATTCTTAGATGGACATGTGGCCGAGATGTAATATGGCCACCCCATTACTCATTAAAATTTACCTTAGGTTCTAATTGGCTGCCTCGATAAGTTTTTTCTTACGCACAAAAATCGAATTGGCCACACCCTACGCCTAGCCGGATTTAGTAAATATCAAATTGGCTACTAAACAAGTAAAATATACAAATTTGTATTTTGAACTGGCCACTACCCTTCGGCCAGGGCATGAACGTATCCTACTCTGGCGTAGCCAACCATTTCTGAAAAAATATGAATGTGTGGCCAACTGGCCCGCCGGGGCCACTAAAAAATACCCTGCTGGTAGGCCATCAGGCCCGGGAGTTTTGCCATTGTCCATGCCCATTACCACTTCTTTCAGCTCACACTCCGTGAAAGGGGAGGAGATCATCTCATCCTGATTACGGTTAATTCTATTTTCTAAATTAATAAAGGTGTCCATCTCAGCATCAGTGCAATCAGTGTTGGTACCCATAATGTTGGTGAAATGATCTACAGCCGCTTTCTTGAGTTCATTGTCCCCAGAGATGATTGAATCACCAACTTTAATCTCATGAATCTGGTTTCTCTTTATTCTGGTTTTGGTTTTGATGAAGAAGTACTTAGAGTTACATCTCTCATCTTCTTTGAGCTCCTTGATCTTGGCTTTCAATTTCCATCCTTTAGCAATGTCGAGCTCTGCTTTTTCAATCTGAATCTTTATCTCATCCTATTGATCAGTGGGAGTGGTAACTAAGCTTATCTCTAAGGGAGGTTAAAATAGCCTGCTTCTGGTAGTGGATCTCCTTGCCCCAAACTTTTAGCCAACATTTGATATGCTTGGCCAGGTTAATCCACCACCACATCGAGCCACTATCTCCAACAGGCTTGGGATGGCAGTTATAAATATTTTGGAGATTGGTTAAGAAATCATCATGGTCCAGAAGGCTGACATTCATCTTAAAGAAAGACTTTCTAGTATTTTGGATGCCTATACCACCTATACTAATCAACTGAGGGTAATGATCAGAGAGGGTATAGCCAGTGAGATTATCAACTCTGCTACTTTTAGTCCACAGGTCTTCACTGAGGTAAAATCTGTCATGCAAGCAGCAGATAGGGTTAACTCTGTGATCTGACCAGCTGAAAGAGTTGGGTTTGATTGTAGCCAGCCTGAGGTTGTGAGCAGACAGAAGGTTAGCCCAAGCACACATCTCTTGAGGCAGCAGGGGCTTAAAATTTCTATTTTTCATGTAGCTGTCAGTAACCATATTGAAGTCACCACCAATCAACAAATCATCTACATTTAAGCTTGCTAAGCTAGAATTAATTTTATTCCAAATCAAAATTCTATCAGAAGGACTATGAAGAGAGTAGACATTAACTAGAGCAATCTTACCCTGCCCTATCTTGCCAACCAAGATTTGCCACCTACCATTGTTGTCATGAATCATATGGTCAATTTGAAGGTCAATTTTCTGATTCCATGCAATTGCTATACCTGCAGAAGAGTCATTAGCAGTGATTGTGATATGGTCTATGGGGTATGGGATAAAGCCTTGGAAAGGTTGGGGCCCATTGGATAACGATTTCCTTGAAGGATCCGCCCTTTTGATGCGTTGGTTATCACTAGAGGTGCTAGTGCGTAACATTTGGTACCAGAGCTAAGGTTCAATTCCTCGTGGCAACATTGGTGTGTTCCACATACTTGAGGGCAAGCATCTCGAGGAAGGGGAGGAATTGATATGGTCTATGGGGTATGGGATAAAGCCTTGGAAAGGTTGGGGCCCATTGGATAACGATTTCCTTGAAGGATCCGCCCTTTTGATGCGTTGGTTATCACTAGAGGTGCTAGTGCGTAACAGATTGACCAAATCTCAAAGTTTGGGGGAAGAGCTCTGGAAATGATGATTTTATGGTTGAGATCATGAATTTTATGCTCCTGGATGAGCAGAATGTCAGGGTTGAGGGAAGATAAGCAAACTTTTAAGCGCTCCCTTTTGATGGGATTGTTGATACCCTGGAGATTCCAGGTGATAATTCTTAAAGGTTTATACATTAAAAATTAAAGTAGCTTTTTGTCCATTCTGGACCGAATGGCAGAATTTCTGGGGCTGACCCTGATTGGTCCAGTATAAGATTTTTTCTGGCGTTTGCCCCTTTTTTTAGTAATCTGCTTCCAACTTTCATCATCACATGAATTTAAGAAATCATCCTCTGAGTTGTAGCACACGGATTCAACATTAAAAAAGGAAGATTGGTAATCCTCTTTGAGAGGGAAGGAGAGGGTCATAATTCCAGTTTTAACCTTAATCTCCATATTGATATTTTGGACGAAAAAATTCCAATTATTGTCAAAATAAGGAGAGTTGGGCACAGTATAAAGAGAGAATTCCTTTTTTTCCTCTGCAGGTGGCCTGGGGATAATTTCATTGGTGGCCAAACTGTTATAATCAATCAGACTGTCATTTTCTTTCTTTTTGCAGCGCCATTCTTGTCTGATAATGAGAGGAGTTTTTAAATTAAGGGGTTCCTCTTTGGCACAAGGAGGAGGCCCCTTTTCTGGGACTCTATGGACCGGAATTTTGGAATACACAATATCCAGGTCCATAAATCTGTCCTCTGCAAGCTTAATTTTAACTTTCCTCTGCCAATTAGAATTAATCTTCTTGGAGATACAGACCGAAGGAAAGTTAGTTTGAGGAATGTTAATGGAGATGATCTCTCCGAGATTACCCAAGGTAGCCTTTAGATGGGAAAGAGTCCATAAAGCAGGAGGCAAGTTGGGTAAAGTGATCCAAGTGGAAGTAGAAATATGATCAGAGTTACCTGGGATAAAGAGAGGGTTCCATTGCATAATATAGAAATCATTGTTTCCAATTTTGCCCAGCTTCTTTTTTAGAATGTAAGTAACACTAAAATTATCCCTGCATAAAATCTGGAAGGTTCTGTTATCGATTTTGAGCAGAGAAAGAATGGGGATCTTATGAGTTTTGGTTAACCAAAATTTGATCTCGCCAATGGAAGGGCAGTTAATGTGGAAGTGGATGATCAAGCCTTTCTCAGAATACAGATTAACAGCCGAAGAATCTTGGATACCCGAAAGATCTAAATAATCCGAATTAGCTTTAGAATTATCAGTAGGGTTATCACAAGAAACTATATTAAGCAAAGCATTTTTATAAGAAGGAAGAATTTGACCTTTAGCCTTGTCGCTTTTGCCCAGAACAGGAATCCAGTTACTGACATTCTGGTCCCCAACGATTGTACTTGGTTTGCTCATGCCAGAATTATTTAAGCTCTCACAGTTCTTGCAATCACATTGGCTCATCTCGAAAGGGTTAAAATAACCATTCGGATCCCTGATCTTGCATGCTTTAGTGTCTTTCTTGAGCCTGGTTTGGAGGATGCCGTATTCTTGGGAAACGTCTCCTAAGATCAAGTCCGCTCCTGAAGGAAGTTTACTGAGAGCCTGCCTGCGGTGACTTTCGATGACGTGGTCCTCTGCATCCTCCCATCTCCTAATCAGTTTGATTGAAGCTTTGGAGTTCCATTTCATGTTCTCAATGTCAACAAGAGTGTTTTTTGCAAGATTGAGGAGCTCGTTCATGGATTTCTGAAAAACGTTGTTCTTAAGGCTGCAACAGTCTGATTCAGAGTGGCCTTGCTTCACCATTATTCTCTTACAGAGATTTTTGTCCATCTCTTGAAGAAGTTCAAAGAAGTTCCATGCCCAGTCTCGATCATTAGCTCTTCCGGCTTCATAATCTTTCTCCAATGCTTTCATTTTATCCAGGGTTTCGCAGATAACCCCGTCCCCCAAAACATCCATGCAGACCGCGGCTGCTTTTTGTTGATCCTGTATAATTGCAAAGGTCATGTACATGGTTTTCATTTTGCTCCATCCCTTATCATTTTTGCTATCCAGCCAGAAAATCTGCGTCCATTCTTCATCCTCAATGATTTTAAGCCTTTTCTCTCTTTCGATTGGGTTTGTGGGAAGGCTCGAACCATTTTTCTCTGTTTTGCTTGCCATTCTTAGTTCTCACCTGCAAATCTCCACACTACTATCTGTAAATCAGCGAAAAACCAAGCAGGTCGGAGGTCGAAGAAGTCCGTCCAGTGTATCAAATCCATACACATTAGTCAAGCACAACCGAATACATAAAATTTTCAATGTATATATCATTTTCTAACAAACAATCTTTATATTATAAAAATATAGCGTGTGTCTTCCATGGAGACCTAGATCGAATGGTTGAGGATTTGATCGACCGACGGTGAAGATGACATGTGCGTGACTTCAACCAAAATTTGATCTTGACTGTAGCTTCAATAAGATTCACTCAATCCTACAGTGAAGGGGTAAAAGGGGAAAGGAAAAAGAGAAAAGAGCGGAAAAATGAAGAAAAAAGGAAAGGGAGGGGAAAAGGACAAAAGGAAAGGGAGAAAGGAAAAAGGAAAAATAGAAATAAAAGATAGATAGATAGATAGATAGATAGATAAAAATAGAAAAAGGAAAGGGGAAAATGGAAAAAAGAAAAAAAAAGTGGGGAAGTGAGAAAGGAAAAGGGAGGGAGAAAATGAAAAAGGGGAAGGCAAAAGGGCCGAAAGAAAAGGAGAAAGTGAAGGCAAAAGGGCCGAAGGAAAAGGGAAGGGGAAAAGGAAAGGAAAAAAAAATGGAGAAAAAGGGAAGGGAAAAAGGGAAAGGGAAAGGAAAAAAGGAAAAGGCGAGGGAGGGGGGAAAATGAGAGGGAAAAAAAGGGAAGAGAGAAAGTGTTGGGAGAGGAGGAAAATGGAATGGAAAAAGGGCCATCGGAAAAGGAAAAGAGGAAGGGGAAGGGGAAGGGAAAAGGAAAAGGGTGAAAGGCACGGGAAAAAGGGAAAGAGGAAATAGGTGAATAAAGGGGAAAAGGAGGGAAAAAGGGTATGAAAAAATGGAAGGGAAGAAGGAGAAAAGAGAAAGGATGAGGAAAGAAGAAAAGGGAAGAGAAAATGGCATGGGATAAGGGCACCAGAAAAAGGGGAAGAGTGAAAGATTGGAAAAATGAGGAAAAGGGAAGGAAAAAGTGGAACAAAAAAAGGATGGGGAGAAAGGAAGGGAAAAAGGGCATGGAAAAAGGGAAAGGGAAACGAAAAGAAAACAGAAAAAGAAAGGGGGAAAGGGAAGCTAAAAAAAGGGAAGAGGGAAACGGGAAAATGGAAGGGAGAAAGGGCACGAGATAAAAGGGAAGAGGATAAGGAAAGACAAATAAGGCATGGAAAAAGGGAATGCGAAAGAAAAAAGAAAAAAGGGAGGGGAAAGGAAATTTGAAAAAAATGCACGTAGAAAAAGGGAAGAGGTAAATGGTAAAAGGGAAGGGGGAAGGGCATGGAAAAAAGGGGAAGAGGAAAAGGGTGAAGAAAGGGAAAAAAGAGGCAAAAAAGAGCGTGCAAAAACGGAAACAAAAAAGGGCATGGGAAAGGAAAAGAGAAGGGGAAAAAAAGAGGGAAAAGAAAAGGGAAAAAAGGCATGGAAAAAGGGAAAGTGAAAGGAAAGAAAGTAGAAAAAGAAAGGGGGAAAGGGAACCGGGAATAAGGGCATGAGAAAAAGGGAGGGAAGGGGAAAAGGGGACAAGATAAAGGGAACAAGGAAAAGGGTGAAGAAACGGGAAAAAAGGAAGCGGAAAAATGCATAAAAAAGGAAAAGGAAAAAGAAAAGGGGGAAGAGGAAAAGGGTGGGGAAAAGAGGAAAATGGGCATAGAAAAAAAGGGAAGAGAAAAAATGTGGAGAAAAGGGCATGGAAAAAGCGAAATGAAAAAGGAAAGGAAGAGGAAAGGGAAAAAAGGCACAAAGAAAGGGGAAGAAGGAAGGGGTCGAGAAAAGCAGAAAATAGAAAGGAAAAAGTCCATCAGGAAAAGGTAGCGGGAAAGGGAATAGGGAAGGAAAGCCGAGGGGGGAAAGGGGTGGAGAAAAAAAAAAGGGGAAAAGAAGAAAAGAAAGCATGCAAGGAAAACGAGAAAAAAGGTTAAAAAAAAAAAAAAAAAAAAAAAGGAAGTGTGTAGGGAAAATAAAAAGGATAAAAGCGAGATAGAGCAAATGGCATAAGGAACGAGACAATGCTATAATAGTGGAGCTCTTTTGAGTTATTGCTACAATATATTATTTATAGATTCTCAGCTTATGCCCAGCAACGCTGGGCACCATTCCTAGTTATAATAGATTGCAATTACCTCCATACTCGGGATTCATGCTCGGAGTGGGTGCATCCGTACACCATCCATACGATAATCTATGTTGCTCTTGGATGTCAAAAGTTAATTGTCTACTTCCAGCACAATCTTTGCACCAACAAAGTGCCTTTTGGTAAAAAAAAATTATCGTCTGGATCACTTTCATAAGAGGATGATGAAGATGAGTTGCGCCTGTACTATTAGGATTGAGCATACGCGTTTGAATTTAATATGAATTTACTTGACTCTAGACAAATAATATCCTTCTATATTAATGAGCATCAAATTGTAAACTAGGAAACCCTTGACGAGCATCAAATTATAAATCAAAGAAATACCATTGTCTTAAGATTATTCCTAGACCATTATAATCCAAGAAAAATTAATAATAGCCTTAATATTATTCTAGACCATAATGCAATCCAAAGAAAACCAAGGAAAAAAAGTACCTTTTTTTCAGAAGTCGGCGTCTTCGTGCACGTCGTTCAGCTGTTGGTGATGACATGGATGAATCTTCAGAATGCCTAGGATTAGGGTTTTCATCATCTGAAGGTGAACTCGATAAAGCCATGGCTGTTGTAGATTAGGAATGCAATTGGGGGATTTTATTTAGAACAACATGGAATCGGCAGTGAATGCAAAATGCCATTGCAGAAGGATTAAGCAGTCTAATTTGCAAATCTGAGGTTTAATTTGGAGCAGCATGGAATTCAAATAGTTGATTGCAGAAAGACGTTGCAAAATTTGAGGCTAAATCTATGGCATTAGAAATGTTCCAGATTGGTTCCATTTCAACACTATTTCAGCATCACTCTAACGTACATTTTGTAGCTCATTGGGACAATGGATGATGCACAGAGACGATCCAAAGGCAAAGGACTTGAGATGGGTTCTAGTAGCAAGCAATCTAGAACCCTTTCTAAATAAAGCATTGCATCCATGTCTATGAATCGTTCTATTACACAGGAGGCTCTTACTCAATCTCAAATTCTGGAACAAATTGCATCTATTATGCAGCTATTAAGACCTGCAACTAGGGATAAAGCCAATACAATTCTAGGTGCTCAAGACTTCAAAGGAAGTAAAAGAGATGGCAAAAGCAAAAGAAAGTCAAGTGAAGCACAACAAGAGAATGGTCATTTAGCAACGTGGGGTTGCGACGTCTGGGTCACGTGATGTCACATTTGACGTGATTAGGTCACGTCAATGCGACGCCACGTCGCGTGCACGTTGCAGACACGTCGTATGCGACGTGTACTGCGATGTCTAACATCGGGTATGCCACGACATCGCGTTGTTCTGGGCGAGTATGTCACGCCAGGTGCCACGTGGCATGCGACGTAACGTGACAATACAGAGTGCATGCCACGTCAGTACGTCGTTGCCACATGGTGCCAACGGGCATGTGACCATTGACTAGACGTCGCATGTGATGTGGCGTGCCCTGCGACATAATGGCATTTTTATATAAGTAGCCCTTTCCCAGCCCTCATTGTTATTTTTTTTCGCTCCTCTTCCAGCCTAAGACCTTTGGTGGCCAGGAGACAGATTGATGCTGTCTTGGTACCAGTGGAGGCTTCAGTTGCGGAACCGTCACACGTGAGTGACTGATTCTTGTATTTAGTAGCCTAGACATATGTAAACTAGGAGAGGACCAGGTGCACGTAGTAAAAAAAACGCAGGTATTTTGGTCAAGGACACGGTCGCCTCCACCTTGAGTGGAGAGGACCAGGTGCGCCGGGCCCAAACTCACCTTCATACCTTTTTGAGTACAATGTAGATTACAAAATTGAGGTGTCGCGTAGTCAATGTCATATGTCGACTTCACCTTGAGTGGAGGAAACTCTATGTATCGGGTCTAAGCACATCTCCAAAATCTTTATTGCAACAGAAACTTATATAAGGGTCGTACTCGGGAAAGGGCATAGTCGGCTCCACCTTGACTAGAGAGGACCAGGTGTCCGGGCCCAATTCTGTCTGTTTTATACTACCATATGTATCTATCACAGCCGTTCAAACTATTGTGCAGTATATAGTACTTACCTTTTGTAATTGGCAGAGGGACAAAATAGTTTGCGATTGTAAAAGATGTATGGGGCTGAAGCGGCGAATTAGAACGGTTGTTGAAGACCATCTGATAAGATTTGGTACATTTGAACAACCCACCAGATCTGATGCTCATCATGGATATCAGGTTGGTATACAATGATTATTTTTTTTTTTTTTTTTTTTTTTTTTTTTAAAGAGTGTCTCTCTCAGTTCGAGTATATATTCAAGATGTTTATGATATCTAAATATGTAAGTAGATGATGCTGATGTCTCCTCCAAAATAGATGTGGATTTTGGTTTAATGTTGTCCATAGAGGCATATGAAACCGAAGCAGTAATCCGATTCATCAATAATGTGGATGGGTGCTGCTCAACGTTGAGTGTTCCCCTGTGTGAAAAAACACGAAGGGCTACAATCATGAGAATATTACATGTGTCGCAAATTTTCCAAGGACACTTGGCCTCACTGCCCGAGTGTGAAATTCCTGAAGAATTGCAAAGATTAGTCCAACCCTTTGCTAGGGACCGCAAGACATTTGGCTTGTGGCCACTAGACTTACCTATCCCTATGGATCAAGAATTTCCTTATTGGGAAAGAAGATACATCATTATGTGGAGCCGCATTTGTCCAGAAGCTGGATTCGGCCTTATCTCCGGCACGCGTATAGAAGTGGAGCGAGGAACCAACATTCCATTAATGCCATATGCAGGTCCTGAGTACGATTGGAAAACTTTGACTAAATATGCTTGGCGTATGAGGATTTATGGAATGAATTCCAATGCTGCGTCGATAGCTGTGGGGGTATGTGATGAGGAGTTGAAGTTTATTGATGGTCGGCCAGGGGTTCATGGCAATATTGCAGGGTTCATCAACAGTTCTATTCACGGCCGTGAGCGATGCAATTGTGAATTTTTAGAGTGTCAAGGAGGGGAGGAAGATTTTTTTTCAAGATATGTAAAAGGCAGATTTATCATGGTGTGTGCTATTAAAAGCATAAACATTAGAGATGAGTTATTCATCAACTATCGCTATGGTAGACCTCTCCCATTCAAGATGGAACAATAGTATTGTTGTACTAAAAGGCTTTTTTTTTTTTTTTTTTTTTTTTTTTTTTCCGCGTACAAATTTGAAATTTGAATTTCGCGTATGCGAAATCCTATAAACCCCGTACGCGTAACTCTTTTCGCGTACGCGAAACAATATAAAGCGGGTTGCATGATAACTTGATGCCTGTTGATGATCATCCCGATGTTGCAGAACATGTTGATTGTGATGAGGCCATTAAACGTCTCAAGGTGGCACAAGGAGTATGATTATGTACTGTGTTTGGGTGGTTTTGCTTAGTGGACCATCTCGTCCTCTAGGTTTTAAATCCCATGTCACAGGTCCCTTGTATGTATCTTGATATTCCTTGATAATAGATTGTCGTCCTTCAAATGTTTACCTGTTCTCTGCTGGCCATTTAGTCGGAGAAGGAACTTTTGTGCAGGCAGCTGTCTGTCATGGAGTTCCTATGCCTGATGATTGCATCGTCGTTAACGTCGATGTAGTAGTTGCACCAGACACGCAGTTGCCTCTTCCTTCGATAGGAGCTGACAACTTGCTTGAGGCACTCCATTCCTTCGTCGTGTGGCCCAGGTTGATGGCTTCTTTGTCGCCAACAATAGGCACATTGTCCTTGCTGGTTAATGAGATAGATTACATTACCGGACTTCCTCGTAGAGTGCCAGAAGTGGATTGGTGGAGCTAAACCAAAAGCCAGCCTTGCTTGGAGCTGACAATGAGAATGTTAAGCCCCATGAGAATGACCATCAGGATGCTGGAAAAGATGAGGATGTGCCTGATCGGATTGTTCAGAATGTTACTCTGAATGTTCCTTCTCAGAATGTTCCTGTTCCTGTTCAGAATGTATCCCCCCCCTCCCCCTGAATATTATGTACCAGGGTGAAACCGTAGTACCAGATACAGTAGTGGTTCCTGTTGTTGAGCAGACTTTAGAGGTCGGGGAATCCAGTAGACGTAAGAGGAAGTCTACTAAGCCTAAGTAGCTGTAGAAGAAACAGGTTCTCTGTAAAGGCCCTTCTAAGCTGAATAAGAAGGGCCAGCCGTTTAAGCCAAAGTTTAGATGGATTCGGGAAATCCGGCACTTCCAGAACCACATGGAGTGGGTGCTTCCGAAGCTCACAATGGCTAGAATATGTAGGGAGGAGATTCAGGAGAGATCTATGATGGGGGATAGTAGAAGGTACTGGAATGCTGGTAGACTTTTTCCAATGCCAGAAGAGGTGACTCGATTCACTGCAGCTGCCCTTGATGCTCTGCACGAGGCCGCTGAGAATCACATGGTCAGGTTCTTCGAAGACTGTGTGAAATGTGCTGTGCATGGAAAGAGAGTGACAATAATGAGGCAGGATATTGCCTTGACAAATTAGTTTTGAGGCATGTAAAGTGTTTTATATTAATGAAACGGTTTTTGTTCTATATATTATTTGCTTGCTAAGTATTTTGATTGTATGTATTCTCTATGTATATCTACACTGCACCGTTGCCACGGTGCGAAATTGTGTAAATTACTTTGCACATGAGGGCAGGCAATTTCGCACCGTGGCCACGGTGCGAAATTGAATCAATCCACGTTTAAGTAGTGGCCATTCTCGCACCGTGGCTACGATGCGAGGTTTCTAGTATGAAAATTGGCTGATAGTATGCAATTGAATATATGTGGTAGATAATTAATCTGCAGCACTGTAGCAGCATTATTGATGTGCACTGTAGCACCATTATTGATCACTGTAGCTATCCTTGACATTACTATCTATTATATTATACAGTACCATCTATTATATTTTACAGTACTAAAATAAACAAAAGGATAAAATATTTAATAATTTGACAGCATTGCCTAGGGAGATTTCTTGATTCGTTTGGAAGTAGCGAACCCAGGGAAAAGATGGTGGAAACTAGGAGACAAGTCGGCAATACCATGGTTGAGATGCAGTCGCAACTGGCTGAACCAATCTTGGAGCATGCAAATGAGGTCCAAAGAAATGTGCTGACAGAACTAAACAACAATGGCAAGAGAGAAATCAGAGCTCAGTATAACAAAATGAGGGCGCAAGGATCTTATAGAATGTTCAATCAGGAAGCTGAGATGGATATTGATGCTGTGGAAGAGACTTTGGTTTCTTTGAAGGCATATATTACCAGAGGAAAGGCTCTGAGGCGGGTCTTAAAGGAGGAGGAGTTGTGGAGGCATAATTCTCTCAAACCGGTTTCTCAAAAACTTTTCCAGGAGCAGCAGAGACAGAGGGAGGCTTTATCAGTGATGCTTCTTCAGAACACCATGCACACGATTCAGGATCTGGATGACTGGCTCCAGGTCTTTGGCAGGCATAACATTGATGTCTTTAATTTGGGCGAGAAGAGCTCGGGGTCTTCTGATCTTGTTTTTCTGTTTCTACCTAAAGTACTCCCGAGGCTTTAAATAGTCAGTGATCTCCTTTCTGTTGCTACTATATTTGATCTATTATAGAATCAAATATAAGGATATACTAGTAATGGTGCCCAGCGTTGCTGGGCATAAGTTGAGAGCCTGTAAATGCTTTGGGATGCAGTGAGAAAAGCCCTATCCCTTTCCCTTTCCCTTTTGCTCTATCCCGCTTTTCATTTTTTCTTATTTTCTCTACTTTTTTTTTCTTTTCCTTTTTTTTTCTCGTCTTTCTCACATGTTTCCTTGTTTTCCCATCCCTTTCCTTCCCCCTTCCCTGTTCCCGATAACCTTTTTCCCTTCCCTTTTGCTCCTTTCTCCACCTTTTCCCTCTTCTCTTTTTTCTTTGCCCTTTCCCTTCCCCTTTCTCTTTTTTTATGCCTTCTCTTTTCCCCGTCCTTTTTCCATGTCTTCCCTTTTTCTCAACCTTTTACTCTTTCGCCCTTTTCCATGCCTATTTTCCCTTCTCTTTTCCTCCTTTTCCCACTCTTTTCCTCCTTTTTTTGTGTGCCCTTTTCCCTTCCATTTTTCTTTTCTCCCTCTCGTTTTCCATGCCCTTTTTACCTTCCCTTTTTCCATCTCCTCACCCTTTCCCTCTTTCCCTTTTCCATGTTCCCTTTTTCTCTTCCCCTTTTCCATTTTCCTCATTTCCTTTTTCCCGCCTCTCTCTCTCTTTCCCCCTTTTCTATTCTTTTTTTTTTTTTCTATTTCCCTTTTCCCATGCCCTTTTTCCCACCCTTTTTTTTCTTTCTATTTTTCCCTGTGCTTCCTTTTCCTCCTTTTCCCACCCTTTCCCTCTTCCCGTGCAAGTTTTTCCCTCTTTTCAACCCTTCCTTTTTCTTTTCTCTTTTCCTTTCCTCATGTCCTTTTTCCCTTTCCCTCCCCTCCATCACTCCCCCTTCCCTTTCCCTTTCCCTTTTTTTCCCGTTTCCTTTTTCTTGATGGATTTTTTCTTTCCGTTTTCCTCCTTTTTGCGATCCTTTTCTGTGCACTTTTTTCCCTTCCTTTCCTTTTCCTTTTCCCTTTTTCCATGCCTTTTGCACATTTATTTTATTCTCTTATTTCCTATACCCATTTTCCTCTTTTCCCCACCCTTTCTCTCTTGCCCCTTTTCTTTTCCCCTTTTTCTTTTTTCCCTTTCTTCACCATTTTCCTCTTCCCTTTTCTCTCATGCCCTTCCTCCCTTCCCTTTTCTCGTTTCCCTCTTTCTTTTTCCTTGTGACCTTTACCTAGGTTCCCTTTCCCCCTTTTCCCTTTTCTTTTTCTTTCTTCTCACTTTCCCTTTTTCTATGCCCCTTTTCTTTTCCCCTCTCCCCACTTTTCTTGTTCCCCCTTGTCCCTTCCCTTTTCCTCATTTTTCCAACCTTTCACTCTTCCCCTTTTCTTGATGCGTTTTTTCCTTTCCCTTTCCCTCTTTTTTTTTTCCCCTTTTCCTATGCCATTTGTCCCTTCCTTTTTCCTCTTTTCTCAACGCTTCTTTTTTTCCCCCTTTTCCCATGCTCCTTCCTTTTCCCATGCTTTTTTTCTCCTCCCCTTTTCCATGCTTTTTTTCTCCTTCATTTTCTCCTTTTTTCAACCTTTTCCTCTTTCCTTTTTTTTTTCATGCTCTTTCCATTTACCTTTTCCACTTTATCTCTTCCTCTTTCCCTCGTGCCCTTTTCCCAGGTTCCCTTTCCCTTTTTCATTTTCCATGCCTTTTTCTCTTCTCTTATCCCCACCCTTTTCCCTTTTCCCCATGCCTTTTTGCCCTTCACATTCTCTCTTTCCACTTCCCTTTTCCTTTTCCCCCTTTTCATTTACCCTTTCCTCTTAAGAGATCGAAGCATGACCAATCACAGTGTTGGTAAGTCGTGCAATAAATCTAGGCCTTCGGATGCATCCAGATGATCTCGGGCATTCAAATTAGGGCTCGATGCACTACTTACGGTATAACATTATAATATAAGATCCCTCAGGTGATTTTGTAAAGGGATCTTCCTAAAATTTGGCTGCTTTATGCATCCCATCCTTATGTAATTCATATTCTAGATGCATATAAACCATCTATTATATTTTACAGTACTAAAATAAACAAACTTAAGGATATAATCTCTAATAATGTGCCAACATCAATGCCAACTTGAACAATGTTCATTCAGACTGATCATCAACAGGCGCTCCAGAGATCCTTTCGATCATGAACAAACCATGCTCTGAATTCCATAGAAGGTGAATCACAACATCGAAGGGATCCGGATAGAAATGGACAGGATTCATAGTAACAACATCTAGCCAGTCTTCTAGTGCTATATTTCACTGGCGGCACTTACAGAGGTCCTCATGGTTCATCTTGCAGGTAATGGAATCGCGATCATCATCAGAATGTGCCATAAGCCTTGGCAAAGTCGACGCCTTGGCAATTTCATGCATATCTATTTATACCTACCAAAATTATTGATGGTATATACATACAAATTATTGGACATGTATCTGTACATATACTCGTATATAGAAACAATAATGATGCTACAGTTGGAATTGTCTCTAACAACTGGACAACATGAATGTCAAAAGCATTCCAAAGTTATTTTACAATTAATATGTGAGTAATTTCCATCTAATTTTCCATGTGTAACATAAAGTGGTCTGGGAGGGCCTATTTCGCACCGTGGCCATGGTGCGAATATTGGTTATTCCATAACTAATTCCCAACTTCATTCGCACCGTGGCCACGGTGCGAATATTGGTTATTCCATAACTAATTCCCAACTACATTCGCACCGTGGCCACGGTGCGATTTACTTGTTATTCATCAATTGAATACCAACTAAGTTCGCACCGTGCCCACGCTGCCAACCTAGCATATTTGAAACATTATAGTTGCACATCATGGTCAACAGTTATATCTAGCACAATAACAGGGGGTTACTTTTAGATTTTTATACGTTTTTTCACATGGTTTTTCTATGATTTCATTGTTGTATTTGTTTAGGTGTACTAAATAGTATTTCTAGAGTGCACCCTTTATGGGCCGTTGATTTTCGTTGGTTGGAACAATCCGAGGGTGCATGTGCATTTGCACGTGCATGTGCATGTGTGTGCATGTGTATGCAGGTGCATGTACACGTGCATGTGCATGTGTATGCAGGTGCATGTGTACTGTGCATGTGTATGCAGGTGCATGTACACGTGCATGTGCATGTGTATGCATGTGCATGTGTATGCATGTGCATGTGTACTATGCATGTGCAAGTGCAAGTGCATGTGCATGTGTGCATGTGTGTGCATGTGTGCATCTGCATGTGTACTTGCCCTCTTGGATTCTTGTTGCCGCAGTGGATTTTTGCTACCACGAGGTGGATTTTTTGCTCACACTTATAAAGGTATTTGTTTTTTAATGTTTCTTCAGTTAGCATATTGGTTTTCTCTACAAGGTATTGGTTTCCTAGTTTTGTAATCTAGTGCTGCCCGGCCTTTGTTTCCTTCCCTTTATCTGTTCTAAGATTTGCTGCAGATTCAAAAAGAGTCTAGAGTTTAGGCCCCCTATTTGCTTCCAACTCTTGGATATTCCTGGCCTGTCGGATTGTTCATAGCAGCCAGCCTTTAGCTTCAATCAACAAACAGATTCTTGTGCACACAACAGGCGAATTATTCCACGCCCTTTTCTGAATCATGCAGATCAGTCAAACGGTGGCTACAAGAATGCATTTATGTTGTAGGTTTGGAACTTTAATCGAACCAGCAGGTGAATCATGCATTACTTTTAAGCTAGAGATAGAGCATCCAAAATTATATGGATTGATAAACAATGGTTTCATTGTGAGTAACAACATGTGGAACGCTAACAGAGCAAGCTTGCTTCAAAACCTCTACCCTTGATCTCGCTTCACTAACCATTATAGGAAACCTACTCCACATCACCAAATTGGCTGATTCTCTTTACCTGTTAAACCAAAGTCAGGCAACCCATGAGAATGTGTCACTGATTTTTTATGAACCTCACCAATTGTTACTACAGAGTAACGTTGATGCTCATGCAATGGTTTGTGAAAAAAACATTATTGTAGAGCATATCAGTGTCAAAAGCTTTTATTTGATTCAATTTTATTTCGCTATTAAAGTTCTATTTTCTAAATTAATATCAATCTAACCAATTTCTTTCCTTTATGTTAGTGCAGACTATAGAATCTCCAATCCATCAATTGCACATGACATTCCTCTTACACCTGAAGTCAACACAATGTTGATCCAAACATTATTACTATACCAGAGAACCCTATAAATGAAGATCAAGTTAACTAGTCCCGACACCATCAGCGCAACCACCACATGCACATGGCGAAGACCTTATTGATATGTTGTTCATCCATCTCTAACCCATCCCTAAGGCCCCGAAGGGGCCAAAAAATTTGTTAGTTAACACAAACCATTATATCCAACATTTCAAATTAAATTCCTCCTAAAACCCCCTTTGATTTTGGTGCATATTCACACGGGGGTGACTCCGAGGCAGCGAGAGCCCCTTTTATACCCCCTAAAATAGTATAATACATGCATGAAATCAACACATTTGAGTACATTGCCCCAAACCTTATAGTATTTCGCAACTCTCATTATACAGTATAAAAAAACTTGTACGAGCATACCCCACAAACGAGGATCGCTATCTACGGTCCAAATCAAAGAATAAGTCGTGAATATGCCTATCCAACAGCTCTCGTTGCCCGGAGTCACCCCTCGTGTGAATATGCACCAAAATCAAAGGGGGTTTTAGGGGGAATTTAATTTGAAATGTTGGATATAATGGTTTGTGTTAATATGAATTTGTTCATACAGTTGAAACCCCAGAAGTATCTTCTACCCTGTCTGATCCTTGTGGATCGCCACTGCCTTAACTTGTCTGCTGCACTAGAGCTACACCATATCTGCTTTTTTTTTCCTGCTCAACTTTTCTCCTCAATATTCTAGCCAATGTCGTGTCTTGTTTAGCTTTATCTTTTTTCTCTAGCTTGTAGATAATCCTCCTGTAGAACCATTGGCACATCTGTTGCAATGAGTTACCACACGAACCGCGATGTTGTGTGAACCTGAAAAAAGCATTCTTGGCAAACCACAAGCCATGGGCATGAAGTATATGAATGTAATGTGTGACATTGCATTCTCCCCATGCTTGTATAAACGAATTCGTGAATTCAGTTACTGCTACTTTGAATTCATCTAACTTTCCACCCACCATTTTCTTCTCTGCCATCAAAGTTACCAGACTGCTCAGATTCTGCCACGCTTTAATTTTCTTTAGTCTTGCCCTCCCACGTGAAGTACGGTCATCTTCTGCTACCAGCAAGTCCTTATACCCCTCCCACTTTCCATTGGCAATGATCCATTCTTACGTAATTTAGTACAAGGCAGAAATCTTTTCGCTTTCACCCCACCCATGGATGGTTTACAAGGAACCTTGCCTCCCTTCTTAGGATGTTGCAAGATTTTATAGTCACCACCATGAAGACCAAGATCAGAAAGTACGTTCTCAACATCTTTCATACACTTTTCTCAAGACTTATTCCAAGCAAAAAGAATGCTCATGTACACCATCTTATCCACTATTCTTAGAAAGGCATGGAGAGTGCAGATATGTACTCTCTTCACAAGAATTGCAAGGACGGGGATCAAAGTTTCGTCCTCCTTCTCACGCATTGGTTCAGCATCCTGGTCACATTTGAGAGTACTCATTCCCTTCCCCTTATCATCTACCCTAGCATACAAATAGTAAGGACATGCGTGGGTAGTCTTATCAGAACCATGTTTCATGTTATACATGCACTTGATGGTCTTTAGATCAGCAGCCAAATGCCATTCAACCTCGTAATCTCCATAGCCAGGAACCTGAAGCTTCTCTCCGACTCCATGCGCAGCAATAATAGTAGGAATAGATGTCTGCTGAAAGACCCACTGAAGAACACCATGATTTTCTTCCAGTACTTGAAATATCCCTATCCACCAAATATGGTCCTCTGATTGAACAGAGAACTTCCCTTCCTCATTATCAGAATTTGTCAACGCCCTGTTCATTAATGTCAAAGAAACCCTCTCGAGTCTAAGTTAGATATTGGGGTACAAAAGCACCCGTCCGGACGCGCTGCTTTTCGTGCTTGGTCCGCTGTGCTTGGAGGTGCTTGGAGAGCGGGAACGTGATGATCCGTTTTTAGCAAATTGCTTCCGGATCGATGACATGGCTACCCGCAAAATCAAATTCGGTACAGAATCAATTTGGCGGGGTTGTTGTGAGATGGCATGGAGAGTGAATAGATTTGGCAATGGCGGGAAGCATGATCCGGTGTTGTACCCCCAACAGAATTTTTTTTTTGTGCAAAGACGGTTTTTCTCGTACAACACAATTCTCGCGACAACACGATTCTAAATGGATCAATCAAAGATCGATTTAGATGAAGAAAAGCGACTTCAAATTTTTAGGGAAATTCAAGCCGAGAGAAGAAGGCAATCTAGACAGAGGAAAAGAGATAGGAGAGGGAGAAAGAAAATATCCACCTCAAGTTGACAAATGGCTTGAGTGTGAGAAGGCTTCAAGAATTGTCCAAGAATTTGGACGATTATTTCAATAATATCACAAAGCCTTTGAAAGAAGGGGATAAGGGCGGTGGTGCAATGATTTGTGAAGAGAGTGAAGAAGAAATTGCCATCGGAGGTGGATTTTGTTGATCATGATCAAAGCAAGGTCATGAAGAATGTAATTAGAAATGTTCAAGAGACACTCAATCAGCAAAAGAAACTAAGGAAGACAGATATAATGCAAGCAAGAAAGTCCACATTGCAAATGGTATCTTCAACAAAGAAACAAAACCAACCATCCGATTAGCTTGCACGCTCCTTAATGTATCAAGAAAATCTGTTGTTGCAAAAGAACCGTAAGAAGAGTAATGGCGTAACAAGAATGTGGTACGTGGTCAATGTTTTCAAGGAAAAAGAGATCGGATGCAATAACCGATGAGGTTAAGAATTACTTTTACAAGTTCCGGGAGAAAACACAAGAGTCTCACCATACAGAAGCATGTGAGAAAGTTTATTACAAAAGATGGTGAAAAATTGATCATCCAATACAACCGCTTGAAATTTCGTGTAATTATTATGCTTTATATGTTTTACCGCTTGTTTACGCTTTTACTATATTGTTGCTTTTAATTTTTTTGGAACTCGTATTTACGCTTTGTTTATAGTTGCAATTTTACATGGCATTCAAAAAGGAATTCAATGAAATGAAGATTTCACAACAAGACATTTGAATTCTTTGAAGCCATCTTTTGTGAGGCGTTAAAAAAGAAAGAGAGACCTGTTGCTGCCAATATCACATGCACTTTGAGTATGTGATGCAAGCACTCAACAAAATCAGAACAGATCCAAATGGGGTGCACAAAGAATGCAATTGTAATTGTGCTGTTTGTGGTGATGGTAACTTCCTCGTAGTGCCAAGAACCATGTTTATAAATCCACTAGTGATTTTTGGAGGCAAATGGTGCGCCCTAAAGAAGAAGATGAAGAATGGCACAAACATCAATGTCTCAAGTAGTTGGCATGCAAAGATTGTGGGCTGAAAAGGTATTAAGTTTGTCTCTTCAATGTTATGATGTTTAAAGATATTACTGCTCAGTAACTTTAATTGTGGTGTTATAAACAGGTTTGCTTTTTGTCCTAAGGAGAAGATGGAAACTGATTACAAGGTGGAGTGGAAACAGTTTGAAAAGGTATTCTGTTTGGCTTAATTAAATTGTGCTCGTTTAACATTCTTTTTAAACAAACTGCAAACTGACAGAAATGTTCATGGTCTGAAATCAGCAAGAAGTTGGATACATGAAGGAGACTACCAAGAAAAAAATGGGAGGGAGGAAACCAGCCAAAGTAACAAGACTTGCATACAAGAACGAGAGTCTGCCCGAGTTCATGAAGCATGCCAACAAGACAATGGTACAATTTGTCACACACAATTATGTGGCACACTGGCAGGCAAAGCAATTCAGGACGTGTTTGGATACCTTTCCTGAAGATGCAATTGTCTCTGTAATTGACTTTGCTGAAAATTACAGTTTTAAAATTCAGAGGGAGGCACAATCTTGCCACTGGCACACGGACCAGGCCTCAATTCTGGTTCATATCACATATAGACATGCAACAAAAGCCGAGATAGAGGAAATGGAAGTTAAAGAGGCGAGCAAAGAGAAGCAGAGCGGGATAAGCTGAAAAGAAAGAAGAAGACAAGTCGAGATCATCAGCACCAATCGAGGAGAATTATAAAGGAAGTGCAATTTTATATTTGGATGATGATGGGAGCATAGCCCCGAAGTTTGTACAACATTGCTTGAAAGTACATGCCGACCGGGCTTAGAGCACGTAACATTGAGTACAAGAAACATATTTTTTGGAGTGATGGTTGCACATCCCAGTTTAAAGGAGCAAGGCCTTTCTGGTATTTAGGAAGGAACTATGTGTGTAGTGAAGGAATTGAGTATGAGTGGAATTTCTTTGCCAGTTCTCATGGCAAAGGAGAACATGATGGACAAGGTGCAATATTGAAAAGGGTTTTGGCAAGAGAGCAATTGAAGTATGAGTCCTGGAAATTGGAGCGTGCCAAAGACATTGTCGATTTCATGAACTGGTACATGATGAATAATCCACCAGACCCTCATATAAGAAGGTAAATTCTTGTTTTTTCTTATATTTTTCTTAGATTTGAAGTTGCATGAATCTGTTTTATATTGCAGGTTCTTTTGGCATATTGATCCCCAAAGTGTAGACAAATCTGAAAGGAAGGAGTGGAAAACACTATGTGGGAGCTCTAAACTTCATTGCATCAGACCATGTGACAAAAGAACCCCGCAAAAAAAGTTGCTTATGTGTGCCTCTCTTGCTATTGTTCCTATTGCTTTCATGGTAAAAGGGATTACCGCATCTAACAAAGCACGCGTTTGGGAGCATGGCTCACTGAGAACCGAAACCAAAGGTTGTTGAAGAAACATCCACAAAGAATTAGTCGAGGAAGAAGAAGAAGATGAAGAAGAAGAAGATGAAGAAGTAGATTACCTTAGTTCTCTTCTAGAAGTTGGAGATAACTTTGCTGTAAATGCACATCCAGAGGATGAAGAGGGAGTTGACTTTTATGTTCTTAGGTGTACAGAGACTAAACACACATTGTTAGATGCATATGAAGATGCTTGGGGTACTGCATTTGGTGTAGGAGAAGTTTAGTTTCTGGCCATTACTACAAGCAAACAGATGCACTCCAATTTGAGTTGCTATTGGACAAGCCAGTTGCTAGTTTGTATAGCCACCTTGTCAGACAGGTGAAGTTTGATATGGAGAATCTTGGTAACAACATTTTCAAGATGAGTGAAGAGACATGCCAAAAAGTTATGGCATCCCTTCCAGTAGAGTGCTAATTCTGCTGCCCGTTTTTTCTGCTTTTGCTTCGAAGAAGCAGAAGTTGAGTTTTTAGATGTATAATCGGCTCTTTCCCGCCATATTCTTTCTTATATTCTTTATAATTCGTTATCAATGAAAACTAACAAATTCTTTGCTGCACAAATGTTCCTTGTCCTCACAGCTTTAAAAGAAAAGCTCAGATGGGTCTGCTTTTCATACTTATGCTTTGTCTGCTTACATGCTTTATGTTTTCAGTTAACTATTACAGACTTGATGAACGGAAAAACGGACTTGATGGACATGGAAAGCAGATTGAAAGTTTACAAGTGTACACAAGTGTAGGTAAATGCGAATCATTGGATTTACATTAATATCCGCTTCGTTACAAAAAGTGTACAAAATTTGTGTACTCATATCCAAATATTCACAAAAAAACAGCTGTTATAACTTAAGTTACATCTTAAGTTACATGAAGTTCTTAAAGTTCAGTATCTTCAATGTTCTCAAAGTCAGCATCTTCAATGTGGGTCTGATCTTGTGTTATTTCTTCTCTTGCAGTTTCCTCCTGTTTATCGGTATCTTCAATGTTGGTCTGATCAGTAGCTTCAATGTGTTCAGTATCAGTATGGAGAATCTGTGTTGTGTCTTCTTTTGCAGGTTCATCCAATTTTTCAACACCAACAATATCTTTCACCAATTGCATGCTTCCCTCAATTCACACACCCCAACATTTGGTCCACGGCTGAAAACAACAGTAAAAACAAAATACGAGTTGTTTTTTTGAAGATTTGAAAAAAACCTATACGTAGTTATATGGGGGTGTGGTTTTCCAAGGATATGCTGTAATTTTTCTTAAGGATATGTAGTTTTTTTTTTTAAAGAATGGGTGGTTTCTTAAGGAGGTGTAGTCTCTTATTTAAGGATGTGTTGTTTTCACAGGCAGTATGGTTTTTTGAAGGGATGTTTTTTTTAAGGTGTTTTTTAAGGTAGTGTTTTTTTGAGGTGTGGTTTTTTAAGGTTTTCTAAGAATCCGTGTATGACCAAGTGGTCCACATGCCATTACTGCCACAAAATGGCAGCATACAAGAGTTATACATGCTTGACACACTTCACTAGCATTTGACTTCAAACATGTTGCCTAGGCTCCAACATGCAAGGTGGCTCAAACATGCCAAGGTGGCTCCAACATGGCAACTAGGCTTCAATATGCCAAGGTGGCTCAAACATGCCACCTAGACTCCAACATGCCAAGGTGACTCAAACATGCCAAGGTGGCTCAAACATGACACCTAGGCTCCGACGTGCCAAGGTGGCTCAAACATGCCAAGGTTGCTCCAACATGGCACCTAGGCTCCGACATGCCACGGTGGCTCAAACATGCCACTTAGGCTCCAACATGCCAAGGTGACTCAAACATGCCATATGAGCTCCAACATGCCACCTAAGCCCAAACATGCCAAGGTGGATCAAACATGCCATGCGGGATCCAACATGCCAAGGTGGCTCCAACATGCCACCTAGGCTCCAACATGCCAAGGTGGCTCCAACATGCCACCTAGGTACAAACATGGCAAGGTGGCTGAAACATGCCACCTAGGCTTCAACATATGCCATGTGGGCTCCAACATGCCACCTAGACTCCAACATGCCACTTAGTCTCCAACGTGCCAAGGTGGCTAAAATATGCCACCTAGGCTCCGACGTGTCACCTAGTCTCCAACATGCCAAGATGGCTCAAACATGCCACCTCGACTCCAACATGCCACCTAGAATCAAACATGCCAAGGTGGCTCAAACATGCCAGCAGGCTCTAACATGCCAAGGTGGCTCAAACATGCCACATAGGCTCCAACATGCCACCTAGGCTCCATCATGCCAAGGTGGCTCAAACATGCCATCTAGGCTCAAACATGCCAAGGTGGATCAAACATGCCACGCAGGCTCCAACATTCCACCTAGGTTCCAACATGCCAAGGTGGCTCAAACATGCCACGCGGGTTCGAACATGCCATGCACGCTCCAAGATGCCACCTTGGCTCCAACATGCCAAGGTGGCTCAAGGCTCAAACATGTCAAGATGGCTCAAACATGCCACATGGGCTCCAACATGCCACCTAGGCTCAAACATGCCAAGACCTAGGCTCAAAAATGCCAAGGTGGCTCAAACATGCCATGCAGGCTCTAACATGCCACCTAGGCTCCAGTATGCCAAGGTGGCTCCAACGTGCCACCTAGGCTGCAAACATGCCAAGGTGGCTCAAACATGCCACGTAGGCTCAAACATGCCACCTGGGCTCCAACATCCACCTAGGCTCAAACATGCCAAGGTGCCTCAAGCATGCCATGCAGGCTCCAACATGTCAACTAGGCTCAAACATGCCAAGGTGGCTCAAACATGCCACGTGGACTCCACATGCCACCTAGGTGGCTCAAACATGCCACCTAGGCTCCAACATCCACCTAGCCTTAAACATGTCAAGGTGGCTCAAACATGCCACGTGGGCTCCAAAATGCCACCTCGGCTCCAACATGCGAAGGTAGCTCAAACATGCCACATAGGCTCCAATATCCACCTACGCTTAAACATGCCAAGATGGCTCAAACATGCCACCTAGGCTCAAACATGCCAAGGTGGCTCAAACATGCCACATGGACTCCAACATGCCAAGGTGGCTCAAACATGCCACGTGGGCTCCAACATGCCACCTAGGCTCCAACATGCCACTTAGGCTTCAACATGCGAAGGTGGCTCAAACATGCCACCCATGTCAAACATGCTAAGGTGGCTCAAACATGCCCGCGGGCTCCAACACGCCAAGATGGCTCAAATATGCCACCTAGGCTCAAACATGCCAGGGTGGTTGAAACATGCCATGTGGGCTCCAACATGCCACCTAGGCTCCAACATGCCAGGGTGGCTCAGGCATGCCACCTAGGCACCAATATGCCACCTAGGCACTCCAAGCGGTGACATGGCATGCCAACTAAGCAAGGCCAAGTTTTGACTAGGCCAAAAATAAAAAGATGTCCATCTTTGGTCCTTTCATTGGGTGATGTTGGCAAATTTTGGTTGACATGGCTAGATGGTGGTGACGTGGACATGATGACTAGGACTTTATGCAAGAAATATGATAACCTTTAAAATTTTTGGTAGAGGAGTTTGGCAAGGGATAGAATAGAGGGATCTTGAAGAACTTAAACGCTAACACCCTTCCCCAAATCGAACCAGGCCAGGACTTTGTCCAGCTTCCTCACCAGAGGGGAGAGGTCAGACCCCAGGAGACGGACCTCAAAAGAGTTGCGGAGGTAGCCTTTCCTGCCAACGATCCTCCGGGAGGGCAAATGCCAATGCCCCGCCTCCTGGCGCTCGTTTTCCCTATCCGACTGTTGAATCCACCGTTCAAGTAACCTGCTTCGAGTAAATTCAAAAAAAATCCAAGATCCGTCTGGAAGAACTTATCAAACCGCGAAGCGTCCTGCGATCGACCGTGTAGACACCCAAGTGTTTTGTCATTCGAGCAGTACAAAGGCTCCAGAATGGAGATTTGACTTCGCCATGTCATCCGGAATGGTAAATATACCCTAGGGACCAAGTTATACGGTCATTTTTGGCAACAAAAGAAACACGAACCTCTACATGGCAGTATTCCGCAGCCACCTCTTAGGCCAATGACTACGAACGTGTTGGACATGAGCTACCTTGGCGCTTCTTGGAGAAAGGGTGGTCTTCCGCCCACGAAACTTGGTCTCGAGGGTAATGTCGATGTTTTGAGTCCATTGGCAGAGTTAGTTTATAGTTCCGGAGTGGGAGAATTGCCTATCCGTGGCCAAGGGCCTTCGGAAGAGGACCTTTGGGGCGAACTGCTTCCGGAAGGTTTTAAGTGTTCGTCTTCTGGCATCAACACCCTCCCTCTACATGATGACATTGTGCAAGATCATGGTCGAATCTGACTAGGATATAGCCTCCGAAACGTAAACCCTGTGTATTGCTAGGTTATTGAAGGGAAACGTTATGGAGGTCGCGATTTAGTCGGTTGCACTTGGGACATGGTCAAGAAGCTGCAGTTGAAAGCATGAAGCAATTAGGAACTGAAGGAATGGGGTTTGGATCTATTGGCCATCCCGAATGATCCCAAACAATTTTGCTACTGCAAAATGAGCCCTTGGCTTTTATTTGCCATTATGGGAGGAGGATAAATCCAAACTCCATTCCGTCAATTCCTATTGCTTCATGTTTTCAATTGCAGCTTCTCGTCCATGTCCCAAGTGCAATTGACTAAAACTCGGCCTCCAAAACGTAAACCCTTCAATAACCTAGCAACACACAGGGTTTACGTTTCGGAGGCCATATCCTAATCAGATTCGACCAGGATCTTGCACAATGTCATCATGTAGAGGGAGGGCGTTGATGCCAGAAGACGGACCCTTAAAACCTTCTGAAAGCAGTTCACCCCAAAGGTTTTCTCCCAAAGGCCCTTGGCCACGTACAGGCAACTCTCCCACTCCGAAATTGTAAACTGACCCTGCCAATGGACTCAAAACATCGAGATTACCCTCGGGATCAAGTTTCGTGGGCAGAAGACCACCCTTTCTCCAAGAAGCGCCAAAGTAGCTCATGTCCAATACGTTCCTAGTCAATTGGCGTAAGAGATGGCTGCTGAATATTGTCATGTAGAGGGTTCGTGTTTCTTTCGTTGCCAAAAATCACTATATAACTTGGTCCCTAGGGTAATGTCACTATTCCGGATGACATGGCGAAGTCGAATCTCCATTCCGGAGCCTTTGTACTGCTCGAACGACAAAACACTTGGGTTTCTACATGGTCGAGCGCAGGACGCTTCACGGTTTGATAAGTTTCCCCGGACGGATCTTGGATTTTTTTGAACCTGCTCGAAGCAGGTTACTTGAACGGTGGATTCAATGGTCGGATAGAGAAATCGACCTCTGGGAGGGGGGGCATTGGCATTTGCCCGCCCGAAGGAGCGCTGGCAGGAAAGGCTGCCTCGGTAACCTTTATGAGCTTCGTCCCCTGGGGTCTGGCCTCTTCCCTCTGGTGAGGAAGCCGCGCAAAGTCCTGGCCTGGTTCGATTTGGGGAAGGGTGTCAGCGCAAGATCCCTCTATTCTATCCATTGCCAAATAAGTATCAGACACAAGGAGGGACTAATACCCCCACCATGTGAAAAAACACATCTATCATAGAGCTTAAATAATCTCGAATGGCACAACCCTAAGAACACCATCCCTCCTTCTAGATGAGACCAAGCGAACCTCATCTCCAAATAGACATACAAGCAAACGAGGGGGACTCATGCCTCCAACATGAGCTCAATACAATATGAGAATTCGAACTCTTGATCTCACATCCCAGGAAGAAACTCTAGACTTAACATCGTGACCATGAGAGCTAAGCTCAACAACCATAAATAAATATGTTCCTATAGGAAATATCACCAACATAAGGAAGGCTCTTACTTTGCTACTTATTGAAATCAGTGTGAATCAACTCCATACAACATCAGATATTGAAACTACAGTAATAGATTTATTGGCATAGGGTGTTCTTGAGCAGTAGCAAGAAATACCTTGGCTACATCATGAAGTTTTTGTGATTTGAGTTGTGTGATATTGAGATGTCATGCTTAAGGTAATAGCTTCTTTTAGCATAACCTATAGGTCTTGATATTCCATAAGGTCATATGTTAATGCCCCCCCTTCCCCAAAAAAAAAAAAAAACAAAACCCAAAGATGACATGGTGCCCAATTCCTGGTCGAATCCGACGCTGCCTTAGGTTTGCGGAGGTTGTTAAAATCTGCTTCGTTGGTGCAGTGGAATAGTGGCACACAAGGTGACATGGCAATGATATGGCACTAGAAATAATGAGGTGGCATCAAAAAGAGCAAGCAAACTTTTTTTTTGGGAGAAAGTGACTATATGCAATGGGTGATGACATGGCATGAGTATGATGAGGTGGCAAAGATGAGTGGTGAGATGGCAAAATATGAAGGTGTGGAAAAATGAAGAATGTGCATAGACAAATTGACAACTTTTTAAAATACATATTTCTCCATGGTGAGATGGCATTTTTTTTGGATGGTGTGACATGTCACATGATGAACAAGCATTTTATGCACTTTAGATAGAAAATGACTAGGCCAATTTTTTGAAAAAGGGTTTTTTAGTGAGATAAGAGGTTTTTCTTAGTGCCCCTAAATTCCCTTGCCAATTCATTTATGAAATGTTAAAAGTTGTCATATTTCTTGTAAAAATGCTTAGTCATCATGTTCACATCATCTTATCTTGCTATATCGCCCAAACATTGCCACACCACCCCATGAAAGACCAAGATTGTACTTCATTCTTGTTTGGCCTTGCTTACTTTGCATGACATGTCACCTACTTGGAGTGCCATGTCATCATATTTCGTGTCAACTTTTGTAAATTTTTATTTCTTCCACTTATCTTGTAGAAATTGCAAGAATAACACTTTGCCAAATCATCATGCCACTTTTGCCATGTCATCACAACAATTTGCTAAGTCATTGGCATATGTCAACTATTTCTCATATAAGTTGTATTTGTCTTGAATCCTTTTTTTGAAAAGTCCATAAATGCCTTTGGGATTTGACAGTACATTAATTTGCTTCCTTCTAGTACTATAAGCCAAGTACTATAAGCACCTAAAGTTTAGGTATAAGTGTATCCAAAACTCAAAGCATGTAGAATTGAAGTGTAGTTGAAAATTTGACTAGATGCCATAAGGTTTCCACTACACGTTTTTCATCCGTTTTTAAAGGTTGAGAAGGGTTTTTAATATTCTAGGTAGTTTCAAAGGTTTATTTTTGGAAAGTCCATGCGTGTCACATGGGCTTCCTTTTTGGCCAAACATTTTTCTTGCAGTGCGACGTTGATAACTGGGATTCCATGGCCAGAGGGGGCTTTGTTGAAGAGGAGCGATGGTGGTGAATTTGTTCTCTATAGGTTTTGGCAAATTCAATGCTAGAAAATTTAAAATTTGAAAAACAAAATGATTTTTAAGCAAGCATAAGCAATAAGCAATAAACATTCAAGAACTTGAATTCAAATTATCCCGCCCTCCCATGCAATGCAATGGGCGGGATAAATTTGAAATGCACATAGCCCAAATTGTCTTTATTCTTCAAACCCTTATTCGAAACCCTATTCTTCATGTTGAAACCCTATTCTCCACGTCCACTCCAACGTCCAACTCCGACCTCTTGGCGGATCCAACTCCGGCCTCCTGATACCAGCGGCTCCCCCGTCGGAAGAAGATCTGGCTTTGGATACAAGATGAAGGTTCCGGTATCTCCCTGTCCCGTTTGTATAACTCTGTTCCAATCCTTCTTCTTTCAGCGATTTCTATTTGTATAACTCTGGGCAAATATGCTAAATGCCTGATCTTCAGGACGGATCTGCCTTTTCCTCCAGTAAAGATCTTGGCTTCTAAGATTATTCCATAAACCTGCAGGATTTAGCTCGATGGAGGTTGATGTAATCTGGCTCTGCTAGTTCGCAAAAGCCTGAGCTAGAGATTGACGTATAAAACAGGTGTAAAGAACTGAGCTACTGCAGTGTACAAGGGATCAAACATCCAGAAAATACATATGAACAAAACACTGCTCATTTGAATTCGTCACTGTTCATAGACCATTCTCCATGTGCTGTCTTTGCAAAAGCTGAGCGTCCAGACTGCAGCTACATTTCTGTAAGTATTTGTTATTTGCTTGAGGATGTGGGTAAAGGATTTGCACCTCTGCCTGGAACTCAGTTGTCTTATTTATTTTTAGCTCCATATAAAGCATAGATCTCTTATTATCAGCATAATATTGTTTTTGCAGGTTGTGCTTATGCAGGTTTAGGCAGGCTTCTGCAGGTTGGAATAGCATAGTTGGGCCTGCAAGGATTGTCTAAATAATCTCTAACAGCCAAACAGGTACTCTGTTTTCCAGTTTTTTATTTATCTTTTTTGCTCTATTTTTCTAACCGAGTTTGTTTTTGTTTTGTTACAGCTGTGTATCTTGTTGAATCTTTTAAATCCCAACTATAGAATAGATAAATGTGTTGGCAGCGCCACTGGATCTCAGATAGCCCTTCCCTGGTATCAGATTTATCTCTTTATGCTATATTTTCTGCACTTTAATGTTGTAAAGGTTACACAATAGTGGTAAGGTTACACGACAGCAGTTGCTGGCAGTTTGTTTTTTTTTTCTAATCTTCTCTTTGCTATCAAAGAGACGATCTGGCAGGTAAAGATGGAACAAAGATGATCTGATAGGTAAAGACGGAAGGGAGAAGTGATCGATTTTAGCAAGCTGAAAATATGAAGTAATGTGTCACTATGACGACATCCTCCAGAAGTTGAATGCAATTCCGAGAAATGTTGGATCATGACTAAACAATATGATCCACATTACCTGTTTTACCGTCAATTTCATGGAGATCCGCCACAAAAATGCATGTGGCTGGGTTGCAAACTTGCAAGCATGCAGAAAATGTTTACTTTTCATTCAATAATACCAAGAATGATCATCTTATTTTTCTCAATGCCTTTGTTTACAATCAAGAATTCAAAATATTTAAAATGTACAAAGTTGCATAGGAAATAAAATATGAATGTATTGACTATTCAATAACATGTTAACCTATGGTTATTAATTTTTCTACAGTTATTACCCTTTCTTATGTTGTTCTTATTGTTTAAATTCACACATTGTTTAAAACTACACTAGAAAAAAAAAACGTGTTATTATATAAAAAACAATGCATGGTTGCACTTCAAACAATGAAAACAACACGTGGACATATGAAGGAAAACCACGCTAAAAAGTCTTACAAATGAAGACCATGCATTGTTTTTATGTGAATACCACACCTAAAAATCATGTGCAGTTTTTGTTTTTGAGCAAAAATCACACATAGAATTTACATGTTGTTTTTCTTGAGAACCATGGCAAAAACTACACATAAAAATTACGGGTCGTTTTTGTCTAAAAACCACGCATGAAAAACTACACGTTCTTTTTGTGTGAGAAACTGCACTAAAAAACTACACACTGTTTCTAGCATTTTCGGAACATTACTATGGGTGATTTTTAAGTGTTGTTTTTTTTGTAAAAAAGCCAACTTTGGGGTTATAGTGATTGCTACTCTCCATCTTGCAAGTTCTTTCAAGTGGTCAACAGTAAGATTGAGTATGTTGATGTCTACTTCCTTGACCACATCAACATGAAGCTGCTGGTGCAACCACTTTTGAGGATTCTTTGAATGAAGCCAAGTGTGCAAACATGCTTTTATGTAGTTGAATACCTTATCATTTTCTTCATTGTCAAAGCTCTCAACTATTAAACATGTGTCTGGTGGGGACAAGAAAGTCTTGTACAAAGAGTCATCCACAAGCACAACATCCTGTACATCATTAAAAGCTGTGTAAACTTTGACAATTGGCTTCATAAGTACTGGTTTGGTTGCATTGCCTGGAAACATAAAAGGCATTGCCTCACACTCATTCTGACCCCATATGAATTTGAATTTAGCAATGTAGTGTGCTGGCAGAATACTGTTAAGGATTTGTATGATGTTGTGCTTCATCATGCTAGACCAAATCCCAACTTCAAATCTTTCAAAACTCCAATCCAAGAACTCTTGTAAAAAGGTGCGCAAATAACCACTTTCCCCTTTGTGTAATGCTTCTTGAGCCCTGGTGGAATCTTTAATCTTGCTCCTTTTTGGAAGGTGTTGACCAAAACTCCATTAATGTCTAAGATGACAAGTTTTTTCTTTTCTAAATCCTCTGCAACATTCATAAGAAAAGAATCTTATGACAACAATTAAAGAATTACAGAAATTACAATATTAAAACAGAAAACAGAATTAAAGAAAACAGTGATTAATTAAAGAAAACCAAATTACATTCAAACAATGTTCTCAAACAACATAAAACAAGTAAAACAGTATTTCACATACACCACAATATGTTATGTTCTGAAACTAACTCAATGACTTGATATACTGAGAAACAGAACCTGAACTACCATTTAACATTTTCAAAATAATATCAACTTGATCACCTATTTGCTTTGGTGCTTGAGGTGGCAGCTTCTTTGAGGGTCTCCCAATCTTCTTTTTGTTCTTTGTTGTTGCTACCTCCATTTCAACTGCTGCCTCACCCTTATCCTTACCTTTCTCAACAAAGATCTTCAAAGAATCCGCAGCAACATCATCTTCATTTGCTTGTTCTTCTTCACTGCTTACGTGAACATCTACATGCGCAGCAGTAGAACTTTCTCCTGCAGTTGCACTCCTCAACCTGGTCTTTATGCCAATTGCAGGAACCTTTTGCACAGGTTGTTCATAATATTCTTCTGAACTGCTCTCAACAACACGTGAACGTTTTATCCTTTTTTTTTGCTGGCCCCTTACTAAGCTGAATTACAGAACTTTGCTAATTTAAATGAGATTAAGTTAGTTAAAACACAAATAAGAAATATCAAAGTCTTACCTTCTCGCAAAGCTTCTCTGACTTTCCTTCATTGGACTTGGTGACACTTGAGTCGATGCGATAGATACAACATTTTTGGTGACTCGTAGGTGAAGCAACAGCCACAGTGCTTTATTAAATAATAAAGGTGTGAAGCCACAGTGAAGTCACAGGTGTAACAAGACTGGAAAACTTATCGGTGAAGCAAATGCACTACTAGTGCCTACCTCAAATGCCTTGCCTGCCTGAACCGCAAGTCTTCTTCACCGCAACCTCTAGACCAAGTTCCACAAAACTTCCCGGGAACTTCCTTCAAAACACCAAGCATGTCTTCTTTTCATACAAAAGCATGCAAGCATGCCAAATGATAGACATGTTCACATGGTAATGCCATACTCAATTTATATTTTGATTGAAGACCAATCCACATGCAAAGACATGCATCTTCCATGAAACCAGGCAACCTTTGCTTTTCATAGTTATGATAGACATTTTTGATATATCCGAGTCCATCAATTGTCTACCAGCTTCTAAATATTTCCCCGCTTTCGTGTAATCTCAATTCCAAAGTGAAGTTTTTTAATCTTTCCTTCTTTTCCTTCTCCGTAATGCTTCAACACTAACCTTTCAAGGCAAGCCTATAGTTTAGAGCCAAAATATATTTCACCACTTATTTTTGCCTTTAACTCTTCAATCGCTTCAGGTCTCCATCATTCTTGCGCTTTGGCATTCAAAGCGCATAACTCATTCTCCATTCTTGCTATCTCGTTCCTTCCAAGCTCAATCATCCTCTCTTCCCTTGCTAAAGAGTTCTTATCTACCTCAATGGTACCAATTATTTTTACCGTGATCGGTTATACAGCTTGTCTAAATCTGTTTCCAACTTACTAACCTCCTCTTCAATCAAAGAAATGTTGAAACTTAAATTGGAAACAGAAAAACTCGGAAGACCGACCCGCTTTCCCCTTAAATTCAAGTTGAGGTGTTGATGCACTTTGAAGCTACTGTGTGTACTTTTAACTGTAGTTTTGATCCTTTTAACATCTTCTTTTTTAACATCAATGTCATCCCTTTTTCTCCTGGACCAAACATTAACCTGTTTCTTGTAAGCATCCCAATCAACCCTATGAGCCTCAGGGTTATGCTCTGCCCGACTACAGTTTTCCCATGCAAATGATAATGCTACTAGCTTCCTCAATTCATTATTCGGGACACCTCCATCTCCATACAAGAAATCGATCAAGCCATCCAATTTCTGCTTCAAATAAGGGCGAACAAAGTAGATTTTGATTTTGCCTGAAACCATTGGCTCAGACCAAACATTGTTCCAGTCATTTGTAGTAACATTTTCCGCCAGCCATTTCAGCTTTTACTGTGGGATGATTCCTTCACCAGCCATGAGAAAAGAAGATGCTTTAAAAAAAAGCAGCAAGAAACAAAGAGGTCGGAGCAAGCGCCTTCAGGAGGATGATTCAATTTGTAAAATGCCGGAATCGAAGTGCAATCGAGGAGCAAATTGGCCTGTACAATTCAATTAGTAACAATGGGCGCGAATAATTACACCTCTGACAATCAAAATCATTGTTCGCCGAAAAGGCGCGCGGAAATCGAAAAGGTGCGTCCGGGCGCTGCTTAGCGTGCTTTCTCCGCTTCCGCTTCTCGCGCTTTTTTGTACCCCAATATCTAACTTAGACCCTCTCATACTTTTCACCTTTGATCAGTTCCATCTCATCCAACTTTATAGCAATTTGGAGTTTTCCTGCACATTCTTCCACTTTCATATCATAGAAGCGAACTAACAGAAGAAGCATTTTAGAGAGATCCATCCAACAATTATTCTTCTCATTAAGAACAAATAGATCATTTCCGGAGCCACCCTTCTTCTTACTTTTCCCAGTGATTAGTGATCCAATGCACGGATGTGGTGATCTGGTACATCTTTCCCAAATGTTCGTGTACTTCTGCATTCCTCTTTGTTCTGCTTGCTCTGACATAACTGAGTCTTGGTAGTATGGTCTTCGTAATACCCTGTTGCTTGATACCATCCTGCAAATCTCTAAAGAGAGCAATGTAAGCTTGTCGACTGATACCCACGCATTGTCACATAATTCTTGCATGCTATCAGCACTTTGACTCTTTCCCAATTCAGTAAGCACCTGTTCAACAACAGCTTTTCTTAAATGGTTAGCTCCAGGAAGCTTCAATATATCTATAACATCATCTTTAGTTACAAGCTTTTTCAACAAACTAGCCATATTACAAGGTTTTCTCTTCTTCTTTTCAGCCATAGTAGGATCTACCAAATTTTTAATAGCGTGGATTCTTCTTCTAGAGCCCCCACCACTAGGGGCAAGTACATTTAGGGCCTTCAGTTCTTTTTTCCTCTCCCTCATGCCCAGTGGTGTCATTTTCAATATTTTTAACTTCCTCTCCAGTTTGTCATTGTCCTCAGAGCATCATTTCAATCCTTGTTTAAGTGACTCCACCTCCATAAGCAACCTTTGATTGGAAGCTTGCAGTTCATCTGTATTCTTAGACCTGTTGGGAAATAGTTACACTGTTGGAGGTAATTATAGTGTGCTACCATATTGCAATGCACTCCACACAATTGATTGTACATTGTTCTCAAATGGACATCAGAATGACTTGAAATATTTTTGCAATAGCCAAGCAGACCTTGATTACCCTTACATGCAAAATGAATAGCCCCGATGCAGAATGAAATTCAGGATGTCTTCTGGTGATCGGATCGATGGGATACAGTTCCCCACGCGCCCGGAGATCAATATTCATTGCACTAGAAGCTCGAAGAGCATTCTCATCGACCTGTTCCTTCTGATTATATTGATTTTTGTAGGGCAAGCAGTTCTTGGGCACCTCCACCCGGAATTGGCCTTTCAGTTTCTGTATTCAAAAAAGAATTACTCATTCATTGCCCGAAATTAACAAAACAGTTACTTCTGCCGTAGATCGAATTCAGAGTCGCGTGATCGCTTTCTGAGCTCCACAGTCCGACGACCAAATTGATGCAATTCTTCGCCAAAATACGAAGGAAAACTAGAGAATTCCTTCGGATTTGGGCAAGGATTGACATCAATACTAAATTGCCCTTCAAAGCTTTGGCGTCCAATTGAGGTATTCTTGAGGTGTCCCGCTCGAAGTACTCCCTGTAGCTTCAGTTCGGTGGGAAGGTGGGGGGAGGAGGGATTTAGGCGTAATGAGTAAAACAACAAGTAATAATGACATTTAACAGGTTCGGTTACTCCAGGGCTGAGGTTCGGTTAAGGTTCGTGGGGGCTTTTTGCCCATACCTGCAGGTTCGGGTACCAACTAAAATCCAAATTTGGGAAGGGCTTACAAAGGCGTTAATAGACTCCACCAAACCTCTAATGCTCACACGATAGTGGGTCCCATGCCACCATATCGAGGAGTAAGATATATACTGTCAAAAGCACCATGATACAATAACATCAAAAGAAAATACTCGATTTCGACATCAACATAATTTGTTGCAATGCAAGTACCTTTTTCATGACATATGCCCATTCCGTAGCTGTAATATACCCCCCCTTGTAATATGCATCGGCCATAGCCTATAGTACCCATTGCCTTTCCATCTTGTCCGGCAAGGGTTCATATCCATCTGGGTACGGGGCTCGTCTATTATGTCGTCTCCATTCATGCCTATCCTCTTCCATTTCTTCCTTTGCATTCTCATAATGAGCAATCCATTTTGCCATTGGTGCCGAATTGTAAAGAAGAAATTGATTAACCTTATTGATAATATCAGGCGAAAATGACTTCTGCATACCATTGCCTTCTACCACTACCCCCACAATCTTCTCGCCCCCTTCATCACTCCATAAGCGAGGTGCATCTGGATGTACGGCGAAAATATATTCTGTCATATAGAAAAGTGACTCTTTCGCAAGCCACCCCTCTGCCATACTACCTTCAGGACGTGCTCTTTGACGCACCATATCCTTCAATACCTTCATAAACCTTTCCAAGAAAAACATCCATCTCGCATGTACAGTTCCCCTGAGCTCCACTTCCTCAATAAGATGTATCAAAAGATGGATTTGACTGTCAAGAAAGCTCGTAGGAAACTCCTTCTCCAACAAGCAACATGCCTCTGCCATTTTCACTTTCATCTCTTCAATTTCGTCTTTCGGTATAGATTTTTTACACATCCACCTATGAGGTCCAAAAAAAAACTTAGCCACAAATAAAATAGACGGGGGACCACTAAATCAACATGGGTAACAACCTTATGACCTTTGATAGGGCACTTATTGCTTCCAAGGGTCCCTTGTCTGAAACTCCCCTAAATGTCAGGGGCATGAAGAACTGCATGATCCAAACACCAAATATAAGTATGGGTTACAATTAATAGTAGTGCATATGTGGACTCCAATTGCTTACATGCAAGAACTTATGCAAGTCATGGGACTTTAAACCAGTCAGCTCCCCAGTACTTTTGAATGAGGTTCGCAATGATTGCATATAACCAGTTGGTGTTCTAAGGGCCCTTAAATCATCATAAATAGCTCGATGGTCAGCCCTAGCAATAACCCATTTTGACAGAGGAAGTGGTTGCCCTTCACCTCGGATCCGTGCCTCTTTTTTTGTATTACTTACCTTAAGGTCCATCCTGACATTTGTTGTATCTTTTTGACCAAATACATGCTTCTATAAAGAGTTTCCCACGTTCTTGAAGATATGCATCGGGTCTAAAAGGCATTGAATCAATAGGTCGGTCTAATATGGTAGTCTATAAAAAACAGACTTCCTTTTCATATTGGCAGTAAAGCCTTCCTCCTCTGCGGCTTCCTCGCCACCACTGTATAATTCCTCATCCTCACTATCTAGGTCGACTACGACGTCCTCAGCTGCAAGTGCCCCCCTGCGGATTTTTGCTTGCGGATTTTCCCCCTCTTCCTTCTTATGCCAACGCTCACCCCATTCTCGTATGGTAATTCTGCTTGGTGATTCTGTATAGTCTACAGTGCCACCGAATTGTGCACGCTGCTTTCTGAAGGGGTGCGCGAGCGGCAAATACTTCCTAAAACCCTCGTATACTACTTTCTTCAGATGCTTAGAGTGATGGTGCTGCAACTTTTCCCGACATATCATGCAAGGGAAGTGCCCCGATGTCTTAAACCCAGAACACTCGGCAAATCCAGGAAAGTCATACATAGTGCACAATAGTATACCTCTGAGATTAAAAATGTTGTTTTTATGTGCATCGTAGACCTGAATACCTATGTTCCACAAAGGCAGTAACTCATCCACAATTATTCTTAGGAACACATCTAAATTACTTGGTTTTTTCTTCCCAGGTATCAATAAAGTCATAATAATGTGCTCACCCTTCATCAACAACCATGGGGGTATGTTGTAGTTAACTAGCATCATTGGCCATGTAGACCATGCAGTCGATTGTGTACCATATGGGTTTATGCCATCGGTGGCCAGGCCCAAACGTACGTTACGTGGTTCTTTTCCAAAGTCAGGCCATGTCACATCGACATGCTTCCAAACTGCACTCGGAAGGTATGTCTCTAAAAATCTCCTCTGCCGCATATTGGCAACATTCTGAACTACAGTGTTCAGACCTGCTTGATGAATGATTTCTAGCTCGGAAGACTGAGCTCTGTTCTGGTTGTTAGAAGCACTGACATAGTTAGTGGCGCTGCCCTCGCTGCCTTGCTCTTTTCTGTTGTTTGGTTGCTGGGATGGTTAGATCCGGCATTACCGCTATTCTGCGCCATTGTCTCTGAACTGTAATGCAACAAATGAGTGGAAAAGATTGATAAATATGCAATGTAATGTCTTAGAACAAATATCAAAAGCAGACAACATCGATAACAAAGATAATTATATAAAGAGTACCGTTGCTACCGTGCGAACACCGCAAAGGATAGCCACAGAAACGAACTGTTTTCGCACCATGGCCACGGTGCGAATAGCAGTTAGTTGTAAGCACAGACAACAGTGTTTTCGCACCGTGGCCATGGTGCGAGTAAAATAGAAGCGTAAGACAAAACAAATTGAAACTGAAGTGTATGTTCGATATAACATGAATAGAGATTTAAAACAAGTCTTTGCATTAATTAACAATGGTTACAACTTCATTTTCTTAGAAACATGTAAGTCATCGGAAACTTCGACTTCTTCCAAGTCGGACTCCTGCAGACCAGCATCCAACAGGTACATAAGGCGAGGAATCTGGAGCTCCCTCTCTTCCCAAGTCAGTCAAATTGTAGCCTTTATCCACGCCGGACAAGGCCAATGCAGCTCTATTGGCAGCCATAGAATACATACTAAAGCCACCAAAAACATGTGTGGCGATATCTCTCCTAACAGCCACTACTCGATCAGAATTGGCAGATAATGGGATGTGACTACCAATCAACGAGAGGGCCTTGAGTTTCAAAACCTCCTCAGGTCCATATGGGCTGTACTTGGAATGGAACACAACGATCTCTCCCTTATAAAGGTAGCCCATATAGTGGGCGATACTTGCATCTCTGCCAAGGGTAACTCTGTCATGTCTGGCGCAAAAATCGTCCACAAAAATCTCATGCGCAATACACAATCATTCTTAGGCACTTAACAAAATAAGCAAACTTATGGTAGCTTACCTCCACTTCATCAGATGCAATAACCCCTTTGGTGGAAATGTTGATCGACGACCTGGAGGAGCTTGATTCGCCCTTTGATACTTGTTTTGCACTATCTTTAGCTTCTGATGAACTCGCCTCGAACTTCACTTCTGAGACTTCCTTCAAGCCCATTTCTGCCATCTCCAGAACTCTATCAAAAGCAATCTCAGGAGCTATTGAAGTTCCATCATAGGTTAAGACTTCGTTCAGCTCCTTAGGCACTTCCGGCTCGAAGTCAATGAAGTCGTCTAGATCAACAATGAAAGCATAGATCTGTCCAAGGACCTCATCTTCCCTCAAACCAGTAATGGAAGATATATCGTGGAGAAGAAGATAGTCCTTCCCTCCTATGTTAACGAGCAAGGCTTCCATGACACCCCATCTATCAAGGTTCTCTTCATGCTCGTCTACGTCTTCATCCTCGTCCTCGTCGAGCTTTTCCACCAGTTCCTGCTCTTTGTCTGCATCAAATACCTCCTCTACAGGTGACTGAGGTTCTGCAATAGCCTTCACCTGTGGTTCTTTCCTATCTGTTGGTGGAACCGTATATATCATGTAAGTAGCAAACATGATGTCAATTGGATATAAATTATCCTTCCCATCCTTCTCACATAAGTCGACTGGCAATCTCTTGAACGACCTTCGAACCTTATCATGGTCACCTTTGGGAAAAAGCTTCAGAAAGGACTTTAGACTCAATACAATCTTCCCAGTCGAGGGAGAAGGACGCGCTTCAGTTTCTATCCATGAAGCTCTGAATGTACTGACCATACACATCACTGTGTTTGTTAGCCTCAGAGATTATATCTACCGTTAGGCAGAAGTTATTGTAGACTACAGTGGCGTCAACCGGGTTTTCAGGCTATTGAGCGAACTCATCTGGGTGTGACAGCCGATGCTCAGCTTCCTTCCTAACGATCTGGTCATACTGTTTGGGGTCCGGGCTCGGGATCGCCTGAGGGACAGATCTCTGTGAGATCCTTGAAGTCCGGCAGGGCAAATCCTGAGACACTCTTGTCACGCGGGATTTTTGCTAACAGAGGAAAGAACAAGAAAAACTCAGATAAAACAGCAATTGTAATACACAATGAAACACACAAGACACTTGTGGAGAACACGGCAATCCATTGATCAAAACAAGTGTACAATGAAGGCTCAAAAGAGCGCACAACAACCGGCACCAAAGATGTCCTTTCTCAGAGTGACACAAAGAACACTATGAACCCTCTTTTTTTGAAGGAGCAAAAATGCTACAATATATAGGAACACCTGAGTGGCCTACGGCCTGAATCTGATCCTCATCATGACAACGTGCTCCACTACTTGGGCACTCGAGCAGAATGAAGCCGCCCCGCGGCCGTGCTAACAGACAAGTAGTGGCCCGCCGTGGGTCCTACCTTTGGGTCTTACGCTTCTTGGAGGAGCTTTGACCCGCTGCGTGCTTTGTAGATCCCTCTTCTTGGACACCGTGGCGGTGGGGCCTCGCCCCTCATGCAAGACAAGTATAGACTGTGGTAATGCACGCAGGGCACTGGGCTAACACCCCCTACCAAACTACACTTATTGGCTAGAAAAGGGGGCATGAATTAGGGGGTGGGAATCCTCGTTCCTCTTCGATCTTGAACATAGAGATGAGGGAGGCTCACCATTGTATTCACCGAGTGTTGTTCGCCTCTTTTCCAGATTTGCTTGAGTCCCGGATGCCAAACATTCTACCGCTCCTATGAGAAAGCCTTGAAATCATGTTCTCCAAATGGCGTGGATCTCGATGGAAGATTTGTGATCTCCATGTATAAGACAAGGTCCAACCCGAACTTTCCAAAGATTTGCATTGGGGTTGCAAAATGGATCCGGCACTTGTTTACGCATACCGGAGTATGGTCATGAGTGCCGCACGCATTCGCCGCCACAAATACTGGATGGATCAGCTGAAGTTTTGGCCTTGGCAAGGAAGGTTACAAGACCAGAAATTGCATTCTCGGGGCCTTCTTCCCTAACACGCATTGGGCATGTATATCCGATTGTTGGTGTTGTCCAAAGTTTCATCCTCACGCCATTTTATGCGTCTGGATGCGCCGGGTCCCAACGCTTGTCTTTGCTTTGAATTGCCGTGGGTGTCCAATCTGCATGTTCTTTGACTTGAGTCCAGAATTTTGTCTCCATGCCGGGAATTGACCTTGATCAGAGGTGGGCATCCAAAGCTTGCTAGTGTACTGGTTGTTTGGGGGTTGTGCCGGCCATCCCCAGACCGTTCTTGGAATTCCAATAATATCTTCTCGTAGTCGTTTGGTAATCGCCTCCCATGCACCGGAATGTACATGTCTGTATCCACAGTACGTGGTCCCACTCATCGGGAGGACGCTTGTTTCAGCCTGCAGTGCATCAGGCAAGGAAGCATAATGTTGTAAGAACAACTGCAAGGTCAAGTTCTTGTTCGAGTTGTATAGTGTCTGAAGGAGCGTGCCAAGTTCAGCTAGCCATAGCTCCACTTCTTTCTCAGAGAAGAGGCATGTATTACGAGGTAAATGGTTTTGCGTAAATTTTGTGTCTTGGAGGTACTTGTTCTTCTTGGTCAAAAGAACCCGCATTTGTGGTATCTCCTTTAAAGTTCTCGGTCGTTTATCCGGATGAGCCCGAAAGTAACATGTGCCGTAGAAGTCGCGGCATGACATAAGCCGTGGGGCTATGGTGCCGAGGCGAAATGGTCGAGATCCGCAACCCGTAGGATATCAAAATTGACGAGAGCACAAAGTGTGCCTCGTTCATGGACGTATTATGAAGGGCCATTGTCGCTCGACATCAGCTACCGTGGGACTTGTGGTATCACCCTTGTTTTCGGCCGTAATAAAAGAAAAGTGTTTTTCCTTGCTTGCACATAGTCATGGTAACCGGGCGGGCCCCGGATAGTCCGGGGAATAGTAGAAGCAAGTCGATAGGTTTGTTCCCGCTTTTTCTTCTCGGAGATCATGCAATCACCTTTCAGCCATCGGAAAGCGTATCTTGTAATCCGTGCAATGATATCTTGTTGCTCGAGAGACCGGTCTGTAGCCCGCGGACTTTGCGCGGTGAGGTGTCGGACTTGCTCCGGAGAAGTTGGGAATCGAGGAGCTTGAAGCTCTGAGTGGCTTGCAAGTCTGTTTTTTGAGTGCCTATTTCAAGAGCATCTGCAGCGATGTGGTGTTGCCGTGAGCTGGTCTAACTTGCCTTGGAGAGATGCGATGTGAGCATCCTTATTTCGCAAGGTGGTTTTGAAGTCGTGACCTTGGACTCAAGTATCAAGTTGGTCGCACGGCGTGTCCGTTCTCGGTCGAGTAGCATTATTAAGTGACGACAGATTGTTGTAGCGTGTCTCAAGATCGCTGTACTTGGTGTCGCTTTTGTTTGAGGGACTCCTTTGAGTTCCTTGACAATTTCTTTGGGATTGATGAAGGGTTTCTCGATGGATCATGAATTGATTGTGCAAGGCTTCTTCTACGCCCTCCACAAATACCCAAATCAGTCTCGCAGTGATGACTTGCTTGGAGTTGGTCCACGGACTCGGTCGCGGCCCGGTGGTGGCTGCTATGAAGTCCCGGGTGATGGTCACGGAGGGCATCAAGGGTACCGAGGACGGCTTCATCAGTAGGTATCCACCGGCGGTGAGGAGGTGGATGGGATGGCTTTGATCCGTCACCCTTGTTTATAGATCCTTGGTCATTGCTTTGGAGTGTCCTTGTGAGTACTCGGGAGATCAATGGGAGTTTTGTTGTGCCGCTGTTTGTTTTTGGCTGGTGGCCGTTGAGTCCGAAAGTGGAATTGTTGCACAAGGTTAACCGGTGGTTGGTTATCAATGAAGGAATAGGTTTTTAGAGAATTGGAATTTACTGTGAGGTGGAGACTCGCGGGTTGTGAAATATTTCTGTCTGGAGTTGGCTGCCGAGATTGATGGTGCTGAGAAGGAGGAGAGTTTGGTTGAAGACCTTTCAAAGCATCAATAAGGTCAGGATGTTGGCTTGGTGGAGAAGGGGGCATGATGGCGCGTGGGGTCTGATGATTAATGAAAGCCTGGAAGTGGGCTCCCTGTGGGGCAGTCCGAGGAAGAGTTAGGATTTTTTCTCTGAGTCCTGCCAAGTCCCTCGTTGAAATCTCTCCGACAGAGTTGAGTCCAATTGATTGTTTCGATGGTGTTGGTGAGGATATAGTACAGATGGTAGAAAACATCGTTAATAGAGGTATTCTTCATGGAGTAACCCAAAAATTTCCTCCAAAGAAACTTGGTAAAGGCATCATGTTGCTTTGGAAAGGTGGACAGCTTGGTTTGTGCAGCATTATAAGGAATAGAGCAGAATTTGGAAATATCATATTTACCAATGTCAAGGTAAGACAAGGCATTGGGCGGATTGGGTAGAGAAAAGGCAGAGGCTATGGTTTGAGGGTTTAGGAGTATAGGGTTTCCATCGACTTGGGAGGCATATCCATCTTCGCCTTCACACCGTGTTAGCCACAAATTGCTGTAATTTGTTCTTGTTGGGAGCCGGAGTTCCTGCAAGCGGAAAAATGAAACAATCCCGGAACTCACCGTGAGGTTATAGGTGATGCCGGATGTGGGAGCTGGTGCGGATGAAGAAACGAACTTGATATTTTCGGAATTGCGCTGGATCCATTGGTGCGCTGAGTTGAGTGTTGAGTTCTTGGAGGTAGAAGCCATCTTGAAGGTCGAGGTCACCGAGTACCTAAGTCGGAAGGACGGAGGGAGTATGAGTGAAAAGTGAGGAGTGGAAGTGACGGTTGGGAAGGGTTTTTTTTTTTTTTTTTTTTTTTTGAGTCGGGAGACACGCGGTCGAAGATCGCGGACGATTGAGAATCTCAAGAGACGCCTTCGCACCAAGATGCGTGAGAGTTCCGGCGGAGAATAAAACTTTAATGGCGACGGTGATTAATCGCGGGCGATTGTCGAATATTAAAAAGAGGAGTCGAAAAGTTTGCGGTGTACAAAAATATCGGTGGGGAATGATTACGGAATATACGTGGAGGTGACCTTTCGTGAACAACCGCTAGGGTTGGTATTCGCCTATAAATTGGAAGTTGGGTTCGCCGAGAAGAACCAAAATTCGTGAAGATGGAGAACTCGATAACAGGGTCCGGTGAGCTTCCGCCGATGGATTACATGCAAGATGGACGACGCCGACCCGTGGCGTCAGGAATCGCCGGATCCCTATGGATCCTTGGTTGGAGGCACCGGCCGCCAACCCGAGATAAACTCGATCGCCCGGGAGGTGATCGCTCATTTGGAGTGGTCGCGGTGTGGGCTTCCGCGATCCTCCGAAAGTGGAGTGCCCCCTGAGTAAAGGGCGAGTAGCAAGCATGATAGGGGTTTTCCCAATTTTGTTTAGTTTAGGACTGCTCGGGTGAAAAATCCCACAGTAATTGTAGCCTTCGGGCAATTTTGTACATAATAGAAAAGTGTTTCTCATAAATTTGTACAAGTGGTATCTTGTTGTAAATTTTGTTCTTGAGCTAAGGATCTTTACTTGTAGGGTTTGAAATTTCTTGAGTCGAAATCCATTGACTAATGTAGGAAATGGAGTGCCATTCAATTCTTGTAATTGTAAAACTCCGTGATGTGGTATCTCGGAAATTTTGTATGGTCCCGACCTATCCGAGCTTGAGTTTGCCAAGGATGTTGTTGATATCTCGAAATGTAAAAAGAAGAACTAAGTCGCCAATTTGAAAAGTTTTGTTTTTGATGTGTTTGTCATGCCATTGTTTTTGTAGTTGTTTGCCTTGTTGAAGTCTAAGAAAAGCATCTCTTCAAGTTCATCCAGTTGTTCCAGCTTGATAAACTCGTTCTTGCAAAGTCTGCCGATGGATTATGTTCATTTGCTAACTGAAATTTGAGTGAGGGTAAATGAACTCAAAAGGCATAAGAGCCTCTTGGCCATACACAAGTCTAAAAGGTGTTTGACCGGTTGCTACTTTGTATGTTGTATTGTAAGCCCATAAAACCGTAGGTAACTTATCTTGCCAATCTTTTCTTGTAGGATCACAAATCTTCTTCAGAATGTGGATAAGCACCTTGTTTGTGCTTTCAGCCAAGCCAACCATTACCAGGGGGATAGTAAGGCGTGCTTTTTCCGTGATGAATGTGCGGATAGTTAGTGAGTTCAAGAATAGTGTGATTGATGAAATGAACTCCACGATCACTAACTAATTCTAAGGGACATCCAAATCGCTGTGATGATGTTCTTGTAGAGAAACCTTAGTGTACATTAGAAGCCGTGTTGTCGTAGTAGAGCACACGCCTAGCCCATTTGGTTGCATAGTCCGTGAAGACTAGAATGTAGCGTGCCCTAGTGTTGATTGCTGGTGGGTCCATGGGACCAACAAAATCCATACCCCATTTGGCAAAGGGAGAGGCGCGCATATTGGCGGAGCGGCGAAAGGCCACGGGCCGTGGGTCTACCAGCCCTCGACAAACATCACACGGCGTGTGTATTTGTGAGCATCTTTGAAAAGCGTAATAAGAATACCCGGCAAGGAGGAGTTTCCTTGCGTGTTGTCTCACGCTGAAATGACCACGCCAAGTCCTTCGTGGGCTTGTTTGACTAGATCGGGGACTTCGTGGAGGAAGAACACATCGTCGAGCACATTGTCTTTGCCACATTTATAGAGATGGCCAGCAACCATCGATAATCTCGTGACTTCGGAAGGAATTGTTGTTTATGCAGAAGTTGTCTTTCCGAGAGAGTGGGGTCACTTGGACGGAGTGCGCCTTGCGGAGGAGAAAGCGTTGATAGTCGTGGTACCAATGAGGCGTGGCGTTGACCAGGAAAGCTTGAGCATCCGAAGGGCATCGTGGAACTCCTTCCAGGGATCATCCCGGTGTATGCGTGGAAAGATAGTCTGGGACCGTGAGCGCGGCCCCGGCTTGTGAATAATGTCAAAAGGGCAAACTCTTGCAATATCAATATCCATCGAGCAATTCGCCCGTGGGGTTTGGCTTATTGATTAAATATAGAAGAGCTTGATGATCCACATAAAAGTTTAATTTGACTACCAAGAAGATAGTGTCGAAAGCGTTGTACAATAAAAAAGATAAGGCCAAGGGCTTCCCTTTCCGTGGCGAATAGTTGCTTCGGCAGGATTGAGTTTTCTTTGGCGTATCGATGGGCTTGTCCTGATTTGGTGCATACTCTTGAGCTAGAACAGCTCAATCGCAAAGCCCGAAACATCAACATGGACATGAAATGGTTTGTCCCATTGAGGTGGTACTAGCACGGGGCTTCGTGAGCTTGACTTTGAGTTCTTTAAAAGCTTGATTTGCATCAGATGTCCAAGTCCATGTGTATGGATTTCGGTCGGGTTTGTGAATTGGATCGGCAATGTGCCAATGCGGAATAAAGGTGGCATAGAAGTTGACTTTGCCAAGAAAGGAACGTGTGTCCTTGATATTCGCAGTGGATATGCTCGATGACACGCCTGATTTTGGTTGGGTCCGTTGTAATCGCGGTCGACTCACGACATGTCCTAGAAGTACACCCGAGGTGACACGTAGGTGCACTTTTCCGGATTGAGGCTAATGCCGGATTCATCACGGCGTTGAAAAACTAGTTCAAGTTTTACCAAATGGTCCATAACGTGGGTGTAAGTGGAGAAGTCATCCCGAAAGACTTGCAGAAAGGGATGAACTTGCATGTACTCTTGAAAACAAAGCATAATGCGTTGAAATGTGGATGGTGAGTTTGACAATCCAAAAGGAACGACTTTGTAAGCAAAGGTACCCCATGGAGTAGTGAAGGTAGTCTTTAGTTGATCTTCTTCTCGAATGGATATTTGATTATAACCGAGAAGCCGTCCATGAAGGAGTACATCTCGTGGCTCGCTACATCTTCCAACACTTGATCCGGTGAAGGGAGAGGGAAATGATCCCGGTCCGCGGGCTTGATTGAGTTTTCTATAATCCACACAAACGCGAATTTTTCCATTATGTTTGAGGGCAATAACAATAGGACTTACCCATTCGTAATGTTTGACCTCAGAGATAAGTCCGGCGTCCAAAAGCTTGTCAATTTCGGCTTTAACCTTTTCTTTAGTTTGGGTTAAGTTTCAGATCGTCGCTGCTAGATGGGTCTAGCATCCGCTTGGTGGGGAATCGAGAGTTGTCCCAATTCTTTCTTGATACCTCGGAGGTCTTTGTAGCTCCAAGCAAAGATGTGCTTGAAACGTTTGAATAGCACAATGGCTTGCTCCCCCAATGTCGGGCGTGGAGGTGGCGTGCCAATCGGATTGGTTGATTTGTTCCAATATCAATTATGTCACTGCGAGGAGTTTGAATGTGTGGAATGACTTGATCATCCCGAACAAAGGTGGGCTGGCTCACGAGTAGGGACAGGGACGTGATGTTCATGTTGACCAATTTTGAAAAATAGTGGCGTGCCACTAGGAGTTGGTGTGGTGTCTTCTTGAACAGAGGAGGAGCTGGGGGTACCGTCTCCTCATGTGGAACCAATGTGACATTGTTACAAGGTGTCAAATAGGGGTCAACCAGCGTTGCTATGCCTTTATCAATATCCATGTCTTCCCATGGTTGATTGTATTCTTCGGTAAGCCGTGAGTGGCAAACCCTTGGCTTGTAAACCGATAGGTGTTGCAAACTTGTTCGTGAGTCACCGCATCGATTCGCGTGATCTCTGTAAATGATCCGCCCGCGGGTCGATCCATCGGCATTGAGCTTGCCATCCGTGATAACAAGTTGACTGCGGGCCCAAGAGTGAATGCTTTTAGCTTGTCTCAAAAAGGGTCGCCCTACTAACATTTCATAATCTCCGGATCTTCTCCTCGCTTCCAAACACCGAATTCCATGGTAAATTGTAGATCTCCAATATTGACCGGTATTGGTTGTGTAACTCCTTGTGGTCGCGTGATATGGCCATTCGCAAGCTTGATGTCATAAGGGGCGTATGGAGCCCCTTTATGCCCAATTGTCGCCCCGAGATTATCGTAATAAGATTGATCGCTACCGCCACCATCGACCGAACATGGTGAACAGCCTTTTGGCCCACGGTGCATGCACCGTGGGTGTTGATGTGGCTAACGCATTAACAATGTAATCTGTGTTTTGTAAAATGTGCTCTCATTAGTGCTGGACATAGTTGTAGGATAGTCGTAAGGCTGAGAGGAATTTTGATTTTAGCAAAGTTCTTGTTGAAGTTCAGGAGGGATTGCGGTGTAGTTGTGGTGGATCCGTGGGTTGTTGTTGCTCAGCAATAGATGTCGCTACATTGTTGAGGAGGTCGACTTCAGCAGCAATGTTGAGTGGTGGTGCTGCAGCATGTCGCGGGCATTCGTGGGTCGTGGCTCCCGATCGTGGTGGTAGCATTGACAGACTTGAGTGCCTTACCTTTCGCGACGTTCGATGAGTTGAAGCGCACTTTTTTAAGTTTAGGTTGAACATGAGGAAGCAGTTGATCCAGATTGGGTGCAAAATGAACATTTGGTTGATGGCTCACCGGTACGTAATCGGCCGCGAAAAAACTTGGTGCAATGTGGTGCTTATGGCGGGGAATGAGGGGGCAGGTGGGGGAATGTGCTTAAGGGAACGTGACCGTAGGGGAATTGACAAAGGTGGAAGGTGGTACCGGGGTTCCTAAAGAAAGATTACCAATAGAGAAAACATTTTGCGGATGTTCCGCAGAGAAAATTGGTGGTTCTCGGATCTTGAGTTGGGGATTCCTGGTGGAGTAAATTCAAAGGGTCGTGGTTGCAGCCCTCGCATGATATGGCTTAGCGTGGAACAACAATGGCGACCTTCCACGTGGGAGGCCGGTGCCGAAAGTTGTCGTGGTGTAGGTGGAACACGAAGGCCTCGCATAACGCGGAGAAGAGACAATCGAACCCGAGTGTATGTGGACATATTCGGGAGGCGCCGCCAAAACTATGCCCGAACTATTCTATGCGAACTGTTCCCAAGCTTTCTCGACCGCCGTTTGACATGGCGGAATTGTAGCCTCCTTTAGTGCAATAAAACCGACGCCCATGTAAGTGCCTCGCGAGCTCACAAACTAAAATCTCTAAGTGCCCCGATGAGGAATATGTCAGACCGTACACGGTGCTTAAACAAACATAAACGCCAAAGGCAACAATATGTTCTTCGCACCGTGGCCACGGTGCGATATTTTGCCCAAAAAAAAGGCCAAAATTAAGTTAACTAAAAAACATACTACAAGGCTACCATTGTTAACAAAATACAAGGCTACCATTGTAGTTATGACCTACCCTTCTTCTTCAGCACAGATGGTGGTCGCAGACCGCGGGTGGCGATGCTAAACTACACAACACCGACTACACAAACTCCACATGTTTCGCCGACGGTGGCCCGCGGTGTCGACTTTGCAAAAGGATATAAGTTATTGGCAAACAACACTGGGATTTGAACCCAGTAACACCATTGTTATTTATTTGTTTAACTGTTTTCACTTAAGGAAAGTACAACAGGAGGAATACAGAGCTTTGTTGTATACACCTCTTCCCTACGTTTTCCTACCTTGACACGATCCACCAAAAAATGGAAGAAGTTTAAGTCACATTCTGATTCCAAAATAATTCTTACATCAAATAAAGACCATGCTTCTTCGACTTTTAAGGTTTTAAACAATTGACCACTTTTAAAGATAGAAATGTCAATGACTGCAGAATGGGTACCATCAGCATCGTCTTGTTCCATCGGAACCCACGTCCATCTGCTCCCTTCTTTTACTTCCCTCCATCTTCTGTATTTGAAGGTAATGTAAACTGTTTGTTTTCGAATACAATACCTGATTCGAACGCTTTCTTTCTTTATCCTGCAATCTACCTTCTCAACTCCTTCATGCAGACGGGATGACCATTCATCACATAAAATGTCATCCAGAAACAACTGACAATCATTTACAGTAAACATTTTTGATGTCTTCTTGACATTCTCTACATTCTTAAACAACGCAATAAACATATCGATGGGTACATTTACTTTCATGTGTCCACAGACTCCACCTTTCTCCTTAAAAGCACTGAAAATTTCTTGTGACAATTTCAGCTTGGCAAGAAACTAGCTGTGATAATGGGGGCAATGGTAAGTCCACAATTTTGCCTTTCTGAGGATAATACTCATATCTTAAGAACCAAATCCCCCTTTCCCGCAGCTGCAGTTCTGTTTGACCTTCAAACAGCAAGGATCCAATATCATAATAGAAAGCACGAAAGATGCTTGTGATATAACTCGATGGTTCCAGGTCCAGCACATCGGAAATACAGAGTCCTGAGATACCAGAAACCCAATTAGTTGATTTCTTCAAAATATAATGAATGACGGATTAGCACAGATATAATGAAATTCACAATTAGCACGAAGCTCAGGGAAAGTACGTCGAGATCTTATCTTTTCTTTGCCCATGTCTGTTGGTGTGTATAGGTGTCTGACCTTGATATATACTTCCCCTCTCACCTCGAACCCGACAACAATAGCCTTCCAATGGCATGAAATAACATTTCTCCTGCCTTTGATCACCCCGTGAGGACCTCTGAGTGGCAATCGGATTGTAATGAAGCTTCCAAGAAATATATTGAAGCAACCAAAATCGTTCTCAACTATGACAGAGGTAATCGCCATCTGAAATGAACTGGCAAAATAATTAGATCAAACAGTCTGAATTAGAGCTCGCAGAACTAGAAGGATTGAAAGCATTAGCAAACCTGGATGGAGAGGCGCGAAAAGACGGGCCGTTGAGGAGGGGGGGGAAGGTACTTATAGACACCCCAACATTTGGGCGGTAATTTAGGGCGGGAATAATTTGTAATTATTGCTTCCTGCCCACCAAACCTCCAGGGCATGTAGGTAAGGATAATGCCGAACCTGTACCTTGACGACACCTGGCATGGGAAGGCAGGCATGGATGAAGAAAAGGCTATACGCACTCGCATTCTCATTGGTCGCGCGATTTCCATGTTGGCATCGAGGTTGGGACAATAAGTGATCCCAAAAAAACTCTAATGGTTCTCTTGACATACACAGGAAGACTTCTAACTGCGGAGTCATGGCATCATTCACGATGGAGTTTCAATCAAGTGTTGCCAATCGTAATCGTCAGGAAGCCACCTGTGATTGTGTCGGGAGTTAAAGACTATAATGAAGGTGGATGTTGGTGGCAATTTCAAGACCTTCATATTCGATGTCGATTGGTTTGACCTTCAATTAAGGGGGCCAGGCCTACAGTAAAGTATGATAGAACAAGTGGCTTTTTCGCTGTCAACTCTAGCAAACTGTACCCTGGTAGTGAGACGCTTGTCCTTCCAGACAACTATGAACAGGAACACACATATACATATCCAACTTCAAAATTTAGACCATCAATATCAATCTCACGTCCAGCTTCTTTGACCAGATTTTTTTACTTATCGATCGACAAGACCCAACATGGTGATTTATCATACAAACTACACCGAGGGGACGCCCAATATTCCAAGGTGTTGTTCTAGAGGAGTCAATAACGTCTGAAGAGCTCTCTGGCAGATCAAGGCATTTAGACTTACCCGAAAACGAGCATCAAGAGGTTGGACCACCAGCTCTCATGCATCATCTTATACACTAGAGCAATTCCACGCAATACAGATGTACTTCATGCATTTTGATAAAAATGTTGGCAATGATAACAATGACGACTCCTAGTTAGCACCCAGAGGAGACGATCATTGAATTCTATATGCCTAATGTTATGCACATCCTCAATGCAATCCTTCTGAAAGGCTATGTCTATTGGTCTTCGTGTGCGATAAAAACCCATTCGATTCAATTCTTTTTTCTCTCTCCCCCTCCTCCTCTTTTTTTTTTTGGTATACATTATATCGGAGGAAAGAACGGGTGCAACATGGGCTCAAAGAAGCCACATAGGCTCAAGCATTGCCCCTAGACTCGAACATGCCACCTAGGCTCCAATGAAAGATCAAATATATGCCACATAAACTAGAGAAAAAAATACATGTTGCCACCTAGGCTCAAACATTACACGTGGCTAAAATATGCCACTTACGTCAAACATGGTCAACTAGGCTCAAACATGACGTGTGACTCAAATATGCGACCTGGGATCAAACAGGTCACATACTAAAATAAAAAATATTGTATATGACGTCGCAATAACAAAATACCACGTGTAGGCGTTGCATTTCCCTTAGGGTCGAACATGCCATCTAGGTTCAAACAAGCCTCTTATGCTCAAGCATTGCCTCTAGGCTCAAACATGCCCCAGGATCAAACATGTCACATACTAAAATAAAAAATACTGTAAATGACGTCGCTATAACAAAATACGTCGCATGCGACGTCCCCGCGACGTCAAAATGTCATTTCTTCTGTGGGTGAACATGAGTGGTCTTCTGGCCACAAAACTTGGTCCCCAGGGTAATATCGATGCTTTGGTCCCAATGGAAGAGCCAAATCACGGTTTCGGATAGGGGAGCTTGCCCGTCAGTCGCCAAGGCCTTCAGGAGAGGACTTTTGGGGCAAGCTTCTTCTGGGGGGTTTTTAGGGTCCGTGCTCTGGCCTGGACACCCCCCCATACTTCAAGACGCGGCGCAAGGTCCTGGACGAATCTGACAAGGATAGGGCCTCCGAAATGTAAACCTGTGAGTTGCCAGGTTCTTGGAGGGTTTGCGTTTTGGGGGCCGAGTTTGGGTCCTTTGCACTTGGGACCTGGCCGAGAGGCTGCACTTGGGAACACGAAGCAAGAAGAACTGGCGGAATAGAGTTTAGATCTGCCCTCCTTCTGATGTGGCAATCCAAAGTCGAGGGCCGCTTTTGTAGTTGCAAGGCATCCATAAATTCGTAATTAATGCATAGCACAGAATTAAATTCCGATTTTTTGCCAGCTGGCTTCCTAAGTCATCACCAGTATACAGGCCAATTTTCCAAATTTTCGGACGAGGTTTCGATCAAGGGGTTAGCATTAGAGCGATCTGTGCAGCCCGTTGTTGGGCAGCTGAGCTGAGACCCTTCCCCAAGTCAAACAAGGCCAGGACCTTGCAACGCCTCATCACAGGAGGGGAGAGCAAGGACCCCAGGAGGCGGGACCCAAAAAAGTTCCCGAGGCAGCCTTTCCTAGCAGCACTCCCCCAGGGGGCCGCACGCTAATGACCACCCTCCCGGAGCTCGGTTCCCCTATCCGACCGTTGAATCCTTCATTTATGGGCCCTGCTTCGGGCAGGTCCGAAAAATCCAAGATTGGTCTGGGGGAACTTATCAAACTGCAGAGCGTCCTGCGGGCGACCGTGTAGAAACCGAAGTGTTTTGTCGTTTGGGCTATCGTGGAGGCCTCGGAACGGAGATTCGACTTCGCCACGTTGTCCGGAATGGCGAAATTACCCTAGGGACCAAGTTACACGGTCAATTTTGCATGAGAAAGGAACGCGTGCTCCCTACATGGCAGTATTTTCGCAATTCATTCTCTGAGAAGAGGAGCATAGCTCGTACGCTTGCTACCATGTGCACCGATGCAAGGCGCATAGGGATGTAAATGACCGCATGATTTACTAGAAATGGAGTCCAGCGTTGCTGGACATAGCTAGGAACTGTAAATGATACACTCTGGAGCAAATTGTTAAATTAATTTACGTCTTAAAATCACACAATTAAGAGGATTTGGCCACATTTTCACTTTTCCTTCCTTATTTCTTTTTCTCTTTTCTTTTCCATGATTTTATTTTTTATTTTTTATTTTTCCCTTTTCCCTTTTCCACTATTTACCTTTTTTTCCTTTTCCATTGAATGCTACCATCTTCCAACGGTTTTTCCCCAGTGGGGTTTTTTAATCCGGGCCATGGTGCTCACGGGCTTCGGCCCATGCAATGTATTTTTGTTTTCTTTGTACTTGTGGTCGCATGTCCTTCGTGACGCTGCCTTTGTGGTGCGACGTAAAAATATACTTCCTTCCTTCCTTCCTTCCTTTTCCCTTTTTTTGTTTTCCCCTTCAATATTTTTATTTTTCTAATCTCAAATTCTCTTTTCTCTCATTTTTGTATGCCCTTTTCTTTTTCCTCTTTCATCATTTATCCACCCCCTTTTCCTTTTTTTCTTCCTTTTCTATTTTTCTATTCCATGCTTTTCCCTTTTTCTGTTTTTCTCTTTCTTTTTGTTCCCTTCCCTCCCATTTCTATTTTACCCTTATTTTTCTCTTATTTCTTTTATTCTCCTCCCCATTTCCCTTCCTTTTTTCCTTTTCCTTTTCTCCTCTCCCCTCTCCTCCCCGCCCCTTCGCTTCACTTCCTTGTCCCTTTCCCCTTCCCCTCTCCTCTTTCCCTTTTTCCCTTCCATTCCCCCCTCTTCCTCTCTTTTTCCTTTTCCCTTTCCTTTTCTCTTTCCCTTTTCCCATATCCCTTTTCTCCACCTTTTTTTCTTCTCCTTTTTTTTCGGTGTCTTTTTTTCCATTCCCTTTATTTTTGTGCCTTTTTTCCTTCCCTTTCCCCTCCTTTGTTCTTTTCCCCTTCTTTTTTCCGTACCTTCCCTTTACTCCTTTCCTCGCACTTTCCCTCTTCCTTTTTTTTTCCCTTCTCTTTTCCCCCATTTCCTCTTCCAGTTTTCTGTATGTCCTTTTTTCTTCCCTTCTCGCTTTCCCCACCATTTTTCTTTTCCCTTTCACTTTTCCTTTTTCCCTCCCTTTTGCTCTTCCCCTTTTTTCGGGTCATTTGTCCCTTCCTTTTTTCTCCTTTCCCCAGTTTTTTCCTCTTCCTCTTTTCCAGTGTCCCTTTTCGCTTCCTCGTCCTCCCCTTTTCGTTTCTCCATATCCCTTTTCCCCACCTTTTTTTTCTTCTCCTTTTCTTCAGTGCCCTTTTTCTCTTCCCTTTATTTTTGTGCCTTTTTTCCTTCCCTTTCCCCCTCCTTTGTTTTTTTCCCTTTCCTTTTTTCCGTACCTTCCCTTTTCCCTTCTCTTTTCCCGCCATTCCCTCTTCTAGTTTTCTTTATGCCCTTTTCCCTTCCCTTTCTCGATTTCCCTACTTTTTTCTTTTCCCTTTCGCTTTTCCTTCTTCCCTCCCTTTTCTCTTCCCCTTTTTTCGCGTCCTTTTTCCTTTCCTTTTTTCTCCTTTTCCCACATTTTTCCTCTTCCTATTTCCCAGTGTCCCTTTTTGCTTCGTCCTCCCCTTTCTTTTCCCTTTCCCTTTTCCTTTTCCTTTCATCTTCCCTTTTCCTTTTCCCCTCCCTTCTCTCGACCCTTTTCCTCATCCCCTTTTTCCCTTCCTTTTTACTTCTGTCCTCACCCTTTCCCTCTTCTCCTTTTCATAGTCATTTTTTCCTTTCTTTTCTCCTTTTCTTTTCCTTTCCCTTTTTTCATGCTCTTTTCCCTTTTACCCTTTTCCCTTTTCCTTCTTTCCCTTTTACCCGTGCTTTTTTACCTTTTACTTTGCCTTTTTCTCTTCCCTTTTCCTTTTTCCTTTCCTCTTCAGAGATTAGAGCATGGCCAATCACGGTGGTGGAAAGTCGTGCAATACATCTCGGCCTTTGGATGATCAGATGATCTCAACCGTCCAAATTAGGGTTTGCTTCATGACATACGCTAAAACTTTATAATATAAAGTTTGCTTCATTCTTTCATTCTTTCATTCTTTAGGGTGTGCATCGGCCATGCGCTACATTCGAACATGCCCTAGGCTCAAATTTGCCACATAAGCTCAAACATGCGACCATGCTCAAACACGACACATGACAGAAACATGCTACCAGCTCAAGTAAAATAAGGTTGGATAATGTATAACCTAAGTAAGAACATTGATGACCAATACTTGCAGCCAGGAACACCGGTTCAGGGTCTCAAGGCCAAGGCCGACAGCACCAGTGGCCCGGCCGGGAACTCGACGACAAACAAGACATGACAGTTGAAACAGTAAATGCAAGGTTGGCTCAGATGAGGAATCAGATGCAGCAGTTACTATAGTGGGCAACACCACTAATGCATGCCCAAGAGTATGGACCTCCACCACCACCTCCACCACCTCTAGGGGGTATTGACGAAGAAGGTCTCCCTCTAATGTTTGGAGTTGTATTGAACCATTAGAAAACACTTCACTCACCACATATGGTCCAACCCATCGCATCTTTAGCTTGCCAGGTCGCTTCCAATGTTTTGCTTCATACAACAATACTTTGTCTCCCTCCTTGAACTCTTTTTTCCGCAAATGCTTATCATACCACTTCTTCCTTCTTTTTTGTAAGGCTTCCCTTGCTTGCAAAGCCAGTAGCCTTGTCTCATCCAACTTTTCCAATTCTTGCAGTCTCGCCTTGATACTATCAACTTCCCCCAACTTGTATTGAAAGAAATAAGGAGGGAACTCTCCTAACCGTTCTTCTTTTGATACTTCTTCCCTTAGAGCCTCTTTTTTCTTAGACAAATTCAAAGCTTTCCATCGAGCTTTCTTTCCCTTCTTCAGCAACTGTTGTTGAGTTGGTGATCCCATTTCTATCTCCACCATAGAGCAGTCTAACTCCGCTCTATCTTGCAAGAAGAACACTTGAAGTGTCATCCCTATAAGAGGGTCGTAGTTGTAACCCCTTGTATCCCTTTTCTTCTTCGGGCGCTACTAGAGCCGCCTCTTGATCCTCTTCGTCGTATAATTCTTCTTCATCATCTTCACTAGAGCTTGTATCACTATCAATCTCTTGAACTCGTCCAGCCGTCGAAATCCTTCCTGGAGAGATATGTACTTTTATAGAGACTGCATTGTTTCCATCTCCTATGGTCAATAATCCCGTTGACTAGTCATGCTTGGCTCTGGCTTGCATTAGCCAAGGTCTTCCAAGTAGTAGAGGGTAGACTAATGCTCCCTCCACCACCATCTTTAGGACCACATAGTCCACGTAAAACATGATGCCAGCTATCAGTGTTTGCACTCCGGTGATAACGCCAATTGGCTTCACACGTCGTTGGTCGGCCATCTTTACCACAAAGTGTACTGGAACTGGTTCAGGCAGCTCCAGTTTCCTCCATATGTGTTCAGGCATAATGTTGATGCCCGATCCCCCATCAATGGTACAGTTTCGGATCAATTCGCCATTTATTTCCACGTCCAAACATGGTAAACTCATATCCGCAATTACTGGCCATGCTGAATTCACGACCACTTCTTTTTGACCCTTCAATGCAGCCATCACAACTTTTCTACACCCTGGTGCCAAATTCAGCAGTTGTCCAAAGGTAATAGATGGTCTAACTTGCTCCATATCCTTCAAGATATCATATGGTTGTTCACTTCCAAGTTGCAAAACCTTCTTGTAGCGTCGGCGAATCTTTTTCTCTTTTGCCTTTTCCTTTTGTCGCGACTGCTCCACCACTTGTTCCTTAATTTGCCGCAAGTCTTCTGGTCTTGGAATATCTTCCACGTTTTGGATCATCTGATCTTCCTCTTCTTCCTCATCCTCATGTTGGAATCGGACAACTGGTGTTCTAATGGATTCCTGGTTTTGATTTATTAACCTATTACGTCGTTGTGCACGTGTCTCATACGCAGGAATTTCATCTTCCATTGATTTTTTGAGAATAAATACAGCATTAGAATCCACCATTGGTTTCTTTCCCTTTTCTCGTTCGCCCATCTTTCTGGGTTCTAGTTTATGCGGACATTCGACTTGAGTATGTAGCCCTTGAGTTTGACAAATACCACAACTGGTTGATACTCCACTGGAGCTCTTGGATTAGGACATTCTGGGGCAATATGTCCAAAGTTCTTGCAACGATAGCATTGTATAGGTTTCCTTTGTCGATATGCCGGTCGTGGTCCCATTGCTTGTTGCGGCGCTACGGCATACGCTGAATGATATGGCTGGGTTTGCACATAGATAGGCTCTTCTTGAGGCTGAACTTGATAGGAAGTACGTTGCGGTGGTATCCATTGTGAAGGTACTGCACCCCCTTGCCGATTTGGATTAAAATAGCAAGCAGCGGCCATATGATTTCTTCTTCCACAAATTTGGCATTTTGGTTTGTCTCTTGTAGTTCCACACTCATGTGGAAGGTGTCCTGGCCTTTTGCACTTTATGCACCACACATTAGCCCTTTTTTTTTGTTCATGGACCTTTCCTACTGCTCCATGCACCCAGTTGAGTTGCAATTCAGATAGTTGCTTTGTTAATGACTCCACAATGTCTTCTTTAACCTTTGCAATTTGGTTCTCCATATTGATGGGACTTGCCATTGTAGGAGCATTTGGCAAAGTTACTGTCGGATTAGTTGGTAATGATAGGGGCGCAATAGGGATAGCGGCCGGTGCTGCTGGATTGCCTTGCATCTTCTGTTGGAGGCGGAAATAATCCACCCTTCCCGAAGGTTGGAATGTGTTGGCTGCCATAGGAATCATTCCTCCTCCACTTGAAAGAATTGGCAAGGTTCCTTGTACCCCAAAACCCCCCGTGTCATATTGTGATGCCACCCTCGTGGCGTCATCCAAGGTAGATGGTTGGCTTGCTTTTACAAATAATTGGAGTAAAGGGGGTAATCCCTCCACAAAATATCTTACTTGTTCTTCGGCGGCAGGTAGCGGATCTCTTTTTGATAACAAGCTTTTGTATCTCAAAATATAGCTTTGCAAAGTCTCATCTGGATAACACTTAATGTGCGTGAGTTCTTGGAAAATTCTCTCCTTGAACCCGGCTCCTCTAAATTGGGTTAGAAAAGCCTCTTTTAATGCATTCCAATTTGTAAAAGGCGTGGTCTCCTGGGATTGCCAATACCACCGTGCTGCATATTGTTGAAGTGTTCCTGGAAATAATTTTAACCGGACAATATCATTTTTTCCGTTTGCGGCGCTGGCAGTTAGGAATGCATATAGATGCCCGTCGGCATCATCTCCTGGATAGAACTTTGGATATTTCAAATCTCCCATTCTTGCAATGATTCTTGGTTCTTGAATTTGAATTTCTTGGGCAGGTTCTTCTAATGTTGTTGAAGTCGTGCCTTCCGATTCTAAAAGGTCTAGCGCACTTGACACCCTCAGAAAATAGAGGTCTTCGTTGCATAACTCTCTTTCTCTTTGCTTAAACCGTAATTCTCGTTCGCGGCGTTGCCGTTCCACAATACTATCGTGTTCTTCTTTAGATTCACGTACATACATTGACGGAGGGAGTTGGCCCGGTTTTCTTTTTACCGTGGCTTGGCTCCTCTTTCCTATCTAATGTTGCCGGCTTTCTTGGACAGATCTCCTTCCACGAGCACTACGATTGAGATTCCCGGCCAATGCACCATTTTTATGTCGAGCCCCGCTCGCAACCTGAGGAAAAGGTAGCGCTGTGAAAGAGATACCAAGAAAACTAGAACGGAAGATCGAACTTTATTGCACTTGCTTTGGTCCCCAACCGTGGTTCACATATTTATACCCCCAACTACCCCTTTGCCACATCATCGCCACGTCATCGCACCCCTTGGATTTCGTATGCCACCTAGGCGGATTGCCAACATGGCGCCTACTACATCACTACTGCATCATTCACCCTGCAACGTCATCAATTCTTGCCACTGGTCACGCCACGTCATTAGGCGAAAAAGGCGCAATTTTGTGGTTCTTCAATCCTTTGGCAAAAGGCCTTTCTTTAGCAAAAGGCCTTGGAAGGGAATTGAACCCGACGCCTATGCATTAGGAGGCAAAGATCTTGCCCAACTCAGCTACCCATCATGTTTTTAAAATGGTTAGACTTTCTTCTTTCTTAAGAGCTTTATTTTTTTCCTTAATTTTGTTCTTTCTTCTTCTCTGTTTTGCGTTTTGCAGCAGAAGATCGGCCCTTCTATCTTTGGGATCGAATCTTGCAGATATGGCTTCGGCTTCTTCCAATCAACTCCTGACGGCCTTCTAACATAATTTCTTGCATGGCCATGGCCTGATGTTGGTCAAATCCGACCGATTTTCTCTGCAGCTGAAGGCCGATTCCAGCAGACCTCGGATCTGATGGCGCTGGGTTTGCCCTGTTTGTAGAGATGGCAATGATTCCTGCCATTGTCTGAACCCTAAAGCTTGGAATCCGGAACGGCATGCTTGGCTCTTCACTTGTACAGGTCGCGTCCGCCCTTTTGTTTTGTTTTCCCTTCGTTTAATTTCAATTTTTGTGGTTGTCCAACAATTGCCTTTGTTTGCCACGTTTTTATGGGTTGCCCTTAACCACTTCCATCTCTTTCATATCCCCTTCTTCAATTGTGCATGGTTTTCTTGAGCTTTGTTTTGCAATAATATTATCCATGGTTCTTTTCTTTGCTTTTTCATGACTGTGCTTGCAATACTTCACATAGGGCCATGGTCGATCTTCCCCATGTTTTTTGACTTCATCATTTCTTTCTTTTGTATTTCTTTTTTCTTGATTCTCGATTCCTCTTTCTCCCATAGGCTCTCTGGCTTCTCTGGTTCTTCCAAGGGTGTTTCCCTTATCTCTCTCGTGACTCGACCTTTTTATTCCAAGGCCTTTATTCTCGTCACTTCCATCTTTCCTCTATAGGTATTTTTTGCCTATGGGGTTCTTCTCATGACAACCCGGTTGCCATGTTCCTTCACGACAATTCTGCCATGTCCTTTCTTCCCATGTTTTCTCATGGGTATTCTTTCATGTAGCACATCTCTTGCACTACTTTTACTCTATTCCTCCGGGAGATCATGCAGGACTTCTGGACCAACTATAGAGTGACACCCTTGATGGTCCGAGCCCTGCAGGAGACAGCAGAGGCGGAGCTCATCCAACTTTTTGAAGAAGGCAACCTCTGCGCAATCCACGCCAAGCGGGTGACAGTCATGCCCAAAGACCTCCACTTGGCGAGGAGGATTCGCAAGAAGAAGCCGTGAAGAGCTCCAATTTTATAAAATTATCTTCCTATATATTTGATTAATAGCAAAAAAAAAAGTGATTTTCCGGCAAAAAAAAATCCAAAAATAAATCTTTCAGGGCAAAAAAACCTAAAAAAAATTACATTTGGCATCGGGAAAACTTCCGGCGGGGGCGTCTGCGGACTAGTTGGGAGCTGTGGACTGCAAGTTGCGCATGCGTGGGGGCAAGTTCGACCGGTAGCTTTGGGTCTCCGAGATCCAACATCGACACCTCTACTGTAAAATCTCAAGCCCTTTCTCTTTAATTTCTGCATAATCTCTGTTTTGCATTTTCTACTTGCTCTCTGCTGCTTCAAATCTCGAAAATGTTGTTTTTGTTTATGTGCTGCTTAGAGACACAAAGACAATGATATTGTTTTATGGGAAGGTTCGCCTGCCTCTGAGATCATCAGCATTCGGCACTGGAGACCTGGTAATGCGAATTGCTGATTTGATTTGTCCATCTTTATGATATTTTATGACTCTAAACTACTAAACCTGAGAAGGCCAAATTTCTTATCTTTTGAACTTCGATTTTCCAAATCACATCTACCCAAGCTTGAAGCAATGCAAACAGATCATGAGAAGTTCCTTCTTACAATCCTTGCATCTCTCCTGATAATAATCTTCTGTGTCTCTTGCAGCTCAAAATGCTAATCTATTAGATGCCAGAGGAGATGAACACACTCCAAAACAAGTTTCCATGCCCATGGTTATACGAGAGAGAAGCAAGTAAGTCCTTGGGGTTTCAGAATAAATTAAGTTAGTTTTTTTGCAGCATTATAAATGAGTCAGAAAGTACAGAGAATAGGATTTTTTATAGTGCATGTTTTGAACCGGCTTTCTTAGATGCAGATGCTATAGCTTCATTTATCTTAGAAAAACTACTAAATTTGAGAAGGCCAGATTTCTTAGCTTTTAAAATGGGATTTTCCAAATCACATTTATCCCAAGCTTAAAGCAATGCAAACAGATCATGAGAAGTTCCTTCTTACATGTACATTCTGAGATAAATAACTAATTTTTTTTTTTTAATCTATAATCTGAATGGAGAGGTCTCTGGATTTGGCCCTGATGCGCAAGTATGTTTGAAATTCCTGCGGGATGTTATCGACCGATTGCACTGTGACGTGGAAAAGGATAGGCCTATTAATTGAACATGGATATCACATTAAAAACAAGTGGGCTAAGTCAGCATTTGTCACTTTAAGTGCCATTCATGGTGGTGAGTATTCTAGCAGAGTAGAAAGCCCTGCATTTCACATCTTCCTTTTGAGTAGCGCAGATCAGTTGTCCTAGTTTTAGAAGAGGCTCTAAGTATTTCCTCACTTTGAGAACTCTGCCAGATCCATGTTCTGGATATTAAACTATGTGTATCTCTAGTTCCATTTGAAATAAACAGAGTCCAAGCAATCTGCTCATATGTGTGACCTTAATGCAAGGTTGTTTGCTGGCTTTCTTATCCAGTTTTAAAAACATTGAATATCAATAAGCTGTTGATCGTAAGCAATTAAACAACTGGAGGACAGAACTGACGTTTATGAAGCATTTCCTATACTTCTTTCCATGTTATGCCCAAGGATTGTCCTCATTCCATTCTAACTAATCTACTCTGCTTACTTTTTATAGAAGAAGCTGACATAAGTTTATCAGATTATAATGGCCTCAGAGCAAGTTCAACAATTATGCCTATTGACCTACTGGTATAGTGCCATCTACACAAACAAGTGCACAACCCAATTCCAAGATCCAGTATCCTGTCATCTGCATTTTCTGTTTTTTTTTTCTAAGTTAATACTGACAAAAGAGAGATGTTAATAAATGCGATTTGATGATCGATTCACGATTGAATACATATCAATGCTGCTTAGACATGAAGATCAAAGGGAGAGGGACTAAAAACGAGCAGGAAATCTTGGAAGCAACGAACTGAGAAATACATGAAGCCATTTATGTTCATTTTTATTGCAGCGCGATATATTCAAGCAAAAGTTGTCCACAGAGTGACTTAAAAAGTCATATCAGTGGCAACTACTAATGCAAAGGACTTGATCTTTAATTGATGTAAATGTTTGCAACGTTATTGGCAAACTGATTGTAGACCACAGCATAGATGTTGATGTTTATGCGGTGACATATGAACTGCGGAAGGGGAAGAAGCTGGAAGGGAAATTGGTCATTGTGCTGGAAAGTGTAAGGAAGAATGGCGTTGCCATACTTCAATCGACCAATGGTAGATCAAATGTAACTTTTAACCAAAGGAAGTCAATCACGCAATATTGTTACCGTAGAAAAACTGTAATAGAGTTGATTCCATCAGCGTAGCTTATAAAATCCAGCATTCATTCTTTTGGCGAGCTTGATGGGCAATGCGGAATGACTAGTTCGGGCACATACACTTTGATATGCTAAGCAATCAACAACTAGTGTACATAAGCACAGTGAAAAATTAACTAGGCTCTGACTGGTCTAGATTGGTTTTTCAAAATCAGTGAATTTAAACGGAGGACACTATATATAGATAAAGACCAGCAGATTGCTCAACTGCCATTCCATTTAGGATAGCTCCCTAGCAAACTCTACAGGCATTTCATCCCTGGAATTTATGTTTTTGCAGAAAATGGATCAATTGTTGCAATTTACAAATGAGCAAGAAGAAAGAAATAAACTATGCTATCTTTCAATATAATATTTCATGCAAGGTCATGCAAAATCTATTTCCAGCACATGATCAATTGTAGAGAAGTCTCTAGTGCTAACATTTTATTCCTTGCAGTATGGAAAGCGCCCAATGTTCTAATCCGTTTATTATATTCTTAAGTTTTGTTCTTCTATTAGAAATTGTTCATATGATTTTAAATTCAATTCATTGGTTCGTAATAGAGGTTCTCTAGCTGGATACCATGTCTTTCAAGCATTACAGCAGTTGCTGATCCTAGTCCTTTTTTTTTTTAACTTTTGTATGTTATATTACTCCTTTGCTTTTGATATTAACTTTGGTGGTCACATTTCAGTGAGGTTGAATATTTTAATGCAGTTATGAGTTTTTCAATGAATTATCCCAACAATCCACTGGTTCACATCGGAGATGTGGCATCCAAATGGTAATTGTTCTAAAATAGCAATTTCATCCTATCCCTTATCCGTAATTTGCCCCTTAGCTGAAAGCTTTTTAGGCCCAACAGTTTATCAACCAAGAGCCTGCAAGTGCTTGCAAATTCACAAGCTGATCCTTAGTAAATATCCACCCAGCCATTTTCTGTCCTTTTACAATCTTTAATACCCTAGTTTAGGATTGTTTGAATTGTTTAAACGATGAATGTTACATGTTTAAGCGACGAATAAGGCATGCAACTTAACATGAAGCGTGCACAAATGGATAAGCTTCAGAACAATGTCTTGCAGATTCTCTTTGATGAGGTGCAGTACTGAAATTGCTGCAATTTTACAATGTCAATGGCATTTGAGACGTCTATTGTGCCATCAGACTTATTTCACAGAAATGCCAAATGAAACATGTTGTTTCATGAAATACCATGATTACAGCCTATGGCGAGATGCCCACGAGTATGCAAAGTGCGAAAGCATGACGGCATTTCTATTCTCTCATGTTGCAAAAATAGAGGTTTGTTCCTTCCTTTATTTTAACTTATGGATGACACGTTTTCAACTGAAACCATTAATTTTGTTTCTTTTTGTTTCCTCAAGTACTTTTCCTTAACTGGTCTTCTTCATTGTTTGGATGGACATGCTTCCATTCAACCCTACAAAAAAATGCCATGTGGAAGTTAAAGTACCATC